>CM014734.1:22056823-23438806 GCA_004329165.1 Spatholobus suberectus
ATGGTGACAACAATGGTAGGAGTGGTGGCGATAATGGTGGCAAGGATGGTGGGGATAATGGCAACAATGGTGGTGGCGAGAAGGAAGGGGAGAGACTATACTATCTTGTTGTTTTTTAACCCAACTCTCTCTCAATATGAGAAATACACTACACCAACAAGATAAGATAGACAATATAATAAGTATATCCATATAGGTGTACCTAACAACTAATTACAACAAGACTATCCTAACCACCAAACGGGACCGTAATAGTTTATATAATAAATTTAATAATGAAATTTATTGAAATAAATTAAAAAATATTTCAATAAGTTTTATAAAAAAAGGTATTAAAATAAACAAAAAATAATTTACAAATGTCATATATTAAGCTTAAATAAGTTTTGTAAAGTTCTTCTAAATAATTTCTTAATCCTAATATTATGAACTTTTAACAAGATGTATAAAATTCATTTAATAATACAAAATAGTGGTTCATGGTGGACCATTTTGTCTTGACCTTAGGATATATTAGTATAATATTCAATGGCTGTGATGGATTACCTGCTACCTTTTGAGATAGTTTTTTTTTTTAATTTTCGAGAAAAGTTAAATATAGTTTGTGGAACACAAAGATAACACAAGAAGGGGGATTGAATTGTGTTATAGCAAATTTTCGCAATACTTCTGTAAACTACGTATTGTCTAAAATAAGATCAAAGGATTTTCAAAAATGTCTTAAAAGACAGACGAAAACTGAACGACAAAATCGGAAGGCACACAGATTTTATATTGGTTCGTCTCACCCTAGAGACTACCTTCAGTTCTTGGCAACAACCAAGTTCCACTAACTTTTACAAGTTACAAGTATTCTTTCCATAAACCTCTTCAGGCTCAACCCAAGTAGTCTTTCACTTGTCTCTCCAAGCAAATACCCAAGTATTCTTTGAATTAAAACCTCTTCAGGCTTCCACTAATCTCGTTAAGAAAAAGGTTTACATGTGAGTTTACCTCACTGGGTTTAACGTCTTATTAGACGAATATACAATGAAGTATAAATTAAAAGGATTTTACAAACAAAGTTTATGCAAGCTTTTTCTTTTCTTAAAGCAATTATGATCAGCAACAACAACAACAACTTTCAAAAGATGTCTCTTCTTCTATTAATAGGCTTTTAAAAAGAATCCGTTGAGTGTATTGTAGAAAATGACCTTTATCTGATGAAAAGAGTCGTCGGAGCATTAAATGTAACATTTAATGCCTTTCACCAATTTGTCATATGATAAGATAAAGTAGTCTACTTATGTTTTCTATTCTTGTACTCAGTCTTTTAGCAATTGTCATGTCCGCTTTCCTGTTCTAACATTCGCACACATATTCCTTCTTTTTCATTGACTTTCCTCGAGAGTAGGTGTATAGGCATAATATGTTTCAAGGTAGCTTACGCTCTGATTGATGTGCAGATCATTATAGAATGTTGTCATCATCTGTAAGATTTGTTTGTTACGAAATTTATCTAATCAAAGGATAAGACGATACTCATCTTAAAAACATTAGACGATTGTATACGAACAAATGATCAGACGGTATGTAAGGATATATATAATTTTAACTGTTTGTTATTATCAAAATATTTAAGGGTTATAAATTCGTCCTTTGTCTTAACAATCTCCCCCTTTTTGATGATGACAAACAATTATAGTTCTTGTAAAACATTTTTTTAAAAAAAAAGGTGTACTTCAGTTAAGCATATGCAATATATATAAGGAAGTAACTAAAAGAAAACCAGACAATATCATTCAACGCATAATTCATCATTGTATATATATAAAAAAATGTACTCCCCCTAATATTGATATCGTTATACCTCCCTTTGTCTTATATTTTTCTCCCCCTTTTAGCATCATCAATCAGAAGATTCAGAGTCTGAAGGTATAGATGATGAGTTAAGGTCACTTTTGAAGCGCTTTGCCAGCTTGCCTAACAGAACTTCTGCTCGTTTGTGTTTCCTGCGTTCTTTCTTAAGATCAGCTTCAAGACGCTACACAGTATGCTTCAATTCATTGAAAGCTTGTCTGTCGTCTGAAGGTGTAGGTGCAGAACTAGTTGCTTGCTTCATCACTGGGTTCTCTACAAAACATAAGTTGAAAACATATGGTACAGGAGGACCACAAAACCAAAAATGGCCACAGGGTAGAGATATTTCAAAGGTTTCAAAGGAGAAGAAGATATAGGTTTGGGGTAGGTTTATGGATAGTTGATTTTGGGGGTTAGATGTACAGTTGGAGGGAGATGAAGATACTTGCGTCTAGTGACTCATCGGACGAAGTGCAGCTTCATGGCTTAGCAAACTCTTCTTATCAACAGATAGACCAAATAAGTGTTTGAGTGCTTCAGCATAGTCTTATAACCTTTTGCAGTTTGTGCTTCAGAGAGTTACTTTTCCTTTGAGTTTGGCCATTTGTGCAGACGATAGAGCTCTCTGTCTGATCATTAGATGCCTTTGGGGGTCGCGTCTGAACTTGGGTTCTTTTCCTTTGCCCATAGACAAATTTTGGCAAGGATTGCTCTTTTGACAGTAGATGCAAAAGGTAGTCCATGGCTTCATGAGGAGCCACATTCGAGTAGCCATGAATCTAGGCAAGCCTAGTTCAAGGTCTAGACACCTTCGCTCACAGATAGCATGCTGCAAAGAAATCTGCATCTTTTCCCGTAGGAAGTTGTTCATCACTCTTCCTAGTTCCCAGTCAGCATCACTAATTCGCCATTTTTCAAAGTTTGGACTATCTTTTAGACAAATGGCAAGGGGGTAAGTCTTGATCATCCCATAATAGAACGGATATATTATTTTGGGCTTGTAATGATACTTTTTGCACATGATCAGATACTCTGAGTAGTTGCATTTCAGTATGAAAGGAGAAGTGTGACAGAGAATCCCACGCTATCTCCAAACTTCATATCTAGCTGGAAATTTTGTTCTGGTTGAGAGTGGATAGACAAAGATTGGAGCGTCTGACAAAGTGTTGTATCTTTTTTCCCAAACGTATAAGGTGATGTGCGGCTTATAAGACATGGCTGGGGTAGCTTCTTATTCAATATTAGGAAATTTTCAACGTACCCATGGCGTACCAAAAATGGTCATTCTTCTTTGATGAGAATCGTCCACATCCTTGGATTATTTACTTCGTCCAATTCATAATTGATTGTAGATTGAAGTACCTCTGGGTCGAAAGCTCTAGTAATTGATATTCTCTTGTTTTTCCAGTGTGACGTAACTCAAGCTGCTCAAAATATATCATTGTGTGCCTTTGGAGACGGTCAGATGGAGGCGTTTTAGAGCGATAATCTTCTGGTGCAGTTTCGTCTATCATAGGTGCAGCTCCTCCAGATGAAGTTCCTTCTACTTTAAGGTTCCGCGAAGGAAACAGAGCGTGAAACAGCCCTTGTAGGTTGAACAACACTATGTGCTGCTGCTAAGTCTATAGAAAGACGGTTGAAGACTTGAGATAAAGAAACAGATTGTGGAACTTCCCAAAAAGATATCTAGGTAATTTACCTCTTGAGGTAGCAGCAATGTCCTCTAGAGTTGACAGCTCTTGTCTTCATGCTCTACAGGGGCTGTTTGTAGCAAGTGCTCAATCATGGATTGAAGCACTACTTCTTCAATCTGTTCTTGCTCTACCTCAGCTAGCTTTTCTTCTTCTTCTTTCTTATTTTTCTTAGCCCGTTTTGATTCAGCTCAGGCTCTCATGAGGTTCTTTTCTTCTTGAGCTTTTGTTTTTGGTACTGGAATCTTTTTGGATTTTGAGGACTTTTTAGATGGTTGGGTAGATGGAGTGGGTTCAGAAGATGCAGGTGGTGGAGGTGGTTGTTCTGATAGAGCGGCAGGAATGGTTGTGCTTAGAGTGGGAAGAAGGGTGTTAATGGGACAATCATCGTCTGAGTCAGGTTGGGGAGTTGGTTTGGATCTCAGACGAATGGTTAAGGATTTTTGTTTCTTGTGAGGTGGAGATGATGGGGTTTGGTCTATTGTGATTGAGGGTCTGGTTGTGAAGGTCTTTTGATAGGTAACTTAGGTTTTTGTGGTTTGGTCTGTTTAGGTTGAAGTTGAGAAGGTTGGGGTTTCGTCTGTGGTAGAGGTTGAGTAGACGCAATACCAACAGAGGGGTCAGCAGACGATCCCACTCTAAACGCAGTTCCAACAACTTCTTCTGGTGGTTCTTCCTTGATCAATGCCAATTCTGGATGTCTAGCAACGTATCCAGAGAAGAGATGTGCAATCCTCATCTTCTTGATGATGGATACATCGATCTTAAAACCTTGTTTCATCTTTTCCAACCCAGATTCCTTTATTCCCGCCAGACGAATGATTTCGGTGAAGAGCATGGCGTAGGGAATAAGATGCTTCTGCTTGCTCTAGGCATCTTCCTTCGACTTGGAGAGACAGGATCTCCAGTTGTCCAGGATTAATGCAGGCAGATTGACCTTCTGACTAGTCAGCATCTTGTATATGCAGAATCTATCCTTGGAGGTTACATTATCCTTTGAGCCTTTTCTTGGCAGAATAATGTGCAGCAAGAAATTGTGAATCAGTCTGCATATAGGCTTCATGTTTAAAGCGTACAGAAACCTTCTCAGAACATCCTTGTTCTCGGTATGAGGCCTAGGCTTTCCATACAATGCCTTGTCGACAGTTTCTAGGGTGATGACTTTTTTCCAATCTTCAGTAAAGAGGTCACCCTCCTTTTTACAGCTAGACGCTGCTGCAATGGTGTTGGTAAAGATAATGATGGCTTGATTGTCGACTGTTCCAGTGATAGTGCCGTTAACCTCAGACGTAAAGGCCTAGAAGTAGGCGTACAATGCATGGTACCAAGAGGTTCTCTTCTGCACAAAGGCTTCCCATCCGACATTTTTTATATACATTTGCAGAGGGAATCCTTCTTCTTCAAGTTTCTGTAAGTCAACCCATTTTCTGGCAACAAAGTCACTTTCTGCAAATCTCTCCATCGGCATAAGCTGTTTCTGGGCGGCCATAAGTGCAGGTTTAAGAGAAAGAGGTTTGGGAGTAAAGGTGAGGGATAGGGTTTCAGTTCAAAGAGTTTGATAAGTTTTCAGAGTGTGTAAGTGATGAAAAGAGTGGTTATTTGAATAAAAGAGAAGGTCGAAAGTACTGAAGAGACATGCATTAATGACAACTTGATGTGGCAGGGGGGACGGCGCACATTTCTTGGGTGGTTATCGAGAGTAATCATTAGGAGAAATATCATACTAATGAACTAAAGACTTTTCATATTCAAAGACGGTTGTGTTAATAAGACGAAATAAGATAAGATGTAAGACGATATAGAGTAAAATGAATCTTAAAAGATCAAATGAAACAATGCATGTAAGACGTTTTATTCTTGCAAAACTTTCATGTGCAAATTTTCTAAGATAAAGTTAAAATGTTCTACAAGTAAGACTTTTGTAAAGATATCAGCTCATTGATGGTCTATATCGATGAACTTAATATCAAAAACACCTTTTTGAACATAGTCGAATAAAATGATGTCTTATCTCTATATGCTTGGCTTTAGAGTGCTAAATGTGGTTTTTAGATAATTGATTGCGCTAGTATTATCACATAACACAGGAATGCTATGCTCAAAGCTATAGTAATCTTCAAGTTGATACTTTACCCATAGGAGTTATGAGTAGCAGCTAGTAGCAGTCACATATTCTGCTTCAGCAGTTGATAATGTAATTAAGTTCTGCTTTTTGTTGGTTTAGGATATAAGATATGGTCCAATGAAGTGACATCCACTACTTGTACTTTTTCTTTCAAGTCTGTCACCAGTATAGTCTGCATCACAGTATCCTACTAACCTAAAATCTTTGTTTTTCTCATAGAATAAACTGAGGTTAGGTGTACCAACAAGACATCTAAAGATCCTCTTAACAGCTTTTAAATGAGAGTCTCTATGATCAAATTGAAACCTGGCGCATAAACAAACGCTATGCATGATGTCTAATCTACTAGCAGTTAAATAGAGAAGTACGCCAATCATACCTCTATAGATAGTCTGGTCTACAAGTTTACCTGATTCGTCCTTTGTTATATCGACAGACGGATGCATTGGTGTGCTCATAGGTTTTGACTCATTCATCTTATACTTTTTAATCAATTCCTTTGTGTATTTTTGCTGATGAATGTATATATCCTTCTTTTCTTGTTTAACTTGTAGGCCAAGGAAGAATTTTAATTTTCCCATCATGCTCATCTCAAATTCACTCTACATCAAATCTAAGAAATCCTTATATAGAGTTTCATTAGTAGCTCCAAAGATTATATCGTCTACATAAATTTGAACTATAATGAAATCTTTGTTGGATTCTTTTCTAAAAAGAGTTGTATCTACTTTGCCTCTCATAAACCCATTTTCAATAAGAAAATTGCTCAATTTGTCATACCAAGCACGAGGTGCTTGTTTAAGACCATACAGAGCCTGTCTAAGTTTAAAGACATGGTCTGTGAAGTTTAGATCCTCAAACCTAGGAGGTTGTCTAACATAGACTTCTTCCTCAATGAATTCATTTAAAAAGGCACTTTTCACATCCATTTGATAAAGCTTAATGTTTTTATGAGCGGCAAAGGCAAGCATAATTCTAATTGCTTCTAATCTAGCAATAAGAGCAAAGGTTTTAGTGAAATCAATACCTTCTTGTTGATTGTAACCTTGAGCCACTAACCTTGCTTTATTTCTGATTACGTTACCATTTTCGTCAAGCTTGTTACGGAATACCCATCTTGTTCCAATGATGCTCTTATGTTTTGGTTTAGGAACAAGAATCCAAACATCATTTCTTGTGAATTGATGTAATTCTTCTTGCATTGCTATCACCCAGTCACCGTCTATTAGTACTTCTTCTATTGTCTTAGGTTCAATCTTTGAAACTAAGGCACAAGACGCTTGATTCTTTAGTGATGACCTTGTTTTAACTCCTTCAGTTCGTTCTCCAATGATCTGATCTTGAGGGTGGTAGGTAATGAACTTCCAATCCTTATGAAATCCCTTCGTCTGATTATCGGTTTGTTGTTGAGAAGTTTCTTCTGATTCTTTTGCTTCGTCTGTTCTTATTTGATCATACGGTTCTATCTGTAAATTTGTAAAATCTTCTTCCAAATCTGATAGTCTCCTATCAAGGGTTAGTGTATCATTAAATTTAACATGGATAGATTCTTCTACAACAGAAGTCCTAGAGTTGAATACTTTAAAAGCTTTTGATGTGTCGGAATATCCAAGAAAAACACATTTATCAACCTTAGAGTCAAATTTTCCTAGTTGATCTCTAGTGTTGAGAATATAACATTCACATCAAAAGAATGAAAGTATGAAATGTTGGGTTTTCTACCTTTCCACAGTTCATAAGGAGTCTTTTTAATGATTGGTCTAATCAATATTCTGTTTTGAACATAACATGCTGTATTTACAGCTTCTACCTAGAAGCACTTAGGGACTGAATTTTTATAGAGCATGGTTTTTGCCATCTCTTGTAGAGTTCTATTTTTCCTTTCAACTACCCCGTTTTGTTGAGGTGTTCTCAATGAGAAGAAGTTATGGAAAATTCCATTATTTTCACAGAAGGATTTGAACTCAACATTTTCAAATTCAGTTTCATGGTCATTTCTAATTGCAGTAATATAAAAACCTTTTTCATTTTGAACTCTCTTACAGAATATTTCAAACATATTAAAAGACTCGTGTTTGTGAGCTAGGAAATAAACCCATGTATATCTAGAATAGTCATCAATAATGACAAAACCATACTTTTTCCCACCAAGACTAAGAGTTTTTGTAGGTCTAAACAAATCCATATACAGTAGTTCTAATGGTTTGGAAATGGAAACAACATCTTTTGATTTAAAAGATGTTTTGATTTGTTTCCTTTCTGACATGCTTCACAAAGAAAATGAGTTTTCCAAGAAATCTCAAGCAATCCTTTTACTAAACTCTTTTTATATAACTTCGAAATATGTTTCAAATTGATATGCCCAAGCTTTTTATACCAAATCCATTTTTCATCTTATTTGGTCATTAAACAAGTAACATTTTGTTTGTTCAGATCTTCAAACTCAATCTTATACAGATTATTATATCTTTTGGCAGTAAAAAGAATAGATTCATCATTTCTTTTGACTATGCATGACTCTTTGTTGAAGGATACAATAAATCCACTATCACAAAATTGACTGATGCTAAGTAGATTGTATTTTAATCCTTCAACACATAGGATATTATCTATAGATGGAAGAGGAGGCTTACCAACTTTACCTATACCAATGATTTTTCCTTTTCCATTTCCACCAAATGAGACTGTTCCTTCATGTGATTGGAGGTTTAGGAACATAGACCTTTCTTCCGTTATGTGACGTGAGCATCCACTGTCCAAGTACTAGAAGGAATCCTTCCTTTTTCCTATTAAGGATATCTGCAATAGGAATTATTTGAGATTTTGGTACCCAAATACTTTTGGGTCCTTTCATGTTAGTCCCAAAGGTCCTATTTGACCTCTGTTTCCTTTTATGTTGACATCTTTGGAATGAATGTCTAGATTTTCCACAAAAGTTACAGAAAGTTGAATAAGATTTAGAAGACAATGGTTTATCACTTTTGTCTTCTACAAATCCAATCCCAAATTTGTCAGACAGAGATCTTCTATGTTTTAAAATCATTTGAAGCTTTGAAGATCTGTCTACAAATTTGGTCAAATTATGTTTCAGACTAATGACCTCTTTCTTTAGTTTATCAACTTCAGAAAGAAGAATTGCCTTTTCAGGATCTGAGGCTAGGCTTTTTTGCATTCTTATCAGATCTCTCTTGAGTATCTCATTCTCTAAAAGAGCTTCTTGATATTTTTTATACTTAAGAGCAATCTTGTGTGAGTTAGCAAGAAGAGTGTCATATGACATATCTTCGTCATCAGACTCAGATTCATTGTCATCAAACTCATGCAAAAAGTTATTATATTCAGAGTTTAGCTCAGCTGTTGCTTCCTCTGCATCTTCCATGAGACATATATTAGCCTTTTTATCGTCTGAGCTGCTACTGTTGCTGTCCAGATCTTCCCAAGTGGCTAAAAGGTTTTTTTTCTTGTATCTTTTCTTTAAACTCCATCATTTCTTTAGTTTGGGGCATTCAGCCTTAATATATCTAGGCTTTTTGCACTCAAAGCATATGATCTAATTGTTCTCTTCTTGAGGATGCTTTCTGTATCTAGTGTCCTTCTTTTGGAAGATTGCTTAAATCTGTCTTTCTTCTTAAGCATCTTCTTGAATTTTCTAGTGATGAGGGAGATCTCATCGTCTATTGAGCAGCTAAAGCTTTTGTCTGAGCTCTCGGATTCCTTAGATTGAACCTTCAACGCTTTGTTTCTTCCTTTCGTCTCAATGTTTTCATCTACTCTTCTAATTGATTCTTCAATCTTTAAAGCAACTGAGTCATTATTTTTGACTTTGTCTCTTTTGAAGAGATGCACTTCATGTACTCTTAGAGCTCCCAGTAACTCATCTAGAGTTAAGGTCTTCATATCCCTTGCTGCAGCTATGGCTGTAGCTTTGGGTTCCCATACTTTGGGAAGACTGTCCAAGATCTTGAGATTGTTCTGAGCTTTAGAGAACTCAACACTAAGACTTTGAAGTCCATTTAGAATTGTTTGAAATCTTTCAAACATTTCCTTAATGGTCTCTGTCTCATTCATGGTGAACATTTCATAACATCTTTGAAGAGTTGCAACTCTCCTAAGACGAACATCTTCTATGCCTTCATGTGTTATGCGTATGGCATCCTACAGTTCCTTAGCAGTTCTGTAGCTGCAAAATTTATTATATTCAGTTTTTGATACAAGTTATAATGTACTTAGCTTTTGCGTTTTGCTGTAATATGTTGTAGTCATCTTGATTGTATTCGTTTTCTAGCTTGATTACAACATGATCTCCATGTGTGATGATTCTCCAGATATTGTAGTGAGTGGACTTGATATACATTTCCATTCTATCCTTCCAGTATGTATAATCTTCTCTATTGAAGGCTGGAGGCCTTGACAAAGAGGCTCCTTTAGGAATGAACTGTCTTTTAGGGTTTGCCATGTGGATCTTTTCCTTTAACACTTGTTAAGGTGCTCAACCCTTAGAGGCTGAGCTCTGATACCAAATTGTGGAGCACAAAGATAACACAAGAAGAGGGGGTTGAATTGTGTTATAGCAAATTTTCCCAATACTTTTGTAAAGGACGTATTGTCTAAAATAAGATAAAAGGATTTTCAAAAAGTCTTAAAAGACAGACGAAAGCTGAACAACAAAATCGGAAGGCACACAAATTTTATACTGGTTCGTCTCACTCTAGAGACTACGTCCAGTTCTTGGCAACAACTAAGTTCCACTAACTTTTACAAGTTACAAGTATTCTTTCCATAAGCCTCTTCAGACTTAACCCAAGTAGTCTTTCACTTGCCTCTCCAAGCAAATACCTAAGTATTCTTTAAATCAAAGCCTCTTTAGGCTTCCACTAATCTCGTTAAAAAAAAGGTTTACGTGTGAGTTTACCTCACTGGGTTTAATGTCTTATTAGATGAATATACAATAAAGTATAAATAAAAGGGATTTTACAAACAAAGTTTACACAAGATTTTTCTTTTCTTAAAGCAATATAATCAGCAACAACAACAACTACTTTCAAAAGATGTCTCTTCTTCTATTTATAGGCTCCTAAAAAGAATCCGTTGAGTGTATTGCAGAAGATGACCTTCGTATGATGAAGAGAGTCGTTGGAGCATTAAATGCAACATTTAATGACTTTCACCAACTTGTCATATGATAAGATAAAGTAGTTTGCGTATCTTTTCTATTCTTGTACTCAATCTTTTAGCAGTTGTCATGTTTGCTTTCCCGTTTTGACATTCACACACATATTCTTTTTTTTTTGCTGACTTTCCTCGAGAGTAGGTGTATAGGCATAATAAGTTTTGAGGTAGTTTACGCTCTGATTGATGTGCAGATCATTTTAGAATGTTGTCATCATTTGTAAGATTTGTTAGTTACGAAGTTTATCTAATCAAAGGATAAGACGATACTTATCTTAAAAACATCAGACGATTATATACGAACGAATGATCAGACAATTATGTGAGGTCATATATAATTTTAATTGTTTGTTATTATCAAAATATTTTAGGGTTATAAATTCGTCATTTGTCTTAATATGGTTGAAAAATTGCCCCTGATTTTACCCCTCTTTTTTTCCCTTTCCCTTTCTCTTTTTTGAATCATCTCGTTTCGACATTCCTTCCTCAACACGATTAGCCACTGTGTCTCATTTTAGTGTGATCATTTTGTGTGGTAATTAGTGTATAGGTTGATGGTATCTGTAAATCTAGTTTGATGTGCGAGTTGTTTGCTTCTAACTTGCCAGGGTTGCTGGTTTTTGACTTATAGGGGGAAAGAGAGAAAAGTGGTGGGTGGCGAAGCTGAGTTTGGTTCATCTCCGAAACTTGAAACTCGGTTATGACCCGAATGCAGGTGGTGATGTGGCGGAGGCTTTTAAGAAACCTGTGTCCTTCGACTTGGAACCTAGAAAATGACGCATGGATGCAATGATGGTGCTGCATGCGGCAGCCAAATGTGGCCGTAAAATTGATAGTCAACAGCAAGAGGGAGAGCGAGAGAGTTGCTGTATGTTGAGAAACTCATTAAGAAGCAAAGAAAGAACCTCGATCTAATAAAAGAGGTGTTGGTGGTCGTGAGAACTAAGGAAGTTCTCGACGACGTTAGGTTACAAAAATCGTCGACGGTGCGACCTGCGACAACGTCAGAGAAGTAGTTTCCCATTGAAAAGTGCACACCTAGTGTAAGTGGCTTGACCTCGATCTTTTTGTCAAACTTAGTAATGACCAGGAACAAACCAATAAAGTGAAAAAAAACAAAAAATTGAAAGGAACAAAACTAGACTACACACAAAATATCCAATTATATAATATAATCTAATTTACAATTTGCCAAATTAGGTGGTCAGCTGAGGTTTTGGTTCAAGTGGGGGAAAGGGAGGTTAGAGGTTAGAGGTAAGGCCTGGCTGGCCCAACTCTGAATGCAGATGAGGTAAAAGATGGTGAAGTAGAGGGAGGAGTAAGACCAGGTAGGGTCATAGGGCATTATTATAATTTTATTTATCAATTTATTTTTTTATTTTTTTAAAAGAACCTGTTGTATCAAGTAAAAAAAGTTGTCCACCTTGATTCACCTAGTCGCCTTGTCCACACTAGAACTCGTCTACAAAATATGCTAAAAAAAATATCACTCATTGTTGATATTATATCACTTAATTACTTAATCTCCAAGATTATAAATATCGTTTTCTTTAATTTTTAGTTCTACAATTTTTTACTATAATTTTTATTTTATAAAAGATAATTTATTTTAATTAATTAATTAATTAATTATTATACATTAAAAAAGACTAATATAAATTACATTTTCTAAAGCCAAAAATTAAAGAGATGTGATACACATACAATAATTTATACAATAATTTGTACAAGAATATTCTTTATGTTTATTTCTTTCTATCATTATGAGATGTAATAAATAATATGCATGAAAAAAATAAACACAAAAAAATATTATTATACAAATTATTATATAAATTATTGTACAAATAACATTTTTCAAAATTAAAACGAATTTTGAGAAGTGAGAAAATAATAAAATGGGGGTTTACTTCCTTCCTAATATGCTATGTGGCTTAACATTGTCCAAGCACCCACCCCACGGCCAGCCAGCACGATACATCTCCAATCTCCATATATTGATTTCGTGGTACCCATTTTCTTCTTGGTTCTCCAATTAGGGTTCAAGTTCAACCTCGCTTTCTTTTCTGCTCAACATGGCTGAAGATTTTCTCGAAGAGAAGAAGCGAGTCCGGAACCCTTTAGTCCCCATTGGTAAAATCGCCTCTTTTTTTTTTTTTCCTTTTCCTTCCCCTTTAATTTTACGCTTTCAATTTCGATTTTTTTCATCTTTGATTCGATATATTCTTGTTTTCGTGTTTCTGTTTTAATTTCGAGTTTTTACTGATAAGATGAGGGAAGACAATGGGATGGAGAAAAAGTTAAGAGGGTTTATAATTGTGGAAACTCATCGGTGTTAGACAGTTATTTTATGGATTTGGGGAATGAGGAATTGCTGTAATATGACCTTAGGAGTGGCCTATCTTCTACGTTGCTAAGCATAGTTATCAGAATCTTATGATTCACGATTTGAATGATATAATTTGGCCTACCGATTCGTATCATAAGATGAATCTTAAATGACTTTGTATCTTACGATACACGAATGAATCTGTGCAATTTCATATCATCGAAACGATTCACATGATTCAACGATTTGTCATTTTTTTTTCTTTTCTTTCACCAATTCTCATGAAAAAATTGAAAAGACATATAAGCTTAAATTGTTAAATGAAAAGGAATTGAAGGAACACTTTTGAACTTATCCTATTTGATTATTCCACTACTTTATTTGTCACTCATTCATTCAATGCATGTACTCTACTTAGCTATTTAATTGCTTCCTTTCCATTCTTCTAAAATAAAGGCTACACAAACTTAGATATAACTAATAATTTTGTTTTGTAAGACTTATGCTTAAGTTGTTTTATTTATTTCTAGTTCAAATATTTTACATTGAACACTATATATCAGCTATATGACATATTTGAAGTAATTTTCATTGTTTTTGAATCTTATGATTCGATACAAATTATGATTCACGATTCAAAAATTAGCTCAGCAACTCACGATTTGAATCTCGATTTGATAACCTTGTTGCTAAGTGTGATCTAAGGCTGTTGAGTTGTTGTGGACTTGGGATTGCTGTAACAAAAGAGGGTAAAGAGAAAAGATGAGTGGTATGCTACTGGAATTGTTTAATGAGAAAGAAAATGAGAAAAAAAAATTATAATTTGGAGATGTCCCTGATGAATAGAGTTGAGTTGAAAATTTGTAGATTGTTGCACTGTCCATACATGCGAGGCATAAATTGAACAGATAACATTTACCTGTTTAGTTGGCTTCTTGATGTGCTGAATCTGCTTATATGTCATCAGGATTTATTACCTGATCAACTGACCGTTACTTTGTGAAAGATGAGATATTAGTGCAAAAAGTTTACTTAGGTTACTGAATTTTATGCATAAAGTTTGAATCTACCAACTTTGAGTGTGATCAATCAAGTAACTATGTTGTTGTTGCTGATCACTGTATGCTAAATTGCTAATGGATTTAGGAAATGAATCCTGTAACTTAGACATTAGAATTTTCATTTCTAGAGTGGGAACAAGAGTCTCTCGTTTTTTCAAGATTGACAAAATGTGAAGGACATGCATGGGGTGTAATGGTAGCATTCTGGTAGGGGTTTCTCTTTCTAATGAACGCTCTTTCACCCTGCATGAGAATATGCAGATAAAATTGTCTCTGTTTGCATTTGCAGAGGAAGAAATAAGGAATTTGATAACTTCAAATTTAAACTGTAATGTGTGATGGAGCTTGAATTGGCATTGAGGGAACGTCAATTTTACATTGGTTGGTGATTGGAGATGGCAAATCTTAATGTTTCTCTTTTGTTTCCGTGGTTGGATTGGAGCTGGTTCTTCTTTATGATTGTCTTGTCCTTGTCCGTGAACTTATGTTGGTTAGTTTCCTTTGATTAACTTTGCTGTGTTAATTTCAGGTGCACTTGTTACTGCTGGTGTGCTAACGGCTGGCTTAATCAGTTTTAGACAAGGTAATTCTCAGTTAGGCCAGAAGTTAATGAGGGCTCGTGTGGTTGTCCAAGGTGCTACAGTGGCACTCATGGTTGGCACTGCCTTTTATTATGGAGAAAATCCTTGGCGATCGAGTTAAATTCTGAATGGCCTGAAACAAAAGTTGAAGTTTGTAATTGCTTGGTTACTTGATGGTTTTAGTTTTGTTTATGTGATGATGAAGAATTTGGTCATTTGAGGACCAAAAGTCCAAAACCCTTGCCAACATCTTACTTTTAAGAATCTTCTCAAAACGCATGACGATTGAGTTCATCTGAATGTACTTTTATATACAGTTCTTTTAATAAAACAAACGACCCTCAATCGACTATTGCTATCCGGAGAAGCAGAATGAAAATAAGGGCTTACACGGCCACAGGATAAGGATTAATGGAAGCCAGGTTTCCAAATCGGTAATGTTATTCTCACATTTGTGTATTTCACTTTTTTTTTGACACAAGGGTTAGAGAGAAAATGGAAATATGGTTTTTCCTCTCTTTTTTTTTTTTTTTTTTTTTACAATAAAAGTTGGGTGTTAAAATGAGTCTAGGAAACCAAGTAGCATTTGTCTTTCATACTGATAGATGCTACCACAGCGCAACATGTAATACATAAAAGTAAACAGTACAAAAGAAAAGAAAAAAAACATTCAAACTGAAAAGCAAGAGGAGTTTAATGGTTATATATTATCTATGTAAAAAAAATTATACTGTCAACTAATGAAAAATTACTGTTGGTATGATTTTTAAGATAATTATTATAAAACTCAATAAATTTTCCATATATGGTTGTTATGATTGAATGACCATGTAAAATTGTTTTACATTGTAAGTGCATACCTATTTTCTCAAGAAAGAGAACAGCAAAAGCGTGGAGGAAGGAAAACTATTAGTAAAACCAATAATTGCAAAACTAACTTTTATGACTTTACTTCAATGCATTGTAATTTTCAATGTAACTTGAATAAAAAAGTTACAAATCCGTTATAAGTACGATTTATATCAAGTTTTATTTTTTGCTTAATTATACTTTTTGTCTTTAAAGTTTTATAAGTTTGTGAATTTTGTTTTTAATTTTTTTTGCAAATTTTGTCTTTCAGTTTAATAAAAATCATAAATTTTGTCTTAACATAGAAGAAGCACCACAAGTAAGACATTTTGCTGGCTTTTTTCTATTAAACCGTTATAATTAAGACAATTTTGTAGCAGTTTTTTTTTAATTGTGATATTTTTTTACTTAGAGACAAAATTTGCAATATTTTAAAAGCTGGGGGGTAAAATTTGCCAAAAAAAAAATGAGGACAAAATTTACGAGATTGTGAAACTTTGGAAGCAAAAAGTGTATTAAATCTTTATTCTTTAACAAAACTTATATATATTATAGTTAAGAAATATAAAAAATTGAACATGAATATCTTAACTTTTTTCTTATTTTTAGGCAAACACTCTTTATATATATATATATATATATATATATATATTTTAATTCATTTATACGTGTCCTTCCTTAATTCTATAACTATTTGGGTTTTCAACTGACCCATGAGACTATTAGATATTATTTTTATCGTCTGTTTTGATTAGTTATTGAATTAGGAGAGAAATATCTCAAACAACTGGATGACTCACTGATTCTCTTTAAAATTCTTAGAAGCAACCGATTTGACTCATTTTTAAGGTAAAATATATTTTCTTCTTGAAATTTAATTGAATATTTAAATAAAGTTAAGAGAAAATAGGTTATGTACTGATAATTTAAATTAGTGTTACGTTGTTATCTAATCACAAACCATCATGTATAGTAATTTTGTTGGCTTTTATAATAATTATTTTAAAAATCATACTAGCGGTAATTTTTAATTGGTTGACAATGTAAAATTATTTACACCAACAGTGCATAGCCATCAAACTCTAAAGTTAATTAAAAACATAATTAGAATTAATATTCTTTGGCTATGATTATAAAAATAAGTAAAAGGAAAAAATGCTGGCCAATAAGCCAGTCAAAGTACTTGTATAAGATTAGGCTTGATTAACAACTCATTAACTCCAACTATGCTTGATCCAGTGTAGGTGGCTCGCATTTAATTAGCATGGCCGCCAGCTGGCTAGTCCCAATAGACCGATCTTACCCGAATTACTTACTTTTCAAATAATAATAGTTATATAAAGATTACTACTAGTGGTAATTATATTAATATTACCACACTTCCAATAATTTTTTTCTGCTTTAAGGATAATTTTAGAAAATTTAGACATTTTTTAATGAATGTAAGATTCTCAACTAATTTTAATAAGTTTCTTAATCTATGTAAATTAAATAAAAATGACTTATAATAAGGAAAAATATATTTTAAAGAAATTTTTATTACAAAATTAAATATATTGTAATTTGTTACTATCAATTATATTACGCTTTTCATATAGTAAAATTTATCTATTAGATTTAAATTTTCGTTACAATTTAGTTAATTTTAGCATGTAAATTTTATAATTTTTTAATTGAATGTATATAGTAGTCATGAGTTTTTTTTTTTATTTTTATACAGGCCTTATAGATTTTGTGTTTTTTGAAGACTTAATATAACACAATAAATTTAGATAAATATACTACATTTTAAAGTAAAATATATTTTATAAAAAATGTTAATTCTTATATTATTTAGTACTGAACAATACATTATCAAATCCAAAATAATATTATCTTATATGATACAAAAGCTTATATAATGTTACGTGAAACATTACGCAGGATTAACATCTTGTCAATATCATATAAAATCATATTTTATATCATAAGGCATTATCACAATTTGTACATCAAACAATAGTCCTTAAAAATATTTTATTACAGAATATCCTAAAAATATTATTCTCTTCTTTTAAATTATTTATCATTTAAATCTATATATACACACATTTTAAAAAATATATTACTGACATTAATTTTAATGCAAAATATTTTTTTATTAAGATATCGTTATTATAAAATAGTTGAAATATGATTATAAAATATTTAAACATTTAGATAAGATATAAATAAATAAAATATTTAAAAAATAATTAATATTTTTTGATTTTTAAATGACAAATAGTCTAAAATAAATCAAAATGAAGTGACAAATAATTTGAAGAGTTTAATTGTTATGCACTGTCAGTGTAAAAAGTTTTACACTATCAATCAATTAGAATTTACCGTTGATAAGACTTTTAAGATGGTTATTATAAAAGTCAACAAACTTATCATATACGGTGAGTTGTGATTGAATAATAGTGTAAAATTGCTTTATACTATCAATTTTTTCTTATTTAAAATAGATGGAATAATTGAAAAATATTTAATATATCATGCTGAATACTTTTTTCTATTACTATGTTACATATATATATATATATATATATATATATATATATATATATATATAGGGTTAGAATCCGTTGACACCAGGTGTCAAAATTAGTTAAATTACACTTTCAATAACTTTTTGTAGAATGCAAATTTAACTAATCCAACCATTGAATTATGTGATATTATTTTCATAATCATGTATATCAAATTTCACATCATTTGGACTTTGTTAGATATGCTATCTAACATTGAATATTTACATATATTTTAATATCATATTGCATGTTAAAATAAAGTGATATGATGAACTATTGAATAATTTTGGAATTGTCTAAAATTTTATATACTTAATCTAATTAATAAAAATATCAAATTCAACGATTGAATTGATTAAATTTACATTCTAAAAAAAGTTATTAAATATGTAATTTGACTAATTTTGACACCTGATGTAAACGGATCCTAACATACATATATATATATATGTGTGTGTGTGTGTGTGTGTCATGCACTGACAGTGTAAAATAGTTTTACACTGTCATCCAATCACAAACTACCATTTATTGTAAGTTTATTGATTTTTATAATAAATACTTTAAAGTTATATTAATGCTGATTTCTAATTAGATGACAATGTAAAACTTTTTACACGGACTGTACATGACCATTAAACTATATATATATACACAAAAAATATTTATTAATTTTGTTGATGACTAATCTAATCTCTATAAAAAAAAATTAACTAATTTTTAGTAAAATCTTTTCTCCCAACTACATCTTTTATATCCACTCGGACTGGTTGAATACTTTTAATTACTTAAACAATTAATAAATGCATTTTAAATTGTGATTCATAAAGTAATAAATTCGAATTACATTGGCAATTAGCGATTACCAGCACTTACCAGAAAAATGGCGAAACACGATTGCCACGTTACCGTAACTTTTTGATAACACGTGGTATATCCCATGTCGACATTCTATCTCTCTCACACCCACTCCCTATATATGTGTTCCTCCTCAATTCTTTTCTGACCTTTCTTCCTTCCAATTACTCTCTCATCACAACGCCATCGCCAATACGCTATCATCAGGGTTTCAGGCAAGCCATCATTTCCCCCAAATTCAAATTATACTTTTACTTGTCGCATGCCAATCCACTTTTCCTGTTTTATCTTCTCTTGCTTTTGATTTTGCACTAATTCAAGCATACTCAGCATTGCACGATTGTTGTTCTTCTTAATGTTTGGTTAAATGGGTCAGCAATAGATCTTTGTATCGGAATTTATATGAATGTTTTTTTTTGCAACATTGTTTGTTGGTGTTGTTTTTATTTAATTAACGCAGAGATGCCTTTTCTCATTTTGCCTTTCATTGCCGCATTGATTGCTGGGAAGTTGATCGAAGTAAGATAAGAAATTCTGGGTATTGGCCTGTGTTTGGAATGGACGCAGTCGTTTGCAAAAGATTTTCACTTTAATGTCTTTGCACTTCGTGCCAAATGAAGCGTGCAGTTGTGCCACATTGTGTATCACACACTTTGTATAGCTCTTTTTCTGCATATTTCGATAACTCATGAGACCCTTTCGTTATTTACTGTTGTTTAGTGTTCTCCTTTGGACCTGTTAACTTTGCGTTTCAATACTCTGAAGGATGATAATGTTGGTCCACTTTTTATTCACATGGATGCTTGTCTTATTGTGATAGAATTTTTCACCAGTTGAAGTATTCTTCTGTCCTTCTGAAATAAGGCTATTGTTGTTGTTGTTGAAGTATTCTTCTGTACTAAGTTGAAATTTGGTGTAAGTTTGCCTGTTATGTAAACTTCCAAGAGTATGCTCTGTGATGAGCAGAACTATATAGTATATACCTCAATAGACAAAAGTTGTGTCTATGTTTCTGTCTAGTTTGCCTTGTCCACTTTGTCCTTTTCTGTTTGGTCCATGAGTAATGTGCATTTGATTCAGCTTATTTTGAAAAAATAATTGCTTGTTTTTGCTAGTGTTATGAGAGAGCTTTTAAAAAACAAGTGTTATTTCTCTAAAAATAATCTAATCCAACATGCAATGAAAAGTATTGATATGTCTTAATCAAGTTGTTGTCCTTCATATATACTGCCTCTAGTCTTTTTTATAGGAACCTTTTGGGAAGTTTGTCTTGGTTCTTTTTAAATGACCCTGTCTAAATTGTCTACTGCATTAATTGCTTTATTTATTTATTATTTTATTTTTATAAAAGTACCCTTAAATGGAGATGCAGTAATTAGGTGGAGAGAGATTAAGAGAATGGAATTCCAATAGTTTTAAAGGTAATTCTGGAAAAATTATACAAATTGTTGACAAATATAATACCACTAACTAAATTACTTAATTCTTTGGGAGTAGTCAAAAGGTGCCTATATGATAGGACTAGAGGTAGTATCTTGTTTGGATCCACATTAGTGAATGGAAACCTTTAGTTTGCTTTTTTTTGAGGTTTTGTCTTCATTTTGTATCTGATTTTTAACTTTTGCATCCAATCCGTATGCTGCTGAATGATATTTTGAACTTTCAATGTAAAAGCTTATTTCTCTGACTTTTTACTCTCTACTATCTTCATATGAGATAGGGTGTCTTTCTTTACTGATATGGCTTCTTTTAACGGATCAATAGAGACACATCTGTTGATCCTGATTTTTACATCAAAACAATTTCAAAGTTTCTTATACTTGGGTTTTCTGCTTCTCTATGTAATTTATCAGCATATCGTGAATCTTTTGTGGGAAAAATTATGTGTTGGTTTGATATGCAGAACACCACAGCAAATATATCGAGATATATCAAGTTCCTCATCCTCTTTCAAATTTAACAGAAATGTATTGAGCTTATATAGGCTCACATTGAAATTGGATTTTGTTTTTAAACCTTCTATTGTGGTGAAGGTGGGAACAAATATGTACATTTGGAAAAAATTAACTTTCCTTAATTGTCCTTGTAGCAGGTTGAAATAAGTGACTTGTTATAATCAAAATGTCATCTCCAAGCAAGAGAAGAGAAATGGATGTAATGAAATTGTAAGTAGATTGTGTTTACTGTGTGTTGATGGTTAAATTGTTTTAAACTGTTCTTGAATTATTTGTTATAGCCTTTTTTCTATAAGTTAGTGGCAAACAGTATATTATCAAATTAATTGAAATACATTATAGTTAGAATTTGTTTTAATTATTGATATTGACATGGTGAAGAAGCACATTTGGCACATTAATATGGTTATTTTCTGTTGAGGTTCATTTGATCTTTGAACCCAAGTTCATACTATGGGTGGATTTTAGTAAGTTTGGTAATTTGACTTATAAAGAGAAGAATTTGTAGTATTTTTACATTTGGAGATTCATTTACAGTTTTGGGCCTGTTTAAAAACTAAACTACAATTAGACAAAAGGACCTAGGCTACTTTGTGAAATAAGACAGCCATTATATATAATAAAGTGTAAGATTTATAAAGGTTTAAAATACTTTTACTCCCTTGAAGTATAGGCCTTTCCCAACTTACTACCTTAAGTTTTGTTTTTACTAAATCCCATGTAGTTTTGTTTTAAGTGAAAACATCTTTTAGCTAAGAGAAGTGCTACTCTCTATTATTGACTGAAATTTATTGAAAATCACAAAATATGGTGGGTCTCACTTCTTATTTAATAAGTCTCATGATTTTGTAATTTCTAATAAATTTTAACTAATTGTAGAGAGTGTATTCAGAGAGTGTTAGAGAGTGTTTCTAGCACTCCTCTTTAGTTAATCAGCAAGAAGTTAACCTAACACACTGAAAACCAAACTTCAAGGGGGTTAACTGATAAATAAGCAAATTTAGGGGATTCATGATAAAGAAAAACTTCATTTTTAATGATGGCAAGGTCACATGGTGTGCATGGAACATAATGATTTAACTGTGAAAGTAATGTTTTCTCTTAAAATCAAACAAGAGGGTTAAGTGATAAAAAGTAAACTTTAGAGGTAAGTCAAGAAAAGGGCAATACTTCAGGGAAAATGCATTTTACCCATTTATCAGTATTCATGACAGAAGGCATGATTATGAATTGGCCGTTTCTATCATGAAAAATCATTTGGAAGTGACAATCGAATTCATCACAGCACTATCTGTCAAACACAGAATCCAACAGTAAAATTAAAAAAAAAAATTGCTAATGATTTTACTCCATCACATCACATTTTGGCATACTGTGATTTTTAGCCATAACATAGGCGTCACCCTCTTTAGTGGGAATAGGAATCTGCTGATTACTAAGAAATATTGAGGAAATTAAAAAGAAAAAAAATAAAAAAGCTTGCTTACTTAGTCTTAGTCTGTTGGCAGTTTCTGTGAGAATATCAGCATGATAATAACCCTCTATGCCCCTCCTTCCCACCCCACCCCCCCCCAAAAAAACAAAGGAAAAATCTGCAGCAATCTTGGGTAATTTCTCATCTTGAGTTGTGCATATAACATGTGTGTTTCATTTTATTTTATGAAGATGCCACCAGGCTGAAGCCTGAATGTGAATGCTGTGGCTTCTTCTCTGAGGCATAAGGGCTTTCCCCTTCTGTGCAACACCACCATGGTGCCTTTTCTAGTGTAATACCATCATATTTCCCTGAGATAGGAGTAGGACTAAAACACTGCTTTATTTATGATTATATTTTCTAGTGCAACGTTTTTTTTTTTTTTTTAAATGCTGAATGATTGAAATTAAACTGCAACTATGTAGTACTTTGTCAAAGTAAATTTTCATTACAAATTGATCTCAGTCCCTCTACTTTCCTCTTCTTCCTCCCAAAAAATAAACCAATCTTAATCACATATGATGCTTTCTATTAAAAACTTAATTTTGGATCCATTTTTTATTTCCATTTATTATATAGTTTTCCCTTTGCTGTGGTGTTATTGACATCAGGCAATTAGTGCAACTTTGTTGGTCCTGTAATGAGGCAATATAGGTTGTAGACTAAGTAACTGGCAATATGTTGGTGTCTTGGTGGCGATACCATTTATGTATATATTCTTGTTACCAAAATAACAGTTGTTATGCAGAAAGATGCACCAGTATTATTTGGTGCTATATGGTGCTTATAGGCTATGTTATCACAATGGACTGGTAGATGTTATAGACACATGATCAGAGAGTGTAGGCAAAGTTTGCATTAGTTGCTAAATTTATGGCTAGAATAGCATGGTTGAAATGGATAACAGCAATTGATGATGAAGGCATATAGGATTGATTTAATTGAGTAATATGTACCTGGAACAAAAATATCAAGTAAGTTTTACATGCTTCAAATGGATTGCATAAATGGTGAGGCTTATGAAGTATGTGCAGTTCTATTAGGACCCAAAAACAAATGATAAAAGCTCAGTTTGGATAAACTTTTTAATAAATACTTATAGGAGAAAAAATTAAGGTAAAATAAATCAAATTTCTCTCGTAAGTCATAAACTAAAATCAATTTATGCAGCTCAACTTTTTAAAAGTTTTCTCATCTTACTTCTCCAAAAGTTAAGATACATAGTTGATTTTAACTTATGAGAGAAATTTCATTCGTTTTACCTCCTTATTTTCTTTTCCTAAGTACTTGTGAAAAGTTTATCCAAATGGGGCCAAAGGCTTGAACTTTTTGAGGGACTTGGCATTGATCAAACAATGCTAATAATGATACTATCATCAGCCAAGAGTTAGAAAGCATATTCAAGTACTAATTTGTAGATGCATGCTCGCTATTGTTCCCTATTATATCTGTTGGATGAACTGAGACTATCACTCTTTACATCTTGCCCACTTGTACATGTATGCATGATTTACTCGTAGCAAAAATCTGCCTAGTCATATTTCTCAAGTGTGCCTTACTTTTATTGCAGGATGATGAGTGATTATACAGTGGAGACGATAAATGATGGACTCAATGAATTCAATGTGGAGTTTCATGGTCCAAAAGAAAGTACTGTGAAATTCTATGGTTAACCTAGTCTTTTGTTTGATGAAACTATACATACTTGTATATGAAGAATTACTTAGTAATCAAATGCTTGTTAAATAAAGATTTCCCTTTTTCTTTTTCCTTTCTCAAGGACAAAAAAAGGACGGACAAAACAACTTTAATGAGAAGTTCCTTTATTTCTATTAGCATAAATCTCCATCTAATATTTGCATGTTATGCTTCATCTTTTAGCTGGACATTGGTTTCCTTATCTTTTAAAGGGTTATGAGTACAAAGACTAATTACTCATCTTTAAGCTATTTGGTTGTTCCTTGATTTATTACATTTGTGTGATTGTTGCAGGCCTTTATGAAGGTGGAGTCTGGAAAATTCGTGTTGAGCTTCCTGATGCTTACCCATACAAATCCCCTTCTATTGGCTTTGTGAACAAAATATTCCACCCAAATGTCGATGAGCTGTGAGCACTTCATATGCTATTAAGCAATCTTTCTTTCTTTCTATTTTTTTTTTTTTTTTGAGTGAATATTGCTTCTGTGCAATGTAGTTTCTGCACTGATCTGGGTTGGCAATGGATTAATAATTTTTAGATTTGGGTTCCATGATATATGTCATGTTAATTGCTTTCTTTTATTTATCTAGAGAACAAAGTGCTTTTCTGTTGTTTTTTTCGTTGTTTTGGGATTTTGTACAAGAGGGAAATGATATTTCTTAGAAGTATCAAGTCAGAGAAACAACTTGCTATTGATTGGTGTTTGTGCACACGTGGATTATGACTGATTCTGCTTTGTACATTTCATCAACTGCAGATCTGGGTCTGTATGCTTGGATGTCATTAACCAATCTTGGAGTCCAATGTTCGGTAATTCAGTTATAGGCTTTTCATAGTAAAAGTTTCAAGTATCCACTATCTAAAGGTTCTATTATTTTGTCATGTTCTTGTGTATGTACACCGAGGTTTATAATTATCTGAATGAAATTCAACAGGAATATGGAATGTCCTCCTTCATTAATGTCCCCTCTCCTTATCCAGTTAATCTGTTATGCTTTTTGTTTCTTATAGATGACCGAGGTTTCTTGTGTTTTTCAGATCTTCTAAATGTCTTTGAAGTTTTTCTTCCCCAACTCTTGCTTTATCCAAATGCTTCAGATCCTCTAAATGGTGATGCAGCATCGTTAATGATGAAGGATAAAAAGCTGTATGACCAGAAAGTTAAAGGTGAGCGCATATTGTTTGTTATGGGCTACTTTTTTTGATAATTTAAGACAAATATTATAATGATTGCCAGTGTCTGTTTAGTGCACGAATTTGTGCATAGAATTGGAATTGGACGTTGGAATTTTAATTATAATGTTTGAATGTCCTTTTAGAATTAGAATCACAATTTTAAGGTCTAATTCTCTGAAATTGTAATATAATTAAAACTTACCCTTCTCAATTCACAATTCCCAACCCTACCCACTGAATCAAAATTACCTCACCCCACATTGCACAACTACTCTCCTTGTTTTTGCTGCTCTACCATTTTCTCCACCTTCACTGCCATAGCCGCTGTCACCCTTGTCACCGGTGTTGCTTTTACCATTGCTCCCATCACCATAATTGCTGCTGCTGCCTAGACCATTGCTATCACTGTCACCACTGATTGCCATTACTGTTGCCACCACTACCATCACCACTGATGGCCGCCACCACCCCCACTGCTGCCGATACCATTGTTACCGCTGCTGACTGCCACTATCGTTGGTACTGCTACCATTGCCACTGATGGCTGTTGCCATCACCACCTCCCCCCCCAGCCACTGACTGCTGTTGCTGCCACCACCCTCTCACCCATCGTTATTGCTGTTACCACCACTATTTTCATCACTATTGTCGCTATCACTATTTTTTGCCACCATTATCACCACTTTCTCACCCCATTGTTGTCATCACCTCTCACTGCCACCGTCAATTGTGGATCAAATAGTTAAATTTGGTGTAATTCTACTCGTAACTATCCTTAATTAAAGGAGTCATAATGGAATTACAATTCAATTCTTTGCTTTAATTTTTTGCTTAATCCAAAGATAAGAGTCATGACTCTAAACCAAATTAGAATTGCAATTTTCAACTACAATCTTGATTGCATGCGCTTAGCGGACCCTTATTGTATCTTTCATATGAATCTCCTAAACTAATTGGTTTCTGATTGAGTAGCATAGCATCCTGGGCGAATCACATCTGGATTTTGGTTTGTAATGATAAAACCGTCCTTGTGCTCGGGACCCGTATTTCCCCCCTTTTTATTCTCGATACCCAGGAAGTTGTATCATGCAATGGTTTAGTAATACATATTTTGACCAAAGGCTGTAAATTATTCAAACGTGATTATAGTTTTGTACCCGAGACTGCTTCGTATATTTCTTAATATTTGGATTTATTTTCTAAATTGTGGTCGTTTGGTGAATCGGGGCTATTTAATGGTGACAAAAGATATATAAAAATTGCTCTGCTATTTGTGGGGACAGAGTATTGTGAGCGGTATGCTAAGAAGGAAAACATTACCAACTCTATAGCTGGTGAGGAGAGTGGAGATGAGGAAGACATCAGTGAAGAAGAAAGTGGATCTAGTGATGATGAAATTCCTGGTCAAGCTGATCCTTAAATGGATTTAGTGGTCTTCGATTTATACCTTTAAAGGGTCCATGTAATACCAATGAAAGCATTATTACATGATTATTACTTGTTCAATTATACGATGTAGGATTATATATAATATTTTTTCTGCCTGTAAAATTACAATTCTCATTCGTCAGTAATTTCATGAAAAGCTATAATATAATATATAGTTAGTGATTTAATTGTGTTTTACATTTTGTCTTTCATTATTTTAAAAACAAGAAATGTCGAAAGATACCTGTTGAAAAATTCAGTTGTTTTCTCTTGTATAATCAGCTAAAAATATTTCCACTCATGGAAATACTTTCCTTCCTGTCAGCGGAGTCTTGATTCATGAGCACACAGAGAAATCGCTTAATTTTATTTTTTCTTAATGTCAGTCTTTAGGATTAGTTTTAAGCAATTAAAAGTAAAAAGTTTTTTATTAAAAAATTATTACATCAGAAATTAAAATATATAAATATTCCTTTTTTAATAATTTTTTAGTTACTTAAAAAAAGATTTAAAGGTCAACATTAATAAAATTACAAAAATAATTTCTTCATAGAAATAATTCATTTACTCAAAATTGATTAACAACTCCTGGTGTATTTATTATACCAATGTATGTATTATACACATTAATTAAGTTTCAGCAGAGTGTAATTTTCCCGTGGTTGGCTGGATTTTTACATTTTTATACCATGAGTCGCCATTTTCTTAAAGGATAAAACTTATATATAGTTTTATAGGTGTTTTTTTTTTAAACTGTTCTTTAATTAGAATTAGAATTTCATTTCAGTAATTTGTGAAATAAAGGTTTGTATTAAAGATTATGTAGATTACTGAAATAAAATTTTAATTTTAATTAAAAAACAGTAAAAACAATACTTATAGAACTGTATGTAAATTTTGTCCTTTTTGTAATGGTGTGGCATGGAAATGAAAGGTTTAATTTGCTATCCGTGAAAAATCGAGGGCTGTAAACATCCACGAATAGTAAGCACAAGATGTTTTAACTCCCATTTACCCTTATTATAAGCATGGTAATAACTTTTCACTGCCCCTAACGTATAATCAAGCTAACACTTATAAAACTCGGCCACAAAAATTACAAGTTTCAGAATCCAACATCTTTATCGTTCCCTTTCCAAAGATGTTGAGACAGAAAGAGGGATGGGTTTGCTCAACTTCATCACCTTACCAAATTTTCAAGCTTGATCCATTTCCTTCTTTCCCTTTCTCTCCTGAAATTTCCCTCTGTGCCTTGCCCTAGCAAAGCCAACCCTTTTATAATGGCAATAAAAGTACAGAGTGAACTCTCATAAACAGTTGACGAAGCGATAGAAGCTTTTCGAGAAAGACGTAGACACTCACCATTTGAGATGCAGGCAGCTAAGTTGTTGTTTCCTTCTCGAAGTCATCCACAATACTACATAAAATTGTTGTTCTATCAGCCATTTTGCAATGTAATGTCAATGGGTAAATGACCAATAACCATACCATAGTACAGTTGATTATAGAAGTAATCAGCTAATTTCACTATTTTGATTATTCAAACTCCAGAAGAAACCAAAAATATAGAGCCACTTCAGAGTAACAGGAATTCAACATTACTACAGCAATGGGTGTGAACCTGATTTTAACCTCTCCAAACTTTTGGAATTTAATGTCTCCAACAAGTTAGAGGGTCCAATTTCTGGTGTTAGAGGGGGTATTCCATGATAGACAGTTTTTTTGGCAATCCTAATTTATGTGGAACGTCACTTCCAAAGGCCTGCCCTCTACTCCTTCGCCACATATAAAGAAAGACATAAAATCACCCATTGACGGTTTGGCTATTTATTCTGGTTATCTAATTCTTGGTGTAACTGTCCTGTTTTTCTTTGCCTTCAAATTGGTAAGGAAATTCAAGACCAAAGAAGATTGAATTATCCTTTGAAACTATAGGAGTAGCATTGGGACTAGATCAGAGTATTGAATGGCATCCCTTGAAAGTGGATGAATACATCGACTCTTGTAATCTCAAGCCCAGTCTCAAAGGCATTGCAACTTGAGGACTTGCTCAGAGCTCCCGCTGAATTGATTGGGAAAGGAGAGCATGAAAGCCTCTACAACGTGATTAGACAATGGGGTGTCTTTGAGAGTCAAGAGGAACAAGGATTGGGGAATTTCAAGACAAGATTTTGAGAGAAGGATGGACTAGACTGGTCAAGTTAAGCATCCATACGTACTGCCACCTGTTGCATATATTACTGCTCTCCCCTAGAGAAGATACTGGCATATGAATTCATGGAGAATGGAAGTCTCTTCAAGATGCTGTGCTGTAAGTTGTTAAGTAAGATGTCATTGCATCCATTTGGATCTATTTAGGATATGTAATAATATCTCCACCATATGGATGCCTTTTATACTAGAAAATAAAAGGAATTGTAAACTGACTAGTACGGATGAAAACCAAAATTTTCATACATGCCAAATACTAAATGATGACACCTAGCACATTGCTTATAAAAGTTTTTTCCACTGTGATGCTCTTTGCCTTAAAAATGAGACATATCTCTTGGTCTTTTGCTTTTTTCTTCAGGGCTACCTTTTTCCAACCTGTAGAATTGGGACCTGCATTGGAATGTAGTCTCAATGAATGCATCTAATCAAATGTTTTTCTACTCTATAAATGATGTAGGGATCCCAAAGTGACCATACTTTCAACTGGGGTAGAAGACTTAATGTTGCTGCTAACATAGCTGACGCTTTGGCTTATATGCATGGGGAGATTCGTGGAAGTGGAATAGTTCACGATAAATTAAAATCAAGAACATTTTATTTGGCAAGAATATGGATCCATGTATAAGAGAATATTGTCTGATGATGATTGAAAATCAAGCTCAAATGCAATTTCTCATGGTGTACATCTAAAAAAAAAGTGCTGCTGATCATGCATATAGCACCTTCAGAGTTGATACATATCCTTTGGTTTGATACTTCTTGAGCTGCTAAAAGGAAAAGTAGTTCAAGATAGAGGATTCAATCAGGCTAAATGGATGAATTCAGTGGTCAGAGAGGAACGGACCATTGAAGTTTTTGACAAGTCCTTAATCTCACAAGGTGCTATTGAAGAAAGGATGGTGAACTTGTTAAAGGTGGCATCAAAGTGTATAAACCTATCTCCAACTGATAGACCAAATATGGGTGAAGTTGCAGTGATAGCAATATATATGACATTGAAAGAGGAAGAAGAAAGATACATAAAATGAGCGAGAGTTTAGTTATACACTTTCCATTCTATATGTATCATAAAAGACTTCTTTTCGGTAGTCTCTGTTATTTCTAACTTCTCTAATTTTTATCAGTTTCAAGCAGACAGTGATTAGTAACATTTTGCCCAAGTTGATACACCAAGAAAGGAAACAACTAAACTGTAGAATTTTGTCAAAAAGAAGATACAAAATCAAAAGAAAGAACAGAACATTCAAACGAATCCGACTGCTGAAAACTGTAGGTGCCTCTTTGCAAGCCATTTTATTGGCTATTAGTGATTTAATCCCGATTACACACTTATGGTTGCAGGCTAACACTCTTGGCAAAATTGGCATTTGCTAATGAATTTAATTATTTAAATAAAAAAAAGGTTGTACCTTAAGCATTTAACTTGATAGTAAGCACTAAATCCAACATAATTTGCTTCCACATCTAGAATAATAAGAACGAGAAGAAAATCAAATAAAAAAAAGGGAGCATATACTAAACAACACCGAAGAAAACCAAAGAAGTAACGCTTTTAGTTCCAAAAGCTGCATCACTTCATATGAAAATGATATCTTTAACTACTTATGTCTGTCGTGCATTCCTAAACAAAGAGGCAAAGTCCTTAAAAAATTTAAGAGAACATGAGCCAAAAATAAGGACGCCAAACTAGTATTTTAGCATCTCTGTTGGGCAGGATCTACAAATGAGCATTACCTTAATGTTTTTGCTAAGGTGCCAGAAATGAGAAAATGAAATACTTATGCGCTACTGCTTTCTTTTGTCCTGATGAAGTGATGATGCATTTTCAATAAATAGTTTTAAAGAATATAAGGTGGTTTTGGTTTTGTTTTCTATTTTCATGTTTTACCCTACAATTTTCTGTCTTTTTTTTTTCATCCTATATGATGCTTTGGTTTGTCCTAGATGATGATTGCTTTAGAGAACGGGAAGTCACCCCAGTTTTGTTCAGGTAATAACAGCTGAATGCCTGAACAGACCCCATCTTTTTGACTTCTTGCTGGTTAGTACGGGGGCTGAACACCATTTTAGTTGCATTGCACACTACTTTGGACAGACAAAATCATTGGTTTAATTAGTTGCCATGCGTGCAAGAATACGGGACCCTACCATTTACTTTTGTCTTTTCAGGATCTCTATTGCGTCCACCATCTCCAAACATGTGCAACATTGGCTACAGGGAGGCTCGTAAACTTCTCACCCTTTAGCTATTATGATTTATTGGCAACATTAACCGATTCAACTTTTAAATGTGTTCCAAATTCTTATATGATGTATCAAAACACGCCTGTAAGAAAAACTCACTAGGGTCAATCCACTGGTCAGAGATTTGGATAGTATACACAAAATTTTAAGTTTTAATCTTGTTTCTGTCATTATACACTGAAAAAAAAAAAAAAAAAAAAACCACACCTATATGATGATATAAACTTGAAAAGAAACAACAATAAATTCTTATCTCACTAGATGAGATGCATTACAGAAATTGCACAACCTCATATCGACCAAACTTGAAAAGAAGAAGAAAATAAAAGGACACATAGATTCACACTTTAATTTCGGAGATTACAACTTCAACCTTCAAGCCTAAAGCTTAGTACACCAAAACCACCCAACATTTACAAATTACAACAGAAACATTTAAAACTCACGGGTCCATTAAATCTCTTTTTTTCTTTGGTTTTTTCTTTGCAGCCATCATGCCAAGATTGGCGTGGAATGGTCATTATTATCTGCAATGATTCTATACTCGAAAAAAGAAGCCACACCCTACAAATAGACAGCTTTGGAATTTAGACTTATCGTATTGTGTTGTATATATATAGGTCAACATCTTAATCATTTGGTATTTTCTTTTCTTTCTTTTTGTTTTTCGCCTTATAGCTATCTTGTATTCTTGTTACTCATACAAGTCAAAATGAAATTTTTGCATAAAATAAAACTGTCAATTCACTATGCGAACATTGGAAATAGGTCTCCTGCAGTTGTAAAAGAATTGTATTTGAAGCAGTAGATAATCAAAGGGCCAAAAACTTGTAACTTCATACCTTTGTGATTGGTGGTTACGCTAAAGAATGAAGCAAAATGTAGAAATAGTTTTAAGATAATAAAACGTAAATGATCATACTATTAGACAAGGTGAAATTTTTAAAATAGAGTTGAGAAGTAAGTGGAAGTAATTATCATCGTAAGTTATTAATAATATCGGCATGCCATAAATAAAAGTAAGAGGAGTTGAAAGGAAAGAGAATGTAAGGTTAAGTATGACTTATAGCATGTTTGGATGTGAGTTTCATATCAGCGTATTTGTGTCAACTTCGAAGTAACAGAGACTTACTTCTACGTCTTTTAAATAATTTGATGTGAAAATGTGCATCTAAAATGCAAATTTACTATTAATAAATAAGAGGGGAAAAAAAAGCTAACATGATAGATTTAACAGAGGCAGTTTAATTAGTATTTATACAATATATAAGAAATTATATTTATATATTTTTTCACAATAAAAAAATAAGAAGAGAAGAAGAAATATATAATAAAATAATAGCTTAAATATACTTTTAGTCATTTATCTTTTTACTAAAATTCATTTTAGTGCTTTATGTTTTAAAAGATTCATTTTAGTACTTTAACTCTCAAATTCGAGTAAATATTTTTCTTTTATTAATAGTGATCATTTTCAATTTTGGATACACGGTTTTAAACCATTTTTTGACCGATTTAAATCTGAAACTTGTCTCATTAGATTTATCTACATGAAAACTATGAAATGCAACTAATGTTCGAACCAAAATGAGTCATAAACATGCTGAAAAATGCGTGAGAAGTAAGTCTTACGAGCAACTGAAAAACTAAAAAATTTAATATTAGATTCTATTTCGGTTGTTCGTAGGAATAACTTTTCACGCATTTTCACCATGTTAATAACCTTTTTGGTTCAAACATTAGTTGGGTTCTATAACTTTTATGTAGGTGAATCTAATGGGACAAGTTTTAGGTTTTGAATTGATCAAAAAATAGTTTAAAATCGTGTCCAAAAATAAAAAATAATCACCGTTAACGAAAAGACAAAATTGACTCAAATTCGAAAGTTACAAAGCCAAAATGAATATTTTAAAAAATAAAGGACCAAAACAAATTTTAGTAAAAAAAATAAATGATCAAAAGTATATTTAGGCCTAAAACAATTAATGTGATGAAAAGAGATAAAAAATAATATTATAAAAAATATTATATAAATATGTATTTGTATAAATAGAGAGGTTTATATTTATTATTTGTAATTTATTATAGTATTAAGAGTTATATCCTCTACTTATTATTTTATAAATCCTCTTAAATACTCTATTTAATAACTAAGAAGAATTATACTAGTAAAAAGTAACACAATGTAAAATTATTCAAGTGTTAAGCAAATGAGACATCTTTTGGAAGGACTTCTGGTGCAAAAGTAAAGTGCAACAACTTTCCACGGCCACCAACCACTGCACTGACAATACGGTTATGTTTGTTGACTTTGTCAAATGGTAAGATAGATTCTTCCATCTATTACGTCTTCCTTCGTTTCCTTATAAGGCCCCCCATATCTCTTAATTTCTTCATCTTGAACCACTAGCGACTCTTTGCAATTAGAAAAAAGGAAAGAAGTTTCCTCACCACAAAATCTAGATAAAGAACCATAACATTTTCTGATGTTTCTCTTCTCAGAACAGTGACTCAGTTGCACTGGAATGAGTCTTCCTCACACTGCTTTATTATAATCACAATCTTCGTTCCTTCTCCAAACTCAATGCTAGAAAATGCCACCTTGAGTTCGCACCTGGAGAATCCAATCAGGAATATCAGTTTTCAGAATATCCATGTGCTAACACTCACCAAGATCGACCTAGTGGCGGAGGTTTAGATAATTTACGCAACGCCTTAAGTTCAAATCTACGCTAGAAAAAGAATATCCATCTGCTAAAATGCGCAGCATTCAACTTGAAGTCAAGCAAGATGGAGGTTTGAAGTACTCATATCCTCAATCTCCTTTCTCAGCATTCCATACTCCTAACGATGGTAGCATTAGCAACGAGAAAGAAGCAACAACGCCAACATCTCTCAGCAGAATCAGTCCACTCATCTTGCTAGTTATAATAGTTCTAGCGGTGATCTTCTTCGTCTATGGACTCGTCCATTTGGTTCTATGGTTTTTCATGAAAAGGCCAACCCCTTCGTCTCTTTACAACTCCAACAGGTTCCCAGAATCCATTCGCACCAGTGCTCTTCAGAGACAGCTTCAACAACTCTTCCGCTTGCACGATTCAGGTTTAGACCAGGCCCTCATAGATGCTCTACCCGTTTTCCATTACCAAGACTTATTGGGGTCGAAGGAACCGTTTGACTGTGCCGTGTGTCTTTGCGGATTCTCGGAGGAGGACAAGCTGAGGTTGCTTCCTATGTGCACCCACGCCTTTCACATGAACTGCCTTGACACGTGGCTTCTCTCGAATTCCACGTGTCCTCTTTGCAGGGCTTCTCTCTCCAACTATGTGGAGAATCAGAATCCGATATTTAATGTCGACAACTCCTTGGCTCTGCCAAATTGGTTCGGAGGCGAGGAAGAGAACGGGTGTTCAGATGGTCAAAGGTCAGTAACCGCTGAGGCACAAATCGGTGGGAAGAGGGTGTTTTCTGTGAGGCTTGGAAAATTCAGAAATAATGGGTTGGAGGGTGGAGAGGTAGGGGATAGTAGTTGTAGCTTGAATGAGAGGAGATGCTACTCCATGGGTTCATATCGGTACGTGGTTCGTGATTCGAATCTGCAAGTGGTGTTGTCTCAAAGCCTATCTGATGTTTCGGAAAATGGGAATGTGGAGGGGAAGAGGATAGGCGACTCAGCGAAAGGTGAGAGCTTCTCTGTTTCCAAAATATGGCTTTGGTCCAAGAACAGCAGATTTCATGGTTCTATTGCAGCTTTCCCTTGATTAATTCTTGCTGTAAGAGCTAAAATGGTTAAAACATGTGAGGAAGCCAGATTTTCTATCAAGAATTGCATGGCAATAATAGTGCTTTTTGTTTCTTATATCATACCATTAAATATTAATATACACAGATTTATGGTAGCTGATATTTGTTGGCAGTGGTTTCTTCTCTTCTACTCTGTCTCTCCACTTGCCGTTGGAATTACACTGATCTAGGTTGAAAAGAAGTGTTCCAGCGTTTTATGGTGGCAGGAGGATTTTTATTCTAGATCATTGACATGAGAAAGAATATTGTAACAAATTCCATGAGTAAAATTGTTCAATAGCATATAACAGGTGTACGCTAATTTGTGATCATGACCAATGTTTTATAGCATCGGCTAAGCCTAAACTATCTGTAGTGTCAATTTTGCCTACAATAAATATAGATTAGGGCTAGCAAAATTGGCCAGGCCCAACGAGCCAAGCCGGGCTGAGCCATAAAAAATTTGGCCTAAAAAAACCAAGTCAAAATGGCTCAGCCCAATGGGTCTATTGGGCCAAGTTGGGTTGGAGAAAAATTGACTTGCAAGTTACTGGGCCTATGTGACCCGCTGCTATTTTTTTTTCTTTGTAAAATATATAAAAAATTAAAAAAAAGTCATAGGCTATTTTGGCTCAGCCTGATGGGCCTGTCGGACTAGAAAAAACACAATCCATTACACTTTCAGGCCAGGCCAGCCCCACCTACTTTTCCACTTGGCTTGTCGGGTCGAGCCAAGCTGGTCCATTGACACCTGTAATATAGATGTATATTATATTTTGTATATATATAAATTCTAGGTTGTTGGAACAATATTTATATGTATAAATTTGTGAGAATGTTATAGATTGATTCATTTAATGTATTTTAAATTATAGAAATAATTTATACCTATACATGTATATTATATAAAAAAAATTAAAAATCTTGCAAGAGCAATTGCCCCCAAACAAGACAACGTAGATTCATCCCTGGTGCAAGCTTAATCTAAGCTATTATCTTTTTTGAATGGTATCACCCTAGTTGATGCTATTTGAACTTGTTTGAAAAGGAGTGCTATTGAGAATCCCTAAAGATAACGGTTGCATCTTTTCGTTCAAGTCAAACCTACATCTCGACCCCCCGAGCATCTCAGGTGATGCTCACTAACTTGGACAACATGTTGGATGATGTAAAAGACTTAGCAGCATGATCGCATAGCTTGAAGGAGAACTCTTGCCACTGGTAGTGGGCATAGATCCCTCACAAGTGGTTAAGATAAGAGTGGACATTCCAGAATATGTGAAAGAAGGGTTATCCTGTCTCCTCCAAGATAATGTTGACTTGTTTGCATGGACACCATCTGACATGCTTGGGATAGACCCAAACTTGTTTTGCCACTGCCCTACTATAGACCCCTCTATAAAGCCCATTTGTCAAAAACGACAAAAAATAAGGCTGGAAGACTTGAAGAGATTGAGAAGCAAGTCTCGAACCTCCTCAAGGCTGATTTTATTAGAGAAATTAAATACACCACTTGGTTCGCCAATGTGGTCCTAGTGAAGAAGCAGTTAGGGAAGTGGATGATGTTGAATAAAAAGGTTGGATCCAAGAGGGGGGTTGAATTGGATTTTTAAAAATTTTCAAGAATCCCAAAAATTTTCAGAGATGAAGAACTACATTTTCACAAAACTTTGAATCAATTTGATTTGGTTATATAAATGATGTAGAATTGGAACAATTATCTTGATTTTACTATGCAAAGAGCCTCATGAATTTATATGCAAGAGATCAAGATTCAATATACTAGCAAGAGGGTAGAGGAAAGAAAAGAACATACAAGATTTATACTGCTTTGATCACTATTATTGTGATCTACATCCAGTTTCTAATCAAATCGATTGAGATTATCACTATGCAATTCAATTATTTACAAACACTATGCATAAACAAGAGAATTACAAGCAAACACAACCAAAAGATCAAGTTTCTTGAAAACCTATCAAGAACACTTGAACTTCTTCTTGTGGAACACTACCATAAGAGAGACTTGAGAAATCCCTTCTCAAGAATGAAAATCAAACAAAAAGAAAATGTTATATATCACCTTGATTTGTGATAGATGAAAAACAATTGAAGAACCAACCAAATTCTACCCAAAAGAGACTTTTCTTTATCTCCAACGTTGATCCATGATGAGCTCTTGATTTTGATATAAAACTTGTAGTGATGAAGAAGAAGAATATGTTTTCTCTTTAAAAAGGCTCTCTCTCAAATTTAAAGAATTGAAGTTATGAGAAAATATCCACTAAGGTTCACATTATATAAATAGTTCACTAGAATAATTAGTTATTTGGACTTGTAGTCAGTTATTTTGTTTTTAAAAATCTAGAAATAGGAGTTAGAATGGAAATAACTAGTTATTTTGGTTTGTAACTAGTTATTTGTGCATGTATTCTATTACCCTTTTGCTGGAATAACTAGTTACAAAACTTGTAACTAGTTATTTTTGTATAAAACAAAACAGATTTATAAAAATGTAACTGGTTACAAAATTATGTAACTAGTTATAGCAGAAATAACTGATTACATAATTTGTAACTAGTTAAAACAGAACATATTGTAACTAGTTAACAGAACTATCACTGTAACTAGTTAAAACAGTGTAAATCTGTATATTTTGAGTGTTTTCCAATGGTTTTAATCGATTACAAAGCTAATTTATGCGATTAAATGGTTCTTAAACATAAAATTGAATTGTCTAAAGCTTTAATATGTAGCTATCACTTCCTATCAATTTAAAACCATGTTTTATCCAAATATTTATTCTTAAACTCAATTTTAGACTTATAAAAACATGTTATCACTTTGTTAATCCTTTAAGTCTTAAAATTTGAGCTCATCACCATCAAATCATTAAGAATAAAGATAAATCATGCAAGACACACAACCACACACACACATGTATAACCACACATTACAACTTTGCATTCATCAAGAGGCTAAATCATCAAAACTATATTAAATCTCCTTGGGGCAAGAGTAATCTTCTTCTTGCTTCTTCAGAGGATGTGTGTAGATTACACCAACCTTAATAAACACTGCCCCAAGGACTTATACCCGCTGCCTAACATTGATAGGCTTGTAGATGGCTCTTTTGGTTTTTAGTTGCTGTCTTTCATGGACGCTTACTTGGGGTATAACCAGATCTCAATGTATCCCGAAATGAAGAAAAGACCACCTTGATGACTAAAAAGGTGAATTATTGTTACAAGGTCATGTCGTTCAGCCTGAAGAACATTAGGCCCACTTACTAGCGTATGATGATTAAAGTGTTTGAGAGCCAGATTAGGCGAAATCTAGAAGTTTATGTTGGCGACATAATCGTGAAACGCACAACAGTGGAGTCGCACTTATCGGACCTAGAGGAAGTGTTTTTGCAGCTAAGGAAATATAACATGTTGCTCAACCCCACGAAATGCAACTTCAAAGTGAAAGCTGAGAAGTTTCTAGGGTACATGTTAACCAAGAGGGGCATAGAGGTTAACCCTGACAAGTGTGAAGCAATTCTTAACATGCGTAATCCATAGAACCTAAAGGAATTCTAACAACTCACGGGGCATTTGGCGGCTTTGACGCATTTTATGGCATAGTCAACACTATATTCTTTTTAAAAAGTATAATTTTTAAATAATTATTTATTAATAATACAATTTCTTGACTTAACAAATAATGTTTTGTCTAACAAGATATTATATTTTATTGATATTATTTATCTTAAAATATATATTGTAAAATGTACCTTAATTGTAGTTGAATACTACTTTAATTTTACGATTTGACTATAGATTAATATATTGTGACAACAAGCCAAATTAACCTGGCCTTGTCCCATATCTTGTTGGGTCTTAATTGGGTTGGGTTCAGGTTCAAAAAATTGATTGTATTAAAATTTCAGATTCGGTAGAAATACTAGTCAAACCGTCACAACCCATCCCACGAACACCCCTACTTATAACAATTAATTTTTCAGCCTTACTTTAATTTAGACACCAACTTTCTTAACTAATAATTTTTAGGTGAGCATTGTTTTGTTAGAGTTATGTCAAGAAGCAATTGTGTAAAAAAAATTATACACTTTTGAGGAATGTGTCAATGTGTAATTGACTGTGTTAACAAAACCAACACTTTGTTACAAAATTAGTGTCAACGTAGACGTCAATCTTAATTTTCCAATACTAATTTGCTTTTTTCTTATAATGACACACTAATTTCTAGTAGTTCCACCCCCATCCCAACCCAACAAAAGTATTTTTGGTTCAAAAATATCTTTTTAGTGAAAAGGGTTGGAGTCCAAAAGAATTTTTCTTACATAATATATATTTTTTTGACATTATCCTACACCTCACTTTTATGGTAAAAAATGAAAGAAAAAGAAGTGTGAAAATAATATAAAAAAATAAAGATATCAAGATTATTTCAAGTATAGCATTACCTTCAGTGATGAATCCAACGGGGGCAAATAAGGGCTTTGGCCCTCCTCTTCTTAACTCCTTGGAACTGTATATTATTATAATTGATCAATATTGAATTGTTTGTAGCATCATGATTACATTATTGACAAAAATAAATTGGTTATTGTTTACCGATAAGATGAAAGATAAATTTTTAACTGACTGTTTAATTATTTATATTAAGAGAATGATTGAAGTTATATATATATATATATATATATATATATATATATATATATATTCTATTGTTGATCAATTTTATGATTTAAAAGAACGACATCCACAACTTAAATAAATAATATGATGTATTTAACTATTATAATTTAATGCTTATTTAATATTTATTATTAAATTTTTCTGGTCCCCCATCAATAAATTTCTGGATCCGTCACTAGTTGTCCTATATGGATGGAATGATCCTTTCTAACAACCTTTTTTTATGATAAGCAAGGCCATATAGAGAGAAAGATAAAACATACAAGTACAATAATGTAAAAATTTGTGGGATTTTAATAGGATATACACCGATAGTATAAAACTTTTTTATAATGTCATTCAATCATAAATTATTATATATGACAAGTTTGTTGACTTTAATAATAATTATCTTATAAGTTATACTAAAGATGATTTCTAATTGAATAACTGTGTAAAGATTTTTACAGTGATAATGCATACTCATTAATCTCTTTTTTTAATGTTTTTGTATTTATTTAAAATAATAACAACAAATTTTCAATTAATAAAAAATAAGATAAAGAAAGAGAAAAATAAAAGATGTGAATAATAATAATAATAATAATAATAATAAAGAAAAGAGATTGAAAGAGTAATAAAGACAAAAACAGAAATGTTAGACAACATAGAATTTGTAAGAATATTAGAATTTATAGTGAATTAACAAATAAGAAAAACATTTACCAATAAAAAACAAATAAGAAAAACAAATATTTTTATTGACATAAAAGGAGGAGAAGTGTGTGATTTGGGGAACGTGGGCCGTGGGGTTTGTTTTCCTCTGAAATTCAACGTTAGACCCTTCAGAGACAGTCACTGTGCGTCATGCCTTCCCTCACTCACACAGTCGCTCACTCTAGTATGGGGACGACAACGACACCCCTTTCTCAGACGGTTCGCGTGTTCAACATACCTCAATCTGCCAACGCGAAGGACCTCCTCGACTTCCTCGAATCGACGGTGGGTCCCTCCACCGTCTACGCCCTCGAAATCTTCTCCGACAACCCTAACTGGAAGTCCCGCGGCACCGGCCGCGTCCAGTTCGAGACCGTCGACGCCAAGTCCCGCGCCCTCTCTCTCTCCCGCGACAACCAACTCCTCTTCCTCTCCCACTTCCTCCGCCTCTCCGAAACCTCCGACGACATCGTCTTCGCGCCCCGCCACCGCCTCCAAAACGGCGTCCTCTACGCCGGTTTCATGCTCTCCGGCCACCGCATGAGCGTCCTCGACTCCTGGGAGGGCGTCGCGGGTTGGGTCATGCCCCAAAGGAAGAGGCTTGACTTCTGGGTGTGGCATAACGGCGAGTGTTACAGACTCGAGATTATGTTTGAGGATATTTTGGAGTCTCATGGGTATTGTTTGGGAGAAGATGCCAAACTCAATGCCCTCCTCTTGAAGGTACCTATTATTGCATGTTACTGATTCGAGAACTGTATAAAAACAACACGTAAGGGGATGTTTACAAATTTTGTCTTGTTCAATGTCAACAAGTATGGATGTGAATTAGGACTCTAATTTATATGATTGATGGGTTTGTTTTCTTGTCTATTTATTTCTTGGTGTTTTTTCCTCTCAGTTGAAATATGGGCCAAGGATTTATCAGAAGAAAGCGGGGCCAGATGTGGCAGCCAAGTTTAGGGCTGATAGGTACCGTTTTTGCAAGGAGGATTTTGAGTTTCTTTGGGTGCGGACTACTGACTTCTCGGCTCTGAAGTCAATTGGGCACTCTACTTCATTTTGTTGGGAAGTTGAGGAAGAACATTTAGCTTCCGATGTTTTTACGAGTTTCCCACTCTACAAGGAAAATTTCAGAGATTTGGCTCTGGAAGACGGGGAAGAGTTCTGTTCTTCCACGGAAGCAGTTCCGCTTGTAAAGTGTGCTTCACAATCCAAGTTACCTTATGAGGCCCTTTTCCAGCTGAATTCTCTTGTTCATACCCAGAAAATTAGTCTTGCTTCGGTGGATGATGAATTGATTGACTTGTTAGGGGGCTTAGATGAAGAAAGTAGGGCTGTGATTTTTCAGAAATTGCACAAGATGAGCTCCACTTGTTATGAGCCTCTCAAATTTGTGAAGACTCAATTGCATGTGCTGAGTAACAAGAGTAGAAGTCTGCCGCAATCATTGCAGAAGACGGATAATAACATTATGAGCTGTCACAGAGCCTTGATTACCCCAACAAAGATTTATTGCCTTGGTCCGGAGCTTGAAACCTCAAATCATGTGGTAAAGCACTTTGCATCATATGCTTCAGACTTCATGAGGATTACCTTTGTTGAAGAGAATTGGAATAAGCTTCCAACTAATGCAGTATCAACCGGTGTGCAAAAGGGGATCTTTTCAAAGCCTTTTAAAACTGAAATATATAAGCGGATATTGACTATTCTTCGAGATGGGATTGTAATTGGATCAAAGAGATTTGAGTTCCTGGCCTTCTCTGCTAGTCAGCTGCGATCAAATGCTGTTTGGTTATTTGCTTCTAATGACAATGTGAGAGCAGCAGATATCAGAGAATGGATGGGATGCTTCAACAATATCCGCAGTGTTTCTAAATGTGCAGCAAGGATGGGTCAGTTGTTCAGTTCTTCCATGCAAACTTTTGAAGTGGCCCCTCAAGATGTGGAGATAATTCCAGATATTGAAGTTACCTCTGATGGCATAAGCTACTGTTTCTCTGATGGTATTGGAAAAATTTCACAAGCTTTTGCAAGGCAAGTTGCTCAAAAGCTAAAATTGGATCATAGTCCATCAGCATTTCAAATTCGGTATGGTGGATATAAAGGTGTCATTGCTGTTGATCGCCGTTCCTTTAGGAAGTTATCATTGCGTGGCAGTATGCTTAAGTTTGAATCCAAAAACAGGATGCTTTGTGTCACTAAATGGAGTGAGTCAATGCCTTGCTTTCTCAATCGAGAGATTATATCCCTGCTGTCTACCTTAGGAGTAAAAGATGAGGTGTTTTTGGCAATGCAACAGGAACAATTGCATTTGTTAGGTAGGATGTTGACTGATAGTAAGGCAGCTTTGGATGTTTTGGAAAGTTTGAATGGAGCTGATTCAAGGAGCATTCTAGTGAAGATGTTGCATGAATTTAACGAGCCAAACAACGAGCCTTACCTATCAATGATGCTTAAGGCTTATTATGCATACCAATTATCTGACTTGAAAAGTAGATGCCGAATATTTGTTCCCAAGGGTCGAGTCTTGGTAGGTTGCTTGGATGAAACTGGTCGTTTGGATTATGGCCAAGTATTTGTCCGCATAACTGTGACAAAAACTATGGAAAAATTTGGAGATGAAAACTTAAGGAAAGTGGACGGCGATGATAGCACACGTATAATAGTGGGAAAGGTGGTGGTCACAAAAAATCCTTGTCTTCACCCAGGAGACATCAGAATCCTTGATGCTATCTACAATGAAGAATTAGAGGAGAAGGGTTTGAGGGATTGCCTTGTATTTCCACAAAAAGGACACAGGTATGTATATAATGGACTACAATTACAACCACATTTGATTGTAATCATTTTTTTTATTCAATGCAGAATTAATACATTTTTTTACATTTATCTTTGGTCCTGTGTGGTGTCATTGACTACCATGAGTCATTTACATGCAGCATCTACTCGCTAGATGCTTTCATTTACTTTTGCAAAAACAAAACGTTATTCCTACTGTTTCAAGAATTTGGTGTCCTTAGTCATCATCAGTTTATTACCGTCTAATGGTGCCAATTAGTTGTAGTTCAATAGCTCAATTAGCTTCTTTTAAGTTTTGTTGTCCCCGTGTGTAGAAGCAGTTCCTTATATTCATTGTGTGATGGACATTTGGTAGTGATATTAGATTTTCTGTTGCTTTGCCTTGTTAGATATAAAATTATCCATAAGCTGTTAAGCTTTCACCCAACAGCTTTTAGGAGAGTTGCTAATTGGCATGATGTCAGAGCCTTTATGATTCTTGATGATCAAGTGATCGTAAGTTTTGTCCATGCCAACCCCACTCTTCTAAATAAAGTTAGACTTTAGCATAAAATAGAGTAGGCCTATCCATTGCCATGCTTAACCAAAGGCTCTTGCATGAGGGGGTGGTGTTAGATATAAAACCATTATCTTTTCACCGAACAGTTTAAGCTTTTAGGAGAGTCGGTCCTCAACATGCTTTATTGTAACCACAGTTTTCATTGACCAAGAGAAATGCAGAATGAAGACATCAGTTTTGAAATAATGTTATTAGTTTTAGATTTATTTTTTAATTTGGGCATTATGGTTTTTGGTTCTGCATCTTTGACTGTCTAGGTTCAGGATGAGCCCAATGCTAGTAATAGCATATTTATGCTTTGTTAACTATAAAATGGGAAAAATATGTATTTATTATATGAATCTTAGAAAAAATTACGAATAAATTCGTTATATACATACACATGAATGTAAATTTAGATGCACGTAGTTTCTAGTGTTAGCTTTTGTAATTAGCTGGGCCATGATTTTTCTTATGAAACCTGTAGTCCTAGCGTAGTTGGCTTATCTTTGACCTGACTAGGTGACTAGGCCCAGATACAAATCACCCAACCTTATTGTATGGAAAGGGAAAAAAAAAAAACAAGGTTATATAACTATACATATTATATTTGTTTATGTAATTTGAGAATATGCTAAATTTTTTAGCCTCTTTTTTATTCTAAAGTCCAAGCCCAACCCAGATTTTAAACCAGCTCTAACATTTTGTCCTGGCTGGCCTGTGGGCTTAACTTTGAAGTCCTAAAGTCTAAATCCTATGTTTTTTAAGAATGTTTGGGTGGTTCTACATCAAGAAGTCAATAGTCATTATTATCATTGAAGTTTATTTTTAAAATATTTTTCTTATATTGATGTTTATTGCTGCTAATACTTGTTGGTTGGCCTACAGGCCTCATCCAAATGAATGCTCTGGAGGTGATCTTGATGGCGATTTGTTTTTCATAAGCTGGGACAAAGATCTAATCCCATGTAAAGCTGAGGCTCCAATGGACTACACAGGAAGGAGGCCTCGTATAATGGACCATAAGGTGACCCTAGAGGTAATTTTCGTCGGTTACATTTTTATTTTTTTTCTAAAAGAAACATTGATAAATGTGAAACTGCTTCCTCATTTGTTGTTTCCTGGGTGGGTAGGAAATCCAACAATTTTTTGTTGATTACATGATCAATGATACTTTGGGTGCTATCTCCACCGCACATCTGGTTCTTGCTGACCGTGAACCAGATAAGGCCAAGAGTAGAAAATGCTTGGAGTTGGCACAGCTTCATTCCATGGCTGTCGACTTTGCAAAGACCGGAGCACCTGCTGCAATGCCCAGATTTTTGAAACCGAGGGAGTTTCCAGACTTCATGGAGAGGGTGGACAAGCCTATGTATATCTCGAACGGGGTACTAGGAAAACTATATCGTGCCATAATTGAGTCACAATTGCAAATAAGATATAGCTTTGTGTGGTCAGAGAAGCTTGCTGAACAAGCATATGATTGTAGCCTTGAAGTTAATGGTTTTGAGGCCTTCCTCGAGACAGCATCAAGTCACAAAGAAATGTATGCACAGAAGATGAGCAGTTTAATGAACTTCTATGGTGCAGAGACCGAGGATGAAATGCTAATTGGTAACTTGCAAAACCGTGCTTCATATTTGCAGCGTGATAACAGGAGATATGGTGATATGAAGGATCGGATTCTGCTCTCGGTGAGGAATCTTCAGCGCGAAGCAAAAGAATGGTTTGAAACTAGTTGCCAACCGCATGAGTATAAGCCTATGGCATCTGCATGGTATCACGTGACCTATCACCCGAGCTATTGCCACGAAAGCTCATGTTTTTTAAGCTTTCCATGGATAGTTGGTGACATTTTATTGCAAATAAAGCCTGTAAACAAAGGAGTTCACACATGACGGCTTCCTCTAATGCTTTGTGCATGAAGCCGTTTGTGATGGGTAACATGTCCATGCAGATGCTGATTGAAGGTGCGACTATCTGCGAGATTTTCTTTTGACAAAATTATTATTATTTTTATTTGGCACTATATATTTACTAGCTGCATATGCGATGCTGATGCCAGTGGCTTCATGTGTATCCATTTTTTTAAAGCTATCAATTAGAGTTGCGGTTTTTGAGTTTAACCAGGCTCAACCCCTCAAAAGTGGGTTGGGTTACTCCAAAACCAACTCACCAAAATGCAGGGTTAATATGACCTGGCTTAAACTAAGGGTATTTGCAGATCGGTTTTGATTAATTTTAAGCCCAAAAGTCATCCAATTTAAAGATTAAAATAACATGAGGTTCGGTTCGGTTTAGATTGTTTTTTAAAACAATTCAATCCAATCCTATCTAATAAAATATGGTTTGAATCAGATTGAATGATTCGGTTTTGATCGATACATTCTTATATATAGTGAGACTAACAGTTTCTTTCTTTCACAGAGAAAACAATTTTATAGTGACACATCCTTGCATTATTCGATTTATTTTCTTTAACTGAATATTTTTTTCTCACAATCAAAACTAATTTCCATAGAAGAACAATTCCTTCGTGGAATATTTCAACACAGGAAACTAATTGATATAGTTGTAGGTGTCGGTACCAATATTGCAACCATCGGTTCATGCACGGTTCGCTCAGCAAAGCAATATTGCAATATGGGTTATAAACTCTGAATGGATCAAATTATTATTTATACTTCCAGTAACTGTACCTCCACGTATTGTGAAAAAAAATAAAAAATACATGACTGGTATATATTCATTGCATTTTGCACATATTAGGAGATGATATGCGTAAATAAAACATTAAAATATGTGTATTAAAAAAATATTGTTTCAATTTGGATCAGTTCGCTTTTGCAAACATCAACCGAAAACCGAACCAAATCAATCAGTTTATACAAAAAATGATCCAAAAAAAAAAATCGGTTTTCATCAGTTTTTGTTTTTTTAAATCAGTTTGCAGTTTTGTTTTGGATTGGATCTGAACACTCCTAGCTTATACCTTGACAAATTATTTAGGTTAGAGTTTAGTAAAGCCAATTCAATCTGCATTGAAAACAAGTAATAAAAGAATGTTTCACTGTCGAATCTCACAAACCATAACCTAAATCTCAAATCCTACCCATTACACCACCTATGAGGAGACAAACTTTCTTAAGAAGTAAACACTCAAATTATTCTTTGAGATTGTATTGGATAGAACATTTTTAATCTTGAGATTTTAAGTTTGTCATCCAATCACAAACCACCATGTTTGATAAGTTTGTTAACTTTGATAATAATTATTTTAAAAGTCATACAACAGATTATTTCTATTTGGTTGACAATAAAACTTTTTACACTAACAGTAAATGACCATTAAACTCTTTTTTATTAGTTTTCATCATTAATATTAATATCACAACAATGTTCATGTTTTATTAATTTGTCAAACAAATACATATTGTAAGATTATATTCGAATTAACTAACATGCAAATAAAAGATCCAAGGATAAACATATAGATACCTTGTAGGTGTTCAATTAGAGGTCGGGTTGGATTGTCGGATTGGCCAATTAAAATATTAATATATGTTTTATATTTGAAAAAATTCAAAAAAAAAAAACTTAATTAGTTGAATTCATTCAACACATGTTCAATTTAACATATTAGTCTAACCACACAAATTCAACACTAAAGAAAAATACAATATATGTGAATATTATAATATTATAATTTTTTTATTAAAAAAATAATAAATCAGATTGGATCGAGTTGAAAATACATCAACCCGTGACCCAACCCAACCTTAATCGGGTCAACCAGAATTGAACCCAACCCAACCCAACCCACTAAAATATAGTTGGGTTGGGTTGGGTCCGCGGATTAGGTCTAACCCACTTACACCCCTATGTTCAATGAACGGGTGATAATAATTTATTATGTAAAATTACAAGAGTGATTTAAAAGGTATTGCCGGAAACATTTACGAAATGTCTTAATCTAATTATTGATTCAATAATATCTTTACATGATGTACCTTATAAGAAAAATATCTTTACCCAAGGATAAGAGCACTCTCTCCTACTTGTCTATATCGGTAACTCACACTACGCAGTAGTGACGCAAATTGTTCAAACAAGTTTACCCGACCGAGTACCGGGTCCCTGCCAAGCTGCTCTACTTTGATCCCACGACACTATCATTCATGATATGAAAATGACAATTTTTAAAGGTGAAGAAGACGAGACTCCAAACAAAAAACCCAAGTTGTACAGGAGAGGCGATTCATTTCGTGGAAGCCTCATTAATTGATTGCAATTGCCAATTCGAAAAGCAAACCCCCACCACCCCAGGCCCATCCATACACATTATAATAATTATTACTAGTACTACCTACCATGAAATAAAAAAGAGGAAATCGGGAATTGGAAGCCAAGCCTTCTTTCTTTACTCCCCAATCCTCCACTCCACCCACCGAAGCACCAAACCATAGAAAAGAAAGAATTAATTATGATACAATAATAGTTAAAAGAAAGCTGTATATACACAATAACAACCATTTCGAGTCATATGGATGTATATACTATATGAAAAGAAATAACTGGCGGAAGGAAAATGAATGGGCGAAAGAAACAAAAAAGTGACGCGAAGGGGCACCCACTCCAGTCCTACCCCTTTCAGAAGAGCCTCCCTCAGCTACCAACCAGACCCCACTCACACCAAAACGGGGTCGTCGTTGTTATCACGGGCCTTGGGGGAAAGCGACTTGACGTTCACGGCAGCGTAGCGCGTAGAGAAATTGCGAAATGTGGCGTCGTCGTTGAAGTCCCCATTGTGCCCCTCGTCGAAGTTGAGGGCGTAACTCAAGGGGTCATACTGGTACATGGGCATTCGCTTGGAGGGGCGGTTGCGGTTGAACCTACGAATGAAGGTCTTCCACCTGGGACCCGCTACGATCTCCGACCACTCGCGAAGCTTCTTCAGCGCACTGAGCCCACGCGACCACCACCGGTCCCCGCTTGAACCTGGACTGGAATGGGACCAGGAGGTGGAGCGAACGCGCTCCCACCATGAGGAACGACGTCGTGTGCCGAAGCAGCACGACGGGAATAACAAGGCGCAGCGAGAGTTGGATCTCTCCTGGACTTGGGAGGTGGGAGTGGGAATGGATTCAGAATCAAGCTCGATGGACATGTCAGGAACTTTGGTTGTTGAGAGAAGAAGAAGACAGAACGAACATACAAGAGGGGACTCCCGTCTCCGCTTCATGTATAAATAAATAAATAGGTAACACATGCGAGTGGGGCTGGCAGCCTAATTCCGAATGTAACCCTATCTATTCACTTGCGCTGTGTGTCTCTTGAGCCTCACTACTCATCATCCACTCACCCAATTTATTATTTATTTATTACTATTATGGCCATGCTCATAAAATAAAACAATAATATCATTTTGTTTTTATTATTATTAACATTATCCCTATCAGTTGTTTTTGTACAATAATAATACAATATTCTAACGTCACTTTTTCACGTTTTTTTCTCTCTGTCACATCACAGATTATATTTCATATTTTTCTCTCTTTTTTTTCTATTTATTGTAAAAATTATTATCAAAAAATATTGTTACACTAGCATTACTCCGTATAGTATACTACTGTGTAAAACCACAATAATTTTGACAACAACGCAATGAGCGCCCACCGAAAAGAATATCAGCACACGTCACACGCACGCACGGGTATCTCATTATCGAATAGCACACACATTGGACTGACTGCTTGGTTACAAAACACTGAGCCCTTAAAAAGGATGTATATCCATACACACGCATACACGTTTCCGGGATAATTCTTACGCTGTTTAATGATATTAGACTCTACCTAAATTTATGAACACTTGTCACCTTAAAGTATGCGCTCTTCCTTTAAGATCACAGGTTCGGCGCGGTTCAGAACGTCTAATTTCATTTATGCAAGGCTCTAATCTTTTTCATTCACTCTTTTCTTCAATATATAATCAAGAAAAAATAAGCCTTACTTAAAGTCAAACTTAAAAAATATAGTTCAAATTCATTCAGTACAGAAAAATAAAAAATAAAAAATACTGGTAATAAAAACGTTAAAATATTTTACGGAAAATTTGTGCAACAAAGAGATGGTCAGAGGTCACCCACCCATCACTGCTCGATTTCAAAGGAAACAACGTGGACTTAATCCATTGTAATGGAAGGAATGTGGTATTGATATCTTAGAATTAGGGAATTTTGCCCTCACTTATACACTCTTTTGGTCATTTCATTAGTCAATATAAGATCTCTAACATACAAGAAATTATTAATTAGTTCAAGACTACCAAGTGTTTATAATCTCAAGTCAATGTGTTTAGAATACATATTTAACTTTTACAATTCACAAAAAAAAATAATAACACTTAATTACATGTCATATACAGATTAATAGAACCATGGTAGTCCAATACCACCTAATAATTTTTCCAACACACACCTCTCACATCAAAGACCGAACATTACATACGTAAAGTTTGTAAAAGTAGATATCTACAGGTGAGTCTACTAACAGTTCAATAACAGGTGGCCAAATAGGCCTAATAACCATTAGGATAAACTTTGATGTCATCTTAAAATTTTAACTTAAATTAAATCTCTAAGCAATGAGACTAAACACACGCCTTCTAGACTACAATTAAGCCAGCCTCTAAAGAAGCCACAATTAATGCGGGTTAGAAATGACCGCAATTAAGACAGTTTCTAACATACAGATGGAAAATTTTACCCCTAAATTTTAGTGAGTTAAAATTGTCATGCACTTTAAAGATAAAAATACATTATTACTTGCTCTCAATTTAGGGGAAGAAGAGAAGTTTTAACATAACCTTTATCCAATATGAAAAATAACAACTACAGCGATGCCTCGAATACAACATTTTCTCCCACAACAAAATTTAGCTCATCTAAATTTCCCATTTCAATCATGGGGCTCACAGATCTGAACTGTGTATTAATGAATGAGTCGTGGCAAACCCACGAAATGGTGTTGACTCTATTGACTATTTTTTTTTACCACTACTGCAAAAGATGAGATGATTCGGACCCAGAATCTTTCAATGGGAAATGGACAATAGACAAAACTACGATTATGACACAACTCAAACACGTCTAACACACGACAGCATTTTCTTCTTTAAAATTACACTGTAGTTCGTATGGATAAACAAAAGAATAATTTTATATTTACAACTACATACAGATTTCACGATTTAAAAATTGCCAATTACTGGTGCAATTGTTTCAGTATAAACTTTGTCTTTCCTCCTCAGATTTTATATATCCTTCCCGTCAATTTATTTTCTCGTACACCCTGTTTTACATGATACTTTCACATCATTATCACACTCATCTACTGACACAATCATATCCAATAGCTTATCACAATCTCACGTGTCTTCTCCGAGCCCTTAGATTCCACATTTTACCATTATTACTTGTGAACGTAAGTTTATCAAGAAATGAAACCATATCAGTACCAACGTAACCCGTGGTAACAATTTCATGCAACGATTCTAATCTGAAGGCACCATCTTCATATAATGATATTTGATAACCCACATCATTCCTAAAGCCAATAAGGATCACAGTCTCTCACTTCCCCCTCCAACATTTAGGAGGCGTTTAAAAGAGCTTTAACAAATTTATTTTAACTTATACAAACATTTAAGATGAAAATAAGAAGTTATCATCCAAAGATAAAAGGATAAGTAAAACTAATGATTCTGCTATACCTACAGTTAAATATCAGCTCCCAGAAACCCAATTCAAGAATGGTGAAACAAACATCAGCTTTAATGAAAAATCTCACCCATTTCATGACAATGTACCCAAAACTAAGGAAGATTTACCCAACACCTGGTTAAAATATGAGTAAATACTTAAATTAGTAACTCGAAAGAAACATCAAAGCAGGTCCTCTTAAGATTTTGAAACATCAATTTTGTCCTTCATAATGTAATGGCTGAATAGATAATTAGATATCCAAAGTCATATTGAGGGAAAAAGTAGGTGTCCATTTAAAACATGTAGGGACCAAATTGATGTCTAAAATCTTTAGAAGACCAACTTAAAAACCCACGTATCTTTAGAGGACCAATTCGAGTGCTCAGCCTTAAAATTAAAATAACTATTGCACAAGAGAAGAAAGGACAGTAGCCACCAAATCAACGTCCAGCATACCTCGAGAGGAATGACTCAATATCCACCGTGCCTTCAGCAGACCAATTTAAGCATCAAGTTTTACAATAAACAATTGACAATAGATAAACCACACCATAAGTTCATAGCATGAAAACACTATATTAACAAAGAGAAACTACATACATAGCTCCATTCAATTAACAAACAAGTAGTTATGCTTATAGCATCATACTACATTGTAACTCGCTGGTTCACAACCAGTGGTCCAGTACTAATAACAGTAACTAGTTTGACTAAAACAGAAACTATAAACAACCAAATACACGAGTCATTAAGAAGTATCTCGAGCAGCAAACGCAAACTGAAGGCAGTTGTAAACTGAACTCACAGTTCAAAGAGCCACGGCAACTCGTAGGTCACCGCCGTGAAGGTTCCAGAAAACGTTACCTGCGTCATCGGACTTGCCAGTGTCAATAGCAATGGCACCAAAGATTGCTCGGAACGCGCCGCAAACGACGGCGGGGGCGGAGGAATTGGTCTTGGGCGAGACACGAACCACCTTGTGCAACCCTAATCGCACTCCATCGACGGCGCAGGAGGACTCCACGTTGGTGATTTGGGACAATCGACGGTTCAGCTCTTTCGGAGAAACATCAACGTCTTTGGAGAGCAAGTGGAAAGACACGGAGGTTTCGATGAGGCTGGCGCCGAGAATGCCGAAAGCCTTGTTGTTCTCCTCGGAGAAGGAAGCGTGGGTCATGGCACGACGAAGAAGATCGATGCTCTTGAAGGTGTACCTGACGGACAAAGACAAACACGGCATTAGCAACAATTGAAAAGAAAAATAAGTGAGGAGGAAAGGGAAAGAGTGTACCCGAGTTGTTTCTGGAGGGTTTCAAGAGCTGTTGAAAAGGGAGAAAGGAGTGATTTGACGCCTAGTTTGGAGGCTGGAGTTGTCGCGCGTCCCTGAAAAAGGGGAAGGAAGAGACAACAATATGTCGTGAGAGAATGAATAAAGGAAAGAAAAGGGGATGATGGAGCAGAAGGTAACCCGAACGTGGGGGAGGATCGCAATGAGCAACACGGCGAGGGCGGTGAAGCTGTGAATACGTGAGGATCGCATTTTGGAATCAAACTATGGAGGTTGTGTCGTGGCTGGGCTCGCTCTCCCTGGTTCAGGCCTTTTGACTTCCCCGTCAATCACTTACTACTGCAGCGTAACTTTACTTAGCAAAGAAGGAGTTTCATCGAATCTGATGGCAGGAATGTTAGTCCACACTTCTAGAAAGAAACAAATATCAAAAACGGGTTATGCACTTACACTCTGTTTTGGTAAAGAGAGAAATAGAGAAGAGAGAAATAAAAAACAAAAAATAAAATAAAATAAAATTTAAAAGTATTTGAATTGAAAAAAGTAAAAGAAAAAAAAAGTTAAATTTCTTTTTTATTTGTTTGGTTAAATGAAAAGGTGAAGAGAAAGAAAATAACTTTTTATCATAAAGATATTTTTATCCTTAACATATATATTCACACACACAATAGTTATCATGTGCAGTGTGCATATTGCTTTGCCTTTCAACAGTCAGGAAATGTAGATTTATACTTATCTGGTAACAATGGATAAAGCATTATATAAGTGCAATGCTTTACTGATTTGGTACACAAATTGCAAAACAAAACATGAAATAGAAAGAAAAAAAAGTTAGTTTTATAATTTTAGTCTATAATCTCTTCTTTCTTATAGTTTTCTTTTCACACATTAGGAGATTTTATTTATACGTGGGGCCCAGTCTAAGTTTTCTTCATACCGTATTTCTCTCTTTAATCAAACAACAGAAAATTATTTTTTCTCATCTACTTCTCCCTTCTCAAGTTCTCTCTTCTCAATCTCTATGAAAATATAATATAGTAAGTTTGTTTTCAAAGTGTAAAATAATTTTACACTCTTATCTAATTACAAATTATTATGTATAGTAAGTTTTTTAACTTTTATAATAATTATCTTAAAATTCATATTAACGGTAATCTTTAATTAGCTAATAGTGTAAAACTTTTTATACTGACAGTGCATAACCATTAAACTAAAGTAATAATGTCATAGGTAATATAATATGAAAAAAAAAGTTTAATGTATAACGTAGTATTAGGTTTCTGAATTTTTTGGAAATTTTTAAATAAATTTTGAAATTAAAAAATTATAATTAAATTCTTAATTTTTGTAATTAGATTTTTAGAATTTGTAAAACTGACGCATTCTTTTTTTTTTTTTTACAATTTCAAGTTATTATAAACCAATTTCAAAGATTTAATTACAAATATTATAGAAGATTAAAGACTTAATTTCAAATTTTTTTAGTTTATGAAACTAATTAAAATTTTCCAAAAAAGTTCAGGATTTCCGGTGTATTAAACCAAAAAAAAAAAACATTAAAAATGAGAGATGCCAAATAAATATTTATATTTTTGGGGTGTTTATATATCACTATTTATAATTTTAACTAGATTCGTTGGATGTTGTTTGGGATGCTTTTTTTTACACACCTTAATATATTTTTTTAACATATTTTTTTATTATTAATTAAAATTTATTAAAATTATAAGTAAAATTTATTAAATAAGAAGTGAAATTGATAACATTTTGTAATTTTTAATAAATTTTAATCAAAAATAAAAAATATGTTTAAACAATATGGTAAAAAAAAATGTATTATTAACATTTATAATATGTCACTCTTATAACACCACTCTCACAAATTACAGTGCATTATTTTATTTCATATTTTTTCGATTTATAATGGAATTTCACCTCTTTTTATTAATATACAAAAGTATATGTATCTTAAGTGGGATTTTTCTAAAAATTAATTAATTTCATCTCTCGTGAGAAATCATTACTCAAATTTAAATTATATTATTTAAATAAAATTTTTATAGCGTTTATTATAATATTATCTTTTTTCTTTCTATTTTTTTATTACATCACTTATCTTATCTTACATTTATTCTCTCTATTTTTTTTCTATTTCTTTTTTGTTGTACAAAAAAGTATACAAATATGAAATTTTAGGACACGTGAAATTAAAGTATCATTTTAACCTGCACAATGCAACACGGCATTTCTATAAATTGTATTAATGATTAATTTTTCAATTAGAATTTATAAATATCTTATAATAATATGTTCACGTAAAAATTAAATACATACGCGTGTTTATATATTACATTTTTTATTAATTTATTTTTCACAAAATTTATGAATTTTTCTTGTAACACAAGTTTATTTTTTACAAAATGAATATATATATATATATTACTTTGATAGGAATTTATTGTCAAAATTTGTTTCTAAATTTCATGTTATGCTCTCTTTATTAATTGTTTTTAAATTGTGATTTTAGTTTATATATTAACCTTTCATAACTATGCAGAATTCAAAAAAAAAAATGCAAATTACACTTTAATTCCATGATTTGACCAAAAAAATAAAATAAAATACTGTCTCCCGGTGTCGTATAATTTAACATTTTTACAATATATAATTTTAATACATGCAAGAGAGCTTACAAAAATTATATTTTTATATTATTTGATTTGACTAAATATAAATCACAATATTATATTCAATATTATTGCATTTTGTTGCGTGACACATACATACTTTAAGAATAATTTTTATTATTCATTTTTCATAAAAGATTTTGTATAAGTTCAGATGTAGGTCCCCAAAATAAATAATAAAAAAAAAAAGGTTTGTGTAATCCAGTTCTGTAACAAAATGCAACGTGATTAAATATAATAGTATTATTTATATGCAGTCAAAATAAATAATAAAAAACAATTTTTTGGTAAGAAATATCTGTATGAAATATTTTTATATATATAATTTTGTAGAGAATTGACTTATTACATTAAAAATATTATTAACAATGATTTTGAACTAAACAAATGAGAGGATAAATAGTAATTTTAGAATTTTTAAAGTGTATTTTATCATTAAAAATGGATGAAAAATATATCAAGTCACAATGTGGTAATAGAGTAAAACACAGGGTGGTAAATGTCATATTTCATAACACAGGGAGACAAAATATTTTTGAACTAAACCATAGGGAACTAAAATATAATTCACTAAAAAAATCAACAAGCAATTTATGTCATTACAATTTTTCATAAATATATATCTTTAACGGTATATGAAAGTCATTTTTTTAATAAAATTTGATTTATTTAAAGCAGCTATTTTTTTTATTTTTATTTTTTTGAATCCAGAATATCTCCGCACCGGAAGTCAAGAACTAATTTCTCGAAATATTAAAAGTCATTTAAAGAGTTGATTTCCAAATGTCTTTTCATACATACAGACTCGGAAGTTAAACTCTGACCACATGCTTAAAGGACAAAATTATATGTCAACCACGTCATACCATGTTAATTATTTAAATGGCTATGTGAATACTTCTCACTACATGCATATGGTATAAATCGGCTTACATTAGTTAATAAAGTTTCAGATTTGTTTAGAGAAGGCGACATTAACACTTCACATTGTATGGTGTTAGATGACTTCAGTTTAGAGTTTAGATGACTTCAGTAGAGTTTGAAATTTTCTGCACCTTAAGTTAGAAGAGACTATAAGATTCAACCACAAAAAAAAAAAAAAGACCATAAGAGTCAATTTTAATACATTGTAAAGTCAACTTAATATAATGTATTAATGTCAAGTTTTAACACAAGTTTTTTTTTTTAACTATTTTCTTAAGGTTCTTAATTGCATTTATTTTCAGTATGTATTGTGAACACTCTCAAGTTAACTCATTAATAGTTTGTTAGCCATTAAGCAGTCAAATGCTCGGTCAACTGGAAACAACCAATTGTTGCTTCTTACGTAACATGACATTATAATTTAGGAAGAGAATGTCCAACGAGGAACCAAACATACTAGGATTTAAACTTCACCTCAAAGTTTTTGTCTTCTCAAATTTAAATTTTGGAACCAATACATAAGGATTTTGGGTCCACTTAGAAGAATTCATTTACAGTTTATTTAAACTTATCTAATGACACAAGTACTTAGGTAAATATTTGAAAAAACTTATGAAAATAATTTATAATATGTCCATTCACTGCTTCTAGCTTATTTCAATAAATTATCTTCTATGATATGTCCATAAACTCTTATGCAGCTAATAAGAAATCAATTTAACCCTATTTTTTGCTCAATTATAAAAATAATTTAGAATTTAATTTCTATATACTATCAATATAAAACATTTTATACTATCAATATAAAAACTTAGCATATAGACTACTTACTCAACAACTTATACATAAATATTTACCTAATAAGTACGTATTCAATAAGTTTTTAATTAAGTTAGTTATTTACCAAAGAGGGATTACATTGACACACTCAAATCACTAGCCATACAAAAGATGTTTGTTTCAAATTTTAATTTCCGCATAATAATATGGTTTTGAAGTAAGTTATCAAAAGAATAAAAAAATTCCCCATTTCCTCTCAAATGAAAAATGTTGTACCCGAACAACTATGGAAAATGGTTTATACGATTTTAAATTCTGAATGGGCCTACATGTAAAAATTGTAACCAGTTCAACTATACAAATAATGTATTCTCATCTCATCCAGCCAGGGCTCCAGATTCAGAACCTATTAATATTTTTCAATATCAAAGGTATTGCTAAAAGACAGCATATACATCCATTTGCTGCCACCTAACAATCAAAAGCAAAAACTCTTAACAGTCTAATAACTCCTGGTGCTCACTGTCTAAAACTCAATGCCGCAGTTTCCTCTATAATCAGAACTTGAAAATCAGATTGTTAACTACTTCCTTGAAGCATGCCTGTTTATGAAAAAACAACTATCAAAATAGACAGGTAAAGTTTGCATTTCAAACATTCTCGAAACAGCCTTCTGTTTTTCCAGAAGAGTCTTCTTCTGGACTTGTTGATTTAGGCCCTGAAACAGCAACAAGAGCTTGAAGTAACCTCATCACATCCTCAGTATCATCTAAATAGTACCTAGCTTTACTTGGTTTTTGACCAACAGTGCATGAAAAGATTTCTGGTGCAAAAGAAGAGGTTCCACTGTAAGCTTTAGTTAGTAAGCTCTCAAACATGTCCTCGTCCGATCTATCATCCCCTATGCACAGTACAAAATCTGGCGATTTCCCATTCTCGGTCATCTTAGACAGAATGTCCTTTACAACTAACCCTTTAGTAATCCCCTGTAATGTTGATTAGCCAATATTATAAGTTAAAACATTTGAGAATAGTCATATGTTGGGAAATGAAGAGATAGGTACCTGTGACTTGACTTCAATAATATGGTTTCCCTTCTTTACAACTAACGGTTCATTTGCAAATAAACTTTCAAGGTGATCCAACAGCTGCTTGGCTTGCCAAGATCCAAAATCAGGATCAGCATCATAGTAGTGCCATACTAAGGCACTCTCTTTGGTCTCTATATGGGAGCCATCTGTTGCTTCAGTGTACAATCTCATCACAGGTTCAACAATCTCTTTCCAGGAAAAATCTGCATTTTGATGATTCATTTCCCAAGTTGACTGTTGACTCCATCTGTTGCAAAGACGTAAGACAAGACATCATCAAGTTTAGAGAACTTGCCAATAAAATGAAAAAAAAATCACTACATAAGATGTAAATACTCCATATATAACACTATCTATTCCTTCTCCCTCTCTTTTGTCCTCTTCCTTCTCATTCTTGATAGAAATTAAATAGAGGAGTTTCATTATCATTATCAGCAGGATTGCACATGACCAACAATAAAATTGAGGAGTGGAAAAACTCACTTTAGAAAATAACCATGCTCAGCTGCTATACCAAGATTCTCACACTCATCAAACCATTCACTCAGCGTGGTTTTCCCCCTGCCACTTACTATAAACACAGTGTTCTTAGGATCACTGCAAAGGTTATTTAGAACAACCTTGATTTCTGGACTCGGAGTTTTAACAACGGAAGTTTGAGGTACAACTGTACCATCATAATCCAAAAATAATGCCCTGCAATTTGTCCTTTCATATGCAGAAACAACGTGGCCTTTGTTAAGCTTCCTGAAACTAGGAGAAAGGGACAAAACTCTGAAATTAAGGCCAAAGCCAACGCCCCAGCAATTTTTACTAAAGTGATCCTTGCACGAATACTCAAGATCCTGCACAAAACTTTTGGCCCAGTAAGCCACATCATGAGAGCTAACATATCGATAGTGCTTCTCATGCCGCAACTGTTTCTCTCCGCTGGGCATTGTGATGGCCAAATTCAGTGCATCAGCTACAGCATTAATGTCCCATGGGTTTACCCTGATTGCCCCACTAAGAGAAGGTGAGCAACCTACAAACTCAGATACAACAAGCGCACTTGTACGAGGGGACTCAGAACCAATGTCTAAAGCTTCGTCCATTTTAGGACTCCCCTGCCTGCAGACAATGTACTCGTAAGGAACCAAATTCATACCATCCCGCACCGCATTCACAATGCAACATTCTGCTAAAGCATAGTAGGATGCCTTCTCATATAAAGGAACATGACGATTAATGATGATGACAGGTTCATAATCAGGCAAACCAAACCTTTCATTTATCCTGTTGGCAGTAAGGTACATCTGGTTCCTTGCCTCCTCTACATCCTTACCAGTACTCCTCGGTGGATTTACAATCTGGACCAGTATTAATTCTCCCAGCAATTCAGGATATTGCTGAAGGAGTTGTTCTATGGCCAAGAGCTTTAGGTTGATACCTTTAAAAATGTCCATATCATCAACACCAAGAATAAGTTTTTTCCCCTTGAACTTCTCCCACATTTCTCTGACATTGACTGAAAAAGAAGGGTGACTCAAGGCAGATTGAAGTCGACCCATATGAATCCCCACAGGCAAGATTTTAATGATTATTGTACGGCCAAAGTATTCGAGCTTGATGTAACCCCTTTTGGATTCATATTTTAAGCCAAGAATTCGACTGCAGCAAGAAAGAAAGTGGCGAGCATAATCAAATGTATGAAAACCAATTAAATCTGCATTAAGCAGTGCTTTCAAAATTTCATCCCTGACAGGTAAAGCCCGATAAATTTCCGATGAAGGAAATGGACTGTGGAGGAAAAATCCTAGCTTGATCCAATTGTACTGCTTCCGTAGAAATGTTGCAATAACCATAAGATGATAATCATGAACCCATACATAATCACGCTCGGGATTAATAACCTCCATGACTTTATCAGCAAATATTTTGTTAGCAGAAACATAAGCCTGCCACAGTGACCTGTCAAAGTGATTGCAGTACTCTGGATACAAGGGCAACATGTAATGGAGTAGAGGCCACAAATGGTGCTTGCAGAATCCATTATAAAATTGTTTCTGGATGTCTGAAGGAATAAAGGTAGGCAAGCAATTGAATTCCTCCAGTATCCGAAGAGAAACATTCTCTTGTTCACTAGCATCAACATCAACCTTCAAAGATCCCACATAAAAGACCTCAGTGTCAGAAGAAAGACCATCCTTTAATGGCAACAAGATTGAATCTTCATCATAAGTGAAGCACCATCTGCCAGATATTTTATCCTTTTGAGCATTGAGAGGAAGAAAATTTGCTACTATAATGATCTTCAGCTGGAACTCTGATGAGAAAGCATTTGAATCATCTTTGTCTCCTAGTTTGCCATCCACATCAGACATAATTCCTGGAACAGACAGGGGTTGGGGAAGAGCTCCAGGAGATTGAGGGGAATTTGAAATGTCCTCGGACACCAAGTCAGATAAATTCGAGCATGATCTTACCACCATCTTTGTTCCAATTGTGAATTGCTGAGCTATGGAAGTGAACTATTATTAGGATCCAGTAGTCAGAACTACAAACTCTTGAATATGACCCAAGGAAAAGCAGGAACCTGTGAAGATGGAAGAGAAATAGATATAACTACAATATGCAAGACTGCAGCAGCAGTATAAGACAGGTAAATAACTCAAGTAAAATCTTCACATACAATTATTTGGTTGTTTAAACATGGGTAGATAATCACTCTCTGTTATCAAATCGCCCAATCAAAATTGTTGAAATTTACAAACAAATTAGTATAACTCATATGAACATGAAATTGGCTGACAAATGAAAGCTCCTCACATGATCAGATAAGCATTTTCCAATTATTATTTACCATGTTTAACTCCATTATAGATAATTGAAATCAAAAGTCACACAAGTGATCATATCATTGAAAACTACAAAAATAGTATTTATGAACAAACAATTGTAAACGAATGTTACAAATACGTTACTACCTTGATAATATACAATACAAATGTACCATGGTAGAAACAAACAAAATAAATTAATACATTCCCTAATTTCTTTCAGTAATTACCAACCAATTATATATCAAAAAAGAAAGAGAAACCTCAACTTAATTTCCAGACACTAATTATAAGAATCAGGTAGTCAGAGGCAGAACTACTCATGGAGTATGGGGTGGCAGCAAACCAAAACCAAAAAAATTTCATTAATTACAAAGCACCCTGAGAAATTCCACCACCCCAGCCCCCCCCCCCCCAAATATTCTACTTCCACTGCTGCAACTGCAAGTAGTCCCAGATAATACTATGCTCAGAATTGTATTCCACTATCTAAGCAACAGAAGGAAAAGAACAGCACATATTATATCATAAATGGATATTATGATTGTGATCCTACCACCTATAAAATTTCCTTTTAAATTCAAAATTCTCTAAATAAAACAAATAGAACTCTCTTCAGAGAAACAGAGAATCTAATTAACGGTATAATGGCTCTGGTATTTGATCTTCGAATCATCCAATTCTGTAATCTGTGCAATTGCAGGCAGACTTGATCGGAAACACAGAATCACAAAACTAAACCAAAAATCTATCTGAAGTAAAAAAGAACATTAACAAGCATATAAAAAAGCGCACGCATGTATACCTTGAATTTAACTCAAATTCATGCAGCTAATCTCATGATCTATTTATACTCAATCTTTGAATCATCAATTCTAAGCAACCAAAGTTCAATTCAACCAGAAACACTGAATCAGAAACATTAAACAAAAGGTTCAATGGAGATCAAAAAACATATAAGATAACACACACAGTGGCACAGGTATACCTAGACTGAAATTGAACTCAAACTCGAGCAGCTAATCTCGTGAACATCTCTAACCGGTTACTAGCCTTTCATGCATTTCCTCCTTGCCTATATCATACGAACCTTGTGATCGAGAACACGTTATGATTGCGAACGGTTAGGAAATAGCAGGCTATCTGCCAATCAGACTTACCAGGTACAGCAGCATGCTGACACACATTTCTATATGTATCACTAAAATCCAGAAAATCAATTTAATTGCTTATATCGGTTTAGCAACTAAATAAATTAATCAAGTTTACCTACACAAGGAGTAACTCCCTAACCTCAGTACACATTTTTAAGTATATTCTGCCTAATAAATAATTAAAACATAAAAGGATTTCCAGGAAAAAAAAGTTCAACCAACAAATAACATCACAGCCACCGGAGAAATTTCGAATTAATGCAATATATAAAGGACTACCAATTCATCCTTATCATAAAACATTGTTCAAATTTGTCTTTCTGCAAACCATATATGAAAAAAAAACAAAATCTAGCCAAAACCATTCTGGAATTTGGATTCTTTGTAAATTACTACACTGAAGATTTACACGCGTACGTGCGCGTGTTTTTTTTATAATTTTCTTTTCTTTTCTCTCTTTTTTAATCTTGAGTATTTCAATTTTATACATTGTCCATACATGCCGCACAGCCTGGGATACCAAGTACCGCCAGCTAGCTTCAGCAATTTGCAGCATTATTATATTGAATTTGGCAGCATTTTAGAGGGAAAACTACGAATGATAACAAATTAACAATTGATTAGAAAACCGTCAGTTAAAGATTACAAAATCAAACGTTAAAAATTGTGTTTTGTGTAACATAGAGTTGGTCAAATCCACTCTTTGACTGTTGAACCAATGCTATAACTCTGCACTCAGTGCTCTAACGTGCATCCTTGGCAAGAGCCAAACACAGCCTCATTACATTCTTGCGCATGCAAAAATCGTTTCATCCTGAGCAAGACATTTTCTCACCAAATAAATAAACAGCCCCCGATGCCTACACCAATAGAACCCGCAAGACCCAAATAGCAAGAAAGAAAGAAAAGAAAAGAAAAAGCAGGCATTTACCTGAAAAGCATCAAACTGATCCAAAGAACCAAAGATTAATTCTCAGTTAGTTAGAGTGTAGAAAATGGTTCTGCAAGAAAAACAGAATTAGCTGCTCACGAACTGCTTTCCCTTTGATCGTCCAAGAATGGGAAACAACAGAAATGATTCAAATGAAAGAAAGCTTCTTTATGCGAGTGAAAGATAATTCAAAAGAAAGAAAGAAGAACAGAAAGTAGTCAATGCAATATCAAGGGGTCAATTTACCTGGTCCTTGAGTTGTCTCAACAAACTTACAGACGCAAAATGAACAGAGAGCGAAACAGAACAAAAATGAGAATATAGTATGACATGAAGTGGATAATTCGGAACTGAAAAAGTGAGTCTGAACAGGGGGTGCCTTAAGTATGTGAAAAGTTGCAAGTAAAATTTATTTTTTATTTTTATTTTTTAGATGATACGGGATTAGTGTCAGGAATTAGGATCGAAACGGATGAAATTTTATGGGAGTTTTGGAAACCGACTTAATAAGATGATCAATATCCAATTGTAACAATTATTAGTGAGGTGAAAATAATAAAACGCTGGAAATTTTGTTTTTGAGTTCCGTTTGGCTTTGGAGTCTTTGTTCGTCAAAACGTAGAACTGGAAAGTCAACAGAAGAAACAAACATAGTATATGGATATATATAGTAGTTATAAATCATCACTGTTGGGCTGCAACTCCGTTTGGTCTTGCGTTGTGGTCCCGTTTGGAGCACAGCACCCTCGCATCAGGATTTTACAGTTTTCACACGTGTTTAGATAAAAAGTAAGCTAAATTGTAAACGCGTCTAAACAGTAAAAATTTCCAAAGTTTTATGCTAAGTTGAGATATTCAAATTTGAGATCATTTTTATATTTAATTGAGAATTTTTATATTAAAATTTATTATAAATTTGCTGTTACTATAAATATTGTAATTACAAATTACTTTATCTTAAACTTAGTTTTCATTAAACTTAATTTTATAAAATCAAAATGATTTAAAATTAAGTTTACGCATTAAATCTAAGCTTTTATTGATATTATAATAAGAGCTCTTTCAATATTTTATTGATATTAAATCCATGCTTTTTTTTATTGATATTATAATAAGAGCTGTTTCAATCTATTATCAAGTGAACCCACTAGAGTTGCCCTAGTAGTGGTGGATTAGAATAGTATATATGAAGTCATAGATTTTAACTTTAGTGTGACTATTACACATCAAAAAATCTATTATCAAACATGTGAATCAACTAGTACGAAATTGTTCCAACTTAATTAATAATTTCAAATTCAAACCCTATATATTCAACTCTATTAAATATTCAAAATGAGAATTTTTTCAGTTAGAGTTGTTCTATTCAACTCGAACAAAATTCTTTCTCATCAAATAAATACATGTAGTCTTATAAAAAAAAAAAAGGCTCTTTTAATTTGATTTCTCCGTAATGACCTAACTTGGTAGGTTTAACTTAATTAGAATTTTTAAAACTCAAATTCAACGTGATTATGACTTATTCATGAATAATTATAAATAAACATCGAGTGAGATTTTTTTATAAAAAAATATTTGTGTGAAATAAAAAATTATATAATTAAACTGAAATAATATTTAGATAAGTATAAATTCATATGTTATGTATAATTAAATTATAGTAGTAATATTTTAAAAATAAAAAAATTAAGAATGTTTCATAATATGCGCTTTGAAACAAATTATATTAATATAAAAAAACGTCATTATATAAAATGATTAATTTAAGTAAAGACTTTGCATTAATTTTAAAAGAAAATATTTAAAATATTACATAACATCAAATTAAATCAAGCTAATTTAAAATGCGGCCTGAATCTAACTTAAAATAGATCAAATTTAATTTTTGTAACTCAATTTCCATTAAAAAAAAAAAAAAAGGCCATTGGTTTACTAAAGAGAACAAAATGGTAGGAATTAGGATTATCTTGGTTTATATAGTATTTGTCAAACCAAAATTAAAATATTAGTATAAATATTGTAGGTTTATACTAACAGTATAACACATTATACAAACATTTGATATATTAATACTATATATCAATAATATAGGTCACCAGAACAGAATTGTCTGTTAGTATAAATCTACACTGACAATTCAATTTATGTTAGATAAATATTATATCAACAGAAGTTAATACAATGTCAAAGCGTTAGTATATGACATTTTTAGTGTTCTAATTATAATATTTTTTTGGTTGAATTGAACATAATATTTCTTCAATTCCTTTTATAATTTTAAAAGTCTAATATAATATCAATTACAATTTTCTTAAGAGTCCTGTTAACAAATGTCCCAATAGCACTAATAAATAGAATTTTTTATTAAAAATCACGGTGAGATGTATTGATAATTTTTTTTAATACTTTTTTTTTCTTTTTTGATTCTTAATCCGTGTCCTAAGGAATAAGGATTCTGATTAGCATTCTCTTTCTCTTAATTATACCCTTAACTCTTAATTATAATTATTTTATCATTTCCAATATAATTTTTAATTACAATGGTGAAAGAAATTAAGGACTAAGTGAAATAATTGCAGAGGGTTAAAGGATGTGTAATAAAAAATTTAAAAATAATTTTAAAATAAATGATAATTTTAATTATATTTCTTAATGGGTTTAATTATTGTGTACTATCATTGTAAAAAGTTTTATATTATCAATCAATTACAAACCACCATTAATATAATTTTTAAAATAATCACTGTAAAAATTAATAAATTTACCATACATAATAATTTATAATTAAATAATAATATAAAATTATTTTATACTATTAATATATATATAGCATATTTTCCCTTTCTTAATTTACATATTATTACTCTAAAAGGACAAATAAAAACTAATAGCATCAACTTCTGGCTGCTAGTTGTCAGTTACGTATAACGTAAGCATCATACTTTAAATAGTTGTTTTCTGGACATATTTATAGCCTAATGCATTAACCTTTATACGGACCCGATAACTTTCTGCTACCAAGGGGATTTAGCCATCATGTTATGTATGCTAAATTTCCAAGATTGATAAGTGGTCAGTGCCTCAGAAGTACTCACATTGAAGAGCGTGGATCCGGAAACTTTTAGTACCAGAGAGATACATATAAAGAGGAGATAAATGTGTTAAATTTTTTACTTAAATATTTTTTAGTTTCTATAATTTTGACATTTAATTCTTTTACATTATGATCGGTAGAAAAGAGAGAAATGGAAGGAGAAGATATAGGTAAAAAAGAAGAGAAGAAAAGAAAAATAGATAAAAAAATAGAGTAGAAATAGAAGTTGTTTGATTTGAGAGAAGTAGAGAAGAAATAGGATAAAAGTTTACTTTTTGACTTTTGGGTATTTTAAATAAAAAATAAAATGACGGATATAACCTTACGTTTTTATAAACTTGTTAGGAATAGGTACAAAGAGAGAAGACCTATATTCGATTATTTGTTTCACGCATTGGTGCATATATTCGAATATGTTATATAACACATCGGAATATATGGACCAATATATTCGAATATGTTATATAACATATTCGAATATGTTGGGCAAAACAGTGGCATATTCAAATTATGACATTTGCATAATTGAATATGTGTGGGAACAGGAGTGGGCCATACGTGAAAAGATGTCACAAAAGTTAAAAAGAATGCAAGGTTAATAACGGAAACTTTCATCTAACACTATATTTCTTCGCATTTTCTTGCATATTTGAGCGGATTAAATTTAGTGTGGGACCCACAAAAAATTTAAAATCTTCTTATGTATTTCTCCACCACCAAACAAAGAGAAATGCAACTGTTCTCTTCTCTTCTGCGGGCTTCACCTCCTTTCTTTGCTACTTCTTCGGTACCAAACAGAGTGTTAGTCTTCATTAAAATTATTTTGGTCATTTTAGTTTTTGAAATATTTTTTTGTGTTTTTTTAATTCTTATTGTTAGAGAAGTTTCATTAAAAAAATGATGTAGCAAACAAAGTGTCATGTCATTGCATTATGTGTTGTTCATGTATGTATATGTTTTGAGGGACTAAAATGATAAAAATAATTTTATAGGGACTAAAAAAAAAATATGCCAAAATTATAGGGACTAAAATAACCAAAATAATTTTTTAGGAAGTAAAAAAAAAATATCTAAATTATAGGAACTAAAAACATATTTAAGCCAAATTAAAATTAAAAAAAAATAAAAACCCTCATTCACCACTCCTGCAAACCCTGTTTTCTCCTTCCACCATCCTAACTATGAAAGTCACCACACTAAGCAAGCCAACCCATAACCTAAACTCGCTCAAGCTAAACTACAACCCAAAACCATGAGGTTTATCAACTATGCAATCTACAATTTCCACCAACCACGAAGACTGAGGACAATAAACTAATGATTCTCCTCAGTCTTTACATTTGTCATTTGACAATAACAACTTCAGCGACACGTTGTGTTCTCTAATGCAACGTGTCGCATTCTCTAATGCGATGCGCTAATGACACGCTACTATCAAAGTATAATTGCCATCGTCGTTATATGATCAAATAGACAATAAGAAAGAAGATGTCTCCTCCCCTAGCCTCAAGAAGGCTTCATAAGACATTGATCAATTGATCATGACTCTATAGCGAAAAGATGATGATAATAATGATAACATCAAAGAAAATGCTGAAAACTTAAACACCACTGGCTTCGTGGAAAGGTGCTTGGATCTAGTGGAAGAAAAAATAGTGAAATACAACACAAGAGAAGGCAAAAACAAATGGGGAGAGGTGGTGGACAAAGATTCCTAGTTGGTGAAAATTGTGGATCGCATTACTAAAAGAGCTTATGATTCTAGGTTGCAATTTGGCTTGAGTGAGCTTAAGTTTGGGTTAGCTTGCTCAGTGTGATGACTTCTGTGGTTGGGATAGTGGAAGGAGAAAACAAGGGGTTTGTAACAGTAGTGGTGAATGAGGGTTTTGAATTATCTTTTTTCCTTATTTTAATTTGGCTTAAATGTCTTGTTATTCCCACTAATTTGAATATTTTGTTTTTTAGTCCTCATAAAATTATTTTGGTCATCTTAGTCGCTATAATTTGGGTATTTTATTTTTTTAGTCCCCATAATTTTTGTCATTTTAATCCCTAAAACACATGCCTATGTGGACGACATATGGCGTAGTAACGTGGCACTCTGTTTTCCATTTCATCTTTTAACGAAACTTCTTTAATAGCAAGAACTAAAAAAATGCAAAAAAGAAATGTTTCAATGACTAAAATGACCAAAATATTTTTATGGGGACTAAAAAAAAGAAAATATCCAAATTTTAAAGACTAAAAAGATGTTTAAGTATAATTTTTTTAACCATTTAATCTCTTTATTTATATCTCTCTCCTGCTAACAATTTTCAATACCGAACAAAATACTACAAACCAAAAACATGCAACATTAGGAAAAAAATTCTTTCTTGATATTAAAAATGGGTAATGTTTCATATATACAATATCCTTGCTTTAGGCAAAAATCATTATTACAAAAAATATTTTTTATGTTAACAATTTACACCAATTTCTAGAAAATTGATGTAATATATGAAATAATGACTTTTTTACAGTATTGTGATGAACATTTTAAATTAGTGATTAAAGAATCAATTTAAAAAGTATTTTTTTAAATCAATTATATGAGAAATTGATTTAAAAAATAATTTATACAAAGGAAATTCTACATCTACTTTTTAGTTGTAAAAGAACCAAGATAAATAAATATGTGATGGCAAAAGAACCAAGGTACATACATATATAAATATATACACACATACCCACACACACACATATATAGAAAAAGATCAAATTATACTGATATAATTATTATCATTACACCATTCAATAACAGTTATACCTGTAATTTGATCCATTGTCACATCCTCTTCCCATGCCTTTCCCATCATCACATGTCGTCATTGTATCCTTCCTTTTGATCCAAAAGTTTTTGTTCTTCACAATTATCTAAGAAAGGCTTCAAATTAAAATTGACACTTATGTTTGTACAATAAGGAAAAGGAACCATTATGGTGGCAGATTAAGGAATCAAACTTTGGCATATACCTATGCTTTAGGTATTTTTGTTGAATTTTTTATTCTCTCATTGCAATTGCTATTGCTATCTAATTAGAGTAAATAGCCACTATATTCCCTAAAATTGAAAAGTATTGTTACATTAGTTCTTGAATTGAAGAAAATTAAAAAAAAAAATCCTTGAAAGTGCAATTTGACAATCATTTTAGTTCATAATTCAAAAAAAGTGTAACTAAAATGATAATATTACATATATTCAAGAACTAAAATGACAATAAATAGTTAAATTTAAGGACTTATTTGACAATTCAGGAACCTTTTTTTTTTTTAATTTAGAAACTAATGTGACAATATCTTCCATTTTCAGGAACTAAAATGACTATTTACTCTATCTAATTATCTCGCTGTAGTGGGCCGCCCCATTCAAAGGCTTCACACCTAGTGGCATGAAGTATAGTTCTTGAGGCCGTGACTACATATGAGCCTAATGCTACTTTTTTAAGCCAACTATATATAAGAAATTAACTATATATTATACTGCCAATGATGATATTAAGTGGGGGTATTGGTAGGTGATATAGAATTTAGGGACCTCCAATGGTGCACAAAGCAACTAAGCAGGAGCGTGAGATGTTAGCGATACCTCATGTACGACAATGATTTTGGATGGGGGCACCCTTAACGATGTGGAATGGTAGAGCCACCAAGTTTGATGGCAAGGAATTGGCGTTTCTAGGGAAAGATGGTGGCGGCATTGTCAATCTGGAGGTGGTTTTGGTGCTCGGCATAATGGCATGACTTGATCTCATGTTTTACATTTCTAGGAAGAGCGTAACAATGGGAACCTTGTGGTAAATTAGGTGGAGTAATTGGGAGAAAGGGAGTTAGTCATGAGTTTTTTTAATGAATAATTCATTAAGAGTCATGGATCAAATTAAAATAAATTGGTGAGATTTGGTGTCAAACTTTAATTTGACACCTAGTATCATTTGATTCTATTCCTGTGTGTATGACTTTAATTTGACAGTGTCATTTGATCCTATCCGTGAGTGTGAGAGAAAGAATTAAATTACATTAAAAATGACATAATATATATTTTTAAAAAAATATAAAAATAAAAAAATATATATTATATACCTGTAGTTGTTCAATTTTAATAAAAATTGACACAAACAATCGAAGTAATATATAGTTATAATTCAACGGTTGAATAAACAAAAATCACATTCTTTATAAACTTTTTAATTGTATAATAATTAGTGTAACTTATAGTGGTATAATTTGATCTCGTATATACATATAAAGGATGTATATAGTGTGAGAGTCTTTTTTGTATGAGCGACATAAATAAATATTGATAATTAGATTTTATTATAAATGGTTAATATTAAAACACATAAGTTATGTCAATTTTTCAATAAAACACATGACTTTTTTTAGTAATAATGTTTTCAATCTTAACCATCTATGTATGATTTGTATGATCCAAATTTTCTCTCACCCTCATATTAAAATGGTTTTCTCACTGAATGTGTCCATTGTGTGTGTGTGTGTGTGTAAAGAAAGAGAACGCATCAAATGAGAACCCTTCTTATTGTGAGAAATAAAAATTAAAAATACACACCATTAGATCATATTTGAATGGTTGTGATTAAAAGAAAAATGCACATAATATTTTGAAGTGATAATGTGACCACTAACTAACTTTTAATCTTGATCATGTATGTATGGTTGTATAACCTAAATTTATAATTCTCATTTCTCACAATAAGAAGAGTTCTCACTTGATACGCTCTAGTGTGTGTGTGTGTGTGGAGTAGGTAATTACATCCCAAAAAATTACCTCTATTGTATTTTTACAAATTAAGAAACATTTCAAGTTAGGCTGTGGTCAAACGTATACCCATGAGTAAGGATGGAAACGAGTCAAGCCAGGTCAAAATTTGCAAGGTTTGAGCATGCCCAATATACTTGCTATGGATTTTAAGCTAGTTTAGATTATCCATTAACTTGCCAAAAGTAGTTTATATCAGGCTTTTTTTGGTTCAATCTTTTTCTTAAGTTTACCAACTCTTAATGAATCTCTTTTAACTCTTAAAATTAAGTTAATATTACTATATCAAGGCATAAAATTTTGTTCAAACTACTATTTTAAGCAAAGGTGTCATTTTTCTTAAGTTTTAAGGTTTAACTCTCACTTAATCCACTTGACTTTCACTTAGACTTTTAGGGAAATGTTCACTTTTTTTTTTGGCAACCAAGACGGCCTATTCCATATAGTCTAACATAGTCTTGGTCCAAGATTTTATTTTTGTGCTTGTGTCTTATGAAAAATTTCAAAATCTTAACCTTTATGCACTTAAATCACCTCAAATCACACCAAAGCATAAAATCACCAAAAATACATAATAAACATGGAAGAACAATTTGAACATAGCCATAACATCCACTAAATAATGAGCATAGATTCCATGTAGTAACATGCCAACAAAAACAAGATGAAAGCTTTTTGCATTCAAGTAAACATATATGAGTATAAACATAACTTCAAGCTTAAAATCCACCAAGAACACATTTTTAACACAAGAGCATATAGTAGCATCCACAAAAAACAATGGGGGTTGGGGTAAGCTTCCCTTACCCTTGAAGATCTCTTGAAAGGTTGAAGAAAACTAGAATAACTACCATCAAAATGCCTCCTTGTGACCAAACCACCAACACCCAAGCTCCTTGAACCAAAAGAGAAAAGGAAAATCAAAATAAGATGAGGAGAATGGAGAAGAAATGGTGCGCATAGAGGGAGGAAAAGCTTACCAAATGCTTAGACAATGATAAAAAAATGGAAATCCTTTGAGGTCTTAAGATGATGAGAGGTTGGAAGCTTGAAAACTTATGCTCTTAAGAGAAGGAAATAGAAGAGAATTGGGAAGAAGAGAGGTTAAAGTGTTCAGCCAAGTGAGAGGAAATTGGAGATGGCTTGTGTGAAAAATGAAGAAATGAAAGACAACCTAGGTCTTAAAGTGTGGTGGATGCCAAATGCTTTACAAAATGGTTTTGGAAACCATTCAAATCCTCCTTCCCTTGTCAAGTGATTTTTAGCCAGCTCTAAGGAACCAATAGGGTTCATTTATTCAAATTGTAAGTTATTCTAGTGATTGTGTAAGTGTATAGAATGAAGAAAGAATATATATTTCAATTTTGGTGTAAGTTTATAATGGAGATTAATATTTCTAATTGTCTAATTAACACTCAACGATATAAAAGGGATATATTAGTCATTAAACATATGTGGGAGTTGGTCTTGGGTATTTTCCTGTTCTAAAGAAGTTTATCATAATGTGCACATTTGACATTCGATAAAATAATATTATTTTATTCCAAAGTATCATAATTAATCCAAAATTTTACATAAGCTTAGTTATGATTAATAATGACTAATCACATTATTTTTCATGAAAATCTTGCTGTTTACCCACAAAAAATAGTAAAAGCTTTTATCACAAGTTTAACAGCATAATCTAATTTTAGTTAAATTAGTTACTGAAACTTACATAAAAATTTACAAAAAATTCATTTAATTAAATTTTATTATTTAAATTATATTTTCACTTATAATTATCATCAATCAAGTTGATTAGAGATTAATAACAATAAGGTGTTACATGAAAGGATTAAGGCACAAGGTATCAGAGATATCAGAGGTGGACCCCTAAAGTGGATCAAGGATTCAAGAGGCAACAATGAAATTGTATGTGATGCAAGTATAGTCTAGTACGCCATGTAGGACCATGGTCCCTATTGACTAAAACATGAAAGTCATTTCATGTTTATGCCACGAAGGCATTTAATATGCTAGTTAAGAGACTTTGTTAAAGATAACAAATAAGAGTTAATATTTAAACTAACATGGCCAATTGAATAAGATATAGAGACCATTTTTTAATTTTGTCAAATCTAGGACTAATTTGACAACATATGTCAAATTCAAAGACTAAATAAAAGGTTTACAACCCTTCAAATTTAACCTTAAACTCTTCAAAATGGTTAGACTATGTGAACGTGCCACAAGTGTGTCGTATAGACACTTAACATGTCACATAAGATGTTCTGTTAAAATTAATAGAGATAAATTATTGATTGAAATAACATAATGAATAAAATTCAAATTTAATAACGAATTTATTATTTTGTTAAAATTAGAAATTAAAGTGACAATAAATGTAAATTCAAGGACAAAATTTGAAATTTACTCAATACAAAATATTTTCCTCAAGAATTAGGTCACCTCCAACAAAGTGCTTATATTCTTTTTGTTTATTAAGAACTAGTGCCTATTAAGAATCTTCCTTTGGAGCTTCATCTTAATTTTTTTTGGTCGATTTTGCAGTGTATTTTTCATCAAATATAATAATAATAATAATAATAATAATAAATGTTGATGATAATTAATGCTAATGAAATATAAAAATGTGAGCTTATTTGTGGGATTTAATTAGTAATTTTTTTAAGTTATTGGATTAGAAAGAAAAATTGTTTAAGTTATAAAAACTAAAAGGCTAAATTGCATTTTTGGTCTCTCATTTTCTCTAATTTACAATTTTAGTCTCCTTATTTTTTTATAAACATTTAGAGTCCCCTTATTTTTAAAACTGCAATTTTGGTCTCGCCATAAAATTTCTTACGTTGACCATTTGTCGTTTAACATTAACTCTTATGTGTCATTACTTAAATAACATGTTAGAGTGAGAGTCAACGTTAAACCACTACGGTCAACGTAAGAGATTTGACAGCAAGACCAAAATTACAAATTGGGAAAAATAGGGGAACCAAAAATGTAATTTAACCAAAGTAAAAATAAATCATGTATAATAATGGGGGACAAAGGCTACCATAAACGACCGTCACATGTGGTTTACAATGGACCACTTTTATTTATTGTTGGCTTTATCTAACTTCATGGTTATATGATGCACCCTCCACATTGGATCCTTTTCCCAACCCCACAGCCCTTCCCCTTAGTCTGGTCACCGGCGATGCCAGCGCTACCACCTTCACCAGCAATGTCCTTCCCCAGCGACCACTGACAATGCTAGAGCCACCGTGAAGATAGTAGCTTTCGCTTTTGCGACACAGAAGGAGTACAAGACACAGGTAGGGTTGCATTTGCGTGGGGCACGGAGGGTGGCAATGTTGGCAAAGCGATGGTAGTAATTTGAAATATATTAATCAAAAACCACTACTCATTCTTCTTTTCTCATCTTTTCTCTTGCACGCACAAACAAACCTTAATCCCTTACCAAATCCCATGCACAAATTTGTCCCAAATTTGAAATATTGCACAAACCTTTTAGCTAGTTCTCTTCACAGGCTTCTTTGCCATAATTCCTCTTATGTCTCATTCTTTGTGATTTAAGGTATCTTCTTTGCCATTGCTTCTTCGGTTTTGTTAAATGCTTGGTCTATTTCAATTTTCAAGATTTTGAATTCAATATATGCTTGCTTTAAGCCATTCTGATAGATAGATGGTTCTTATTTAATATTTATGTTATTGGATAGATAGTGGTTGTTTTTTGACTTTACATATTGAATGATTTTGTTGCTAATATATGTCATTGCTTGTTATTGCTGCAAGATTCATGTTTTTTAGGAGAAAATTGGGGAATGATTATAGGTAGTTGTGAAGCATAGTCTCTTACTAGTTTGCGTGATGTTGAGGCATGCATTTATCGGTTTTAAAATAGGTTTTAGGAGAAAAACTAGTTTTAAAACAAGGTTCGAGGTTCAAAACCGACCATGCCGTCCCTTCACTCCGCCACTGTCGCCGACCTCCACGTCACTCGCAAATGTGACCCTGCCTGTGTCTCTTACTCCCACTATGTGGCGAATGCGAATGCGAAAGCTATATAGTCTTCATTGTGGTGCCGACATCATCGGCGGCCACTAGGGAGAGACGTTGCTAGTGAAGGCAATAGCGTCGACGTCGCTAATGGCCATAGTAAAAGGAGGGGTTGTGGAGAGAGTTGGGAGAGGGATTCAATGCGGAGGGTGCACCATATAACTGTGAGGATTAAATAAATTCAATAATAAATAAAAGTGGTCCACTGTAAACCTATATGTGAAGGTAGTCTACGATAACTTTCTTCTAATAACAAGACATTGAGACCAACTTAAAATATATAAAAGTAAAAAAGAGAAATATTGAGATGAAGATTCTCTTTAAAAGACGAAAGAGCCGCGAGGCAACATGAGTATTTATATGACCATGTGAGAAATAATTACGACATTTGAGAATATTTATTTATATATGTTTTTATAATGCAAATAAATAATATTTTAAACATAAAAACTTATGCATGTTTTTATATTATAATATTCAATGAATATTATATTTGTTTTTCAACGATTTTAATATTACATGTATTTTTTTAAATAATATTTAAACAATGTCATATGGTATTTTCGTTCTTTTAATTTTTATATAATATTTTTACTTTTTTATGTCTTTATTTTTAAAAATATATTTTTTTATTTATAAGTTATTTTTAAATTCAAAGATGACATTAATTTTTAGTTCTTAATAAAAAATATTATTTGTATGACAAATTTTACAATTAAGAGGGAGAAAGAAAGAGAAGTGTGAGATCTAATAAACTACTATGGTGGAGAGAGATAAATATAGAAAATGATGTTGTATAAATTATTGCATGAATAATATATCTCATTTTTAATCATACCTTTATAAAAATTAATATTGTTCTTTATATAAGAAACAAATTAATACTGCATTTATTCACCCAAAAAAATGAATACTACATTTTTTAATCTTAATTATAAGAAACATAGGCTCACTTTCAAATATATTAATTATTAATTTCTTTTTATATTATTAATTGAGTTTAATGGTCATGCACTATCAGTGTAAAAAGTTTTATACTGTCATCCAATTAGAAATTACTATTAATATAACTTTTAAAATATTTATTATAAAAGTCAACAAACTTATAATAAATGGTGGTTTGTGATTTGATGACAGTGTAAAACTACTTTACACTGTCAGTGCATGACCATTAAACCCTTCTTAATTTATTGTGAAGTTTCTTAATAAGATACTTATTTATTTCTTGTGTAAGTGAATGCATTCATTGATCTATTGGCAATTTAAACCATACTCATTGGTGGACAAAATTATTCTTTAAATTATGAGTAATGTCATTAAATATAGTTACCATTTAAATTATTTAATTTTATGAATATTTCTAAAATAAAATTTAAATTTATGACATTATTAATTAAAATTAAATAACTTAATTATTATTATTAGTCTTGATGAATTAGTTATTTATTTTTTATGTATAATATCACAGATAGTAATATATAAAGTGTTAAAGTAATAAATAAAAGAAATAAAAAATATTAAAATTAATAAATAATTTTAATAAAAATTTATTAGTTTTCATTTACGTACTATATTTTAAGGGAAACGCTAACCATTAGGACATTGATTAAAAAATCAAAAGTAAAAATTTTGTATTAAAAATATAACAGTGCTGATTTCTGATGTAATTTTAACATAATCTTTAATAAAAACTTTTTCTTTCTTGTTGTTTAACCAATGTTCATTCTTTGCAAGACCCATATTTTAAAACGAAAAATAAAAAGAAGCAACGAGTAAAGGCTTAATCGTAGAAATTAGAAAAAGTATAGCCTGCAGATATAGTGCAGTGACTGCAGTCCTCATCATCAGGTTTGCTTTGGGAAATACACTGGGCCCGCGAGTTGATCGAATGTTCGAAAATCCCACTCTTATCCTTGCCTTTATTTTACTTCCACGTTTGCTTTGGGAAAATAATCTTTGAAAGAAGAATTTACCCTTTGTTTGGATCGATAGAAAATAAAAGAGAAGTGAAAAAGAGAAAAGTGAGTGAAAAAAAATAGTTTTATGTTGTTTGTTTAAAGAAAAAAATAAAGAAGAGAAAAATTATTTGTGTAAGACTCACTAAAAAAAAATCTCTTCTTTGTTAGAGAGAAAAGAGAAAAATAAAGATAAAAAATTATAGGACCCACTCAAAATTACAATTCTAACCTTATTATTTCTTTCTATCTCACAATATATATATATATATATATATATATTAAGGGTAAATATGTTTTTACAAAAAAAATTCATTCTCTTTTTCTTTACTTTTCTATCAAACCAAACGAGTGAAGAGAAAACTTAACTTTTTTTTCTCTTCTACTTCTCTCATGCTTCTTTCAATCAAAATATCTTAAAAATCTATCCATTCTCTACTCATTTTCTCTTCTCTCCTATTTCTCTCTTTACCCAAACAAAGCATTAGGGTTTATTTGGTAGAGAAGAAAGAAATAGAAGGAAAGGAAGGGAGGAGAAGAGAAGAGAAATAAGTGAAAAATAGAAAGAAATTTATGGTTGTTTGGTTTAAGAGAAATATAGTAGAAATAGAGAGAAAGTAGATGTGTAAAGTTGTTTGGTAGAAAAGAAAATAAATGAAGTGAAATTGGCTTATTACATTTATACCCTTCACATATATTACATTTATTTTCAATTTTTTTAATTTTTTTGACATTGAAATCAATTTTTGTTGATTAAAATCGATTTGCTATTGAATTCAAGGGATGATAGAGAGCTCAAATAGCCTCTGCAATTTGGCAAAATCGATTTCAATGAAGTTGAAATCGATTTTGATCACATAAAATTGATTTCAATGAAGTTGAAATCAATTTCGTGAATAACCTCCTCCGCTCCGCCTACGTTTTTTGAAGTCTATTTTGGACCCAACAACGGTTTGTTGTATGATTTCCCCTCTAATCTCTTCATTCTAGTGAAGAAATTTTAACCTGTGGGACTCACTTTTTTTTTGTGCAAAACCCTTTCTTTCCACTAAACCAAATAAAGAGAAAATGCTATAATCCACTCTCTTCTCTTCTTTTCTCTTCTCCTCTCCCCAAATTTACCCCAACCAGGGTGTGTTTGGTAGAGAAGAAATAGAGGGGGAGAGGAAGGAAAAGAGTGAAAGTGAGAAAAAGTGGGTTGTTTAGTAGAGCGAAAGTGTGAGATTTTTTTTTTAAAAAAATGTGGGACCCACCTTAATATATTTCTTTGTTGTTTAGCGAAGAAATGGAAGGAATTTACTGTTCAACGTCCGTGACCGTGCGACCGTCTGCTTGTTGCAATTGTTAATTGATTCAGTGAAATGGGAATCGGTTCTCAACATTTATATAATAATAATAATAATAATAATTATTATTATTATTATTAAAATAATAATAATAAAAATAATAATATTAATAATAAAAATAATATTAATGATAAATAATAATAATAATAATAATAATAAAAAATAATCTTAAAAAGTTAACTTTCTCTCCATTTATCTTTTGTTTCTCTTTAAACAAACAACCTTAACTTCTATCTTATTTCTCATCTATTTCTCTTCTCTTCTCTTCCCTTCCTTTTCCTTTATTTTTTTCCTCTCTATCAAACACACCCTTATTTATGTCTTTATCTAATTTAAAATTTTGTTAAGGTTAATTTTATCAATTCAAATTTAATTTAATCAAAACTTGATAATATTTGACATAAGATTGGTCAATCCAAGTTATCCAACGTATTGATATAATATATTAATCTTAATATTGTATATAATTAAATCATAAAATTAAAGAAGTATATAACTATAATTAATGTATATTTTATGATATATATTACAAAATAAATTATATCAATATAAAAATAGTATTATGTTAGATAAAATATTATTTATTGAGTAAAAAAATTGTATTATTAATATATAATTGTTTAAAAAATTATACTTTTTAAAAAAATATATAACATTAGACCGAGTTAAGATGACCAAAAATATAACCTGAATTCATCCTTAAACATATTGGATCTAATTTCTTAAACTCGAATCTATTAAAAGTCCCTTTAAGCTGGACTAGATTGGTGGGACGAGATGGGTCATAAAAACCCTATGTTGGATATGAAATCCTAATAGATGATATAATATAATAAAAAATAATAAGAGTTTAATGGTCATGCATTGTCAGTAAAAATTTTACACTATCAACCAATCAGAAATCACCATTGATATGACTTTTAAAGTATTTATTATAAAAGTCAACAAACTTACAATAAATGATGATTTGTAATTAGATGACAGTGTAAAACTATTTTACACTGTCAGTACATGACCTGTTTTCTCAAATAATAAATGTAAGTAAAATATTTAATATATATATATATATATATATATATTAATATAATTACTCTTTCTTTTTGTTAATGGATTAAAACATTATTGAAGCTAAAAATTGTTTATTTAACTACAAAGATTTAAGTGAATAAATATATAAAATAAGAAAGTAAAAGCACAATCATTAATAATTTAAAATTAGTTAAACTTGTAAAATATTTTAAAGGTTTAATGGATATACACTATTAGTATAATATTTTATGTTGTCAATCAATTAAAAATCAACTTTGATGTAACTTTTAGAGTAATTATTATTAAAATTAATAAACTTATCATATAAGATGGTTTGTAATTAGATAATAGTGTAAACAAACTTTACACTGTGAGTATTTATACTTTTTTGTCATACTTTAACTGAAATGAAAAGATAATATACTTTTACTTTCTCATTAGGAACAAATTTAAAAGTTATAATATTGTGATTATACTATATTTTAAGCTCTTTTTTTTTTTAAACTTTTTAATTAATTGAAAAGTTTGTTAGACTATATTACTAGTATTTCGTAAACAAGTTTATTTTAGTAGTTTATAGTATTTTGTAAAATGCTATTTTAAGTAGTATTTTAACTTTTAGTATTTATGCTCTTTTTACCTTTAAAACATTTATTAAATTTATCTTTATACCATTTTTTACATAAGGCTTTTATTTTTTTTTATTTTTATACTTCTAATCATTTATGAATAAAAAAAAAATGGTCAATGAATAAAAAAAAAATACTTCTAATCATTTGCACATTTGACACTGTGACACATCAACTAACCGCTGCCCCTTAATTTTCCTCACTCTATGGTATTTAAAATTGCACAATGACATCACCTTATTAGTCAACATAATAAAAATACAATGTGTATGTAATTTTTATTTTATTTTAATATAAGATTAATAGTTGAATCTATAATATAGAAAAAAATAAATAATTGAAAATAAAAAATATAATTAAAATAATTGATATTTAAATAAATAACTACAAGAATTCAAATTAATTAGAAAACTAAAATTATTATTATTCAAAAAAATTATCTATAAAATAAAATTAAAATTTATATAAAAATATCATATAAATATATCTGTCATTTTTTGTTTATCAATTATTTTAATAAGCAATTTTATCAAAACTCTTTTTTTTTTGTCAAAAGGAAAAGTCGAGCTTCAATAACAAGAAATTTACAACAATTGATACACACTGCTCAACCAATTGAGTTAAACTTCCTTAATAATTTTATCAAATACTTATAATTCAATAAAATAGTTTAATAACTTTTCGCTAATTTTTAACTATTAATTTTTCAGCTTCTATCAACCTTTTCACCTTGTAACTAGCTTATCAGCCATTCAGCCCGCTGCACCTCTATGCTTTTCTTCACCCAAATTTTACAATCCACGCATAAGAGCTTCCCAGCAGCAATGAATTTCTTCCATCATCTTCCTCGCAACCTCATCTCACGGAGCTTTAGCTGATCAATTCATGCTATACTTTTGGGCTAGAGTGTTCGGTTAGCCCAATTTGAACCAAAGGAGAGAAGAAAAATCAGCTGGAAAATGGTTGGGCTTCTGGACAGGATTTGGTTTTGCCCAATGAAAAAAACAAAGAAAATAAAATAAAATAAAATACAATTAAGCTCAGCTAATTATTTATTAACCCAATTACTAACCCACTCCCTTAATTAACTTAATCTAACACTCACCTAATTATTTAGTTTAATTATCAATTAAAATTTTTAATACACATACAATAAATCATACATTTTTATTAAACAATTTTTTAATATTGAACTTTACTAATTTTATTTTATCTCGCACAAATTTTTTAATTTAATCAATTTCATAATTTTTTTTCCAAATGTTAGTTAAATATAATTCTTTCACTTATTTTAGTTTAGTCAGAAATATAATTTCATAATTAATTGTAAACGCAATTATTAAAATATTAACCAAAATAATAGCAGACAAATTTAAATACTAACTTATTTATTTTTTAAAATAAGTAAAATAGAAAAAAGAGCAGTAGCATCTTTCAATGTCTTATTCTAATAGAAATATAAATTAAAAAAATAGTTGCAAACACTAATAATACTGATAATTATTAAAATACTAATATCATATTTTTATTAGAAAAATTAGAAAAAGAGAAAATGTTACACATACTAAACGAAATGACATTTTGCCCAAAAATTAAACCTTATAAGATCACTCCAAAAGGGATCATCCTTTAGATAACTAATAATACGTAATTAATGATATATATTGGGTCGTATCAGATAAATATCTATCATATACGTCTTAAATTACATACAGAGGAGTATTGCACTGCACCAAACTCTTTTATGTCATTCGGAGAGTAGCACTTGTTTATCTTGAATTCAAGAACCAATTGCTACGCAAGATGCAATTTATATATGTCCTTCGATCCTTTAGCTCTTTTGTAATTAGATGTATATTAATTATCAGAGCATCTTTAATGGACATTGAGATGAGGTAGTGTTATGTGACAGCACCGAGTGTTTCTGGTTAGCGACGTGTAGGAGATGGGAGGGCGTCAAGCATTTGCAAAGTTACTTCTATCAAAAACGTTAAGTTGGAGGGCATTGAGCGTTCGCCAAGTTTTGCTTTCTAAAAAAGCAAGGGAACTCATAATTTTTTGCTTTTAAAATTTTCTTAAACTAAATAACATAATTGTCTTTTCTTTTTTCCTTCATTCTTCTCTCTTTTATTTTTTTTTTCCGCTTATTTTCATAATATATTTTCGCTTATTTTTTTACTCTCACTTTTTCTTTTCTTTGCCAAAATAAAGTTAAAATTGAACCATCTTTACATAAACCAAACACATGATAGGTTAAAAAAATAAAATTAAATGTAACATTTTAAATATTTTTTATATTGTGAGACTCACTAAGAAGTTAAGAACTAAAATTGAGTTCTACTCATGAAGTGAAAAAGTTAAAACTTAAAAATAGTAAGTGTTCTTAAATCTCATGTGACAACAAGAGATCATTAAAAGAAAATTAAGAACTCAAATTGAGCTCTTGTATTAGCTATTCTTAACTCCATATTACATAATTAAGACAATAATATTAAAGAAAAACAATTATAGAAATTCAATAATGGATGTTTCAAACGACCAAATTACACACCAACTTGTTGGTCCAAGTGGTACTGAGTTCGGATTTTTTAAACAAGATCTTAGATTCGAGTTTTGTGGATAAAAAAAAAGTGATTGGAAGGGGAGACTCCACTAAAGATGGTCAGTCAGGTTTCTCGACAGAAATCAGTCATCAGTAAAGCTAGTAAATACTTCACACCTATAATATGGTTATATATATATATATATATATATATATATATATATATATATATATATAAATAGCCAAATTACATAATCAAACAATTATACAGATGCACTTATGGATGTTTAAAAACTGTTACATTTATGAAATATAATTTAAATCCTTAATTATTTTACCTGTCTCAAACTCTCATTTATCACTTAGCACATGGATTAACTGATGTGAGATTATTTTAGTTTAACCAATGATTTTAAGTTCAAACCCTAGGTATACAATTGTATTAAATATTCGGATAATGATTTTGTCCGACTCAAATAGGATTGCCTTCTATAGAGAATATATGTGGTCCCTACCAAAAAAAACTCTCATTTTTTTTGGGTATTAAAAAAACTCTCATTTTAGTTTAGTAGTTAACGTCGCAATTGCATCAAGCCGTAATTACAACCTACAATAACATCATCTGCATGCAACACAACTACAATTGCAATTCAAGAACTACAAGAATTTCATATAAATTACACGCATCTAACTGAAGGCCGGTTTATGAAAATACCTGGACGAAATTATTTACAAGTGCTTGATCTCATGGAAATTCCTTCAACCTGCAGATCAATTTAATAAAATTGACCCAATGCTCATTGCATGAGGATGAAGTAAGTACTGCATACTGAAATCATGACCATCGAGCATGTGAATCAATTGGTGTAGGATTGTTTCAATTTAACCAGTAGTCTTGAGTTCAAATTTTGGATATATAGCTATGTCAAATACTTGGAGGGAGAATTTTGCTGTTTATAGTAGTTTTACACGGCTCGAACAGAATTGTTTCTAATGGAAGATACCTGTGATTTATACAAAAAAAAAAATATATGATGAAGAAAAGAAATGTGTTTGTTATATTTGGATAACTTCTCAATAAATTATTGAAAAAAAATAAGGAAGTAAAATGAAATAAATTTATCTTATAAGTTAAAATTAGTTTATATATAAGTTAATTTACAAAATCTCTCATTTATCTTCTCCAAATTTTACTTATACATAAACTAATTTTAATTTATAAGAAAATTTTAATTTATTTTACTTTTGTATTTTCTTTTCCTGTAAATCCTTATTATTTATTGAGAAATTTAGAATATTATTCTATTTAGTCATGATCTCATTCCATTAACAATATGTTTCTATTTAAGAAGGCGGCTTCGCCGGCTTGTACAAATGAAGAAGCCACTTCTACCAAATGTGGAACCAGGGTTAAATTGGTAAATAAGTGAAACCAGTATCCGTATCCAACATAACTAACGAAGTTGGATTAGATTTACACTACCCAGACAATTCAGACGGCTAGTTTTGTGGAAAAGCCGAAACCTGTGTGTAGGAGTGTGCTTTTTGACTTGAGTATTGATTGTTGTTAGCGAAACTAGATTGGAGGCAATGCCAGGACCAGGTCCTCACCTGATGTATGCCATGGGTTCTGGTTTGGGTTTAACAAGCATCACCAACGGGAGGTTTAGTCCTCACCACACACTCACCTACACCGCAAACGCCTTCTTTGGGCCTGATATTGGTTCCTTCTCGGAGTGGCTTGGTTCACTCTTTGGTGGCCCTGCTGATGCTTTGGGATCTGCTCTTGCGCATCTCATCCACCACCCCTTCTACTACATCCTTATTTTGGGACTTCCTCTCTCTTTTCTCTATTCTCGGATATCCTCCTATCTTGTTCACACACACCTTCTTGATTCTGTCTCCAGGGTCGGTCTCTCTCTCTTTTTCATTTCCTCATTGCTGAAAATTCGGGTTTCGCCAATTTATTGACTTCGTATCGCAGGTGCCCCTTACGAGGATGCAATGCTTTTTCTTGATATCTGCTGGCTCTTTTACTCACTTCTTTCTAGATGATCTGTTTGAGGTAATGTGTAGACACCTTTTATGTTGCCAGCTCTTTTGTGTTTGCTACTATATATTTACTGCTTAATCTTCAATAATGTTAAATGAAGCAAAATGTACGATTTTCTATGATCAAATAAATTAGTAAAATGTTTGATTACTTTTCCCGTTAATTTTGGCCTGATTGGTTGCTATCATGAGAAACATCCATTTACTTTTGATTTTCATCTTTCTATTGTCGTGATTTTATATCACATCACTCATTCACTGGCATTACATGATGAAGTTCTATAAGCCCCAATTAATAGAATCAAGTAGATACGAGATTATAACATGTTCTATAATTGTAGACATAAAGATAGAGAACAATTGAGCTAGATATGTGTACCTGGGATGAAGGACTCAAGAAAGAGTAAGAGTTTGTAAAGAATAAAGATATGATGGAATTCAAGTGCATAATAAGTCCGACCCCTAGCCTTTTGCCTTTCTTACTAGAGACCTATGAGATTTATTATGAACCTTAAACAGGATGCATGAACTGCAAAATGATAGGAATACAGATACAAAGATTGAGAAAAAATAAATTTTGCCATCACATGTTGGACAATGTGGAATTTAAATGAATATTTTGATTCACACACACTTGTCTGTATTTATGTATGTATGAGCCAAAAGTGTTTTAGATGTTCAACATGTCCAAAATTACGTCAAGCAACAAAGCATCCTACACTCAAGTTGTCCCTGCATCCTTGATGGGGAGCCAGCTTTATTAGGTCAATTAGGAGATATTGGATTGTTTACAGTTACATTTTACTCTTAAATGCTATGTGTTACAATTTACATGTATTGTCACCCTGAAAACTTTAAATTAGCTTCATTAACATTTGTTTTTTGTTTCATAGCTTCAACAATATTCTATTATTCATTAATCAGGTCAAGTTTCGATCGAGTCATAAACATTTAATTTTTCAATCAGTCAAATTAAATGATGAATAAATATTTGGGTTTCAATCCTTTTTGTATTAAATTATCAGTATGAACATTTAAAGTCCAAAAGTAGATTTTCCGTTACAGAAGGAATTACCTTCGTAACATTCTTTGTGCGTGATAAACATTTAACAGGTCAGAAAAAATTGGTGATCAAAAGGTGTCATTGATTTGAGAATGATGAACGAATCTCATAAGTCAAATAATTCAACTGAAATAATGGAAATACTAGGGAATTTGTTGAAATCTCATTTAAACATGAGAATGGAAGAGAGTAACTTAAGATTAATATAAAAAGATAATGTAGGGATCGATTCCATTTACCTTTATTTCTGCTCTCAGTGTATGAATAGAGCATTTTAGTTCTTGAGATGTTAAAAAACCCTTCTTAGTCTTTGACTTTACAAAATGTGATTCACTTCAGTCTTTTTTGGTACAAAATGACAATTGAAAGGAAGTAGCAAGGGATTAAAATGCATAACTTTTTAATTTGGAATGGAGAGTTTTTAAAATCTTAGAGACTAAAATGTCTGATCTATATAATTATAATTTCGAAGACTAATTTAAGGGTTTACCGGTTTACCCCCAGCGAAAGCTTTGGTTCCCGGGTAATTTTATACTGAAAATACTGAACTTCTATTCTTCTTGCGTATTCATGATAGCATTTACAAGTATAGTACTGTTGGCTATTATTTTGATGGAAACTAAGGCAGAAACTTGGAATTTAGCTGAATTTTACTGGATTGCAAAGAGGAAAGCCAAATGCTGCAGTCAGTTTGTCATTATTTGTCCTGAAAATTTACTCTTATACTACTAACTGATTGACGACTATTATCTTCAAAATCACATAGGAGAATGGGAAAACAACCACGTACACTTGGATTTTGAGCACTGGCTGGTGGCAAAGTAGAGCACCAGTTAACCCAGATGCTGTTGTTGTAGTTGGCTTCTTATGTGCTTGCTTAATTGGCGGTTTTTTTTACCTCAACAGGTTTTTGTTTTTGCAACTTCCCACGTTAACCATCAAGTTATATTATAGTCACAGCATGGTTTTGACATGTTCTCTCTCTCCTTAATTACCACGCAGAGCAAGTTCCTCCAACTCCATAAAGAAAAAGTCATATCAGTCAATGCTACTTATGATCTCCATAGCTTCCTTATACTGCTTTTGGTGTGCAATCCAGATATACTGGATCAATCCACGTCGTCCAGCAGTTGGTGAAGAGGCCGATCTTGGTGTTCTTGTGTTTTTAGCTATATATTTTTTCCTACCTTACGGTTTGTGTATAATGTCCATGTCCCCAAAAGATTTTGATACAAATCAAATTCCTCTTTAACCGTGTTTACCCTACTAGAGATGTGTTCTGCTTTTGCCACTGCTATATAGTTGCTGGGGTAGCTAGAATCTAGCCGCAAGTAACTTGTATAATCACTCACCAAAAATATGTGAAGTTAAGCATCCATTCCTTGTTGGAACTGGATTCTTTTGACCTTACGGGTTATATTACACTGGCTCATATAAATTATACATTGTTATCTGTATCTTGTTGCAAAGTGATCAAATGTAGAAGTTTGATATTTGACTCCTGTCATAATGTACCTTTCAGCAGTTCGATTAAAGCTTCTTGTTTGGATAAATCTGAAATTCTGCAATATATTTATTATTTAACCTTAATGAACATTTTTGCAGGGGTCTACCTTAACTAACATTAACTAACTTATAATTGGTGAACTTTGGTTGTTCTGGCTGTAACTTTACTCCCATGGACAATAATCTTTAACCTTGACTCTTCTGTGAATCTTCTAGCACACCCCTTTTGGATAATACTTCCTACACATCGGCAGACTCACATCTCTTCTTATTAGGGTGAAGTGGCAGTGTCAAAGTACAGGCGAGCAGAAGTTTTAGTGGGAGTTGAAGAAGTGGAACCTATGCAGAAGCAGATCTAAGTTGAAGTACGTAAGTGTATGAGTTGCATTATTCATCCTTTATATGTGAGTTGCATTATTCATCTTTATATGTTCGGTGATTGGATTAAGGAGTAATAATCAAGAAATAACTTGGCAGGTTATCAACTTCTCATTGTTACAAATAAACTTGTAATAGTTTTGCATGTGCAACCTTTCCCCAATAAATATGCAACGACACAGTACAAAGGGTAACAGCAATTCCTTATTACTACTGAGTTCTTTATCAATATCTTTTTGAATCAATAACCTTGTCCACAAAAGAAGGCAGACAGAATGCAGCAGCATGGATCTGTAGTAAGTAGTAACAAAAACAAAAGGCAAGAGAGGAACAAATTAAGTTAGTTGGTAAGAGAAGGAAGCACAACAAGTAGGTTAATCCTTGAACTGGAACCATTTCAACGGATTACCTCCGAGTTATAAAACTTAGGAGGACCCTTTGCTACCCCATTTTGCTCTGGATTCAATCGACTTATTGGGTGTTTGAAGTTGACTGGGGGCCCCTCCGTGGAGCAAAGCATGAATCCAATCACTCCACTGGTAAACAAAAACAAAGAAACATTTCTTACCAAAAGCTTCTCTTAATACCTCATTGATGAGTGACAAGGGAGAGCTAGAATTTAGAAAGGTAAATATAAAGTTAAATAAGGAATGCCTTGCATATGTAGGAACTGTGGTCCAAGCGTAGTTAACGGAGCCTTTGAATATCTTCTTGCAATTTGCTATGGTATCTGCAACTACGAAGTTCTTATGCCATAAGCTGTCTGCTGGAGCAGACAGCACTCCACCGGGTCTAAGAGCCTTTGCTACTGATTCTAAGAAGCAGTTATCCGCAAGAACTTCCGCAATAGGTCCTGCATCACATTGAATTTCCTCATGTCTCTGAACTACTTTTATTTCTTTTTAAGGCAAAAATATGCACGTTCTTTTCTCAGTACAGCTCCAATTTTAAATTGACATTTGACAGAAAGAAGGCTTTTTTACCCATTGGTTGAAAAGCATCCAATATAATGACATCGTAAGTGCCCTCAGGAACAGAATTGATGAACGCAATTCCTGCATATGTTTGTCAGAAATTTGGTATATACAAATTGAGCAATGTTACTCAACAAATTTTTACAATTTCTACACACATTTTTTTCTGTGTGTGTGCCACATCACATATCTTATCTCACATTTCTCTTTTTTCTCTTCCTGTCTCGTGCAGAAATTATTACAAATTTTGTTGTATAAATAATATTACTTATACAAACTCGTGTGATTCATATATAAGTTAAATGGTTTAGCTTTTTACCGTCGCTGATATGAACATGCACTCGGGTATCCTCGTAACCAACAGCTATATCTGGGAAAAACTTCTTATAAACCTGTATGCTCAAGGGCATAAGAAACTCGCATGTTTCTAAGAATATATTCAATGGAAGCAATGCACATGCAAGCAGAAAATTTGAGAGGGGTTCTTTTCATTTGCAATTCATTTTTATCAAAGTTCATTAAAAGTGGAACTAAGGAATGATAAAGACTTACATCAATCACCATTTTGTCTATTTCACATATATCAATATGCTCAACAGAAGAATGGCGTGAGATTTCCCTAAGAATTCCCCCATCTCCCCCTCCAACAAGCAGCACCTGTAATGTTCATCAACCCCTTGTTAAATTTGGGACATTAGTCTTTCTTTCTGTGTTATTTCAGAAATGCTTCTTTTTCCATTAGATAGGCTTAGTTCATGTGCGAGGAATAGAATGAAGAACAGAAAACCTTCTTTGGATTTGGAATGGAACAGAGTGCGAGGTGAGTGAGCATCTCTTGGTAAGCAAATTCATCATTCTCGGTCAGCTGGATATACCCATCCAGAATTGCAACCTTGCCATGTCTAGATGACTGCACAGTGCACACCACCCAAGGATGGCATCAAGATTTTATTGGTGTGAAACAGGGAAAATTATAATCAAATAATTTAGCAGACAGATGTAGATCCTCCTATATTTCTTGAACACATGACAGTATTGTAAGAGAAAAAAGTATACAAACTATTTCAGTGTGATAATGTTGGGTTTGTTTAGAGAAAGTTATGAGCCTCCATCCTCTCTAGCCCAAACTCTCTCCAGCCCCTCTAATTCTCTCTACTTCTTTTTTTCTCCATCATCTGTTTTATTTTTTATTTTTTTGTGTGCTTCTATTTTTAATTTTCTTTGCTGGAGAGGCAAGAGGGGATCTGTTTTCGAAAGTTATATACATAGGAAGACTTATTTACTACTTATTAATGCTTTATTTATTAGTGAAAAGCCAGCAGCAGAATTTGAGCTCAACGTCTTTAGATCGATATATATTACAAATAGTTTTCGTACAACAAATTTTTTGGAATATGTATTAATGTGATCTAATGTGATAATATACATGATCAGATAAGATTGTGCCTATTTATTAACCAATATACTTTAGAGACTAAATGAGGAAACAAGGAATTAAGAAAAGTTACGATCAAATCAAATAATAACAAAAATATAAAAATAAATAAAATAATTATAAAAGTATGGAATATGCTAATAAAGAACAGGTACCTCAAATACAAGAAGCTCTTGGAATTCTGATTTCCCTTGGAATATGATCTTTTCCATTTTATATATGTGTGCTTCACCTGTAAATTGTTGGTGTGATAATTAATAGTACAAAATGTTACTACTACTATTACTAATATTATTGTTGTTACACTTTTTTACACCATTCCTTCTTTTTATAATAAAACAAAAAGATATATGTATTCCAACATTTTTTATTTTTATATCATTGTAAAAATTTAAAAATGACATGTCAATAGTATACAATAACAAAAATCATCAATATATTTTTTTGGTCTTAAAATTTTATTTATCTTTTTAAAAATATTTTTTTTATTCTATAGGTTGTTAAAATAACTTTACAAAATTAAGAAATTTAGTTTTTTTAAGGTAAGAATTTTAGTTAATTTAATTAGTGTTATTAAATTTGTTAATAATTTGTATAGTTTTTCTTTATAATTACTCTTAACATTATTAAGATTCCAATCCTTTATTTTTTTTCCACTCAATTAATTAATACATTTATAATTAAGAATATTAAAATAAACTATTAATACAGTAGATAATTTGCAGAGATTTTTATAAAAAGAATCAAGATAAAGTGATAAACTTCTCAAAAGACTTCTATAAAAAATATCGGAGATAGTACTAGTAAATATCATGTGTAAATAATTTGTGAATAATGATAGCTCCAATCAAAATTCAGCAATGCATGAATTCCTAGCTTAATTGAACGCTTATGATAGAGTGCTTATCTACGTGTTTTCAAAGGAGCTAGCCACCATTGTACGAATTGTAAACATCAGTCCTTGTGTGGACTCTTCTCTTGTTCCTTTCGGTCGTGACGGTTCGAATAATTTTTCAATTTATGATATTCTCAATTTCTCATAAAAAAAAAATTGCATGATAAAAAGAGTTAATCACCTTGTTCTTAAGAAAACTGAGCAATTGAGAACAAACTTATAGTACGATAATGAGAACTATGTCACTAGGAAAATAGATAAAATTACTTTTACAATGATAAAACAATAAAAGAAGCCTTTTCCCCTGTGACTATTCAAGGTTAGTTTAGTATTCAGAAATTGAAGGTCCACTTACTGTACTAGGTGGCCATGGCCAATAACTCCTTTGCTTGCCCCCTATACTTTTAACTTTTATCTTATTATTATTATTATTATTATTATTATTTTTAAAATCTGTTAGTCGCCCCGGAATGACAACCAATTGGGGAGGTGCGACAAAGTCCCACTCAAAACTCAGAAGTTAAACACCAAATTTAAATCATTGACCAAAAAGAAACACCAAATTAAAATATAAAATAAAGTAGAAATCAAATCATATAAATCAGTCAAGTAATTGAACTTTTCTTATAAAAGGACTTGGAAAGAAATAGTACCCGGCCAGGATACATCAGCATACCACCCGGGCAGCGCAGGAGATGTGCCTTTAGGTGCTCCAATACTCTCCTCCTTTCCATTATCAGCTGCTGATGTTACAAGGTTTTGATGATCAAAATTCTCACCCTGCACTTGTGATTTGCTGGGATATTGAGAAACAATAGTCTCTTTGCCCATGGGACTTTGCTTTCTAAACTTGTTAGCTTCTCCTTCGGGTTTGGTATTCAATACTTATATATATATATATATATATATATTTTTTTTTTCTCAACCTTATAAAGGTAACTGAATAGTCAATATGGCCAATTAGCACTTACGAAATGAACGCTTTCTTATGTAGTGCAATTGATTTCCAAGTAGCCAGCGTAGTTTATGCAATATTTGGTAGAGAACTGAGAATGGAGAGAGGGAAAATGCTCCAATGCATTTCCCCGCCTTCACCTGGTATAATATATAGATAGGTGGTGCCGTGGTGCACAAAAGTGGGACATGGGCATAAACGTATAGTATAAAATTCGCTTATTTGTAGTTTTAGTCTATTCATTATGATTAATGTAAGATTTTAATCTCTTAATAATTTCTATTGTAAATTTAATATTTTAATTTTTCAAATTGTTATCTTAAGTTTTTTAATTCTAATATTTAAATTGCATTTTTTTATTCAAAAACTCCACAAATTGAATTAATTAAACAGTTTAAATATCTTTTATTCAAGACTCATTAACCAAAACATCAAACAACCAATATTTGTTGGCTCAAGTATTAAGGAGTTTGGTTCCTCTCAAATAAAATTACAAATTCAAGTTTTGTGAATTAAAATAATAAACACTGAAAGAGCTTTTATCCTCGTAATTATAGATTCACCCAGTTCAATTTACATTATTGAGAACTCAATAAAGTTTCCAAATATACCAAAGATTTAAAATTAAAAAAAAAATCAAAATAAACTTCATATAAAATCAACAATTTCTAAAATTTTTCCTTCTTCGAAGTCTTAACTCAATCTTTTATAAAATTCTTCAATTTTATCAAAATTTTAAATTCTAAATATTTAACTCTTAATTATTTAAGTAGAAAATAAAATTTAATATAAGAAATTCGATAAAAACATATTCAGTAATTAAAAAATTAAATTCAAATAAAAAATTATTGAATAGCTAAAATCGTAAATCAGTTATAATAAAAGAATAAAAATAATAAGTAATTAAGTCTATAAAATTATAACAAAGCTATCCAAATACTAGTATCAAAATTCAAAAATTGATATCGATGGTTGATTGTTTATCTTATTCTATTTAAAATTAGTCATCGTGATTCAGGAACTTCAGAATTGAGATGAGTTTCCTTTATAAATTAAATAAATTGTTAAATACGTAATCAATTTATATATTGTAAATATGAGTTTTCATTTTTTTAAAGATGAGGATTTTTTTTATTATCGTTTTTTTTTTGTGGTGTGTGATTTTATTATTATTTAACTCTTATTATATATATATATATATATATATATATATATATATTAAAAATTAAAATTATTAACTTTTAAACATTTTCTTTCATATCAAGATTTTCTATTTTTATTTTCTTTAACTTTAATTTATTTTATATGTTTTTCTTAAACCTTAACTATTTATGCTATCAAATTATTTTTTAGAATTTGCAGATTGCCCCGAAATCTAAGCTACTAATTAATTAGTTTACTTAAATTAATTATGGATATCTAGTCCTATATTATAAATTTGGATACACAATTTGAAAAATGGTGTTCTTATTCTCTTAATTAGGCACTTTCAATATTTTTTTCTTGTCTATTTTTTGGAGATACATTTTACACACTATTTCCTGTAGCCAAAAAAAATTCTCTCAAACAACAATTTATCTTTTTTTGGTATATTTGATTTTCTTAGCCATTTATCTCTTTTAATTTACTATTTTTTTGGTATCTATCTCTAAATTGGATTTCAATAATTTTTTGAGGAAATTGTTAATATTTAAAAATAACTTTATATTATAATTTAAATTATTTATTGTAAATCTAAAATAGAATTTAACTTTATATATATATATATATATATATATATATATATATATATTATGAATTTTAATTATAAATAAACAGTTATTATGTGCAATATACAAGATAAAATACTATGTTCTCTTATAATTTTAAACATTTTCTCTCAATTATTATATACAATGTACAAAATATTTATTAGTTTAATATTTTTAACACTGAAAAATTGTTGAGTTAGAATGAATAATAAGGTGTTAATTGAGAAAATATTGTTAGGTCAAAAATAGTCAAGCTAAGTTAGAATGAGCTAAATAGAATTACTAAGGGCTTGTTTGGGGTGACTTTTAGTTGTGAGTTTTAAAAATTTCAAAACTGAAACTATTTTTTAGTTTTTAAAAATTAGTTTTAGTTTTTTTCTTTTTAATTTCTGGTTTCAAAACAAACTCACTTTAAAATTTCTTATTTTGTTAAAACTAGTTTAAAGATATGTTTGTGTGGTGATGGTAGTAGTAGTGGTGATGACGACAATAATAATAGTAGTGGTGGCAATGTCGGCAACAACGGTTGTGGCAATTCTTGTGGTGGTGGTGTCGATGGTGATGGTGACAGTGCCTGTGGTGGTGATGTCGGTGGTCATGGTGGTGGCACTGCCGGTGGCTGTGGTGGTGGTACTACTAGTGGCCGTGGTGGTGGCAGTGCCGGTGGTGGTGGTGGTAATGGTGACGGTGGCAATGTTGGTGGTGGTGGTGGCGATACCGGTAGTCGTGGTGATGATGGTGGCAATGATGGTAGTGGCGACAATGACGATTGTTGCAGTTAGGGATATCAAATGGGCCAACCCAACCCAACCTACCCTCAACCCATCCAAAAACAGGTTGGGTTGAACCTTGTTTTTGCATTGGGTTGAAAATTTATACCTAACCCAACCTGTGGTGGGTTAGGTTGGGTTGGGTTGACCCGTTAACCCATTAAAAAAATTATAAAATATTTAATAATTTTATTTGTCATAATTTTCCAAATTTTATATTCAAATATAATTAAAAAAAGGAAAAAAGTTATAAAACTAGTAAATCAATGAACCAACTTAATACTTAAAATATGATTATAAACTTTAAGATATGGTCTTTATTTGTTTTAAATTCTAATCACCACAAAATTTACCTTATTAGGATTTTATATATTTAAACAAAGAGAAGCTATAATCTCAATCATTTAACCTAACTTAGGTGATGTGAATATGTCGTGTTGTTAAAGGCCCTAACTTAAGTGAAGAAAAAAAGACGACAACTTGACTGGTCAACCCAACCCAACCTACCATTTGACTTGTTGGCTTGGCAAGTTGTGCAGATTGGATTATGTGGGTTGGAGGGTTGAAAACCCAACCCAACCCAACTCGTTTAAGCGGGTTATATGAGTTGACCCACCGGGTTAGACATATTTTTACATTTCTAGTGGCGGTGAGGTGGTGGTGGGAAGGGTTATTGTCAAATGTAGTGATGTGTATTTTTTTAAAAATTAAAAACTAAATTCGCAAATTCTTTTTTCTTGGTTATGAAAATGTATGTAAAGGTGTTTTGAAATTAAGTTAAAAATCATTTCAGCTTCATTTTAGCCAAATGTATTTTGTTTTGAAAGTTACATTTGAAAACCAAAAACTAAAAACTCGCAACTACCCCAAATAGGGCCAAATTAAGATATACTTGAGAGTTGTTATTGAAATATGGGTCTAATTTAGAAGACTAGTTGTATAGTTGATAAAGCCTCCATTCAATAAGCTTGGTAGCCAACAATTGAAATACACAATAGATAACGAGCTTGGTAGTTGATAAAAATTAGTTGATATGGTAGCTAATTAATGGATATATTAATCAAGAAGCTTGGCAGTTAAGGAACATGTAATTTTTTATTGGTCAATTAGCAACTAAATTAGGCAATAGTCGAAGCCAACAAGAAACCTTAATTAAGAGAAACAATTGAGAAGTTTGTTAACTGATGCACGAGTTTGACTGGTGATCTCAAAGGAGTATTTCTAAAATATGAAAATTGATATTTTTTTCCAGATATTTCCATTTTAAATTCATATATGTATATGTGTATGTGCATGTGCGTGTGTGTGTCACACACACACATATATATATATGTATGTATGTATGTATGTGTATATCAATTCATATATATATATATGTGTGTGTGTGTATATATGTATATATGTATAACAGCTGTTGTATAAAATAAGTCTTTAACTAAGTAAATAGATTATTACATAAGCAACTCTTACCTTTTAGGGTAAGTATTTGGAGTTAGCAGTTTTCTCACTATCAATGGTCAAAATTAAGGCTTGTGCATTCAAAATAAATAAATAAATAATAAAATAAAATAAAGATCTGTGCTTCAAATATAACAGAAGATTAATATTGAAGAGCATCTTTTCTAGATGAGATCGTGACTTCAAAATAAGTTGAGTATCCAAATAAAATCCAAGTTGTGAGTTAGGGTTATGACCTTAAATCAACCAATGTAGCAATTATCTATACCATTGTTATCTGCCAAGACTTCACATCATTGTAAACATTAGTGGGTCTAGGACCCAGTGGACAAATTTAGTGGGAATAATTATTTTGTACTGGCTTATAAATGTTAATTGTACAACAATTATAGAGAACCCGTGCCAAACTTAAATATATTAATTAAATACAAGTCCTTACATTTATTCTTTATTTTTTTCAATCCTTTACTTTTTTTAGCTCTTTACAATTTTATTTATCATTTTTTCTATTACTTTTCTTTTTTCTTTTTTGCCTTTACTTATATTTACCTTCAATACAAACTTAGAACGTAATTGTTCTTTACTATAGGCGCTTTCTGGAATTGCCTAAGAACTTATAGCTGAGAAATATATAGTCTCTTCTTTAGTGAAATCACTAATAAAAATGGATTATTATGTTTGCAATCAACTGATTAATTTATTTGGCTAATTAGCTGAATTATTTAGTTTGCATCAAAATTGACATGACTAATTATTTTGTTACACATGTACACAAATTAAGGTTTAGAACACATCTATTCATCAAATTTCTTGATAGATTATAATTTCTGCATACCTTTTAGAACAACTAATTCTTTTCTCTTTATAATTTAATTTCATTTTTAATCATCTAGTATTTTTGAAAAATAGAGATCAAATTTTGTTAAATAAATAATATAGACAAATGAAAGGTTACTACATCATGCAAATTATGCTAAAAGATTTTCGCTTAGCTACTGAATGGAATAATTTATTTTAAAGTTTCAAAAAGGCTTCAAAAGCAAACAAAAAAACAAATATTTTAGTAAAAATATAACTTTTTTTTAGTGATTACTAAAAAGGTAAGCTTAAGTAATATACAAATTTAAAAGTTGTAGTTAAAGGGTTGCCTGCAATATTAAAGTTTGACTCTACAAGAATACGAAGAGCAATAACTTTTCTTATTGAATATAATTTGTTATTATAACGAAGGTTAACAGTATAAAACTTTTATTTATTATGAGTCAAAATTTATTGAATCTCATGAAATGATGTAAAATTCACTCCTTTTTTTTTAAAACTAAATCTAATTCATAAATTTGAATTATCAACCTAATAACAAACTATGTTAAAAAAACGTACTGGAGTTTTTTTTTTTAGCATCTTTAAATAGAGAAGTGAAAAAAGTGTCCAGATTCATTTGTAAGAAATAAACGCAAAAAGAAATAGAGGAAACAACACTGGTTGACACAAGTGGTGACAATTTGTGTCTCTTAAATAAGTTGTTTAGGATTCGAATCTTAACCTTGAATATAAGATAGACCGTTAGTCACTACTTTCGACAATGAATATTTCATACCAATGTTATGGTAAAATAAAAATAAAAATAAAGACACCTCCACTTTCCAGTCTCAACCTTTTTCTTGTCGGAGAATTTATTAAAGGAAAGGGGATGCATTTAGTGTGTAAAAAGGTCAGATGTCTCTTCATCATCGGAACATGTGGGGGGAATCAATGTTTTCACCAATATTCTTCCGACATTCCCGCACGATTAAATCTTCAATGTATTATGTTAGGATTTGCAAGATTATTTTTTTTTTCACTGCAAATACGAATCATTTGGTTAGTGGCATATGAAAATATTGAGGGGGTGTATATAGCATTAGAAATCAAACTACCAAACCTTTAATGGGAGATTATAATTGAATAGGGGGATAGATTATGACCTACATTCCTGGATTTTAAATCTAATCATTGACCATTATTAAAACCGATATACCTTTTTTTTTTTGGTAACAAAAACCGATATACCTAAAAACTAATGAATGCGCGTAATTTTTATATGATGATACTGAAATAGGTTATGAACTTTTATTAAAATCGAGATTTGTTAACAGTATTTTTAGGGTTCATGTTGTGAAAACAATAAATTATTATTAAATGTAAAAAAATACAATAATTATTTTTTAAACAATTTTGATGATTCAAAGAGTAATAACAAATGTTGTTTTTATTTCTTAACATGAGACTTAAAAAATACGTTAACAAAAATGAAAAATCTAAATTAAAAAAATTATGGAGAAGTTTTTCATTAAAATAAAATCGGATAATATCATTTGATCTGGCAAATCTGATTCTGATATGTCATCTAATTATTAAAAACTTTTAATGGCCATTGTGTGCGCTGCACTCATTTTCTCTTTGTTGTTTGCCCTCATTTTCTCTTGAACATTACTTTTTAAGTGTAGTGGGTTCATGACCCAGCAAGGCCCGAGAGAGAAATTATTATATACTTTGAGAGTATTATATTCGATTCATTTAATATATAATATGCAGATAATATTATTATTTATATCGTTATGTTAAATTTAAAATATTATATAATAAATTTAAATTAAATGTTTTTCATTAAAAGTAATGCTAATAAAGTATTTAAGGAACAACGCTATTGTTACATACGAAATGGGTAAGTACCATTTATAACGAAAAAAAAAAAAAACAATTAAGTGGAGTGTTTGAAATTAATGGAAAGAAGGAGAATTCAAAACCAACTAGGTCGATTGATTTGAATTTTGTGTTCATACATTAAAGCAATTTCCTTTAAGAACTTTTTTTCAATTCGAATTGTAAAGGACTGTTAAAGGTTAGTATACCAACCATATATACATGTTCTTTTTTATTTTTATTTTTATGATCTAGCATGTGATTTGTATGGAGAAAATTGATCATCGATATGAATCAGCCCAGCAGCACGTATTTCTGCAGTATATTTGAATGAGACTAGTGGGTTTTTGTTAACGTGCATATTCATTTATTGTTTTTAATATTGAAAGGGAGGAGACAGGTGGCTCATAATTTGCTAACTAACTTTATTTTTTAAGGACATAAATTAGAAAACTCTATTTTGATAGATTTACGTGATCTATTTAAAACAAAAATATTGAAGGGAAAGTTTAAAAAAGAAATACATTGAAACACGAAATTTAATTTTAAGTTGAAAGTAGATTCATGGATGAAATATTCTCTCACCCGTGCATTTGTGTTTTGTGCAAAATCTGTATGACACACACTTTCTCGTGCAAATGGCGATGCCCCAAAGTGAAACGTGCATGGTGTGCGTGATATGACATCCTTCTTCTTTCTTTCTTTGTTTTTGTTTATACTACCTGTTGGTTAAAAAAAGTTAGAAATTTAGAATTTAAAGACGTGCTTTGATTCTAATTGGACTTGATTACTATTGAGTTTTTAGTAGGTATGTTAAATCATAACTCAGGATAAGCTCTCTTCTAATAACATCATTAATTACAAAATGTATCCATCAAATTTGTTTTGTTTTAAGCTGCTTATTTTTACATCGTTACTCAAAATATTTAGTTTTAAATTAAGCTTAACGATATTTTAGGATTCATATAACTGACTTCACTTAATGAAATAAAGTTTTTATGTTGTTATTAATATTGTCATTACTTATAATATAATATGAAATGAACTGTGTTGATTGTAACTTTGAAAATAATTAACTTTTTACTTTCTGTAGTAAAAGATGTCAAAGTCAGCGGTCAAAAAATGCCACCGGCAAACAGTTTATTTTTGCTTTCATTAAAAGATGTTTGAATGGAAAAAAAAAAAAAAAAACTTGCCTTGAACTTGAAGGTTTCATACTTCCTTACAAGATGAAGACTAAAAACTAAAAGTAGAGAAGTAGATTCATTAATTCTATGTGGGGCATAGTCTGTCCATGCAACGTGATACTTGATTTGTCTTTACAGTTTTATTAAAACTAGTCCTTAACAATTAAATTCCATAACAATTAAAATCCTTGACAATTAAAAGTCAAATATTTTCATTAAAAAAGTATTTATTATACTTTTTATAAAATTAATTTTTTAACAAAAATCTTTTACCTTTAATTATTTAAAATTAGTTTTAGGGTCTGTTTAATTTGTCAAAAATAAAGTACTGGACAACATAAGTATAATTGTTCCTTATTTGATTTTAAAAAAATATGGGACAACACAAAGAAAACAAAAAATAGACATGACAAAAACTCATTTTTTTGTTACTCAATAAATCATGGACAAATATTTGTCCTAAAGACAAAAATACCTATTTTTATTTATCATTTAATGATTATAATATTTTACTTTCTCTCATCTCTCCTCCACTACCATCGCCACCACCACCACCACCTTTGCCACCGCCGCTACCACTACCGTCTTCACCATCACTACTACTATTGCCATCACTATCATCGCTAACGCTGCCACCATCATTACCATCACTATTGTTGTGATATTAAGATAATTTATATTAAAAAGTGTATTACAATAAATTTTACATTATTTTGTTTGTATTGTCTATTATCCACCAAACAATGCACATGATAAAAAAAATTGTCTTGCAACTCAAGCATTTATCCTATGCTATTTTTCTTATATTGTACGTTAGTGTGTATCAAATACATCCTTAAAAACTTATGTTATCAAAACTAACATTCAATAAAGGATATTTGTGGTCACGTTAAATACTGGAAAAAAAAATTTGTTGTCCATAAGAAAAATCTTTGTCATCCATAATAATTCAACTCGGCTCGAACATAATTATTTCTCATGGACGATAATAGTGATTTATACAAAGAAAAAAAAAACTAACTTTCAATGAGTTTACTAGCACTTTTCAAACTAAATTTTCCTAGTCCGGTTCCTCCATTCACCCAACCAAAGGGGAACGAGAACGACTAAACTGAAGATTGTGCGAATCAATAAACGCAAAAGTTCAGATACTATCAAAGGCTATAGTCCGCATTTCAATTTGTAAAGTAGCTTTAAATTGATGAATCGTTTTCATTCAATTCTAGTTTTTCAACTTTCACACTACATTTTAAGTCTTTTATTATTAGTAGTTTTCAACTCTTCACACTGCATTTGTTGATCTATGAATTTACAGAAGTATAAAATGCATATACTTCTATTAGCAGTTCACTTTTAATGTCAATCTAAGTTAGCTTATTTTGAATTCAAAATAGTTTATAATTAAAATTTCATTAATTTTTTTAAAAAAATAATTTTTCTCTTAAAATTAAACACAACCAAAATCAGTTAGTTTTAAGTTTATTTTAACAGAAAAATTATTAGGGTGCATTTGACACATAATAAGATAAGAGGATATAATATATTATACTTTTATTAATTATTTGGTGTGAATATTGTATTGTATAAAATAAAGTTTTTAAAATTGGACTAGTCATTAAACTAGAAAAGACAATAGTTCAATGTTTAATTGTGTAACCAGTAATAATTAAATAATATTATTTTAATTTTTAATATAATATATTAATATTAAACACAAATAAAATAATATCCATAATTTTACAATATTAAAAGCTAAACTTCACTTATAAATGTTATTATTCATACTCGTAACATATAATATTTAAATAGAAAAATCAAATCAAATTAAATATGTCATAACATTTAAGATTAACACACAATAATATCTATTAACAATTAGAACAAAAAAATTATATAAATATAATTAATATAATTAACAATCATCATAATATTACACTAAAATTGTATCAATCATCATAATATTAAGTTTTTTTTTAAATAAAATATCTTTTCAACGAACTAGTTCAAATCGGTTTTGATCGATTTGGTCAAGTTTAAATTGATTTAACTAGTTTTGCATCGATTATTTGCACAACCAGTTTTTTGGATTGATTGAACAAGTTTAGTGATCTGTTCTCAGTTGAACTGGTTAGACTAGCTTGTTCAATCCAACTCTAACAATTATGATCATATGATACAAAAGGTTATTTATTGAATTAAGTAAATAAATTATTTAGGTAAATAATTTAATTAAACACTTATTTAACAACCTCTTATAATGTAATAATTTATATTATAAATTTGATTAGAAAATTTATCAAAGTAAGTTATATAATATTTTAACAAACTTTACTGAGAAGTTTATCAAAATAGGCTAAAAATAATTTATACAAATATCATAAGCTATTTAATATAAATTAAAAGTTTCACCAAGAAACTTATCAAAATAATTTTTTTATAAATTTCTTAATGAAATTTATCATAATAAGCTAAAAGTAACATGTAATAGTTGTAAGCTATTTAACTTATAATGTAAATTTGATTAAAAAAAAACTTATAAGGGGTTGCCCTATAGAAGGGCACCAACTTAGACAACTACTCCATTGCTGGAACCTGCTCATTCTTCAAGGCGAACTCCATCATTTTTTGTTCATGAGTGACCATCTTCAATTCATGATGGTCTTGCATAAATACAACATGTAAGTGATTCTGGAATGTGTTCATACTTTTAATATATTTTAACCTTTCCTATCCACAACTGTGTAGCAACATGGTTCGTAAGCACAGACAGGTTTTGAGGACTTCTAGGAAATGCCTCAGCAAGTTGTATTGGTTATAGAACATGTTTTTGGAACTTGTGGAGGGATGTTCTCAACCTGTACTGGTTCCGGTGTTAAAATAAGAAGTTGTTGCACCATAGCATGTCTCCAAGTTGAAGTAGTGGATTGTTAGTTGTCAACACCAACGCCTCTTGTACATGCGATGCCTAGGAATTTTTAAATTTTTCAGAGGATGCATGAGCATATGATCAGTAAGCAATAGTTTCACGAACATATAACAACATTCTTGTAACTAGTTTCTAGAATGCACTAGAATGTGATCTAGAAATTAGTTTCCAAAAAACAATAAATTGCATTTAAAAACTAGTTTCTAGAATTTTATACATTTTAGAAACTAGTTTTCAGTAAATTTGCAAAACAAGAAAAGAAAAGCTCAAAACTAACCAAGATGAGAGATAGGGAGACAACGGGAGAGGTAAAGGGAGGTCAATGACACCTACTGAGAGACTGAGAAAAGGAATGGGTGCTCAAGAAGCTTGAGTTGGTGCGAGAAAGGAGAAAGAACAAGCTGTGTGAGAGAGAGGTGCCAATTGAAGGGGTGCGAGGTGAGGAGAGAAAAGGGAGAGGTTTATTTTTTTACAAGGGAATGGGGTATTTTGGAAATATCAATTTATAAAAAAAAGGGGGTATAATGAGAAAAAAGGGTTTGCAAATAAAATTGTCCTAAATGAGGTCAACCATAGGCTCCAACAAATAGGGGTGTAGGTCAGTTTGGGTTTGGAATGGCCAAATCCGATATCCAAACTGATCAAAATAAATTGGGTTGGGTTGGATTAAATTTATGTAATTTTTTTATCAAACTCAAACCGAACCAACCCAATCAATAACTGGTTAGTTTGGATTGGGTTCATGGGTATCCGCTCTTATTTAGTGATATATTAACTACACTTCTATAAAAAAAGGAAGAATTATAAAACCTAAATTATATTTTTTAAAAATAAAAAATCATAATAAACGTTGCATTGTTTACTACGCGTGAATGATGAACTCTACTATGTAAGCCAAGGTCCAATAGCCACATCCGCCTATTTTTATTGGATTGACTTGGTGGTCGATATACATATATTTATGTTTGTATGTTATAATTAAAAGGAGTCAATTTAATATTGAAATACTCATTATTCATAATTTTTTAAAACTAAAAATATAAATAATAAATTTAAAAATTATTCATGTCAACGGGTTGGGTTGAATACTACCTAAACATTCAAAAAATTTAAACTGAAGTATTTAGGTTGGTTTGGGTTCACGAATATCCGTACCCGTGAACAACCTTACCAACAAATGATTTAACTTGTTTCCACTAGTAATAACATTCTAAATTTCTAATTTTGTTGGGTCCATTTACTTTAGTTTGAAAGAAGAAACCAACTAGAAAAAGGAGTAAGATGTTTCATCGGCCCAATTGATTAATAATGCCCAATTGACCCACCTTAAGAGTAAAGCTATCCTTGGCCTAAAAGAGAAGAGTGTTAGCGTATGTTTAGAATGATAGAAAGATGGAGGAACAGATAAGGAATAGAATTTTTTTAAAAAAACAAATCATTCCTCCTTTGGCATTATGTTAGAAAGGAAAGAAGTATAAAAAGGTAAATAGGTGCACCACTGTTTTAATCCATCCATTTTGGGGAGAAAGCAAAAGAAAAATGTTTTTTGAGTGATTAAAATACCAAATTATCTTTATTTTTACACATTTTTTTATTAAGGATATTTATGTCATCACATTTATATACCTTTTTCTTTTCTTCTACTTTTTACACAATCATGCAAGAGGAAAAAAAGTTTTGCCTATCTTTTTTTTTTCTCTCCTATCAAATAAATTAAAAATTATCTCACTTTCCACTCTCTTTTTCCTTTCTTTTCACTGGGTGCCCCATTATTGTGTTGTAAACTTATGGTTTTCTAATGACACACCTACTTAGTACCACTATTATGGTATTGGATTGATGTTGTTGGAACTTGTGTGGGAATGGAGAAAAGACAAATATCCCCTTCGTTTGGTTAGGCTTATTGATAAGATTGCATATATTAGCACTTTACTGGTCTTAATGTCCTATGATATGCCTACGATGGTGTGGTTTGGTTATTTACTGTTTTTATGATTATTTGTGTGATCATACACTTGGTGACCAGACCAAAAATATGGTCCCAAAAAAGAAAGCGTATGATAATAGCGTTGAAGAGGAAGAGCATGACCAGATAAGAAAGAGCCAAACAATCAAATGAATAGAAAAGGGAATCGAAGAGGTTATGATGAAGAGAAGTGAAAGGAAGAAGTAAGACAAGGTGTTGACAGCGAAAATTTGCACCTATTTTGTCAACAAACATAATCCATTCTAGATTTTGAGGAAGAGGACATTTACTCTCTTTGGAGGCCTTTTAACCTCTTTTGTAGGCCCTTTATCCTAGGTCTATGGTTAAATTTTTATTAATTTCGATGGTTGATCATGATAATAAGTTGTAAACAAAAAAAAGAAAAGAATTGAAAGGAAAGGTGAAAATAATTAAAATTTAAGGCAAGAGAAAAAGGGTAGAAGAAGAGTGCAAAAGATTAAAGTTTGGAGAATAAATGGAGGGAAAAGTAGATTTGCATAAATGTAAATTGTTAGAATTGAAATGGTGGTTGGAAACATTGCAGTAACTCGTCAATCTGTGAATGTCGGGGACTTAGGATATATAGGGTGTTTACAATGTCCAGTCCTTATTACATGGTACAAACTAGTATTTATAAACAAAAGATTCCTAACTACTAATAATCACTACAAACTTTTACTAAATTTTCACCGTTGATGGCTTTTGTCTTCAATATTCACCGTTGATGACTTTTTTCTTCAATCTTCACAGTTGATGACTTTTCTGGTCTTGATGCTTTTCGGATATTTAATTTTTCTATCACCATCTTGTAAAGTGAGATTAGTAGAAAAGTTATATTTTGACACTTAGTCAAAATAGTATGCTGAAATACCAATTTCCAATACTTGGTCAAAATATTTTCTCGAAAGACCATTCTTTTCAATTTTCTCAAAATGTTCTCGAAAGACCATTTTTGATTTTCTCGAAAAATGGTGATATTAACACAAGGTATTTGAACAACTGAAAAGAGGAAGAAAAAGTAAAAAAAAATTAAGTAAAGAGAAGAGAAGGAAGGTACATATAGCAATGATGGAATACCTTTAGTGATTGCTAGCTTCTAATATCTCTAGTTGTGCTGTTGTGGACAAGGCACGTCAAAAGGGCCCATATTTGATATTTGGGGAAGGGCCAAATCTACTATAAATTAAAAAATGATTTATAATAATCGTTTGCAGAGATCATGGGGAGCGTGGAACTTGTGAATGAAACTAAGAGTGGTGGTGTACGTGAAATGCAAGAGGAGGGCATAGCTATTCTTATGTAAGTTATAACAACTCATGCAAGTCATGAATGAATATTATGAAACTGTTTCTTGTCACCCCGGCGTCAAGAATGGCATTTCCTTTTGTCTTATTATGATGAGTGGATTGGGAGTTTCTCAGGTTGACCCTTATGGAATTTGGCTTGCCACGCAAAATTGCGAAGTTGATTATGGCTTGTACTACTTCCAATATTTCGTTGGTGTGGAATGGAGAAAAGCTCTGTTTCTCCCTACTTATTTGTCATGTGTACAGAGAAATTAGCAATTCATATTCAAGAGAAAGTGCAAGCAAAAGAATGGCTCCCTATAAAAATTTATGCAGATAACCCCTTCTATCTCTCAACTATTCTTTGCAAATAGCCTTCTTTGTATGCAAGCTAAGGCTTCCCAGTCCTCAAGTTAGGGTAGTTCAAGACGTCCTAGACAAATTCTACCTTAATTTTGGATTTAGTTAATCTTGAGAAATCAAGGCTTTTGATGTCTAAACTGTTAATGCAGCTGAGATTTTTAATGTACACCATTGTTTTTTTTTTTTTTTTTTTTTTTTTTTGTGATTTGAAATTATGTATTGTCAATTGTGTTTTAGTTAGCTGCTATGTCATGTTTTTGACTTGGGGTATGGTGACTCATACCTTTTGGAGTATGGTTATGTAATCATGAGATGGCAACAAAATACCTTGTTTACTTGTTATGTGTTTGTTAGGTTTATTTTTGCTATGTATTTGTATTTGAAATAAAAACTTTTGCAGTTAAATGAAAAACAGTTTCACATTTTTTGAACTTCTCTTTGTCAACATAAACATATTCCAAGGGAAAAATGTGATAAGTTTGTGCGAATATCCTCTATTCATTGCACCCAAAACTTCCTTGATTTCCCTTTACTAGCAGGGAAAGTTACTAAGAGGGTTTTTCACTTTATTATTGGCAAAATGAATTCTAAGCTTGCAGGTTAGCTAAATTGTTAAATAAAGCGGCGAGGCTTACTTATTTTGACCAACTCAATGATAGCTGTAATCCCTATCTATACCATGCAAAATCTTTGGTTGCCAAATGGGATTTGTGAAGCTATTGATTCTACTATACACGTATGTATGATGCAATAATTAAATCAGTGATAGAGGCCTCAGCTTAGTTAAATGGGATGTTGTTGCACAACCCTAAGAAAGATGAGGATTAGGAGTGAGGGGAGCCCCGTTTGAGGCATGCTGCTCTTCTTGAGAAATTGGGTTGGAGCTTAATTAGTTCCCTAGAAAAGCTGTGGGTCTAATTGCTATATGCTAAATACTTGAGAGGACAATCAGTTTTACATACTACATATGCATATGGGGATTCTTATATTATAAATTTATTGTTAATACTATGGACCATATTCGAGATGGTTTCAAAATTAGAATTAGAAAGTGTGAGGTCTCTTTTGGTTTGATAAGTGGACAAATAATGGTGTCTTTTGTAATCAAGTGTCCTCTGTCCAGATTTATGATGTTAATCTGAGAGTTGATGATATTTTCTCTAATAATGCTTTGGCATTTTAACAGGATAACAACCATTGTATCTTTTACTATTTTGGAAAAAAATAATTGGGGGGAGTCTTTGTCGATGAGGAGGGTGGTTCGGTTGATACCATTATCTGGGAAACTAATACTGATGAGATCTATACTACAAAGTCGACATATTTGTGGTTGCTGAATAGTTATAATTCTAGTCACTTCGACAGAAGTTTTTCTTGGGTGTGGAAATTACGTGTTCCTGAGAATATTAATGCTCTACCTACAAATGAATTTAGACATCGCAGACATATTTTCGCTGATTCCTCTTGCCATGTATGTGGTGATCAGGTGGAAGATATTAGAGACTAAAGTCTGGGAGGGCTTTGATAAAATACCCCAATTTTATTTCATGGAAATAAACCAATGGTGGAAGGAGTTTTTAGCTAGTAGTAAAAGTTATTGGTTTGCAGCTATAATCTGCAATATCTGGAGATCTAGGAATGATACTGTGTCTATGATACAGCAGGGCATTTTCCAGTAAGTTTGGCTTTAAAAGAAAATAAAAGAAAATCCTTACCAGTAAGATTTTGGGGTTCCTCTAACCAATATACTGAATAACATACAATATGTATGCTCAAGAACATTTCTAAAAGCATTTAAAAAATTTACATTTTCACCTGTGAAAATTTGTGTTTTGCTAGAAAATTTATGTTGAGCCTGCTGCATATCTATATACACTAACGACTCAATGTATAGAAGCAATGTACACCAGATTAGCAACTTCAAACTCAGACATGTAACGTTTTATCTTGTATCTTGACACATAAATCTGTACGCGAGTTCATACTGATCATATCTTAGATTTTTTTATTTTTTTTTATTTTTTAGGCTGGTCACACCTTAGAATTTGGTTCTTGGTTGTACCATAGGTTGTTGTCTTGTAGTAGCATAAGTACAAAAGCCATTAATCAAGCCTTTGACTTGGTGGACACGTTTGGTAATTTGCACATGGCTGGATGGATTAAATGTTGGGAAGGTGATCATTTGGTGGGCACTCGCCTAAGGGTTACATGCTTGTCAAAAGGGGGGAGAAATTATAGTATAGTTTGAGATTACTGTGTATCCATGATTTCAGTCAATTTTCATGTGACACAGTTAATTTTTTCAATTTACAAAAAAGAGTTAATAAAATTTGGTTAGGTATCACATGAAAATTGTTTGGAATAATGATGGTCTTGGATTACACAATAATTTTTCCTTAGGTGACTGTGATGGTTGGATAGTACAAAGACAGAAGTATCACATAATTAAAAGTAAGTTTATGGATGGGTCTTATCCGTTGCAAATCAATATGATTATGCTTGTTGAACGAATGTCAATGTACCAAAATGGTAAAGCAATTGTGGATGGAATGATGTTTAGTTGTAAACTGAAAAATAAACATACACTAAAATATTAAGAATCAAAGGCACGTATGTGTTTAGATTCTCATTAAGAAGGTCTCGCAGCATGATTTAGTTAAAAGCTTGTCTCTTGTAATTTTTATCCAAATTATGATTTTATGGTTCTCATTTGAAATACATACTAACGAGTAACGAGTACAATTTTTTCACGCTTAAACTCGCAACAAAGCAAATATGATAACTATATTTTGATAATCAAATTCAGAAATAGAATGCCCAGGTCTCACATATAGATAGTTGAAGATTAGTAAAAGCGCGATATGTTTAACACATTTCCGACAATTCAAAAGGAATACCTATTAAATGAGTAGTTAACTAACTAACCTTGGTATTAGAGGCTGTTTATAACCAGTGTATTTGCCAAGATGGTGACGTCACCACGAGATCTTCTCCTAACATGAATATCACAAGATGGGGGTCTCTAAATTACTAGAAAAGTCAGGGGAGAAGGAGATAAAATTAAATTAAAAATAAATTTAGGATTAAAATATAATAAATAAAGAACTTAGCTGTAAATTGATAAAGCTTGAGATAGCAAACCAAATTAGTGGTAAACCGGTACACCATTTTATAGAAGCCATCCCATACTAATATGACATACCTAATGTATCCATACATGTGGTTAATGGGTTAACATGGTGCGAAACAGATTAAGGATGGTCATTGGTCAGATTTTAAGAAAACACTAGCCTAAACTAATTTAAACAAACAGTCCAATTTCGGTTCGGTTTGATAATTCTTTTTGGATTAAATATGTTTTTAGTTCAAAAATAATTTGGCAAAATTGGTTTAATCCTCAGATTTTTTTTTCTTTAAATAAAGTCTCTCAAATATTAAAAATACTCAAATTAAACTCCTATGCTAATTCTGTTTAACTTTTTTGTTAAATGATGGTTATATCAACATCACAATCACCATTAATTTGCTGATATGACCGTCCATGTCAACTATTATGTCCAAGTCAGATTAATAATATACTTTTTGAATAAAATTATTAAATGTTTGATCTTAAACCACATATTTTTTTAACCTTGAAACAAAAGTAATTACACAATTGTTTATTAAAAATTATCATTGGGGCACTTCAGATAATAAAATACTTTATTTGAAAGCTGACGTGGCCATAATTTAACAGAAGAAATTAACAAAGTTAACACAATGATTTAATTTGGATATTTTTAATATTTGAATAATTTTATTCTCTTTTTTTTCGAAAACTAAAACCAAATTTGTCATATTTTTTCAGAATCAAAAACATATTTAACCCATTTTTTTTAAGAATACAGAACGAACCAACATTAAAATTTGATCAGAAATGCTTGTTAGCACGAAAGAGTTTTCGTCAAATACACACGACGATGATTTCTGTCAAAAATATTTTGTTAATTTTTAATTAATATTTATTTTAAAAAATATTAAGCCACGTATATAATTCGTGCGTTTCGTGTGCATTCCTGAAATTTGATTTTGGCGATTGAGTGACCCTTTGACACCAAGCGACCCGTGGTCGACAGCAATGCCAGTGCAAGAGGAGCAGAGAAAGAGAGAATTGTTAGATAGTTTTTTATTTTTTTGGTGATTAATAGAATTGCTAGATAGTTGCAGTCTGGTACCAAATTGTTCGCTGATTGGATTGATAATAAATAAGCTAGAGTGGTTGATCGCTACGTTTGATTAAATTTATTTTCTTAAAAAATAATCATTTAGGCCTAATGTATCTATCATACACTAAATAGCACTCTCAAAATATCAACTTAGGCATGATGAGTGGCAACAATTTATTCACTATTACACTTATTCTAATATATACTCCAATTTCTATTAAACTTTAGTGAATAGTATATTTAAAAGAATGTCTTATTTCTAACATTTCTTTTTAGGCCTAATGGATTAAACAGACCACCAATATTTTTAACATTCATTTTATTTTTAAAATTATAGACACAATGCTCCCCATTTAAACACAAGACGCCAACAAAATACTCCACCTTAAATCTGCAGAGACTGGGGTAAAACGGGCATATACGGACTGCGGTCCCCTTTACCCAGCGCTGCGCATCCAAACAAAAAAACTACGATATTTCCAGAGTCCCGTCCCAGCCCCTTGTATATGTTTTCATCCGCTTCTGCCTCCGCCTTCACGAAACTTTTATTGCTTAACAGAGATAGAAGCAATTTTTGTATGAGTTATCTGTAGACTCAATTAGTTAAAAATTTAAATTAATATAAACTAATTTTAATAAAAACTTTGTTATTTTTTATTATATCTGTAAACACCATGCTCATGGCCACTGGAAAAATATAGTATCTCAACTCAGCTTGGAAAGGCTAATGTAAAGCCAAGCACTGGAAATTTCAATATCCTGCCTTAATAAGGATACATCCAAATCAACATTTGAATATCCTTTTCAAACCCCACTTGTATGGACAAAGTAGCCTACACAAAATGACAGTGCCTAATTTCATTGCTTTGCTTTCATTTTTATAAAGTCGATTGATGATGTGACGTTTAAAGACTCACGGTGCAACCATTTTTTATTTTGAAAAAGCTTCTTTTTATCATTCATCGGAACAAGAAGGAGTAGGAGAAGAAGCAGGGAAACAATCTTTGACTTGCTTTGACGATGGCATCTCGCAGACTTTCCAGGCTACTCTCTCGCTCTCTCTCTGCTTCCCAATCTTCTGGAGCTGCTTCTCTGCTTCACTCACTGGGTGGTCAACTCAGTTTCATCCTTATCTTTTATTAATTGTTAATGTTTGACGGATTTCCTACCCCTTTATGAATGTTTACGACAGCCATGAATTTCCCAGATTGCAAAGTATATGAATAATTTGACTAGCAATATTCACTTTTGTTTAGCACACCAAATTTACTGTGATATAATTAGACAATTTAAGTACAAACACTCTCATCTTTTTTATTTCTTTTTAATTACTTGTTGGTGTGTAAGTGTGAATAAGAAGTTCCACATCAGATAGAGTTTACTTGTGTGGTTGGCTTGTGGTTCATTGATAGAGTTTTCTTTGGTGTTTTACCTTCTTGTATTTCTAACAAGTGGTATCAGAGTCGATGATGCTGGTGACAGGCTCAAATGAGTTCTTAACATTACTTTCAAGATCCAACTTTAGTGTTTAAGAGTATCTTAGGCTAGTAGTTATTATTCTTCATATGTTTGTTTTACTTAAATTCTCATGCTGTCTATGTAATCTGTAACGGTGTATGGAGATGTTAATATTAAATGCAGTGATTGAAAAATGAAAACTAGATTATCGGAATGCATTCTTCATCTCAGTGCATTAAACTTCCACATGATTTTTTGTTTCTCCCAGGTAGAAACTCTGGAGCGTGGAGAAACATCAACAGGTTTAGCACGGCTGCAGCAGTTGAGGACCTAATCACTCCGCAAGTTTCAATACGTTATACACAGCACCTGATAAATGGGCAATTTGTGGATGCTGCATCAGGTGTGTCTAGCTTGAACAAGGTTTGTTATAAACAGAGTTTAACAAATAAAAAATAAAGTTTAACAAATAACAAATAAAGTTTCAACCACAAAAAGCATGGTTAAGGTTGTGTTTAAACATGAGTTTGGGTCTCAGTTCATGGATTGAGTGGAAGTGAAAAGAATTTAGCTTTTCCCACTTGCAAAATCATGTGGTGGACCTTATCTGCAATTTCTTTTGGTTCAGGAAAAACATTTCCAACGTATGACCCGCGCACAGGAGAAGTGATTGCTAATGTTGCTGAAGGGGATGTTGAAGACATCAATCGTGCAGTATCGGCAGCTCGCAAGGCCTTTGATGAAGGACCTTGGCCAAAAATGACTGCATATGTAGGCATTTCCTGAGTATCCTCCCTTTCTTCAGTTTCTTGCAAAACCTTCGATTGATGTTTGGTAATGATTTGTTGATAACTCCTTCAGGAAAGAAGTCGGATATTGCTGCGCTTTGCTGATTTGGTTCAGAAACACAGTGATGAGCTTGCCGCTCTGGAGACATGGGACAATGGAAAGCCTTATGAACAGGCTGCCAAGAGTGAATTGCCAATGCTTGTGCGTTTATTTCACTATTATGCTGGTAAGATGAGTAACAACAGTTAGGTGTTAATTATGTTAATTCATCATTTTATTTTTTTTGAGAAATTTTCTGTTGACACCCTCATCCCAACAATTATTATTTTACAGGTTGGGCAGATAAAATTCATGGGCTGACAGTCCCAGCTGATGGAGATTATCATGTCCAGACATTGCATGAACCAATTGGTGTAGCAGGACAAATTATACCTTGGAACTTTCCTCTACTTATGTTTGCTTGGAAAGTTGGACCAGCTCTAGCATGTGGTAATACCATTGTCCTAAAGACTGCTGAGCAAACACCACTAACAGCTCTCTTTGTGGCAAACCTATTTCATGAGGTCAGCTCGTAACACATAAGCTATGTTTTCTGTCTCTCCGTATCTCATAAGCATGGACACAGTCAAATATCTAGTCATCAAGTCATCACCTGAACACTTTTTACTTGTTAGTGGAGCCTATCATTGCTTATTTCCCTGAAACATTGCTCTGGTGATACTTCACTCTAATTCTTCCTACCAAACAAATGGAAAACCAATGATGCAAAGATCACGTTTTCTAATTGTGGAAACTGGAAACAGCCTCTTCACCAACACGGTCAGAATGGAGGGAGCCTCATGCAATGGACTACCCTTTTTTAAATTAAAAAATCTACCTAATTGGATACATCTTATGAACTTAAAAATCTACTTATAACCACAGTTTGCTTTGTCAAAGTGTACTTCAAATATGAAGCTTGGACAATGTTCATTTATGTCACAAAAATTTGTTCATGGGATGTTTGTTCTATAATTTGTCATGTGATGCTATCTCAATAGTTTTGGAGTAATGTTGCAGAAGCTACAAAGAAATACAGAATGTTTTGATACGTGATGTCAATTGTTGAAGAATTACTCTAGCCTTTAGTTTTTGACTTCTTTAGTTAACCCCAATTTGTGCTGACATGCAGATTTTCTTTAGATTTTGATGACTATTTCAATTGCATTTGTGTTTCCCTAGATAATTTGTAATCTTCCCCCTTTTGGACAGGCTGGTCTTCCCGAAGGTGTTCTGAATGTAGTTTCTGGGTATGGTCCAACTGCTGGTGCAGCTCTTGCGAGTCATATGGATGTGGACAAGGTACTTTGGGAACCAAGCATTTTAGACTCTCTTATATGGTATAAAGTTTTGTAATGAGTCAAAGAATGAACCTGTCTTGAAGTTAAACATGTTTTTATTCTAGTTTTAATATCAAGAGTTCAGGCTGCTAAATATGTAAAGGACACTGCCGTAATGCATTATATTTGTGAGCATGTTTGGTCTGCATCACGTAACTGTGTCAAGTTTTATCAGATGATAATAGTTCTTATTTATGTCCTATTGTATAAGATTTAGCTTATAAAAATGAGTGGGGAAATAAAGCAAGATACATTATCATGATGGTGGTTATTGCCTGCTATACATAACAGATGACTTTATTATCTTTGAGGTACATTAAATCAAAACTGCTCCTAGATTTTAGGGAAAATTGGTTCTTTGCATAGTCTTTGAATTCTTTTAATTAAGTGGTAAAGAGCTTGATACTTGCTCCTTTTACCCTTAAATTGTATAAAAAAAAGTTTCAGCACAAAGTTTGGTTGGTTCTTTGCTTCAAAGGGCTTTCATAAGAGGACGTGTCTCAGAAATTTTAAATGAAAGTCATTCCTAGCCCCTAAATGCCCCTAGGCTTTCTTCTACCAGCATCCAGCTTAAGTTTTCCAGAAAGGTGGCTCTTGACAATATCAAACTTTGATTCTACCTTGTGTTAATGTAAGAACAATGGCATCCATTAATTTATTATCTGTATCCTTCAGCTTAGAGCTTACTCTTTACATAGTGATAGTCTGATAAAAACCAAACCATTTTTATCAATGTATAAAGTTCAATATTTTTTTTTATTCTATTTTGGCAGCTAGCATTCACTGGTTCAACAGACACTGGAAAAATTGTACTTGAATTGGCTGCAAGAAGCAATCTTAAGCCAGTGACATTGGAGCTTGGAGGGAAATCACCTTTCATAGTATGTGAGGATGCTGATGTTGACAAGGCTGTTGAACTTGCACACTTTGCTCTGTTCTTTAATCAGGTTTATTAAATCAGATTCCACCACTTCCTTGAACATCAATATGCACATGTGACATGTCAAGAAGAAGCTTATGCCTAATGTTGGATGCTTTATAGGGGCAATGTTGCTGTGCCGGGTCTCGTACCTTTGTACACGAGCGTGTCTATGATGAGTTCTTGGAGAAATCAAAGAAACGGGCTTTGAGACGTGTTGTTGGTGATCCATTCAAGAAAGGTGTTGAACAAGGTCCTCAGGTAATTTTCTTCTCAAAGTAACCACTGTGTTAATGTGTTATTGTACTTGACTCATGGCTCTTTTATTTTATTTTACTTTTTGTTTCATCCTTAATAATCATGAGTGCATGGGAAAAGTTATCGTTTGACGGAACACCGATTCTTGATCATACTCTGATGTAACTAAATTACACTATTTCGTGGCCCTTGCAAAAATCCCAGATTGACGTGGAACAATTTGAGAAAGTCCTTAGGTACATAAGGTCCGGAATTGAAAGCAATGCCACCCTCGAATGTGGGGGTCAGAGATTGGGCTCAAAAGGCTTCTTTGTCCAGCCAACTGTGTTTTCAAATGTTCAGGTATTGATTATTTGCCACAAGTAATTTGCAGAAATGCAGTAAGGTTCTATGTTGGAGCATTTTCTAACACGTGCTAATGATTAGGATGACATGTTGATAGCAAAAGATGAAATATTCGGCCCAGTTCAGTCCATCTTGAAATTCAAGTGAGTGAAATTTGATTCCCCACTTGCTTGTTTCTCTTTGCTAAAATTTCAGCATGGATGCAATTTTGTTCCAAGCTAAAATTTTAAATCAAATAAATCCTGCAAATGTGTACTGATATATCGTCCTATTGTGGGTGGATCCTTCTACATGAACTGATTTCATCATCATTAATATTGCAAGTGGCCCACGAGGAAAATAGACAACACCATTTTGTGAAATCATAATGCAATACAAGACAAAGCATTCACATTAATTTTAATGTGGCATTATGGGACTTTTTCTAATAATTTTTGGTTTATACTAGGGACATTGACGAAGTAATACGACGGGCAAATGCAACACGTTATGGTCTAGCGGCAGGTGTGTTTACTAAGAACGTGAGCACGGCCAACACTTTGATGCGGGCACTGAGAGCTGGAACTGTGTGGATTAATTGCTTTGACGTCTTTGATGCTGCAATTCCTTTTGGTGGGTACAAGATGAGCGGTATAGGCAGGGAGAAAGGAATCTACAGTCTTCACAACTACCTGCAGGTGAAAGCTGTTGTCTCACCATTGAAGAATCCTGCGTGGCTATAAATATCTCAACTCTCTTGAGTTCGTGTCTCTTGTGCATTCAGCAATAAAAATCGACAGCACACAAGAACTGAGTTGTAATTATGAATTACTTTGAATTCATAGTAATCGTAACTAGAAGAAATGAATAGTGCTTCGTAAATTTATTCATGCAAAAATATATAGTTTCATCTACTACTACTAACTTTCAAATTCATCCTTTGACTTATTTTCATTTTAAATTACTTCTTTTTAATTTATTAAATCAACATTTTGATTTCCTAAACTTTGTCTTCTTGAAATGTCATTCTATTAATGTTATCATCTTAGTAGACAATAAAAAATTAATTATATATTATCTAACATTGGCAAAAATATACACGAGTACCAATACCGTATGAAATAACAATTGCTTATGTAAAACTGAAAATATAGACATTATATAATCTGCCGTGGTCATAAGTATTTCAGAGTTATGCATCCTGCTCCTCTATTATATATCCTTACTGCGATAAGCTAGTATCGGTTTCTTTTTTCCTTATTGGTGGCATGGAGGAAGGAATTGATTTCTTTGTTATGTTTTAAACAACATTTAACTCGCCTTCTTGTCAAAAATTACATAAATAACCCTAAACAAGTTTGAAAGTAATCTATGATTTACAATGTGTTTACATTCTCATCAGGTAAGCTTGGACGTGGATCATTGAAGCAACTTAAGTTGCTTTTACGTCAAATATAATGTGAATTTTGGACAAACGTAGATTTTTGATGCTCAACCAAACATACGTGACTTGAAATGACTTTAAATTTGATTAGAAGAAATCAACTCATGTTTGAGTTAGTACATGCTCGATTTCTACATCATGGGTCACATTTGACCATTTGTTTGTGTTTCTTCACAAAAATGAGCTAAGTCAATCTTAAAACAAATATAGATTAGGCATTAAAATGTGGTGTCGTTTAACATGCAAGAGATAAAAAAACATTATTATTATATGAAAAAGATAAAAAAAAAAAAACACTGTATTGAAACCCAATACATCATCAATTGTTACATTACATATAATATTTATTAATTAGATAGTAGAGATTAAATAAAAAATCTTCTTTCACTTCTTTACCCCACAACTTGGATCCCTTCTGGCCTTTTTTGTCTCCTCAACACAGAAAAAAAAAAAAAGCACACAAAGAATGGAGAGAAAAAATAAATAAATAATAAAAAATAAAAAGAAAAGTAAAGAGAGATAAAAAGGATGGAGGGAGCTGGAGAGAGTGTTAACTAAAGAGGATCAAAGTCCCTTTCCCCCTCTCCCTCTCTCGTCTCCTACCTTATCACTGGTCACCTTTCCTTCTCTCACCCCTTCCTCCGTCACTTGTCCACCCTCCCTTCCCCCTCCCTTTCTCTTACTCTCCTTACCCATTGACTGGTCAACACTCCCCTTCTCACTCCCCCACCCACACTTATAATTGCTTCTCTCTTCTCTTCAAGAAAACCTTTCGGGTGCGATCAATGATTTGTACAGGAAAAGTGAGTCAAAGAAGGCGAGGTGTGTGAAGGTGAAAAAGGCTGCAAACAAATTCACAAGTCTTGCAGTTTGATGTTGGCTCGATGGATAATGAGTGTCAAAGCAACAAATTTTAATTCCTACCACTTTTAGAAAATATTTTAGAGTAAAGTGGAGAGGTGGGTCGAATCAACCATGACAAATAAAGTTTACTTCTTTTATAAAATTAAAACAAACAATACATATACAAAAAGGGGTTTTGAGCAAGCAATGATATTGAAAGAAAATTATAATTAAAACACTTGTTAAAAAAAGAATTTATTAGAATTCAATAAGTAAAAACTCTATCACAAGGTATAATCTCCATTTTTGTTTTCTAAGGTGATCATTGCTTCAAAAATACACTTTTCTTTTTTAGACAAAATAGTTATAGTTATAGTTATTAATAAACTCGGATAACCAAACCATCCTTATGTTTAATCAAGATAAAATACTTTCTTTACTAATAAACAATCCTAAGCAAGTTCTTAGGATTTAATCTACCAATAGCATTAGACTTTAAAGAGACCTAATTCTAGTCAATAAACGCATAATTTCAGTTTATTTAAATTATATTTCTACACAATGAAGGTCGTTGTCTTATTCCTAATCATTAGAACTAATAAACAATTACGAATCTATAACCCTAATTGGTTTATAAAATTTCATAAATTGGGCAAAAGGTCCTTATGTATAACAAATAAAATGATGTTTGTTGATTAAAACAATAGAAATATAAAATGCCCAAAAATAGAAAAGAAATAAAGAGAAATTAAACCTCAAACCATAGAAAAAATAAGTTTTAATTAACCTCAAAAATACAAAAGTCTTTACAAAACTAAAATAGAGAAAACTAGGAAGAGAGAGGAGAGAGCACTAACATGAGTCATTATAAGATGGGAGTGACAAAAGTCTTTTCTCAATGTTTCTAAATCCTTTTTATAATTAGGGTTTAGAAATTAGACCTAATACATAATGAAATTAAAAGGATGTTTGATTAAGGCCCAAAATACAAAAAAGATTGAAAGGTTCCTAACTAAGGACCAAGGGTAAAATAAAATATCCTAAATTACTCTTTTGGTGTTCCACTAATGTTGCATATTGTAGAACACAAAGATAACACAAGAAGGGGGATTGAATTGTGTTATAGCAAATTTTCACAAAACCTTTTCAAAGACGTATCGTCTGAGGGGTTAATCAAAAGATTTTTCAAAACGATTTGAAAAAAAGACGAATGCTGAAAGAGAATCAAAAAAGCAAACAAGAATTATACTGGTTCATCTCACCCCAGAGACTATGTCCAATTCTTGGCAACAACCAAGTCCCACTAACTTAAATAAGTTACAAGTATTCTTTCAACCAAGCCTTTTTAGGCTCAACCCAAGTAGTCTTTGACTTGCCTATCCAAGCAAAAATCCAAGTATTATTTGAATCAAAGCCTTTTCAGGCTTCCACCAATTTCCTATAGAAAAAGGTTGAGTGTGAGTTATCTCACTTAGTTTAACGTCCTAACAGATAAATATACAATGAAGTACAAATAAAACTTTTACAAGTAGCGCATATGAATATAATAAAATGAGAGCTTTTCAACAGTTAGAGGTTTTCAATTAGCCAGCTAACTATGTCACTAACATTTGAGATTGAGGTCTTTTCTTCTATTTATAGACTTCTCCAGAAAAATATCTGTTAAAAGTGTTTATAGGAAACAACCTTCATCTGTTAAAAAGAGTCGTTGAAGCATTAAATACAGCATTTAATGTTTTTCACCAACTTGTCACTCTGAGAAGATAAAACAGTTTGTTTATCTTTACCATTCTTGTACTCAATCTTGTAGCAGTGGTCGTATCTGCCTTTTCGTTCTGACATCCACATGCACATTCCTCCTTTTACGCGTAAAGTGATCTTTCCTCAAGAGTAGATACATAGACTTTATTTGTTTCAAGGTTGTGTTATGCTTTTACAACTAGGCAGTGTGTAGATCATTAGAACACCGTCTGAAAGCCATTAGTTACTGAATCTTTTTAAAGGAAAGATAAAGACTATATAAGCTTAAGTTATCAGATGATAGTGAATGTACAGATTACGAGTGACCAGACGATTGCTTAAAAAAAGACTTTTAACTGTTTGTCATTATCAAAATATTTGAGGGTTATAAATTTGTCCTTTGTTTTAACACATATTTTACAACATGATCTCTAGCTCTGTAGCTACTTAATTCTTTCCTTTAATTGATACTAATTAACTCTCATTTTAATGCAAGTTGAGATTCTCCTTTCCTATACAAAAAATAGTAAAATGAATAAAAAAGATAAAAATATGTCATTTTCTAAAAAAATATGTGTAAATGTACTAAAAATATGCAAAGAAATTATGACTAAAAAACAGTGCATCAATGGAGATGACCATGACATGCTCATTATCTACAAGTCTTGTGATGAAAATGTGAAACATCATCTTGTTAATGTCTCCACCATCCTGCAGCATGCTATAAGATATATACACCCAGCAATAGTTTGTTTAAGATCACACAATGGTGGTAGTCGAGAAATTGAGTGGCAAAGGGTTTGACTCAAGTGTTATGTTTGTAACCTAAATGACTAGTCAAATTCAAAAGGGAGTGAATTGAGTTCTTTAAAATCTTTTTTGCAAATCAATTTATAAAACTTGTAGAGGATATAAATATTGAAGGAGATAGAATAAGCCTTAGCAACGATTCAATTGATGATGAACGATATAACCCAATTATCAATTTTAATAAAAAAAAAGACAATAAAGGATATATTGATTAGGATTAGAATAGCCTTGGAAGCAATCAAATTGATATAGATTGCTTAAGATTCAATCATCAATTTCAAAACTAAAGCAATAATAAAATCAAAATACTTAAATGTAAGAGATTAGGGATAAATATTTCTACTAATTAAATTATCAACCATTGTGACCTACATCTAGTCTCCAAGTCATGCTTGAGAATTTTTCCACTATCAAATTAGAGTATTATAATAGTATGACATTTTATACTCAAGAAAACCCGTCTTAAAAACTCAACCTCGAGATGCCTCACTTTGAATCATTCCAATTTATTCTAAGGATACCACACCTAAAAACACAATAGGGATACTACTCTTTCTAACAAAACAACATAAGCAAAAGCAAAGTCTCACTTTAAAATAGTGAAGATAATCATAACTTGAAACATACTATGACTCTTGACTCAACACACAAAAAGCTAAAGAGAATATTTGATAATTCTCAATTTCTATTCTCTTATTTCAATGATTTTGATGTTAGAAACTATTCCTTTTATAATAGCATTTTAATAAAGGTAATTTGGCAATTTGAGAATTCTGAAATCCTAGTTGATTTTGAGATTAAAAATATAATTATAAAGATTTGAATATATTTATAAAAAGATATAAAAATCAATTTCAAATCGTAATGTTTTTACATTTCCCATCTAATAATCGATTATGTAAGGTTGTCATTGATTATAAGCGTATAATCAATTACTATAGAAGGTAATTGATTATCTCAATGAATAATCAATTACTGCAACAGATAATCAATTATCGCTAGATTTATCCAGAAAATAAGTTTCATGGTAGACCTTCTCAAGAGTTTTAATAATATGATTTTATAAATCTCACTTGGAAAATATTTTCAAGTGTTTGCTTTAGCAATTATGTATTTATAAGACATATTTATTCTAAGTTTAGGTGTTTAAAATTCATTGAAAGTATTTTGGCTGAGGTTTAAAAAACTTTAATTCAATTTATATTTTCTCTAAATGTTTTGTAAAAGGTTTTAAACATTTGAAATAATTTGAAAAACACTTATATTTAATTTTATAAAATCTTAATTCAATTTTAGTTTTTAATAAATATTTTCAAGAGTTTTAATTAAGAATTATATATCTTATAAATCAGGTTTATCATATGTCTATGTGCAAAATTCATTTCAAACAGTTTAATAGAGACCTTAATTTCATATTAATTTCAAATCAGGTTTATCTCATGTTTAGAAAAACTTTAATTTCGTTTTATTTTTACAAGCCAATTTATAGAGACCCTAATTAGATTTTCACTTTCAAAACATTTGAATTTGAAAGACACTATATTTTATTTAGGAAAACTTTGGTTTAATTGTATTTAGGAAGAACTTTGATTTAATTTTAGATTCCCCAATTTATTCTAATCAATTAATTGCAGTTGAAATTAAAAGTTTTATAATTATTCCTAATTAGAGATAAGATTTTTTTTTCTTGAATTGTCTTTACCAAAACCTTTGTACCTCAATAATAAGAAGTCACGTATGTTTCAAGATTTAATATTGTATTTCTAGGAATATGAACCACATTCCTTGGAATCCTATGCATAGGAATATTATTTTCATGAATATATTTGGTTGACATTTAATAATTTCAAAAAAATAAAATTTATTTAATTAAAAAATTCAAAAAAAAAATAGAAGAAGAAATGTGGAAGAAGAGAGTGGGAATAGGTAGTTATTGTAAAAAGCAACTTCTATTTCCCATTCTTGAAAATCAACAATGTCTGAGAATATTTTTTTTGGCTTAAATATGTTTTAAGTTTTTACATATGTAGCTTTGTCTAATTTTAGTCCTTGCAAAAATTTTTGTTAGTTTTAAATTCCTGACAATTTCTTAGGGTTCCCTTTTAGTCCTTACCATTAACTATAGTTAATTTAGTGTTGACATGATTAACAAAATAAAAATATTAATTAAGATAATTAATGTAACAAAAATATTTTAAATTAAGATAATTATATTATTTTTAAATTGTAATTTAATTAAGTAATGTATTTATTATTTTATATAAATAAAGGTAATTACATATAATTTGATATTATAATTTATTTGTAATTTTTAATATATTATAAACAATGGTTTTTATTGCTTTTAATATTTTTCTTACTTTCTAATTTACTAATTTATTTTTAACATTGTAATTTTTTTAAAAAAAATTATAATTTACTTAAAGGCTTATAATTTAGTTTTAATATATTACTTTGATGTTATTTTTATATTTCAATTTATTAATTTTGTCTCTAAAGATAAATTAATTTATTAAAAATTAAAAATAACTTATAAAAGTAAATTATATGCAATTACCTTATTTATATAAAATAAAAAATATATTACTTAATTGAATTACATACCTAAAAATAATTTAATTATCTTAATTTAAGTTATTTTTTATTACCTTAATTATCTTAATTAATATTATTTATTTTGTTAGTCATGTCAATACTAAATTAACTAGAATTAATAATAAGGACTAAAAAAGAATACTAAAAAAAGATGTTAGGAATCTAAAACTTACGAAAAAATTTACAAGGACTAAAACTAGATAGAACTATATTTGCATAAATTTAAAACATATTTAAACTTTTTTTTTTTTAAAACTTGTATCAAACATGGAAATGTGGTATTCTCATATTCACTTTCTGGAGAATAATTTGTGACAACCAATATTTTTTTATTATTGTTCCAATTTTATCCTCATGTACTGATACACAAAAATTTAACTTATGTACTAGATACTCCACCTTAAAATGGATCAAAATGATGTGAAAATCATTAAAAATATGTTGGATTTTTTCACATGCTATGCAACACACCTTATCAACCAATTGGGTTGTATTGACCAAATTAATAGAGGAGAAAATACTATTCCTGTTTCATTTTTTTTTCTTTAACAAATTCTAAACAGTATCGTTTTTAGCTTTAAACCCATATAATACAGCATATCTAACATTTTTTTTTTCTATCTAAGATCATGTATGATTAATTTATTAGTGATATTAACAGAGTAATATCATTAGTAGTATTTGAAAACTCGATTCAGATTGGCTGGTTAAACCGATGAACCATTGAAATTGATTTAAATAAGACTCGGCCGATTTTTTTAGAAAAACAATGAATTGGTGGGTCATACAGGAGCATAATTGTAACAAAATAAAATAAAAATACAGGAGCATAATTAGAAATTTTATGCATAATCGTCCATATTTATACACACATATATATATGATAACATATCTATATACTAAGTTTTATTTTTCATATCAATATCTATATTTATATCTATAAATACTGTAAAAATTAATTCTACTATCAATTCAAATGGATTTCTCCCTCTCATTATCCATATCCATATATACTATAAATTAGGGTTTTGTTCCAACCTCTCAAATTGACAATCAATTTTCCTCTCAAATTTGAAAGTTATTTTTACTAATTTGACCTTTTTCAATTGTTTAATCGATTAAAAACTTAAATTCATGTTACATGATAAAATCAAACAACTAAAAAGGTAACATTATTCAATTTATCAACTAAAAAATAGTCCAAGGATACGTAATACTCACAGCCTTGAACAGGAGGAGCATTTTTGTTTTGATCCAAATAAATATCTGCCAGAAGCCACCGACCAAATTCTCATCACAATGACACTAGGCCCATAGCGTTTGTGGTTCGACAAGACACGCACCCTCCTACCTCCCTGCTTTGACCCCCAACAAAAAGAAAATCAAAACCAATCAATATGAGGTACCGAAAGAAGCCACAATAACTATCTACGCGAGAAGATCGGAATCACAATTATTCAGATAATATTCGATATAGAATGCTTCGGCCTTCAGTGTGAAGGGTGATGTAGCTCAGAAGTAGTTGGTCCAAGGTTACCCACGTCAATCTTTTCCTTTTTTTCCCATTAAATAGAGAATTACAGTAAAGGGGTGTTATTCTAATTAACGTTCCCTTCATTTTCTAAATTTAGTTGTATCTTAGAAAAATCTTTTATTTTATCTCTCTGTTTTTTTTAAAAAAAAGAAAATATTGTTTTCTTTTCAAATTTTATCTTTAACTCTTCATATTGTAATCAAATAAAAAAATTCTATAAATAAAGTAAGATAATTGTTTAGTCAAATGAAATTATATTATCTTAAAATTGATAGTATTTAATAATTTTTTTAATAATATAATTGTGCAGAAAATTTAACAGATTATATTTTTTAATGGAGTATTATTTGTTAAAATGTTTAAGATACATGCCTTGGCAAATAAAAAAGATGAGCAATATTAATACATATCCAAAGAATGTTTTGAGGATAGTACTCATTCAAATAATTTCTCTCTCATATATATATATATATATATGGGACATATCTAGTGAGACGGTTATTTTTATATGAGCATGAGCGGAGTAAATCTGAGTCGTATAATTATACATAAATAGTCATGATTTAAAGTTATGTAAGCACTTAAAAAGTCATATAACTTTTTAAAAAACTCACATGATTTTGTATGTTTTAATCTTGACCATTTATTACAAGATCTAATAGTTAATATTTATTCATCTCACTCTCATATAAAAAAAGCTCTCTCATTTAATACGTTCCCTATATATATATATATATAGACCTCCAAAATAAAGAACCTTGAATATTAGAAGAAAAACACCTATACCTAACAAGATTAAGTGAACACCTAAAATTGTAATTATTTTATTTCTATCTTTCCACACATAACCGAAGAATGGAAAAGATTCTTCAAAAATCTCATATCCCAGAAATGCATGATAAATACCGTCAAAGTCCAATAGTGCAGAGAAAATTAAGTGAAGTACTATGACACAAAATATGGAAAGGTATTTATAACTTCTCTCCTAGGACCTACCGCCCAACCTAGAGTAGCTAGATGCAGAAGTAAAATTAAACTTTATTCATATTATATATATATATATACACCCCATATTCTCTGAACGCTAGCAATCGCGATCAATCTATAAAAGTTTTGCAAAGTGTAAGTGTGAAATGCCAGTAATAAAATACTTGTTTCTTCTAAATTATAATCCAATATCGTGTCGTCGTGGCAACCGAAGAAGCTAAGCCTGGAAGGACGTTTTATAATAATTATTATCAACGCGTAGATTATGCTTGATACGACAATGACACTGCTTAATAATCGTTAGTGATTTCCCAATTTCCAAGCATGAATGCAATTGCATGTATTCGTTAAACGACAGCTCGATCTCCCAGTGGACCGGTGCAACTAATTTGAAAGCAGCAAGAAAGATTTCTACCCAAACGACATATATTGGGGAAATTTCCATTTTATGTTTTCACATAAACAACGTAAGTCTTTTAACAAATTAAGAGAAGCCACTTGGGATTTATGCTGCCCTGCTTAACCTGTCTGTCCAGTGTGGTCCTTAATTACTAGGTATGATCATATTTAGTTACTACCCATATGTCGAATCAAAATATTTTAAATTTGGTTTTGAGAAGATGCATCAAAAGCAAAATAAATTATTTTATTAATTTCAGTTGAAAGCATTGTCATTTTCTTGGGGCAAACTTCTCAACCAAAGAGACGATGACTTTCTACTTTCTTTCTTTTTTTTAATTTTGATTTGCGATGGCCAACAGTTTTCCGTGTCATATAGTACTTAGATCTTATTATTTTTTCCGTTAAAATAATTGTGATCTAGTAAGGAAACGCGTTACATTGGGCATAATGCGATTGGTCCACGTCACACCTCAGATTTTTTCGTTAATATCATAATTTCATTAGCGACTAATTCAAGAATCCATTGCATGAAGTTGTGACCACAAATAAGATATAGCTGTGGGAAAGTACAGGCTTTGTCATGGATAATCAGATATAGATATATTAGGCACGCGATAAGGACCCATATGCATTAATTCATGGTTTGACCATGTCGTAGAGTTGAAGAAAACCAGACATAACTGTATGTAAAACATTTTTTTAACCTTAGAAGGGCGGCTATTAAAAATAAAAAAATAAAAACTTATTTAAAATAATAGTTATTATACAAGAACATATAAATTATTTATTTTCTTTTTACCTTTATTTCTTTGACATAAATTCCTAAGGCTGACATTAGCAAATTCAGGTGCTATATATTTAATTTTCTTTTAATAAGACAATAGGTTCAAATCTTATATACGAAAAAAATTGCTAAAAAGTTTAATTTTATTATATTATAAATATTTCCCCCTCAAATTTGCTAAAAAAATTATCTCTCTAGATACTGACTGTCCTAGATTCCTGCAAAGTGCAAACAAGTTCCCCGTTTTCTTCGTCTTTTACTTCCGAAGTCTGTGTTCGTTTTCGTCTTCTGCAGTATTGCTTAACCTCCCTTTTTGTAAAATCTTTTTTAAATATATAACCAATCATGAAATTATCAAATTAAATTAAATCACTGATATATCACACTGATTCACACATGCACAAGCATAGTCTTATGGTATGTTTGATTTAAGAAAGAAAATGAAAGGAAAAAAAAGGAAAAAAAGAAAAAAGAATGTAAAGTGAAACAATTTTTTAGATTGTTTGTTAAGAGAAAAAATGAAAGAAAAGAATAATTTTTTTCTTTTTTCTTGTTTGATTGTATAGAAAGTAAAATAAAATAAAATTATATGTACAAAATGACATATAAAACTTAAATAGAAAATGAAATGTGATATAAATGAAGATATTTTAGTCTTTGTATAAAAGTAATACTTTCCCATCACTTTCTGTCAAATTATGGACGAAATACAAAATGCATGTGGAACCTATATTGAGATTTGTATTCCTTCCTTTGCAACATTGTACCAAGCGAGAGAAGGACTAAAAAAATGCCCCCTTTTCCATCTTCCTTCAATCCTTTCTCGTTCATGGTGGGGACACAAATCCCTTCACACACACAAAACGGGATCAAATAGAACACATACAAAAATACCACACAATAAGAATGGCAAAAGGACACCAATTTATTTAACATGATTTAATACCTCTTACCTACATTCATGAAACACATCTCAATATTTTATTCACTCTCTCAAACACAATTATATCTCATTACAAGTTTTCTGGACAAACTTATAAAACCCTCCCTTCACATAACACCCCTCTCACTTAGGGTGGTGGTCACCTCTCTAAGCCGGGTGGTTCTTCTTATCTCAATAATCACTATTTATACAACTTGCATCCTTATATTAAAAGAGAAAACAAATTTCTAAAATAAAAATAATATTTTTAAATCTAAGTAATATCCTAGAGATTTGAAATTAAAAATTTGAATTGTTTCCCGACAATTCCTCCCTCAATTAAAATTTACAAATTTCCTCTTTAACTTTCATTGTCGTGGATGCTTATTGCAATCTTCTTCAATCACGTTTTTGCTCTGTAAACTTTGATGTGTTCCCACCTCCACTTCGTGAGTATTGGATGGTGACACTTCTTGTACTCGTACCACTGTTAGCTACCAGGACAAGCTACTTGACTTTCCATTGCTAAAAAGACTTTCGACACAATGATCCCACATGGATCCACCATCAACTTCAATACTCTTCTAACTAACAAGTTACTACGCTGCACAACCATAAGCTCTGATACCACTGTTGGGTAAACACACAAAAAACAACATCAAATAGAAAATAGCGGAAGACACAATTTATTTAACGTGGTTCGACACCTCTTGCCTACATTCACAAAACTACATCTCAATATTTTATTCACTCTCTCATTCACAATTACATCTCATTACAAGTTTTTTGGACAAACTTGTAAAACCCTCCCTTCACATAACCCCCTCTCACTTAGGATGATGACTTCTCTCCTGGTCGGGTGATTTTTCTTATTTTAATAACCCCTATTTATGCAACTTGCATCCTAATAATAAAAGAGGAAACAAATCTCTAATGGAATTAAAATTTTGAATTGTTTTCTAACACTTCATTCCATATAACCAAACAAACCATTAAAGAAACTTAAAACTATATGTTTAGCACAAATCTACAAAAGTGGGACATTCAAATGGAATTTTCATAGGTTTTCACCAGCTAAATTTTGGTGATATACTTGTAAGAATTTCAATGCTCAAATCAATGTTTGTAGGATATGAATAAAATGTAAAATTTAGAGAGGGGTTACTTTAGGCATTTTTAGCCTATTTATACCTAGGGGTGTACAAGACCTAGTCCGGTCCAACAACCCATCCTAGACCGAAGGCTTCGGGCCGAGTTTGACCCGGTCTCCAAAAGGAAAAAAGGACAAAAAAGGCAAGAGAGTCCAAAACCTGGCTGCGGGTTGGGACGGGTTCAGGTTGAACCTCAAGTCACCCGGTCCGGCCCAATTATTATTATTATTATTTATTATTATTATCATTACATTTTGGTAAATACTTCGTCGTTTTGCTATCAATTTTCCAAGATTTACAAAGGGATAATTTAGAATAATAGAATCCACTTACTATTGGCAGCATTTCCATTACTCTAGCGTAGTAGAAACAAAAATGAATTATTTGCTTACTTAAAGTTTAATATTGCTATCGCAACTCACTAAAGTTAAGCTCAAAATGGATTATTTGCTTTCCTAGATTTTATAATTGCCCCTACGACTTTCCCTTAATAGCCCAAGGTGCATAGAAAGTTAGTACGTTTGAAAAAACAAAAAAAAATGTGATATGCGATGTTTAAAAAAAATTCTATAAGAGATAACCTCTTAACACCCTCTCTCAAAAAAAATCTACAAGATATTTCCTCTCCAGAATGTCTAATACTCTCACTCTTTATGAATTGAATTTTTTATAAAGCAAAACATGAATGTAATTTCATTTTCTTTGGAGTTTGTACATTTTTTTGTTATACAGAATAATATAATCTACGCAAAGAAAAAACTTTATCACGTGTAGTGTGGATTTCTAATAATGTAATGTGTCTTCCTTTTCCCTCCACTCCTTAACTATGAAATCTGATTTTCTAATAATGTGTAATGTGTATTAAGTTTATGTCATGAACTTCTCACCATGGTTAATGAGCACTATATAAACTTTTAGCTCACACTTCGGGTCAACCCAATGTTGTCTCACTTAGGCTCGGTCTTCGTTAAACCCGTGTGTTATCGAGTTTCTTCGGGTTAATGATTAGGTTCGGGTCTACAAAATTGGCCTAGTTAAAATTTAGGGACGGGTTAGGGACATATATAACCCATCCTAACCCATCCCATGAACACCCCTATTTATACCATTCTTGATTTAGTTATCTTGGTGTAAGTAACACTTGTGTAAACACAGCCACAAAAGTGAAATGATAAACATATCCAATAAAAAATTGACAACACATTAAAATATGATTATAATACATTAAATTAAAATAAAGACTAAAATTCTTTTTCTCTCATTGTTGAAGCTTCCAATATAGTTTCTTCTTCCCTGGCCATCTTTTTCCTCATTTTTGAAGCCACTAAGACCTTTTCTTCTTCCTCCAACCATTGCGTCTCCACCCCCGAAGGCAATTCAGACTCTTTTTCTAGTGTGTTTAGATAACATCACAAAATCAATTCTACACCACTAAATCATGGTGATACCATGAAAAAGTAGAAGCAACTATTTGTTGCTTCATCTTCACCACGAAAAATTAATTGATTTTTTCTCACCATGAATCTATTCCAAACACACTATTCATCTACCGTGCTTCGAATGGAGATAGAACAATGAGAAGAATAGTTTAGGTTCTTAGAAAATTCTATTTCTTTCTTGAATAATAACCCAAAAATTAAGAATCTTAAAAGAATCATGGAGAACTCATCTCTTTCATATTATCGTATATAATATATAATTAGAGAACTCGCGACAGAAGCTACAAGGAAGGTTTGATGATGGAGTAAATCTTCATAAATGCAAAATGGATACATGGCTGTGGGAAATTACAATATTTGTCTTGTAAAGGAATAGAAAAAATGGGGAAAGAAAGTTTTTCTTTATTAATTTTTATTTTAATTAAATTACAATATTTTTATGTGTTGTCAACATTTTATTGGTTGTGTTTAATAGATCATTTTTATGTCTGTGTCCATGCAAGATTTACTCATCTTGGTGTTTCTTGTGTGAGGTGGTGTGGGAAATGCCTCTTTGGTAGAATCTTGTAAGAATGTTTAAGCCTCTAATGAATTTTGAGCTATGATTCAATGTTTTGCGATTATAATGAGGTTCATCCTCTGCTAAAAGGTTCTTAATTTAGGCTTTTGGGGCTAGTTGTTGAGTTTTAGTTATTGGGTCAATGCATTGGCTTAATTTGCTAAACTGGGCTCAAATTCTCTAAAAAAAGTTTCAAAACACTATATAAAACATATATGATAAAAATTTAAAATAAATGTAAAATAAAATGAACATTTGTTGACGATAGGACAAGTGTATCAGTCGTATAAGTAATAAATAATAAGTAAAGTATCCTTCCAAATGAGGATTGTAGTTTAATGATAGGCACTATTAATTAACTATGCTTTTGATCAATAAAACAAGAAACAATCAATTAATTTTTGTTTTTTTTTAATTTTCATTAAAATAAAGAGAAACAAATGTAGGTGATTAGCTAAGAGAAAATACAATGAACAAAGAAAGCTAGGTATCAAAATCCTTTAAATTCTCCTTTAATGTAATTTCTTTCTCTTCCAAAACTCTTCTACTTATGTAATTGACATTCAATTTCTCTATTTTAGTTTATTCATAATTTCTTGACAGAGATAAACTCTTTATTTCCAATTATGGATGTGGACCATAATCCTTTAGGTGAGGACAATTACTAATAAGCAATAAGATCATAAATTATAACGGAATGCATAAAGTCAAACCCTATCCCTAGACTATATGGTCATTAGATCAAAACAATTTAAACCCTAATTTCTTATTTTCGAATTCAAATTACAAATCAATCTCAAAGAGTGACAATTTAGAGAAGCACTAAGCATAAATCTAATAACTCAAATCACATAAAAAGATTCAAAATTCAGAAAGAGAATTCAGTTACAAAAGGTTTGAATCAATATTCATCCTAACCTAACCCTAAGAAGATTAGAAATTCATAGAGTCCAAAAGAAAAAAGGAAGAAGATAAAGATGAAGAGATAGACATGAATCTTCAAGAATCGTTCCTAATTTTTTCAATCTTCAATGACAAATGGTGAGTTTTAAAGCTCTCCCGTTCTTCCAATAATTAGAGAAGTCAAAGAATACCCCAAAATTCTTTTATTTATCGCATATAAACTAAATTTGGACCCAAAATAAAAAAACACATTCTAGGCACTGGTGTCAGCCATTTCGTGTTAGGCGTGGGTGTGCAAGGGTAGCAACATCAGACATTAGGTTATCGCCATTGGGCACCCTATAAGGAAGAAAGGTCTAAATGCATTCAAATATAAAATTTGATGCTTATCAATGTTACTCATCTTTTTTTACATTAACAACCTAAACAAAAATTAATATATTCATGTTCTTTTTCATTTAACAAATGAGTTTAATGGTTATGCATTGGCAGTGTAAAGTAGTTTTATATTGTTATCTAATCACAAACCACCATTTATTATAAGTTTATTGACTTTTACAATAAATACTTTAAAAGTCATATTAACGATAATTTCTAATTGAATGACAGTGTAAAATTTTTTACATTATCATTGTATAACCATTAAACTCTTAACAAATCTCAAAATATAAATTACATACAAATAAATTATATTTCACAATATTTCATCATATTAATGTATTAAAACATATCAAAATAGTTGTGGAACTATTGTGGTGTTGATTCGAGCCATTCTACCTATTCAAGTACGTGTACGTTTCAATGTTTTGTTCTTTTTATTAAAAAGAAAGAAGATTATTTGGAATTAAGCATGGAAAGTTTGAACCCGCAAAGACAAGTAAGTAAATTTCTGATGCGATTTTAATTATTCAAGTCAGCAGTTTTAGATTTCCCCGAAGCACACGTCGGCAAATGGGTTCTCCACCTGTCAGTCAGGTCGGTTGATGGGACCCATCAGCCATCACTTCAAGCTCCCTGTCCGTGCGCTGCCAAGCGAAATCTAAATCCACTTACCCATTAGTAGTTACCTTACCCTCCTTTTTCCCGCAAAAATAGAAAATTGAAGTTAAGACAGAACAACAATCTTACATTTCCACGTGTCCCAATTCCTATTAATCAAGAGAAAATTCCCTCCCTCCCGAGTCCTAGACAAGTCATACGAATCCCGTTCTTAAATACTCTGCCACGTGTCTAGAAGATTCTCCAGTCAGCACAAGACAGCTTCCTCCTCTTGCTATAATAATAATTGTGCCACCTACTTATCCAATTCCAATTCCAACTCCAAACAACAGAAACGGTGTCCGTTGGTTCTAATTAATTGTTCCATTTGCTGCTTCATTCACTTCAATGACTCAAAGGGATCGCCGCACCCTATCATTCCCGGCGGTTCACCCTTGCGACGGCATATCTCCGGCCACACTTCTCGCCTCTCTAATCACACTCTCACAGTCCATATGCAACTACCAACCCGAACCATTCCCCACCCAACGTCAAAACGCAAGAGAAACAATGCGCCAAATCGGCATTGTCTTGATATTCCTTCAAGAAATTCGAGACAGCGGGCTACTCGTCCCGACTCCACCAGTCCTCTGCCTCTTGGAGCTCCACTTCACCTTACAAAAGATCCACTTCCTGATGCAAGATTGCACCCTCGAAGGCGCTCGCCTCCTCATGCTCGCGAAATCGCAACACGTGGCGTCCCAGTTCCGCGCCCTCGTTCGCGCCATGGCCACCTCCCTCGACGTCCTGCCTCTTCACAAGTTCGACGTGTCCGGCGAGGTGAAGGAGCTGGCGGAGTTAGTAACCAAACAAGCGAGGAAAGCCAAGTTCGAAGTGGACCCCACCGACGCGCGTGCCGGCGAAACCCTCCACACGGTTCTCCGCCAGTTCGCGAGGGGAACCGAACCGGACCTGAGTTCCATGAAAGGAATCATCGACTACCTCGAGATTAAAACCTGGACGGATTGTAACAGAGAGATTAAATTCCTAGAAGAAGAAATCAACTTAGAGTGTCGCGATCGCGGGGAGCGAGAGGTTCCTCTATTGAGTAGCTTGGTAGGGTTCTTGTGTTACTGCAGAGGAGTAATATTCGAAACTATAGAAGACACCAATCAAACCGAAGGGAGATGCAGCACGGAGATAATAACGTTGACGTTGTTAACGTCCGTTAACCCGGAGGATTTCCGTTGCCCGATTTCTCTTGACTTGATGACGGATCCGGTAACGGTGTCAACAGGTCAGACCTACGACCGAGCCTCCATTCGGAAATGGCTCAAAGCTGGGAACACGACGTGTCCCAAAACAGGGGAGAAGCTAACCAACACAGAGTTGGTCCCCAACACAACGCTCAAGAGGCTCATCCAACAGTTCTGCGCCGACAACGGCATTTCCCTCGCCGACAACTCATGTAGCCATGCCCGCAACATCGTTGCAGCAGGCAGTCCCGCGGCGGCGCACGCCGTACAATTCCTCGCGTGGTTTCTCACGCGGAGGCTCGCGTTCGGAACGGACGAACAGAAGCACAAGGCCGCGCACGAGATTCGCGTGCTTGCCAGAACCAGCATTTTCAACAGGGCGTGTTTGATTGAAATGGGAACAGTGCCTCCTCTGTTGGACCTTTTGGCCTCTGCCTCAAACGATAAATCCACGCAAGAGAACGCAGTCTCTGCCTTACTGAAGCTCTCTAAACATGCGAATGGCCCAAAAAACATCATAAACAGTGGGGGCCTAACCGTAATTCTCTCGGTGTTAAAAAATGGACTCGGCCTCGTAGCCCGCCAAGTCGCGGCTGCTACCGTATTTTATCTCTCTTCGGTGAAAGAGTACCGGAAATTAATAGGCGAAAACCCGGAGGTGATTCCGGCGTTGGTGGAGTTGGTTAAGGAAGGAACAACCTGCGGGAGAAAGAACGCAGTGGTTGCGATTTTTGGTTTGCTTTTGCTTCCTGGGAATCACCAAAGGGTTCTTTCTGCTGGGGCGGTTCCCGCGCTGCTTGATATTTTGGCTTCTTCGGATAAGGACGAACTTGTGGCCGAATCTCTGGCCGTTCTCGCAACCCTGTCTGAGAATGTTGATGGGGCGCGTGCGATTCTGCAAGGCTCGGCGTTGCCGATGATTACGGGGATGTTGAAATCTGCCACGTCACGCGCGGGGAAAGAGCACTCTGCTTCCATCTTGTTGTCGCTTTGCGTCAATGTTGGCGTGGAGGTGGTGGCGGTTCTCGCCAAGGACCCTTCGCTCATGCCTCTGCTTTATTCGCTTCTCACGGATGGGACTTCTCACGCCGCAAAGAAAGCGCGGTTCCTCATCAAAGTTATACAAGATTTCAACGAGACTAGAAGTTCTGGACTCAAGGGTTCCTCGCTTCCGCAGGAACGATCGCTTCACGTTTGGTGATTGAGGAGTTGGAATCCCTTCTCCCTCAGTGTAAATGCGCCCTGTAACATATGACATTGGTTTTTGTCACGTTTCAGATTTGTGAAATTAGCTCTACGCTTTTTTATTTTTTAATCGCCGGCGAGCTAATTTCAATAAGTGAGCCTTTTATTTAGCTCACACTGGAAACTGGAATTGTTTTTTGTCTATCTCTGTCCTGGTTATGAATTGAAGTGGTGTGAAATTAAATGATGAAATCATATGTCTGGATACTAGATTGCTTCATGTGTCTTTTCATTTTTTCCAATTTTGGTTTCTCTGCGGAGACATTCATAAACTTTGATATCGTTTCTTAATCATAGAACGTGCAGAATGTTAAAATAAAGATGAAAAGGGCAAATCAATTTGATGTTTCAGTCTCTACGTTTGATAAACAGCACAAGATCTTCGGGCCAGACTTTAAAAACAAAACAGAAAATTTTGATACATCGTAAATATAAATGTTTTTATACTGTTACTCATTCAAGTCTTGATATTATTTTAAAAAGTACGATTTTTGGTTAGAATTGGACTAGAAGATGGGATAGAAGGGGCAAAAGGAGTGACTGAGAGAGAATTCTCTAAGATTGAACTATTAAACTGTGACCAAGATCAAAATCAATGAGTAAGCTAAGACTTCGATTTGGAGGAAATATTCATTTGTCATTCTCGGTTATTTCTCTGGACCATGCAGTTCTGATTTGTGTGTGTGTGTGTGTGTGTGAATAGTTTTTTTCTTTTTTTTCTTTTGGTCTGGTTAATATGCAATTCTGATTTGATAATTCTAGCACTGGTTTGAGGTGCAAAAATATCTGGAGTTGTTCCCAAACTTACTAAGTTTGAGCATAGCCAAGCACTCTTGTTTACATTGTTTTTGATAGCTAGTGACATCGAAGATGAATCATTGATGAGAGTAGCTAGCCTTGCGTTTATTCAGCATTATATATGTTATTGGCTTTATTCAGTTTGACAAACTTGCCTCGAGCATATTATCTATATACTTACTAATTGAAAATATTTACTTATTATTCACTTAACTTTAGTTTTGGATATAAGCTATAGATATAAATTTATTCTTATATTGGCTATAATTATATTTAGTCATAAATATACGCTCAAAGTGAATTGTAACTATAGTTATAAATATATTTATATAAATCTTGCCTGAATAGAATAAATACATGTATTAAGTTTTGTTAACTTGTTATTCTTTTATATTTGTGAATTTTTCAATAAAAAAAAATTGGTTGCAAACTCTCTTTCATTTATTGTAGAACACTAAAGAGTGTTAAGATGATAAAAGAATAATAATGATTTTAATATAAAAGAAGAAAGTAATTAACACAATAATCTTAGGATTATCGATTATTTTTATTTAATTATTATGATATGTAAATAGGTCTAACTTGTTAGGGTTGGCTTAGTTGTAGGAAACTTGTTTAGGTAATTTGTATGAATTGATAGGTTCAAACTTCATTGTTGCTATTATATACAAAAAATATATATATAAATATATTATTTTAAAATTTCGAAAATATGAATATGAAAATGAGTTGCCTATCAAATTTCTTTTTTTTTATGGAAGTAATTTTTTTTTAGCATAATAGATATATCTATTTAGCCTTTGTTTTGATTTATACATTATAAAATATAACTTTTTATTCAAGTTTGATATTATTTTAACATGAAAATTATAACTTTTATTTAAATTAAATATGCGAAAAACCATGCAAAATACGGAAAACACACTAGTTACTACTGATTGAGAACTAATGAAGCTTGAGCGAATAGTAGCTAAAATTTATTATGATTAAGAAAGAAAATTATTCTCGTTGAGTTTCACTCAAAGTGAGTGGTTGAACGTAATCGAGTTGGATACCGGAAGATTTGCCTTCTATTTGTTGATGTTTCTTTCTACTGCATCTTCAGAAATAACGCGTTACAAAACATGTTTTTCTCAAGAGGAAGAAAAAAGCTCACTAGTCCCTATGATCAAACTCCTAATTGACCCGTCTCAAACGCCAATACAAACACGATGTTGTTTAGATGACAAAGCAATTTCGTGATCTGTGATAATTTAGAAGTCACATTAGAATTGTGCAAGCTACGATGAAACTATAGATATGGGAGAATGATATAGAAAATTGGCTTTAAACTAATGAATTACATGGAAAATCTGAACAACTAATTATCTAATAACCTCTAGAACAATTCTAGACACCAAAACAAAAGCAAATGTGCGAGTTTAGTGCTAAGTATTTTCCTCAGAATATTTTATGTGATTATAATGAGTGAAACTTTTTAAACATTTTTATTTTTTCACATCCTAATTTTGACATTCATCTCACAATTATCATATGTATTATTTTTTTTATCTCTCTCTTTTTATCTTTTTTTTCCTCTCCACGGGTGAATACACTCTCAAGAATGTTAAATTGTTTGTATCCTTTTTAAAATTATGTAATAATACTTAGTCAAATGAACGTAAAAAGATTACATCTATATTATCTCAAAAATAAAGTCATAGATTTGATAGTCTAAGAAGGTGCATGGCATCACCGGCTAATTTCAGAAGTATCCAAATACGAAGAATGCAAACTGTAATTTTGCCCTCGCTCCAAAATCAACCTTGTATGCAAACAAAACCCCGATAATTGTTTTAATCAGGGCTACCCATCGGTCAAGTTAGGTTGAATATATAAAATTAAGCCCAAAACTCCAAATTGATCTAGACTAAATAAAATTGACCAAAATCAGCTTAGTTCATGTAATCATTTATTTATGTTTTATTTCAAACGGAAAAACAATCCGGAAATTCAGGGAAAATATATCAACATATATAGAACGTGAAACTTAGGATAAAAAAATAAATGAGAAGATGCAAGCAAAGGTTTCTCATGAACACCAAAAAAAATTCTTAAGCACGCAAAGGCTGTATTACTTAATGTTATTTATACATAAAAATTCCATACACAATTCACACGTTCTTTTATGAATTTTATTAGAATCTACCTAGTATAATTTTGTTTACACAGTGATCTAATAAATTGCTGTATAAAAAAATAGAATGCATTAAGTTAGTTTTTTATAATAATTATTTTAAAAATTATATTTAAAATAATTTCTAATTAGTATTTATACCAATAATGTATAAAAATTAAACATACTTTACCTTAAAAAAAGTCATTTTTTATTTATTCATCCTTTTTAATAATGAGTCACAATTCCCTGATTTAAAGATAAATGTATGTATAGACTATCTTTGACAAAGCTAGCTAAAAGCTAGAAACTTACCTCAAAGCTGAAAAGCGAATTGGTAGATGAAAGATATTAAGCTAGCTTATTGAATTATAAATATTTAGTAAAATTATCTGTTAAAGTAGCTGATAAATGTAAACTAACAAATATGAACATGTTTATATGATATTTTGATATAAATTTTAATTTTATTCTATTGATAAAATATATTTTGGGATTATAATTTTAGTTTTTAATTAATTTTAAACTCTTGCAATTTTTTATTTGTGGATCAAATATTTTATTACATTTTCAGTTTCAATTATTATATTTTTTTTGTTATTATGTATTCTACTATTAATCTTATATAATATCTTAAAATATTTTCAACCAAGTTTAAATAAAATAAATTAGTATACACTTAAGTAGATGTCATACATGTTGATTAATGTAATAGTTAAAAGATCTTGAAATATAATGTTAAAATAATATAAATAGTGTAATGGTTAAAATAAACCTTATAAGTAGAAGAGAAACAAAAAAAAAACCTAACTATGTATAAAAAGATAATAAGAAAATCTAATAAATATTTTAAGGGTAAAAACAAAATGAAATACAAAAAGATAGATACCAGTGTTTTAAAAAAAATCTATTTAAAATAGTGTATCAAAAAACGTTACAAGCTACTAAAAACAACTTGGTTACCAAACATTATTAATAAGGTCAAATAAGTTTTTCAACTAGTAAAAAAACCTAAAAGCTAGCTAAAAGTGCTTGCTAGACATAGCCATAATTGTTTCTCAATTTGTATACAATATCATTTTTAGTTTTTGGACAATTTGAGCTTTTAAGAAAAAATAGTGCATGAACGCTATCATAATGCGAGGGTAGGTAGAGAGGTGAGACAATTAAAGTCCAAAAATTGCATTTATAAATTGAGTCATGAACTACCACTATAAAAAGGGGTCCTTGTGATGAAAGAAGTCACCACCCAACTTGAAGAGGAGGTCACCACCTAAGTGAGAGGAAGGTTGTGTAATAGAGAGGGTTTATCAGGTTTGTCTAGAAAACTTGTAATGAGAAGGTTTCTCAAATTTGTCCAAAAAACTTGTAATGAAGAGATTTGTTAAGTTTGTCCAAAAAACTTGTAGTCTTATTTGAGATAGTGAAAATTTGTTGAGAGGTCTCATGGATGTTGGCAAGAGGTGTCGAACCATGTTAAATCTATGTCTTTTGTTATTTCTATTTGTGATGTTTGTGTATGTTCCATCCTTTACTTCTTATTGCACATGAAGGGAATTTTTCCCCAACAAAACTAATAATAATAATAATAAGGGTAAAATGTGAAAATAATTCCTCATTTTTACCTGCTTTGTACTTTTAGTCCCCAGAAAAATTTGACTAGTCTTAGAACATGTTTGGGTAGCTAAAATTTGGGAATTTCAACTGTTTTTGAGAAAGTAAGCTAGTTGTGAAATATAGTCCATAAAAGAATTTTCATTTGTATTTTTAGTCTCTTCAGTTAACCAGGATTGTTAAGTGATAATATGATAGTGACATTAGAAGCCACGTGAACTATTAGTCTAACATGACAACCATGTGGCAAAGAGGTTAATGTGTAGCTTTAGTTTTCAACTTTTTGACAGTTAAAAATGCCACAAAATTTTTTGGTAGTATAAAATCGTCAAAATGATATTATTTAAAATATTTTACACTTAATAATTAATATACTTTGATATTATAAATTAAAATCCTCAACTTGGAGAGTAAAAGTCTCACTCTCCTCACTTTCTTAATTAGACAATCTCAACATTTTTTGTCACTCATTTCAAACTACCATCCTTTTTAACCTTTATCTATATACTTGATATTTTTAATCATCTATATATTTCAATTTAAAAATAGCCTATCACAATTTAAATTATTTATTATAAATCTAAAATATAATTTATACATTCAAAAATATTTATTTACTATTAACTCTAATTATAATATATTTTACATATTTAAATATTTTTAATTATTAATTTTAATTATATAAAAATAAATATTTATCATGTAAAATATATAGGCCAAAATACTAACTAATTATTATTTTATATAATTTATGTTATTATTTTATAACTATAATTTATCTTAGTATTATTTCACATACTTATTATATTCATTCATTCATTCATTGTTATTATTTTACACAATAAATTCTGTTATTATTTGAATTTTGACATAATTTATTAACTTAATAGTTAAATTTCTAAAAATTGTTGCCACGGAAATTTTTGATTTTTATCAACCAATTAGAATTATTGGAAAATGGGGTTTTGAAATTTTGTTAAGTATTAAAGAAAATAATTCACAATTAATAAGAGAGAAAATCAAATCATTAAAATTGATCAATCCTCTTGCTAGGGTTCTACTTGATTCTATCATGGGTTTTTAAAGAATTGTCCTAATTCTTGATTCCATTCTTGCTTGATCCTAAAACTAACTAATCAGGTATCAATCCATTTTAGAAAATCTCCTACTGATTCAAAATATGATTTAGATTAGAGATCAAGAGTCATCTAAGTCACCAATTAATTTGAGAAATGAAATTCAATCAAGCATCACAAATCCTATTAATTCTAATTAGAACATGCCAAACTAAGCATTCAACACATTCATCAAGAATGAAAATTTGTAAATGAATGATAAAGTACCTACCAAAAAAGAATTCACAATAATTATGATTTAAGAAGAGAAAAGAAGGATTAAGAGGAAATGAAAGAAAAACAAGAATTAAAATTAAAATCAAACCTTAAGGTTCATAGTAAAAATTTGTGTACCAATGAATTGATCTAGGAGTGATTTAGCCTTCTATGGAGGCTTCACACGAAGTACTTAATAGGAAGAGAAAATTGAAATAAGAACGATGAAAGAAAAAGAAACCTCTAGCGGGGAAAACTAAGTGACAGCTCCCTATCTTTGGTCCTAAAAGTGATGTTTATATAAAGTTTCTCTAGGGTTAACTAAACCTTCTACCCAAAGTATAGGCCTATTAAATATTAATTAGCTCCATTACAATTTAATCCTACGAAAGTTAGTTGAGATGCAGGGCAAAATATGTCGACCATTGTCCAAGAATTATTTGACCTCCAAATGGCCAAATTGGTTTAGATGTCTTCAGGAAAGTTTGTGAAGAGATTTGTCCTTGAAATTTTGGTGATGGTCCTATGTCATTTCAATCTCTACATATCAAGATATGCTCAAAACATTATACCTATGTTAGGATGTTAGGACAGAACAACGATTTCTACTTCAAGCCTAATTTCATCTATGATTCACGCTAAATTTGCTTGTGATCTCTGCATGAAAAATGTAGATCTTTCTTTAAACTTTTCATAGACACAAAGATTGCTTTCAATCACATCACCAAAGTCCAAGTTATGACCTAAATAAGAAAAAAAAAAGTCAAAATATAATAAAATGGAAAAGTTAATCAAGATTTATATTAAAACTCAATAAAATTCAAGGACATGAAACTCGGCTAAAGTACCAATATTAGGCATAATAAAAATCTAAAAGAAATTCTTGCAACATTATCTCTAACACTCTCTCTACTATTAATTGAAATTTATTAGAAATCACAATTTTTGGTAGGTTTTACTTCTCATTTAATGAATCTCTTTCCTAATTTAGAAGTGGGATTTACTAAAATTTGTCATTTCTAATAAATTTTGATGAATTCTAGGGTGAACCATCCAACAAGTGGTCCATGGGTGAACCACCAACATATACCGTTAGATATAATGTTTTTTTAATCAACGATTGAGATCTTTGATTGACTACCTACTACATGGGTTGGATTTAATTGCAAATATTTTTATAAAAATTTACATTGGTCCTTATCTTTTCTAAACTTCGAACCATCTCCCACTAGGCTCCAATCTTCCCATACTCCTTCCTTACCAAGAAGACTCCATCCTCCACCACCATTGTTGCATCCTCTACCCATTCGCGCTCTTCCTCTTCCCCCTCCTTGTCGTCAATGCCTTCTTCCTTTGCTCGTCCGACCCAGAAATCTGACTTGCCTAGATTCGACTCAACCGCATTTGAAATCCAAACCAGCTTGAGGATCCCATTATCAACCTCTCGTTCTCCCTCACCGTCAAGGTTTGCAAGAGGGACTTCTTCTCCCTCTCCTACGATAAGATTTATGACATAACAAAACATTATGTCAGACTATTGATATCCTCCAAGGTCATTAGTCCATTAGAATTTAGGACATAACAAAACATTATGATATCCTTCAAAGTCCAGACAACTCGTTTAGGTCTATTTTATTTTTGATATATCGTTTAGGTTTGTTATGATCACATTTATTTGTTTGGCCCAAATTTTCAAAACAAGTACATTTATTTTGTCCATAATACATGGACAAAGCTCGCATGAATGAGTTTGCACACATTACCTTTAAAACTTGATGGGTGGGATGAAGACTATTATACTTTAGATTTTGATCCTGTACATTTTTTAGAGAAACTACAAAGCAGTGATCAATCTCCCGCCTAATCGAAGATCTTCATTGCAGAAACCTTCCCCCTTCCCATTCTTGAACTATCTTTTTCTTTTAATTCAATTTGTTTAACATCTTGCACTAAATGTCTTCCAAACTCACCCTACACTCTTCCACCCCCAACCCCCCCCCCCCCCCCCAAATGTAACTAGGGTTGATTGTAGAGGATGAGGTTGCTTCTCAACTCTTTAGCTTGTTGAATGTGCACAAACAACATTGTAGTATCCTTATATTAAGGTGTTGAATGATCTCCATTTGAGGGATTCAAGTAAAAACAAATGCCTAAAATAATAACGATAAAATGTTAAAAATAAAAGTTATAAGGACTAAATAATAAATATGAAATTACATCTAATAAGTCAAAATGACCTACTATAATAGGTCACTTTAGGTGGTTTACCATGGACCACTTAGTACATGGTTCACCCTAGCTTACACCATAAATTTCAACCAATAGTAGAGAGAATATTAGAAAGTGAGTCTTAGAGAGAATGTTACCAGAGGCTTTTAAGTGCCTTTGTCAACCACTTAGTACATAGCTCACCCATGCTTGTATGTCATTTTCTAAAGGCTTTTAAGTGCCTTCGTTAATATATATAATGTTACTAGCATTCTTCAAAATCTAATAAGTCAAGTATAAAGCTATAATAAATGCCTCAAAATTGATTCATCAGAACCAAACTCTTAGCCCTATGCTTTGAAAATTTTTAAAGAAACAAAGGATAGTACTAGAAAAATTCATTAGATAAGGAATAAAATCTATGTATTTTTTTAAGTCTTAATAAATTTTAGTTAATACTCTCTTTATCTTATTATTTTTTTAACTCTCTTTTTTTCATATAATTTGTTTTTTTAAGATAGTGTACACTTCTTTAGAATATTATTAATTATACATAATTACAATGGCAAAAAGAAAAAAAAAACAGCAATTACGAGGAAGATTATATACTCAATTATAGCTTGTTATAATTATTCATGTGCAAATATTATTGTTGGTTCAATATTAAGCTTGATATACTCTTCAAACCGGGACTGAATCTTCTTCCTTTTTCTTTCTTTTCATTAAAGTATTAGAAGATAATAGGTGATATGAACTGAACTAACAAGAAAAAAAAATGGATGGCTCGATATAAGCTGCCTACAAAGGACATTGTCAACCACCAAACGCATGAATTTATTAGTGCAGAGTTGTTTAGTTTAATCAGTTCGAGTCTTGAGTATATAACTGTGTTAAATACTCAGATGGAGAATTTTGTCGCCTATAATAATCTTACTTGACTTGAACACGATTGCCTTTCATAAAAAATATTTGTATCTCTACCCAAAAAAGAAAAGGACCTTGCCAATATATGTGATCTAAATGGACGGAATAAGTTCCGTATTTTGATGGACTGTGTTCTTTGTTCATGGTATTTTAAACTTTAGAGGTAATAAATATTAAGTCTATTAGTTTTATTGGTATTGGTTATAGGTTATACCTACTTTTCTATAACCTGATTTTATTAGACTAATCAGTTGGATCGATTTCAAAATCAGCTATGTAAAGAATTGGCGTAAAATCGATTAAATTGGTTCTAACAGGTTCATTAATAAAAAAAAAATTAATTAAAAATCTAATATTATAATAACTGATATAATTATAATTTGATATTATGATGATTAATAGTTATATCAACTATATTTATTTAGTTTATGATTGTAGTTATTAGTAGATATTATATATTGTTGAATTTAATTTTATGAGATTTGATTTAGTTTTACATTTAATTTTGAATATTATATATTATAAGTAGAGAAATGCTAGCAACACATTCTGACACATTCTTTTAAATACACTCTTTTATTTATTGAAATTTATTAGAAAGCACAAAATTTTGTAGGTCTCACATCTTATTTAATAATTATCTCTCATAATTTTGTAATTTTTAATAAATTTCCACCAATAAGAGAGATCAAATTCAAAAGAACAGTTAATACTCCTCTTATAAGTATGAGCCTGTATGACAAGTTTAATTTTTAATGTAATAAAGTTATAAATATTATGTTATTTTTTGTTTAATATAACCTAAAATATTACATTAAAAATTAGAATAATATTAATTATTTCAATCACAATTAGACTATTAAACTTTAAATTACTGTCTTTGTATCAATTCAATGATCAATCTAATTTTAAAAACTTTGGCTTATAACACTAGTAATACCAGCACTTGACCGATAATGTAAATATGTGCATTATCATATTTGAGCTTGAGCACATTCTAACTGTTAATCTCTTAATTCATTGTAAAAAAAAAAATGCCATTTATTCTTTTTATTTTTGCTGTATAATTAAAATCTGGGTATTCATTTAAAAATAATAATGCAAAATCAATCCTTCAAAATTTTCAAACCTCATGATTTTATGTTTGTACGGCTATATGCCCGGGTGCTGCCTGATAGATGGTTAGGCAGCGAATTTCGTAGAAAGAGAAACTGCTTGTGGCTAAAACGCAAGTTGACAAGTCAGCACATCAAGCCTAGTTTCTTGCGGTCAAGAACTAACACTTCAGAACCCAAAATTAGTTAAGTGTTGGGACAACCCATATTTTAAGTACAAATGTAAAAACTTATTATTTCGTAAACACTTAACTAAAATTTGGATGTTACAGCCATGGTTAACACTGAGGCAATAAGAACTGTCATTGGAATAGTTGGTTTGTCCAGGAAAACCTCAGAGCATTTTTCCTTTTTCTTCCATTTCATATTGTTTTTGCAATGAAAGAACAAGTAGTTTCTGAATATATTTAAAGTAGTCATTTTAAGCTAATGGAATCACGGAAAAGAAAAAAGGACAGGGAACAATTTAATTAATACAAGATCCAATTAAACTAACCATCCAATCATTTTTTATTTTATTTTTGACGAATAAAGAGTTTCTAATATATGCACTACTGTTATTTTATTTGCAGGAAATGTCATCTCTTTTGGTTTATTCATGTCTCCTGTGTAAATCTCTCTCTCTCTCTCTCCATTCTTGATGGATGGAATAGCGGTAATAATGGCAAATATTTCTAATTTGCAGACCTACATTTGTAGCGATATGGAAGGCAAAATCAGTGCAAGATTTCAGGCCAGATCCTTATATTGCGACAATACTCAATTGTGCAATGTGGTCATTCTATGGATCGCCCTTCGTAAGTGAAGATAACGTTCTTGTCCTCACAATTAATGCTTTTGGCTTCTTCCTTGAGCTCCTCTACACCCTCATCTTCTTTATATACTCAACCTGGAGCAAGCGGGTGAGAAACATCTCATACTAATTAATTAAAGCCTCTTTAACTTAATTTAATTATTTTGTCCTAATTAATTGCTTGTTGGACTGGATGAATTTAATCAATTTCAGAGGAAGATCCTCCTAGTCCTCCTGGCTGAATTCATCTTCATAGCGGTAGTGGTAATTGTAATCATGACATTTGTTCACTCCGCCAAGCACAGAAAGGTGATTGTTGGACCTATATGCATAGTCTTCAACATCCTTATGTACGTTTCACCCTTGACTGTCATGGTACGTGTTATTCAGTTTCTTAATATATTTAGTACCGAACTTTTGTTTTTTGTTTTATTTTCAGTTTATATAATAATTGTTACCTTTGCACCCTGTCTGCTTTTAATTTTTCTTTTTTTCTAAATTCTGACCCCCCAAAAAAAGAGCAGCGACAAGTAATTCGAACGAAGAGCGTGAAGTACATGCCTTTTTTACTATCACTCGCCAACTTCGTCAATGGAGTCGTCTGGACGACCTATGCATTGCTTAAGTGGGATCCATTTGTCGCGGTAATTATTATTATTGTTATCAGTTATTACTAAATTTTGGTCCCGGTTTTAACTTTACTTTTATTTTTTCGTGTTTGAACTAGTTAGCTATTTGATAAAGCTTTGAAACCCTTTAGTTTGCCATCCTATGATTCATATTATAAAACTATACATATATAAAATATACATATATAAGAACATGCAAAGAATATAAATATATATAAGAAACGTTAAGAAAATGTTAATATCAAATTCAAATATATAAGAAAATAAAATTTTATATGAAAATGACCAAATTATATAAATGATAAAAAAAAACACAATTAAGCATAACTTAAAACATAAAAAGAGATTAAATTCTTTAACATAAAAAAAATCTCATAATAAAAATCTATAATGGGTAAATTGTTCAACATTCAACATTATAAAATATGATATTACACTTTAATAGTTTCAATTTCATTATTTTTCTATTCATTGTCTATGAAACAACCTCTAATTCTTGTTCATCAAGAAAAAGAGTGATTACTTAAAAAATGTCAACCCTTTTAAATGAATTACATTCATATACACCAATATCTCACATTTTCCTGTCATCCTCGTTATAACTCTTAGTTACTCTTACTTGAGAGCAAACAAAAATTTGTATGTATAAAAATACAACATACAATAATTTTGTTGGTTGGACCAAAAATACGGTTTCAATACTTATCCAAACACTATTTACATATACCCAAATTAAGTACTCATTTTTTTCAATTTTTTTATACGTCCCGGTATACCTACAAATACCAAACCTGTAGTGGGTACGAGTACATATCCGATATGTGTATGGCTTGACTTCAACCGTACTTGTGCTTTAGAAGTAGGGATCGGATTGAGGAAAAAGTATTTGGAAAGGAGAGAGAATGAACACACCTTTATAATGATTATGAGCTTGGTGTTTACAGAAGTAGGGATCGGATGAGATGATGATCTGGAGTTGTAATTCAAAGAAACCAACTGTAAGACTTTATCTATGTTGGGCTATAATGACCCTCGTATTAGGCCATGTCAGCGCCCTACAGACATTATAAATTTACAAACCTCCTTTTTCATATTTATGTTTTAAACATTATTTTTATGAGAAAACATAGTAAATTCTTCTGTCTTTTCTTTATATAAAAAGGCGGGAGGTGCAGATTTAAAGTGTAGAAACTCAGCTATATTATTGATGAAATCGACAAAGTAAGCAATTATCTTAAACATATTGATCCAAGTTGGATTTATGTATGATAAAGATTTTATTGGGAGAACTAAATTTGCTATCGGGATACTCTGTGCACCATGATAAAAAAAATAGTATTATTAATAAATTCATTGTGAAAAATGAATGATTTTAGGTAAACATGATTGCTAATTAAATTTTTGAAATGCTATAGGTTCCCAATGGCTTGGGAACACTTTCTGGATTGGTGCAGCTCATCCTCTATGCCGTTTACTACCGAAAAACCAAGTGGCATGAAGATGCCCCTCCTTGCGTATGATTTCTGCTTGGAATGAGAGAAAGACGAATAGTTGAAGTAAAAGAAGCTGTCAATACAATACACAGAGGTCCTTTAGTCTCCCCGCCCCCATTTAATGAATAACTAATTATTTTGTACTTTGAAATCATAGCATTGATCTCTTGGTAGATGAGATAGTTATTGTCGTTGTTGTATTGCTGTGGGCCTTAATGATGTATATGTTCATCTGAGCTTGTCTAGATTTTTTTTAGTATGATAATCAGCGGGTGACAGTAGAGGAAAATGACATATACTTAGAAACTTACTCAAGATTTTAAATATACTTATTCTTAATGCTACCACAATCAAGTATTATATATGAAATATCATTCGGTAGGATATACTACTTGTTAAATTCTATACTTTATGAGAAAAATTAAAAGTTCATGAAGTTAATAAAATAAATCCTCCAAAATCACTATCAACTGGGTGATTCAAGTGTTATATATCTGTTTTTTCTTAAGCATCGAGTTCCAGCTATGAGAAAAAAAAATCCTATTAAAAAAGTTTAATTCTATCGTGTTGACTTGATTAAATAAAACCCAAAATAATTCTAGCAATGCTAGGAAGGTAAACGACCTTTGGGATTGGCTTGAGTACTTTTCTCCAATACAATAGTGCCTCAACACCCTACCCAAATCATTTAAATTTGTGCAATCTTCAATCCTCAACATGAACATGTATTACCCTATTTGCTCTATGTGTATGTTCGTTTTATATATGATTCTCACTTTTCAATATACGTTCAACGCCAATCCTTCTCTTAAAGTGTTTTATGTGATTAGCTTTGAATGTGACTCAACGACATTCCAAACACAAACTATAGTTTATACTCATCCTATGGATGTTTTTATGAAAATTAGCAAGGCAGACAATCCCAATAAATTAGTTTCTCAATAGTGTTTTCACAATTTTCTTTGATAGCATCTGAAACACTAGCCCACCGTTCTGGTAATTGTCAAAAGAGTATCGAGAAAAAGGAAAAAACCTAATGTATTAGAGTTAACAAGAATATATTCACCTTTCAATTTTAGTGATTTATGGTAATGGTACGCTTCAAATTAAATTAAAGATTAATACATTCTTACTTGTTCACTTGATTTTGAGCTTTATTTTCTCTCCATTCTATATTAATACCAAGTATACCTCTCAAACACCATTACCTCACCACTACCTTTCGCAAAATATTACTAGTTTTCAGACAAGCATACTGATAGAGAATAAAGATCAGAATACCAAGCAAATGGATCCAACTTAATCACATCAATTATGATCTGGAGTATGCAATAGTGTAATGAAGATCCCGTAAGTTACAAGTCCAATCCGGCAACATTGCCAGGCTGAAAGTAATACCCATACCCACAGAACCCAAACCAATGTGGGGAAAAAAGGTAAAAGAAAATCAGAGGTACAGTTTTACACACCCAACATATTGACATGTCACCAGCTCCTCCTACCTGTACCCCCTACTGTGTATTTGTCTCATCTAGTATCCAAATCCTGCTTTCTCACTATAGATACAAATTGATTCTTCAAACAGTGAAAAATCACTATAACCAAATTGTTTGCTGGACTAAAGAATAAAACTTCAAGGCCCTCTATGCTTGCGGAAGCAAAAACAACCCTGCTGCTGATCAAGAGGGATCATACCTCCACCTTTGGATGTGTCAATGGCCTCCAGCATGGAAACTACCTCATCCATCTCCGGCCGCTTATCGGGAGTGGCATCCCAGCACTTCTTCATTACATTCGCTAGAGAACTTGGGCAACATCTTGGTATTTCTGGTCTTAAATTCTAAGATTCCAACAGAACATAATAATATAATCATAATGGATTCACAGACACTGAATCCACAGTGATAAACAAGCACCGCTCTAGTGAGAAAATTAATCAAAACACAGAAGAAAATATACCTGGCGAACAACAGCTGATGTAATTTCTGAGAAACTTAGGTCAGGATATGGCATGTCACAACAATATATTTCCCATAAACAGATGCCAAAACTGTACACGTCACATTTCCTGTTGTAGGGGTTCCCATTTAAAACCTGTAAACCATCCCCATATGGAAAATAAAAAATAAATAGTCAATTACCAGGGCCTTTTCTCTTTGATCAAATTAAAAACTTTTATCGCATCTTTTAATTTTCTTATTCAGTTTCACACACTATTTATTGCCACATTAAGGTCATCATTTATCGTCATTGAAAAATTCCACTTGGATGAAATATTGGGACTGGATACACCAATTCCCCATCACATGAAATCTATTTGTACACTGCATGCCTTTGCACTAAGGCCTCCACTGTGTCACACATACGAGTACAACAATTTCTAATTTGGAAAGGATTTTACAGGTATTGACTACACACCTCTGGAGCCATATAACCAAGAGTACCAGTCTCCCCAGTCATATCGTTAGGATTTGATGCCTCAACACGTGCAACTCCAAAATCAGCAATTTTAACTGTGCGTGTCTTATCCAACAGCATGTTCTCTGTCTTTACATCTCTATGGACAATCTTCTGAGAGTGGAGATAACTCAGCCTGTAAAACCAAGTGAATTCAAGTTGAGTGGTTACGCAGACAAATTAAGAGAATTATTGTTCCCAACCTGCTAAACCACAATCAAAAAAGATAAATACCCTCTTGCAAGATCAAGTGCCAGCTGGATGACAACCTTAAAGGCTAACTTCCTCCTCCTGTTTTTTATTAGGTATGATTTCAAGTTGCCTCCAGCAAGATACTCCACAACAACACAACAGACATTACTTGGCATGCCAATTAGACCATTATCAGTTTGTATCTGCAATTCTGAAGACTCCATTGTTGCCCCTATAAACTAAACATGGAAAATGTAAATGGGTAAAAAATCTAGGGTAGAAAAATATTTGCAGAAAAGTGCATAATACCCTTTGGAAAGAGAGAACATATTAACTGCAAGATATCACAAGATTGAACAGGAAAGAGAAAATGTCATGAAGAAAAAGAACAAAAAAGGCAATAGGGGCATGATGATGATACTTGTTCTCCATACCTGCATGGATCTTTCGTACCAGAAAAGGGTAGGACAAATGGACAAAGACCAGACCAAGACACCCCAGCATACCAAATGAATAGACTTAAATGTGATGAAGATACAGGATATCTTTTCTTCAGTCAGAAAAAGGTTGATGTTCTTTTTGAGGAGAATGTGAAAATAAACATATCAACTTTTCCAAAGAACAGATTCACCATAAACAATAGAAACCTGAAGACTAGAAGCTTTCATTGTAAGTAAATTTCAAAAAATGCTGGCAGGCTGGTTTATTAATTTACAAGTTTTGTTCAACAGAACCGGGGATGTTGAACCAAATGGAAAAAGCTTATTCGCATTTGTTTTCACCCTCCAATGTGAAAGACAAGTTCAAGTTCAGAGCAGTCTGAAGTTGTGATAAATATAGAATGATCAATTGATCATATATCAAAACCGACTCCATTCTATATGAAGATATCAGTTTTCATTTTTAGATCAACAGAGTATTAAACAGATTAACAAATTAGAAATTAGATTCCTATACTTCTGTTGGAAAAGTTGTAAATAAGTTACTTGTTCTATAATAAACTCATAAAGGATAGGCTATAGTCAGCAGAGATCTCCTCAAAACTGCTTTTTAAAAAAACAAATGAAATAAACTCCAAACATGTTAAAATACATTCAACTAAAGATTATCTAAAAACTTTTGAATTCAAGCACTATATCTTGTTAATAAGGTTAGTATATGCAACTAAAGCCACAAGTTAATGCAATGATACTTCTGCGAAGATTCTCCACAAGCAGACTCAGATTAATCTATAATCTATTCCAACTTACAGATCACAACAATCTCAGGTATCGACGAAGAAACAATAAGAGAGAAAAACAAATCCAGGACAGTTAAGCTCATATGTTGTGAATAGACTTCAATATTATACAACAACAACAAAAGCCTTATCTCACTAGGTATTAGGTAAGGTCAGCAACATGGATCACACAACACTGTTAAGCTTGGTTACAGACCAAACCCTTAGAGATATTATTTATTATGAGATCCTTCTTAACAACTTCCTTCAATGTCCTTATTAAACTCCCTCTCCCTTTTTTCGTGAGACTAAAAATCAAGCCATCTACTCTTCTAACTTATGCTTTTAGTGGTTTTCTTTGTACATGTCCAATAAACTTCAATATTATAAGATTCACATATTTTTACTTCTGTAAAATATTTGTATTTCTCATATTTCAGTATTTTGCCAATAAAGATTTCTGGAAGACCATTACAGTAGGCGACCTGCATACCTCATGCTCTTAAATCAATGTGCATGCAAATTTTTAAAACAACAACAACAATAATAATGGCCCTCAACAACAGAGAGGGGAGGTGGGAAAGTGGGGATGACGTAATTTAGAAGGAAATCCCTGAAATGTGAAACTGACAAAACTTGACATCCTTGAGAATTAAAGATTTATCAAAAGACCTAATTACTTGAACCCTTTGAAAGACATCATTAATTCATTATATACAAGAATGCAACAAAGAAAGTCTAAAACCGAAAGCAGATATGCAAAGACATAATATGCAAAGGCATACTTATAAAGGAGGACTGATTTGCATTCTATTGAAAATGATACCCTCAGCTGATAATATAAGTTCATAGGACCTCAGATGGCAGGAAGTTCTATGTTCGGATGGATGCCTCCACCCAAATAAAATAAAATAATCGTGACGTTGAAACCACAAGCTCAACAAATTATAATAACAACAACACAAACAAAATAACATAAATTGATGTTAAAGAAATTGAAATTAACCTTTGTGACATTGGGGTGATCAAGTTTATGCCAAACAGCAACTTCCTGTGTAAACGCTGCCCTCAGGGAGGCAATTTCTGCTTCTGTTCTTTGTCCTTCTTCGCCCCAGTCCAACAATTTCACTGAGCATTAAGTAAGTAATCACAATAACTATGATCAGTTAAATGCAGAAAAGGAAGCAATTAATTCTACCCAAAGAATAACCAATGAAACAATAACATCGTATTAATTATATTCCCCACAGCATAAGACCAAAACCACAACGGGGGATCACATGAATTTTAAGACACTAAAAGCATCATCCAAATTTTTACTATTATTTCCACAAATTCAACCCCACACTAAATCATTATAAAAGCAACTCTTTTCAGGAAAATCCAGAGGAGCAAGGGAATGAAATTAATTGGAGGAACTTAATTCAAATAATAATTTTGCTGAAGAAATTAAGAACTTCTACAACTGCATCCGTTGGTGTTTATGTATACAAATTAAATTGCGAACCCACCACTGGTTGAAAATAAAAAATTTATTTTGAAGAAGAAAGATCACTAAAAAACATATTTTTAAATAAACTCCTCCTACTTCAACTTTGGTGGGAGGGCAATTATGCATCTGAATCTGATAACTAAAAATTGATCCCAAAAAACTATTTTGTTTTTTTAAAAAAAAAAAAAAAAAAAAAAGATAAAACTGACCAGCAACATCTTGGGTATCATAGACACCACGATGGACTTTGCCAAAAGTGCCACGAGCTATAACACTCTTGATGATCAGTTTAGAAGGATCAATCTCCCACTCCTGCCTTCGCTTGTTGAAGTTTACCCTACCAGCATAAGTTGCAAATTTGGGAGAAGCAGTGGCACTGGTGTGAACATGAACATGATCAGCATCTTCCTCCTCTTCAGAGCGCTTTTTCTTATCTATGGTCAACACCTTGCTGAGGTGCCTCTCCAACTGTTCGTCTATGCTCTTCAGATCAATCTGATCCGCCCTCACAAACCCATCACTGGTTTCCTTCATCTTCTTCTTTTTTCTGTGTCCTTCTTCCTCTGTGCCTCTCACAGAATTAAAAAATAAATAATAAAAAAAGACACAAACACAGACAGAGAGAGAGAGAGAGAGAAAAGTTTGGGTCGTAGACGTTTCAGTTGGTGTTGCCGTGTTGCTTGTTCTTCATCTTCTTCCTCTTTCCCTCATCCATGTGGCCACATGGAATTGCCTGCTCATAACGTGTCCCTCTGACCCACTTACATTTCTCCTTCTCTTTCTCTTGCAATATTTTATTTATTTATTTATTATTTATGTTTTCTCCATGTTTTATTAAATAACAATTGGCCGTATATGCACGTTTATGAAAAAAAAAAAATGTAATTAGAGTGTGAAAAGGTAAAAAATAACTAGTATAAAAAAAAAATAACTAATTTTCATCGTACAGTTATCGATAATTAACATAAAAATAATGTTATTTAAGTATAATTTTGATAATATTAATTTCTCTCTTATATAAAAGAATTTAATATTAAATATATAATTATATATAAATGATACAATTAAATATGTTTTTAATCTTTTGAAATAAGGAATTAAGGAAATATTCATTTTAATTTCTTAAATTTAAAACTTAACTTTTTTTTTTATCTTTCATTTTGAGAAATAGATCAATTTCAATCACGTAAATTGACTCTGCTAACTTGAATAAATGAAATAACATATCATTCACTACCACATATGACAATAGTGTTACATGGATCTTGATATGTTCTAATGGTTCCACATAATATGTTTGAGAGAAATATTTAGATGAACTAAAATTGAACTTTTACATATTTAAATGGATCAAAAATATATTTTGTCATATTAATTTGTTTGACATTATCTTGATAAAACTAAACTACAGAATTGTTTGGCGTTGTTGTAAAGAGAAATTGTAACATTGACGATAAATTTAGTCTACAATTAAATTAATAACAATGTAGTAAAGTAACATTGAATGGTCAAATGTTTCGTCGTATGTTAGTGTAGAAATGTTATTTTGTAACAAAATTTAATTTGCTCTCATCATGTGTTTCATCAATTGTGCATGAGTCATTCTTTATACAAATTCAGAAATTTGTGAAAGTTGAGTACTTGAATTTGCTACCTTATTTCTCGTGTCAACAGTTATATTCTCTTTAATCTATTACATAATGAGATAAAAAAATTAGAAAAATATGTATCGTTGTCAAATGATTATAAACATATTTTGTTGCCTTCTTTTTAATTTTTTGATTTAATCCAATATTAATATTGGCATGTGTTTACATGCCGTGGTCTTTAGTTGTATCAACATGTTCATTATTATTTTTACCATTTCTCTGTGACAATCTTCAAAATATTGATTAGATAATACATTACTAATTTGACTTTATTGATTAAAAATAATAGAATAATATGCAATTAGTTTTACCTTACTAATGATTTTTTTTACTACTGTGATGGTTATGAGCACTTTCCAAACATGGTGTTATGCTATACAAAGTAAAATTGCAATGTTAAATGACATTAAATATATTAAGCTAATAATATTATCGTGTGTCATGCATAAATTAATGTGATAAAATATGTTTTTGGAAGTTCTAAATATGAAAGTTCAATTTTAGTTTCTCTTCAACATATGATAGAATCATTAGGTCACGTTAGTGTTCATTATATCATGTTAGAATTCACGTAACACCACTATCACATGTGACAGTAGATGATGTGTCATCTGCGTCCATTCAAGTTAACAAAGTTAGCTTGAGAGACTAAAACTATTATATTTTTCAGAATAGGAGACGAAAAAGTTATCATATAAATTTAGGAAATAAAAAACATACGTTTGCCTATTTTTGAAAGAATAAAAATACATTAACCTTAATTTTAATATAATTAAAAATGGTTACTTTGTTACGAAAACATGTTGTCATGCTTTTGGGAGATGTATTACCATTAGCCTCCCCATGCTTGTGGGAGTTTCAGTTCTCACCCACCTTTGATAGGAGCGGTATCATCACCGCCGGCATTGAATGTCACAACTAGCTTCTTACGTGTCTTACTCACCAATGAGTTTTATTGAAAAAAGAAAAGAAAAACTCTAATTCGCTTCATCCATCGATTGAAAAATATGATAGTTTGTTTAAACAGCAAATCAGTTGACTTAATCCTACGAGACTAATTAAATGCAGAGTTGCCAATTGTGATTGCAACATACAAAGTTCCAAAACGATGTTATTCATATTTAAATTTCTTATAGCACTTTCACTAATATTATTTTCAGATTAAAAGTGAAATAAAAAAGAGAAAAAAAAAGAATAGAAATAAAAAAAATAGAGTTAAATAGATGGGTTGTTTGAATGAATATAATAAGGACAGAAATGGAGAAATTTCTTTTACTTATTTGGATGAGTTGAAAAGTAACTGAAAATAAATAAATTGCAAAAAAAATATATACTAATTAAAAAATAAAGTTTAAATAATAAAATTTAAATTTTATATTATATTATTTTTCTTAATATAAAATTATTATTATTTATTTATTTATTCTATATTAAAAAATTTATTTAATTTTTAAGAAAACTAAAACAAAAATAAATTCCCCCTCCCTACTAAAGGGAGAAGTCTTTTTGTGTAGGTCCACAAAAAAAAGCATCTCTCCTCAAAAACAAAACAGTGACAAATTGATATTTTCATCTTATCTTTTTTTTCCCTCTATTTTATTTTCTTTTATTTTCATTAAACCAAACAAAGGATAGAAAAAAATCTTACAACACTTGTATACAATTATTTTTCTTTATTTTTCTCCATTACATCAGTTATCTTATTTTAATTACACTCCGCTTTCTATTTTTCTCTGTTGTAAAATATGTTGTAGTTTTTTTTAGCATAAATACTATTTCTCTTTTTTGTTTACCTTACTTTTGAATAATCCGCGAGACTTCCTCTCTTACAACAATGTTATTTTTTAGTGTGAGTAACAAAAAATAAGAGCATTTATATAAAGCCGCTTCAACATTTAAATTAGTCTAAATTCTAACATACCTAGTTTAAATGGGATTAGGCTATTTATATGATTAAGTTGCGAGCGATTATAACTAAATAACACTAGTCGACCTATAGAACTTTTCTCACTACTTGAGTGATGTGGGAAAACTGGACGAAAAGGTCCAAATAATCTAAAATTTGACATAACGTTACTTAGAGCATACATTAAAATTAGGGTCAAGTCAGTCTAGCTAGTTACATAAACCCTCAAATTTAAGGTAAGACACATGTAATATGACCCAACTCGCATATTTGAGCTAGGGTTTTGAACGGGTGAATAACACTTACATGTTACAACATAACAAAACTAATAAATGATTACACCAAAAAAAAAAAACTAATAAATGATAAGTGACTATTCATTTTGTTCAATCAATCTCGTCATTGCTCACATCAACTCATGTTAATTATTTAATGATGTAACAATATATTAGAGTAAAAAAATTACACCAGAAAATCAAATTTAAGTTTTAAGAAAAAAAAAACTCAATAAAACTACTTAAATTTAGATATAACTACGTCATTAGCAAGGATGAAAAAAAAAATTATAGCTAGAGTCAGAAATAAATAAAATTAATATAAATAATTATATTAATTAAAAAAATTACAAGGTAACATTTTTATATAAGATAGGATTACTTCACAGTAGATATCGTTTGTAAAATTACATTTTTAATAACTTTTTACAAAAGTATATTTTATTAATCTAATTGTTAGATTTAAATTTCCCATAAAGTAAATCAAGTCTATAAAATTTTATATAATTTAAAGTGTATTATAATTTATCATACTATTTTATTTTAATATACAACATGTTATTTAAATATCTACTGTGTGAGTGTATATCTTCAATATTTAAATTATCTAAAATTTAATATATGTAATCATGAAAATAATATCATATAATTTAGTAAATAAGCTGATATAGTTTACTTTTTGTAAGCTTTACTTAATTTAATACTTGATGTGGATTGATCCTATTTAAAACTCAAACCGATCATTGACTCGGTAAGAGTATTGGGTCATTAGTTGAACCGGTGAGTTATTAGTTGAACCGCACGAACAGGGGTGTGTGTGTGTGTGTGTGTGATTGCGAAAACTTATCATGGTGGCAAAGTATGATGTTACTTTATGATGGCTTTTGGGTTCATTTCTCTCTAATTGTAACTTTTGATATTTTCATGATAACATATTAACATTATCACCATGCGCGTGAAATAATTTGGATTGGAATAGCATTTGGAATTTGAATTGTAGTTCGACGATAAATTTGTGGTTTGCTCGGACTAAGTTTTACTCGTTTAATACCAGTTTGATGATATTACTATCGGTTCATTAGCACATTCGATCAAATACATAAATCGAACCAGTAATGGGTCCGGTTCTCAGTCTGGTCGGCTTAAGCCAAGTTTTAAAACACTATCCTATCCTATTACTTTCTCAATTTTATTTTATTTTTTATTTAAGGTTGTCACACAGAAGTTAAGAAAAGTAATTAATCTCCCCATTTTTATTAAAATTATTTGTAATTTTCTAATATATTTTTGAAAAAATAGGTTATGCACTGACAGTATAAAGCTGTTTTACACTGTCATATAATCACAAATTACCATGTATGGTAAGTTTGTTAACTTTTACAATAATTACCTTAAAAGTCATAACAATGGTGATTTGTGATTGGTTAACAGTGTAAAACTTTTTATACTGATAGTGCACTAGCCATTAAACTCTATATTTTTTTATCTCTTATTTATTACTTTGACATTTCATATATACACTATTATTATTTTTCTCCTTTATGAAAAGAGTATAATTAAGACAATAATAGCTAATGACATTTTGAAATTTTAAAATAACATAAATAAAAATATTTTTTCAAAAATAAAAAAAAGGAGATAGTATTTATGCAAAAAAAAAAAAAAAATACTCTCTATATAATTTTTTTAAGAAGAATTGAGGGGTCAAGGGCCAGTCCTTACCCCTTGAATCCATTCCTGATTATTAATAATTAGCGAATTATCTGCAAAGAAAATTTGTATAAATAACAATATTTTATAAAAAATAAATCTGAAATATATATATATATTCATTTTGGGATAAGAAGATTAACATTGTGCATTATAGTAGAGGACGAAAGTAACTTAGATCTAAAGCAAATATTATTATCTTATTGTTTTACTAGTAATTTCACCGTGAAACAAAATTTTCATGATTACTCATGATGATATTAACTAATATTCCATTATTAAGTTTAATCTTTCAGACTCATGGCCCCTTCATCCACACTTTCGGGAGGGCAGGTTTGGATTTGATTTATTATGAGGGATAATCACATTCTGTTTCTATAAAGTTATTAAAAAAATTCGGATTTTGTTAAAAAATTGTGGATTACTTTGTTACAATATTAAAACATATTTTTATTAAAAATTATGACTTAATTCTAATTTTTTTCTTTATAATTTAAATTATATATGATTTTAATCCCTTAAATATTTTCAAGTCAATTAATTGATCATTGTGTTTCGAGCTTCCAAAATTAAATTTGATTATTAGTACAAAGCTTTGACACAAAAAGTCATTTTATATTTACTTTAATAATTTATCATACAAAAGTAGATGTTGTTTAGTACAAAAACATTTTCACAAAGTTAATTATGGGACAAAAGCTCGAATACTAGGAGTGCCAAAACAGGTCCAACCCGACGGGTCAATCCACATAACTCGACAAAATGGGTTAGATTGGATTACGCAGTTCAGCACTCCAACCCGCATAACTCAACTCATTCAGCCCGCCAACCTGATGGCCCAAATGATCGGTTGTGTTGGGTTGGTTTTTTTTTTTTTTAGCTTCAACCATTAAGTTGAGATTGTATTGTAGCTCATGTAATGTTTGAGATTATAGTTTCTTTTTATTTAAATCTGTCATATGTGAAGTCCCAAGAAAAAAGGGCAAATTTTTGTGATCATTAGAATTTATAACAAATAAAATTTGTTACTTAAAGTTTATGACGAAATGATAATTCTTAAGTATTAAGTAGTTTTTTTTATTTACTAGTTTTATAACATTTTTCTCTTTTTAAATTTTATATTTGATCATAAAATTTGAAAAAAAATTAAGACAAAAAAAAATTATAATTTTTTTAATGGGTTGGCGGGTCAACCTAGGGGTTGGGATTCTCAAGCCAATCAAAAAACAGGTTTAACCCAATCTAACCCATTTTTTGACGAGTTGAGGGCAAGTTGGGTTGGGTTGACCCATTTTGACACCCTATCGAATACAATGTGGTCAAATATATATATATACATACATACACCCTATCGAATACAATGTGGTCAAATATATATATATACATACATATATATATGTATGTATGTATGTATGTATACATACATATATATATATATATATATATATATATGTATGTATACATACATACATACATACATACATATATGTATATTGAATATTTTTTAGACTTTATATAAATACACACTATATTGAATATTTTTTTGGTTTATGTAACATCCCGAGCGCTGACGAAGGCGGAGAGTGATCGCCGGTGCAAAAGAAATGAGGCACGGACAATAAGCGGCTCCTGGCAGGCTTTCAGCGGGAAGGGTACATGAATGAATCGAATACACACCCGAACGAGAGGGATCGAGAGGCTGTGCAGATATGGGACTGTACAGTTGATGATAGCTTAAAAGGAATTAATAAGTGTTACCTATACCAACAAGATGCATCTACTTTTCAGTAACCCATCACTTAAGAACTCCATAGTTAAGCGTGCTTGACTTGGAGCGATTTAAGGATGGGTGACCTCCTGGGAAGTTTCCCGGGAAGCGTGTGAGTGAGGAAAAAGCACACTGAAAAGTCTTGTGTTGGTTTGTGGGGACAATCACTCATCCTGAAAGTGGTTAGGCGTTACAGTTTATGGCAAGGATGTTTCTCAATCGGCCATTGGAGACTAATTTTTTTGAAACGTAGAGATTACCAAAGTAGATATTAGGTTTAAATATGTTTTTCATCCTTGTAAGTTTCAAACATTTCATTTTTAGTCTCTATCAACCAACTCTATTACAAAAAAGTTAATTTGCTACATCATCACATGCAACACAAGCAAAAATGACGTCATGCTAACATCATCATGTGCCACATCAGCACTGTGTCATGTCACCAGTGTCACATTAGCAAAAATTGCCACGTCATTGCTATGGTAAAGTGACTAAAAATGAAAAAAAAATTATAAAGACGAAAAATTAAAAAAAAAAATAGACTAAAAGAAAAAAAAATTGACATATTGATAGGCACAAACAAATATTTAAGCTTAAATATAATGTATAAATTTAATTTAAAATTAATATAAAATAAAAAACTTCAATAATAAAAAAATCATTTTTAAATAATCACACATTCTCTCAATCTTGCTTCACTTTTTTTCTCGTTCAACACTATAAAATCACTCACATTGCATAACAGAGAATGCATCTAAATTACCTGAAACTAATATCACTTTAGTTTTTGTTGGTCAAAGCACCCTACATACTAACTCAGATTTTAAGACTTTTATTAAAAAGGCTAGATTTAGGTTTTTTAAGAACCCTTTTTAAGTAAAAAGGACTAGTCATTATTCACTTAAATTTAATATCACTTAACTACAATTTTTGTTGTCTCAACGAGCATATTAGGATAGTGTGCAATGGAGTTGAGAATCATCAAAACCATGTTGCCGAGGTTGCTAGCCTCTTGGTTGAGATAGCATTAACAAAAGAAGGTAGAGATAACACAAGTGTCATTATAATTAAGCTAAGAGGAACAATAATTGAGGCCTCATTTTCTGTCAAAACATGTATCTTTTTTTTTTCACTTATTGACTTGTTACTTTTGGACTAATATCCATTGAGGTTATACGTTATCAATGTCACAAGAGATTGTCTTTGCCTTAGGTCATCGATCAACAGAGCATGAAAGATATGAAAGGAATAATAGTCGTGCTAAGGATTATAACTTTTCTTTTTTTAATTGTGGGTATCATCCCTCATTTCTTTTTCCTATATTTTTATCCAATCAAATAATAAAAATAATATTATTTTTTATTTTTTTCTTATATTTTAATTTATCTAAACAAAATGTAGCAATATTTTTTTCCATGTTCAAAAAATTCTATTGTAATTAAATTCTACGTGAATCAATATTTGCCTCCATGAGTTTAATTTGGGCAAACCCAACTCTATATTTTGATCAAGTGAAGTCTTTTGAACCTAATACCAATTATAGTATGTCTCAATTAATTATACATTATAAATTAATTTAAAATTTACTTTAAAAGTATTTTATATTAATTTTAAATTTAATTTATACATTATATTTAAGGCTCGATTTTTTTTTGTATCTACAAATATGTCTCTTTTTTTTAGTCTATGTATTTTTTTTTTCATTTTTTGTCCTTGTAATTTTTTTTTTCATTTTAAGTTCCTGTAAATGTATTTTTTTTTCATTTTTAGACCTTCCACAATAACGATTACGTGACACTATTGTTGACCTGGCACTAATGATATGTCATGATGCTAATGTGTCACTTGCTGATGTCATTTCTGTTGATGTGTGACGTCAGTAAATTAACTTGTTTGTAATAGAGTTGGACGGTAAGGACTAAAATTGAAAGGTTTGGAACTTACAGGAACGATTTTGAAAAAAAATAATAAAGCACTAAATTACAGGGATGAAAATCATATTTAAGTCTAGATATTATTTCTTCTAACAAAGTTTTTTCCATACACAAAGTTAATATTATTTTGATAATAATAATAATATATTTTTTTAAAAAAAAGGTTTAGGAGTTAGGACAGAATAATAACTTGAAAAACTCTACAATTCCAAACCTCTTTGATTTGCGCCCCGCCCGCCTCCCCCCCCCCCCCCCCCCCCCGCTCTCTAAATCCTAGGGAGAGTGCATGTATGTTAAGTATTTACTAATGTACACATACTTATTTTCTAATTGGAGTACGTTAGCAAACTACACCGTATGTATATTTTAAGATACATTATAATTACAACTTGTTAACGTACTCCAACTAAAAAACAAATGTGTACGTTAGCAAATATATATAAAAGCAAATATAGCTATCAGGTTTATTCCAATTCAAGTTATAGTTCATTTTTTATATGCCCTGAAGTTTAAATAATATAATACGTTAGGGCCAATGCCGTTGGTGTCCCCATAAATGATTTTATTAGTCCTATGTTACAGAATATTCAAAGAACAATCAATGTTTTTATTACACGTTATCTTATATTTATATAATTTAATTAATTTTATATGCTTATATATTATTTAATTTTACTGCGTACTCCCAAATATAAAAAATATAAAGCACGCGAATGAAGAATTAACGTTTTTCATAAGCCTCATCCATTGTATAAAAAAAAAGTTGTTTTTCATATTCAAAGTTTCAAACACCCAGTGTTGTGATTCAACTTGTGCTTTGAAAATTGGACCGAACTGGCTGGTCAGACCGAAAAATCGGTGAACCAATCACCTGACCGGTCCAAATAAATCACAGAATCGGCCTGAAAAAAATTGGTTAAAAAATCAGAAAACTAGTCAAAAACCGGTAAAAATAGTCAAAATTGATCAAAAACCGGTTCACAGCGGATTAATAAAAAATGTTTAATACAACATTATTTTATTTTTTCTTAAAAAAATAAAAACTAACCTAAATTATTTATCATTTTCTTTTTTATTTTAAATATAAACTTGTTTTATTAATAAATATTGATGTATATAGTTAAAGCTTATACTTAAGTACCATAACATATTTGATTTGTGCTTTTGTAGGTATTGTAAATAACCTATAAAATTATGTTTTATTTTTAATTTTTAGTATTATAAAGTTATGATATTACTTTTTTTAATATTATTTTATGTATTACTTAATTATTGTTATTATTATATTAACACTAGTTCGACCTCAGTTGAACCATTGATCCAATGCCTTGACTGATTCAATAACCGATTCGGTTTTTAAAACATTGGATTCAACACTAAACGTTCTTCTCTCTTTTTTTCTCATTGGCCATAATTTCGAAGTTGACGAACAGCCGAACGAAGTAGTTACTGGGCTCTACTTATATAATAAACAAATATGTATGTTTACTTCTATTTAATGCATCATTTATTATAAAATTGATCCTATCTGAATTTAAGCGGTTTGTGTTTAATGGTAGGGATTTTATTGCAGCTTTGAGTGATCCGTGATGCTCTTAACAAATAGATGGAGGCCTCGCATGCCCAATCCAGATTGCTATTGGGCTTGGGTACTAGCACCCAGTATCACGTCCAACTTTTGAGCTAGGGTCCTCCGGTCGGGTTTTTGGGCCCATATGGTGAGTGGATGCTGGGCTTTACTCATAAATTGGGCTCATCAAATGTTATCGGGGAACTGTGGGGATTGTTGTCAGCCCTTCAAGTAGCTTGGGATGCCAGCTTTAAAAAAATTCTGGTTGGAGTGTGACTCCCAGATCGATGTCCAATTTGTCAACCGTGGTGTGCATCTTAGCCATCCATATTGGTCCATGGATATAATTCGGTTATGGATCGCTAAGAAGGATTGGGAGGTGAAAATTACCCATACTTATTGGAAGCAAAACTGTTGCGGATTGCTTAGCCTCTTTAGCTCACGTTCATAGCTTAGGATTGCATGTTCTTGCTGAACCCTCTGTTGGGGTATCTCACTTGTTATTGAAAGATGTAATGGAGCTTCTTTTGCCTCGTAGGACTCAGTTGTAATTTCCTTTGGGGCTTCTGGCCCTCTTCAATACTAAAAAAAAAAAAAAAGATATTCACAATCATGATTTATCAAAATAAATAATTGTGCATAACTATATATTAGCATCTATCTAATATGAGGTCAAAACATAATTAAGTATTTTAATAATAACTAGTATTTTAACATGTGTATTGCATAGAATAAATATTTATTTTATATAACTTAAATTTATATTAAATAAATACTTCTGAATATATAAATTACATTATAATTAAAATTTGTAATAAAATAAATGTTTTAGTAATACAATGTTAATTTTTAATTATTGATATTTTTTTTAAAAATATTGAAATTCAATTTAGAACTAAAGATATTAAAAATAATAGATTACAAGAGATAAAATGTTAAAAAATCTCTAAAAACGCTCTCGTTAAAAAATAACAGCTAAAAACGCTTTCATTCAAGATAATTGTTCTCATTTAATATATAGGATAGATGTTTATTAATGAATTTGTCACCTTCACTTTTACTCTCATGGCTAAAAGACTCCATTTCATGAATGACATTGTAATTTAAGTTTTTCTCTAGGAAAGTGAGGTTTCCTATTTGTTGTAACATTTATGTATAAACTTTGTCACGACTGGGTGGATCGTGGAGAGACAACAAAAAATAATTAAAATATTAAAAATTGCCCCCGATATTTATTAAAGAAAAATATTAGAAAAATCCTTAAAATAAAGAAATATTTCTCAAAAATCAAATTTGAGTTCGGGAGTCAATTATGTGTACAAAATTAAAAAAAAATGGTTACCTTTAATTAATGAAGCAAATTATTAATGACTTTTAAAATATTTATCTTACCCTAAAATAATTAAGAAAATTATTTACAACTATTTATTTTTTTATTTTTTTTATATTAGTAACAATTAGATTTTATTCTTATTTTTTAGCTCGATTGGAGTGGTCTCTTACTTTTATATATCTCCAGGTACAATAGAAAATCAGAGTTACATAGCTCTTTTAAATTGTTGTGTTTGCTATTTTTATTAAATTTTAAGATTTTTGAATTGTCATAACTCATACGTCCTAAAATTATAATTAACAAAGGTGTCACACACAAGTTAATCTCTTAAAATATTTTAATTAAAAAATTAACAATATTTTGTTTACTTTATTTTTATGTTTTTACCCTAGAGAGGAATTTTGAGACACAAAATTGTCACAACTTGTGTCTCAAAATCTTAAGATTAAAAAATGTCACATCTAAATAACCCTTTCTCTATTAAAGATTTCATTGTTATTTTGCTATTTGAATTATAATTGATTTTAATTATTTTATTGAAATTTTGTTACTTAAAATTGCATTATGATTTTTATTGTTATTATTATTACAGAATTTAATTATAGAAGAAATTATTATTGTGAATTATTATCAATAATGATTAAAGGTAAGTAAGAAAGAACGGACAAATCAAGTTGTCACACTTTGTATTCTTAAAAAAGTCAAAAGTAAAAAAGATGTTAAAGTTTAATAATCAATTAAGACAAAATTAAAATTCGTAATATCTATTTGATAAAAGAATAAAGTTTAATGATTTGTCAAAATAAAATAAAATTTTAGGGTATCTATTTTTATAACAAATAATTTTAAAGATTAAATAGAATGAAATTAAAGTTTAAAATATCTATTTACATGCGAGGTAAAGTTTATAGGAGTTTTAGATTTTTTTTTCTCTCTCTTTATATTACACGTATCTCAGTTTTGAAATAACGATGTTGTTTTGTTCTTATATCTCAAAGAAAGCAGTTATTGCAAAAGACTCCTAATCATGACAATATACTAGTTGCTCAGAAATATTAATAAGAATACCCTAGTTAAATATCCAAAGTAAAAAAAAAAAAGAGAAAAAAGGACAAAAAATGAGACACTACACGAAGATATAAATTCTTAGATAACAATTGACTTCACTATTTAAAGTTAAAAAAAGTACTTTAACTTTGAAGTTGTTTGATAATTTTGTAATTTTTAAATTTAAATGTTACTTTTTTTTAATTAAAATTTTTAGGTAGTGTATTCTTGGATCTTGGATTTGAAATAAAAAAGGAAAAAGAAAAAGTAGAAGCAAAATTCCTAAAACTGGCTTTTTTTAATAAATCTTTTTTTTTATATAAATTTTTTTCATTAAAAAATGGTTTTTAAAAAGTTCATTTTCTTAAAATTCTATTTACCCCCCTTTTTTTTTTCTTTTAATGAGAAGGGAAACAAAAAATAAGTTGGGGGTAAAGTAAACCTACCTCAAATAGGCATTATTTATCTATATACTCAGTTGAGCTTGTTATCAAATAAGTTAAACCTAAATTGAAAATTGACCTTGTAAATAAATAAGCTAATCTTGAATCGTGCATAGATTAACTCATTTTATTCATGAACTATATATATAAAAATGAGATAAATTTTTTGAATTCCCTCCAATTACAATTTCTCTTGTTATATGGCGTGTTAAATCCACATCCTTGTCAATTGTTTTGGAATGGTTCTAAATTTGAGCCTTTTACCCCGACTCGTGGCCTTCGACAAGGAGACCCTCTCTTTCCTTATTTATTTGTAATGTGCATGGAGAAATTATCTATACACATACAAGATCTAGTGGATGATGGAACATGGCATCCTATCTCAATTTTTAGAGGAGGTCTGGGCATATCTCATCTTCTCTTTGTTGATGACGTTCTTTTATTTTACAGGGCCAAAGAATCTCAAGCAACACTTGTAACATCCATGTTGGACACTTTTTGCACGGAATCGGGCCTTAAAGTCAACCTCCAGAAATCTAAATTCATGTGTTCTAAAGGTGTGAATGGAGTGATAAAGAACAAATTCCTCTTTATTTGTTCCATGAGGGTGTTCATGATTTTGGTACCTACCTTGGGTTTCCTTTGCTTAAAGGTAGAGTTACCAAAGACTCTTTCAATTTTATGAGGGAGAAAAGTTCCTAAACGATTAAGCCTCGTGGAAAGGTAGAATGCTAAATAGGGCTGACAGACTTTGCTTAATAAAATATGCCCTCTCATCCTTGCCTGTGTACACTATGCAAACTTTCTACCTTTCAAAGTCCTTGTGCAACGAGATTGATAGGCTGGTCCGGAATTTCTTTTGGTCTTCCTCTGGTGATACCCGTGACTAGAATTTAGTTGATTGGAAGACTCTTTCATCACCAAAATATATTGGTGGGTTGGAAGTCCGTGACACCCACAAAGCCAACGTTGCTTTGTTGGGTAAGTTGGTATGGACTTTGATTAATCAGAAGAATGATTTGTGGGCTAGGGTCCTGTCTCATAAATATATGAATAATGAGTTTTTGTTAAATGCCTCTCGGACCTCTAATGCATCGTATGTTTGGCGAGGCATTATAGAGGTTAAGAACAAACTGGTGGAGGGCCACAGGTTTCGAGTAGGGAATGGCGCCACATCTCTTTGAAGTAGTGTGGGGCCTTCGTGTGAGATGGTTCCCTATGTGCATATAAGTGACGTAGATTTATGCCTCAAGGATATCATCATGGAAAACTCATGGTGCTTCAACGAATTGAGTACTACTTCCGCCTAATAATATTCATGATTTTTTCAAGGATATGGATTGCTATTTATCTACTAGTTTGGAGGATAAATGGGTGTGGTCATCATCATCTAATGGGGTTTATTCGGCCTCTAGGGGTTATAAGTTTCTCATGGACACACTAAACTCCTCTTCCCATCCAAGTAGTGACTCGTTTAGGATGGCTTTGGAGATTAAACTTTCGTACTTATATCAGTTAATAACTCTTTTTGTTAAATACAAAATTAATCAATGCAACATTTGAATAATTTGACATTATCTTTCTAATTATATATATATATATATATATATATATATATAGACATTAGTATGTTATCTTGCAATGGATATTTATTTATATTTTAAATAACATATTATTCGTCAAAGTAAAGTAGTGTAATGAAATAATTATTAGTTTTTAATTTGCATGAAATTTTATAAACTTCAAGATCTAATTTATTTTGATTATTGATTTATGTAATTTGAGTTCACAAATTAAACTAAATAATTCATAGTCTGGAGTGTGCACGGCTAATAAGGTGATGGCCTTAGGCCCCATTTTATTTTTACTAATTATTATTATTATTATTAATTAGTGTAAATTTATAACATTAATTTGAAGATGCATGAAAAATCACAGTTATTTTTCAACTATACTATTCAAATGTAAATGTATTAAATATTTTGTATAAATAGTAGATCAATCTATTTCTTTTATTGAGATTTGGTTTGAACAATTTTTACAATATAAAATCATTTTTGGTTTTTTATTTGATTCTAAAAAATGTAAAACTTTAGATAATGATAAATTGAAAAATATTATATTAATCTTGAAAAGTTTTTAAGATTTAGTGAACATTCTAATATTAATGGTTTCGATTTATTTTTAGAATTAAAAGTGTAAAAAAAATAATACAAGAAAGGGGGTTGAATTGTGTTATACCAAATTTTTGCAAAAACATTTTAAGAATGTTTCGTCTGAATTTTTAAACAATTTTTTTTAAAAGATGTTTAAATAAAGACAAAAGAAAAGAGTAAGCCAAAGAAACACAAAGAGTTTATATCGGTCATTTCCCCTAGAGACTACGTCCAGTTCTTGGCAAACTACCAAGTCTCAGTAACTTAAACAAGTTACAAGTATTATTTTAACCAAGCCTTTTCAAGCTCAACCCAAATAGTCTTTAACTTATCTCTCCAAGCAAAAATTCAAGTATTCTTTGAATCAAAGCCTCTTCAAGCTTCTACCAATTTCTTAGAAAAATGGTTGATTGTGAGTTGTCTCACTTAAGCTAACGTCTTATCAGACAAATATACAATGAAGCATAGGGGAGCGTTTACAAATAATGTATTTAGAGATTATAGATTGAGAAAGAGTTTTTCAACAGTTTCAAGCACTATCAGTATCAGCCGCTGAGACTGAAGTCTCTTCTTCTATTTATAGTGTTATCCAAAAAAGTGTCTGTTGTGAGAATTGCAAGAGACATCCTTCATCTTAGCATTATAAAAGAAGAAAAGAGTCGTTGAAGCATTAAATGCAGCATTTAATGCCTTTCACCAACCAGTCACTTTGATAAGATAAAGTAGTATGCTTATCTAGCCTTTCTCATACTCAATCTTGTAGCAGTGGGCAAATTTGCTTTCCATACTGACAACTGCACACAAATCCCTTCTTTTATGCGTAAAGTAGACTTTTCTTGAGGATAGGTACGTAGACTTCTTTTCTTTCGAGGTGGTTTACGCTTTTAAAAACTTCAGAGCAAAGATTAATAAAGAATCGTCTGAATGGAGTTAGTTATTGAATCTTTACAGAGAAAGAAAGACGATATTGAACACATGGTAAGACGATAGCAAATATGTGCAATATAAACGAGTAATCAGATGATTATTTGAAAAGACTGCTTGTGACTGTTTGTTATTATCAAAATAAATGAGAGTCATAAATTTGTCTTTTGTCTTAACAAAAAGTATTCAAAGAATTGAGAAAAGAAAGTAACACTCTAATAGAAGTATTAAACTATATAAAAATATTAGATTCTTTTTTAAATATATGCACTATTTGTAGAATATTATTGACAATACCTATAATGATTACTATCAACGATTTTTTTTTTTCAATATTAAAATTGTTTAAATCCTATATAAGATTAGCAATGTTACAAAATAGATTGAATGAATTAATCAACTTATGTATTAAGAGTGAAATGTTAAGATTATTTAATTATATAACTTATGTTACAGCTCTAAAAGCTATAAGATTAATATAAGAATTGATCATTTATATTATATAAAGTCTCTCTAAAAATTGTCTTAGACCCCAATATTATATAACTTATATATTATATTTTTTTGCAAACAATTATAGAAGAATAAAAAAATATAAAATGAATTGAGTTTCTTTCGTAAATTAAAATCAACTTATATACCTCAACTTTTAGAGAAATTAGATGGGAAAACTTCTATAAGTTAAATGCATAAGTTAATTTTAACTTATAAAAAAATTTCAATTCATTTTATATTATTATTTTCTGTTCTTATAAATACTTATAAAAAATTTATTCAAAACACATCCCGATCAAATTGAGTTCAACTGAAATAAATTAGACTGGACTCTCATTCCTTATCTATGTGTGAAACTGACCGTCCAAAAAATTTTCAGGTGCTCAGGTGGTTGGAAAATTTGGTGTCCCAATATCGAGTATATATAAAATGATCTGAGGTTTAGAAAATACTTACACGACACGCAAAAGTGCATAAAAGCCGAAAGCCAATGTTCAGAGCTATCTAAATTCATACGTCAAAACGAAGAATACTAGCTAAATTCATGTGAAGTCCATCCACAACCCATGTGGTGTAGTTGGTCCAATGGTCCGATCTCATGCTGACTGATCCATCGTCCCCATTAACCGTTAAACAAAATCTACAGTAGAAATGCAATCCTTAATGGGCCCTTTTGTTATTGAGACAGACACAAATGACATGAGAAAATAAGCCGAATATATATTCACACGCCTTTTTATTTTCGGTACAAAAAATAATAATTTGATTTTTCTAAAATGAAAATAAATACATAAAATATTAAAATAAGAAATGCTTAAATATATTTTTAGTCCCTATAATATTTTCGTTTTATGTTTTTAGTCCCTATGAAATTTTTTTTATGCTTTTGGTCCCTATTAAATTTTATTTTCCGATTTTAGTCCTATCACTATTTGCTAATGATGTGTCAACCATTTATTGGACAACAAACTTGATATTTCTTAAATAATAGAGACTAAAATGAATATCTTTTAATATAAGAGAGACCAATATCAAAAGTCTACAATTTTATAAGAACTAAATTTTTTTTATAAGAGCTAAAATCATAAAACAAAATTTTTAGGGACCAAAAATATAAAAAAAAAATTTATAGGGACTAAAAGCATAAAACGGGTATGTTATAAGAATTAAAAATATATTTAAGCCAATAAGAAATAACACTCCATTAAGAGAAATGTTCACATTTAAATTATGTTTGGCTCAACTTTTTTTTTAGCTTAAAAGCTACTTTAAAGTTAAAACTCAAAATAAGAGCTTTGAAATAAAGTAAAAGTTGTTTGGTAATTTTTATTTTTTTAGTTTTAAAGTTCTTTTTAAGCTAAAAGTTGTTTGATTTTTTTTTAAAATTTAAAATTTACTTAAAACTAGTTGTCTCACTCGATAGAATAATATATATATTGTTAAAAGAAAAAAAATATCATGTAAAGTTAATTTTTAGTTACAATTATGTAAAATTAATTTAATCAACATAAATATATTTTCATGATAAAAAATACATAAAAGTATTAAAATATATAAATTTAAAATTTTAATAAAAAATTTAAAAATATTTTAATTAGATAGATGGGATTAGATTACAAAACGATAAAGGGTGATAATGTGTAAAATTTTGGTACATTATTAGAATATTTGTATCTACATTTCCATTCTTTAAAAATACTTATGTCTAAATTATACTCGCATAGGTAGCAAATTTAGAATGAAGAGTGCTCTCAACACTCTCTCTAACACTTTTTCTACTAAAGGCCAAAATTTACTGAAAATCACAAATTTTGGTGGGATTTAAAAGGTCACTAAAATTTGTGATTTCTCATAAATTCTAGTCGATAGTAAAGAGAGTATTAGAGAGTGTGTTGCTAACACTCCTCTTTTAGAATTTATACTCATGTCCAATGGATACTTATACTCATTATCTATGTTTCAGTTAACATATTTTCTTTTAATATGTCTTTTTTAATACATTAGTGAATAAAAATGTTTTCAATTGTGAAAATTCAATAATAAAAAAAGCACAAATTAACTTCAAGGGGTTGTTCGAATAGAGCAAGAAAGGGCCTCGCATTTAACAGGTCGTAAGTTTGAGCCTCCACTTGTCACCTTAGGGGAAGATAAATGTAAGTATCTCTATAAATACTCTTTAAGCCCAAAGACTTCTTCTGTCTTGGACTGGGACACCATCCTCTCCCCCTAAATATTTTTTATAAAAAAATAAAATAAAAAAGCTTGAATTAAAAGTCTTTAACTTAATTAAAATATTAAAAAATTTAATTCAAACATTTAATCATATAATTCACTTATTATGTGTAAGCGATGTATATAGTGAGGTTTTTTTTTTTTTAATCATGGATGAGTCTGAAAATCATTTAGAGGATGGTCAAGTAAAAAAAAATAAAAATTTAGTGATAAATATTAAACAAAAGTTAAATACACCATACCTTTGGTTAAATTACTCTTTTGCTTCATTTTTTTATTTAAATTATTCAATTTGGTCTTTCTATTTTCAAAATGTTCAATTTGGTCCTCTAATAAAAATGTTCAATGTTGTCTTTCCGTATGCTTGATAGTAATGATGTTAGTGTGGTTAGACACATATCCATTTTCACACTTTGACACGTCATGTGTCATGTCAGTCTCCCTTAATGTCTTGAGTGTCAATTTAGACAAAAGGGTAACATTGAATATTTTTTAAAAACTAGAAGACCAAATTAAATATTTTAAAAATAGATTGACCAAATTGAATAATTTAAATAAAAAAAGGGACTAAAAGAGTAATTTAACCTTATACCCTTTTGTTTATGTTGTGCATGTCATTCCTTCATGTCCTAAAATTCATCAATAATAGAATTTGTATCAAATGTCTTACCAATCCCATCCTCGATGTAAGTAATTAAACAATCAGTTAGAAAATTGTCTTCCATCTTATTTTTAAGTATATTTTCACAATCTTCATAACTAAATCATTTCTCACCTATAATAGTTAAAATAGGAAGAGTCAATACCAATCCTTGACATAGCTCAGAAATTGTTAATAGAATTCTTAGTTTAGAATAATAAGGAACATTAAGTTCATAATGTTGAACTTGAATTCTAAAATGTTACTTTTCTTATTTAGTAAAATCATAAAGATAAAAAAAATTTGCCTACGCACAAACCTTTTTCACATTAAGGGATTCGTATAGATCTTTAGGATTTAAAGCTGAACTCAAAGTAAGCAATTCCACCAAATATTATCATAAAATCTATTATTAAGCTCTTGTAACTAAATATCGAGGGTAGTAATGGACAAATTAATACAATAATAATGCTTAATTATAATCTGATTAACATTTTGACAAGCTTGACCTTTTTTAAGAATATCCAATGTAGTCATGTCAAAAACACTGGTTTCATGCTTTTCACAAAACAATATGACTTCCTTGAAAAATATTTCCCAAGATGATTCCCTTATCTTTCAATTCAAACTTTTAGTAGTGGAAATCAAAGACATTGCATTCAACATGTCTTGATTCTTATGTTGCAAAGCATGACAAAGCTCATGGATAATTGCAAAGATATTTCTCATAATGTGTAACAAAAAAATAAATTCAAAAGATGTGGAAATAAGGACTATTAGCATTCTACGAAGGGAATAATTATCTTCTTTGTAGCTTTTCAAAGAACTTCACAAGTAGTATTTAACACACATAATAAGTTTCAAATTGAATTTAAATAAGATCCCCATCAAGTAATTAAATGCAACTTTTTGTAAATGTCTATTTAATTGAGTCCATTACCTATTTGAATATCATCACTAGTAATCAAATGTATAATGATTGTTGCCGAAGTAGCTTGCAATTGGTCATGTTGCTTGGAAGAATTAGTCACAACATTCATAATCAATGCTAAAGTTGAGAAAAACTTGATAAACATAACTAACTTCTCTAGTAACTACAACTGGTGCTAGCTTTAATTGCAATAAGCAAGACAATTAATATAATATGCATAATGATAATCTTTAAAGAACAAATCTTGTAAGCCATTCCATTTACCACACATGTTGCTAGTTCCATCATACCCTAGACCATGAAGATTCTAAATATCAAGACAATAATGAGAAAAAAACTCCTAAAATTTCTTTTTTCCAATGTTAAAGAAGAAATGTCAAAAGCATGAATAAGATTAATAAATCTCTCTTGAAGACGCCCATCTTTATTTTCAAATCTCAAAATGATATTCATTTGTTATCTTTTTGATTCATCATTAGCTTCGTTAATAATGAGAGAAAATTTAGAATCACTGATCTTTCAAGCATTGCAACACATGTCCTTAAAGTAAAAATATATAATATATTTTTTAATATTATGTAAGATATATTGAGCATTTCCAGAAGCATTTTCAAGGACAACATTAGCAATATTAGAATTATAAAAAGCCAAAAGCTATATTAGCTCAATACAATTTTTTTTTTAATTTAGTGAGTGAAGACTTTCATTATTATCTCTAAAAACACATGCTTGAAATGTGACCCATTGAATCACATCAATGGTAGTCTTTATCTATAAAGAATTTTTTTTTACAATAATTTTAGCACTTTGCCTATTGAATACTTTCTTAATATGTTAACATCCAATCATTAAATCATCATATAATTTAAGACATATCTCATGCAATGAATTACGACCAATTCCATAACATAAAAATGCACAATTTTTTCATCACTAGCTTTTTTTCAATCTCAAAATTGTACTTCAACAAAATAATTTCTCCTATTATTTCAAGCACTATGATTATTATTGAAAAAGCAATGAGGTGAACAAATGCAACATCCTTATTAGTTGCTGAATATTCTAACTAGTTAGGGAATTTTTTAAACCAAAAAGTTGAAAGTGTTAATGAGAATTTTCACTATTAGAAGCTAGAAATTATTTATGATTTGTAAGTTGATATGATCCTACCTTTATATAAGCTCTACAATTCTGTCCTTGTGGTTAACAAGATATTACCAAATATAACAACATTCTCTTGAATCTCTCTCTAGTAAAGAGATTTTTTCTTCTACTAGTATAGGAACTTTGAAATGATGACATTCAATGTTTGGTAATTTGTGTGATTGATGGAAGAGTTAATGAGTTACTAGCTTGAGAAATTTCATTAGCTTAATGCATCAATTGTAGTTGGTAGAGGAGTCAAAGTGAGTTCCAGTCCATGAGCCAACCAAGCTCAACCCGACTCACTTAACCTGCAGGTTAAGGTGGATCAATCCAAGAGAGCCAGGCCAACTCATATCAGCCTGTTTTTATTTTTCCAAAATTTTAAAATTTATTTTTTTTATCATCTTTGGGTTTTAAATTTTCTTGATATTTTTATTTTATTTTCTTATTCTTGAGTTTATTGTTGTGAATTCGTATATTGTTGGACTTTTTGAATATATTTTTCTTGTATTTTTTTTTAAATCAGGTGAGACAGCTTGTGAGCCAACTCACTTAATCCCAACCTATAGTGGGTTGAGTCGGGTTGTGACTTTTTTGACTCACTAAAAAAGTAAACTAAGTTAGGTTAACCCACTTTTTGAGCAACTCTTAGTGAGTCAACCCAAATGAACTGAATTGACTCGTTTTAACTCCTCACTACTATATGATTTTTTCATAGTGCTCTCTATATTTCCATCCTATAATATATTAAGGAAAAAGATGAATTGAAAAGCTAAACATGTATGAATTGAAAGTTAGACAAAATCATGGAATGGATCTTTAAAACCTTGTGACAAGAATAAAATTGAAAAAGAAGTAGCGTAAAGTATTAGCTTAAAATTTATTTATTAAGCCAAGTAAAAAAAATATAGGTTAATTTTTACAACCACCAAGCCATTGGTGCAAAACATAGATTCTTAATGAAACAATTATAATCTAAAGAAAAAAATTACCACCACTGTACTGTAAAGCAATAGGGATTCTTAATCTGCACGGGAGAATAGTAAAAGAATTAATTAAATATATTGCCACTAACATAACATACTGTTAATTTTTTCAAAATTAACTAAAGAGAAAGATCTTCTTTTATCTTAAATAGGAGCTCACTTGATGTGTTCTGTCTCTTGTCAACATTTATAAGGAGTGAACTCTTCTAATTTAAAAAATAATCGCTTTTAAAAATTTTCTATATATTTGTTTTAAGTTTTCAAAATAATCAAAAATTGAAATGAATCTAAAATTTGATTATAATTAGAAGCTATTTTGAATAGTTTCTCATAAAAATTAACTGTTTTTTTTTTAAGATATAAAGTTATTTTTATGATTGTAAACAAACATAAATTAACTTCTCTTTTTTTTAAAATATCTAAAAAATATTCACTAGATTATTTCATATAAAAATTACTTTTTTTTAATATGTAACAAACAGGCGTAAATTACTTTAAAACGAATCATTTTTTATCAAAATAACTGAAACTATTTACTTTATCCTTATTCAGAATAAAATCCGATATATAAACATTCCCTTTATATTATTTTCCTCTCTCACTATCTCTTTCTCACTTCACATCTACCGTATTTTTGGTCTCCTTTTTATACAACTTTGAGAAAACAACCAATATAACTTTATTTTCTCCCCCTTTCTTCGTTAGTGTTGAAAGTTGAAACTTTGTAGAGAAGCACACTCTCACTTGATGACTTCCAAATTCTTTTTCTCCAATTCGTAGTGTTTCTTTGCTGTAGATTTTTCGATGGCTTTAAAAGAAGGAAAAGTCTAGGATGAAGCACCTCATTAGGTGGTACACCCATGTACCACATGTTTTCATACTTGAAAAACTTTTTATGACCGTTAGATATAGTATTAAATAATTGAATGGCTGTGATTATTTACCGAAAACCTGGACTTTTCCTAAGTGAAGGAAAGAAAACTTTTAATGGGTCCCACAGCCAAAATCTATTCCTTCCAATTCGGACGGAAGAGGGAGGAAGGAGGCATCTTTTTATGTAAAATGACGGAATTATCCTCGTTTCTCTCCTTCGTTTGTTGCAAGCTGCAACCTACACGTTTCATATGCTACAACTGGCGACTCCCATTTGCTGCAACCTTGTTTAATTTTTTTATATTATAAGAGAAAAACATAAAAAAGAAACCCCTCTCTATAAAAAGGTAATTTTTAAATTATATTTTTTACTTAAAAATTAATTGTTACACCTCATTTATTATTCAGGGCATTTATGTCATTTTGCATACATATTTTTTTTTTTCAATTTCTACACAACCAAACAAAAGAAAAAAAAAAAGATTTCACTTTCTTTTGTTTCATTTTTTTTTACTAAATAATTAAAAAATCATCTTATTTTCCACTCTCTTTTTTTCTTTTTTTCTTTCCTTTCACTCGTACTCCGAAACTAAACATACCATTAGAGAGATAAAAGGACTAAACATACCACTAGAGAGATAAAAGGATATATATATAATAGATAATATGATATTACAATAAAAGAAAGATAAAAAGAAATAAAAAGTGTCAATTATGCGCATATACTTTGTGAGTCATATATCATTACTCTAATTTTTAATGTTATAAAAAATCATTTTATTTTGATCTTTTGCTAGTTAACTTATTTTTTTTATTATCATCCGGTACTAGAGAGGAATTCACCCTTCATCCCTACATCCATCACGACCCGTCCCTCTGTAATTCAAAAGAAAAGTGTTATTTGTACAACAATTTATTCAAAAAACTTATACAATAATAATTTTTTGTTCTATCCTTCTCCTATCCCTCATTTATTATATATCATAGTGATAGAGAAAGATAAACACAAAAAGTATTATTATACAAATTATTGTATGAATTGTTGTACATGTATTATGTCTCAATTCAAAATCTGTCTGGTCTTTTACACTACAAAATAAAAAACATTATTTGTCCGATCCATTCATAATTTGTCCTTTATTACAGGGACTGACTAGTGAACTGCGAAGTGTGAACTAGCAATTCAACAATAAGGCAACAGCATGCTGCTGAGTTACGCGGAAGCTTCGGACATGCAAAAAGCCACGTGACTTCTTACTTCATCAAACCGAAAAGCATTCAATAATGCCAAAATACTAGTGCATCTATAAAGAAAAACAGTAAAACGAGTATTTTGACTTGACTAGAAAACAAACTATTTGACCTCGTGCCGTTTTTAGATGTCCATGTTCCTTAGCTTACCTATATGAATATGATACATGAACCTGGTCATGCTGGATTCAAGTCTCTCGATGTCCTAATCGTATTTTCGGTTCGGAATTTTGTTCTCAGCATTATTGATGGCCTCATGGGCTCGTGTAAAATAAAGTCACAATTTAAAGTACCATGATAGTATAGTAAAACCTTACATTACAATGGATGCGTAACACGTGTATTTAGTCTTCCTTATTGCCGGTTTAGGATAGGGAAAGGACATAATTATACTGTACGAACCAAAGGAAAAAATGTTTGAAACAGAGGCAGCGGAGCGGAAAATTTTGTTGGAAACCGATTACTAATTTTTTTTTTTCTTCTTTTGAGGATGAGAAAACAATAACAAAGATAAATTTCAATTAAAGGAATACCTTGAGTCATGAAGCTGGGGCGTGGCCATTGGCAGCGTTTTCTAGTTTCTATTGGTTCAATTCCATTTGAACTTTTGAGGGCAAAGCTAAAAAATATATTTTTGATTAAAGATCGGTGTGCGCGTGAAAATTCATGTTACTTTTCAGCAGACAATTTTCCTGCAAACAAATACAGTTCTTGTTATTTGCATAGAGATATCTTTTCGCGTTTTCTAATTAAATTAATCAATCATTATGTTAATTTGATTACTTAATTATTTATAAATAATTACTTCTTGAAGTAAAAGATATCTGATTAACCATTCCTTAAACTTGACCAATGTATATATGAATTTAATTAAAATACATTAATAGTGTAAAAAACTTTTTATACTGTTATTTAATTATAAATTGTTATGGATGACAATATTGTTTTCCTTTGTAATAATTATTTTAAAAGTCATATCTAGATTGATTTTTAATTAGTTAATAATGTAAATTTTTTACACTAATAAATATGAAAATTAAAATCCTATATATATGTGTGTGTATGTATATGTATGTGAGACCAATGAGTCAGTTATAAATTCATAATTAAACATAAATACTTTAAATTAGTTTGATAATTGATTGATTGTAAGTTGGGAGTGTTTGAAAAAAAATAAATTTATAAAAAAGAATTTCTAATTTTAAATTGTTGAGAATATAATCGACATGTTTGTTCGAATTAATTTAAACTGTATATTTTATATCAGAACGTGTGTTATGCTAGAAGAAATTGATTATGGGTGTTTGTCAAATAATCACTCTTTTTTTTTTTTCTGAAAGGCAAAGCAATATTATTAAACGATGCCAAAAAGAACAGGTTGTGCCATATTTGGTAGCAGGGGGCAAAAATACAAAGTGTTCAAATTAGAACAACCCCACCCAAAAACAAGTTCATGCTTCCCAGTGGTCAAATAATCACTTAAAGTCTTCTTATACTGAAGGCAAGATTTTTTATTAAGAAAATTAAAAATATTACTCACACAACGTATCTATTCACACGGTGAATGTTTGTGGTGAGATATTATGAAGTTTGTGAAAGAGATCAATAAGAGACGTAACAAAAATATTTCAAAATGTCCATTAGAAACTAACCCCCGTTTTCCATTACCGATAATTCTTCATTTGTTTAATTTTTCATTGAACTCGTCATATAGACTAGTAAAATGGAATGGGATAGAATAGAAGACTGGGAAGCACAAATGTGATATGATATGGATATTAAGATAAAACAATTTTTATTTTTTTTTATAACTAGATACAACAAATTTTAAACAATTAGAAGATATGACACAATTATAATATCACGACTAAAATTAACGTAAAATGAGATTAATTATAAGAAAGAATTCATGTTTTAAAAAATGGTAAAATATGGAAATCTATCTAATTATTATTTTTTGGTTCCCCACAAGTATCTTTCTTTGGAGACTATCCTGTCTGAGTCATTATCGGACACTAAATATGTGGGCACTTCTCCCAGCGGGAATTTAAACCTTAATTTGTCACATTATGAGAGATTAGCCTCTTCCGGTAGATCCAACCTCCGTAGGTATCTATCTAATTATTATGATATCCAATAATTTGTATTAGCATAAAAGTTTAAAAGATAAAACATATAAAAATGCTATTGAAGCATATCCAAACTTTCTAACAATATTTAAAATGAATGCATATTTGGTTACGACCAACCGTACATTATTACTATGTTTAGAAGTGCTCGTGGCTATTGGAGAGAATATTACAAACGCAACACCCGGTCACTAACAACTAAAAGCTGCGCCAGCCAGCTCATCTTTTGATTCGCTTCCCATTTGTCTTCTTAAATAGAGGGTGAAAAGAAGCAAAAGAGTGGAAGTGAGAAGAAGTGAATTGTTTGGTGGAATAAAAGTATGAGGAAATAAGGTAAAAAAATTGGTAGGATTCACCAAAAAAAATCTGCTCAAAAGAGTGAAGAATTGCGCAAAAATCTGACTCAAGTGCAACAAAATTGATTTTGCTATCTATTATTCACGTACATCATGAAGAAAAGAACCAAATTGATTTAATATTTCACTAAATTGATTTGGTCCTGGCTTTATTTTTTTTGGATAATCGATCCCCCATCCCTTATATAATAATAATAATATTAATATTAATAATAAAAATAAATAACATTAATAATAAAAATAAAAACAATATTAATGATAAAAATAAATAATAATAATACTTAAAATAACTTTAATTTTTATTTTATTTTTTACCTTCTTTTTTTCAATCGAACAATCTTAACTTTTATTTTATTTTTTACTTATTTCTCTCTTCTTCTTCTTCTTCTCATTTTTTCCCTTTCTTTTCCTCTATTTTTTTTCCACTTTACCAAACAAAATCTTGAAGCACTCTTCAAAGTCCATTCCTGCCCAACAGTACGGAACACCCACCTAGATTTCTCTGTAATCTTGTTTATGTAGGATGGTCAAGAGAGGTGCGAAGGGCAACAGTAAAGGGCGGCAATGAACATTTATTCAATTATGATTTATTCCAATGGTATTGCTAGCTAATTAGTGTATCTATGATTTTATTTTATTTTCCTCAGATACTCTCGAAGGCAATACTATTTGATGTACGGTTAGATATTAAACATTGACACTTGTCTTAACAGGATTCGAATATTGGTTCACAGTAGGGTGACTACAAAATTATGAAACTGTTAAGAATTAAAGTAATTACTGAATGGTGGAATATTTATTATATGAAAAATATTTTTAAAGTAATTGACATCATGTAAATAGAAGTATTAAATATTATTTAACCAGTATCTTTATAGCATTAACAGAAAACTTCTTTTCCTTTATTAGTGAAGCTTAAATATTAAATTTCAGATATGAAAAATTTTGTTGTACACAGAAGACAGTGTATCAAATCTAATGGTTAAAATATATAATTTTGCAACGCCCTCGTATTTTAGAACAAAAAACCTTGTTGAAAGAAAATATTAAAGGAGCCTTTACGGGCGTTTCTATTAAATTAAAAATATTGTAGTTCTGTCATTTAATAAAAACCGTATGTATTATTTTTATATCTTAATTATCTATGAAAAAATTGGGGTTGTTAAAAGAAATAATATAAGTTATACATTATTAGGAGTAGCTTGGTAGCTCTCCTAAGCAAAATCCAAATTTTAAGCATCCTTGTCGAGAAGTTTATTCATGAAATTAATGCTTAAATCTTGAAAGTCAAGTTTAAATCAAAATTCTTATCTAATTAATAGTGACATTTAATATCATTTTTCCTTATGGGTCCGGGGCGTTCATAGTATCAGGAATGTGATATGCGCCTCTTAGCTATATTTCTGTCATTATTTATTCGCACTTGCAATTTGTGGTCACCTATAATTTTCATCCACTCTGCATTTCCGAAAAATTCAAATGGAGGGCTAGAATCAAACGGCAAAACTTAAAATCAGCAGCACTACGTCTTGAATGATGCTACCAACTTAACAAGCAACAACAAACTGAATGTTTTGAAGATATGTAAGGCGTTAATTTATAATCTTGATCACAGCTCAAATCTTATATTTTAAGACAAAACTTATATATAGTTTTATAGATGATGTTTGTATTGTTTTTCGATCAAAATTAGAATTTTATATTAATAATCTGCAAAATAAAAGTTTACATTAAAGGATTATGCAGATTATCAAGATGAAACTCTAATTCTTATTGAAGAACAACACATACCATACTTATAAAATTATATGTAAATTTTGTCCTAAATTTAATTTTCGTTCTTGTTTCAGGGCTTCGGTCTAGACTGCAAACAAATTAAACAAATGAAAGTAGTAATAACATCTGAACACGTGAAGAGACTTCTTTAAACACATGAAAGTAGTAACACATTATCTGAACACGTGAAGAAAAGAGACTTCTTTTAACTAGTCTAAAACATATGCAACCTAAGCTTGCTAATACTTAAGATTTTGATTCACTAATTAAGGTGCTATATGTGCATATATAACTACGCACATTGCAAGTAGTCGTTTTCTCTAATGTGTTGTTGGTCCAGCCATACAGCTCGCAAGCTAGTTATAGTGGCTCTCTTTTTACTTCACGATATGTACTCCCACATTTCTGGTGGTGCAATCAACTCCTGAAGCCTTTGATATACCCTTGTTGGCTCAACACCAACTCTTGATATTTTAACCTGATAGAAAAAAACCAAAAAAGATGTCATCAAAATGAAAACCAATTCTGTGATCGTTCTTCAAACCTTTAAATAGCTGGTCCCAAAAGAGAGCTGAAAACAACTTGAGACTTACCCATATCCACACACATTAGGAGGCCTTAATTTATTTACTAGTACAAAGTAGATAACTGTCTTTTGATTCGAGTATATAGATATGGATATATCATTGTACCTGAGCATGAACGGTGTAAAAGATCTTATCAGCAACAGTAGAGAAGTTAGCAGTGACAACTTCAGCACCCTCTTCCTCAAGGACACTAATTATTTCGTAGAGCATGAAGTTCTTATTCAACCCACTTATCAACATCACTTCAATGCCGGAGCCCAAGTCCCTTATCTCAAGTAGAGGCAACTGAGAGCCAATATTGAAAATTCTGTCATTGTTTTGGTTTGAGTTTGATCTCATCGTGTTCATGGCTTGCTCCTTCTCCCCCTTCAATTTCTCTATTCTTTCTCTCAGGTGCTTTATATACGTGGCTGCTAGATCCAGCTGATCCTGCTGGGAAAGCATGTCCTGAAATATTCGGTCACTAAATTAATTCTCAATTTTTGTACTTTTCATCAATTAATGAACTGGGATACTTAATTACGATCTAATTAATTTGCAGAGAGAGAGAGAGAGAGAGAGAGGGTGAGTGAGTTATGTGGCTATGGATCAACTACGTACCTTGGTGGGTTTGAGGTACTTGGAAGGAATAATGGAAACAAGCTTGAAGCAAAGAGCTTTCATGTGAATTCTGCGATTCCTTTCAATAGTTTTGCGATCAAGTTTTGATGAACCACTAGTAGTAGTGTTTGTGTTTTTCATCTTTTCAAATTTACAAAGCCAAATATATACTATATAGTGCTTCAGCTACTTTGATTTGGTTGGGGGTGGTGATATGGAGTGAGATGAAGATGATTGGAGCGAGTTTAGATTGAAAAATTAAGAGAGGCACGGGTTTATATATAGATACAAGGGAGCCAAGCAATCAGGGCGCGCGATACAAATCATTGATAGTATCGTTAAGGAACGTTAGTGGGCCCCCACAAGTAAATTAAATTTAAATTAAAATGACCATAAAGCCCATGACAGTTACCGATGGGCACACGGCACCAGAAGTGGGACCTGGGGACCCCAAAAGTCTGCCAAATTGGGGCACAAACAGTCAAGCTGGATCCCGAGTGACGTCACGCTTTCACTATCTCTCCAGTCTCTAGTATAAAATCTTCGAAATGAGTTGAATATTACATAATGATTAAAAAAAAAAAGTTAAAATACGTTTTAATATGGCTAAATTATACTTTTGTCTTCCTATTTTTCTTAATTCACAATTTTGGTATCTCTATTTTTTTGAAGACATTTAGTTTTTCTATTTTAAAAATTCACAATTTTGATCTCGTTATCAAATTTCTTGCATTGACCGTTAGTAGTTTAACGTTGACTCTCACGTGTTATCGTTGATTCTAATATTGACTCTGGCACGTCATTTAAATAATGATACATCAGAGTCAATGTTAAATTAATAATGGTCAAAACAAGAGATTTGACGATGAGAATAAAACTGTGGATTTTTAAAAGTAAAGGAACTAATTCTCTAAAAAAAAAATAGGAAGACCAAAATTAAAAATTAGGAAAAATAAGGAGAACAAAAAAAGAAATTTATCCTTTTATTTTTTATGCATATATTAAACATCAGTTTTATTCTTTTCTAATATGTAGTAGATTTTGGCTTATACTCTTTAATTTTAAAATAAGTACTTTTTTATTTTATCATTGACATAAATTAATTAAATCTTGGCGTTTAATTTAACAATAAGTTTAAAATTCATTTAAAATTATAATATTTAATAATTAATGACAAAAATACTTAAACTTAAATTTAGAAAATAAAGTTAAAACTTGATATTTTTATATAAAAATATAACATATTTAAGACTAGAAAACATAAGAGTTTTTATGTATATTGAGTACAAGACTTGGATGTTATTTTATAAGTATTTTGAGTGCTGTCTTTTTAATTAAAAAAATTATATATAGAGTGAGAAGAGATCAAATTACAACAATCTAAATTACATAAACTATTATAACATCAATAACTTTATATCTAATGTAGTTTTTAACCCAATTTGTTGAATTATAATTATATATTTCTTTAAATGTTTATGTCAAATTTTGTCAAAATTCAACAATTGTAAATATATAATCAAATAATTCTTATTCTTATATATTTTTAAAATATATATTATGTTAGTTGTTATGTATATCAATCGAGTATTAAATAATTTTATATTAATATAATATTTTATAGATGTGGTTTATATGGCAAGAACTTTAAATCCAAATATGATAAATTTTGATATAAAATTATCTAATAAAAGTTATTGAATGTGTAATAATTGGTATTACTTACAATAGTCTAATTATATATATATATATATATATATATATATATATATATATATATATATGTATATTAATGAACTGTTATATTTGTTGAGCTTCAATTAAAAACAGTATTTACTTATAAAACAAACCTGAGTTGTGTCGTAATAACAATTGGTTCTTTGAGTCTCAAGAGAGGGGACGAGCTCCGAACACGTTGGCCCGCCCTAATAAAGAATCGATCTCTAGTACGTTGGAGTCATTGGTTTTGTGATAATCATGGTAATGACATTTGGCTTATTTCCTGGTACAAGGCTCGTCGAGTCGCAATAGCTGACTCTTGACCTTGTGATTTCCACGAAGCTGCAATAAAACCGGCGCTCGCACCAGATTTCATTTTCTTATTGGCCAAGAAGCAAGAAGAAGATTCTGCCCAATCCATTAGCTTGAGTCCATCAAGCATAATATATCAATGGTCGGGTTAACTTATTAAAAAAATGATTTAGAATATATCCTAATAATATATGGCCATGACTTATGAGAATGAAAAAGGGATAAAGTACATTAAAAAAATAAAAACACATTTCTTGTGTTCCGTTTCGGATGAAATTTAATTTTAAGTTTTTTAAATTTTAAAAAGATTTAATTGCACTTTTAGTCCTTTAGGTATCGTAATTGTATAATTTTCGTCCCCTAAGTTTTAATTGCGCAAATTAAGTCTTTCAAGTATCGCAATTGTGCGATTTTGGTCTCATTGTTAGTTTTTCAATAAACATTTAACAAATTTTACTGATGTAGCATTGGATGATGTATAGATGACATGGCAGCTAATATGTTGCTTGACACATATGCTAACTTGGCTTAATTATACTTTTGGTCCTTCTAGTATCACAATTGTGAGGGACTAAAGAGTGTAATTAAGCCACACCAGCATATGTGTTAGGCAACATGTTAACTATCATGTAAGTAAAATCTATTAAATATTTGACAGAAGATCGACAGGGAGTCCAAAATCGCACAATTGCGATACTTAGAGGACCCAATTTGCACAATTAGAACCCAAGAGATCAAAATTATACAATTGCGATACTTGGAGTGACCAAAAGTGCAATTGAGCCTTTTAAAAACTAAAATCAACTTTTGATATCATGTTTGGAGTGTGTTTTAGTTTTAAGTTTTTTTATTAAATTTTTAGATTTTAATTTTTAGTTTCAATTTTTTTTTCAATTTTAAAAGTTTTTTGTCAATCTCATAATTTTCTTTTAAAAAGTTAATTAAAAATATTTGAGGCTATGATGAGAGGATTTGGAGTGAGAGCATAGTAGAAAAGAAAAAAGAATATTCCATTTACATTTGAAATAGTACCTGATTAGTAGAGAGAGAGATAGGAACCGATAGCTAAGGATGGGGAAAGTGTAGGAACATTACTCTTGAGTTTGGCAAAAGGCGAAGCTACAGATGTGGTAATTGGAGATGACAGAGGTGCTGGGTTAGTGTGGGTGGCGGAATTGTCAATAGTGGTGACATCGATGAAGGAGTCACGAGAAGGGGAATTGAAGGTGTTGGTTAAAATGGAAGGGGAAAAAGCATGGGTGGAGTTGCTAGGGGAAGAGCTGCAATTGTGGTAGAGAGGCTAGGGGAGAAGAGTTCACTGGTAGGGGGTCTAGCAGTCAGTTGTGGAGACTAAACAGGTGGAGTTGAAGACTAAAGGTGGGAAAATGGGATATTTGACCTAATGCAGACTTGATACAACTAGTTGGCTATATATATAACAAGTTGAGCAAAAAATCCCAAATTCAATTTAAACTTCTAAAAGAGGCACAAGCTTGGTGAAAGTCCCATTTTGTGGGCTTTTTGCGGGCTAAGCCTAAATTGGGCCATGAGTGGATCAAGTAAAAAGGCCTATATTTAATCCAAGCTTAAAATATAAAACTCAAGTCCTGCATTTCATCAGGTAGGCTTAGGTCGGGCTGATCGACTCGACCCATTTTACCACCTTTGGTGAAGATTGAATGAATGGCAAAGAAGACTAAATGAGAGGCACAAAAGATTAGGTTGGAGGTAGGAAAAAGCAAAGGAAAGTACTAAAAGAAATAAGACAACGTCTAAAAACTTAAAACTAGAAATAAAAAAACATTTTTTAGTATCATTTTTTTTTGGTTTTTAGTTTTAAAAATTGTTATCAATCTTATCATTCTATTTTTAATAATTAATATGAAAAATACAATGTATAAGTAAGTTTTTTAGAATGTAAAAATGTTAGTATATGTTCAAGCTCTCAACCAGAAACAAATATTTTGCAAAAATAAATGCATGTAGAACTATTACATCTCCTTAAATCATCTATTATGCTAACTAGGGGTGGACACAGTTCCAAATCGACCCGATGACTCGATCAATCCAAACCAAATCAAAGAGAAAAATTTGGGTTGGTTCAGATCATTAGTTTGGTTTGGATTTTAAAATTACAAACCCGATTGCATTGGTTCGAATATCGAATTTGAGCATGTAGAACCCAAACCTATATTATTTTAATTTTTTATGTTGCATATTTCTATAATTTTTATGTTGTAGAATTCTATAATTTTGACTTTTGTTATTATTCATTAGTTTTATTTCATTTTATTACAATTTCCTATTTTTTTGTATTATTTATTTATTTTTTATTTTTCATTATTTTATTAGGTGACTCGATGACCTGACTTGATCTAACCTAAATGTGATCGGGTTGGTTCGGTTTGGGTTACCAATATTTTTTTTGAAAAATCTGATCCAACCCAAACTGATTAACATTGATCAATTTGAGTATAAATATTCCCTAAACGTAAACCAACCCCACCTGTGCCCACCCCTAATGCTAACAATGCATCATGTGCAGCCTATTACTGGTGATTGCAACTTTATCTATGGGCATGTTTATCCTTTATCTAAGAGCTATAATGAAAGCAACACCAAAATATATTATGGGTCAAAACATCATTTGTCTGATAATTTACCAAATAATTATAATGTTTATTGAACTTTGTTGCAATACGTGATGTCAGATTTTGATCAAGAAACTCAATTAGCACTAGAGGAAGTGTTGATGCATTGATGAGAGAAGACTAATTGAGAAATTGTGACATATAGTGGAGAGGGGAGGTTGTATTGGCAAAAGAGGTGGGAGCGACATTTAGAGACAAAAAGGTTCAAAGATCCAAACATGGTACTTGTACATGTTGAGGAAGAGGAATTTAGGGAGAGTGGCGAAGTTGAGATTTGAGGTGTCATTTTTGGTAAAGAAATACCTTGTTGTTGGAGAATATTGCAGGTGAATTCCATGATGACTTTGAGGGCCAGTAAGGAGATGTTGTCAAAGTTAAGAAAGGTAGTTGAAGGAGCCCTGGTGAGGTCGTGGTTGAGAAGAGGTCATGGAGGGTACTAGATGATTTTCAAAACTAAACCATAATCATAATTTTTTAGTTTTAAAAATTGATGTAAAAGTGTTTTGAAATTGAGTTAAAGATCATTTTAACTCCATTTTAGTAAAACACATTTTGTTTTGAAATTTACATTGAAAAACTAAAAAATAAAAACTCATAGCCACCCTAAATAGGTTAGAGATTTTGAATTCAAGTTCTTACAAGGCTCAACTGTATAAATATTTAAAGAAAAGCCTTGTCACTTACAATAATTTTATCCTTCTTAATTCAAATTAATTAAATAATTAATACAATATCTCAATATAGGTGTTCCTTAAAAGAAGAATAATTTAATTGCCAACAGGGGTTTGCACATCTAATTGAACCTTCCACTCACACTAACTGTGATTTGGATTCGATTCTCAGATTTTTTTCTATTGATAGGCGATATGTCAATTTCACTATAAATCCTCAATGAGGTTAGTGGTCTTTCCTAACCTTGTAAGGGGACGTGCCTTCCCCTAATCTAAACTTTCAGTTATAAAAAAAAAAAAATTTAATCATACACAGAGAATGTTTTATGATTGTGACAAGGTTATATAAAATCATGTGTGATCTCTATAAAAAGTGCTTTTTTGGGTCTATAATTCCACAATTTTGTATATTCAGTGTGTATTTGATTCAGTTTATTTAAAAAATTATTGTTTATTTTTATCAACTTTTTAAGAATTGTTTTTAAAAAATACAAAATTATTTATTTAAATTTAAGGGGACGTTTAGTATATAGAATCTTTTTTCATTCTTGAGAATTATATTTCTAGGAATTATATTTTCTGGGAATCATATTTTCTAGGAATGTCACAAATATGTTTGGTACGTCTAAAATATTTCTAGGAGTGAGAGACATAATTATAAATAAACTTTTTCCCTTTATAAGAATTTTGGATTCCCACTCCCTTCTATGTAAAAATTTTAGTGAAAAACTTAATTAAAAAACAATTTCTGAGAATGTTAAATTCCTAGAAATAATTTTTAAAATCCTTATACCAAACATTGGAATGTAACATTTTCAACCTAAGATTCCTAAAAAACTTAAAGAGTCCTCCTATCAAACACGCCTTAGTGTTTTCCAACATACACCTATATTTATTATACGGACATGAATTCACGGACATTGAATATATTTGGTTTTGCGTGAACATCCTTCATGCAACCTCTTATACATAAAAATCCTTTTCTCTTGCAATGACCAATAGGTGTTCGAAAATTATTTTTTTAATAACAACTTCTGTCAATTTAAATATATAATTTGTGATATACTTAAATATCGCCTTTGTTTGTTTTTAAGATCGCCTTTTTCTCATAAAACTATCATTCGAGTATTTTGATTATAATTTCTTGTGATTACTTCATAGCTCTTCATCTTTTTTTATCGTTAATCAAATATATGTTTTTTAATTATTTTATATTTCTAACATAGTGTGGTATAATTAACAAATAACCTTGTCTTTCAAGTATGTAGTTAGTTTAAGAATTTGATTTTTAAATCTGTGTATATGAAAAAACTTCTATTGAAAGATATTAGCTCCTTAAATAAATTTGAAAACTTCGAGGAATTAGTTCTTAGTTATTAAGGGATACTCTAGGTTCACAAAAAAAGTAAACATTTATATAACTTGAACAATTTTTTTGTCTTAAAATAATTTATAAATTGACATGTCCAAATATAAATTAAATATTTTTTATAATTGATCTATTGTATATATTATAAATTTAAGTATTCACTTTGGAGAGTGAGATTCTCACATTTCCTCTCTCTCTATTAACTCAATTTTTATATTTTCTCTCTTCTTTCATTATTTAGTGATTTCCACACAAAATATATGAGATTGAAATTGGTTTTATAAAATTTTACAATATTTTTTAAAATTTAAATTATTGTTATTATGAGTAAGTTATTATTTTAAATCTTATTTTATTTTAAGTTTTAATAAATTCTATAATCTTTAAAATATTATTATTATAATTGTATTATTGTCTTTAAATTATAACATCAAATTAAATTTATTTTTATATTAATTTTATTCATTTAAATAATATAATAAAGTATTTTTATTTTATATTATGTAAAAAATTATTTATCAGGTGTATTTCTAAGAATTAAAATGTTTGTTCAATATAAAATCTAATCCAATTCAATAAAAAAAAATATCATGTTAGTTTTTTTTTTTTTTTCATTTGTTTAGTTCAATTTTTAGCTTTTTAGTTCAATTTTCTTTTCGGATTACACTTGATTGGATTAGTTTATAAACATTCCTATAATTGGGGATCTAAAATTTTGACAAAATGGCCAATGTGATATTCAAAATTCAAATACTGGTAATCTAAAAATAAAATTCACTTACTGATGACAAAATGTTATAATTTAACTAACACAGTTTCAAAAACTGTTTTGTTGAAAAGTTTAATTATTACCAAACAGAAAAAAATAGTTTTATAAAAACTAATTGAAAAGCCATAATCCCAAATTCTCTGTCAAATTTAAACATACACTTCGTTATTTTGGAAACAAGAAATATGTGTGATCCTTATCCGTAAATTTTGCAAACAAGAAATATCCGTAAATGTATTATGTGTGCATCACGTTCACTTCTAATATCTGTTGTAACACTATAGCACAGCCTAAATCTAGCTCATACACAGCCACACAGGAGAGGCGCATGGATGGTCAGTTTCACAACCAACCTGGGGCTAGCTTCTTATTGTGAATTAGAATAAAATCCACTCACCAAAAGAATATTCAATAAACATTCCGCCAGTTTATAAAAAAAAAAATTAAAAATAAATAAATAAATAAATAAACATTCCGCCGTATATGTACCTACCCACTAAATTCTAAGATGTAATTATGGACGAGGACAATTTCTAAAAATAGTTAATTGTATAGAGTTTAATGGTCATGCACTGTCAGTATAAAAAGTTTTATACTGTCATCTAATTAGAAATCAGCATTAATGTGACTTTTAAAATATTTATTATAAAAGTCAACAAATACACAATAAATGATGGTTTGTGATTGGATGACAGTGTAAAACTACTTTACACTACCAGTGCATGACCATTAAACTCAATTGTATATACTTGTTTACTTAAAATTTTATTGTCATTATTATGTATTGGCAACAAAATAATAAAGATTAGCCAACAGGAGTTGACACATCTGGTCGAGTTTTCCGCTCACACTAGTTGTGACTTGGATTTGATTATCAAATTTTTCCTGTTAGTAAGTGATATATAAATCCCACTATAAATATTCACTAAGGTTAATGGTTTTCCTTGGCTTTGCAAGGAGGCGTGTCTTTCTCTAATCTAAATTTTATTGTAACCAAAATAATAGAGATTAGCAATGGTGAACTTATGTTGAAGTGAGGGTGTACAACTACACCCCTTCACTTTGAGAAAATTATTAAGTACATATCTAGAATTTGTGTATTTTTTTCTCTATTTTTATATATTTGAACTTACTGTTCCTAATATTTCATTATGTTGTCAAATTTTATCTTTTATTGGCTAGCTTATTTTTTATGTTACGTTTCATTTTTAGCTCTCTAAATACTATACGTTTTATTCAGCTAGACATTTCATCTCATCTCACATTTGATTCAATCATTCTATTCCATAATAATAATTATTACAGTATTAATTTTTATTTTTTTAAAAATAAAGTGTAATCTTGAATTCGCTACTCGAAATTGGCCTTTTTCGCTGCTACACTTTTCGTTTGATGATCAGTTAGGATTTCTTTGGTAGAGAGAAAAGAAATAGAGGAAAAGGAAGTGAAGAGAAGAGAAGAAAAGAAAAATAGGTGAGAAATAGAGTAAAAGTTAAGGTTGTTTGGTTGAAGAGAAATGGAGGGAAAGTTATCTTTTGAGATTATTTTTCATTTTAATCATTATTATTATTATTATTATTTATTTTTATTATTAATATTATTTTATTATTATTAATCTTATTTATTATTATTATTATTATTATTATTTATTTTTATTATTATTATAGAAAACAGGGGAGACATATTTGAATAAGGGGGGTGGGGTGGGGGGAGATAATCGATTATTGGGGGGCGGGGGTCGGGGGTCATATAATCGATTATGGGGTCATATAATCAATTATACACATTGTATATTTGATAACATGTGCTACATATAATCGAATATATAATGTGTATAATTGATTATATACCTTTTCGTTTCACTTCCGCACACTTGAGAGCAGATTAAAAAACATGTGGGTCCCACTAAAATTTTAAAAATTTCGACACCACTTCTTTCATACCAAACGAATAGAAATAGCACACTTCTCTTCTCTTCTGTTGTCTTCTTCACTTCTTCGTTACTTCTCTCCAACCAAGCACAGCGTTAGTGAGGAAAAAGTTATCGTTCTTTTTAATATTGTTGTGTAGTGAACACAAGAGAAAATCTTTGGTGAGTTTCCATAGTGGTGGATGGCGTCTCCAGTGGTGACACCAGCAAGGACTCTGATGCTTAAGTTAGTTAAGATACAAGTGTGAGTAAGAATAAAAGAGAGCGTGTGTACCTGATGAGTGTGGAGTCCTTTATATAGTGTGTTTTGGAGGGAAATTCTGTTACAGTTAGGTGCCACATGGCAGCATGCATTTGGGTGCCTTATTACACACTTTTCTTGCCATTAGGCACTTCCCATGTTGTGTCGGGATAGAAGTAAAGTCGGACTAAGATAGTGGGAAATTACTATCCGAGGTATCCATGGGTGTGCCAGCCGAGGTAGGCGACATGTAGGCCGGCTTAGTGCTGTGTGTCCGAGTAACCTCCAGAACAGTTGCCCCAAGTCGGTGATGCTTAGACAAAGCATTATCGGCTTAAGAGCTTAGGTCGATCCTAGAACAAATATTTATAAATATTAGAATTTATCATTTTAATTTGTGTCATTTGCAAATAAAAAGTACTTTATGTGCTCACCAATATTAAATAATAATGTTGAGGATCCAATAAAAACAAGAAACATGCATATATATATATATGTATAGATAGATACACATATTTGTAGGGTCAGGATCTGTTGATACTAGGTGTCAAAGTTAGTCAAATTACACTTTCAATAACGTTTTGTAGAATGCAAATTTAACCAATCAACCGTTGAATTTGATGTTCTTACTAATTAAATTAAGTATACAAAATTTCATATAATTCCAAAATTATTTAATAATTCATCACATTACTTTATTTTAATATACAATATGATATTAAAATATACGTAAATATTCAATGTTAGATAACATATCTAGAAAATTCCAAATGATGTAAAATTTGACGTACATGATCATGAAGATAATATCATATAATTCAACGATTAGATTGGTTAAATTTGCACTCTATAAAAAGTTATTGAAGATATAATTTGACTAACTTTGACACTTAATGTTAATGGATCCTAACCCTCTCTCTCTCTCTCTCTCTCACACACACACACACACACACATATATAAGAAAAGAAACTCTCTTCAAATTAAGAATAAACCTTTGATTTGGTCCCTAAAATATTACTTTCTCTCCTAAGTAATCCTTAAAGTAATGAAATTATATACATAGTCCTTAAAGTATTAAAAATCATGCTACATAGTCCCTAAAGTATTGAAAAATTCTTCAAATTAATCTTTTAACGTTAGTAAAATATATCAACATAGGGACTAAATTGATGAATTTTCAATACTTTAGAAATTACTTATATAATTTTGTTACTTTAAGGACTATTTAGGAGAGAGACAAATACTTGAAAGACTAAATTGATGGATTATTCTCAAATTAATATGGAGGAGGGTGGAGTTATCCGACTCTGTTTACGTGTCCCTTTGTTAAAGAATCTTTAATGAGTGCAATTTAACCAACCCACTTTGGGTTATTTATCTTTAATTAAGTGAACCCTACAATGCTACATCATATTTAAGCAATCTATGCACATTTTGCTCCAATGGTATATTTTTAAGCAATGTTTAAGCAACTCGCACTTTTATATTTTTTTTATTTGCACTTAATTTTGTTTCAAATTAAAATATTAATTCAATTATTTTAATTAATACATATAAAAATATTAAATATTAAAAATATAGGAAATTTATTTTAATTAATTTTTATCATAATAAGTTAAAAACAATGACAAATACATAACATTACATAATTAAAAACGACGAGAAATATATAACATTAAACAAATATGAAGAGACATACATAACGATGAGAAATACATAACTACATAAAAATTAATTTTCATTATTATCATGTCCAAAACATTCCTAAATATGCTCCACCAAGTTTGCTTGAAGTTGGTGGTGATTTTGTTTATCATGAAGATGTGCTTTCCTTTGTAGGCACATTGCAACAAAATTGAGATCAGGACCATTAGATACTTTGACTGTTGAGATGTCATTACCTACATGATTGTGTTCAAAATTACCACCATATGTGTGCCGTTCGTCTTCAATAATCATGTTATGCAATATGATGCATGCAAATATTATATTATTCATGGTATTCACATGCCAAGCATGCATAATTACAAACCGTGATTAAAGCACTTTAATTGCCCGTTCCACATCCTTTCTTACTGATTCTTGTCATTGGGCAAATATTTATTTTTCTTTTTATGGCATTAGGATGGTCTTGGCAAATGTAGTCCACTAAAGATAAATACCATCTGTTAGATAATACCAGATATTATATAGGGTTCTATTTACTATTTATTGCACTATGTGAGCTTGTCCTGACAAAACATCATTAAACACATTAGATGCATTTAACACATTAATGTCATTATTTGAAAACATCGTGCCACAAAATGCATGCCAAATCTACAACAGGACTAGCCTAACGTTCAGTGAGTCCTAAAGCAAACTTTGAAAGACATTTTTACTTTAAAAGAGAGAGCTATATGTTGGGCATTTTTGCCAACATATGTGACCTTTTTGTTTTATAAAAACTAATAACAAATAATTTTTTTGTTAATGGACCTAAAGTTTGCTTTAGCAGCTTTACCCTTGGGTCAGCCCTGATCTACAAGTCTTGTGATGCCACTGCTTCAAGCATGAGCATGATCGTTGGTTTGCCATGATCACCTCAACAAAATTGACCTTTCCACATGATTGGACAATTTTTCCATTCCTAGTGTATACAATCAATAGAGCCTAACATGCCTCGAAAGCCACGTGCCTCCCTCATTTGTAGTAGTCATTCAATGTCTTTGTTGTTAGGCCTCCTCAAGTACTCATCCCTAAATACCGTGCACACACTGATACAAATCTCTTTAAGCACTCCACTACAGTGCTTTCACTAATTCAAACATAGTCATTCATATTGTCAACAGGTGATTCATATACCAATATATGAATAGTGGTAACACATTTTTGTAACGGTGAAAGGCCCATTCTACAGATTGCATCAACCCTCATTTGGAAGTACCCTTCATGATTGCCAAGGGCTTCTACAATTCAAAAGAACACATGCCTTCGCATTCAAAACCTTTGTCAAAACTAAGCCTCTTTGTATATAAGATTTTCAAAGAAGTAGTCACTGAACAATCACTTATGTATTTCTTCACGACTCTAATCTATCACTATTTTTCTTCGTCTACACCTAGTTGTGTTGTCAGCTTATCATTACCTCTCGGGTATTAACCTTGTGACTTTTTCTTCGATGTTATCTTCAAGTTGTTCATCTACAATTTGGTTCCAAAGTGTATCAAAGTAAGTGTTTGGATCCATTATATGGATGATTCAAGTGTGAGAGAATGTAACAATATTGCAGAATTATGTAGGATGATTCATAACAACTAGTTTTATAATGACTAGTTTTCATAATGGCTAGTTTTTCATAACAGTTAACGATTAGTTTTTCATAACAACTAGTTTCATAACGGCTGATACCTAATGATTAATCTAAATAAAATTACAATATTGGGCTAGTTTCTTAGTTTGCGCCTAATAAAGTTACAATACAATTCATGATCTTGGTGTTGACTCTCAGACATCGCAAATGTGTCCTTCATGAAGATTTCATGCAACATTTGAATGTTCTTTGTCTCCTTTGCCTTAACCATTTTTTCCATGAGAACATTTTTTCCTTTATAGCATTTTCCATGCTAGTCAAATCGACATTGTTAGAAAACATTTCAACTCCTATTCTTTTGCTTTCCTTTTTGCTACCTTTTATCCTATTACACAGGCCAATGGTGGTATTTGGTCATATTTTGAACAATTGATCATTGTCTCTGTGTTAGAAGACAATGAGTACGCCTTAGAAGTAGAAACCTTTATTCTTTTTGAAGAGTTTTCCATGAATTCTCCCTTCCATTTTGGTTTATCTCTTAATAACCGCCACACATGCTCAAATTTGAAGTTTTTACCTATATCTTGAGGAAAAATTGTATATGCGTTAGCCATTATGTCATTCTCTGCGATCCTGCTTTTCTTTTGATGAACAACTTATTTGTAGCAGTTGACAAACTTTTGAATTACACTATTCGTCCGAAACCATCAAGATTTTAGTTGAATTGTTTCCCTCTCTTGAAACTACTTGCGATAGTTGTTATAATTGTCTTTGATTCTCAACCAAAAATCATATGCTTTTTGGTTAACTCCCACAATTGCATCCTTTGAAATGTTGATCCATGATTCAATAAGAAGTGTGCCCTCTTCCTTTGAGAACCTGATACGAGTTTTTTTTTTCTTGAGTATGATGTCATCATCCTTCATCAAGCATACTATTTTCTAGATTGACTTGAGACTCAAATATGGACTTAAATGATGATTCAGGTTCATCGTTAGGGGACTCCACATCGTTGTTGGTATCCAATGAAGGCCTATACCACATAATGGAGTTGGTTAGTGGTGATGGATACATAAAATACTGAGGATTATTCTCACCGGTAGAGGGTGGCTAGTTTTGCAAAAAAAATTATGTAACATTGATAATTAAATTGATTGGGATCCATTGGACAGAAAACAACAGTTTTGGGCTTGATAATAAGATTGTAGGTTGACAAATTGTATGTAAAATGGTGTGAAGAAGACCATTATTTATAATCAAATAATGTAACGATAATATTTCTTTTTCTCAAACGGTAATATTTTGATGAGAAGTTAATCTCTCCTTGTAATATTTATGATGTCACACGATAATATTTATCAAAAATATCTCACTGTCCAAAATGGTCCAAAAATCTTTTAGTTGTCTCTTCTCCTAAACTTCTTCCCTTATTTCTCCTCTCTCTCAATCTGAGAATCTTTTCCCCCATCTCTCATATCTCTTCCCCTATCTCTCAAACTTCAGTCCTCATCTCTCAAATCTCTTCTACCACCATGAACCTTCTTTCTCTCCGGTCCTTTCTCTTTGGTTGTGGCAAGAGGTTTACACAGCTACAACAAGATGGAGTGGTGCCGATGGCAGTGGGTTTGTGCAGCTATGACTAAATAAGCACCAAAAAGGGGAAAGGGGGAGGAAGATAGCACCGAAAGCAAAAGAGAATAGAGTGTTTGATGGGTTGGCGGCAATAGCTGGTTTCACTGGTGGCTCTGAATGTGGTGGTCATTCGGTGCGAGCTTGGTTAGATGCCATGGCACGGTGGTTGTTTTGCTTGCGGACACGTGTGGATAGGTTCATTGTGGTTTCTCTAAACATGGCAACGTGACGATTATCAAATTAAGGTGATTTGGTTGATTGAGATTTCGATTTGGTTGATTTGTTGGTTCAATGTTCATTGGAGGTTTTAAGGGAATAATGTGCAATTATGTAGCCTTGTACTGAGTTTGAATTTTTATTTTTTTTGTGTATGTGAATATGCAATTTTTTTTTGTTAACACTGATTGTAAAATATGTAGCCTTACACTGTTCCTAAAATATTTTTTTATGAATATGCAATTTTTTTGGAGAATACGGGTTCTAAAGTGTTTATGCTCTTGTATTTTACTGTATGTTGTTGTTCTTCATCTTTCTTGCTATCATTATTGTTTTCCCTCTTCTTTTGCATTGGTTGGGTGATGCAATAAAATGGTTTTTTATTCTTAAGCAACTGTGTCTTATACAAGCAACGAAGCTTAATTTTAAGCAACTCTCCTTGCCAACTAGACCACCTCTAACGGGGAAAAAAATTAAGGAACCATTGCTTATGTTTAAGCAACCCATAAGCAACCAATGATATATATTTCGCTTTCCAGAAAGCGAAACAAGGATGTCAAACAAAGGAATTCATTGCAATTAACTTGAACAACTTAGTATTAGAGAGCAATTTTATAGTTAAAAATGATAATGTAATGAACTTTTTATTTTCTATATGTGTGCGTGTAGGGGGGAGAGGGGGGAGAGATCAAATGATATGGGTATAACTTACACTAACTATTACACCATTCAATAATTTTATCTCAAAACCCATCGTTGGATCTAAAGTTCTTTTCATATAGATCATATCAACAAAGTACTATATTAATCCAAAGTTATATGGTACATAATTCATATACATAAAATTTGACGTGATATATACTTTTAAAATATATAAAAATATAAACTATTTGATTACCATCTTTTTGTTGTTTAATTTTCACAAAATTTGACACAAACAATTAAGGTAATATATAGTTGTAATTCAATGGTTGGATTGATAAAAATCACATTATATATAAAGTTATTGACGATGCAATAGTTGGTGTAAGTTATACCTACATCGGTGTCATTTGATCCCCCTCCTTCACATATATATAGAGAAAGATAGATACATAGATAAGTAGATATAGAGAGAGAGGATTCATTGACACTAAGTGCAAGTCTAAAAACTTACAGAAAATCTTAATTGTTAATAAGACCTCATCCACAGTTTATAATGTTTCAATTAAAAAATAAAATTGATGAATAAAGTGGTCCCATGCTTCTCATCTTTTCTCTTTACGGTGATCTAATTGGTATTAATATTTTCTTTCTCTTTTTCACCGGTAACATCTCAAGCAACAGCCATAACCATCGTTGTTGACACAATGGTGGCTTAAGGCAGCATCAGCCGTCAATCTCGTCTTCGTGCAAGATAAACAACACACAAATAAACATAACCATCAATCTCCTCTTCGTGCTAAATTAACAACACACATATAATCACAGGTCCCAAAATAGAAAAGTTTAGATAGTTATGTTGTCGAATAATTAAGGAAGCTTCAAGCTCCACGCCTAAGGGCAAATCATGTTCTGCTAGCTCCAATGCTCCCTAGTTCTACTACTGTAATACCCATGTCTTTTCCAATTGGGTCATCCAAGTAACAATAATTCTTGTGCCTTTAATGATTCATCAAATGCAACTGTACTTCTTTATTTAAGAAAGTTTCAATAGGCTCATTGAGGAAGAGGAAGAAGGTTTTACAATGAAACTAATTCTGATGGACTCATGTGACTAATTTTAAGTTTATTTTTATGAAATACTTTAAACTGCTGGATGGGTTCATCAGATCCTGTCCCATATATATATATATATAGGAGCAGGATCCGTTAACATCAGGTATAAGAGTTAGTCAAATTACACATTCAATAACTTTTTGTATAATGCAAATTTAACCAATCCAACCGTTGAATTTGATGTTCTTATTAATTAGATTAAGTATACAAAATTTCATACAATTCTAAAATTATTTAATAGTCATTAAATCACTTTATTTTAACGTACAATATGATATTAAAATATATGTAAATATTCAATATTATATAACATATTTATAAAAGTCCAAATGATGTGAAATTTGATATATATAATCATAAAGATAATATCATCAAATTCAACAGTTGGATTGATTAAATTTGTATTATACAAAAAGTTATTGAAGGTGTAATTTGATTAACTCTTACACCTAGTGTCAACGGATCCTGCCCTCCCCCCCCCCCCCCCCCCCACATATATATATAGGGAGGGATCAAATGACACCGGTGTAACTTACACTAACTATTACACCATTCAATAATTTTAAATTGGATAATTTCATGTCAAAATCCACAGTTGGATTGAAAGTTTCTTTAACATATATCATATGTACAAAATTTTACATTAATCCAAAATTATTTGATACCTTATTCATATAGATCAAAATGGACGTAATATATACTTTTCAAAATATAGTAAAACATGAGTCATTTGATTACCTGCTTATTGTTATTCAATTTTGACAAAATTTGACACAAATAATCTTGGTAATATGAAATTATAATTTAACGGTTGGATCAATTAAAATCACATTCTATATCAAGTTATTGAATGGTATAATAGTTGGTATAAGTTATACCAGTGTCATTTGATCCCTCCCCTATATATGTGTGTGTGTGTGTTTTGCTTACTATTAAATTTGTTTTCTTCGAATATATACTTATGTTCTATTTGGATGTAAAAATAATGGAAAGATAAAAAAAATAAAGAAAAACTTTAAAATTTTCTTTTACATTTTAGATTAAAAAATGATTAATTTTTTCCACACTTAATTGAAAAAAAATTAAAAAGTAATTATATTATGTATTTTAAAATAAATACTTGGTAAGTGGATTGATGACTATTTTTATTTTTATTTTTACTTTTATATTGTGAATCTCATCATTTTTCTTTTTTCTTTATTTTTCCTCATTAACTGAACAGTCAAAAAAATATAACTTGTTTAATTTAAGAATTTTTTATTTTTATTTCATAGTTTTATAAATAATTATAAATATCCTACATTATTTTTATTTTATTTCTATTTTTTAAAACTTGTATAGAACATAAGTAAAAGAAAAAAAATTCTAGTTGTTTTACACACATTTTTTAAAATAAAAAATAATATACCTATTTGAAATTGTTTGGGTTCGATTCCTAGCAATAGAATATATTTTAACCCACTAGGATCGGCCTAGTGGGAATTTTGAGTAGTTTGCATGGAGTCTTAAGTTTTAATCCCATTTTTGTCATTGAACACAAAAAAATAAAAATAAAGATGATTTCTCAAAACCAACTATCTATAATTTTCTTTTCTTCACTCATTTTCCTTCATTTATTTTCACATGTACTAAACAAAGCCTCGCAACTTTGCATAGATGCAAAAAGGTTTTTGTTCTTACCTAATATCTAGGGTATTCATTCGATCAAATTGACCCAATAAACCCAACAATTCAAATCAAATCAATTAAATTGGTTTTGGTTGGTTCGGTTAATTAGTTATTTTTACTGCAACTTCAAACCAAACCAATTATAATCGGTTTGGTTCTCAAATTTATCTTTTCTTAACTCAAATCAACTTGATGACCCGATCAATTATTTTTTAACTTTAGATTAATACATTTTAGACTTTGGTACTTAAATTTTTCCTCTATTTTTGTCTTTTTTTCTTCTTCATTTATTTTGATCTTCTTATGATCTTATTTAGTGTTATCAAGCATCTTATATTGACATATTTATTATATGATTTTTTATCATATCTTGAGTAAAGAAGTTAATGGGATATATAAAGTGATAACTATAGAAAAAAATTAAATATTAAATAAAATAAATATTAGTCATTAAAGAACAAGAAATATTTTTACCTTACATTAATATAAAATTAAAAATTTATATAAAATAAAAAAAATTAGAGATAAGACTTGAAAATATAATACTTTATTTTTTTATCATAACTTGAGGATTTGAATTAAATCAATCTGATTTTAATCAAATTGGTTCAATTCGGATTGGCCAAAAAAAAATTTTAAATACAAATCAAACCAACCCAATTTAAATATGATTGGAACGAATTTGATTTTATCCTAAACTCAAATCAATCTAACCCGCGAACAATCCAACTAAAATCCCAAGGTGTAGGATCTTAGTTGATCGTTATGTGCGTACTTCTTGATCCTGTTGTAGTTGTTTGTAAGTGGTTGTGAATGAGAGTATATATAATGGCAATCTGATACTTTTACAAGTGTATAAGAACATGAATGGCGTCACAAAGTAGATGATTGTATGAAAATCACGAGACTTTGGAAATCACAAAACACGGTTTAAATTGTGGAAATAATGAGTTTGATATAAGAGGAGAAATTTGAGGGGTTAGAGTCTTTTGAAGATTGATTTTGTAATCGTCATAATTTCGATTGCGATAGTTGTATGGGGATTAAAAGGTGTTTAAAGCCGGTTCAAAAAAATTTATATTCATGAAACCAATAATATATTATTTGAAGTGATTTTACTTTAAACAATCTATTATTGATTTTAATTATAGATTTCAAATAATTTGTTATTTGATCAAAAACACATTTTGTGGCTTGAAATAATTTGTTCATTGTTTCTTCAAAATAATTGATTATTTAGATGAGAAAATCATTTTATTGTTCAAAATAATCTATTATTAGTTTGGATATTTCATTATTTTATTCTTCATTAAAATTATATTTTGAATAACAAAATAATTTGTCTTTTGACTATAAATATTTGGTTATTTACATCAAATATATTTTTTTGGTAAAAAAAATCAAAACCTTTTGGAAACACAAGATAATTAATTAATTTTTGAAATAATCATTCATTAGCCTCTTTAAAAAATAAAATTTAAGTCATATAAGACTCACTTAACATGGAGGAGCACACAATAAGTTGAGAAAAGGAGAGGGAGAGAGAGAGAGTAAATAAGCTTGTTATCTCAATCCTAATGCTTTTAAAGAATATATTAAAATAAATCAGCCTTTTGATAATTTGAATGCATTAGTGTAATTTGATCATGTACCACACACACATAGACGATATATCATATGAGAATGATTTTTTTAAGTGAGAATGAAAATAATCAATTTCAATCATTAAATTTAAAATAGAAAGATAAGATTAAAAGACCCACTTAAAACCATAACCAAAACCACCACCACCATTACCATCACTGTCGCCACCATGGTGGTGGTAGGCGGGGGGGTTGGTGGTGGTTGTACGAGTGGTGGCAGCGGCGATGGTAGCAGTGGTGGTGGCAATAGTAATGATGGTGGCAGTGGCAACGACGATGATGACAATATCACCACCACCACTTAAGTGAAATTTTAAGTGGGTCTTTAAATCTCAACCTTTTATTTTAAATTTAAGGGTTGAGATTGATCATTTCTTATTTTCACCTAAGGAAGTCATTCTCATATGACACGTCCCTATATATTATCAATGAGAAGTCTTTTTATTGTGAGAAATGAGAATTATAAATATAAACCATTGGATCATATTTAAATGGTCAAGATCAAAAGAAAAATGTACATGACTCTTTTAAGTGATCATGTGACTACTAACTAACTTATAATCTTAACCATTCATGTGTAATTTGTCCAAATTTATAGTTCTTATTTCTCACAATAAAAAGAGTTTTGACTTGATATGCCCCTTACACACACACACACACTAGCATTTTAGGATGTACATTACACAGGATAAATATTTGTTTTTATATAATTAAAATTCATAATAAATAAATATCTTTGATCATATCAATTATATTTTAGATTTACAATGAACATTTAAAATGGTAAAATAAGGTTATTTTTATTATTGAAAATTTCTTTAAAAAAACCTATTGAAATTGAATTTAAAGATATAGATAAAAAAAAATGATAGATTAAAAGGGATAGACAGTTAGAAAAATCAAGTAAACAAATAAAGATAAAAGGAAAGTAATTTGAAATAGTTGAAAGATAATTTTTTTGGATAATTGCAAGAGTGGTGTGTGAAATGCACATCAATAGAAACAAAGAGAGAGAATATCTAATTGAGAGAGAAGTGAGAGTGAGAGTGAGAGTTTCACTCTCAAAGTTATGTGTTATAATTTATATATATGAGTGATAGAAGGGATCAAATTATACCAATGTAACTTACACTCACTCTTACAACATTCAATAAATTTTTAATTGAAAAATTTTATTTCAAAACTCACAATTGAATTATACGTTCCTTTCACATATATTATATTTATAAAATTTTATATTAATCTAAAATTGTTTGATACCTCATTCATGTATATCAAATTAGGAGTAAGCAAAAAAACCAAACCAAACCGCTTTATAAGAACAACTCAGTTAATCGAATTGTTTCCATGAAGTGGTTCAATTAGATTTGGTTCTTTAAAAAAATTGAACCAGATGAGTGTAAAAAGAATAGTCGAACTGAATTGAACCTAAAAAAACCAAATCGTTTTGAGGGGGGGAAAAAGCTTAACTGAACCATTTTTATAAAATGAATGGAAAAAACATGGTTGAGAATAAAGACCTTACTAAAAGTGGCTAGCTAGGTTTCCTGACGAAGATTAGTCAATTGCAAAGACGGTGGATACTTCGTACCAATAACATGCTTACCAAAAAAAGTTGATTGGTTTGATTTGAATTTTAAAAAATCTAAACCATGCACAACCTTACATCAAAATTAACATAATGATACAACTAGCTATCAAGATAATATAGAGTAAAATATGTTTTTAGTCCCTATAAATAGGACAAAGTTCATTTTTGGTCTCTCAAAAATAAATCCTTTTTTTGTCTCTTATTTATGAAAACGTATCAAATATGGTCTTTGTCCTTCATAAAAAATTGTTTGTTATTTGTCTTTCATTTATAAAAATAATGATTGCATATGATACATTTTCATAAATGAGAGACAAAAAAGAAATGACTTATTTTTTAGAGACTAAACACAAACACTATCCTATTTACAAGAATTAAAAATTATACTAATCGGATAGAATAAGTTAATCATATTTTACCAATTCATCAAACAACTAATCCACCTAATATATTAAACGAGAATAGTTATCTTGAATGAGAGCATTTTTAGTTGTTATTTTTCAACAAGAGTGTTTTCAGTTATCGTTATTTAATGAGAGTGATTTTAGAGATTTTTAAACCTCTTATCTCTTTCAATCTATTATTTTCAATATCTTTAGTTCTAAATTAAATTTCAATATTTTTTTTAAAAATATATCAATAATTAAAAATTAACATTGTATTACAATAATTGTTTATTATAAATTTAAAATATAATTTATATGTTCAAAAATATTTATTTATTACAAATTTTCATTATAATATAATTTATATATTCAAAAGTATTTTTTTATTATGAATTTAAATTATATAAAATAAAGGCTTAATTGCACTTTGTGTCACCTAAGTTTCATCATTTTACGAATTTTGCCAATGTGTTTTTTTCTTTCTCTCGTATTTTGTCATCCTATTTTTGAAATTTTGCAAATTTTGCCCAATAAAATTTGTAAAATTGGACAAAATTCACAAGATTTCAAAAATAAAGTGACAAAATGCAAGAGAAAAAAATACGGTGACAAAATTCGCAAAATAATAAAAGTTGGATGAAACAAAGTGTAATTAAGTCTAAAATAAATATTTATTCTGTATAATATATAAGTTAAAATACTAATTAAAATAAAATAAATAGTTTGTATGTTATCTTAACTAGCAAACGTACCTGATATTGATTGTGGTCGAATCAAAACCAATTGAATTATTGGTTAAAAAAAAAAAGGCCAATTGAATTACTATTTTCATCAACACTCAGCAACACATTTTATAGATTAGTTTTAGTTCAGTTGGTCACGTCATTGGGTTATGTAAAATTCATGATCGTCCCTAACATACCGACAGAATGTGGACACTGTTGGGGATTTTTTTTTTTTTCTTTTTTCAGGAAAGGAAGTCATCGTAATAGCATTTATTATTTAACCGTTATGGACAGAAACTTGGGTGTGCTTGGTAGAGAAAAAAAAAATAGAAAGAAAAGAAATGAAGAGATGAAAAAAGAAGAGAAAAAAATATAGGTAACAAAAGTTAAAAGTTGTTCGGTTAAAGAAAAATAAAAGAGAAATAGAAGAAAAGTTAAATTTTTTAGATCATTTTTTTATTTTAATTATTATTATAATTTATTTCTTTTACTAATATTTTAATAATAATAATAATAATAATAATATTATTATTATTATTATTATTATTATACAGCTAAAAAAAGCCTAATCTATTTCATTATGTAAAAATCGATTTCATAGAATATAAAAATTGATTTCATGGGGTACAAAATCAATTTCATATGTTAAAAAGAGAGGCCCAAATACGGTGAAAACATCAATGAAAAAAAAAGCAGCAAACCGATTTACTAGATGTGTAAATTGATTTACACATCCAAGTAAATCAATTTACTTGGTATTTGGAAAAAGAGTGGACGTGGAGTACAGTGTTTTCTGTGTGTTTTTTCGCTAATTTGCGAAGAAATTTTTAACGGTGAAAACCATTGTTTTTAAAATCAGAATAGACTGGCCAGTTCATTAGTCTAACTGTGAATCAGTCTGGATGTCTGATGATCAGTCTATTAATTTCAATAAATTAGAGTATTTCAAAATCTGCATGAACTAATAAAGAATCAGTCAAACTGATCCAAAATCTGTCAAAATCAGTGTAGAAAACAGTATTTTTTAATTTTCAATTTATTTTATTTTTTAATTTAATCTAAATCATTTTTAGGATAAATAAAAAAACATATTTAAAGATTTCATGTAAGTATAAATTAATTTGTCAATTATTATTAATTTTTATTTTATAAAATATATAATTTAGTCATTTATATTAATTTACAATTTTTTATATCCTAATTTCTCATAATTTCATATTACTTTATTACTTAAAATATTATATAATATTAAAAATATAAATTTAATTACTATTGATTTGACTATGGTTTAACTACGATTAGACTATTAAACTTTGAGCTAGTATCTTCACCGGTTCAATCACCAATCTAATTTTAAAAACATTGCTGGAAACTCAACATCGCACATCCAAATGTTTCTATTACTAGTATTATATAATTATATAAGCAAAGTTCGTTTATTGTTAGAACTAAAATTATATCGTTTGTCAAAGTTTTGCTCACACAAATCAAAGCTAAAGTCTTAATTCATTGATCTTAATGCCCCGTTTAGCTATTTCTAAAATTAATTGTAGAGGAATCAAAAAACAATTTTAAAAGAATTAATTACGTTGATTTAGATAGATTTTGTGTTAGAGAAAGTTAATTCTGCAAAAAGTGAAAATTGCAGTGGATAGAATTTGATTTTGCATAAATCTTATCTACATTTCAAACCAAAAAAAAATTTGATTCTTCTCAACTTATTTTTAAAATATTATATTCTAATGCAAATTAATTTTCTTAAAATTAATTATTTATAGTTAATTTTATCAAAATTTAAAATCAACGATTTATTAGTGGCTATTTTCATTGCCAATTCTACGTTATTAATGAGTTAGAAGTTTTAAATTCGAAATCTTTCATTTCACCTAAGCCCTATAAATTTACTAGTTGGTATAGGTACTAGACCAACAGTAATAAGCATGTATCAATATAGCAGTGTTTTAGATATATTGACTTTGCTTGTATTATTGAAATTTCAGGTAGCAGCGGTTTAATTTGTAGTGATCTCTTTATTTCTACCCTGATAATGATTGATGAAAACTAATGTCAAAATTGAATGCAGGTCAATTCCCTATTCTTCAAGCAACTAAATATTTAGGAGATATACACATTTCAATACATTGAAATTTATGTTGTACCAATGTTAGTGTGTAACACGATGACGCGCTTGTACGTTGAATTTTATTTTTGTGGCAACTGGCATTCTGCTCTTTCTAGGAGATCAAAGTCTTCTGTCATTTATTTTCTGCTACTAAAGCTTCGAAATGAACATTAATGGTATTTTTGGATGAGAGGAATAAGGAGAAAAGAATGGTTGAAGAGAAAAAGAAAAGAAAAAGAGAGAGAATGAATCATTTGACTTGAGAAAATGCTTTTCATTTCCATTTTCTGTTTTTATTTTATTTTCTATTTTTAAAGGTGGTCGGATCTCTAAATTGAAGTGGATATTGGTCACAGCTGAGGCAAATTTCGGTGGGTCAAGCACGACAGAGCAAGACAAAAACACGACAATGATAAAATATTTGGGTGATGATCTCATACAATGACTCTAATAATCAAGTCAGTGAGAGTATAAGGGTTAAAATGAGTATTACATTCATACTTGAGAGGCAAGACACCTTTACATAGTAGTAAATTTGGCAAGAAAAGCTATTAAACCGTTATAGTGCACGTGGCTTACGTGGCAGCTTGTCAGAGTCATGAGGGACATGTGATGGAAACCTAGAGAGGTTGGCTTTATGATGTTGGTCCTAATGTAGGTCGACCATGGAAGTGGTCTCAAAGTTCGAGGTTGGACGAGCCATTAACAACAAAATTTGCATGGGTAATGTCATTGTTTCCACCTTATAAGGTTGGTTAGTGAGACGACAGAAGGGTAGCAGCAGGTAGGCTGGTCTAGAATAGTTGTCCCAAGTCGGTATCATCTCGTAAATGAGATGATGCCAACTTAAAGCTTGGAAGATTGCGATAAACTACAATGATTAGGAAAGGATTCGATGACCATTGATCTTTAGTCGAGGTCACATTGGACACATATTGCACTGTGAATGGCGGACGCCTCAACTGCTACTAATGGTTACACAAGGCTTGAAACGGACAATATCATTTTGAATTTTAAATCTTGCATGACATCAGTTAACATCACCTTCGCTTATATAAACATTAGGTGTGAAAACGATTCGCCTTTCTATTATTTCTTCTTCAACAAGCTTGGTGATTTCTAGTGTAACAACCCACCTCACTACATGACACTAAACATAGAAATCACAAAATTATTCAATTTTAAGAAAACTCTTAAATTAATTTGTTGTGAAAATGTGTATAAATTTTTTGCGTCTTCGAAGTGAATATGCATACATTAAATGACACATAACTTAAATAAGCATCATACAAAATAAGGTACAATATAACCATAGATAAAGTAGTGAATAACATGTGTGACCAAGGTGTTACAAACCATAACCAAAGTATTTCAAAATATAACATGTGTGAACAGCAAATATACGTCTCAAAGAAGTACAAAAAAAAAAGAGTGGGAAAATCTAATACAAAATAAACTAAACTCCCTATCTAGCCACACCTACACACTAAACTCCTAAGGCTGGTAGTGAGGATATGTGGATGCAACATCATCGTCTTGCTCACTAGTCTTATTTGTAGAGCTCTGTGAATGTTGTCCTTCCTTAAACATATGTCAATGAGTAGACACTCAACTAATAACTCGTACAAGTCGGGGTGGAACTCATCACACCTCACCCATTAACTCACTGAAGTTTACAAAAACAGAGATCAAAATAGAAGATACTATAACACCAACAGGAATGTAATGTACGATCAGGATCCCGCTGAAGTGAGCTTCTTGGGAATCCCATTCAACCTGCCATTTGCCACCACGTACCACAATTGCGTGCACCAACTTAGTGCTGAATAGATTCACTCGCTAACGATTAGCCATTTGCTCCTATGAATATAACGCTACGATCATAGCAATCGCACACACAAACACAAGCAAGCAAGGATAAGCTTACTAAACAAACATAATATTTACATACAAAGCATAACATCAATAGCATATTACATCACTTTCATACCCACAACATTGAATTATAAATCATACTTACAATTTCAATGAAAATGTAATCTACCATGAAACATATCTAAGATTTAACTCCATGGGGATTTCTAACATTTCAAGTGACCAACTCAGACGAGTCCCTTAACATGGTATAACAATAATAGTAAACCTCACGAATTTGAGAAAGTGGCACATGCCATAAACCATTAGGGCGACATCAACAATTGCTCAACAAAGTAATCAAGTGGATCATTAAGATGGATATACGTAGGTAATGACTTATCACGACTCAAGATTTGCAATGACCTTGGACTCTTATAGAATTGTTTGTCTATTTATCCTTAAGGTTCATTCTGCGATAACCCCCACTGACCTTCCACACTAGTTGGGTTACCCTCACACAATCCCCCCAACTTACATGCCTTGAGTAGAAAAAATAGTTGTTTTTTAGTGTCAATGATAAATTCGTATTTGATGAATTTATATGCATGAATTTTTGAGAAAAACTCAATGTAAGGATTAAAAACTACATAAAAATTTGTATAAATTTTGTTTGGCACCTTAAATTTTGGTAAATATTGTTTTTTTTTTCTTTTCATTTTTATAGAGAAAAGAAAAAACTGGTAAAAATTGGCCTAAGAGTTAAAGATGCTAGAAGTAGCACCCAATGCTAAAGTGAAGAAATTTCAAGACTAATATTTGGAAGCTCAAGGTCTTATACTAGAATGAAGAGCTAATGTTAGAAGCATTGTAGTAACATTTATGTCTAGCTTTAAATCACTCCAAGTGAAGAAACACTAACTTCAACGCCAAAACCCACAAATGTACTACTTATTGCAAATGTACTGCTTATGTCAGTGTTGAAAATGCTAAATGGACGTTGGAACACAATGTGTGACTAGATATTTTGGGATAAATGTTGGAAATGTTGATCCTTGCATCCAAAGTTGGTGAAAAAATTTGTTGTGTTGTATCAGTCGTTGGATGATTTTTGGGCCACTTCTAGGTTATTATATAAGCCAAATGCAAGACCTATGAGAAAAGAATCATTACTTCTCCATCCTCAACTTTCATTCTCTTAGAAAAATCCTAAAAACTCCATCACCATTGAAGATTCAACCCTTGGGAAGGAACACTGAAGATTCACTGGAGCTACTTTCATCCATCATCATTTTCTTCTTTGTTTTTCATTATGTTTTGTTACATTCCCTTTGGTTACGAATAAATGAACTTTATGATAATCCTCTATAATTAAACCTTTTTATATATAATATAACTTCATTCATGAGCTTGAGTGATAATCTCATTTCTTAATGCTTTCTATCAATTAGTCATTAATGAGATGATTGAAATTATATGCATAATGAGAAATCTCATGTATGTAACTACAATTGTGATGAATTGTCATGTTTTGATATGAGTTTAAGAATATAACTTCTTGATTCATTTGTTCTTGTGGATTCTTGAACTTGATGCTTGAATTAATCTTAATGGAGTTAAGGAATTAAAACATTATGGTTGATTTTAAAGGGATTTCACACCAAGAAATTGGACTTAATCTAATTTAATGAATACGAACTTCAATGCTTATGGATTGCCTTGTATTGGATTGGGTAAAGTTATAGAAGGAAGACCATAAAGGGATCTAAACCCTTAACCGTTCACATCATCCATTGTCACTATTAAAAACCATAAACACAACTTTTAGCTTTAATTACTTTCTACTTCCCTATTATTTTTATTTAATTTTATCACATTACCTTGCTAGTCTAAATAATTAATTATTAGAATTGGGCATTACAATAATATCTATCACATTACCTTGCTAAATTAAATTGTGCATTTATTGACACCACATGTGAGTTTAACAAGTTTTTGACTTTGTTGTCGAGGATTGTGTAGTAATACCAATTTGATCAAGGCGTTACATGTTTAGGCATTATTTTTCTTTTCTTACTTTTCTTGTATTCATTGATTCTTTGAGAAATTTATTGATTCTTTATTTTTCTATTGTGTATGTGAGGTAAAAGTGTAGACAAATTTCTTTTCAATCTTGAAATTGAGAAGACATTGAAAAAAAATAAGAAGAAAACTAATGAGAGAAAGAAGGAAAAAGCTAAATTGTGTCATAACAATAGACACGTTTTACTCACCTCCAAAACCATATGAATATGGTTGGTCTCATAAGACCACCTCGTACACTTAGGGATTTGCTTAATCCTTTAAGTAGACACATGACCGGTAATATTAAACCACTTGTTCCATTCAACTCTTTTGAAATTAATCCTTCATTGTTAAATTTGGTCAAAAACAATCCATTCTCCGGCTATGAAAATGAAGATACTAATCCTCAGCTTCAAACTTTCTTGAAAATTTGTGATACAATCAAGATCAACGGTGTTGTTGAAGATGCCATTAGATTGAGGTCATTCCCATTTTCTTTAAAGGAAAAAGTTTGTGCATGGTTGCAAGCACTTCACAATGGAAGTATTACTTCATTGGAAGACATGGAGACCAATTTGATGAGAAAGCATCTTCCTCCATGTAAATATTTTAAGTTGAATGCAGAGATTACAAGTTTTTCTCAGATAGATGGTGAAGCTTGAAGTTGTCACTAAGCAACTTGAAGTTTTTCTCAAAATAAGCTCATCACAAAGTAACTTGAAGTTGTCACTAAGCAACTCTAAGTGTTCCAACTGTCTTCATCTACAACCAATGTGCAGCATATTCAAGCTACTCGGGAGCACAAATGTGATTTGTGTAGAGGAAAGCATGAGAATGGAAGTTGTAAAGCCCATTCAACTTTTCAAGAAGCAAACTATATGGGCAAATTTCAAGGCACGATCAAGCTTCATATAAGAATTTCAATCATGGATGGAGGAACTTACCTAATTTTGCTTGGAAGCAATTTAAAAATCCTCAACCAAGTAAACATTCGCCTCAAAAGGAAAGAGCCATTATTCTTGAGGAGACATTAACTCAGCTTATGCAAAGCACTCAAACAACTTTGAAAAATTTTGAATCCTCTATGAAAAGCTTGAAAATTAAGTGGGTCAATAGTCAAAGCAAATGGTAGATCAACAAAAGGGTAGTTTTTTTACCAACATTATCGAAAACTCTAACCAACATTGCAAAGCTATCACCACAAAAAGTGGTAAAACAATGAAAAATACTATAGAGATGCATGAAGATAGTGAGGGACCAATTGAAAATACATATGAGGAAGTTTTGGGAGGAAGGGAGAATAAAAGAAAGAAAAAAATGAGAAGCAAAAAGAAGAAAAGCAAAAACAATTGAGTGAGAAAGAAAAAGACAAAGACAAAGAAGAAAGGTTATGATGGAAGATAGTAGATGAAAATTCTCTTTTGTGAAAATGAAAAAGCAAATTCTTGCTTAAGGAGATAAGCCTCAAGAAATTTCATCATATGTGAGATTATCCTATCCACATATAAAGAAGGAAAGGGATGCTCAATTTACCAAACTTCTTAAGATTTTAAAGAAACTTCAAATCCAAAATCCTTTTTGTGGAAGCATTAGAACAGATGCTAATTTACGCCAAGTTCATAAAAAACTTGTTAACACGGGGGTCATATCTAAGAGTTTTGAGGCTTTAGGCAAAATTTTTAAAGAAGTTTAATATTATATAAATTATCAATTTTGATATTAATCTTCTAACTTTTGGATATTATAAATTGTCATACCTAATTAGATAATTTTCTATCATTAAATCTGTAAAAATTTTCATCAATATTTTTCTATTATCCTAAATCGTAAACATGTTTAGGAACTTCACTTAATGTGTTATTATGCTTAACATTCTCTTCTAAAGAATTATTTTTGTTTAAATTTTTATCTTCTTGTTCTTGATTGAAATTAGGACTACTACTGTTTTCAACATCATTTATAGGTAATTGTTCAATCACTTTTTAACTAATTGAAGTTGTTTCTATATCCCTTTTATAAATAATAACAAATTTATCAAGAGTACCATGTTGAGATTGAATTAATTTTTTTAATTTAATTTTTCAAAATCTAATTCATACTTTTTATTTGACTTTTTCTATTACTACAAAGTATAAGAATAAAATGAAATAAAACATAATAGTAAAGAATATAAATAAAATAATTTTGCAAAATAAAAAAAAAATAAAATTGTAAGTTGATGTTATCTACTATAACAATTTGACATCAATCATCCACGTTGATAATTTACTTCAAGTTTTCAAAAGAATATGAAGATAAGGAAAAAAATAAGAAAGCTAAAAAAAATATGAATTAAAAACATTATATATATATATATGTATATATATATATCCAACGACTATTCACATATTTTAACCACATTAATACATATTTCAATGACATTAACAATGATTTTCTCTCTCAATAAGCAATAAATTCAATATTCAATTACAAATAATTTGGACATTTGACTTTTGCACACCCTGTTACTAATTATGATGACAAGCAACTATTAACCCATTAGATAAAGGTTGTTGCATAATAGTCAATAACAATCAACAACATATAATTATAAGCCTATATAACAATAAGTAAAAGAAAATGATGTAATTAATATAATATATAATAAAATATTTATAAATTATCTTTAAAAATAATTTTTATTAATAAAATAATTTTTTGACATTTTAAAATTAAATGTATATATTTTAATATTTTTATGTATTTTTTTTATTAAAATAATTTTATGTTGATTAAATTAATTTTACATAGTTATAACCAAAAATTAATTTTACACAATATTTTTATTTTATCAATGTACTATTCTATTGAGTGAGACCGTTAGTTTTAAATAATTTTAAATTTTTTTATCAAACAACTTTTAGCTTAAAAAGAAATCTTTAAAACTAAAAAATATAAAAATTATCAAACAACTTTTACTTTGAATGTGTTTGGTAAATCACTCTAATAGTTTATAAGCTACTTTGATTAACTTAAAAGTTAGTTTGACCAATTAAAACTCTTATTTTAAGCTTTAACTTTGAAAACTAGACCAAACATAACCTTAACATACTTTTAGTTGGTCTTGCATCGGTATATAAAATTTAGGAATCTCAACAAATTTTTACTTTAATGGTAAATTCACTAAGAACTTAAATTGGATCTCACAACTTTTTTTATACTTATTTTACTTCAATATAATAATTTATTTATGTTTTAATTTAAAATAGTAAATATGCAAAAAAATAAAATATATCTCAATAATTTTTTATTACAATAATTATGATAGGATTGAAGAAGTATCATAATAAATATGCAAAAAAGCCCTAACCAAATAATGCGTATTGCAAAATATAAAAATATTAAAAATATTGCAAAAAAATTTGATGGCGTTGGGCGTATGTTATATTGCAATAAATTGAAGGCAGATTCATTTGATTTTATTTTGGTTGGGCACCACTAGGCCCCTGCTATATTTTGGTAGGGAAGATGTAGGTGCTTATTACATTAAGCTAGTGCATGCAATTTATTTTCTAATCTACTTTTATATTATAAATCTAAATTCCTTATTTTAAAGAATATTTTAGGAATTATTTTCAATTAAAATATTTTTAGAAATTTTTCTTAAACAAAAATATTTTTAAGAGTTGTTATTATTTTTATTGAATTACATATTTTATCATAATTTCATATATTGATCATTTAATCTTTTTTTTTCAAATATACTTCTTAATCTTAATTTTAAATTTAATTTGATTTAATAATTAGATAAAAATTTCTCTCTTGATTATCTCAATTCACTCTCCTTTTACCTTTATCTATATATTTAATATTTTTAACTGTTTATTCCTTTCAATCTATTATTTTTGTTTTTATTTCTAAATTAAATTTTATCATAAATATAAAATATAATTTATATGTTTAAAAGAATTTATTTGTTATGAATTTAAATTATAATATGTTATGTATATATATATATATATATATATATATATATATATATATAAATATATTTTTTTATAAAATTACTTTATCCTGTTTATTACACTAACAAATATACTACTAAAAAATATTTTTTAATATTAAAATCTGAAATCGGTTCTTATTATGTAAGAACTGCGGCTTGTACATGTGGAACTCAACTCATGAAACTCTAATGATAAAATTTAACAAAAATCAATTCTTAACTGTAAAAGCCAGAAAAGCAACTCGTATTCGAGTTGTTCAGACATGTCAAAATGAGTTAATCCAATTTAATCTAACCTGTCATCATTTTGAAATAAAAAATAAAAAATGGGTTGAGTTGGGTGGGATTTGTTTTGAGATTGAGATGAAAATCTCAACTCAACTCAATTTTAATGGATTGCAAGTAGGATTGAATTGGTCCACCGAAATTTTAAAAAATATAAAATATAAAAAATAATTAACTTAAGTTGACTTACTAAATAAATAAATATAAATAATCTAAACTTAATGTTACAATCACAAAAATATTATTCTATTAAAATTGTCTTGACATAAATATTTTTTAAAAATTATCATCATTAATTAAATAAATACATTACAAAACAATAAAATAATATGAAATCTATAATAATTCAAGAAACATTATATTTAACGAAATAATTTTAAACCAAACAAGTCTTCAAAACATTTAAAAAAAAAAAAGTTCTAACCCGGCACATAACTTAATCCAACCCACCGCTTGAGACCTAACCCATTGAATAAGCATTTTATGCAGGTTAAATTTTGTAAATTGAAGGATTAAATCATATAATTACGTCTTCCTCCTATTTTAGCATCCTCATATATATGATTATGTCTTCCTCCCCAAGAAGCAGACAACTGCGTCCCTGTCGAAAATTTTAAGAGATGTGATATATATATAATAATTTTTATAATAATTTATACAACATTATTTTTTATATACATCTCTCTTTATTATATTATTTATTATATTTCAATTTTTTCCTTTTCTCTCTTTCTCTCTTAATTATAAAATTTGTTTTATAATTTATTATACAATTTTCTCTTTCTCTCTTACACTATGTTTGGTACTGACGAAATAAAACAAAGGGAAGGAAGTGCAAAGAAATGAAGAGAAGATGAGAATGATGCCTCGTTTAGTATTGACAAATTGCGCAGACGAAAAAATATAAAAATGTGGATCTCACATCTTTTAATTTTTTCGCAAAACTGAGCGAATTTGAACGAAAATGAAGAGACTAGCATTAACATAATGGATTATCGTTGTGTTTCACTACTCCTTTGCTCTTTTGTGTGTGTGTATATTATGTTATATGTGTTAACATATAACATAATTGATTATGTTACATAACATAATCAGTTATATCTAATCGATTATATATATTTATTATTTTAAAAAAGTGGAATGTAATTAATTTTTATTTATATTTATATTTTTTTTATTTCTTCTCTATTTTTTATCTATTTTAAACTAAATATTTTTATTTTCACTTTATTTCTTATTTATTTTTCTTTTCTTCTTTTTCCACTTAAATACTTTCACTCTATTTTTTTTTTCTACCAAACACAATGTAAATTATATTATAATTTATTATTTATTATATAATTATCATTTCTCAAATTTTAATTGCTTTTCTCAGCGTCGAGTCGGATGGCCACTAGTATGTACCTGCGACGAAATTTCTCATTAAAAAGCACGCCGCATAATGTATCTGGCTATTTGCTGGTCTCTTTTTCTAGTCTTCAGGATTTGACAGGCATACACTCTCTTTTGATTAAAGAACGAAATGTACTTACATGCTGGGCAAAAAAGTCAAATTAATATTAAAAAAAAAAACAATTTATCAGAATAACGTAGAAAAAAAATATTTTATCAAAATGGATTGTTTTAAGATATATAGAAAACGTCATTACTACTGGCGCCATACAAAAGAAAGGAAGGTGCTGGTTTCACCAACACCGCCTGCAACTATAACTGACGCGACGTTTTGTCCTGTAGTAGAAGGCGTTAGTCAGACTGGTGTCTTTTATGGTGGTCAAAGGCGCTGGTCAGACCAGCGCCCCCTGTACTGCAGTACGCCACTTAATATTTTTTCGTACAGGGAAAAACATATCCGTATCCGCGCATGCATTTTAATATGTCTGTATTCGCCCGTTACACTGTAATATTTTTGTGTGCGGGGAAAAACATGTTTGTATCCACGCATACATTTTAATATGTCTGTATCCGCCTGTTGCAGTGTAATATTCTGATTCTTATTTTGATTTATATTGAAAAATTTTAATATTAAAATTTATTTGAATAAAAATCAAAATAAGAATCAGAATATTATAGTGCAACGGGCGGATACAGACATATTAAAATGCATGCGCAAATATGGACATGTTTTTTCTGGCACGATAAAATATTAAGTGGCGTATTACAGTACATGAGGCGCTGATCTGACTAGCGCCTTTGACTGTACAGAAGGCACTAGTCTGACCAACACCTTTGACCACCATAGAAGGCACTGGTCTGATCAGTGCCTTCTACTACAGGACAAAACATATGGTTGCAGGTAGCGCTAATGAAACCAGGGCATTCCTTTCTTTTGTATGGCACCAGTAGTACTGGTGCCTTCTATATATCTTAAAACTATCCATTTTGGTAAAATGTTTTTTTTCTACATTATTCTAATAAATTGTTTTTTTTTTAATATTAATTTGGTTTTTTTCCCTACATGCTGATAATGCATTTTTTAATATATATTTTTAAAGATATTTTTATTATTGATTAAAATTTATTATAAATTATAATTTTTTTAACTCTTAATTTTTAATTATCAAGTCTTTTTTTATTTTATAGTTTTTAATAAATTTTAACTAATAATAAAATATATTTTAAAAAAAGTATGTTAAAAGATGTGTTACTAATACTCTTTTATTATAAATTAGATTAGATAAGGATTTTTTTTATTCTTTTAATTAAATATTTTTAGTTTTTTTTTTATAGAATTGCATTTCATATATTAGTTCTATAAGTAGTTAAAAAAAATTCTTAATCATCTCTGGCCATACTTTTATATTTATTTGTATAATTAATCTTTTCAACTCGTATCTTTTTTAATTTATTATCTTTTATTCTTATATCTAAATTGATAATTAATAATTTTTTTAAAAATATTAATAATTAAAAATAACTTTATATTATAATTTAAATTATTTATTGTAAATTTAAAATATACTTTATATATTTAAATATATTTATTTATTATAATTTTTAATTATATAAAATAAAATTTTACCTCATGCAATGCATAGGCTAAAATTATAGGTGGATATACGTGTGAATTCGGTTTGTTTAGCCCAGGTTGTTTTGGTTTGCATTTAAATGGATTGAACTGAACTAATCCGCTTATTGAATGGATCACATATTTGTCTAATCCGTGTCCAATCCACTTAGCTTGCGACTAATAGACTGGTTTGCAAGCCCAATATTAAAAAATACAATTTTTTTGAAAAATTACAAAATATTTATAAAATATTGAAAGCTTGAAAAATTATAAAAAGTATTGATAACAATTGGAAAATGACTAACATAAGATTAACAAAAAAAATATAAGAAAATATGACTGGATAAATAAAATAGTAAAATTTAAAATAAAAATTTATTGACATCACTCAAATATAAAATAAAGCATAAAAAACTAAATATTTTTAACTTTTTACATCAAGAAATTATAAATATTCATATACAAAGAAAGAGGTCAGTATATATTAATCAAATACCAAATGGTAATTATTCAATAAATAATATCTGGGAGTTCATGCGTATGTACTTTGAATATTGCTCAAGCACAGTAAATATCGTGCCATTTTGTGAGTTGTTGTAAATGTAATCATGTAATGCAAAAGAAGAGACTTTTTTAGGGTGAAAAAATATTTTGATCCTAATGTAAAAAAAAGGAAAAAGGAAAAAGAAAAAGTAAAAGTGAAATTAAATTAAAATATTAAAAATAAATATGGTCAAAAAAAAAAAGTTACCACTGTAAACTAGTTATAAAATATGAAATAAATTAGTTTATCCAACTTTTTTAATTTAGTCAAATAAACTTATAAGTTAGTTAAATAAGTTATAAGTTAACTTAAATGTCATGCCAAAGACATTCTAATAGGGTAAAAGTTTTTACTCTACTTTTTTCTTAATTTCTTTCTCATAACTTTCTTTCTTTCCTTTTCTATATTAACCAAACAAAATGTCAGGTTTATTTGGTTCAAAAAAATGAGTTTAAAAATAATAAATAGACAAAAATTAGAAAAAATAATTAATAACTAATAAAAGAAAATAAAAAATAGGTAAGACACTCAAAAATAAAAAACTCTTCATGAATGGAGAAAAAATATTGAAATGGAATATTTATTTTTGTTTAAAAAATATATAAGTCATTTAACATATTTATATTTTTCTCTCATTTTTCCCTTCAATTAATTAAAAAGAAAACTAAGCATTTCTTTCCTTATTTTTCTGTATATTTAAACAATATAAAGAAAATATAATTTTTATTTTTTTATATTAATTTTCTGTCCTTTCATTTTGTTTTCTCTCATTTTCTCCGTACCTCCAAACAAAATGTAAGAAATCAATGTATAAGACCATTATGATATATATTAGTAGGAAATAAATCAGTTTATGTTGAATTTTAACGTGAAAAGATCGTATTTAAATATTGCATCTATCCTTTTTTAATAGACATTAAATAAACATTATCTATTTAATATTGTTTATTAAAAAATAAATATAAATTTAAACATTATTTATCATGTATATGAAGTGATTTATTCTCAAAAAAGTTTAAAATAAAGTACAGATTAATTTATTCTCAAGAAAGAACTTTCAATTTTAAAATATCCTTACTCTAATAACAATAATAATAACGAGTACAAGTACTTTAACTCCAACTTAGGGAGGAAAGGCAAAAAAATATGCCAACCAAATATGATGTAAGCCATTTGTTTTGTTTATTCTTTTAATTATTTAGATTTTTTTATGTCATTTCACTTAAATGTAAATTTTTTGAGTGTTTGAAATGTGATAGGAATTTGAAGATGAGAATAAAGAAACTTTGTTAAATATAAAAATTAAATTTGACCTCTACTTGGAAGAGTCAAAATGTATGGCTTAGAAAGATTTTGATGTATGGGAATGTTGGAGGAATGGTAGTCATAGATTTGGTGATCTAGGGATGATAAGTAGTGATATATTGAATATTCTAATCACCACAACGACATCTGAGTCTGTTTTTAGAGTTGAAGGTCCTATATGGAGTACGTATAAATGCTCTATACTTTCAAAAAAATTGCAACATCAAATTTGTGTTCAAAATTGGTTACTTGGATTTTGACAAAACGGTAAGATTTTTTTGTTTTTTGAAGCTCTACATCATTTCTTTTAATTACTACTTTTATGAGTCATTGTTATGGTTGATTGCATTTTTTTATGTGTAAGAAGATTGAGTCCAATGGATGATGCAAATGAAAGGGCAACCAAAGTTAATGATGATAACAACCATTTAAATGTTATTTAAGATGAAGAAGAAGAATGAGAATAAAGATGATAAGATCCAATGTTTTATGAGTTTCCTAACTTAGCCCAAGTAAAAATGGGGTTAAACAACCCCATTTAAAATGATTAGTTTAATTAATACCTACAACCAATTATCTTAAAGTACATTAAAAAATTACACCAATTATTTTGGATATGATTGTTTAACCCTATTGTTAAACAACCCCATGTTTTATATGATAGGGTATTATGTTAATATGTGACATTATGTACTTTTCTCTTATGTAATCCTATATTTTTTTTATTATATGATGAGTTCTTATATTATTTTGTAAAGAACTTCTATCTTTTTTTTATTATATTGAGATCACATTATAACAAGTTCTTATATTACTTTGTAATAAGCTTCTTAATTTATTTTTATTATAACATTATCATTTTTTCTCTTTCAAATAATGAAATAGAAAAATATTTTTTATGTTCTTTTTTTCTTTTTTCTTTACCCAAATGAAGGCTAGTTATGTTACACTTTGTTTGAAATGTTGGATTCTAGGTGGAACAATACTAGAAGGATGGGAAAAATGGGATTTTCAGCTTCTTTCCAGAGTTTGGAGTGGCTGAAAAAGAGAGGGATGGAAGAATAAAAGGTGAGACTCATATGACTCAGTGATTCGTCTAATTTCCTTTTTTTCTTTAGGGGGGGTGGGGAGTGAAGGAAAGGTGGTTTGTGTTTTAAAACTACCAGTTTACCCTTACTTTTACATACTTTCTTTTTTTTATTTATTAGAAGTATACATGTCACTTTATATACATTTTGTTTTCTTTCCTTCCACTTTTTATGAAACTAAACAAGACAAAAGAAAGTTTTTAACTTTTTTTCTTTTTTTCATTTTCTTTTCTATCAAACAATCTACAAAATATCTAACTTTTTACAACTCTTTTTCTTTCCTTTCCTTTTTTTTCTTTCCATGTCTTCTCTAAACCAAATATTTCCTTTATGTTCTATAGATATATTCGTACGGGGTTGAATAAAACAAGAGTTTTGTTGTTGGAACAACTTTTATTTTTAACATTAATATAATATCATACTTTTTTAATATTTTATCACTTTTATTTATATATATATATATATATATATATATATATATATTTTTTTTTTTTTTTTCACTCCAATTTACATCACAAAGGTAAAAAGGTTAGGACATCATAGATCATACGGTGTCCTCCTGAAGTGTCTATGAGCGACGTTCAAATAATTAACATTTCCTTAAAACATTTAGATTTTATTTTATATTTAGTATATTTTAAAAATAAACATCAATGTATACGATATTTAAAACGGATATTCTTTGATTTTATTAAAAGAAGTTGAGTCAAATGGAACAAAATCGAACAAAATGTTCTATTGTAACTTGTTTACGTGCCAAATATTACTAAAGGCTTTGCTTATACAAGTTAGTTAAAAGGTTATTGTTCCAGAATGAAAATCAGAAGTCAGTGTTATGAGGTACACATGTTTAATAGAATAAGCGATTGGTAGTAATTGTACCTTGGCGATATGTGTGTTAGTGTTGTTACCATTCGTGCATCTTTATTATGATCAAGACGCATAAGCTTGTCTGAATATTTTTGAGGTAATTCTACTTGAGCTGAAATGCCTCAATATATTTAGAGTTACTTAACGGTCCCTTTTACATGAATACACATTAGTTTAAGAGTTTAATGACCATGTACTGTCAGTGTAAAAAGTTTTATATTATCAATCAATTGGAATTCACTATTGGTATGACTTTTAAAGTATTTATTATAAAAGTAAACAAACTTACAATAAATGGTGGTTTGTGATTAGATGACAATGTAAAATTACTTTACACTGTCAGTACATGACCTATTTTCTCTTAGTTTCATCACCCTGCAAGTCGCTAATGTATTTTTAGAAGCGTCACAATACATTACCTGGAATACACACATTACAATATCATGTGTTTGGAGAAGCGACAAGATTAACCCACCGTGTGTATTGTTTCAAGGGCTTCTTGCATGTCAAGAAGAGACAAGTTACTTATAAGTGTTCCAATACCTCATTGACATCTCATACCTATAGATATTAGAATTTCACTTATAGTTAAGTATTATCTTTTTAGTTCTAATAAATTGTTACTTTATTGATTCATCACTAATTTAAATATCAGAGTTTTTATAAGTATCATCACCATCACCTACGATACTCAACCACAACTAAGAGAGAGTTTACTTGAGAAATTCGTCAATTCAAGTATTTTTTTTGTGTATAATTATCATACTAGTATTAGAACTTATAATCTCATGTATGTTGTTCCAACTTTCACCATTAGACCGACTCTAGTAGATTCCCTCAATTCAAGTGTGGAGCCACTATTTGAGTGACCTTGAATCAATTATCAAACAAAATAAATAAATTAATAATATTTAAATAATATCTTATAAACACACGTTAAAAATATGCACATCCTGCTTATAAACAAACAAAGAAAAAAAACCTCGATTAGTTATAGCTGGATCGAATATTTTTTGTGTGCTTGACTTTTACGCATGCCGTACACATTCCTTAACAACGTGTAAGATCCGATCACATCAACGCAAGTTCCTAGCTATTAGCTAATTCCTATACTAGCAGTTAAGTCAAATCAATCAAATACATATACTCGTAAAAAATAATTTAATTTTTATAAATATTTAATTTTATATTAACAAATTAAAAGTATTTCTTTCTTAATTATTATCACAACGGATTCATTAAGATCAATGTTATTTACATAATAAATTTTTTTACAATTTATCCCGGGAGAGAAATATGAAGAAAAAAAATATAAGTGTGAGATAAGATAAATAATTTCATTGAGAAAAATAAAGAAAAATAGTGTGTGTCTAGAAATTGTTAAATATGTCTAATAATTGTTAAATATGTAATACAAACTAATACGTGATAAAAAAAATTTTACATTAAGTAATATTTAAAATTAAATTAAGGATCTGATTATTTAAATTTTTAAATAAAATAACTATTTAATGAAAAATATTTAAAAATTCATAATAGTTAAAAAAATTAAAATAGTAAAATAATAACAAATTTTTAATTATTTTTCGTAACTTACGAATTATGCTGTTATTATTTTTTTATACATTTTCTTTTACTTATTTAAAAAGAAAATAAAAAATAAAAATAATTTTTGAAAACAAAAATTCAAATTTTTTCTTTCATTTTCTTTAATTCCAATTCTCAAGTTTTCTGTCTCTTTCAATTTTTTCCACCTTTTTGTCCAAACTCCAAACACAAGTTCTTAAGGTATCTAGGTAGGCATAGTCGGCATAGAGGCCGCACGTAATCAGTACAGTAACTGTGCCGAACCGCTGATGGCGATTGATGCCGTAATTGGAAGTTTGATACTTTGATTAAATTAAAAACAAACGAACACGTGGATGAATTTTGACTGGTCCTCGTCCTGCGTTATAGGACAAACTTGTTTCCGTCATTCCTAGCAACTTTTCACCACCACATGAAAAACACACTCCACGTGCGTGCTACTTTGGCTTTGTGGAACTGGAAGGGACAAGCCCTGGTCAACAAAGATTTTGTAAAATTTTTATAATTAAATTTTTATGTTAGTTTATAACAACTTAAAATCGTAAAAAACAATAATTTATGACAGTTTTAGAAATTTTTGAGACTCAATTATAAAAATTTTATACAATCAAGAGTTTAATTATGTTTTTTTTAATTTGAAAGCCTATTTAAGGTGTGTTTAAATTACCGTTTGAAAGCTTCAAAACGTTCGTTTACACTTTTCGAAACACAAAATGAAAAAGAAACTCCAGTATTGGATTGAAGTACAGGTAGGTTATGTTAGATGTAACTTTTTTTCCAAACACAAAATTTTTTAAATAGTCCAAACATCTACCGATGAATTTAACCAAATAAGAACACACAAACATGATACCTATAGTCTATAGATGAATTTTGACTGGTCTTTGTCCAGCATTATAAGACAAGATTTGTTTCGTCGTCGCTAGCTGCTTCTCACACCATATGAAAAACACACTGTTATAGTGTTATAATATACGGCACGCATGAGGGTCCCAGGTCATGTCACAACATAAATGAATTAAGATCTGATTTATGAAGCAGTGCGCAGATGGTTAATAGTCAAGTCAAGAACAGTGTAAGGTTGATGACAACAGAAAATGGCCATTGACTGTGGACAACAACAATTATTAGCCCCACCGGGTTTGATTTCTCCGGCTGCTGAGTGCTGACACTATGGCTCACAGGAAAAAAAAATAAAAATACTCACACTAGATACATGCGAGTGTAACACGTGTAATAGGTGGACAATTAATTAGGACTAACCCAAGTGAGGTTTTTTTACCCCAGAGGTAATTTATTTTGAAAATCATTGAAAAATTACTAAATTAGAATAAGTAGTATTTGGTGAATATGATTTTTGAATCTAAAGTTGTATCCAAACTTACAACTTCTAATTTATTTATTATGACTTTCAAAAGAAGTCGCAATATAATATGCAAATTCTATTTTTTTAATTTTACAACAATACAAGTGAATTAAATACGAAAAATACTTATTTTATTATTTTAAAAATTGAAGTCTCATTTTAGAAACACGACTTTTTTTAAAAAAATAAAAAAATACAAATTGAAGTTTTATTTCAGAAACACGACTTTCCTAGAAAATTAAAAAAAATTAAAGTTTCATTTGGGAAACACAGCTTCTTTAAAAAAAATTGAAGTCTCATTTAAGAAATACGACTTCTTTAAAAAATAAAAAAATTATTTTCCGTATTTAATTTTATTTTTTTTAAATTAAAAAAAAAACTGGAAGCCGCATATCATATTACGACTTCTTTTGAAAGTCGTAAAAAAAAAATAGAACTCGTAACTTCATATACGACTTCAGATTTAGAAGTCGTTTTTGTCAAATACAACTTATCCTAATTTGGTAATTTTTTTCAAAAACCATCCATTTTGGTAATTTTCAAAAAAAATTTACCCCTTCGAGGTAAAAAAAGCCCCCAAGTGAAGACCAAATGTCACTATAGAGCAATTCTTGTGAGACTCACTAATTAATAGGTTGCCAAGAAGAGCAATGGGCGCTCTTCCTTGCTTAAGAGACCAAACACAAACCATTATATATATATATATATATAAACATAAAGTAATTTTGAAGTTAGTCACTGTAAATGTCAACAAAATTTTTACTGTTGCAAAATTTTAAGGCAATTTATTGTTTTAAAACAATTTAACCGTTAATCATTTGACATTTGGAACAATAGTTAAAAATGTAAGGTTTAATTACTTTTTTGGTCCATATAGTTACGCAAACTTTACCTTTTGATCCCTATAGTTAAAAATAATTCGTTTTAGTCCTTAGACATGTATTTTTGATATCGGTTTGATCCTTGCCATTTTAAACCGCTACAAATTGGATAAAAAAACGCCAGAAAATGTCAATTTGTGATTGTTTTACACCGCCAATTTTTATTTTGTAATGGTTTTATTTCACGAAGTTAAGACACATTTTACAACAGGGACCAAATTGATATTGAAAATGCATGTATAGGGACTAAAATATATTATTTTTAACTATAGGGACCAAAAGATAAAATTTTGCAACTATAGGAACTAAAAAGGTAATTAAACTAAAATTTAATGTCTATACATAGTGCACCTTTGACAACATTTTTTTTCACACAATAATCCTTGCAAATTCTCTTAACTTATTTCACCTACTTTTTCTCTTAAATACTCTTTACATTTCCTTTCCTTTTAAACACAAATGGATCCCAATCAATATAATCCCAATTTTTTCTTCAATTTGATGTAAAATTTTTATCGTCCCAATTATCAAAATATTGAAAATCTTTCAATGTCTTCAAATTCTCCACATAACTCAAACATAGTGATTTTTCTCTGATCTTCATTATCTGGTTTCTTTCAACCAAATATGTCATATATTATGGGTTATCCATTTACAATGTCGGGCCAAAGTAGATTAAATTTTCCATTACTAAGAATTAGTCCCACCATGTTAATTTGGTGGGGGGGCTTTGGCGATGACTAATAGCGGGGATTACTCTAATCAACAACCACAAACATTGGTGGGGTCCAAATCGAAGTCTCAAGTTCCTTCATTTTCCCCCCAAATTAACTTGGAAAATATTGCAATCAACGAAGATAAAAGATTGAGTGGTCATGCAAATTCTAAACAAAAGTTTTCAATGAAGGCGAATACACTACTCATTCAATCATGGCTAAATGATTCAGATAACCCAATTACGGGGTTGACCAAAGGATAAGTGGTTTTTGATCAAGGATCAAAGACAACTATAATGAACACCATGGTCATGAACAAGAAAGGGGAATGAGTGCACTAAAATATCATTGGCACAATATAAATTTTAAAGTTCAAAAGTTTGCTAGATGATACATATAAGTTGTATAAAGGAAGAAAAGTGAGAGCTCCAAGAATGATGTCATGAATAATGTATTTGCCATTTTCAATTGAGATGAAGGAGAAGCATTCAAATTTAAGTGACAATTATTGAAAGATAATCCTGAATGAATTTCAAAGTAGGGTGAAGGTGCTTTAAAAATAACAAGTATATATACTTCAAGGGTGTACACATCATCATTTCCATTAAATATGGTAACGAATTGCGAATTTGACCCAACATCATCTCTTTTCTAACGCCTGATGGGAACAAAAATAGCAAAAATGAAGGTCAAAGAAAAATCTAAATGAACACCTTATAACTTTGCAAAGATTAAGACAATACAAGAGTCATTGGATCAGATTGATGGCAATGGAAGATTACATATGTGTAAAGGAGACCGAAGTCCAACTAAAAGAAAGAAAGGTGACTTTGAAGGAGTTTGATATCATCATTATCGCAACTGAGATTGTGACAAGACAATGAACTAACAACTTTTATTGATGAAAAACATGTAGTCGCCACCTAGTTTTAACTTTAGAAAAAACATTAGAAAAACCCTTTTTAAAGAAAATAGTATTTGAAAACCAAAATTTTGGGAGTCAACTACATATAGGAAAGGTATTGACCCCCTACAACATTCATCTTAAAATGGTTACCCTAATTAAATGTGCAAATTAAGATAACTTTAAAAACATTTATTTTATCCATTTAAAACAAAAATAAATTTACATTAATTGATTATATTTAGAAGAAAGAAGAAGAAAATGAAAATTAATTTTGGCTCGACAATTTAATTCTTACTCCTACATATCCTCTAGTGCAACAAGAAACTCAAAGTCATGTAGTGGCATCACAAAATTGTCTTAAGCATGCCTCATCGAAATGTAGAATTAATAAAACGTTACACCTCAATTAAATATGTTTTATTTATATATTTTTAAGAAAATAATAATGATAATAATAATTTATTTTTTTAAGAAATTTGGGATCAACAAGTTGTCACAGCTCATATGTCCTAAATTAAAATGTAGGATTAATAAGGCAATATGCCTTAATTAACCCTTTTTTTTGTATTTTTAAGAAAATAATAATAGTAATCATAATAATAATGGTAATAATGATAATAGTAATAATAATTTCTAAAAGAACTTCGGGGTTATCAAGTTGTTACAATTCAAATTTTCCTACTTAAAACACAGTTTTAATAAGACGTTGTACCTCAATTAATCACTTTATGTATTTTTATAAAAATATAAAAATAAAATGTAAATAAAATATAAGAAAAAAATAAGAGATGGGTAGACTTGTCTTAAGACGTCAACTCTTGATGGGCTTAATGCAAAAAACAATTCAAGCAGCCTATATGCCTCTAACTTGAAATTCCAAAAGCTAAAAAATAAAAAATAAAAAGAGAAAGAGAAAAGAAAAAAAATCGAACTAAGCCATAAGCCTTATACTTTGCACTAGGCCTATATGATCCACTTTTTAGATCCACATGTGATTTGTTTTCTTGGATGTCCTTAATACTTGGTGGTCTCCTCTTTATATAAGGGAAGGAAAAAGTGCATGAGAGTGATTCGCCCTGTGTGAGATTTCTTGAGAAAGGTTAAAAGAGAGTTTTTACTATAGTTATATAGTCTACTTTTAGGCTATTTTTGATCAAGATAGGTGTCAAATTTTGTTTGAAGGTTAGAAATATGAGTTGTAGATCTTTCTCATAGCTTTCCAACAATATAAAAAAAACACCTCATTTGGATAAGTATGGTTGAATATATGACCTCATCTTTTGATGTTGTCTAATATTAAAAAAAAATCATTTACCTTATTTTTCTTTGAAACTTCTCCAATTTTGGTAGAAGGTAAAAGGTGTGGGTTCACATCCCAACTTTAGTAGATAATGTTGGGTAGGTGTTGAGTTATGATGTAGGAGAAGTAAAGGTGTGGCGTGGATTCTTGACTTTATCTAGAAAATAAATAACAAGAATATAAAGGTATTGGACATATTTCGAGCTTTGGCAGAAAAGTATATGGTAGGGTGTCAAGCAGATTCCAAGCTTTGATTAGAAAGTAAAAGACATAAATGTAAAGGTGTCGAGCAATTTTTTGGCTTTGAATGCAAAGTAAAGGGTGTTAGGTGGATTTCAGGCTTTGACAAGAAAATAAACGACATAAAAGTAAAGGTTTTGGACAGATTTCGTGTTTTGGCAAAAACAAGTAAATGACAAAAATGTAAAGGTCCCAAGTGGATTCTAGGTTTTGACAAATGTAAATGATTAAAAAGTAAAGGTCTCGAGCAGATTCTAGGCATTGGTAGAAATGTAAATGCCATAAAGGTAAAGGTGTCAAGTAGATTTTGAGCTTTGATGGAAAAGTAAAGGTGGCAGGCAAATTTTAGGCGTAGATAGAAATATAAATGACATAAAAGTAAAGGTGACAGGCAGATTTGGCTCAAATGTAAGTGGTAGAAAAGTAAATGGTACGAGGTAGATTCCCAACTTTGGCAAAAATGAAGCTAATAATACATGATACAAGACTATGATGGAGGGCATACATGATATGCAATGTAGAACTATAAAACATGTTGTTTGCTTCCTTTTTTTGTTATTGTTTTTTTTTATTTTTTTACTTTTTCAAAAAAAAAATCCTTGACCTTTTATGGTTGTAGGTCTAGCAAGATCAAAGAATGAACTAGAATTTGGTTTCTTTTGATCCATCACATGCTTTGCTTCTTTTTTTTTTTTTTTTTCCTTTAAGGCATGAGCGAAATTTATTTTGAAGTGAATTGTTGTTATAACATTGATCATTTTGAACTACCAATTGGTTGCCACCTTATCACGGTCTACCATGAAGGATTTACTACATTTCCCATGATTTTTGAAACTTTCTAAATGATGGAATATCTTTTATGTGTTATCACATGTTTCATATTTTAGTGACGGTATATATTAATGCAAAATTGCATTTTGATTCAACAATGAGTTGTACACAAAGGTGAGAATATTTTGTCATTAGAATGAAAATTATAGGTACACCAGAGTAGAATGATAAACATGGAGAGAAGAACAATGGAAAAAGATTCATTAAAGAATTTACAAAAAAGGATGACAAATCAAAAGGTTTGGAATAAGAAAGCTAGTTTCCAATGTCTACAACGTAGAGAAACTAATTGGTCAGGTTTTAAGGAAGCTAGTTGTCTTAATCTAATAAAGTAATGGAATGAGGGATTAGGTAATTACCCCATTGACATCAGAGTAACCCAATAATTAAATGGAAAATGCCACAATTTCCCTAATTTATGATCAAGAGAAAGTAATAGTTGCCTTAATCTAGTAGTGCAAAAATGAAATGGAAGATTGAATAGTTACCCTAATTTGAAGTTTGTGACATTATAGTGATGCAATAACAAAATATGAGGTGGAGAGATTGTTCCAGTTTAAAAGCAGATGATGGAATGGCACGTGAAATAATTAGCGTAGTTAAGATTCATGTGCTCTCATTTGAATGATCCCATAAGCGATGAGTGATAACCAATAGTCTTTGATGTGCCAAAATTTTCACCCCACTAATGATTATAACATTTGTGTTTCTCGAAAAGACCTTGGGTGGGCAAGTCTTAAAAACATTTTTCTTTCCTTTTTTCTTAATTTTCTTTTCTTTTTAACTACCTTCTTCACTTTTTTCTTTTCTTTTTTTTGCAAATGTAATAACAATGACAAGTGAGCTAAGTTGTTTTTGTCCTGAAGATTAATAGGTTTCTAATATGGCTAGTGGGAAAAAAGGTTATGAAAAAATGATGTAAAAGGCTCAAATATGTGTTTACTAATATTCAAAAGATGGATATTTAGCACAATGTTACATATAATTTATTATGTCTTTTCTTTCATATTTTTTTTTTATATTCTCAGTCTTTTTCCTCCTTTTCTCTTTGCTTTGACGATATCATGAGTTAAGTAGAATCAATGCAAACACCATACTAACCCCAAGTGTCGGGCGATCCCTATTTAGGGTCATTGAAGAAAAATTTTAATCATTTTTTCAGGTTCAAAAAATTTAGCTAAGGATAATATATTTTTGGATAAAGAATTAACTAACTAGAATTGACTTTAGTGGTGGTTATATTAAAGTAAACTATTGGTTTGAAACGCCACTAAATCGATTACTAATGATTCTAAAATGATGTTAAATTTGCCGCTACAAATTCATATAACATCATTTTTAGCTAATTGTCATAATAACCATCGTTAAGGTTTGAATTGAATGTTGTCAATTTGATAACTGCTTTTAATTTCACTATAATTAAATTCATTTTTAAATATAACAGCGGTTGTTGTAACATCCTGGGCGCAAATGAGGGCGGCGAGTGATCGCCAGTGCAAAAGAGATAAGGTACGGATAAGGAGCGGCTCCTGGCAGGCTTCCAATTGGAGGGACACATGAATGAATCAAATACACACCGAAATGAGAAGGATCCAGAGGCTGTGCAGGTATGGGACTGTACAGTTGAGGATAGCTTAAAGGAATTAATAGGTGCTACTTATACCAATAAGATGCATATACTTTTTGGTAACCTATCACTTAAGAACTCTACAGTTAAGCGTGCTTGACTTGGAGCAATTTTGGGATGGGTGACCTCCTAGGAAGTTTCTTAGGAAGCGTGTGAGTGAGGACAAAGCACGCTGAAAAGTCTTGTATTGGTTTGTGAGAACAACTGTCAATCCTGAATGCGGCCAGGCATTACAGTTGTACTACCACCACTAAATTAATTCATGCTGGCAATTGTCAAACCACCCTTAATGCTGTAATTAAATTTATTCTTAAATATAACGACAATTGTATAACTGCCACTAAATTAAATCATTTTTTAGTCAATTCTATATACCGGCAGTTGAGGAACCACCATTATAAGAATTTTTTTTTCCAATAAATTGCTTGTATCAATGGTTTTAAATGCCATTAAAAGATCTTGATATGATGTGTAAAACTTAGAGTGATCTTGATATTTTTCCTTTTTGTTTCAATATCTTTAACAATTATACTTTGATTTGTCAATATTAAATCTAGTATTTTCATTCATTTTGATCCAATAATAAACAATCTTTACATGTATATGATAATTAAATTTGTCATGCATAGTTGATGGGCAAAATTAGTTAAATGCAAATGTATAGCTAGTAAAAAAAATACATTTTTGTAAAATTTACACAATATCACTAAAGGAGAAATGGAAGATAGCTAGTAAAAAAGAGGATTCTACCTACAATTAACACAATAGTCAAATAGCTATAATCTATTTTAACATAATAGTCATATAGCTAGAATCCATTTTAATAAGTAACAAGAGTTTATAACATTTTCCAACATTAACAAAAGATGTAGATAAAGACAATAAGAAAATAACTTCTCTAACTAGCTAAGTAAATTAAATATCACTAACCTACAATACTCGAAATATAGCTCAAAAGATATCAGAGAAGTTAACTTAATTCCATTAGTCTGAATACAACCTAAATAAAATGAGACATCAACCTTGAATCTAAACTGAAAGGCTAAACCTCGTGCATGTAAGAGCTATAGGCCAAAAAGAATCAAGTAGCTAAATCAAATAGATTAATCACCTAGCAAATGAACAAAAAGAAAGTCAATGAGACACACACACACACACACACACACACATATATATATATATATATATATATATATGGGATGTATATTATGAGAATGACTTTCTTATATGAGAATGAGAATAGTTAATCTCAATCGTTAAATTAAAATAGAAGACCTAGATTAAAATACTTAAGAATTCAAATTTAAACCTCATGTAACCATCAAATTTCTAAAAGATTAACCAAATAAAAATCAAATCTCTAAAAAATCTCAATTATCATGTCACTCTTCTCCAAGATTGTCGTTAATCCATCACCATCACCACCATAACCGCTGCCACCCCGGCGGTGGTGGTAGCAACAACGACAACGATGGTGGCGATGGTTGTGGTGATGGTGATGATAGTCATGATGGTGGCGGCAGCAACGGTGATGGTAGTGACAATCATGATAGTGGTGGTGGTGGTGGCGACAATCATGACAATGGTGATGGCGACAGTCATGATAGTGATGGTGATGGATTAATGACAATCTTGAAGAAGAGTGACACGATAATTGAGATCTTTTAGAGATTTGATTTTTGTTTGGTGAATCTTTTAAAGATTTAATGGTTACATGATGTTTAAATTTGAATTCTTAAGTATTTTAATGTGGGCCTTCTATTTTAATTTATTGATTGAGATTGACTGTTCTCATTCTCACATAAGAAAAAAAAATGTAGGCAAGTATGAAGGAGTCACCATCTAGATAAGGTTTCACGATAACAAAATAGGAAATACAATCCAAAATGGCTACCACTAATCACCTTTTGTTCATCTTAAGCTTCACTCAGGCCTGAGTATGGGACCTCACTCTTAATTGTGTCAAAATGTAAGTGTGATGCATGAAGGGGTATATCCTACCCAACCTGCAAAACAAGCAACAAATATATACAACATAAACAAATGTCTTCTACCCTAGAGTTTAATTCAATCAAAACAAATTTACAATAATTAATGACTACATCAAACAAATAAATAAAAGAACAAAAACGAAAATCAGTAAACAAATGAGGGTGAAATAAAGAAAGAAAAAATTATTTGTTTTATACATTTAATCATGTTAAGCTTTACTCTCTGAATGTCCTTAGTGGACTCATCATTTGTTGCAATTGAGATTGGGATGAGGAGATGAATTGAAAACTTTTTGTTGATGCATGGAATCACTATTAATGTTTATTTCTAGGTAAAATATTGAAAAACCCTTTTTAAAGAAAATAGTCTCCGAAAGCTAGATTTTAAGTTTGGGAGTTGATTATGTATAGGAAAGGTATTAATGCCCTACAACATTGTCTTAAAACAGTTAGTTCTAATTAAATGTGTAAAATCAAAATAACTTTTGCTCCTTTAAAGTAAATTAATTAAATTTAAATGAATTAATAAAATATATTTGAAAGAAAGGAGAATATATATATATATATATATATATATATATATATATATATAGGGGGCATATCTAGTGAGAGGGGTCATTCTTATATGAGAGTGAGAGGATTAAATCAGCACCATATAACCATACATGAATGGTCAGGATTTAATGTCATTTGACCACTTAAAAAAGTCGTATGACTTTTTAAAAATCTCACATGACTTGTGTGTTTTAATCTTGACCATTCATGGTAAGATCTAATGGTCCAGCTTTATTCCTCTCACTCTCACATAAAAAAGACCCTCTCACTAGATATGTTCCCTATATATATATATATATATATACATATATATATATATATACAGGGTCAAGATCTGTTGATACCAGGTATTAAAGTTAGTCAAATTACACATTCAATAATTTTTTGTAGAATGCAAATTTAACCAATCCAACCGTTGAATTATATGATATTATATTCATAATCATGTATATCAAATTTCACACCATTTTGACTTTTTTTTATATGTTATCTAACATTGAATATTCACATATATTTTAATATCATATTATACACTAAAATAAAGTGGTGTGATGAACTATTAAATAATTTTGAAATTATATGAAATTTTGTATACTTAATCTAATTAATAAGAATATAAAATTTAACGGTTGGATTTGTTAAATTTACATTTTACAAAAAGCTATTGAAAATGTAATTTGACTAACTTTAGCACTTGGTGTCAACAGATCCTGACCCATATATATATATATATATATATATATATATATATATATATATATGTATGTATGTATGTATGTATGTATGTATGTATGTATGTATGTAAGTCTTATGGTTCAGAATTTGATAGTGTACATGTTTTTGGCATTAGAGTTCAAAGATGGGCATTCGTCTGCTTTCGAAGATGTTTTAGGTGGAGAGTGTGCGCGACGTTGATGGGAGTGAAGGAGGCATGAATAGATTTCAGGGCAATCATTTTTTCATGAGGGATGGATTTGGTACTTGCGAGAGGAAAGAGCTTCTAAATCTGAAAACTGGGATTTTTGTAAAAGATTTAAAATCTAGAGTTCTTGATCTTAGTAACATACTTGATAATTTTGAAAATTTAAGTAAAAAGGAAGCATTAGGTCAGGCCAAGAATGCACAAACTGATCTAGTACACTTTTTGGCTCAATTCCCATTAAACCAAGTTAAAAATATTTTTAAATAAGTTCAAAATCTGATTTAAAATTACTCACTTTTTTATATCGCTTGTATCTAAATCAGTTCAAGAACCGATTTTAAAAGCCCTTTTTAACCGATTTAAAAAGTGTTTTCTACAGTAGTGATTATACCTTAATTAATCCTTTTTTGCATTTTTAAGAAAATAATAATTTTTTAAAAGAACTTCACGATCATTAAGTTATCACAATTTAGATGTCCCAAATTAAAATACAGTATTAATAAGGCATCACACCTCAATAAACATATTTTTTGCATTTTTTTGAATAATAAAAAAATAACAATATTAAAAATAAATAAAAAGAATGCAAATAAAACATAATGAATAAGGTTGTTCATTAGATTGGATTGACTTGGTGAACTGACAATCCAAACTAAACAAATTAATTTGGTTCAAATTTGTTAGATTAATTGGTTCCTTTCACTTTAATTCGGAACCAAACCAATTATAATTGCTTCGGTTCTCAAATTTATCTTTTTTCAATCCAAACTAACCCAATGACTCAATCAACAATTTTTTAACATTTACATTAATACATTTTAGATTTTTGTGCTTAAATTTGTTCTTCTATTCTTTCTTTTCTTTCTTTTTCATTCATTTTGATCTTTTTATGATCTTATCTAATGTTTTAAAGTGTCTTAATTTGGTCATATTTATAATGTAATTTTTTTCTCATATTTTAGGTAAAAGAATTAATGACATATATGAAGTGATAGCTATACAAAAACTAAATATTGAATAATATAAATAATTAGTCATCAAAAAACAGAAAATATTTTTATTTTGCATTCATATAAAATTAAAAAATATATAAAATAGACAATAAGTGCATATAAAAACTTAAAAATATATTTTTTTATGTCATAATTCGATGACTTGAACCAAACCAACCCGATAACCAAACCAAACCAACCCGATCTTAATCAGTGTGGTTTGGTTTGGATTGGCTGAAATTTTTTTCAAAACTTGAAACAAATCAAATCAATATAATATAATTTGTTCAAATATGATTTTACCTGAAATTAAACCAAACCAACCCATGAACACCGCTAATAATAAAAAAGTTACATATTAGTTCTTATATATAATTCAACTGATCTAGAAAGTTTTATTAAGAATTTTAAAAATTAGGAAAAGCTTCACCATTTTAGATTGGTTGTATAAAGAATTAATCTAAAATGTGAATTTTAAATCAATTTTAAAGCAACTGATGTAAGATATCGATCGAATATTACTAGTAAGGGGCAACTTAATTGAAAGAGGATTTCTGCCAGATATAACCTGTCCTTGTTATAGTGAGTGCTCTGAAATTGTATTTCATGCTCAGGTTACATGTTCACATGTAAAGCCAATTTGATTTGCTTCCCCTTTCTCTTTACGTGTTCAAGGAAATGAGCAGGATGACTTCATCATGATGGTTACTTTCATTTTTATCCTATCCAAATGATGTTTTGCCTGTTTGCCAATTCTTTTTAGCATGCTCTGGACCATATGGCAAAGAAGGAATCAATGGACTTTAATAACAAATTGTGGAGTATGGACAAAACAGTGAACAAAGCTCTGTCAGTTTTGGTTGTTTCAAACACTCAAAGACGTGTGAACCTTGCAGTACAAACCGGAACATCCACTCATTTGTGGACTCTGCCAGCACCTAATGTGGTAAAAGCTAACTTAGGTTAACCAAAATGAGGCTAGTATTAGAGTAATTCAGAGATCATTTAGGTGATTGTTTGGCAGCAGCTATAAAGCATCTAGAATCTATTGATAAGGTGAAAGTGCCTGAAACTCTAGCATTATGTTGTGCTATGCAATTGGCATTAGATCTTTGTCTTCAAAATATGATTTTTGAGACTGATATCCTTCTTTATCAGGCGTGGACATCAACAACTCATGGTTTCTCAAATTTTCATGGTATTTTCCAAGACTGCAAGGCTTTTTCATATAGCTATTTATCTTGTTCTCTGATTCACGTTTGAAGAGATGTTAATCTAGTTGTAGACTATTTAGCCAAGTTATCTTTTACAAATACAGATCCTTATGGCAGGTGTAATGTCTAAAACCAATTTTTTTCCTTAATGAACTTTCATCCGCTATTTCAAAAAAAAGAAAAAAAAATACAATTTAATAAAATAAACTAATTATTTTAGGTTTAATATATTTGTAGGTTTCTGAACTTTTTAAGAATTCTTAATTAGGTTTCTAAACTAAAAATTTATGATTGGGTCCTTGATTTCTTACAATTTTTGTAATTGGGTCCTTAGAATTAATTTATGGCAGCTTGAAACCGAATGAAAATTTATAATTTGTAGTGATTTTACTAATTCTAGGGACCCTATTACAAAAATTGTAGAAGATCAATGACTTAATTACAATTTTTTTTAGTTTAGAGACCTAATTGAAAAGTTTCAAACAATTTAAGGACCTACGGATGTATTAAACTATTATTAAATTAATTGAAACCAATTTAAATATTTTAGTTTGAGTTATCAAGTTTGAGAGTAAAAGCAAATGTTATTAATATGATACTAAGAAAAATCATAATAACCAAATATGGTTAAGTCTAGTAGAAAAGATTAATTTCACACAAAATAGTAAACTACGATCTTAAATACAAATGTGAGAAATATTCATATTTAGTGTCTGTAGGTATGAAAATAGGTTATGCTGCTCGACAGGAGCTGATAGCGTAGTCTACATTAGGCCTAGGCTAGGCCAGACTTTTTTAGAAAATAGACTAGGCCAATGTTTTTATTAAAGCCTATTTAGTTAAAAAAGGCTAGGCTTAAGGCATTTAAAAAGTCTTTCAGGCCTAATAGGTCGGCCTATTTAAATAAACATAAATAAATATTTATTGTTAATATTATTATTATTGTATTAAATTTTTTATAATGTATTAATATTATACATTTATTTATCTTTTTAAATGATAAGCATGTTGACTTACATAAAGACTCAAGCTTATAAGTTTATTGAAAGATAAATTATATCTTATTTAGAGGTCTTATTGCAAAATATGTTTATAAATAAATTATCATACCTTTATCATGGTGTTAAATTATCATAAAATAAGCTCTTAAACAAGCTTGTAGGCCAGGTCAAGCTTTTATGTAAGCTAGGTCAAACCTTTAAAAAAAGCCTATGATAGATAAATAATCCAAACTTAGGCCATAGGTTTTTAACCAAGGTCAGGCCCAAGTCCAGCAAAGCATAGCATGGCCCAACCTATTTCCACCTCTAATTATCTAATCCTATTTTAAACAAGAGATTATCTCATATGAAAAAAAATACTTGAGAGAAACAAAAACCATATCATAATGCATTTAAAATACACTTAAATATGGTTATTTTTTAATTTAAATAACATTTATAAATAAAAATTAAAAAATTATAAATATTTTCACTATTAATAACTAGCATTTTAATTCGTGCATTGCATGGGTCAAATCTATTATATAAATTTTATGATTATAATTATAATTAATTAGTATAAAAATATTTAATAATAATTAAATTAGATATATTTTAATATTATATAATATATCAAAAATAAATTATAACAAAATAAAATAATCTAAAAATATAAATAAAATAGTCATATTAAAAATCATGTATGGTAAAAAAGTTTGTAATATGATATAGAATAACAATTGCACCCCAATCCTTTTATTGTATTTTACTTAACAATCTTATTGAACAAATTAAGCATCTGAAATAAAATAATTGTTAGTAAAAGATATAAAACATTTGTAAAGACAAATAAACAATAATTTAGAAATTGAAAACAAAAAAAAAGTAAGAAAATGTCTTCTATTTAACTTATTTATCTTTACTCATTCTATTTTATTTTTTTGGTCATATATATTTATTCTTGATTGCTTGTTAGTTAATTTAAGAGAAGAAAAATCACATATACATATTTTAAAACCGACATGCATTTTCAAAGAAAAAAAAAACAAAATCTACCTTAACACACTTAATTTTATTTTTATCCTTGTCTTTTTATTTTTATTTTTGTGAAAAAAGACACCATTCGTAGAAAATTCAACCATTACACATAGTTGCATTTAAAAAATTAAAATTAAAATTCTAAATAACAACATAAAACCTGATCCATAAATAAAATAAGGAAAAGTTGAAAGAAAGCACACAACTCTTTACTATATAACCAATGTGTTGTATTTCAACAACTAATAGCATAATATTTGTGTGATTGCATAGGTAGCATTAATTTTCAAACACATAAGATTAATAAAAATTAGTTCATTAGAATAATTTTTAAAAACAATAAAAATTTATAATTTAATAAATTTCCCAATAAACTTTAATTTTTCTATCATTTCAGATTTTAAAAATTAATCCTAATATTTTAGTTTTAAATTTTATTGATCAATTCTTATATAAAGTGTAAGATTTTTTTTTCTTTGAGCAACAATTTTAAGTTATTGTATTTATTTTGAATATATAAAAACTATAATTCATAACTCTTGTAGTATAAGTATTTACTAAATTAAAATTTTATTGGAGCATTTTTTTTTTAAAATATGGTGATTTTTATGATAGAGAAGTTAAGTTTTTGTTCATTGGTGCACAAAGCATCTTGCTTTTTAGTATTTTTTGGGTGTACAATGGCAACAATAGGATTAGAAATTAGGACTTTATGCAAACTATTCTTCACCGTTAGGCTAACTCTAATTGATTTTTAGTATAGTTAGTATTTTAACTTGTGCATTGCATAGAATAAATATTTATTTCATATAACATAAATTTATAATAAATAAATACTTAATTCTAAATATATAATATAAATTATATTATAATTAAAATTTGTAATAAATAAATATTTTTGAACATATAGACTCTTTTTAAAATTTATAATATAGAATTTATATTGTAATACAATGTCATTCTAATTATTGATAATTTCTTTTAACAAATATTAAAATTTAATTTAAAACTAAAGATATTAAAAATAATAGATAAAAAGATATGAGAGGTTAAACAAATTCCTAAAAACACTCTCATTGAGGAATGTCAGCTAAAAACGCTTTCGTGAAAAGTGGAGGTTCTAATTTAATATATAGGGTGGATATATAAAAACTATAATTCATAACTCTTGTAGTATAAGTATTTACTAAATTCAAATTTTATTGGAGAAATTTTTTAAAAATATGGTGACTTTTATGATAGAGAAGTTAAGTTTTTGTTTATTAGTGCACAACACATCTTGCTTTTTAGCATTTTTTGAGTGTACAATGACAACAATAAGATTGGAACTTAAGACCCTGTGCAAACTATTATTTATTGTTAGGCTAACTCTAATTGTTTTTTAGTATAATTAGTATTTTAACCTGAGCATTGTACAAAATAAATATTTATTTCATATAATATAAATTTATAGTAAATAAATACTTCCGAATATATAATATAAATTATATTATAATTAAAATTTATAATAAATAAATATTTTTGAACATATAGATTATATTTTAAATTTACAATATATAATTTATATTGTGAAACAATGTCATTCTAATTATTGATAATTTTTTTAAAAAAATATTAAAATTTAATTTAGAACTAAAGATATTGAAAATGATGGATTAAAAGATATGAGAGGTTAATTTTAAAAAAAAAATATTCTTATTGAAGAATGATAGCTAAAAATACTCTCGTGAGAGATAGAAGTTCTAATTTAATATTAGGATGGATAAATATTTTATTATATTAACTAAGACTACATTAAAGAGATAAGCCTTTTAAAATTGAAAGAAAATAATGAAAATAAATTATTAAAATCAAGATACATAATCTTTATTTATATGGTGTGTAAAATACAAAATTTTAAAATTAAATTCAAATTAAGATTATACTAATCTTAAAATTCAATTTATCTAAAAATTATTTCTTCAATTTAATAAGTTATATAAATATTTAAAATTAAATTAAATTTATTATATTAAATAATAAATTATTATTAATAATAATAAATATTTTAGTATATTAAATAGAAATTAATTAAAAAATAAGACTTTTACATTAAAAAAATATAAACATAAATGATTAAAATTAAAATATATTATTTTTATCGATACAAAGTGTTAAAATTTAAAATTAAGTGTAAATTATAATTATAACATATTTAAAATTTACTTTATTTAAAAAAATGTCTCAAATTTAATATAATATATCAAAATTTAAATTTGAAGATAAATGGTCTCGTCTTGTTTTCTCCACTAAAACGAAATTCGTGCATCGTTGTTTGCCGGATGCTGCAGTGCTGCTATCGATAAGGTTGTAAACCTGTGCCATTAATACGAAGAAAATGTTGGCACCAAATCACACGCGCGAGACGCTTTCCCGCTCTCTGCCACAACCGTCGTGCCTTCCTCCCGAGCCGGTCAACATCCTCCTCCGTCGCCGCCACCTCCTCAGCACCACCGCATTCACCCTCTCCTTCAATTTCAACGTCCCTTTCACAACCTCTCTGTCCGTGTCAGAGCCGGTAGCCAGTGCCGGCGGCCTCTTCCAGATGCCCCCACCACGCCTCATCAACCGGTAATCCCGTAAACCATTCTCTGCGCAAGACAGTTATAATAATAATAATTAATATCTTACCTTCTTGTTGTTGCTGCGTTTTGTGTGGGAAGTTATTTTCTGGTGAGAGCTGGTGAGTCTGAGTTCGAGAGCATGGGAGTTATCAACACCAACCCGGTGGCGAAGACTTCTGTGGATAGCGGGTTATCTGAGAGAGGGAAGAAACAGGCTATAAAAGCGGCTTTTCATTTGAAAGAAATGGGAGCGTGTGACAAGAGCTGTTGGATCTGGTCTGCTATAACTCAGAGAGCTTACCAGACTGCTGAGATTATTGCTTCTGTTAATGGAGTTACCCGTAGGTTTGTTTTTGTTTTTGTTTTCTCTATTTAGTTTACAACCATAACATAATTTTGACTCGCTATGCACCCCAATTCCCCAAACCTGACCATACTTGTAAATTTCTTTGATTTCAGTTATATAGTCCCAGAATATAGCTTTCTGGATGCCCGTGGGTTAGGTGCCTATGAAGGTAAAAAATTGGAATCTGTTTCAGAGGTAGGATTTCTCCCTCTGCTCTTTTCTTTAAATAGCATAATTAAATTAGGCCAATTTAGATAAACTTTTCTATAAACTCATGTAAAATGAATTAAATTAATTTTTTCTATAAACTAATCAATTCAGGCACTTCAGTTTTTGAAAAAGTTAGATAATTTTTTTTTATAAAAATTAAACTAATTTTAATTTATAAGAAAAACTCAATTTATTCTACCTTTTTTATTTTCTTCTCTTATAAGTATTTATTAAATTGTTTATTCAAAACATGGCTAAATTGGATTTTTTTAGCACAACTTTCATGTGCTTTAATTTTTTTTATTTATCTTTTTGTTTACATTGGTGGCAAGGCAACCAACCAAATTTGAAACTAAGACATAGTACAATTATTCGAACTCTACACTATTAGGTGAGTAACATACAGTCAAACGATAGTGTAAACAAACGTTAAAATTAAAATAAGTCCTATCTTTTATCACAACTTTCCTCCACTCTTGTTGTGATGAGCTAAAGTGGAATTTGTGCGTTGATGTTAAGAACGTACCTAAGCGTGGGAATCTTTCAAATGCTCCAGGTGTATGCGTCAGATGGTATATCTCCGAACATCAAACCTCCTCCCATTGATGACGGAACTCCGAATGAGAGTGTTGCGGATGTTTTTGTTCGTGTGACACAGCTCATGTCAATTCTTGAAACTCAGTACTCCGGTGACACGGTTATTATAGTCTCGCCAGATTCTGACAACTTGACAATCCTTCAGGCTGGTTTGATAGGACTAGACCTACGAAGGTAACTGCATAGTCCGAAGCTAAAGCTATATGTGTGCTGTATGGTTTTAATTAAAGCTTCAATTAAGGTTTTAATTCTGGTTACTTAGTTCTACATCACATTTTTGTTGCTTTTTCTTGAATTTCAGGCACATGGATCTGTCTTTTGCTCCTGGTGAAGTCCGCTTTGTTGATCCCAATGACATTCCTACATACAAGCAGCCTGCATCTGCTGTATATAAATGTTCCAAGAACCCACCAAACTGTAACTAACTGATTTCTTTCAAGTTATAGCAGGAAAGTGGATATTGATTAGTAGTTCAAGTTGTTCCAATGTTTAATTCTAAAATAAAAAACTTATTATCTTAATAGAAACAAAAGATGATTAGATGAATGAATGTGAGTTCATAAATGTAAGTGAAGGCCAAAAATAAAAAACTTGATAGAAACAAAAAAGGTTGAGCAATCTATACAATGGATGGAGAATATATATACAGGGTAAGAATGAGTAGTTTGCTCCTGCATATTAAATGCATAATGGAGAAAGGAGAATTATGCAATTGAAATTGATAGACTCAGTTCAAAATAATTTTTCTTTTAATGGAGAATTGAGGCCGGAATTACAATGCTATCGAGTTATTATATAATTCATTAATCAAATAAAAATACTCAAGATAAAAATTTCCACTCCAAAACTTTGTTCAGAGACAAATCCCATAAGTAATTCCAATAATAGAGTCCAATGTGAGGTACAGTTTCAGAAACGAACAAATGGAAATCTGTTTCTATACAGCTATATGAATATTAGAAAGTTGTGGGTGACAAATGTTTTGCACAATTGTTACTTTAATTTAGTGATTTCTTTTTCCGCCAAGAGTGTTGCATTAGTAAAAAATTAATTATTTTCTGTCACGCCTCTGATGTCAATTCTTTTTTTTTTTTTTTTTTTCTGGAAAATGTTGCATTCACACCAGCATACTATCTACATCTAAAGAGAAGAGAAAAAAGTGTTGATACAATAAATGATATAATGTGATAGAAAGAGAGAGAGAAAAAAAATGACACTGATGGTATCATCACTCTTTTCTTGCTGTGTATTATCATTCTTTTTTTTTTCTTGCTGTGACAAAGCATTAAAATAACGTCTTCTCTCATATCCATTACGAGGAACAAAAAAACAAAGAAACAATAACCTATTTAAACGAAATTAACTAATATCATGTGATTTTTTCATGTGAATGTTTGATTTTATTTTATTTTATTCATTTTTCGGGTGAAATCAAACTACTTATGCTATTGCTTTGTTCCAACTTCCAGGCCACCAAAGTCGAGTGCTTATTGTCTATTCATCTGCTGAACTAAGATACGAGTCCTGTCCAAGTAAGCGAACAAAACAGATTGAAGCCTCATCGGCCAATTATTATTTTTATATATGTAGAAACAATTGCTCACGTAATTACATATCCTGGTGATACTGGTTAAATCCTTCAAAACCCTTCTTAAAATAATGCTTACAGACTTAGAATAACTGACGTCACAGTGATTGAACCTCTTGAATTTATGTGTTTCAGGAACCGAAGTTTACGGCGTGCGGAACGGTTCGTTGATTAGTTTTGTTTTGGGTTTCCAATTTTTGAATTGACGTAATTTTAGCACTGGGCAAAAAATTCAAAACACCGGACCACACCAAAACCTCAATTGTAACTAAAAGTAAAACAATAGGCCCATTTTAAAATGGATACGTAGCTCTTTAGCTTTAAGCGTGCTGTTAGATTTGCATTTGTTTATTTGTTGTGTATAGTTATAAATGCTCTTTCTTTAACATTGTGTGTTTTTGTAGGTGTATTGAACATTTTGAATGAATGATCCTTTGACAAATAAATAAAGACAAGTTTGGTTGACCGTTTTGTAACCAAAGGAGGTCCACTGGTTCAAAATAATTTGTCTCAAATTCATCTCATTCATGAAAGTATCACACACACACTCGACTCTCACTTGCGTTCATGAACACAGATTCTAGAAGGAGGCATTTTAACATATCTCACTGCACCATAGATTCTTAAAACAAAATCATCAATCTCTTTTAACTCCTCCTTCACAATTAAATTCAAAATATATACACAACAATGCATATGAATATCCTCTCCTCTCAAAACTAATTAGTTGCTCCAAGACAATAGTTTCTTCTTCAAGTTTTGAACCCCTGTATCACTTGACATAGCGTTATTAACTCTCAAGCTAAAAACACGATTGAACCCTCGATTTAACCCATATGATTCAAGCATAACTCAACAGTTTTAGCCGTAACCTCTCTCGCATGACTTGTTATTTGGTGAAAATTCAAAATCTTCTTGTGCAACTTCCATCCATTATCAATGAAATGAATTGTCAAATACATATAGTTTAGATTCTAATTTAAAGTCGTATCAATAGTGAGATAAACTCTTTGATAATGTTGTGAAAGAAATTTCTTCAAGTTTGTCTTCTTTGTATCTCAATGTTATTATGTTGCGCACTAATTAAGGTAGCACATGATAGAACATTAAATTTTGGTCGTAAAGCATTTGAATACCCCTTAAAAGCGTTATGTTCTACAAATCAAAAAGAAAGCTTGGTCTCCACAAACATCTTTACTAGTTTGTTTTGACAAAAAAATTGGGTCAAATCTGTCATACAAAGGAGATTTAACATATCCATCCATAGTCGTTGATGATGAAGCTATTTTTTGCATCTTGTTTCCTTATTTGTTGGGGTTATCCTTGGATCTCAACGAATGAGAATGCATTGCACTTGTTTCATTCTCATATAAGATTATATGACATTATAATATATACTAGCTTCTAGCCTTTTTATTTGAACTAGACACTCTAGTAGAATAAAGTGATTCCAAGCATCCAATCGATTTAACGTTTATCATGGCAAGGAGGTATCAAATTTGTAGAGCCAGTGATCACTAGTGGAGTAGAAACCACATGCTCGACTATCTTTGAGATCGAAAAGTCACCCTAATAATCCATTGATGATGTATATATGTAAACCAAGACATCAATTTTTAGCTTCAATATTTTCAAAATCTTCATCTCATTTTAAACAAGGTACGATTTTATCTCATTCAAGAAGAAAGTTTTTTTTTTTTAATACTTGGTTAATGATGAATTCTCAAGTCTCGAATCTTGTACTCAACAAATTTTTGGCAGCATCTTGAATGTGGTAACATCCACCTCGATCAAGTATGCACCTAAAGAACAATACCAAATGCAGTGAACCATAATCTCATCAAGTATAAAATACAAGACTTAAGACTTAACCATTAATCAAGTATAAAAAAATAAAAAAAACATTTCTTTCCAAACTATCCAACTTGGACAATTTAAGATTTAATACATTGAGCAATACTTTAAAAAATTACATGTACTCATTAATATTAAATCTCAAACAGGAAATTGAGAAATTGAGGTTTTTCTTAAATGTAAACTTAAATACATAAACAAAACTTTAACCCCTTATCAACTTGAAATTCAAGTTCATGAAAAATATGTTAAAAAGGTCTCCAATGTTGGTGACTTTTTTTGCCACCATATATACATTACATGTAAAGTAGAAAGAGAGCAGAAAACTTCATTCATACTCTAATTATCTATGTTGTTCAATTGACATGATAACATTATAAAGAGAAGAAAGAACATGCAAATCATAAAGTAGAGTATATCACATAAATAAAAAGATAACTAAGCAAAATGAAGCATTTTAAGCAATACTAGAGAGACACCAAATCAAGAATTTTTACATATGTTGATGTTGTTGCAACGTCCTTAACAAATGTTATATATCTATGTACATTGTATGTTGCATAAGGCAACACAAGGATGTGTCAATGAAAAAGAGGAAAGGAAACCAATAAGCCTTTAACCCAAGCCTTTTATAAATATGTATATCCCTTGCAACCATAGGGGAATGTTTATACATATAAAGTAGTAAATATTGGAGTTGTTAATTTTCCCCACCTAAAACTAAGGAGATTTTAGACATTTTATTCTTAAATATTTTAGTTTTATTTTTTTAATTATTTTTTAATTATTGTACACATATTGTGGGAAGAGTAGGTAAATGGAATGTATTAATGAGCTTTTAATTGCTACCAATTATTATGTATATATATGGTAGGTCTCATGAATTTAACGTACCTAGATTATATTATTTTATTTTCTTATTTTTTATTTTACTTTTTTAATTATGCATTAATTGATGTATATGAGTTAAGAAGACTAGATAAGAAGAATGTATTAACAATTTTAATTGCTACTATTTATTATGTATACTTAATATGTCTAATGAATTTAATATATTTAGAATAGAGAAAACAAGCTATGCACTGATAGTGTAAAGTAGTTTTACACTGTCATCCAATCACAAACCATCATTTATTGTAAGTTTGTTGACTTTTATAATAAATACTTTAAAAGACATATTAACGATGATTTCTGATTGGTTGACAGTATAAAACCTTTTACACTGACAGTGCATAACCATTAAATTCTTTAGAATATACCTACTAGGGTTGGTCTAGTAGTGGGGGGTTTGTGTAGTTTGCATGAGGTTTTAAGTTCTATCCTTAATGTCACCATTGTACACACACAAAAAGGAGTATACTACTTCATTTTCTTTTTTATTTTTATTTAATTCACTTTTGTATTTATGAGTGGAAAAGAAATTGAGAGGTGGAAAGAAATTGAGAAATTTCTTTTCACTTGTTTAAATGAGTGGAAAAGAGAGTAAAAAATTATATAAAATTTATACAATTTTTTATATTAATTAAAAAATTATTTTTTTAGTCCATTATTTTTTATTAACATAGAATTATTTATTGTTATTTTTTAATCTTTTATGTTATAAAATTATTTAATTTTTAAAAATTAAAAGAAAAAATAAAAAAAGAGAAATTATTTCTTTCTCATTTCATGTCAATTATGAGAAAGTATTTTTTAGTAAATCCCAAAAAATAACTTCCCTTAATTTTATTTCTACTCTAAAAGACTAAAACAAATAATCGAAACATAATATTTCTATTTTATCTTTGTTTTTACTATTTTCTTCCACTTTATTTATGCTTATACAAAGAGTTGGTTGTATTTGGATTTCTTGCAATCACATTTCAGTTTCACACATTCAACCTACAATCATGAACCAATAACGGGAATTTTTTTATTTTAATAATTTTGTAAAGATTGAAAAATAAAATCAAGGGTTTAGATCTAGGTTTCCTTTTCTCTTTGAGTGCAAAGAATCTTCCTCTGAGTTGATTAGCTTTTTTTTTTTTTTTTTTGTTTACTGGACATTTTCTTTTGGGACGCTTTCTAGCATGGACCAGCTAAGTAGGTGGTTCAATGTGTACCACCATTTTTGACTGGGTATGAGAAGTTTGTCCTTTTTTTTTTTATTTTGAAAAAAAAGAGTATAATTAAATATGTTAGAATTGAAATGACTGTATTGTCCTCCATAAAAAAACAGTTATGTCCTCCGTTAAAAAATAGTAACATCTAACCCGTAATCCCTAACAACAATTGTAAGTCTAATCGAAGATAAAATATAGAACCGATGGTCACTTGCCAGTATCCTTGACACATCACGATGTGAATCATTGAAGGTTATGTGGGTTATCTAACATTCGCGGTGTTGAGGACTGGTGCAAAAATGGGTTTATGAATTTGACACAGCAATAAGTCAAATAAAAAGTGCAAGTGTTGACTTCAATTAGAAATCTAACCCATATCGAAACCTAGAAAATCTAGATTCAAGAGGTGATGGAAGAGGTATTATGAAATCAAATCTAGTACCAAATGTCCAAAAATTAAAAATCACATATTCCAGTAATAGTTCATCACAACATATAACAAGAAATAAATCAAGAATAAAAATTAAATTTAAAAAACCCCCCAAAGTCATAGTTCATGGCAGATCTGGACGGAGCACTAAGTGCGATTACGCAGAGGTTGTGGGAGGATGTGGTTGTTGCACTCGAAGGGAGCGCATCTGGACGAGGACATAAGCAGATCTAGACTGCATGGAGCCAGAAGTGAAAGATGATACCCCTTCACCAGAGCCTCAATGACGCTCCATCTGCTCCAACTGCCACCGTCCCACTTGTGTATGTCTCTAGCATGCGGAGCACCACCATTCGCTTCGCACCACCATCATTGATGAGAGGACTGTTCACTTCATACCACCGTCGCTTGCCGTGTCTGTGACCGGATTATCATTGTCGTCGCGTCGTTTGTTGTGTCTGTGCTGGAACTGGACTACCATCGCCGTTATTTGCTCACCTACAAGAGCGATAACTGGACAAGGAAGCGGAGGAGAGAAGAGGATTGTCCTGCACTATCACCACGTCTATGTTCTCTCTCTCCCCAGCGCCTCACTATGTTGTTTCCCTCTCTCTTTTGCTCGCAGCCATGCTTTGCTTGGGAAGGCGAAGACAACCCCCTACCACCGAAGCCTTAAATATACCTAATATATACTTAAATTTAAGTCAAATTACAATTAACTTGAATGGACAATTGAGTAAAATACCAAAGGGTATTTCTGTAATTTACAAACAAAATTAAAAAAATAAATAATAAATAAAAACTATTTCAACTGGTTACATGTAAATCATCTAAACCTCTCAATATCTTAATAATATATCCAACAATAACGACTTAGTGGTTCACCAAACACCACTTTCTTAAGTGGTCTACCTTAGAATTTGTCTTCTTGGAGACAACCATATTTGAAACAGAGTCAAACACTGACTGTAGACACCTCATTTAACAAAAATTCGAACCTTAATTCCTTATGTTATGAGAAATTAATCTCTTTCACCAGACCTAATCCTCTTAGTTATCTAAGTCGGTTAGCTTAAGAAAAGAGAAAGTAGCTCAAAACACAAATAAAGTGATTTAAGTAAAGTTCCATTTGGAAACGAAATATTCTTGAGAGCATCTATTAATGCAATGGAGTGGCACATTTCACACCACAATTGCGATAATTGAAATCTAATCCAAGAGAAGAAAAGGCGAAAAAGTAAATCTGAAGTTACAAGAGCGAGCACTGAGCACGTAGACACACACATACACAGTAAAATTAAAACTAAAACTAAATAAAGTAAAGGTCTCCCTCCCAGTGGCCAGTGACACTTTTGAACGCGACGTCGTGAAGTAAATGCGAAGATGTGCAAGTGTGCAACACGCGCACACACAAACCAAATCTACGCAAGTCAATGTCGTTGGCGGTGCGGTGCGTGTATTGTGTTTGGTTAGTTCATCCTCTCACACCTCACACAACCACAGACACTTGTTTTACTGTGTTCTTCTCTTTTTCTAATCCTTCTTCATCCTTCGCTTCACTCTCCTCTTTTCCCCCCTTTTCCCTAACTTCATCTTCATATGCATTTTTCTCCCATTCCGATTCCCCCCTCCCCCTCCGATTCATGCATTTTCCAGGTGCGTGTATTGTTTAAGGACGATCATTCAATACGACACCGCTTATTTTTTTTCTAGGGTTTCTCTAAATCAATTTGCATGGCTATCAGAGGCGTCGATTTCAAGTGGTTGGTTCTCTGTCTATTGTATGGATTTGACCCCAAGATCACTGTGTTTTATCCCAGTTTTGATTGAATCTAACTCATTCCTTGCAGGTATGATGGGTTTTTCTTGTCCATGCTCGCCACCAGTGTGTATCCTTTAACAATTCAGCTTCTGGACTTTCCTAATTTTGCTGTTATTCTGCACTTTCATTTGCTTCATCATTCCTTCTTTCTTTACCCGTTTTCTAATTTAATCTGAATCAGTGTTGTGAGAAATATTAAAAATTAAAAATTAAAAATAAACCGAAACTTCTTCTGCCCAATATAAGCATTTCAGCCCAAACAAATTATCATTGTAGCTCTATACTCTATGTATTTCTGGAATGTGTATGCATGTATTCTTTAACCTCTCTACACGTAGAGTTATTGTCGCCATTAATTGGAAGCGGTACCATTCTTGTACATATCCGTTGCACATATGGATTGTGGTGGGGTTTCCCTTCCTTATTTTAGTTATTCCTTTTAAGATCGCAATGTATTTCCATATGATGAGGTTGTCCCATATATGATCCCCTTCCTTTTCTTTCACTGGTGTTCAGGTCGACTACACTGCTGTGTTTGTTTTCCGGCTCTTGATGTTTGTTGATAACGGGCTTGCTGCGGGAATGGGTTTGTAAGGCCTTGCATCCAAAAATATTTATGTCATTGTTGATTATCTAATAAAAATATTTAGGATGTTTTCTTCAATTTACATTGATTGTATGCACTAATATACTCCAACCTGTCCTTTTTATGAGACTCAATTAACTAATTCACAAAAATTAAGGAAATTAGTTAAGTTAGTTAGTAGCATTAAATTTGTCTTAAATTTAGGTGTTTAGTAGCATTAAATTTGTCTTAAATTAGGTGTTTTTTCAAAAATTATCCTTAACATTAATGAGACATATTCTTATTCTTTTTTCAAATATTTAATTTTTTTAATCTCTCTCATCATTAATATATTTATTGCTTTGATTTTTATTGGCTATGGATGTGAAGGGGCAAAGTAAGGTTTTAAAAAAAAAAAAAATATTGTAAGAGACATTTTAGATTGGTTCTTATAAAAAGGACCAAGCCAAACTTCTAATTTGGTTCTTATAAAAAGGACTAGAGGAAATAATTGAAATTAGAGTATGATGGATGAGGTGTGGTGTTTCACCATTCTTATTTGTTTGTTTTAGTTTATCTAATTGAACGTTAGCCATATCTAAATGTGCAGTAACAGGCATTTTGTAACTAAGGAGAAATGCTAGCATTACACTCTATCAATTACACTATTATCAACTGAAATTTATTAGAACTCACGAAATAATGTTGGTTTCACTACCTAGTTAATGAATTTCACCCAAAATTGTGATTTCTAATAAATTTCAGTCAATAATAAACAATGTGCTAAAAAGTGTGTTGTTAGCTCCTAGTAACTAAAATACTTGTGCACATGTTGATTACTTGATCACCAACTAATAGCATGTGGATGTTGATGAAATCAATCTACAATTCTACATGCAACTAATGTGCTCATGTTGAAGGTGTATCCGAGTGCCTGACATGTGTCAGACATTGACACGTGTTGGACATCGACACTTGTATGATAGGTGGACGACATATGTTGAACACTCCATTCTGCTGTTGGACTAACAAAAAATATTTGTTTCGGCTTTGACCCTTTGACACATTGAGGACACGGCTGTATACAACTCTAACACCTAATTGACACTTCTGTTTGGCTGGACATGAAAATGGACACGGGTGGTACCAAAATTTTCAATTTGTTTTAGAAAACAATTAGAAACAAGTTTAACCTTTTAAAAATAATAAAATAGTTTTAGGTAGGCTGAGAAAACTCAGAAAAGCTTCCTGCATGCACAAAAACACAAACATCTTGTTTTTGGTAGTAGATGGATGGATTGAAGGTGAAAGACAGTTCAATAGTTCTTCTTGTTTTATAATTTCTTTTGTAAAGAAACAAACTAACAAAGTGTTCAAATTGTATAATGGTGTCTCTTAGTATTGTTTTGTGAGACTCATTATCATACGGAAAATGTAATACTTAACAATCTAATTCTGAATTTAGATCTTTTATAAATGATTATGAATATATAAATCTTGATTCTTTATTTAGATATTCTATAAATGATGCTCATATTTAATTTTATGTAATTATGTATATTCATGACGTGGTGTCTTATATTTTGGACATAACTGGTGTCTACATGTTTTTGTTTGTGTCTATGCTTGTGCTTCATAGGCTCTCGTTGCCATTGTATGGATAGCACTAATTTTAACATGAGAAATTTGTTGAGGCGGGCTAGTAATTTGCCTGAATCACACAGTTCCTTGAACGGGTGGCATGGCATAAGTTTAAAAGTTAAAATAGCACCATAGAACAGAAGGACATAAAAGTTTATGGAAAATATCAATGGCCTGTGGTTTTATAAAAAGGTTATTTTCACGTACTTTGGAAAATGATGTTTCCGGGGTTCATTTTCCACTTAATTTCTCTTGGGGAGTATTTGTTTCAAGGTATAATATTACATTCCGAGGAATTACATTATCAAGAATACTATAACCAGGAATGTTTTTCCTGGGTACATTTAACAATACGTTTGGTTAAATTTTAATATTCTTAGGAATATTTTTTAAAATTCAAAATGATTGAAATAAAAAATAAGAGTAAAAATGGAAGTTATAATGGAATTAACAAATAACTTCCTGTATTCCCATGGGAATATAACTTTACCACCCCTCACCATGAGAATAAAAATGAAAAGAAGGTATTGTTACTTTTGTGGGCATGAACAATAATACCTGGGAATAAATTTTTCAAACTCATAACAAACATGAGAATATTACATTCTCAGGTTCACTTTCCTGGGAATAAAATTTTAAACCTTGAAATAAACACACTCTTGGCTGTTAAGAATTCAAGTGCAAAATCATTTATGAGATCATTTTGTTTTGATGACTGACTTTTTGATTTCATAATATTATCGAACTTAACTAAAATAGTTCTGAATTTTTATGTTGTATCGAACAAATGAAGTCAAATGATGTTTTAAATCATTAAATCCCGGTACTAATTCAATTTCACTTTTATGCCCCCTTCCCTGTTTGTATGCTTCTAGAGATTTTGGGTGGCAGCAGAGATATGCTCGTTTCTGTGGAAGAGTAGTTGTCCTTTCAATCCTTGTGTTGCTTCTCTATCCATTTCTTTGGGCTTGGACTGTGATTGGTACCCTGTGGTTCAGCAGTGCTAAGAACTGTGTATGTTTTATTTTTGTTTAATCCTCAGTGTACTCTTGTTAACAAGCTTATGATGCATAATGCAAATAATTATCTGCAGTTGCCTGAAGAGGGTCAAAAATGGGGTTTTTTCATCTGGTTGCTTTTTAGCTACTGTGGACTCCTTTGCATTGCTTGCATGTCTCTGGGGAAGGTTAGTAGTGCTGTATTGTTACTCATTATATGTTTTTATGGCATGTTTCTTTGTGCAAAATCTTTTTGTTCTGCTTTTCGTGGTTTTCTTGTTTCTGAACAACCCATCAACAGGAAATATCTGTAGAATACTATTCTCCTTTGTTGTTTCTTATCTAGGTTGGTACTGTTCTCATTGTGGTTTGTTTAAATATCTGCAGTGGTTGACACGAAGACAAGCACATTTATTGCGTGCCCAACAGGGTATCCCTGTATCTGAATATGGGGTAAGCTTTACCTTTACTCAACATGTGTTACTGTGTTAGTTACATGTGTTGTGGATACTGCTGTTGGCATCAAATATGAGTGTTTCTAAACAATATTCTGAATGACCTGGAAAAATTTTTCCTTGTTTTTTTCCCTCTGAAAGGAAAGGGAGTAAGGGACTGTTGAAGATAAAAAGAGTATAGTTTGGCATAAAATATGAATGTTTTTTTCCCTCTTGAATTTGTAGTTGGTACAGTCAATTACTTCTTTAGTCTGGAATAACATGTAATCTGACGTGCTATTGAAGCTAGCTCATCATCTGGTGCAACCTTTTCTAATAAATACATTATGAGAGCATGAGTCCATATTGCTTTTTTTTTCTAATTTTTCTAATTTTAGTCTTGTTTTGATTTTGTGAACCATGTCATAATTTTCATTTTATGAAGTTATACTAATCTAGCACTTGCATATTGGAGACTGCTTAGTAACTTGTTAGGTTATTTTGTTTTGTGCACATTTTGCATATTATATATTGAATCGTGCTTTCTTTCACTGTCAGCTTTATGGTTGGTTGTTCAGTTAGTTGTCCTTGTATAACAGTGTTCTCATTCTCACTGTTACTGAGACACAGTCCCTTGCCTATGGTAACAAAATTGCATGTGGTTGTTACCTTCTCTTCCACTTCCTACATTTTTCTTTCTTTTCTTTTACCCTCCCAGAAAACTTGTATCCATAGGTGTCATGAATAGAATGAACACTAAGTATCCTCTACCTCTTTTGTGGGATTCCCATTTCTCATAAAACAACAAATGAAGCCTTATCCCACTAGGTGAGGTTGACTATATGGATCACATGACACCATTCAACTAAGATAAAGACCAAAACTTTAGAGATGTTATTTATCCTGAGATCCCTCTTAACAACTTTCTCTGGCATACTTGTTCTCCCTCTCCTTTTTCACATGATTAAAAACCATGCAATCTACTCTCCTCACTTGTGCTTTTGGTAACCTTCTTTGTACATGCCTAGACCAACTTAATTGATTTTCTATCATCTTTTCCTCAATCGATGTCGCACCAATATCATCTCGTATACAATCATTTCTTATCTTGTCCTTTTTTATACGGCTATAATTCCATCTAACATTCTCCTTTCTGCAATTTTCACCTTTTTCTTTTGTTGTCCCGTTTAAAGTCCAACATCCACTACCATAAAGTATAGTCGGATATATAGCAGTATGAATGTACGATAAAACTTGCCTTTGAGGTTGGTAGGTACTTTGCAATTACAAATAACCCCAATATCTTTCTCCATTTTAGCTATCTCAATTGTATCTTGTGTGTGACGTTCTCATTAATTTTCCCAGATATTTAAACTTAAAAAACTGTAGTATGACATCTCCCAATTTTACTTCCAAGTTATATTCCTCTGGTTTCACTAAAATTGCAATGCATATACTTTGTCTTACTCCTACTTATGTGAGAACCCTTTGTTTCCAAAGTCTGTCTCCAAAGCTCAAGTTTAAAGTTAACTACTTCCCTTGATTCCTCAATCAAAACTATGTCATCCTCTTTACAATAAAAATATTGTTAGTTACCCTACTCATACTGCTGGATTCTATCTGGAGGCAATACCATTAGTCTATTTCTGTCTCATTTCAAAGATTTGTATATACTTGGTTGATTGAAGCCTGAGCTGTAATCATATTCTTAGCAATCTAAATGTATATTTATTTCTGTTTGATTATCCATACTTTACAATTATTAGACGGTAACTATTACTCTTTTCTTTTTGTTAGGTTCTGGTTGACATGATCCGAGTGCCTGATTGGGCATTTGAAGCTGCAGGTCAAGAAACAAGGGGCATGGGCCAAGATGCTGCTGCATATCATCCAGGACTTTACCTAACTCCAGCTCAGGTAGTTTTGACTGATGTTTCTAGTCTTATTGATTTCATATTAGAACTTCTGTAAAGTAGCAGATCATGTTATTCTTTGTCAAGCAGAGTGAACTTTATTGTCAGTTTGTCACATACATTAGTTAATGGAATATATGGCTTGAATTTTCGTGAATTAGTCATACCATCTGTTTTATGTGTTTGGACAATGTGTTGGTTATTATTATGTCATATATATTTATGTCTTATTGAAATTCCTTTGGTATATTTATTGTCAGTTTCACTGCTGATAGTTGGGTTTCTTGTCTGTGTTGGGTGCAGAGAGAAGCAGTTGAAGCTTTAATTCAGGAACTCCCAAAGTTCAGGTTAAAGGCTGTTCCTACTGATTGCAGTGAATGCCCCATCTGCTTAGAAGAGTTCTATGTAGGGAATGAGGTACATTTTTTCCTAATTAGGGGTCTCAACTCTCAAGCAGGTCATACCATGTGCTGCTTGCTAAGGGGTGGCAAAGCGGGCCAACCCGCCCCGCCCCGCCATCAACCCGCCAAAAGCGGGTGGGTTGACCCGCCAGCAAGAAGTGGGTTGAAAAGTTGAACCCTCCCCGCCTAGTAGTGGGTTGGCGGGTTGGCCCGCTAAAGAATAATGAGTGGGTTGGTAGGTTGTACAAAGGGCGGGTCAACCCACTAAAAATAGGTTGGCGGGTTGAAAAATGCAGGTTGGCGGGTTGACCCACCCCACTTTTTTTTTATAAAAAAACTCGATTAAATTTAATTTTTTTTGTTATTATCTAATTGAATTGGATTAAATAATTTTTATTTTAATACACGTTATATCACTTTGAATCTTTGATTGTTTGACATATAATTTTATTATTATTTTATTATACATTAAATATATGAAAGGGAAATTATATTTTTTCATTCAAAAGTTATAAAAATAATTTACTTGAAAATAAATAACACATCTCATTCAAAAGTATGAGAGATTATATTTTTTAGTATAGCATTGAATTGTATTTAATTACAAGTAGAACTAACCCCAAACATATGTGTTATTGTTATCATTATATTTTTTAGGATAACATTGCGAATGTGGAATAGTGTGTGTAGAGCATCTTTTACTTCTTTTTTTTAATTAATGTCTTTGATACAATAACTAAGGAAGGAGAAAATTTTTTTAAAAAAAAAAGTGACGGGTTGCGGGTTGACCCGCCTAACCCGCAGGTTGGCCCACCGGGTTGGTGGGCGCGGGTTGGGGGGTTTTACTGCCTTAGTCGGCCTGCCAAAAATGGCTGGTCAGGCGGGTTGACCCGGCGGGTTGAACCCGTTTTGCCACCCCTACTTGCTATCTATTACTGAAAAATGTGCTCCTTGTCTAACCTCATGAATTCTTGGATCCCTGCATTTTTAAGAAAAGTTGAGATGCAATGTGTATTGTAAAGAACAACTGAAAATTAGTTTCAAACTTACTTTAATGCAGGTCCGTGGCCTGCCTTGTGCTCACAATTTTCACGTTGAATGCATTGATGAGTGGCTTAGGCTGAATGTGAAATGTCCTCGGTGCCGTTGCTCAGTATTCCCAAACCTTGATCTTAGTGCGCTGTCCAATCTCCGTGCTGAACCTGAACGATCTTCTCATTCTTCTGCCAGTGTTGTGACAACAACCAGATATGTGAGAGGCCAACCATCTAGTCAAAGTTACCGGTTAAGATTGCAGGGTCTTCTGCGCCCAGTTCGTGCTGAAATTGCGGGGCCAGTTGGTGACACAGATAATGCGTGGGAAAATGCTGAGAACGGTGTTGTATCAATTGTGACTCAAAATGCATCATCTGGAGACCATGTCTCTTCTGTCGAATCCATTTCTGTCGGTCTTTCCTCTGCACAAAGTTAGCTTACATTGTTTCTGAATTTCTCTTATATTTCTAACCCATTCTAGAGAAGGTGAACAATGCATATCCATATCTGGCCCGTGTAAAAATGGTTCACATTCTAACAAGAAATTTCATGTTTGATCCATAACGAATTGGGTCAGTTTCTTGTTGGGGAGTCTTGGGAGTTGTAGGACTTGGAAAATCAAAGTATACCTTTTTGCTTAACTAACATAGATTAGAGTTGCAAATGTGTAGTTGTCTTTTATATTTAGTAAATTGTAAAGAGAGTTTAAAATTCTAATTATATATTTAATTCTGCTTTTGCCTTTTTCCTTCTTACTCGGGATAAGATTGTTTCAGTTTTTGGCAGCCGGGTGTAGGGTTATAAACATCATAACAGAAATTATACACTTTTTAAGGCATGCTGCTATACATCATTATTTAGCATCATTTTTGGAAATTTGGAAATTTAGGGGGAAGGGGAAGGAGGAATTGTGTGGAATGATAATTATTGATAAGAAAATTAATATAGTAGATTTTAATAATTTCATTGTTTGTCATATATATATATATATTCCCATTCTCAATTGTGGGTTACGTGTTTTTCTTCCAATGTACACTTCTGCTTGTGCTGCTTGGCGCATGAAAATTTTAGGAGTCATTTAGTTTTAAAAAAGAATTTAATTTAAATACAATAATGGTGGAAACGATTCTTCCAGTCATTCAATCAGTAAGATTGTTTATTTTTTATAATAATTGTTTTAAAAATTATTCCATCTTCAAAAAATACTGTATTTTAAATTTTACATATTACCTTGTTTTTACTCTTTTTTTTAATTTAAATTTTGTATAAAACAGTTTTTTTCTTTTAGGTGTATGCGGACTAAAACGATATAAATCTGAAATAGACCAACTACTGCATCCTTGGGGAGGCCGCTCCAAAAATTGCACACCAAATTCAATAGGCAAAGAATGAGAAAATTAGCATCAGCAGCATCCAATTCTTGACTGGAAAATATTCTTAATATATGCAATTCCTGTCTGGAAAATAACCGATGACACCATCATCCACTTCTTGTTTCATATATGGGAACTTCACTTTTAGCCCTTGAATGAAATGTTGTGTAGAGCAGCAAAGGTACGACGCAGTGTGGAACGTGTTAATGATGGGTAGCGTTGACAATTATGTGCAAGTTAAAGTTTTCTAGGGTTCTCAATAATAAAAAATTATCATGATCTTAGAAATTTATGATTCTCACCGTATCATCAAGAAATAACACATACCTTTACACATAATGAGAGTTCTACAAAATTTCTAATACCCTTTGATTTGTTTGAAAGATGAAGAAGCAAGATTTCACTTCCTTGACTTGTCTTTCTAATCTCTCTTCATTCATGGTGGCGACGGCAGAAAGAATACATAATGTCAAGAATGAAGCCTTGTTATACATAAGTGAGAATTAACCCCTTTAAACTGTTACTCCTATCAAACAGTAATTACTTTTAGAAATTGTCCCACTTTATGCCATTTCAATTTAGCCCTTTAATTATTTATTAGTCTCTTAATAAGTTACATGCCTCTCACATGAGACATTTAAAAGCCTTACATTATGGTTTTAGCTATTCGAATGAATGTGAGAATTTCGCATTAGCAAGTAGACATTGCATCGAGTATATGGGCCTTGGCTTGCGAATTGACATATTTAACTTGCAATTTGTGCCGGTCAGAACTTGGTATTATCTAGTTCATTTTGATGTGGGTTTATAAGAGTTAGTATGTTTAACCTGCATATATTTTTTTTAAAGTAAACTGATTATTTATGAAAATTAAAAAAATAAAGCTTTTATTGAATGTTTAAATGAGAGAAAGGTTTTTATAAAAAAAATTGCTATTATTTAATAGTTGAAAATATGTTAAGGGTGCACAGGTCGGGTTGGGTCAGGTTTGGCTTAGGTTCATGTAATTTTTTTGTCAAATTCGAATCAAACCAACTGGTTATTAACTGGTTGGTATAAGTTGGTCAATTGGGTTTGTATATTTAAAATTTTGTCAATGTTTTTAAAAAATATATATTTTTTCATATGAATTTTAACATATTATAAAGATATTGTGTTTAGTCATCCAGGGTTTTTTGATTGAGTCTATCATGTTTACTAATTAGTGAGTTAGGAGTGTCTTTGTAACTTTGTTATTCACTAATTATTTATATATAAAAATAATAAAAAAGCAATAAATTTAATAGAATGTCACATCACATGGTTAGATTTACGAGTCCCGAAATCAAAATCCCATTACCCAACCTGTACTTGAATAGGTTTGAATGGATTAGGCTGGGTGTGACTCAAACGCTCAAAAAAATTGAATTAAACTAATTGGGTCGATTTGAGTCTACAGGTTACCTATACATGTGAACACCTCTAAAAATATGCTATATTTTTAGTTGAATTTTTATATTATATATATAATTTATTAATTTTTTTTAGTTTTTTTATATTTAAATTTTTTATTAGGGTCCACGAACTAGGTCGCCACCCACAGGCTAATGCAGGGTGGACATTAGGGGTCATAAAAAATACATGATCCGCCTGCAACCTGAAAAAACTAATAAAAAAGAAAAAAGCTTTCTGGTCTGATATATACGGATGTCGGGTTGAGTTGAAGGAAAAATCAGTTATAACTGGGTATTTTCGGGCTGGTGCAGGTTGAAGAAATAAAATCCATAAGAACCACACCCGACCCAACACGTTCTGGGGAAAGAATAATAAAAAATGATTCAACTCGGTAACAAAGAGTGCATTAAAACAATGAGATGCTCCCACGCTTTCCCCTTTCCCTGACACTTTACTTTTATGACTGCAAATTTGCAACAGCGGGCCCAAGGCATATGCGGTGCGTATGAGATTTGACTGTATTGCAATAGTCAGTGGGTAATGCCTTCACATGTCAAATCTCTAATGTGTTTAACTGTATATTTTCTTCTTCTTCTTTTTATTTGTTTGTATTAATGTGTTTATTATCTAAATGTACGTGTTTATTACCTATCAAACAAAATAAAGTACTTATTATTTATTTTATTTCAAATATACACATTGGAGCTTCACACAGGTGCTGTAGCTTAACATTTCAAATCTCACGGTGAAAATAAAATGCTTTTGGCTTCATCTTTTCTCTCACAAGATACATGGCCATGGCCAGTGACCACCATTTCTCTTTGGAAAACATTGTCGAAGCTCCCCCTATCTACCAGTCTTTCATTCATTCATTCATCCAAGCTCCACTCACTCCCTGTCTTTGTCCTCCCTCTGCCATTGCGCCTCGCCTACTTCATCTCCAGCTTCATTAGGGACCACAAGGTTGTAAGGCGCGTGCTCCTTACACTCTTAACACTTCCACAATAGCTGTGCATGACCTCGAGTCTTTCCAGGTGAAGAGCTCGTATCTACGAATGTTCGAGAAATGGCACACTTGAAATAACCCAAGCGCTTCATCGAACCCGGCCTAATTCGAATTCCAAATGGACGGTAATGGGCCTTGTTTTTCAGTGCACGGTTTTCAACAATTTGAACTTTCTGGACCCGAACCTGTCCAAACTTGACTGGTGCCCACCCCTGACATAAATCACCTATGTCATGGGCCCGTTTATTTCGCGAGTCAAACAATGGTTGGCTTATTTATTTACAAGTATGTCTGGATCGAATTGCCACGTATACCCAATTTTACATGTTTGCACAATTGAGCCATGAAACATGCACACATGGGTAGAGTTCTCATTGCGGTATTTTAGTTTTCTTGGGTCACATAATGATGAAGATAAAAGGAGAATTATTGTAATTGCTATTTACACTCCCCCTTTTAGTTATGTACTTTCTTTCTGTTTTTCTTTTTTTAAATTTTATCCCAAATTATCCTCAACTATTTATCCCTCTCATATAACTTTTTTTTTTTTGTGTGTGTGAAAACAGTACACCCTCTCTACCTATGATTGTACTCACTTTTTTTTTCCACTAAATGTTTCATTAACTTTGTCTACACCTTACGACTTCTATGATAGCATCTCGTGCGACTCCAATATTTGAAATTTATGTGGTAAAAAATGCTGAGGATGCCTATCATATACAGGTAATATTCACATTTTCCAATTAAATAAAATGATGCTTGTTTGTTTGGCTTACCAATGCACAAGGGGAAATGGGGGTCTTATTTAAAATAGATGTGGGCCATGGGCTGATTTTGGCTTTTTTTTTTTCCCCTCAATTCTAAAGGAAAAATCTTGTAACTCATGACCGATTTACATTTCAAAAAAAATAAATTAATTGAATGTACTTGTGCAAATATTGAGTAAGTAAACTGCGTATAGAATGGATTATGGAACATCATTTTTTAGGATAAATTTGGATTTGATTTCAAGCTCATGTTTTCCTGTTTGAATGTCTTCACTGTGAGTCTCTAGTTTGACATATTCTCGCTTCTATATCATTTCTTTGCTAGTAGGCGTGTAATGCTTATTCAAACGGGCCAACTCAATTTAACTCAACCCGCTGAAAAATGTTAAGTTGGTTTGAACCTATTTTTGCATTAGGTTAAAAATTCCAACCCAACTTAACCTGTGGTAGGTTTGTGGGTTGGGTTGACCCGTCAACTCATTAAAAAAATATAAAATATTTCATAATTCTATTTGTCTTAAATTTTTTTCTAAATTTTATAATCAAATATAATTAAAAAAGGAGAAAAAAATATTATAAAACTAGTAAATTAAGGAACCTACTTAATATTTAAGAGATGATCATAAACACAAAAATTTGCCTGCTTGGAAATTCACATTCACATGTTTAAACAAAGAAAAGTTATAATCTCAATCACTCATTCACTTTGAAGAGTGAACTTTAATTTAGTCCATGAGTTATAAAATTCCAATATTCCATGAGTTATAATACAATCTCAACTCAAGCCATAAAATTTCGACTTATAATCCAAGAATTCAAATATTAAATGAGGCACATACTTAACAAGTTCATCAACATTCAACAATAATAAAATGAGTCCATAATACAATTACAAATAGGTCTATCAAGAAAAAACATAATTCAAGAATAAAAATGGGCAACCTGACAAGTCAACCCAACCCAACCAATAAGGTTGGTGCGTTGTACAAGTTGGGTTGTGCGGGTTGGAGGGTTGAAATTCACAACCCAACCTAACTTGTTTGATTAGGTTATATAAGTTGACGTATCGATGTAACCCATTTTGACATCCCTAGTATCTATTAACACTTAACATGCAGTTTATTTGCAATGAGTCAAAGAAAATTCAACGATTAACCCTCCATCCATACGTGTTGAAGCCTAAAAGCCCACCTAAACCTGAGGTAGAGAATGAGAATCTTCAGTTCAGAGGAAAGTGAAGAGAAGGTTGAGAGAAATGATGAGATAAATAATAATATTGAGGGAGCAACTGACGAAGCCATTAAAAATGTAATATTTTTTCTTAAAGATAAAATTCCATTATTGAAAATGAAAGTTATGAACATTAATGTTGAAGAGGAAGGGGTAGAAGATAATGATTCTATTAAGCAATTGATTCAGGAAGACAATTATAAAGGAAGCACGAGGTAAAAATCTTGAAGAGGAAATTGATAATTTGGACAGACATGATGAGGTTACTCATTACTCCTCAAGTAGAGAATGTCATAGTGATGCCTCAATAGAAAAAAAGGATTTTGATATAACTCCTGTTGTTAGTGGAGTTGTATTATTGTGCTTTTCATGACAATGAATTGAAAGAAGTTTCACTTGAATAAGGTTTCAAAAACTGCGCTTGAATTAGTAGTTCAAGTAGATTATCTGAGTATTCATCTTTCAGTTGGATTAGCCACTCAAGAAAGGATTTAGATCCTTGTAATGTTCTTTCAAATAATCTGATAGATGAACTCCTTGAAGAATGAAAACCTCTGGTTGAAATATAGGACTTTATGTTGGTGCATTTGGTCCTTATAACACTAAATACTCCAATTAAAGCAAAAATTTGGACACTAGAATGATGTGGATAGTGAAAACACTCCTTCAAATTGATGTTATGCGCATAAGTAGAAGCAATGAAGTTAATTAGGGAACCTATTGTTCCTGTTGGCTAAGTGTATGAATATCAGATACTTTTATTATGTTTATGCATATTAAGAAAGCTCAAGTTTATTTATTTATTCAGGATTTCAGGTAACATTCCATGACTTGGGATGGGGCATCAAGGATTCTAACATTGGCAAAAAAGAGTAATAGTTGTTACATTTTGTGATATAATTTTACTTAGCACGCAGGTGTATGTAACCTCCTAGACACTTGTGTGTCTAGTTCAAAAGAAGGAAGAAAGAGAGGAATTTTAATAGATACAAAGGAAGGAGAGGGGAGGAGAGAAGTGAGAAGAGTTCTCATATTTGATTTGTACAAGAGAGAAGAGAAAAAATATAAATAATATACTATTATACATGCAAAAGAAAAATGTAAGACAAATTAGTTCAGATAGTTTAAAAATTATGAATTACTTTCTCTCCAAATCCCTCAATATTGGAGAAGTACTGACCTTTGAACACCCCTCTCTTTTTATGTAAACTAGTTGAATAGACCCCATTTCTCTGTGTGGTTTTGCATTCCCAGCGAGTAATACGAACATCTATCTAATCACTTTATACGTAAGTGAAAAGTATAAATTAGTTACAACTTACAAAATTTTTCTTCTAATCTGTTGAATTACCATTTGCATCTCAGTTAATGTTATCTGTCTCCGCATTTACCTTTTTGAATTTTTAGAAACATTATGCGTTCATTGAGTTTTGAAGAAATGGTGTCTCTATACAGGTAGTGAAAGCATATTGATTAGGGATTTGGAGAAATTCGTTGGGTTAATTTCCTTCGTACCACTTGCCAAATCAGATTTATATACATTTGAAGTTTTGGGTTGCAACATCCATTAGTAAAAAATGGTTATAGTTTTCAGCTAAGTATATATAATATATTAAATTTTCATTCACTCAATATCCCCCTCTCTTATGATCCATGGGCATTTTTCTTGTAATTATTTCAAGTGTATCCTATATACCCACAATAATAATATAATTAGATAAAAACCTGGGCGTTGGACGAATGATTAAATGAACATATTATAGTATGAAGAAATTAGTACAAATAGAAATAAATCTATAATCTATACAATAAAAAATAATCTAGAAAAGAAAAGCCTCATGTCTCAACCTTTGACAATTTCACAAGGAATCTCATCCTATTTGGTAACACAAGAGTATTTCTCTCCTTTTTTTGCTTACGTGTGTCAATCTCATATTCATTTGCATATAAATCAATTTATGAATAATTATGACACAATTTATAAACAATTAAGACACAAAATATTAGATAATAAGAATAAATATTATATACAATAAAAATGGTAACTGCACAACAATGCTATAAATATAAATCAATTTTTCTAAGGATATAATTTAAAATAAACTTGATATCTGACTAACTTAAAATATATATAAAAGTTAAAAAATTATTAAATCAAATCAAAATAGAAATAAAAGGAAACACTAAACATATTGAATTTCTCGATTAATTTTTATTTTTGGATGAGTTTTTATCTTTAAATAATTATTGAATTATTATTTCCATTAAACTCAACACGTTATTTGAATTACCTCTTTGAAATTAAAAATAGAAATAAAAATTGAATTATCCCCACGGTTCTTTTAAAATAATTATTGAAATGCAAAATTCATGAAAAGGTTAAAAATTATTAAATCAAATAGAAATAAAAGGAAACGCTAACCTCCCAAAAAGAAAACACTAAATCAAATTCAATATAAAAAGGAAAAAAAAGGAAACACTAAATCAAATGCAATATACCAAAAAAAATACATATACAAGTTAAAAATTTATTAAATCAAATCAAATAGATATAAAAAGAAATACTAAATATATTGAATTTTCTAATTAATTTTTATTTTCGGATGAGTTTTCATTTTTAAAATGATGGTTAATTTCAAATTTCAAATGAATAATTAATATAGATTTTATTTACTGAAATAATTTATATGGACAAAACTTCCATATCATACATAAGCAATATATTTTTTATGTTCCAAAACACATATAAGGAATAAATTTGTACAAAACAATTAATTTAAAATGAACGAGTATTTACGAAAATAATTTAATGACATTTATTTATGAAAATAATTTAATGTGGAATTTACTTCTGTAGCTACTTCCATTTAAAATGAAAATTTCCATTAATGGCTTAAATGATGATTAATTTCAAAATTTAAATAGACAATTAATATAGATTTTATTTAGAAAAATGATTTAATATGGACACAAAAATTCATATTATTATGAATTAATAATTTAATTCAATATATTTAAAATGATGATTAATTTAAAATGGATATTTCAACATTACTAAATGTGAACACCCAATTTTATCTGAATAATTGTAGCTTAAAAGAAATAAATAAATAAAATAAAATAAAATAATAATAATTGGGTTAAGTATGTTTATCTTTTATTCTTGTTAAGCTAGAAGTGTCCTAATCTGTAGCTAATTTTTTTGTTAAATTAAAAGTTTTAAGCCTATGACCATATATATTCATTCATAATAGTACTTTAAAAGTTCATTATAATCATAGAAAATAAATACAAGACAAATAATAATAATAATAATGAAAGAAAGAGAAGAGTCAGAAAAGGAGAACAGTTACAAAATTCATATTAAAGATAGGGTTATAAATAGAAAAAAGAAAATGAAGGGGTGGAGAAACCGTTAGGAATGGGTATTGGGTTTTGGCTTATAAATAAGGAAAAAGGGGGGCACTGTTACGGAAAAAAGAAAAAAAAGAGAGAGGGGGAGCTGCTGAATTAAGAGAATTAGAGGAAGAAGAAGAGGTGGACAAGGAAGCAAGTAGAGGGAATAAGAGGAAAACGCAGCTATGGAGAAAGTTTCGGAGGTATTCTTGACTGCAACAATGTAGAACTTTTCGCTTCTTTATTATTTGTTCCAATGTTTGATTGCCCTGTATAGTTGAATCCTCTCATATGATATAGTGATCCCTCTGCCCTCTGTGATTCTGTGACGGCATTTGAACCCCATTGAGATAGGAAATTATGCAACTCGTGTTCATAGTAGTAATAGACGCCTCCTCTAGTCCTTGTCCTCTAATCAATACACAAATTACAGATTTCTTGATTTCAATTAGCTCTCAAAGTCACAAATACTACACGATGCACGCACTAGTGTACTAATTTCAACTTTATTTACATCCCAATGCATTACTCTGTGTTCTTCCCAGAAGTGTCATAATATTCAGAAACAAGCCTACACTACTCAGTACTCACTCATTCATACCTGTAAAATTTCATAATAAATAAATTCAAATAACAAATAAAAATAAAAACAGCTCCAGCACCAGGAATATAATTTTAGATCGACACCGTTACAGGAATGCTGAAACAGAGTAGGACAATAAACATAAAAAATAAAAAGAAAAGGGTCATTCCGGGCCTCGGCCACGAACCGTCACGGGCACTGCGAACTGCGTGCAGCCAATCGTTAACAGCCATCGCAGTAGCTTCGCACCTCCACAGAGCGCCCGTCTAGGCCACGCGAACCCTGCCGACGCCTCTGATGCGTCTCCGCCGCGCGCGATTTGGCGTTTCTCTTCGCAGATTAATACGTTTGCAGAGATCTCAGCGTCTCCCTTTTGCTTGCCTCCGCGGCGTTGCCGGTCGGGGTGACGCCCATGTCACCCTCAACCCATGACAGCGAGGATCCGAAGAGGAGCGGATCATCAATCTCCGTCGCCATTGCTTGAATCAAGATTCGCAATATGGGCTCGCATGTCCGCAGCTTGCGATTTCATTTGGGACGGAGGAATGATGTTGCACAGGGAGTTTGACCCTTGTTGGTTTATTGGGTTTGGCCTAGAACTAGAATGCTTTTGGGCACGCAGGGTTCGGATTTAACCCATTTCCTTTTCTCTTTAGAATTTTCCCTTTCCATAATAAGCTTGTGTGACGGTCTGGAGATAGGCCAAGCCTATTTCTCTTTTAGAATTTTCTTTTTCGTAATAAAATTTCGTGAATAAGTGGCACTCATTTGACTTACGTATGAAGAGTTTTTTTTTTTTTTTTTTTTTAAAAAGCCAAATACATTCGACGCACCAATCCCCCCCCCCCCCCCCCCCCCCCATCTCCTTTTTTTTTTTTTTCTTTCCCTTTCGTAATAATTTCCTTAATAAAGATTGAATTCACTTAATATACTAACGTGGCCAAATAGCATTCCGATCTTAATTAAAACGAAATAAAAATAAGGTGATTTCATGATTTGTTTTTTTTTATTTATTTTAAATAGTAATGAAAAATGTGGATTTAATGATTTTTCATGTTGGGTCTAGGACTCACTTGAATTTCACAAAATCTTATTTAAAATTAATCAATAAGTTGTCAATTAATAATTTAATTTTTTTTAAGATTTAATGAATATTCATATTGGGTATAAGATCCACTTGAATATCAAAAAAGGCTTTATCTAAGTTTAAGTTTGATTAACAATTTATTAATTGATATTTTCTTTTTTTAATAAAAATAAGAATGTAGACTTAACAATATTTCATGTTGGGTCTAGGACCCACTTGAGTATTATGAAGATCCTATCTAAAGCTTACAATTAATTAATAAATTGTTAATAGTTTTTTTTTTAAATAAATAAATTAAAAAATAGACTTAGTGATTTTTCATCTTGGGTCTAGGACCTACTTAAACATCACAAGAATCCCTTAAAACTTATGATTAATTAATAATTTGTTAATAATTTTTTTTCTTTTTGATAAAAATAAAATGTTAATTTAGTGACTTTTCATGTTGGGTCTAGGATCTACTTGAATATCATAAAATCTTCTATAACTTTGTTTTGTAAGAGTATTCCACATCTGTTAGGTCGCCTATCGTTGTAGATAATACTCTTAATAATCCTTATAATAATAATAATAATAATAATAATGATAATAATAATAATAATATAATAATAATAACTAAAAAATATGTAACTAAAAAACATAAACCCACAAAACGATTGTCTATCCAAAAAACTATGTGAGCCTGATTTCTCATTACACCGGAGGATACGTAGGAGTAGAAGCTCACTCTTGTCGATTTCAAAAACCATAACAATAAAATAGTAATAATAATAATCTTTTTTAAAAATAAATAAATAAATCTATAATTTAAATAAAAATATATAAAAAATAATAGGATTAATAATTTTATAAGCAAGAGAATAAGACAATTAATATTTTCACACATCAAGTTAAAAGGTAACAGTTTTTATAATAGACGTCATAGATGCTAACACCTTCCCTATGCGTAACCGACTCCCAAATTCAATCTTTGGTTCAAGACCATTTTTTAGGGTTTTTTCATGTTTTTTCCTTAATAAACTATAGTGGCGACTCCTTTGTTTTTTTTAAATCATTTTCGTTGTTCCGTCGTGACTCCGGTTGTGACACTAAATAAGATGTGAGATAAAACGTAGAATCTTATGATATTTTCTACTTTGTGACAATTTAAAATGATACTTAATTTAAAATAGATATTTTTATTAAAAATTTAAATTGTGCTTAATTTCAAATTTCAAATGACCAATTAATATATATTTTATTTATGAAAATAATTTTATGTGGCAAATATTCAACATTATTATGAATTAATATTTTAATATGGACAATTAATATGAAGTAATAACATTTTGTATCCTTTCTTATATACACCAAGTGTTGATCCTATGCCATTAGATACGTATATACCGGATTTGATATATCTGACTTAATGATAGAAGATAAAAGTTCTAAAATAAGAGGTATTTTTGATTTCTATACATAAATATAAATTTTGTCAAAATTTTTAAGTAATCAATATGATATCATAATGCGTTATCAAATATTAAATAAATTTAAATTATTCTAATAACCAATTTGAAAAGTTAAATTCTATTATAATATTTTCTATCGTAATAATATTTATATGTATTTTATGATATGGAACAAATTACTACTTAAATTATAAGTAGTATATTCATTTAATATTTTTTTATTACAAGAGGTAAATATTTTTTTAATATATACAAAAGCAATATATTTTCTATGTTTTGGAACACATAAGCAATAAATTTATACTTAACGATTAATTTAAAATATACAAGTATTTATGAAAATAATTTAATATGACATTTATTTATGAAAATAATTTAATATTAAATTTATTTCTGTAGCTATTTCAATTTAAAATGTAAATTTCCATTAAATACTTAAATGATGCTTAATTTCAAATTTCAAATGGACCATTACTATAGATTTTATTTATAGAAATAATTTAATATAGACAAGAATTCTATATTATTGTGGATTAATAATTAATAATTTAATATGGACAATTATATGGCCAATTAATATGAATTAATAGCATTTTAGTCAACAATTTTAGTATGAAATTTATTTTTGTAACTAATTCAATTTAAAATGGGAATAATCATAATAGAATTAAATATAGAATTTAATTTAATATGAAATTTATTTGCAAAAACAAATTAACAACATTTTAATGGACTAAATAGAAATTTACAATTCAAATTAAATTAAATTAAAATAGATTGATTTTTCCTACAATTTCACTTGAAATTAACATCCTATCCATCAATTGTAACTCTTGAACCCTTTTGTAGTTCTATTTAAATAATGTGAAATTTCATTTGCTTTGTGTTTAACGTAATCGTATTGAGGAACACACTGATCTTCCTTTCTTTGTAGTTTGCTTTCAATCTCAGTCTTCATAATCTCAACATCAATGGCATCTAAATATAACTTTCTCTCATACGTGAATGCATCCAGAGAGACATGGAGCCTAATTGTCAGAGTTGTCAAACTTTGGCATGTTACCAACAAAAACAATAAAAAGTTGATATATTCTATTGAAATGGTCCTTATGGACCAAAATGTAAGTTCATAATGTAAAGCCTACTATGATATGATACAATACAAATAATAAATTTTCTAATTACATATATTATTGTTCTTAACATTTGTCTTGTTCTACAGGGAGACTGCATCCATACAACTGTCAAGAATACTCTGATATATAGGTTCTAACCACTGGTTAAAGAAGACTATGTTTATTTCATGTTCAGTTTTAGTGTAGTCAATAGTAAGGGTCCTTATAAAATGACCCGATATCCATACAAGCTTAACTTTCAAATAGCTATAAAACTAAAGTTGCTTCTTGATAATGTTGTTCCCAATAATTTGTTGACAATTACCCCAATCTCTAAGGTTCTTTGTATTGACTATGACACCAATTATTTGGTTGGTGAATGCTTCATTATTTTTTTTGTTATAATTATAATAATAACATTGAAATTTTTCATAACCTAATAAACTATTTCATATTAGTAGATGTCATAGGCATACTCATCTCACATGGGTTTGAAATTGAGGTTGTGACAAATGGTGACAAAACAAAGATGACAGAAATCTAACTTGACTCTAAAGGGTAGTAATTCTATGTGCATATTAATAATAATGTAATATTTCACAATTTTAAAGCAATTACTTAGTAGTATTATTTTTTTAATTATTGTTTTGTATCCTTATTGTAGCATACGCTTTAAGTGCACATTGTTTGGAAACTATGTTGAGGGGTTTAATTCTTTCCTCGCTAGAGGAGATACTAACAATATTGTTGTAATTGTTCAATATGTTAGAGTTAAACTAGTCCTAGGTCTCAAGATTTTGATTTTAGATGATAATCAAAGAGTATGTACATCAACCACAAATGTTGTACATCGAGAAGTCTTTCACAATGTTTAAACATCGTCATCAATAATAACCTTAGTGCTTTGTTCCTTGAGCTTATTTTAGTTTTTTAATATCTTTTGCTTTTCATTGCTATTTTTTGTAGCTGTGATCTTTCTATATTGATGTTCAAGAATCTATAATAAAATTAAAAAAAAATCTCTATATTTTTTAAAAAATTAATTTGTTTTACTCTCTTTCAAATGTATATGATAAATAAAATAACCTTTAAACCCTTTTTTGTGTGTGTATGTTTCCTTCACATGAAAACATTATTGTTTTTCTTCTTACAATATTATTTCATGTTTGTATCAATATGGCTCTAATGTCATGTGCATTTTTTTACACTAGTATATAACATATAACAATAATTTTATAGTAAATATTTTTAGAATAATTTAGAATTAAGATGGACTCTTTATCATAAGATTTCAAGCTGTGACAAAATTCAATCGTTAAATATTACTTATATGGCAACACTATAGTTCACCCTTCAAAATTTATAAATAATAAATATAAATAGATTTCTTAATCAAATGAGATAAAACTAAAAAATTCCTCCGTTCGCTCGGTTTCATTTCCACAAATGAAACGCACTAACTAACGAGTTCAAAATTCTTTTGTTCTTTTTCCATTTCTCTCACCTATCATTCTTATCTATATCCACTTTGCTTAATCATAGAATTGCGTTGCATTCATTTCAATATAAAAGACTTTTATTAACACATATTTATTGGCAGTTATAATGCAAAACAATAATCTATTAGGCATTGAGGGTTTCATTAGCAGTTAAACAAATAAAAGTTAACGTAAGTATTACGCTTGTTAACGGTTCAATAGAATAATGTTAACAATAATATTTACATCTTGAATTAATCAGTAAATTTTAGAAAATTTCATTCTTTTGTTTTAATTTATTGTTCTTGCCTTTTAAAATAAAAAATTATAGATAATATAATAACTTAGTTTTATAAAGTTATTTAAATAAATAAATTTTAAAACTCCTTCTTTGTATATATGTAAGAAAAATTTATTAGTTTGTATAAGTTTATATTATTTTAAATATTCAATAAGTAAAAAGTTAAAAATTCAAAATATTTTATCTTATGTTAGTTTATCTTTTTAAAAATTATATTGATTAGTAAATAAGTTTATAATATTTTATTGTAAAAATATTAAAATACAAATAATATTAACAAGATGGGAGCAAAGACAAATCTCAATTGATTGTGTTTGACAAAGCCCCCCGTGGGAGTAGAATCATTGTGGTTGTGTGTTACTCTCAAAGTAAGTTGATTCTTCTTGTGTGTGTGTCTCAAACCAATGGTTGGATTAATGTGTGTGTTACTCTTAGAATAAGTTGATTTCTTCTCTCTGTGTGTGTGTCCTATGTCTGTTACTTTTAGAGTAAGTTAATCTTTTTTTTCTCTTTCTCTTTGGGTGTGTTACTTTTAAATATCAAATAATTTTTAAATTATATGAAATTTTGTATATTTAATCTATCTAAAGTGAACTTTCAAACCAACAGTTGGATTAATGTGAGTGTGTGTGTGTATTACCCTTAGAGTAAGTTGATCTTCGATTTTCTTATTCTTTCTCTACCTTTGTGTGTGTGTTAGTATACTACAGTAAATTGATCTTTCTTTTTGTGTGTCTGGTGGGTGGGTGGGTGAGGAGAAAGAGGAAACAAATAGAGAATTTACATGGTGATTGTGTGCGCGCATGTGAGGAGAGAGGAAGCAAACAAATATCAACCCCCTCTTGTATACTTAATTGGTTAGGAATTTCTTTTGGAATTTGCTCTCCAACTTCTTCCATAATCTCGCTAGAGTTATGACACCAATTGTTAAGGAATATGAATAAGGACGGACGTAGGTTAAGCACTGGGCGGCCTTGTCCGCCCCCAACTTTTTTAAACTATATATGATAATTTTTTTTTTTAGAGTAAGAACTCATACTTACACTACAATTTTTCTATTTTTTATTTTTACAGTTGTGATTCTTTCCTCTGCAAAGACACAAAACAATAGTCAAAGTTATATGTTTCTTATGCTCTCTTCATGGGGAAAAAATATGATTGTGGTATCGTAAGCTTGCATCGTGTCTCAAGATAATTTCGGCTGAAAGATGCTTTTCAGGGCCATTGCGGCTAGATTCCTATATAAACCTATATGTGCTTTTGGTGGTGGGTGAAGAGATAAAAAGGTGTTTTTGTGAGAAGTAAGACGAGTTTCATCTTATAGGAGTTTACTTTCCATAGTGGTTTTGTTTAAATGAATGTCATTAAGACGCGTGGGAGGAACATTGCCAATAGACGTTTGGTTAGGAATTTGTGCCTTTTCCACACTTAAGATAGTCCACTCATGAAAGAAATGCGATGTTTTTTGTCTATTGTGAAAGCTTGTAGGTATTTAGACCGGACCCACTTGGATTTCCTCCCATTATTTCTCTTTATAATTATTTTGTTTGGTCTTAGCTAACAAAAAATCATGCAAATTTAAAGCGGTGAGAGAGGGTGAGGTGCTTGTTGTTATGGAAGTATAAAGCGGTCATACTCATTTCCCCATTATTATCAAGAATTGGTAAACCTCGTTATCAAAAAGTTAATTGAGGGAATACTGAAAAGGAAAGGTATTATTGAGGTAATGAAACCTTTTTTAAATGAGAAGCACTAATATCATAATTATTGTGGTGAGGGACTTTTTTTTTTTTTTGAAAAATCATTGTCGTACGTCTCATTTTTAGATATAAAAGAGGAGAGAAAAATAGAAAAAAGAAAAAATAAGAGGTGTAACTAAAAAAGTGAGATAAAGAAAAAAAAAACGAAATAAAGAGAGATAAACTATTGTATAAAGAGTTTAATGGTCATGCACTGTCAATGTAAAAAGTTTTATATTGTCATTCAATCAGAAATTATCATTAATGTGATTTTTAAAGTATTTATTATAAAAGTCAACAAACTTACAATAAATGACAGTTTGTGATTGGATGACAGTGTAAAGCTACTTTACACTGTCAGTGCATGAGCACTAAACTCTTGCATAAATATATAAATATTATGACTCAATGTAAAGATTTTTATATTTTCAACCAATTAAAAATAGCATACGTATACATTTTAAAGTAATTATTATAAAATTTAATACTTTTATTATGTATGATAGTTTATGATTAGATAATAGTGTAAAAAAGAAAGAGTATTTTTAAATTAAATTTAAATGGGGAGGAGTCAAATTACACTTATGTAACTTTTACCAACTATTACACCAATCAATAACTTTCAAATGGATAATGTTTTTTCAAAACCTATTGTTAGATTAAAAGTTCCTTGCACATAGATCATATATAAAAAATTTTATACTAATCCAAAATTATTTGATATCTCATTCATACAGATCAAGATTGGCGTAATATATACTTTTCAAAATATACTAAAATATGGATTATTTTGATTACCTTCTTATTGCTATTCTATTTTGACAAAATTTGACATAAACAATCAAGGTAATATAAAGTTATAATTCAAAGGTTGGATCGACAAATTTTACCTTTTATATAAAGTTATTAATGATGTAATAGTCGATAAGAGTTATACCGGTGTAATTTGATCTCTCCCTACTTTAAATATTCTCTCTGGTTCTTTTTATAAGACTCAATTAACTAATTCACAAGGATTAAGAAAATTAGTTAATTTAGTTAGTAACATTTAATTTGTCCTAAATTTATGTAACACCCATATTTTTGTATATTAAATTATTCTATAAAACTGCATGAGAATCTCAAAAATTTGATTCCTATGGTTATGTTCGTATTAATAAATAGTATTTTATTTATATTTTTTTTAATTTTTGGGAAACGGAGTTCAGAAATTTGTAAAATGACCAGTTTGTCCCTAAAAAGCCAGATAACATAATTAATAAATAAAGATAGTTAGAAGTATTTAAAAATTGTTTTTAAGTCATCAATATACTTAGAATAATTAGTAATAATTTTATAATTTTTTTAGGAATTTATTGAGATAATTTTTGTAAAATGACAAAAATACCCCTAGTTGACTACGGGAACCAATCAGAGACTTTTTGACCACAAAATATTTTAAAATTTTTATACTAAATATATTTCATTATAAAAATTTTATTTTGAAAGAAAAATAGTGAAAAATATAACAATCTTGTTTCAATTTTTCAACTATTTTTCTAATATTTGATAATGTAATTTTAAAAAATTAAGAAGAAATTTCAAAATTATGATCCCCACCATTATGCTCATAATTTCAAGATTTATTTAATCATAATTTTAATAATTTTATGAACCGGAGCCTGGAGAAACTAGAAAATGATGATTTTGTCCTTATTTCTCAACGTTAAAGGCTGACATAAGAAAAAGATTCAATTGACATTAAAATATCAATTTAAGCTCGAAATCATGTCATATATATTAAAATATAATTTTATGAATTCTCTGGAAATTTTTTGGAATTCTTGTGTAAAATGATTAAAATGCCTGTAGGTGTCTATTGAGCCTAGTCAGTATTAGTTTGACATCTAGAAAGGGTGAAAATGGTAATTTTAGTTTATTTATGGGTAAAATATTTAATTTTAGAATTTTAAAAAAATTGGTATTTATTGAATTAAAATGGATTTTTTATGAATTTTTTAGGTTAAAATACAAAGTAAATACATATAATTTGAAATAAATTAATAAAAATTAAAATTTATTATTAAAAAATTATTTTTGATGAAAAGTAATTTATTTTTTCCAATTTTGCATTAAAATGCCTTATTTTGATATTAAAAGCTATTTTTTCAAAGTTTAGGCAATTTTATTGGTACCGGCTAATTAATTACAATTAAAATTTATACTATAAAGCTTTAGGACAGCTCACCCAGAACGTTTTCAACCTACAAGGGGGTGATTCACCACCTAAAATTGATATGTGTCCCTAGTTTTGCATATTTGTCTCTTAATTGAATTAAAAATAAATCAAAAACTTTATTTATGACATGGCTTATGTCACTTAGGGGACACCTATGCTCCCTTCTTCTCCTATAAATACCCATGTATTTTGGACATTTTTCACACATCCTCCATTCTCTCAAACTAGCCAAATTCTTGGAGAGCTTCTCTCTCTAGAATTTTTTTTTCTTTTACTCTGTTTTTATGCTAAAATTTTATTAGTTTTTCAACAACTAGTAAAGTTCTCTTCCTAGGAGTTTTGCATCAACAATTTCATTCTCTTCATCAATCACTTTAGAGGTAATGGGGGGAGTGGGGTTAGTTCTAAATAATTGTCACTTTGCATGTTGGTATGAAGGGTTTTCCCCTCAACCCTGTTTAGGCTTAAGTTTTTATTATTATTATTGTTATATTGTTTGATGTTAAACTTTAATTTTTGCGAAGTTGTTACTTTGCCTAAATTTAGATTATTAAATTATAATTGCTAAATTGTTACTCTGCTCAAATTTAAATTACTAAATCATAATTACTAAGTTGTTACTCTGTCCAAATTTAAATTATTATACTTACTAAGCTGTTACTTTGCTCAATTTAAAAAATTAAATGTACTTGCTAAGATATTACTCTGCTCAATTTTAGAAAATAAAAATGCACTTACTAAGCTATTACTCTATTTAAATTTAGAAAATTAAAATGTATTTATTTAGTTGTTATTATGCCAAAATTTTAGTAATTAAATTATAATTATTACGTCATTATTTTGCTAAAATTCTAGTAATTACTATATTCTACTAAAATTTTATGTTATTACTAAATTGTTATTTTGTTAAAAATTTGGCATTATGCAATTTCTACAATATAAGGCAAAAATGTTGATTGTATTGGTGCTCAAACTAAATGAGACTAGGAAAACCTTTGCTTGAGAAGCTAGGAATTAATAATTTAGTGAATAATGTAAAGCAAATGACATGCAGTGACATGGTACCTTGCTAGGAAAGCTATAGTTTGGTACGGTAAGAAATGAAAGGCAAGGACCCACTTGCGGAGACCTTGGGGATAGGCATCAAGTGGTGAAAGTTTCAATGGCCAAGGTAGCTCCCTTGAGCCGGGTTATTCGCCTGACCAAGCTCGATAACCACGACAACTACTCAGCATTTCGAGATTGATTTGAGAGTATATTTCTATAAATGGATATTCTAATTGTTATTTTCCTCAATGATGATGAGGAATGTACCATGTGATGTTGTTGATGAGGTATATGTACTCTCAGTCACTTTTTGGTTCTGTTGAAAACTATTACTCACTAATGGGAAGTGTGGATCCATACCAAGTCAAGGGTAGTGTAGTATAACTTAGAATAAACCCTAAGTTCCCTATGTTAATTGTGTTTTAATTCCTACCATACATGTGCAAGTGATTTTAGAACAAATCACTTCATTCCATTGTTTTTCTTCCTAGTATGATTGATCGCAATTATTGAAGATGACGCTAATGTCTGATGATGCTGAGGATGAGTCAGAAGATACTTTTCCAAATTTGTAGAGCTAGTTTATAATATTTTCCTTGAGGGATAGGATAGATAAATACTGCTCTGTATAGGATCTTTTTGATGTATATATTGGGCTAGATAGTATATGTCTTTTTGTTTTTTTTACTGTTATGTATTACTCAAACCATGATGTATAGTTTGATATATATATATATATATATATATATATATATATATATATATATATATATATATATATAAGCAATTTTAATATTTCACTTATATTTCCAAATTCTGTTAAATTTAAGATTTTTCTATTATAAAATCAGAAAAAAAATACTCACATTTTCATCAACTTGACTTAATATTAAATTAATATGAATTATATTTAAAATTAAAGGAGTATAACAATTTACATGTTCTTTTCAAAATTATTCTTAATATTAATGAGATATACTTATTCTTTTTTTAAAATATTTAATTCTTTTAATCTCTTTCATCAACAATATATTTATTGTCTTAATTTTTATTGTCAATAAATGTGAAGGGACAAAATAAGATTTTCAAAATTTTCTCTATACAAAGCAAAGTTAAACTCCCAAAGAGCCTAAGACATTCATGTATCCCACCAACTATTTATGGAACATAAAAAAAAAAAAGAACTCATAATTAAGGGTATTTTTGTAAAAAAAAATAATTAATGTAGGAGACATTTTAAATTGATTCTTATAAAATGGAATAAGCCAAACTTCTAATTTAATTATTATAAAAAGGACCAGGGGAGTATTGTTGATAAATTTTACCAATTAGAAATTACCATACATAGATATAATTTTTAATATTGTTATTATAAAAGTCAATAATTAATAATTTTATTATTTTTTATAAGTAAAATTTAGGGGGAGGGGATGGTGCCCTAGTCTAAGATAGGAAAAGCCTCTAAGTTCAAAAAAAACTTACAGAAGTACTTACATTTACCTCACCCTAAAGAAACGAGTGGGGCTCGAACCTGCACTTGTTAGATAAAAGACCCTGTCTTGCTCCACTTGACCAACCCCTTGGATTTTTAATAATTTTACTATGTATCATAGTTTATGATTTGATGATATAACATGGGTTTGAGTAGGTAGAGTTGAAGTATTTCTTTTAAAAATATATGTTTAACAGTTTTGTGATGTTTTTCAAACTATGTTTTGATCATTAATTACAAGTTTAAAAACTAATAATTATGCATACAAAATTCATTTTTACGAAAATATAATCTCTTTTCATGTGTATGTTTACGATTTTTTTATTTTTTTAAAAAAATTATTTTAAATATTTATAATAATTAGTAAGTTTTTCGAAAAAAAAAAACTTAAACTATTTTAGTGTTTTTCACATAATCTAAGTGTGTGCTTGGGGAACATTTTTAATTGCACGTCGAAATACAGAAAAACGGAAAAGCTAGTGAGAGGAACTTCAAATTGAACGCAAATCAGACTGTAACTGACGCGCTACCAAATACGCGCTAAAATTAACATCTTTGCCAAAAAAATAAAAGAAAACTAAAAATATTGAATCATAAATTTTTCAAAACTTAAACATTCAAGTCCTTACTTATACTGATAATGAGATGGGAATCAAATTTGCATAAATGATCAAAATTAAGTTTTGAAAAAAGATTAGTGGATTCCAATCTCTATTATATACCTAGAGAGGGAAAGAGAGAAAAGGGAGCAAAGCTTATATGATGTGATAAGAAAATAGATATAGAAAAAATAAGTGTTATGAAGTATATAATATATATATATATATATATATATATATATATATATATTACTAATAAGTAGTGTAGTGCTATATAAAGTATTTTTTTAAGGTAGATACTTTTATTAAAGCAAAAAAGCAAGCACATTAAAAGTTGAGGTCGATAAAGTAATTGTTTTGAATGAAGAAATTATATAACAATTTTTATAATAAAAAATGTAAGAAAAGAAGAAAAAATATAAAATAAAATTATTAATATTATAATAAAATATAATAAAGAAAAACAAACAATAATATTATAAAAATATTATATTTACTTCTATGCTATAAATTAAATTTCTAATTTGGAAAGTACAATTTTTACTCTCCTCACTCTTTCAATTAGAGATTCTCAACTTTTCTTCTCTTTTCTTCTTGGGTGATACATTTTGCACACTAGCAACAAAACTAATAAAATATTTCTCTCAATCATCTTAAATTATTTTTTTAGTTTTTTCTGTATACTTAATTTTCCTAATTATCTATTTGTTTAAATTTAAAAATAATTTTATATTACAATTTAAATTATTTATTATAAATTTAAAATATAATTTATATATTTAAAAACATTTTTATTATAAATTTTATTTATATCATAATTTATAAATTTAAAATATTTATTTATTATAAATTATAATTATATACAAATAAATATTTATCATGCAAAGCACATACTAAAATACTACTATATAATATTTTCAACAAAAAATGGTTAAAGGTATAATTTAGTTCCTATACGTGTCACAAATTCTTAATTTGATCTCTATATATAAAAATTTATTAAATTGGTTCTTATACATGTAACGCATTCTTAATTTAGTCCCTGTCAACGCCATTTACGGATTCTTAATTTGGTCCATATAGATGTAACGCATTCTTAATTTGGTCTCTATATATGTAGCGTATTCTTAATTTGGTCCCTATACATGTAGCGCATTTTTAATTCTTATAGAGACCAAACAAAAAATGTGCTACACATATAGAAATCAAATTAATAATGCGCTACATCTATAGGGACCAAATTAAGAATCCGTAAACGGCATCATTACGGCAGGGACCAAATCGGTAACATTTGTATGTATAAGGACCGATTTAATAAGTTTTTATGAATAGAAATCAAATTAATAATTCGCGACATGGGACTAAATTATATATTTAACAAAAAAAAAAACACTACTCCCCCTTTTTCTTTTTACTTGTCGATTTTTAAGAAATTTTTTGTTTCTATTTATCTATCGTTTTTAAAGTTCAGGATAACTTAATTTCTTCTTTGTTAATTATATCTTTATTTCTTACCTAATTTTTAATTAATTTATATATTTACAATTAGTATGTATTTATTGTGGAGTAAAAATGAGAAAAGTTATAATAAGAAATTTCAAAATAATTTTATAAAAAATAAAAAAATTATTATATTTATTAATTTGTATATAAAAACTTTAAACTAGAAAAAAAAAAAAAAAGAAGACGGAAGTAGTTCTATATAATATAACCCTCCCTTACCAATTTACATCGGACAGACAAATGTATCTGAATAAAAGGAAACAACGATGTTCCATCAGTTAAGTAAGCTCGAACAGCTAAGTAACCGGAAGTGCAGGTACGAATCAAACCTGAATTAATAATTTCAAATTTTCAACAGAGTGGAGTCTTGTATCTCATACAGAACGCACACTTTATCCTCTCTGCACTCCAAGAATCAAAAGCCATGCGAGGCCGTACGATTATTACACGTGGCGAGATATTAAGACCCTTCACGACAACGAGAACCTTATTGGAAGAATCGAACCCGCTTGGCATGGTCCCACACAGAAAACCCCGAAGCCAAAAATCCCTAGTCCCCGCGGTTTCTTTTCCACTCTCTCCCCACCGAAACACTCCTCTTCTTGATTCCCCTCTTTCCCCCCCTTTAAATTCCGCCAACGCACGCCCACCACTTCCAACGCGGTGCCCTCTATGAAGACCTCGTCGTCGAGGAACTCCGAGTCCTCGAGTCAGTTCGACTCGCCTCACTCACCTCTCCGATACCGATCTTCCCCGCTCTCCGACGGCGGAGACCCCTTCCACTCGCCGGAAAACTCGCCGGAAAATGACCCCAGAGACAATTCCAGGGCCATCGTTATCGTCGAGACCTCCGCGCAATTCGCCCAGGTCGCGCCCCCCGCGCCCGAATCCGAGCACCAGAACCCGCCGCCCAATGAGTTGCCGGAGGTGGTGGTTAGCCTGGCCATGAGGCCCGAGCAGAGGTCGCCGACGACCGTACTCGGCGGTCGGGGGAGACCGAGGGAGCCGCCGCGGGGAGCCGGTGATCGGGGGAGACCGAGGCCGCCCAGTCCGGTGATTCCGAAAGGAGAGGTGATGGCGAAAAAGGTGGCCTTAGGGTTCCGGTTAAGCGAGGTGGTGCTGTGTCTGATTTCGTTTTCGGTTATGGCTGCGGATAAGACTCGTGGTTGGAGCGGTGACTCTTTTGATCGCTACAAGGAATACAGGTTTTTTCTTCTTACTTTTTTAATTTTTTTAATTCCTCTATTGGGTTCCTATATTAGCTTGTCATACGTTGGTTTTCGAGTTTCGTAATTTGGATTTGAAGTTTTTTTTTTTTAGGAGACCCGGTACATGTGTGGTTGTTATTTGGGTCAAGGCGTTATCAATTGTCATAATTTCATTGAAACCATTTTAAATCTATGCTTGATTTACTTTAGGCACTTTATTGAAATTGGGAATTTGGTCTTGTGTACGATTGTAATAATGATGGCAAAGCACGTTGATATGTCAGGTATTGTTTGTCGGTGAATGTTATCGCATTTGTATACGCAGTGTTTCAAGCGGGTGATCTGGCTTATCAAATAGTCACGGGGAGACGCATAATCAACCACCACCTGCGTTACCACTTTGATTTCTTTATGGATCAGGCAAGTCAGAGAGGACTCGTTTTGTTCAAATTTTATGTTAGGCTCTCTCTACATCAGTATTCATTTTCTTAATTAAATCTTCATGAAGTTAAGATTTGTTGTGGGAAATTGATGGGCAGGTTCTGGCGTATCTTCTGATATCGGCAGCGTCATCTGCGGCCACACGGGTTGATGACTGGCAATCAAATTGGGGAAAAGATGAATTCACTGAGATGGCTAGTGCTTCAGTTGCGTTGGCCTTCCTTGCTTTTATTGCCTTTGCTATCAGCTCGTTAATCTCTGGCTACAACCTCTGCACTCTGTTCTCATAGCAACATTTTAACCTTATATAAGCTGTCAGTCTATAAATGTACACACTTTTTTTTTTTTCTTTCTTTTATTCTTACTGCTGGGGAGGAATGCATTCCAGAGTGTTGGTGCCAATGAATTTTTTTTACTGTACAGACAGACTATATTGTATACATACAATCGCAGGATATTGTTCGTCTTTTTTTTTTTGGTATAACAGGATATTGTTCGTCTTAAATCGGAAGGATGGAGAAGGAAAGTTTTTGTTCGCTTTAAAATACAATTATTTGATTGTATTTTAATGTTTTTGCGTAAAATTCGTTTATGTTATTCCATAAATGAGGTCAAGATTTAAGGACTCACCAAATGGTATGTTGTTATCGATTATATTATTCATAGAGATGTGATACATTACATATATAATGATTTCGACGACAATTTATACTATATCATTTTTGGTATTTATTTACTTTTATCATATTATTTATTATATTTCAATTTATTTTTTTTGTAAAATTTGTTGTACAAGTATAATTTCTCTTTCAGAAATGTGGTCAACATTTAAGGACTCACTAATTGGTATGTTATTATTTTTTAGGGTTTCAATTTTTTTAGGAAAAAAATAGAAAAAGAGCACTTCCTCGTTCTGTTTCGTTTGGAATTCCGATGGAGCATTTCAGAGTTTGAGAGAATTGAAGAGCAAAAAGGATTCGTTCACAACATTCCTTGTTTGGAATATTTTTAATTCTGTCTCCCTAATCCTCTTCATTGTTCTCACTCAATGCTTGTGTAAAGGTTTCTTACCTAGCAATGGTTGCATCATTCACTTTTACTCTAATTTCAACATCTACTCAAACAACACTAATGCCTCTCTAGAACAATTATTCCCAGGAAACCCATGAATCATGGATGTCCCAGAAATCAAATTTTCATCTACCATTTTCTCAAATAGAACACGTGCAGTACTCAAATCTCCCTAGCTTTTGAGTATATACTCAACATTGCTGGCACATACTGACTGAAGTAGAAAGCCAACATATGATTAAAGGGTAGAGCTGTTTTTATGATACGTCAATTTCAAACACTCCTTCGAAAGATAGTTATATTCTGTAACTAACTGAATCCACAACCAATCGATACTATTATGAGATACACGTGTCATAGTCCTGCTCAATTAGTTCTCTTTCTACGTTTTGTTTGGCTGAGAGAAATAGTGTGAAAATTGAGAAGAGAGAGAAAGAGGAGAAAGAGGGAATGTTTGAAATTAAGGTTGTTTGATAAAGAGAAATATGAAAAAAAGAAATATTTTCTTTGTTCCATTTTGTTTGACTTTTTTGGCATAAGAATTAAGAAATGTAATTAATATTTTAAATTTCAAAACAATTATTATAAAATTTGTTAATATACTTCTTATCTTTTATATTAATTAGATTCTTTTTCCTTTATATTTTCTTACTCCACAATGTTTAAGGATTTAATAGGGAAAAAAAGTTAATGCTTCATTGATTTTCTAAAATGACAATTAAAATGGGACAATTTTTTAATTTTTTTTTGCTAAAACTTCAAACTAAATGGAATGAAAGTAGTATAAAGTTAGTGGGTCTCACATAAAAAAAAAAATTATCAATGGGAAGGAGGGAATGGCAATGAAATTGTGAGAGGTGAGGAAAGAGAGTAGGGTATAATGGGACTCCCCAAATTAACCCTTTTATTGTGTCTCTCAGCTGCATATTTTCGATTTTTATCCAGCCAATGGTTTGCTCCTATTAAAGACTTCACGCCGGATTTGCTCCCACCGTTGCCAGATCAATGCAAGACTCCACGCACATGTGAGCAAGAATTGGTTCTCTTTTCTCTCTAATAATTGATTAAAGACTCCACCCTCCGATTTCTCCTTTTCCTCTTTTCTATAATCGATCGTGATAATCGGTTGTTTCTCTGATAATCAATTTCCATCAATATGACAATCAGTTCTCTTTTCTCGATAATCGGTTTTCTTTTCACTATAATCAGTTATCTTTGGGTGAATCTCACTTGGTTCAAATTAACACTATTGACCTGAATGGTGCGAATATTTTATGTTGGTCTCAATCTGTCCACATGCATATTTACAAAAGAGAGAAAATGGGTATTGGATTTGTGAAACAAAGCCACCACCCAAAAATAGTCCTTATTATGCTGTTTGGGATGCTAAAATTTATATGATTAGGACTTAGCTAGTAAACTCCATGGTAAAATCGACTGTTGCATGTAGGAAATGCATTGTATTTGTGTCTTAGAAATGTTGCACGTAGGACTTGGCTAGTAAACTCCTTGGTAAAATCATTGGTTTCGCTCACTGATGTAAATTGGAAAATGTTGGGGATGCTAAAATGAATGTTGCAGCTACGAAATGCATGATAATCAAATATCATGTGTTCAATCGATTTTTTTCAGGTTTTTAGAGACTATACGTACAAAAGCACGACTAGATAATCAACTGTGTTTATTTAAAATCGATTTTAGCACGTAGTGTCTAGGAAATTGATTTCCATAATGTGTTTAGATAAATAATTTTAAGAGGATAATTCATTTTTATAGGAAATTTAAAATATTTTGTAGTGAAATATATTGTTTAGATAAGAAATTTAGTAAAAAATTAAAATTTTAGTAATTTATAAAAGTATTTTGATTACCTAAAATTGTAGAATTTAAATTCTACAAAAAAGTAAGAATTTGAAGCTATTCATACTCACTTTCTTTTATCTCTTCTCTCTCCCTCTCTCTCCTCTTTCTTTCTTCTCTCCCTCTCTCTTTTCTCTCTCTCTCTTCTTTTTTCCTCCTCTCTTTTTGTTCTGTACTTCTGTATAGCCTCTCTCTTTTATCTCTCTCCTCCCCCCTTCTCTCTCCCCTCTATCTCGTCTCCTTCTCCTCTCTCTCCCATCTCTCTCTTCTTTCCCTCCCTCTCTCTCCCTCTCTCTTCCCAATATTGACGTAAAAAGTATCAATATTTATATTTTGAATTATTAAATATTATTTAACAATAAAATTATTTGTGAATTATTAAATATTTAAAATTGACTAATGTTTATTTTTGGAAAAGTTTAATATTAAAATTTCAATTTTTAAATGTATATTTAAAATTAAATTTTGTATCTGGTAGAAATTAAAATGTCATATCCAAACTTAGAATTTGAAATTTAAAAAATTTGAATTGATTTATCCAAACAGAGCATTTAATAAATGAAGGAATTTAAATTAAAGTAATTCAAATTTCAAGCATTTCAAATTCTTTGAAATTTTAAAATTCTCATCCAAACACAACCTAAGTGAAAATCAATTTTTATGGTTGGAATTTGGATTATGTGACCTTGTGTGTTAGGGGTAATATAGTCTTATTATATCTAATCTCATTTCTCTCCCATCTTTCCATAATAATCCAAATAATTAAGGTGAGAAGAAATCTCAATATTTTTTCTTCTCAATTTCACTTCTATTTCTCCCAAACCAAACAATCTAAAATCTACTTTTTTTCTCTCCCTTCTACCTACTAATACAACGTTAGTGTCATGCAGTGTTTTAAATCCCGGATCAGTGATTGAATCAGTAAAGGTACTAGTTTACGGTTTATTGGTTTAACTATAGTTGAACTGTGATCAAATCGGTAGTAATTAAATTTATATTTTTTAATATTATATATTTTAAGTAATAAAATAATATAAAATTACAAGAAATCAAGACATAAAAATGTAAATTAATATAAATGACTAAACTATATGTTTTATAAGATTAAAAGTTAATAATAATTGACAAAATAAATTATACTAAGTGTAATCCTTAAGTATGTATTTTTATTTATTTTAAAAATGTTTTACATTAAATTAAAAAATAAAAAATAGAAACTTTTGAAAAATATTGGTTCAAACCGATTTTTTACATTAATTTTGGGCCAATTTCTCACCTGTTTTTGAAAAAAATCAGATTTTTAGAATTAATAAACTAATTACTAGATCGGTTCCTGATGAGATCGATCGAACTGATTCGATCCAATTTTTAATACTAAGGTGTCATGAATAATGTCTAATATTTCCCCAAGCTGGAGAGTGTCTGTCCGGCGTCGAGGGAGTGTGTGTGTCCAGCTTCCACAGTGGTTTAAAAACAGGTGATGGATCACATGACTAGGTGAAGGGGCTGGCAAGTTTTTTTTCTTTTTTAGAAGCTAAAGAATATTATTATTTGTGTAAAAGTCCAATTTAACAGATTAGTGGAGAAATTTTATATAATTTATGGGTTTGAATATCATATAACGTTAAGAATAGATTAGTGGAGACCGGAGATTGGAGATTAATAGAGTGTCACATCAATAAAAATAAATTATAATACATTAAGGATTAAACAGTAAATATTTCAATTTAAAAATATTACAATGACAGTAAAATAAAATAAAATAACTGCAAACAATTTCAAAATCTATTTTACATTTCCATTATATCGAATTTCCTGTGAACCCAATGTGAGTATGCTCTTCAATCACATAAAACTCCAAAACAGAAAGGAGTCATCTCTACCCAACCATCCCTCTGTGTAACCATAGTGTCCATTGTTATGAACCCATCCCCATATTTTCGCCGTGCTGAACTTTGTGGAAGGAGAAATACTAGTACGTAGTAAATTTTAAAAAATGATAATAAACTATCAATTTAGACTCTCAAATATTATCTTTTTTCTAAATAGTTTTTAAAATAATAAAATTATATAAGCAGTCTTAAAGTCTTTAAAATATTGAATATCTATTAATTTAGTCCCTATATTAATATATTTTAATAGCGTCCAAGAATTAATTTGAAGGTTTTTTTCAATGCATGAAAGACTATTTAGTATAATTTTTAATACCAAAGGAATCACTTATATAATTTGTTTATTTTAGGTACTATTTAAGAGAGAAAAATATTACTTTAGGAATGAAATTGATAGTTTATTGTTTATACAATATTTTATACAAAAAGAGAAAGATAATAAGAATAGAGAGAATATGTGTTAAATGTGTGATATAATGGGAAAAAAATAAAGAAAAAAATTAGTATCATAGAAAGTGTTGAAAAAAAATTATTGTAATTACAGAAAAGGTTTATGATTTGATAGCGAGTTCTAAAGGCTTGGTTTGTCACCAAACACGTAGATCAACTAACGTGGGGTTGTTTCACGTTAACTAGATGTTTCGAATTCGAGTTTTAGGTATGTAGCTGCTTTAAATAATCAAAGGAAAGGTTTTGTCGCTTATAATGGTCTTATCCGACTCAAATATGATTGCTTATATTTGAGGATACCTGTTGTCTATATCAAAAAAAAAAATAGTCTAATTAGTGGGAAAGGAATTAGACATATAATCACTTCGTTTAAAAGGCAATGGTATACAATTGACAAAGGGTTTACAATTGCTCATGAAAAGGCTTATTAATAATATTAAGAAGAAAACGATTGACACTTGCCATAAAAATTAAGATTTCATTTTTGTTTTAGTTTTTAGTTAAATCTTTATTAATTTGATATTTTAAAATCAATGTATTTATTTTTTAAATTCTAATGTGTTATTATTTATTTATTAACGACATGTAATGAGTTCAAAATAAACTAAAAACATAAAATTATAATCACATAAAAATATTTTTTATTAATAAAAATATATATATATATAAAATCATAGAAATATATTCTACATTTATCAAATAGTATATTAGCTAATTTTACCAAATACTTTTATTTTAATAAGCTAACTTAATAACTTTTAGTGTTCAGCTAACAACTTTCAACTAAAAGTTATCTTTTCAGACCTAATTAGTTTTTTTTTTCAAATATAGCCTAAGCGTAAATTATTTTTTATTTTGTTACAATTATAAAATATTTTTTATTTTGAAATTAGTTATAATTATAACTTTTTTAGAAGCTTATGATGAATTTTATTTTGAAAAAAAATGAACATTTTTAGCGTTTGTTTAAATTTTGTGGAAAAAATTAAAATAAGAAAAGAATCAGAGTTCTAATTATTTTGACAACTAATTTTGAGCAACTTCTGAAAAATGTTGTAATTATAACTAACTTTTAAAACAAAAAAAAAAACTTTTTATAACTGTAAACAAACAAAAAATAGCTTTTACATTTTATAAAATCTTTAAAAAATAAACTACTTTTTTTATACATCCTTAAAATCACTTTTTTAAAAAATATAAACAAAGGAGTTCGAAACTAGAACTATAACAAATGGGTTTTAAAATAAAACTATTTGGTAAAGCTGGTGCGTACGAGACGTGAAGGAAATAGAATTGCTCCCCTCATTTTGGATGTAATGATCCAGGACCAGGAAAACATCACTGGAACAGGTTCCTCCCTTCTGATGATGTAATCGACCTTTGGGCCCCCAGTTAAAAAAATAAAAAGAACAAGTTGGATCCCAGTTAAACAAAAATAAAATAAAATAGAAGAACAACTTCGATAAACATTAATATTACTCATGTTCCGAATCAACAACTTAAAATATAAGGACAATTAAAAATATAAGGACAAACGCACTATAATTAATTATCACCCCACCCAACCCCCCCAAAAAAAGCGTTGTTATCCTATTTGGACACAGCATTTCACAAATTTATTCAAAACAATGCATTTCGGATATTTTTTCCTTTTATTGGGATTTCATGTTTGTGAATTTTGTTAAGGTAACGGCTAGAGATGTTTGGAATTTATGTTTGATAGAATTGGGAATTCAGCAATGGTATTTCAAGAAAAAAAAATATATACACTATAATATTTAAAAATCAATTTATGTTTTCAGGTTGTGCTAAAATAATTCATTATTTAATATAATGAGGAAAACTACAACAATAGAATTTTCACAATGATTTAAATAAGAAAAGTATTGTTGCTTTTCTTTTTAAGTACTATTGCTTTGAGTAGCCTCTCATGTGCTACATACTTTTCACTTAGTTTTATTCTTCGCACGTGCATCAAATAAATATTTATTTTATTTTACAAATCAATTTAAATAAGAGTTTAATTTGGAAGTGTTATCATTGTTAAAATTTTTATACTGTCAATTAATATGAAATCACATTAGGTATAATTTTTAAATAAATTAGTTACAAAAATTAGCAATCTTATCATACATGATAATCATCCATAATTAGATAACTGGCTAGAAAACTTTTATATTGTGAGTACATTATAATTAAGTTCTTTAAATGATAAATGTTTGTTATCTTTAAAAATAAATATACTTTTTCAAGTATGACAATTTGGTAGGTTAAAGTTAGTTAATTAACTATATTTGACCAAAAATAATTTGTTAGAGGTATTTGGTTAGGAAGCCTTACGCTACTAGTGGTTGGATAACCTAATAAAAGTAGTGTATGGTCTATAAATTAAAAGTTGCATGATTTTTTTTGCAACTATGTCCCTGTTAATTTTAAAAGAAATGACAACTTTTTATCTTTTCCTAATTAACACCTTTATTTTAAAATATATATATATATATATATATATATATAATAATAATAATAAATTTACAACATAAATAAATTTATAATCATTTTGAGAGCATGTGTAAATTTATAGCCAGTTTGAGAGGAATTATGAAGGGAAATTTAAACTTCTTATCGGTTACTGTTTCATAATTTAAAAAAAAAAATGAATGAGATTGAGGGTCACTATATCTTAAAATTAATTTAAAACAACTTTTAATTTAAAAATAAGCTTTGCAAATTCAAACATCATTTAACTTAAAACTAATTTATAAGTAAATAAAATAAAAATTATTCAAATAGCTTTAACTTAATTTTCAAAGCTCTTTTTTTTTTTTTTTTTAACTTAGCTTAAAAACAACTTATAAGTTAAAAAGAAGTGGGGCTAAACACACTCTAAATAGCATAATTCATTGTCAAGTGTTGCATTACTACAAGTTACAACACCAAGCGTTAAGATGCTAGATGGTTTCCATTCTAGAGCACAAAGCATTTCAACTATAGCGCTCAAGTGCTAAATTAAGAGTGATTTTCTATCTTATAACACAAGGTGTCATCACTTAGCACTAAAAAAATAGGAATGTCTAACTGTGAATTGTACACCCGAGACATATGGTTAACTATATATATAAATATAATTAATTTTATTTCATAAGTAATTAAAAGTAAATGAATATAATTATATACAATTATTAATGTAGTTAATATTATCTACTTTTAAGGCACAGTTAACTACTATTAGACATTTCAATAACCTCACAACACTATTAATTACTTGGGAGGCAAAATTAACCACCATTAGACATTTTAATAACCTCATAACACTATTAACTATGTATAGATAATTGTATACAATCAAGTTTATTTACTCTTAACCACTTATGAGGAAAAATTAATCATATTTACACATGTACTTAGTTAAACATGTGTGATGGTCAATAACTCTGACATTATTAACCACTTATGAGATAAACTTAATCACTATTAGATGTTTCAATAACCTCATGACACTATTAATCATATATCGATAATTATATATAGTCACGTTCACTTACTCATAACCACTTATGAGGTAAAGTTAACCATATTTACCCATATAGTTAACCACATGTGACAGTCAATAACCTTATGAGACTATTAACCACTTGTAAGCCAAAGCTAACCACCATTAGACATTTCAACAACCTCATGACACTATTAACCACATCAATAATTGTATACAATCATGTTCATTTACTTTTAACCACTTGTTAAACAAAGTTAACCATATTTATTTATGTAATTAACCACGTGTTTGGGTGAACGTTGGGTGTACAATTCCCAAATGTATGTTAATGATTACTCCTTAGTGCCAAGCTCTGAAGGCTACAAAATCCCATAATGCCTAAATGTCAGGACTATTTAATTTTCAAGTACTATATGAGTCGATACTAGGCACCCACATATAGTGCTAGGTGCTGATGACAAAACCCTAAAAATATAACTTGACTTTCTAGTTATAAGAATGGAAACTGGCATATGGGAAACAAAGGCAAACCTAGAGAGATTTTAATCATTATTGAAGCTTTAGAGACATTAAAAAAAAAAGTTTTAGCAACATAGATGCATCATCCATACATCCATCCCTATCTCTTATCTCTCTTTCTTTATGTTTAAGCATGAGTAGTTGGATTTCCATAGATTAGGGTAAAATTAATTTGAATTGGCTTTCTACATAATAAAATTTCTTTTTATTCAATACAAGTCAATTTCATGTTATTTGTGCTTTTATATCTTCACTTAATGTTTTTCTATAGTTGGTTACTATTGAACTAATTTCAGGTTTTACGTTGAGATTTGGAAATTGAGTGTAAAACTAAAGTTGAGATTGATTGTTGTAATTATAGAGTTTTAAGGAATAGAACTTTGTGAATGTGCTCTCAAGAATTGTTTTCAATGCTTTTCAAATTAGGAATTGTTTAAGGTATTAGAAACTCCCATTTGGATAAAAGAATTTTGAATTAAGGAATTAATCTTAATTTAATATATTGATTCAAACTACAATTTCATGTTATGACTTGAATTGAATGTGAAATAAGTTTCATAAAAATAAAAGGAGATTCACTTTTTAGTTATTTTTATTAATTTGGATTTTTATAAGATTTTCGTAATTGCTATTTTAATTACTTTTTTAGTTTGGTTTTTAATTCCTAATCTTTTTCCATTGTATTCAATTTGCTCAAATGGTATTGATTTGATAGTAGTTGATACTTACATTAATGATTAATCCTCATAAAAATGAATACTTTGTTTACTATTTTTTTACTTGATATGATTGGTATACTTATTGTGAAGGAAAATTTCTATCAATATACACACACATACAAATATATACATACATATATATATACATATATCATTTTATAGATATTAATTAGCAAATCAAATAATTTTATCAAGCACTTATCATTCAATTAACTATATTTTATAAATAGTCTTTTAACTTTCCTTTTTTTAGCTTTCATGATTTATAATGTTTTAAAATTTTAGAACAATAATTAAATTGAGGCTTAAAAATGTTTTTAGTCCTTATAAAATGAGTTAGTTTTGATTTTGGTCCTTGTAAAAATTTTTCTTTGGTTTTCATCCCAAAAAAATATGAGATCATTATTTTTGGTCCCTATTGTTAAGTGATACTCATTAATTGCTTATGTGTTTAATGGAAGGTCAGGTGTACCATGTTAGCATGTGACACCTCCTAAAACAAATGTTATTTATCTACTTTAAAATAAATGTTAAGGATAAAAAATAGTTATTTCAAATTTTGGAGAGATAAAAATTAAAGAAAAATATTTTACAAGGACCAAAGCTAAAATACACTCATTTTATAGGAACAAAAAATAATGATTTCAAATTTTAAAGGGATGAAAAACAAAGAGAATTTTTTTATAGGACCAAAATTAAAACTCTCTCATTTTATAGAGACTAAAAATATGTTTAAACCTTAAATCAATGAAAGCACTAATTTATAATTTATGGTTTGCCATAATTAAAATGAAGTCAAATTAATAATAATTAATATACTTTAATTACACGTATCAATGTACTTTAAAACACATTAATTATAATTTTAAAATTCAAATCAATCAATTTAATTGCACTTATTAAGTGACCAATTTGAACAACCCTCAAAATTGGGTGTATAAGAACAATTGATTTATTGCATATGATAAAATTTTATTTTTATATAATTAAAAATCACAATAAATAAATATTTTTGAATATATAAATTATATTATAATTAAAATTCATAATAAATAAATATCTTTGAATATATAAGTTATATTTTACATTTATAATGAACAATTTAAATTGTGATATTATGTTATTTTTAATTATTTACAATTTTTAAAAAGAATATTGAAATTCAATTTAGAGAAAGGAAATAAGAGAGGGTAGGTTGAAAGGTATACGTGTTTAGGAATCAAATATACATATAAAGATAAAATGAATGTAGTTTGAGATGTTTGAGAGAGAAATTTTTTAGCTAGTTGCTTGAGTATTGTGTGAAATGTACATCTAGATGAGAGAAGAAGTAAAATTAAGAGTGTCTAATTGAGAGTGAGCAAAATGAGAGTCTCACTTTTCAAATTGTATATTACAATTTATAATAAGCAAGTATATTATACAAATGTTAAAAAACTTATATCCTCGATGCATGACCAATTCTCCTTCCACTGTTCTACATTATTTTTGTTGATAAAATTTGCTTTTTTATAATATATATAATTGAATCGTTATAGAAATAATCATAATCAGTCCTTTAACTGATCATCTTCGTCTCTTAGGCTTGATGCTTGAGCAATTGTGTATTGTTATATAGCCAGTTATTACCTAGTCAACCAAGCATTAATAGGCATAAATGTTATAAATTGATTTGTATGATTGGATGCCAACCTATTACATTTGACATACTAGGATAAATGTCAACCTAAATAACGTATCTATTCTCTTTAGTTTTAATTACCTAATAATTTCTTGTTACAACCCTTTAATGACATCATAATGGATCATCAATTCACAATAACCATTATACAACCGAGTGTTCAATCGATTATTAAGGTTGACTATTAAAGAGACTTAAGAGACATGATGGAGGGAGGCTCCCCCACAAACATTGGTCTTCTACCTTTAAAGGACCGACTAATGTTCTATCATGAACAATAATATAAAGAATTTAATTTTGATATATTATTAATGTAAACATTTTTCCCCTGATAATCAATTAAAAATTACCCTAGACATGACTTTTAAAGTAATTATTACGAAAGTCAATAATCTTATCATGCATAGCAATCCATGATTAAAGGACAGTATAAAAAACTTAACATAGTCAATATATTTTAATTAAATTCCAATGTAAATTGTGACAACTTGATAGAAAGAAAATATAATTTTTTTAATTTGAAGCTTTATATATAATACTAGTTTTGAAATTTTTAAGGGCTAAATAATATATATATAAAGAAATTTTATTTATTTGTATATATAAAAATGCAAATTTGTGTGTAATAAATATAAAATATAGGTTAAATATGTTTTTGGTCCTCCAAAAATATGACAAATTTGATTTTAGTCCCCATTTTTTTTTCCTTGAATAAAGTCTCCCAAATATTAAAAATTTTCTAATTAGATCTTTGTGCTAAATTTCATTTAAAAGAAATATGGACTCATTTTCAAATGTATTGATTGTTAAATTCCTTTTATATTATTATTTTATTGTGAAGTCTATGTTGACAAAGAACTCACTTATTTCCATGCAAGTAGATGTACTCAACCTTGAATGACTAGTTATTGGAGCAATTATTTTTTTTTGCATAGGGGACATAAAAATGATGTTTGGTCATGTTGCACCAAAAGAACACTATGAATCACATCCATCAATAAGACTTTGTTGGTTGAGTTTGACAAAGGAAATAAAAGATGACAAAATCAAGTTCAAACAGAAGATATTTTTCAATCTAAACAAGTTGCATGAGGATTCATATGAAGTTATTGTTGAGAATGTTGATGATTTACTAGACATGGTTGGCGAGAATGAAAAGGATGGTGAAGAAAACCATCTTTAGAGGAAAACAAAATTTGTGGTAGGATGATGATTGAACAAGAAACAAAGTGGTGCATTCATGGTTATGTTGTAACAATAAGAAGCTTTTTCACCTTAACAAATTTTCAAATGAAAGACATGGTTTCAGTTGTGCAAGTGAAGCTCTAAACAATGAGGTTTTGATTAAGGTCAAGATATATTTGGATTGTTTCTATCAAGTAGCTTGAATATGAGTGTGTACAATGATATTTTGACTATACTTGAAAATTTGTTTATATTTTTATGGTTGTTTCTATTTATATTTGCTTGAAAATTGATAATGGCATGTTATTAATTAAAAGACATTGCAACTAATTAGGTAATACAAAAACAAATGTTTCACTGCTCATTAGTTGGTAGAAAAACATAATGCATGAACTTTGAACAAAAAGTAGTAAAAGATCATTCTCAAGCTCATGAACTTGGATTTCAATCAAATAGCTTAAGATTTTCAAACAAAAAATAGACTCGTATTTGTGCATTTTCATGCTTATGAAGTGTCAACATTTCTTAAATGTTGAGTAACTTCTTAAGTCAATAAAGGATCACAATTCAATTAACTTATTTCACCTAGGTTACACAACATATCTTTTTTCACATAAGAAATTCGGTACTTGGTTGATCCTTTGACTTTCATTATTTCAACTGAAGACAAAGATTTTATTTAATTATTGAGTGAAAAGTGCATCAAATTTTATTACCTCAATAAGTTCATCAACTAACATTGTTGCTTTCTTATGCTTTAAAGACTGCATAACATTGAAAAATCCTGGGTCCAACACATTTAGATCAAAAGAATTTAGAGGTTGACAAGTTAAATGAATGTGAAACATAAATTTCACTTGCTACTCAACAAAAGTCTTTATCATATTCATTAACATGACATTTTGCATTATCCTATTGTATGAAAATTGCCTTCCCTACATCTTCCCTTGGTCACACATTCTTGATAACTAGTAAAAATTTGTCACATAAGTTATAGGTTTCTTTTCCATTGTCCTTGCCACTTGATTGGCATTAGTTCTTCTTATTAATTGTTCATTTACAAAAGGAAACATACTAATCTTCCTCCCATAACTCCTCATTTCCTTCATTATCGAACCTGGGTCTAGCCACTAATTACAAATATAAGCTTGCCTATATTTGCTTTTGTATGTTTTGTGTGGCTTGTTCTCATTCACAAGCAAATAATTATTGATGGATTTTTTTTTGTAAGATATAACCATTTCTCATCAATGAACACAATATTGTGCATGGATTTAAACTTTGGATCATAAGGCATGTTGCTATTATTGAACATTGACATGCAAAAACCTTAAATGAGCAATCATGTGATTTATGTCCTTTTTTAAATGTCACTTAAGTTCATTTGAATAGCATCGTATAACTCTTGCCTTTTGTAATTTTATCAATGATGTCTAGTTAATGTCCAAAGCATATATAAATTATATATTAAAAAGTAGACCACTTTGATAATAGATCAATGTACTCTATCACAGTTTAATTGAACTATTTCTTTCACAATTCCTTGTTTCTTTTGAGAAGCATCTTCTATTTCCTTTAGTTAATTCCAAATATGATAGATGATGCTTACATACACATTGTATAATGATGCTGTTCATATTGTTGTCTTTGGTTTTAAATTACCATATTGAGTCTTTGACTTAAGTGTAGCAAAAAATGTGATATAACCATCCTTTATTCATTTGTTAAAAAGCTACGCTTTCTAGAACTTGGTTTATTTATCATCATGTCTACACAAATAAAAGAAAAATGGTGTGTGAAACTCAACTTTCATTAATTAATGGAATATAATCTATCATGCATACTTGTAACTATGGACATTGTATCATGATCCATGCACAATTCAGTTGATTTAAATGATGCGTTGTCTTCTAAATAAATATTTTAGGTCATTCATATTGGATAAAGAAAAAAAAAGACAAGAAAAATAGAACAACATGCCAAACTCATGAAAAATGCTTTCTTATTAGAACTATAAACGCGTAGAACATAGGCTTTTAACCAATCCTTATTATATCAACAAGGAGGCAATTTTGGAGGGTTTTTGTCTTCGTTTGAGCTTTAAACAATATTGTTTGCTTCATCTTGAATAGTGAGACATGAAGGCTGGTTTAAAACATCATCTTGAACAGTGAGGCTTAGGGGTTGGATCAAGTCAAATTGAACCTCATTTGCTCCTTTATCCAATGCTGCCATGCTCTCACATTGTGAAAGTGTTGATTCACTAGTGTTGGTGAACACAATAATTAAGTCTATTTCTAGTGACATTTTCCAACAAGAATGAACATGGAGGGACAAATGAAGCAAGAGTGATGGAAGTTGCGACCCAAGGAAAGATGGCTAGATAAGTTTTAGCATTTGATGAATTTTTAATTTCTTAAATTTTGGTGAAAAATCCTTATTTGCAGCAATTTCACCATTTGGTTTTAATTTAATTTATTAAATTTTGATGAAAAATCTTAATTTGCAACAATTTTGGCATTTGAAAATTTACCATACTACCGTGAATGTCTTGCTCATTTTCTTAACAATATAAGCCACAATCACTAGTGAGAAAAAATTGTGGTTTGGAATTAGGAGTGATTAAGTTAGTATCATTAAATATATAAATCATCACTTAAACCATTTAATTAAATGAGTATTCCTAGAATAAAATTAAAATTATTACATTATTAATTAAAATTAACTAAATTAAATATTTCTCATTAGTCCTTATGAAATAGTTATTTGTTTCTTATAAAAAAGAAAAAAAAGAGTATAAAATTTAATAATATATGTAACATCCCGGGTGCTGACAAGGGTAGGGAGTGATCGCCGGTGCAAAAGAGATAAGGCACGAACAATGAATGGCTCTTAGCAGGCTTTCAGCAGGAAGAACACATGAATGAATCGAATACACACTGAATAAGAAGACTCTAGAGGTTGTGCAAGTATGGGATTGTACGGTTGATGATAGCTTAAATGGAATTAATAAGTGCTACCTATACCAACAAAATGCATCTACTTTTTGGTAGCTTATCACTTAAGAACTCCATAGTTAAGCGTACTTGACTTGGAGCAATTTTGGGATGAGTGACCTCCTGGGAAGTATCTCAAGAAGCGTGTGAGTGAGGACAAAGCACATTGAAAAGTCTGGTGTTGATTTGTGGGGACAGTCATTGATCCTGAAAAGCGGCTAGACTTTACAAAGTGGTATCAGAGCAGAGCCTCTCTACCAGTACGGTGTAGTTCGAGGACGAACCAAGCAGAAGCTGGTAGGCATGTAACATCCCTAGCGTTGACAGGGGCGGGGAATGATCGCTGGTGCAAAAGAGATAAGGCACGGACAAGGAGCGGCTCTTGACAGGCTTCCAGCGGGAAGGGCACATGAATGAATCAAATACACACTGGAATGAGAGGGATCCAGAGGCTGTGCAGGTGTGGGATTGTATGGTTGAGGATAGCTTAAAAGGAATTAATAAGTGCTACCTATAATGTGGGATTGTACGGTTGAGGATAACTTAAAAGGAATTAATAAGTGTTACCTATATCAACAAGATGCATCAACTTTTTGGTAGCCTATCACTTAAGAACTCCACAGTTAAACGTGCTTGACTTGAAGCAATTTTGGGATAGGTGGCCTCCTGCGAAGTTTCCCAAGAAGCATGTGAGTGAGGACAAAGCATGCTGAAAAGTCTTATGTTGGTTTGTGGGGACAGTCATTGATCCTAAAAAGCGGTTAGGCATTACAATATACATGCTAATTTGTTTTTACATCATTAAATCGTGAAGTAGTGTATCTTCCATCTTAATGGTTGGACTGATTTTAAATCCACCATTCTTAAGTCATCATAATGAAGTTATTTTAGAGTTACTTCATTCAATAACTCTTAGTATATATTAAATTTTAATAATTTGGTCATTAAATTAAAATTTCTTATTGAATAAATCAAGTCTATTAATTTTTATAAAATTATAAAATTATATAATGCTTCATTAAATAGATTCAATTTAACCTATAATATAGTTTTAAAATATAAGTAAATCTTGATTATAAGGTTGTCTAGCTACAAATGGTCAATTTATCTAAAATTTGATGTGTATGATCATTAATATAACATTAAAATATTTAACGATTAGATTATTAAAATTAAATATATTTAAAGAGTTATTCTTAGAGTAATTTAATTTGACACCCCTACCCCTATACACACACACATATATATATATAGTCAAATTTCTAAAGAAATTGTGAACACTATATCGATGCAATCCTACCGAGTAAATGAAATACAAGGACTGAAGTCACTGAACTATAAATGAAAGATAATGTCAAAAGCTTAACTTATTCTTTTACCGAGTTTGTAAGAGAGGGTTATATGAATTTAGGAGTTGGAATAGCGAAGTTGTTATATTAACCTATCACATTATTTTCATAATGTAGGCATTACAAGTGGACAACTGATAAGACATGCACACAAAATTTCGGCCATCCGATTCAGATCAATAAATGAAATCCTCTCTTGCAAGTACAATATTGGATTTCAATCCTCTTCAGAATGATTAGTGGTTAAGAATTATCATATTTAGACTTAGCCCTTCTTGTCATATGCTTCAAACTTTCAATTCCTAGTTTAATTATGCTTGAATTTTAACTTCCAGCCAAACGCGATTATGTACGTCCAAGGGAAATATTCTGTACTGCCAAACCCCCTTAAATTATTGATTATTTGTGCCAATTTTGTTTGGACCCATGTCCTTTTATCCAAAGATTACTAGTTACCACCTACTCCGGCATGTGATGTCATCTGAATTCGAATAATTTTATTTGAGTAGAAATTGCTTCTGAAATCATAGAGAAGAAAGAACAAAATCAATGACATCGATTGCTAGTTGTCCTCATGTATCATTCATCCCAAGAAATCAAAATAGACCCTTAGATAAAGAGTTGTCACCAACAACACTTTATTGTGAATTTGTGATAATTGGCTTCCTTCAGTCGTGACGGGGAAAAATTTGTCCTAACGGGATGTTTGCAGATTGGATTGGATCGGTTTTGAAGAAAAAAATTATCCGATCCAATCACTTCAGTTTTGTTGTTTCATTATCCAATTAGTTTGGTTTAAAATTTAAATCCAATCCAATGCGATCTAATTTAAAACGGTTTGGATTGGATCGGTTTTTGGTTTTAATCTTACTATTATTTTTTAAAAAAAAGTGTTAAATAAATAATATGATATATAATAAATGTGTTAAAAAATAATTTAAAATATCAAATATTTTATTAATGAGTCATTATATAACTAATACTAGTATAACTCTTCAAATATATATTATTAAAAATAAATTTACACAACTTAATAATTATGTTTATGTATCTTTACTCAAATAGTTACTAAAAAACTATCTTTAAATAAATATATTTTTTATAAACAAGTATAATTATGTGATAATTTTACAAATATATAAGAAATAAAAATATAAACATGAGTGATATTAGAAAATTACAAGTGAAAATATATATGTATGTATAAGTTTGGTTTGGATTGGATTGGATCGGTTTTCAAAATCAAATCCGAAATTTGATCCAATCCAATAAAAAGTTTCGGTTTTTTCAATTTTTAATTTTTTTCAGTTTTCGGTTTATTCGGTTTTCGGTTTTTTGGATCGGTTTTTTCGGTTTTCATTGGATTGGATCGGTTTATGAATACCCCTACTAATCACTAGTTTTAGCTTCCATAGGTTAATTCATAGTGATAAAGGATGCATCAACTATCATCCTTAAGACCAACTCATCTTAATTAATTTAAAATCCCTAATTAATCACCCCACGAGATGTAATTTATCAGTTAATAAATTAAATTTCTAGTGTAAATGTACTTTACTTTTGCAGATTGAAACCCATTGTAAATATTTTGTGTCGAATTAAGACTAATAACATTCAAGTTGAAATTAGTTTCGCAGACTCACGTCGATCAAGGTCTTTAAAAAATAAAAAGAAAGAAAGAAGAATCTCATAATTAAATTACAGTATCTGGTGGATTAATATTATTTTCCTGTGAGAAATCGTGTGAGTCCACAGTCCACACGTATTAATTTGGTAGCTCGTACTTCCTGTCCTCCAACCTCCACGTTGGGTTACAAGCGATGAGATCCTAAAAATATTTTTTCAATCAAAGCAGCAACGAAAATGAAAGAATTTCATATTTGATTACTCATTAACTAAAACTAGAATGATATGTTTATAGTAATACAAAATTAAAACAAACAAACAAATAAATGGGGCAATATCAAATGGAATAAAAATAGCTGATGCAGATATGGATTGCATGATATATAGAGCCAACTCACGAGATAGATGCGAATCCAGCGAAGCCGTGTGAACTGCTATGGTTGCCGGTTCTAAAGGATGCATCAACTATCAAGCTGTAGCCTTCACCAGCCATGCACAAATGGTGGCACCTATATCACATGATTCGTCAACGTAGGGTCACATTTGCCCTTCAATTCGCCGAGTGGCGTTTTAAGTTAGAATGAGGATAACAATAGGATACGATTGGAGTGTATTTTTGGATATATTTATTTTTTCTCTCTCTATTTCACATGTTATTTGTTTTTATTATGTATGCTTAACTCCGTTTATATTGTGTCAGCATTTTTTTTGCGTAAATTTTGTTGTATAGAACAAAATTGGCTTAATTGTATGTTTTATTTATTTAATTTAGATTATGTATGATTTTGGTCTTCTAATTTTTTGTATTCAATTAAGTCTTTTTATTTTTTAAAATTATCAAATTTGGTCTATTTATCTATTTTTCATTTACATGAAATCTCTAAATTATCATTTTCTACTCAAAATTTTACAAATTAAATGGATTAAATTATTTAAATATTATTTTGTTCGAAACTCATCATTTAAGACATCAGATTTCACCAAAAATAAAGAAAAATCGTTTTTTTTTTCCCTCTTCAAATCCTATCATCACATATCACAGTTCTTTTTAAAAAAAAAATTCACTAAATTTATGATTTCTAATTTTTTTAAATAATTTCATCTCAAATCCATCATAAACCCTTAAATATTTTGATAAAAATAAAAATTTAAGGGTTTTAAATAGAAACAAATTAAGATAACATTTGTTTAATTTTAAAAATAAACAAACTTTTCACAAAAATAGGGAAACCTTGAGCCCATTTAAAAGTGTTTGTTCTCTAAACATATTTTTATTTTATAAAAATTTGTCTCCACTCTCGTGTATTTAAAGAACAGGATGAGACAACATCTCCTAACTGCTTTTATTTTTTTAATTTTTAAAACACTTGTTTTAAAAATAATTTTTAAAACTTGATAGATTTTGAATGAGAAATTAATTACTGAGTAATATGAAGTTATTTTAAAAAACAATTTTAAAATAAAAAAATGAGAAGAGAATCAAATATACTCTTACTTAATTAAAAATTTTAAAGAACTAAATTAGGTATATATCAAATCAAAGAAACAAAGAGAGCAATTAATGCAACACATTATATTGCTAGTAATATTTATTCACGGATTCTTCCGAAGCCTATATCTGCAAAAACTGTTAGTCAAAATTAAGTTTGTCAATCCATTGGGAGTGGGTACCCAGTGATCAGGTTCTTAAAAACTAAATGTTGACTATTGAAATGCCGTTGTAGCATAGCAGTAAGAGTTGCAGCATGAAAAAAAGGTGTTTCTCTTAGTTTTTCTTGATGGAAAACAGAAGTTCCCCTCCTTGTTTGTTGTTTCCTTTATGGTGTCTTAAGTAATAAGTAATCTATATGTCTTTTAGGACGAGAATATTCAATCAGTTTGTTTTACTATAAATCAATAATCGTACTATACATGTTTGTAAAAAAAATAAAAATTACACATATTTTATTGCAGAATTTAAATTATATATGCTATTAATTTAAAATATTTGTACACAGATATTCAATAAAACTTATCATCATATCGTATTAATAAATATGAGATTTGTGATAAAATAATCAAATTTTATTAAATATTTATGTAAAAATATTTTATACTGACAGACTATATAAATTAAACTCTTTATTATATCCACCAATATTCTCAATACTAAACAAAAATAGCTAGTTAAGAATTATAAAAAATGTTAAATAATATTGATACGTGTTTTGTGAAACGATTCACGAAAATAAAAGGGAAAATATAAACAACTTGTTGTGTTTTATTAATTGTTCAATTAATTTTTTTTAATTTTTTAATCATAATTAATTGTTAAACATTTTGATATATTTATCATCTACATAGTAGTTTTAACTAACTTGATTTGTAGACTAATTAAATCTTCAATATAATATCTAGACACCACGAGTTTTAGACTAAAAAAATTGTACTAAGCAATAAAAAATTAAGATGCAGATATTAATGAAGTAAATATATATGAATGCAAGTAATTAAACCCTCCAAAGGTCCAACCAGATTGATGAGCAAATATCACGCAGACACGGGGCACTTGGGCACGGGTGTCTCTTGTAAAACAACAAATTAATAAAATAAACATAAAGTTCATTAAAATTAAACATAACTTGGAAAGACCTAGTACCGTCATTCTAACAAACTAAACAAAGTGGAAGGGAAATAGAATAAAAAGATGGAACTACATTCCATTCTATTTACCCTCCAAATCAATTATAAAGTGAATTCGTCGCATACTTTAGCTTATGTCTTATTTTAGAGATTTCACCGTAATTGCTTTTTGTTCGCATGAAACTATTCATGTATTTGTACAAAACATTTTTTTTATCACAAAAGTTGGGAAAGAAAGTCTAATTGTTGGAAATAAGTCACGTTTGAGAAAATTCCTCCCTAAAATAATAGTTTCAATAACATTTGAACACTGCCTTTAAATTTCGTTTGGATTAATAAAAAGAGATGGAATAAAAATGTATTGAACCCTATTATTTAAAATTTTCAAAATAACATTAAATGAAATAAAATCAAATAAAATTCATTTTATTTTTCATTAAATACCTCTCTTTTTCTTTCCATCTATTATTAAAAATGGGATGAAACCTTCCATCAAAAAATATTTAAATAATAGAATAATAACTCGATATTCCATTTCATTTCATATATTTTATCTAATCATATTACATTATATTTTATTTATTTTATTACACTAAATATCTAAATACAGTCTTAAATACTACAATTAACTTACCACTTGGTTGACAAACTTGAATTTATTTGCACAAAATGGATTAGTTTATTTTTATTTTAGTTGTTTAGCACCCAAACTCAATCGTAATCTATAATTATATAAATTTGTTCAAGTCAGTCCACACGACAAGCTCTCCATTAATTATTTCTTGCCCCATAGATCCTTTTATAGCTTTCCTATGAAAAGAATGACAATAACTTGAATGCATTTTTTTTTATGCTCTGCGTAGCACTGTCCCGTGGTATTTCACGGGATTGTAATCTAGTTCTATTTTATACTGTTTAAACAATTTTTTATTCAAATCATTTTGTTAAATTCTATATTTTATATATACAAAAAGAATTTAACTCCCTCAACGGAGATCTAACATTAGAACAATCAGTGGGTAATTATAAAGTAAGAGACTAACGCAAATAAATAAATAGGAACATAAGAAATTAATAAAGCCATGCCATTTATGGGAAGATAAATGCTGGATTAGTCTAAAATAAATTGGAGAGTGCTACTCACGCAAAACAAATTAATACTACGGATTGCATGGAACTGAGTAAAATAAAAGGAAGAGGAAGAGACCGTATACGGAAGAGGACCATAACTATATACGGCTTGTCCGACACAGAGGAACGTATGCCCCACAAATGGAACTGACGAAAATGCACCTACCTAGTGGCAACGAATTATTAGTGTCTTGTGTCGGGCAAGATCGAAATAAAGGGCTTGCCAGATCGTGAAGCAACGTTGGGTTGGAAAGTACCCTGTCAAGGGCACACCCGATGATGGTCAAAGTGAAGACAACTCAGACAGGGTTACTGGTTCAGAGTTTTTCTCTCCTTTCGATTGGGACTTTGAGCCAACGCTGCCAAAAGTCCACTCCTCCACAATCACCACAAAAGGATAAATAAAAAGAAAAAAAAGAAAAAGCTGTTACCTTGCTGCAAATATTTTGAGTATAATGCTATGTTATCTCCAAAAAAATTCCTGACGTGGTATGAAAATTTAAATGCTCAACATATTAAACCTGTCTTTTTATATATATTTTTTTAAAATTATTTAGAGAATTCGTGAAATAATATTCATACCATAAAAGTTAAACCCATTACCCATTTTTAATTGACATTATACTTTCTGTACCAAAAAAAAAAACCCCTCTTTAACTGAAATATCAAATACAATATAAAAAAAGAAAAAAAAATAAAAAATATACTTTAACAATGTTTCATTTTTAATCGACAACTTCTTTATAATTTATCTATTTATACAGTGTTATATTATTAAAAAATGATTTGACATCTCATGTAGTTTATTTTTATATATTCATACCATATCTGATATGATAATAATACAAAATTTTACACTCATGTACATAAGCTATGGATAAGAAAATGACTCAAATAAAAACATAAATTTAATTAGAATCCGTTGATATACAGTCATTTTTTTTTTATACTTTGATATATTGTCATTTAATCATAGATTATTATATATGACAAAATTATTGACTTTTATAATACTATTCTCAATCGTTTATATAAGAAATAAATAACTAATTTATTAACACTAATAAAAAATAGTCAAATTGTTATGAAAATTAACAAAAACTATAAACTGTGATTTAGAAGCATGAGAGATGGAGAATAGAGAGAACAATAGAATAGAGAGAATGGAGAATTTTCTTGTAATATTTTTAGTAATGGAATAGTCTATTTATAGGTACAAATTGTAACTAAACGGTTACAAATGGTTTAATAATATTAAGATGAAATATAAATAATCATAATTTACAATGAATATGGACAACAACCATTAAATATTCGTAACACTCTCCCTTGGATGTCCATTATTTGATAATGTGTCTCGTTAAAACCTTATTAGGAAAAACCTTGCGGGACAAAAACCTAGTAAAGGAAAAAGAGTATATCATTCTTTAATACATTGTTATATACTGCCTCATTAAAAACCTTGCCAGGAAAACCCAATGGGACAAAACCATGGTGAAGGAAAAAAGAGTGCAGAATGTATTTATTTCTCTCCCTCATGCAAACTATCTTTATGATGATGAAGGCCAATCTTTTGTATTCATTACTCAAAATTTTACTTGCTTATTTTGGTTTGTTTCACAAATCTCCAATAAATTGTTATACCACTGCATGCAAAAAAATATCATGTTTGTGATATATTAGGACATGTATAATTAGCAAGATACATTAGTGCTCCGATAGCACTAATATGCGGTACTTCAGAACCAAGTAATTCTCTATCATTTCCTCAAGGTCTAAAAGTATCTCTGTTCACATCTAGAGACCTTACAACCATTAGATTGCACAATAGATGTGATAGATGTTATATGTCTATATAGAACCTTTTAAGCACTCTTTCTATATAATTTTCTTGATACACAAGAATTCCATTCTTTAAATATTAAATTTGAAATTCTAGGCAAAACTTTATCTTTTATAAGTCATTCATATCAAATTTTTCTTTAAGTATTCCATAGTTTTTGGAAGCTCTTTAGGAGTTCCAAAATAATTATGTCATCCACATAAATATTAATTATGACAAATTCATTTCCAGATCTTTTCATAAAAATACACAAACAAGTGGAATCCTTTTTATATTATTCTTTTATCAAATACTCACTAAGATGATTATACCACATATGTTCATATTGTTTTAGTCCATAAAGAGACTTATTCATTTTCATTGAGTAATCTTCTCAAGAACCTGCACTGCTAGGCAAATTAAATCCTTCAAGGAGTTTTATATAAATGTCATTATCAAGACAATCATACATATATAGGCTGTAACAACATTCATCATATGTAAATTGATCCTTTCATACGCATCCAAACTGATTAAGTATTGAAAAATATTTACATCCACTACAAGTGAGTATGTCTCTTTAAAATCAATGTTAGATCTTTGCAAAAATCTTTGAGCAACAACTCATGTTTTATATCTCATAATTTCATTACAAGAACTCATTTGTATCCAATTGGTTTTACATCTCCAGGTGCATAAATCACAAGTCCAAAAATTTTACATATTCAGTTGTACAAATTACGAGTCCAAAAACCTAACTTGTTTTACATCTTCAAGTATACAGGCTTCAGGTCCAAAAGTCTAATTGGTTTTACATTTTTCATAAGTACTATAGGTCCAACAACCTTTTGCTTGACAAGCAAGTCTAATTCTGCTTCAATTGAATCTTTTTATATTGGCCAATCATTCTTTGTCTAAAATCCTTGATAGACTTTGGATCTTGATCCTCATTATCATTAATTACATTTAGCGCTACAATATTTGCAAACACATTGTCAACGTTGACTTTATTTTGGTTCCATTGTATTCTATTCATGACATACTTTGAGATCTCTTTATTTTCACTAATTTTAGGTACCTGGGTTCTTCTGGAACTAAAATATTAATCATATAAGAAGAATCTTTGAAGTTTCCATATCCTCAATTTGATCATCTTGCCTTTTAGCTCCTTTTCTTATTTGAGGATTTTTATCTATGGAACCAACGGATCTATAACGCTTCATGCATGTTTGAGACTCGTTTTACAATATTAGATTATCCAACAGGAACATCAATTTTTATTGGAGCATTAGCAGTTGGTAAATGAATTATCTTTTGAACTTCTAGTTCACATTATTTCGTTCGAGGATCAAGATGATAATTCATTCTAATTAATTTCCTTTTCCAACTATTTATTCTCCCCCCTAATGTTGGAAAAAGTTATTCAAATGATCGATGGATTGGGCCGTAAATAAATTTTTTGTTGATATTCAACATATTTTATTATAGATGGAGATTCATACTCAACATATATTCCCAACCTTCTTTGAGAACTGATCTTAGTGTGTTGTGGTGCAATAATTGAACAACATACAACACATCTACAAACTTAAATAGAAAATATTAGGTTGCTTACCAAAAATCAATTGCAAAGGAAAAGATTTATGATAACTTGTTGGCATGATGCAAATTAATATCATAATATGTAAGATTGTATGTTCCCAAATATAAATTGGAAGTTTTAATCTCTTGATTAATGGTCTTGCAATCAATTTTAAACGTTTATGATTTTGCAAGTCCATTTTATATATAACATATGCTATAAGATGTTCAATATTGATTCCAATAAACATATTAAAAGCCTTATATGTAAATTCACCAACAATATCAATAGGTATTTTCTTAACTAGATAATATGAAATAATGAATTCTAAGTTAGATTAATTGAATAAGTAATTTCACAAATGCCTGGTTGCAAATTGACAACAAACAAACATGTGACCATTTAACTGAGGCATTAATTGAAACCATAAAATATTTAAATGGTCCACATGATAGGTATATTGATTCACTAATATCACTCTATATATGTTCTAAAAATGTGATAGATTCATTCTCTATTTTTGTTGGTGATGATCAAATTATCAATTTCCCTTAAGAATAAATAGTTTATAAGAATTTATTGGATTGAAGAATCTCTTGGCTCTTCAATGAGTGTCTACATATAGACTTAGGGATGACCAAACTGGTCATGCTAAACAATAAACTTATTTTGATTTGTAAACTTCTGGTTTACAACATCATGTGTTTCAATTTGTACTAATATACATGTAATACAAGCTAGATGAAAAATGTGTAATTTTTCTTACACATTTTTTGGTCTAAGTCTTATGATATAAAAACATCTCCCACATTTGAAACTTTATAAGTTTCTATAAAACTTAAAAGAATATAATACAATAACAATGTGTAACTATGTTTCTCTAAAAACTAAAAAAATATATTAACTCTTCCAACGCCTTCAATTATCTTTTTAGTACCAAATATAGTACTAACATTAACTTATTACATTACTAAATAGGAGAAATAAATTATTGGATGTTGGTTACAAAACATTGGAATGATTATATTAAAAATGAATTGAATTGTAATTAATTTGAAATTAAAACCATTGACCATTTAATAGCTAATTATAATTTCAAATCAATTTGAAACATTCAAATCATAAGAAAAAGTGTTAATTATATCTAATAAAAATTGTATAGTAAGCAATAATGATTGAAATGCATATATTAAAAATTAATTATTCAAACAATTAATGCATATGCTACCCCATTTACTTCTGCAAATGGAACAATGTTAGTCAGCAAATCTTCTGATTTTATTTTATTTTTACCAAAAGTTTAATATTTTGTTCTTATACATGGAGATAAGAAATCCACTCAGAATATTTCTTAAATCTTTTTTTTTCAATATTGCTACTATAGGAGCACATGAAAAGTGGATGATGTTTTACTAACATATCCTCATTGAATTTTTTTTTATACAATTTCAATTGAGAAGTAATTTTGAATATTGCAAAATTATACTCACTTACATATTTAAAATCTTATAAATATTTAGGAGAATCACAATTTTTTTGGTAACAATATATCACATATAACATTTAATGTATAATAATAATTTACAATAGTAATCATTTAAAATATAATTAATTGTAAACATTCAACATATAAGTATTACCAATAACAATACATTGTATAATCACATTTTCTGATGGTCATATCTTTCTTTGAAATTATTCCAAAGAATAAATGTGTCTTTAACAATAAGAAGCATTTGAATAATGTTAAGATTAAATATTTAACAAATTAATAAAATCAATAAAATGATAAATGATAAATTATAAATTAACAATACAACAATAAACAATGACATGATGTAATAATCATAATATATTATCATAACAAGACATTGTGACTCTTTAAATTATAACAATAAATCAACGCACTATTCTATTAGGAGTTATAACAACAAATTGTAACATAACAATAAATTAAGTAATTAATAAAATATAAAACAATAATAAATTGTAACGTAACAAAAAAAATAATATTACAATTTTATGGAAACATCCTACTACATTATTTCTTATAAGTATTGTTATCAAATTATTCATAGTTTTTTTTTCTCCTTTGATAGTCTTCCAGACTCATTGCACCAATCTAAATAAATTTCATATTTTCGTAAACAAAACAATGATTCAAATATTCTACCAAACACAATATGAAGAATATGATTAAAGACAAAGAAGTTGACCTTAAAATATGAATTCAAAAATATGACTTTCTCTAATAAAATTCTTTATAAGGCTCTTTCTTGCATGTTGCAATGCCAGTAGTGAATATGACCAATAAAGGAAAGACGATCGTGCTGATGATGTGTTGTGAAAATTAACATAAACTATAAACTATAATTTGGAAGCATGAGAGATGGAGAATAGAGAGAACAATATGATAGAGAGAATGGAGAATTTTCTTGTAATATTTTCAATAATGGAATAGCCTATTTATAGGTACAAACTGTAACTGAACGATTACAAATGATTTAATAGTATTAAGGTGAAATATAAATAGTCATAATTTACAATGAATATTGACAATCACTATTAAATATTCATAACACAAATTAGTTAGTTTTAATTAATAATGTTATAATTTTTTTTTTCAAAAATATCCATCAAATTAAATGATTTAAATGGTGATTATATTCGATAACATTACCCGTAATTCAAGGGATAATATTTTTCATCAATGAGTGTGACTTATATTATTAGTAAACCAATAAATGCATCAAATTTGAATGAGAAATGAATGAGTGTTCCATTAATAGACTTCACAATAAATTAAAAATATAAAAAAATAGCAATTAATACATTTGAAAATGGATATATATTTTTTATAATTAAGACAAAAAGTGCAACCATTTATTTCTTATATAAAGAATCAAAGGTAGTAATTACTTTAAGGGAGTGTTTGGTAGAGGGATTCTTTTAAGTTTCCAAGGAATCTTAGGTTGAGAATGTTAAATTCCTATGTTTAGTATAAGGATTTTCAAAATCATTCCTACGAATCTAATGTTCCCATAAATTGTTTTTTAATTAAGTTTTCCACTAAAACTTTCTCATGAAAGGGGTGAGAATCCAAGATTTCCATGAAAGGAGAAAGTTTGTTTATAATTATGTCTCTTATTTTAGGAATATTTCAGACATACCACACATATTTGTGACATTTCCAAAAAACATAATTCTAGGAAACATGATTCTCAGGGATGAAAAAAGATTCTGTATACCAAACGCTCCCTAAAAGTTGTATATAGGGTAATTTTTAATTAGCTAACAGTATAAAACTCTTTACAATGAAAATTCATGGAAAAACTCTTAAACCATAATTTGAAATTTCATTCAATTGAAAGAAGGTTATAAATACATTATATTTTTTTTACAAAGTTTTCACATTTTTTATTATATCTTAAATATATTTTTATCCATAAAAAAAAAACTTCCTTGGTTTAACTCTTATTTAAAATTTATTTATTTTTTATATTTATTAAAAAAAAGGTTTGTAATTTTTGAGATTAAAAATAAATGTAATTTAAATAGACTTGTTCCATCCCACCAAAAGGTCCCATGTTACATAGGAATTGATGCTAATAGTACTTTATAAAATCCTCCCCCTTAACCCAGTGGGGCATTCTTTAAAGGACAAAGTTGTAAAGGCTTACGAGTCAAAGTGGACAATATTTCAAATGTGATAAGCCTAATAATACAACTTAAGACTAGAATATTGGCACTAGAAGAAAAGCCTAGGACACATGTAGGGGTTGTTAGGCCTTCTTACCCAGCCTTGACTGTGGACTACAGTTCCATCCCACTAAAAAGTCTCATATTATTTAAGAATCAAGGCTAATAGTAATTTATAAACATTCTCCTTTTGTAACCGATTGAGATGTTTTTTTTAAAGAATAAAATTGTGAAAGGTCCTTGAGTGCAAAATCAACAAACTTAAGGCTAGAAATAATTTAAAAAATTCATGTTTTTCAGAATTAAAAATATATTTGAGTCTGTTACTATTTTAATTTATTACCTCTTTTATTTTTTATTTTTAATAATCAGTGCCTCGTTTATTGTGAGGTTTGTAGGCAAATTAAATACGGATTAATCCTGCATTTTATAATATCTTAATATATATATATATATATATATATATATTAACTTTAACATATTTTGTGACAATTAATTAGTTAATTTTAATCAATCAATTAAATCATTTATTTGATTTAATTAATTGTATGATTGATTTAATTTCATGCTTTAATTATTTATAAAATTATTAGCAGATTAATTTTTTTATAATTTTTTTTGTAATAAATTGAAATTATGAAAATAAAAAATTTAAATATTTATTTATGAAAATTGTATTTAATTATTTATTTATGACAATTTAAACAATTTAATTAATTGTATATGAAATTTTTTCCCCAAATAACTTTATGAAATTTTTTACAGATTAATTATTTATGAAAAATGATTGCTTAATACATTATTTTTTTGAAACAATTATTTACATAAATTATTAACAAATTATATATATATTTTTACAAATATTTTTAGTTAGAAATAGTAAAAATATATACATAATGAGAACGGCTCCTGTGAATCACTTAATTAATGTGAGAAATGAACACTATATTACGGCGTCACATCGAACAATTTACGCCAGCAAGTTTATCAAGTTATTATATCATCACAAGTATTACCAAAATGGTTAAAATTGAGTAATTTTTAGAAAATAGTATTTGTTACGAAAGGAATTCGTAAGAAACTTTGCATTAGCCATTGAAAGCATATAATTTAAATGCTGTTTAGTTTCTGTCTTATTAATTTAGTTTTTGACTAAAAAAATGAAGACTTGATGCTTGTATTACAATGCCAGCTCAATCTTATTTTGTCACGAGAAAGAATTCCTCACAAGTAACAATTCTCTACATTTTTAATGACGTTGATTGAAAAAACTTTTACCACGGCTGGCTAAATTAAGAACAAGTTACAGCAGATTTGGTTTATATGCAACCATACGCAAGCGGAAAAAAAAATAATACTACTTTCGTCCCAGTATATAAGATTTTTTTTAAAATTTGTTTATTTCTCTTTATGAATTTTTTTTTTCAAATTATCTCTTTTATTAATTATTTTGACTAAAATAACTTTAATAACTTTACAATAAAACATTATAAATTAATAAAATTAATTCTCTAAAAAAATTAATAAAATTAATTCGCTCTCTCTTATAAGAATTGAAAAAAATTACTAATACACATTAATTAATTAGATGGAAAGTAATTAAGTAGAAAGAATAAGATGATGAATCCCAATAGTTCTAAGGATAATTTAAAAAAAAATAATATAAATTGTTAATAAATTTAATATTACTAACTAAATTAATCAATTTTTTTAATAAATGTGAATTAATTAAAAGAGCCTGGACAGAGGTAGTATGTTACAAGACACAAAATTACAGTAGCGATAAGGAAATGGATTCGGTACAATCGGAAATCACATGCATTCAAGTCAATGTTTTGCAACAGTTGAATAAAAATTGGACAGCTGAAATTTTAAATACGTGTTTTAATTATGATTTATTCAGATAAAATATGAGCTATCTGATCTTCATCAAATTACCAATTGCGTGAATACATAGATTACCGACTACAGGCAGTCCGAATCCCCGTGATAATCCGCTTTCATTTATGATTAGAAAATTTTGGAACGACAAATTTGGCCATTTGCCTTGAGAAAAATCCCAACCAATTAAGAAGGAGAATTTTTTTCTTGTGGCCAAACTGTTGCTTAATGGTTTTAAAAACAGAAATTAAGAAGCAATTAGCCAATAAACATACTGGGGTCGTGTAACTTACCCCAAGTAAAAATAAGGTTAAACCATCTCATCTAAATTGATTGGTGAAATTATTATTTGCAACCAATTATTTTAAAGTATATCAAAAAATTGCACCAATTATTTTGGATAGGATTGTTTAACCTTATTATAACTTTGGATAAGTTAGACAAACCCATACTATATAGGGTTTTATAAAAGAAAAGAGAAAATACTTTAATTCTGATGAGCTTAGAAGAGTAGTTGGTAGTCAAGATGATTGGCATATTTAAAGCATTGAACAAAAATAAATCAGCTACGGTAAAAATAAAGAAGTATACTTGGGAATCACTTAGGGTGTGTTTGGTAGAGAGAAAAGAAATAAAGAGAAAGGAAGGGAAGAGAAGAGAAAAGAAATAAGTGAGAAATAGAGTAAAAATTAAAGTTGTTTGATTGAAGAGAAATAAAAGAGAAATGAAAGAAAAGTTAATGTTTTGAAACTATTTTTATATTAACTATTATTATTATTATTATTATTATTATTATTAATATTTTATTTATTAATATTTTTATTATTAATATTTTATTTATTTATTTATTTGTATTTTTATTATTAATATTTTATTTATTTATTTATTTATTTATTATTAATAATAACAATAATAATAATAATTATTATTATTATTATTGTTAACCCCGGGGAGAGAAAGCAAAAATCGGTTTGAAATTCAACCAAATCGATTTTCTGCTTTGCAAAGCAATAATCGTGCATACGATTTTCACAACAATATTTCCATTTTAGTAATGAAATTTTTTCATGTGAGAACCACGCTTTTTTTTTTTTCGTAAAAAAACTTCTTTTTTCATTAAACCAAACACAGTAAAAATACTATATTCCACTCTCTTTTCTTCTCTTCTCTCCCCAACTTCTCTCTGACCAAACACACCCTTATGTTGCAAATGCAAGCCCCTGCCACAAAGCACATGCTAGGTGCGAGAAGACAAGCAAAACAATAAATGGAAGGGGAAAGGCGTGTGACAAATAAATTGGAGGTTAGTGAAGGAATGGCACTAGTGATAATGCGTTGGGAAACGTAGGTTGAAAATGGAAAGAAAAAAGAATTGGAAAGGGGTGAGGTAGGGGTCATCATCAAGCTGACCCCGTTTGTCTCCTCAGAAGTATATCTTCGCACGTTAGGAACGTAGATGCTATTGTTAGTCAGTGTATTTGGCAAGAGGAAGAACCACCTCTCTCTTTGCATTTCCTCTTCTTTCACTACACCATCCAAAAATAACTTCTAACTCACTTTCTCCATTCCCTCCTCAACTTCAAATCCTCTCTCTCTTTCTCTACCACTTGCAAATCACCCAAACCTATCTCTGCCTCTGCCCCACCCCTTCTAAACTTTTTTCTTTTACTAAAACCCGTCAAGGGTGAGCTTTTCCTGCTTCCTTTGTTTTGTTTGAATTTCATCTGTTGTGATTTCATTGGTTCCCTATTTCACTAAGAAACAAGTGTGGTGTGGCTATAATATAACTCTGGTGTACACAAGTACATAGATGAGGTGGTTTGGACTTGGTTTATTTTTATTTGTTCTCCTTTTTTCCAACCGCATAAATGGTGAGACTTATTCGAAATGTAGGTAGCTTAGGGAACAAATTTAACCCATGAAATCAAGTTTGTACAAACTGGGTATTCTGCACTTTTATTAAAAGGAAAAATTTTAGTCTAATTTTAGGAATCGGCATTGGGTTCCATTAAGTGTGAAGCATGAAGAATTTATACTGGTTTAAAGAAATTTCTAACAACGTGAGATCAGGGAGAAGGCTTTCACTAGGGGAATACAAGCGAGCAGTGTCATGGTCCAAGTATTTGGTCTCCTCCGGGGCAGCCATAAAGGGAGAAGCGGAAGAAGAATGGAGTGCTGATTTGTCTCAGTTGTTCGTTGGGTCCAAATTTGCTTCTGGCAGGCACAGCAGGATCTACAGAGGCATCTACAAGCACATGGATGTTGCAATTAAGCTGGTGAGTCAACCGGAGGAGGATGAGGACTTGGCTGTTTTGCTAGAGAAGCAATTTACTTCTGAGGTTGCTTTGCTCTTTCGATTGCGCCATCCAAATATCATTACCGTAAGTTCTGTTTCTTCAACCATCTCTGTTTCTGCATGGAGTATACTAACTTTGATCCTCACTCCTCAGTCTTTTTATCATGTATTCCCTTTAACTGTTTTTACTCTCGGTGATTAAAAGAATAGCATTTCCCTCCCACACCCACCCACCCACCCGCCCACCCTTTTGTATGGTTCAAAGCTGTAAGTGTTGAGAGATGTAATTATAGAAATATAAAACCGTGTCTACACCTAACGACTTCTATTTTTTTTTTTTTTTTTTGGATACTTGGGAGGCCCTAAGGCCAAAAACACAAAGACTAACAGATCACATTGACCAATCGGGATTCATGCAACCCCATCTGGTCACGTAAAAACAACAGAGAAACTGAAACAGGTACATGTGTGAGAGTGTGAGTGCCCAAAGGACAAGAATGGGCTGTGTTAGCTAATCTATCAGCTACAAATTTTGCTTCCCTATACACATGCTCCACTTTAAGTTGCCAAGGACGATGCTGCCAACTTCGGATCCTGTCAACCATACTTCTATATGGATGAATCTCATCACAGCTATTAGTAACAAGGTGAACTGCAGAAAGGCAGTCACACTCAATGCAAACCCTTTCGAAAATTTCTTTCCGAGGCCATTTCAATAGCTGTCAATATTCCCCACAGTTCTGCCATAAGTGTAGAAGCAGTCCCCAGATTTCGCTGGAATCCCCATCACAGGACCTAAAGACCCCACCACAAGCAGCCATAATATCCTCATGCATAGACCCATCCGTGTTACATTTAACCCAGCCAGGGGGAGGAGGTTTCCAATGAACAGTAATAAGACTCTTCCTTACAGTATGCGTCCGTATAAGGTAGTTTTTACCTTGTCTGTTTGTAAAACTGGAGGCACTCATGAGAGACTTTGAGATTATATCATGGTGGGAGACATTCGTTCCTTTGTAAACCACTTCATTCCTATATAACCAAATTTTTGGCAGCACTGTCCCAAACAGGGTGCCCCAAATAACATTGTAATTAGTATGCTGGGATTTGTTAACGTTGGAACTAATCCAATCATGAAGGTTTTGGTTGAAAAAGATGGAGGGCAACTGCGGATATAGGGACTTCCAAACCAAAGAAGTTCTAGGATAATCCCCAAGAGCATGCAAAATAGTTTCATCATAATTGTTACAAAGAGGGCAGATAGGATCATCCAGAATCCCTCTTTGAGTAAGAGTACTCTTGGTAGGAAGGCCTTGATGAATCACTTTCCACACAAACACCTTATACCTCCAATGTAGGGGAAACTTCCAAAACTGTTTCCATGGGTATGTTGAAAATATATATGGTTCTGTGAAGAAGCATGTTGAAGGGTATGGGCCCGCAACATGTCATAGGCACTTACGCAGTTTTAGTGCTAAACCTACCATCGGAGGTGAACCCCCAATCCTCTCCAAAATCATCTTTTGGAGGTAAAATTCCTGCAATTTCCGCCACAAAGCAATCTGGAAGATAAGTAGAAATAAGGTCTATGTTCCAATTCCCATTTTGGTCCACAAAATCAAAGACCGTTCCTTCCACTTCATGGTGGGGAACACTTCTGTTAGCATGTTCTATGAGAATAACACGCGAAGCCAACCAGGGATCTCTCCAGAATCTGATCCGTTTTCCATTCCTCAAAATCCATCTAAAACCTTTGTCAACGAACTTCCAGGATTCAACAATTACTCTCCAAGTCTCAGAACAATTTGTTTTACTGTTAACAGTAGGAACTAAGTCATCACCACAACCGTATTTACTTCTCAGAACTTGAACCCAAAGGGCTTGGGGTTTTGTATCATACCCCAAGCTAACTTCATCGTGAGAGATTTGTTAAACAAATGGAGGTCTTTAAATCCCAAACCCCCTGAGTTCTTTGACAGGCAGAACCTATTCCAGGTTATAGTGTGGCATTTCCTCTCCCCTTGTTTGGCACCCCAAATGAAATCTCTGCCTATCTGCTCAAGCTTATAACATACAGACTTAGGCAACAAAACTGTCTGCATGGTGTATGTGGGCAAGACCCCAATAACTGATTGAGCTAAAGTAGATCTTCCTGCAAAAGAAAGCGCTGTCATCCTCCAATTACTCATTCTGGACTTTGCACGTTCCAAAATGTAATTTTAGGTCTCCTTCTTTCTACCATGAAGAACTGGCACACCTAAATACTTTTCCAAATTATCCGTCAAATCAAACCCCGGCAATCTGCTCAACTCTAAAGCCTTGCTATGATGGATATTTCTAGAAACAAAATAGCCTTGTTTTGGTGATTGAGACTTCTTGTCCTGAGGACGCACAAAAGACATCAAGGCATCTCTTAATAACTTCCATTTGAGTGACTGAAGCTTCCCCAAGGAGAATAAGGTCATCTGCAAAAAAGAGGTGTGATATTAGAGGGCCTTTATGGCTAAGTTTTACAGTTCTCCACTGCTTTTGTTGAACAGCCAAGTTGATTATATGAGCCAGCCGTTCAAGACATAAAACAAAGATGTATGGGGAGATAGGGTCTCCCTGTCTAATTCCCCTGGAAGGGAAGAATTCATCAGAATCCCATTAACAACCAGCTTCATGGAGGGAGAGGAAATACACCGTCTAATCGAGTCAATGAAATGGTGGTCAAAACCAATATCTATAAGAGTATCCAATATAAACTCCCATATGATTTTATCATACGCTTTTTGGAGATTCACTTTGACAGCTAGCCAGCCCTTACTCCTTCTCTTTCTCGCTAATCGAAAAATGACACATCATTAACAATTCTCTCAGGTTGTTAGTGTTTCTTTTTTTTTTGTTGTTGAAGTGTTAGTTTTTAGTTGGAGGGAAATAAAAAGAGATGGAAAAATGGGGACGGGTGATTTGAATACAAAGGGGGTGTCTTCATCTGAAGGCTTAAGCTGTAATATGAAATTTCTTGTATGAAGTGTTAAAAATATTATTAGCAGAAAGGAACTATGGAGAAAAGATGGATTTACAATGTGTGCTGAGCAAAAGGTGTTTTAGCCTGTGAATTCATTCTATTTCAAGTAGATAATGTGGCCTTGTGGCCTGCTACATGAGTGCTAGCACTTAGTGCTAAGATTAGAGTTGATTATTTTATAGAGAAGAGAAGACTTTGTGTAAAGTTTGCAACTGCTGAACAATAAACAAATTGAACATTTTCCAACAGATATTGACATTATATTATTTGGTCATGCAGTTTGTTGCAGCTTGCAAGAAACCTCCTGTCTTCTGTATAATTACTGAATATTTGGCTGGGGGTTCCTTGAGAAAATACCTGCATCAGGAAGGACCACATTCAGTACCTCACAAACTTGTTCTGAAATTGGCCCTAGACATTGCACGGGGAATGCAATATCTGCATTCTCAGGGTATACTTCACAGGGATCTCAAATCAGAAAACCTGCTGTTGGGAGAAGATTTGTGTGTAAAAGTAGCAGATTTTGGGATCTCATGCTTGGAATCTCAGACTGGCAGTGCAAAAGGATTCACTGGAACATACCGTTGGATGGCACCTGAAATGATCAAAGAAAAGCGTCACACCAAGAAAGTAGATGTCTATAGTTTCGCCATAGTTCTATGGGAACTCCTAACAGGATTGACGCCATTTGATAACATGACACCAGAGCAGGCCGCATATGCTGTGACTCACAAGGTATTGTACTAATTGCCCCCCAATTTACTTAATCCCTTGGGAAAATATTTTTTTTATTATTTTAATTGTTTTTTACAAAACCAAACTTTCCTACATCACTCGATGCATGCATGCATGTTTGGATGTTCAGTTCAATTACCTACAGTGATTTGAGTAGGGACTTCTCATGACTAATATGTCCAGTATCCTTCTGGATATGATGGGCAACAATCATTCATTGGCTATGATGATATGAACTTTACAGAACATGTGGCTATGTTTATCATATAGCCTTGCTTATCAAAGCGAGACACCTCATCAACAATAATATATTACCCTAAGCTTTTACAACATTCAAGATTCGGTAGCTGCTATCCATATTCATCAAAATCAATCATTGCTACCACCTCTGCCTTTTCTCCCACATGCGCAGAACATCAAAACCATGTACCAAAAATCATGTTAAAGATTCGATAACACATTTATTTAGACCAACATAACTTCTCACGTTCACTGTTTTTGCACATGTTACGATATCCTAGGGATATACTTTAGGTGAGGTGGCTGTATAAAATACTAAATAAATGAAGATGGATTATGCTGCTATTTTCCTATAGGACTTATGCTTCATATATTAGTTCTGCCAACTCTCTCCGTGATTCTATTTAAAATTATTGCAGTGGGGCTTCTTCAATGTATGAACACACATTTTTTGTCCGTTTCTAGTAACTCAATTTGGTGGATTTTGTGCAGAATGAAAGGCCTCCGTTACCATCTGATTGTCCACGGGCATTTAGTCATCTCATCAACAGATGCTGGTCTAGCAACCCAGATAAACGGCCACATTTTGACGAGATAGTCTCAATTTTGGAGAGCTATACTGAAGCACTTGAGCAGGATCCAGAATTTTTCTCTACGTACAAACCACGTCCTCATAATATAATTCTCAGATGCTTACCAAAATGTGGTACTGGCAATAAATCTGCTTCTTGCAAAGCTTAGGACTCTCTTTCCAATAATGTGACATTAATTGTATTAAATCAATCCCAAGAACGAAAAATATGTTTAATTAATAAGTATAATCCCCTCTTCCATAATTTTTCTTTTTTTTTTTAAGAAAAGAACTTTAACTTTGCCAGTTCGTCTATTTATTTTCCATTTATTCCACAATGTCACCCTTTTTGTTTATTTTTGTAATCGCAAGATTTGATTGGAACGAAAAAAAAAACCTGTCTATCAATAAGTAAACAAAATATGTTAACATTTAATGATAGTTATATTATGAAAGCAGCGAGGAAATTTGTAAAGTCGTGACAATGGCAAATTCTCATTCTATTTATGTCAGTGGAAATGAAATAAATTCTATTTTCCAAAACATTTTGAGTAAATAATATATGCATTGATAATATAAAATTTTTTTATGCTGTCAATCAATAAGGAATTATTATGTATGATAAGTTTGTTAACTTTTAAATAATTACTGTAAAAGTTATACTTAACATAATTTCTAATTAGTTGACAGTGTAAATTTTTTACACTAATAATACATAAAAATTAAACTCAAACATTTTTTCACATAAAATATAGAAATTATACAACTTCCAAAATGTTAATTAAACATATCTTTTTTGCTGTATAAATAGCCATATATTTAATCAATGATTTTGTTTTTGACCTATATATTGTAAACTTTTGCATTTTTTTATTTTCACAAACCGAAAGGTATGGTAACATGGAAAACAAATAGAGTACATCGGGGAAAAAGTGAGAATAATTGTCGTATAAATAAGATAGTTTGTTAATTGTATTTATTAAGTGATAAGTGAGGGTATAGTTTTCATGTTTATTTTGCGTTACTTTGAATAAACTAAATATTAAGTGTTGGTAGAAGTTATCACGAGTAGACAGTTTGGCCGAGTGGTCTAAGGCGCCAGATTTAGGCTCTGGTCCGAAAGGGCGTGGGTTCAAATCCCACAGCTGTCATATACGATGTAATTGTTTTTCTGTAACTTTTTACAACATCAGATTGCTTTATTTTGTGCTCTTAAATCTAAACTCTTACTCTCCGTATCAAGAAGCAAATATATAATATATTTGTCAAATCCCACAGCTTTCAATTAATCTTGGAAAATTATTTACTAGCTTTTTCCCATTTTCTTAGTAAAATATCTTATTTAAACATCACAATCTCCAAACAGACTTCATATAAATTAATTAAAAAATAAAATAGTTAGTTACCGAAATTAAACTTTGCTAAAATCCCATGATTAGAAAAAGGATCAAATTTAAGCTTAAGTTTAACATGTTTTTTTGACAAACAACACTTTATGCTTTATGTGCTTTATTTTATAACTTACATGGTTACACCCACGTTCAATCTAATGCCATTTTATACGAAATAGAAAGACATGCAAAGTAACCATCAAGAGGCTCATATAGTCATAAGGTCGTCCCAGCAATTATAAGACGAGAAAATATCTTTAAAATCCATTCAGTATCATATTTGACTCTACATTTCTTTGCTTGGAAGAGGATTTTCAAACAACTCATCATGATGGTTAAGGGAAAATATCCCATGACTCTAGCAATTAATAAAGAACGAATGAAGAAATTTGGACCTATATGAAACAGCTCTCACAGTTTCAAGGCACCGACAGAGAAAGGACGATACAACGCAAAAGGAGACACCATATATAGATAAAGGTTGGGTGGGGACTGTGCTCTGATTAAATTAATAGTAATAATTGAACGTTCTTCACTTGTCACTAACACACGAGTGGGGCACTGTTTCTTGGACGTGTGTTTTTCTTAGAAATCTAGAAAAAAAATTGTCAGGAAATGATGATGGAAATTTAATGACAAATTATACACAATTATAGCATGTCAATAATACATAATCATAATTATAAGAGAGATAGAAAATGTGTATCTGAAGAGAAGATAGAATTTATGCCTATTGTTTCAATTGAATCACAAATACTAAATAAAAGAGATATTTCTCTCTGTTTGGCGGTTAGGATTTTCCACAGAATGTTGTGACATACTAAAATTGTCTAATGGGACGACAATTTTATAACCATTACACGAGAACTGGGACCTCTCATTTGGGCATCAAATAAGGGCCCAACCTATCATAGAGACATTCACATAATAAGTTTAAACAACTAATATCATTCAATTAAAATATCATAAATTTATTTTTATAATTGATATTAATAATCTACAATTTAATTCAATAATTAAACAATGCTAATCTACAAAATTCCAACAATCTTCCACTTGGATAACATTAGTTGAATTATTGAAAACAAAAGATTATTAAAACAAAATATCAATTATATCCAAAGAAATAATGAGTTATTAATCATGTAGAAAATTGTATCCAATAGGAACAAACATCATACACGTCAATAACTCACATTTCATATACAAGATGAACAAAGGAAAGCATAATTAAATAAGACAAATATGCAATCCAAACACAATGGTCCAAACATCTTCATGATGTCATAAGAGATATGATAACAAAAGTAACGTCATCAAATTTCATATCTCATCAATAAATAAATGCACAATCTCAAACTCCTACTAATTCAAAACATCAAAAGACTTAATCAGATACATATGAGCCACAAAATTCTCAAAAGCCCCAATAGTTAAGCCTTTGGTTAAGTGATTTACCAATATGGACTCCATAACAATGTGCTCAATTTGAGTTTGAAACTCTATAATTTCCTCTCTAACAAAAATCAAAGTGAATGGTACAAGAAGAGCTCTTATTATTTCAAGAGAAAAGCCTAGCAGTAGTTTGTCACAAGTGGCTTGCATATATTCTCAACAATGCAGAAGCCAAAAATTAGCCACATAATCAAGCAAGTAGCCTCACAGAAAGCGACATACTCTGTCTCTATGGTAGGAGTAGTTGTAAGTGTCTGCTTGGCACTCTTTCAAGAAACAGCTCCTCTTACCATCACAAAATTACAGTTAGAAGAAGATTTTTGGTTGTTAGGGCAACATACAAAAAAATGACCTGAAGGTGATCAGATTTCACAAAAGTCGACATATAATTTGTAGTGTCCTGTAAGTCTTAATACCTTAATAACCCAAAATTGGGTTGCTCAAGTATCTTCCCAAGGTATTAATATCAAAAGAAGTATTGAGATGAATATGAACTTGAGCTTAAAATAGCGGAAGCACATAAGACATTATTTATCTAAATTATCTTTCTATCATTATAAGGACAATGGAACTTAAAAGACGTCACCAACACATAAGATGAAAATCATGAATTCGCTCTCACTATCCTCAAATAAATTTCCATTTAGAAAAATATGTTAAAAAAAATTCCATTTAATGACAAATGATGCACAATTATAGCATGTTGATAACACATAATATTAGAAAACATGTACTTGAAGAAGAGATGGAATTCATGTTTATTGCTTCAATTGAATCACAAACACTGAATGAGGGAGATATTCCTCTTTGCCTAGCGGCTAGGGTTTCCCACACAATGTTGTGACACACTAAAATTGTCTAACAGTGCAACAATTTTATAACCACCAGACAAGAGCAAAGATCTCTCATTTAGCCACCAAGTGAGGGCCCAACCCATCATAGACACTCTGACATAATAAGTCCAAACAATTAATATCCATCAATTAAAATGTCATAAATTTATTTTCATAATTAATATTAATAATCTAAAATTTAATTCAATAATTAAACAATGCTAATCCACAAAATTCCAACAAAAGAATGTACTAATTTGTTATATGCTTATCATTGCCAATAGGGGTGGAAATGGGCTAGGCGGCCTGTCAGAGGCCTATGGCCTGGCCTGCATAAGGCTTGGCTTGGCCTAGCCTGTTTATTAAAGAGGTCAAGCTTAGGCTTTTTTAAAAGCCTTTTTAAATAAAAAGGCCAGGCTTTAGGCTTAAAAAATAGCCTATTAAGCCTAATAGGCCGGCCTATTTATATATATATATATATATATATATATATATATATATATATAATTAGTAATAATTTATTAGTAAGTTTTTTAATAAAACTATTTTAATTTGAAATATATATTGTTAGTTGTTATACACTTATACAGTACTCTTAACGTGAGTCCTTTCGCATTCGAAATCATACTCGTCATTTACTAATTTTTCAATTGTCATTTCGCATTCCAACTTCCAAGCTCACTCGTCCTTCTGCATTCCAACTTCTAAATTTCACTTGTCTTTCTCATTCAAAATTGCAATCATCTCTTTGCTAGTGTAGTATGTTGGGGTAACCTGCATCTTGATGCGACATTTGCAGAACCTTGACACCACGTTCGCCGCACGCCCGCACCTCGACTCCAAGCTCACCGCACCTTGACGTGACACTCGCCGTGACATTTGCTGCACCTTGCTTGGATGTTCATTGCGTGACGAGACGATGGCCGCACATCCACAAGACGGTGGCCGCATCTCCACGCGACAGTGGCCGCATCTCCATGCGATAGTGGTCACACCTCCACGAGACGGTGGCCACATCTCCACGCGGCACTCATTGCACGCAGCACCTTACACCTTCGCACCTGCACGCGACGCTCACCATTACACACAACACCCTGCATCTTCGCTCCGTCATCGTTTTACGTCTGGTAAGCTAATAACCTTGTACACTTTAAAGTTATTAAATGTATATAAAACCCAAGTTTTTTGGCATAGAACAAAAGACATAGTCTTCTTGAAATGGGTGGGGTGCTTTGCAAAGAAAGATACGTAATTACTCAAGTTAAATCTTAATCACATACCTAAATTTCTACATTGCTTGTATAGTCTCTTTAGCCCATGTATACTAGTATAAAAAGTAGACTTTTAGTAGTTTAGTACCTTCAAAACCCAAATCGGCAAAACCCCATCCTCTCACGCAAGGCGCCATTTTTTATCCCTTTCTATAAGTCACTGTGAATCTGTTGATTTTACTAATGAAAGGATAGTTTGATTTGATCATCTACTAGTTGGTTTTGGAAAACGATAAATGTCTAGTTTGTTGATTTTAGTAATTAAAGGATAGTTTAATTTGATCATCTAATTAATGGCTTGTATATTCTGTTGAATGTATAAAGTTTGTTAAATGATTGATTATGTGGCTCATAATAGATTCTTTTTCAATTTAATTTATTTCCTTGGTTGTGGACTTATGGATTATCTACTCTGAGAGGCAAAGGATTGGGAGGTCCAATCTTGACCCTTCACCAAACCATGAATGGAACTAGCTAGACCAAGTTCGAGTTACAAAGTAGATGCTTTGCGTACTTTGTCTAAATTGTTTATTTGATTTTCTTAAATAGTTTTTCTGAAAGTGAATTGTTCATTCACATACATAGGGTTTAAATTTGTATAGAGGAATGGGGGGAGTGGTTCTTGTGTAAGAGAATTCTAACTTGTAGTTGTTGAAGTGTTCTTGTTTTTTGGGTGGAGTGGTTTGCGCATATGCATTTGAGATAGTCAGTTTTGGATGTTGTGATGGTAAGATTTTGAATGTTATTCCAAGCTATTGTACAAACTTTATTTGATTAATCAACGGACAATTTACATAATTCAATTTGTAGGTGAAAAACAAAATAAATATGGTGTTATTAAGTGACATGATTCACATTAGCAAAATCCTCTTTCCAGATATTGCTAGGAATTTGCTGCAAAATAAACAATAAACTAAACTTTATCTAGTGAATAGACTAGGCATTTTCATTAATATAACAAGTACTTAGTTTAAAGTTCAATCAAATGAAGATGATATAAACATCGAGAGGTAAACATGACAACTTCTTGGTGACACTTTTGGACTGACCCAACTATTCCCAAACTAGAATTTACTCAAATATAGCAAGAAATTAGGAAATTACTAGAGGCAGAAGTATAGATAGCTTAGTGGAAACTGCTTGTGTTAATAGAATCCCAACCTAATTGTCTACACAAACAGTAAGCTTAAGCCTTAAGCTAGTATGTTGTTTTCTTGCAAGAGCAGGCAACTAACTTTAAAAAAAAGGATTCTAATGAAATATTCAAAGGATAAAACATAGAATTAATGATTTGAAATATTGGTGATCCTTATAGACTTAGTAAAGCTTTATTCCCAATAGATTGGGTTGCCATCTTGTGTCTAAATCTAATATCAAATTGACTTATATGTAATGTATAGGGAGTAGCTATATTTAAAGGTATAAAATAGCCAACAATTTAACAAACCCGCCAGCAAGCAGCCATTTGATGTACGTTTCATTTTTCTCTTAACTATCATCTCTCATCCTTACTTTAATTGTTTCATGCAACTAAATCCCCTACTTTATATGAACTATGCGTTGGGCTTAATTTTATTGTTTCTATATAGACCTTGCACATCTCATTAAGAAATATATTTCCTTCATAAATTTCTTCATAGATCATGTAATTTGATCAAACAAACCTGAATGCACATCTTACATATGATTCTGCACACATTTTTAGAACCCATCCACATTATCAGAGTTTGACATTCTTTGTTTATTTGTCTAATTTATTCTCTTCATTTCATGATTATGTTAGTTGTGACATCCTCTGCTTTTGGCCTTACTGTTGCTACTAACATGCACTTCTTCACCTCATCTCTACTTATTGTTTCTTTCCATAATCTGTTTTTTCATAAACTGAATTTAATTAAGTAATATGATATAGGCATAGTTACTTGTTAATCTATTTTTTTATAAACTGAATGTGCAAAACAACTTGGTGTTTACTCTTACATCAATTTGGTTTTATTTTAGCAGAGAAAGCTAACATTATGGCTTCTCAATTTGAGGGTACTGAAACAACTACAGCTACTAATACGCCTTTCAATGAGGCTAATAAGTTAATATTAGTTAATTCAAGTCAAGAAGAAGTTAACAATCTTGACACTGACAAGTCTAAAGATCAAGGAGAAGAAGACTGTGTAATCAAGAAGAAGAGGCAAAAAACGTCAACAGTTTGGAATGATTTTAATGAAGTTGAAACTTCTAGAGGTGAAAAGAAGGCTGTATGCAAGTATTGCAAAAGCCAGTTATCCACGGGTGGAAGGGGTGCTAGCATAAGTCATCTTAAGAGGCATGCACAAAATTGCTTGCAAAGGAGGATACACATTGCAACAAAAAAAAAAACAACCAGCCATTCCATTTCCCCTTATTGCTTCAGCTAATCCATTTCTAAATCCTAGCAGTAGGTATTCTAATGAGAAGATGAGGGAAATTATTGCTACTGTTGTTATGGTACATGAATAGCCTTTTAGCATTGTTGAGGATGAAGTTTGGATGTGGGCTTTCCAATACACCAATTCTGATTTTCAGAAAGTAAGTTGTAAAACAGTTAGAAGTGATTGTTTAGCAATATATGAGGAAAAAATAATATTAAAGGCATTGTTGAAAAGTGTAGGCAAGATTAGCTTAACTACTGATATGTGGAGATCAAGTCACCAAGTAGTTGAGTACATGGTTATCACTGGCCATTTCATTGATGCGGGGTGGAAACTTCAGAAGAGGGTTTTGAGTTTTGTGAAGGTGCCTGCTCCTAGGCGTGGGATTGATGTAGTTGATGCAATTTTCAAGTGCTTAAAGGCGTGGGGGATTGAAGATAAAGTTTTTTCAGTATCTGTTGATAATGCTGCTTCCAATGACTCTTGCTTGAGGAATATTAAGGATAATTTGTCACTAAGCACAAAGCTAGTCCTTAATGGTGAATTGTTTCATGTTAGATGTTGTGCACACATATTAAATTTGTTGGTGCAAAATGGTCTCGGCAAGATTAAACATGTCATTCACAACATTCGTGAAAGTGTGAAATACATCAACCATAATGATTCAAGATTAAAGGCCTTTTGTGATGTCGTTGAACAAAAGCATCTAAAAGAAAGAAAGCTTATTATTGATTGTCCTACAAGGTAATAAAGGATCTCTATATTATAAATACCTTTTTAGTACATTTACAGATTTATTATTGATTATTTGATAAGGTACTAAAGGTTCTGTATTTTTAGGTGGAATTCTACATACCAAATGCTATCAACTGCATTGAGCTTCAAGATTGCCTTTTCAGCCTCTACAAAAAGAGAACCACACTATAATTATGCTCCTTCACCCGAGGATTGGGAGAAAGTTAGCAAAGTTTGTAAACTTTTATCAGTGTTTAATCTAGCCACACATGTCATCTCAGGGAGTGAGTATCCTACTTCTAATTTATATCTTGCAGAAGTTTGGAGGGTGCAACAAGTACTTGATAATGCAACTGAGGAAGAAGATCTCTTTATGAGAGAAATGGTGGCTCCTATGAAAGTTAAGTTCGATAAATATTGGGAGAATGCAATCTATTGATGTCCATAGCTAGTGTTTTAGATCCAAGGTGTAAATTTCACATGGTTGACATATGCTTTCCTTTGATATTCAAGTTTGAAGAACTGACTAATCAGAATGTGAACAAAGTGCGGATTTCTTTGTATCAATTGTACAACGAATATATTGCTTTGAATGTTGAAGAATCATTTGTTAATGAAGGGAATATTAGTGGCCATAGCTCTTCTGCTACCTCTATGAACAAGTCTTCAATTGTCACTGGATTTAATGAAATAATGAATCTTGTGCGTGCAAAGGAAGCTGTCCCTCCAATGAAATCAGAATTAGATGTTTATCTTGAGGAGGGTGTTTACATTCCTGATGGCGATAATTTTTCTTTTAGTGCCTTGGAGTGGTGGAGGAATAATAGCTTGAAATATAAGGTTTTATCAAAGATGGCAGCTAATAAATTAGCTAATCCAATCTCAACTGTTGCATCAGAAGCTACTTTTAGTGCTGGAGGTAGAGTTATAGATGAATATCGATCTAGATTAAACGAGGAATCTATTGAAGCACTCATTTGTGGAGGGGATTGGCTTCGCCATAAATATAATTTGAAGAGGAAGACAAAGGTATAATATTTTTATCTTTTTAAATGGTCCATTCTTATTTTAATTATTAAAATTATTTGATGCCTTGTACTAGTAACAAATCTTTTCCTTGTTTTGAAGGTGGATGAACAACTTCAAGAAATCAATTTGAAGATTTGATGCCTTGGTTGCTTCACATTTAGGATATCATTAGTTTTGTGTTTTTTGTTTTCTTTTTTTACTTTAGTTATGTGTTTCTGTTTCTAATATGTGGCTTGAGATCTTAGACCTTATGCACTTTGTCAACTTATGTTATGGTCCTTGTGGATGTGTTTTGGACTTATTCCACACATTTTGGTTTGTTGTGGAAAAAGGTATTTGGTTATGTTATAGACATGTAATTGTTCATTTCAGATTTGCCCCGCAGATTTGGTTTAAAATGAAAACCAGCTTTTGGATTTTCTGTTTTGCCTGCAATGCTTGATATTGTATTGACCTCTTATTGCTTTTCTTTTGGTTTGGTCATTGCTTAATTAGTTGCGTAGGATAGGGTGGTTATTTTTGTGTACAGGTGCTTAAGTGCCCATGGTTTTTGTGCTGTCTTGTCCTTTGTATTTTTTAGCTATATGGCAGGATTTGAAGTTTAACAAATGTACATGTACCTAAGAAAGAATACGTGATTTTGTGATGGAAGTGATTAAAAGAATATGTGATGATATAGAATCCTTATCCTATATTTCTATTACGTTTATAGTTTTCTTTCTTTTATGGATATTTTGGATTATAATTTACATAGCAAGATTACTCATTCTCATTAGATAATCAAATACATAAGCCATGAAAAAATCCCTGTCTTAGCATTGCACTGAAAAAATCTCAAGCCTTGTTGATATACTATTTCTAGCATTATTGATAATTTCAAGCCATTATGTACTTTTTATAGCCTTCTGATTGCTGTTACTAATTTCTGTTTTGTACTTTCTATTATTTACAATAATGTGTTTATGCCTTTATACATGAAGTACATATTAAAGTTGTGTTTCAGTTTCAATTTCTAGATATTGATATTAGTCTCAATCTCTTCATTATCACTTATCAATCATCTAAGAAAATACAACAAAATAGATAAATATAGCCTGTTAACCTACTTAGGCCTACAGGCCTATTGGCCTATTAATAGGCCTTATATAAATCAGGCCACATAAATAGGCTTTCAGGCTAGGCTAGGCTTTTAAACAGGCTAGGCCAGGCTTTAAAAAATGGCCTGTAACAAGTAAACAGGCCAGGCTCAAGCTTAGTAACTTTGATGTAGGCCAGGCTCAAGCCTTCCAAAGCCTGGCCTGGCCTAGCCTGTTTCCACCCCTGATTGCCAAAAATGAGAGGATTCTTGTTCTATATACTGACATAATCACTGGGCAATGCTTCAATTAATCCTCCAATAGTGTAAAGTTTTAAACTCGATCACTTAAAAGGAATTAGCAACCACCTACTATTGTAGCATTTCATGTTCACATGTTTCTTATTGTTCACCAATTTTTTTTTTTTTCATGTTCACATGTATAATCCAAATTATGATTGAGCAATTATATCAGTTATGTCCGCTGCTACATGCGAGGACGCTAGATATTAGCTTCACGATTCACGAACCTCACCCAATGCGCCGCACATTACCTACCCACATATGAATGAGTATGAAGAGTGTACCTAATGACAAATTTTGGGTTAGATTAGTCTCTCAACAAACTTTTTTTTGAGAGATATATTATATGACTTATGAATATTGTTATAAATTATATGCCAAGCCTGCCCATGGCATGTTTCAAGGTAGAAAAGAAATAGTCTTCTCTTCCTTTGTTGATCTAATTAGAACTGACAAATATGAAAATTGTGTTCCATTGGGATCATTTAAGATAGTTTTTCATTATCAGCAATTGTATAAATAAATTAAATTATGTTTTTAACAGTATCTTTTGTAAGACAATCCTATTCGAGAGAAAGTCAAGTTCTTGAATTCTAAATATAAATAAATATAATTCTCATTATTTTAAACTGCTAAATTAATTTAAAAAATTAAAAATCGATTAAGCTATTAATAAAAATAATTATAAAAAAACTATTTTTCATGTGGTTCAATTCAGTTTTCAATTGTTATGTGTAATTGAATCAAACCAAATTAAACGCTAGTACAAAAAAATGCTTTTTAACATTAGAAATTTAATCAATCCTAAAAAAATGATATAGTATGTGAGGCAATAGCATTGTTATAATATTGAGATGAATATTCTACATCGGTTTCCTTAAAATCAATTTAGAAAACACTTTCTACATCATATCAGTTGTACTAAGAATTGATGTAAAAAATATTTTCTAGATCCATTTTTTATCAATTGATCTAGAATATGGATACTCTTTTAACTATTATAATTCTAAACAAGACTTTCTAGATCATTTGTGCAAAGAACCAATTTAAAAATTACTTTTTAAATTGGTTATTTTGATGCCTTTTCCAATTTTTGAAATTTTAAAATTTGACAAGACTTTCTAGATTTGTTATACTGAGAACCGATCTAAAAAAAAATCACTTTTTACGTTGATTCTAAGTACAAATGATATAGAAAATCTATTATAAGTTTTATGATTTTAGTAGTGTTCAAATTTTCACTCTCACTCCAATTTTCAAACCATCGTTCTCTAGTTCCAATATGCCTTGGGGAAATTAAGGATAATCAAACCAATGTATCCCTTGACGACATCGATCTTCCTTTTATATAATTAGTATGACTTTAGTCTACATTTTCTCTTTATACATCTCTTGCTTTTATTTTTCTAAATGTGTGTTATTTATTAGTGTGTTCATCTTTAAAACCCTAGTCTCATGAGATACACCTCCTTTGCTCTTTCATGAAGTAATGTTTTCTCTCTTTCTTGTTATTTTTTTCTTGTAACATTTTCAAACCATAACATTGTCATCTCTCTTTTTTATAGATGGTGAGTGTGTGTGTTTTGTTTGAAGGCTCCAAACAATGTGTTCAAATGCTCAAAACAGTATTTTCAAAAGCTCTAAATATTTTTGTCAACTTACTCAAAAAATCATTGTGTTCACATACAACAACGAAGAGATCATGAACCTTCTCTTTCCAACTATTTACGTGGACCACATGTGGAAAATTTGGGTGTTGATCCTTCTTTTTGTTTTCATTTGATCTAATAAGAATGTCATCTCCTTCCTCTAAGTTAACTTTTATTCTCTCTTTTGTTCCACATTTTTGTGACTATAAACATCCTACTTGGGTTATTTTATTCATCTTTGCTAAAGTTTCATTTTTAAGCAATGTTGAGAGCTTTAACAAAGGTGAATGAATATTTCCACAGTGGAAGATTTATGGTAACAAAATATAGAATAAAAGAGAGAAGATCAAGCTAATTTGGAGGAAGAATTGAGGTTACTATTGAATGAAAAAAAAATGATTAATCAAATTTCTCACATTTGACCCATGTAACCAGAAAAGAGAAGATCATTTCATAATAGGAAAACTATAGGCATGTTTTCATTTTAATCATTGCAATAGGAAAATTACACTTGTTTTTTGATATACAATTTGTATTGTTTGAATTTTTTGGTTCTATGATTGCAGTTTTCTAATTGAAAAATTGTATACCAAGGATGCAATGTAGGTGAATTTTTTTTTTAAAATAGACTTTTTACATCCATTGTGATGTGAATCAATATAGAAAATAACTTTCTAGATCAATTGTAAATAAAATTGATGTAGAAAGTAAAGTTTCTATATCATTTTTAGCCATAACTGTTGTAGAAAGTGATTGCTTCTAAAACAAATTTGGAAAGTATCGACTTATTTTATACCTGCTCATGAAACCAATCTAAAATGCTGAAAAAAACCAATGTTAAAAGTCTTGTTTGTACTAATTAAATTACACATCTTTTATTATACTTTATGTATCATAGTTTGCATAGAAATTTTATTGTCTTGATTTTCTCTATGTGTTGTGATAATACAAGTGAGAAATTTAGGAAACATATACATCATTATCGTGTACACATTGAATATGCATGGTCTAGTGATATTGTTATCAAAAAATAAGAAAAATTAATTTATATTGCTATAGATTAATCAACTTTTATCCTTTAATCTTTTCAAATCTTTATTTATGATCCTTTCTTTCTTTTATCCAAGTTTATTTTATGTGTATTGTCTCCAAAAAAAAAAAATCAAATAAATTGATTGAATTCAAATCATGAAGGTTTGGATCAAATTAATTGGATTTGATATTATATTCAAACTAATACAAATTGAAACACATTTTACTTTTATAATTAGATCAAATGATTTTTTTTCTTTCTAAAAATCAATCTAAACTGAATTGCAAATGCCCTGAAATTTGAACCACGGTTTATCATTTTGTGAGAGATTAACTCTTGTTAGTGTACACAAATCTTATTTGAATTAAGTCATTGACATAGTACTATCAACTATGCTATTATTATTAATTATTCAATAACTATTTTAATATTATTACTTTTAATAAGGTAAATGACCTTTTTCTTTTTATTATTAAAGAAAAACAACTTACAGTCTATGTAATGTGTGATGTTGTAAATTATTTGTAACTTTACTAACATTTATACAGGATAGTGTAGAGTTTTTATGTTAGTTTAGAGGGTGATGGTTTTTCTATTTTAAATCTTTAACTGGAGGTTATGATAACGTTTAAATATCTAATAAAGAGTAAAGTGAAATGACAAAAGGATGCAATAAAATAAAATAACATAAAATAAAATAATTTGTCATATTATTATTTAAATATTTTATAACAGAAATGGGTAAATTTTCTATTTTGTTACTTGTGCAGTTAATAAAATAGTAAGTGTTATAATTCCATTTCAAATTCCCGAATTGTATTTTGTTCACTTCATAATGTTTCAAACAATTTAGATGTTAATAACTAATGTTATTATATTTCTTTTTATTTTATACTTTTCTATCAAATAATTCAACTATAGTTCAAGAGGAGGTTTCCAATCATGCTAGTAATTTGATGATAGTAATCAACATCGACTTATATTTATATTTCAACCACAAAATGAAAACCACATTAAGTCGCATATAAATAAATTTCATAACAAAGGAAGAAAAAATATTTGTTTAAATTAACTTATTTTTTATATTTGAAATGATTTATAATTAAAATGTTATTAAAAGAATTTTTAAAATAGTTTAACTTATGAATTTAATGAATGTGGACTGTCATTGTAAAATATTTTTACACAAACATTTAATAAGAATTCTTCATGTCACCACATCATATTAATTAATGAAAAGCATAACGTCATAAAATAGTCAAATTTCATTGGATATTTGTGTAAAAAAAATTGGCACCAAGAGTTTATATAAATTAAATTCTTTTTAAAAATATTTTAAAAAATGAATCTAAATATGCATTTAAATTACTAATATATAGTAACCCACTAAAATCGGCTTAGTAGTGAAAAATTTGAGTAGATTAAGTTCAATTTTAATTGCCGCTATTGTAAAAAAAATAAAATTACTAATATATATCGTCCTCACCTCATCTCTATATATTCTTAATTCTCTGTATATAATAAATCTTTCCAAATAATTGTTTGGTGATATTTTTTTTTCAAATGACAGTGCTGTTATTTTTTTAGAAACATGAGCATTTTATTTGGAAATTGCTCCTTTTCTTTTTCTGGTAATTGCGCGGGAGGCGCTGCTCCGTCCGGTTACCAAAATTTCTATTGCAAAAGTTTTTGAGGGACACAATCGTCCTTATGCCAAACTAAAAAGAGGGGTCGCCACGTGGCATTGTGAGGGTGGTTTAACGAAGAGAAAAAACAAAGAAAAGGAACAACGGCAGTTACCGGTCGCGCGCGGTTGGTTTGGGAAAAAGTGCCGTGACATTCCATTCCAACTCCGCAAAACCAAAACCTTTTTGTTTCTTTAATCCTTGTTATTCCAAAACCCAAATCCATTTTCTTCTCTTCCATTCTCTCCGCTTCGTATAATATATCTCTGCCTTGTTTTGGTGCTCATTGTTAAGGTATAACTTCCATGTTTGAATCGATTATCTTTCATGCCTTCCAATCCCAAGACGAGGAAAGGACAAAATGGAACATATATATTCGCTTTATATTGTTTTTCTTACTTTGTTTATTTAATTTCGTTACATCCTCGGTTATGGATTTTTGTGTTTTTATAATTAATCGTGTACAACTTGGTTATATATTGTAAATAAATTATTTGAGTCGTGAAGTGGGAATCTGGTCATTGTTCCCAATAACAAGTTTTATGCATGTGCTTTGAACTCATCTAGCGTTGTTAACCTATAACCTTGCTATTTCCATCAATTGAATAGTATAACGCATGAACATATGGTGCCATCCCTCTAATATTGTCGTTAGGATTTCCTTTCTCTTTGACTGGGCTTCAAGTGCGATCTTATTGTTTTGCATGACTTCTGGTTATAACATATGCTTTTTATTGATTATGTCTCTTTTTCTTGGTACATGATGAAGGGTTCATATTGTGGATTGTTGACTGGTATTTACATCGTGTGTTCTTTGTTTCATATTAGTTGTCCCTGTGATTCTGGTTCCTAGGGAATCGAATATGCCAGGGATTGCTACAGATGGAGTTAATGATGGAAGGGAAGTAAATGAAATGAATGGGATTGGGAACACTTCACCCTTAAAGGAAACCTCAACTCCAATCAAGTACCTTAGGAGTTCCTTGAGTCCACAAAGATGCCAAAGTTCTGTTGATGGGGTGGTTGGCACTTCCTCAATTGATCGGCTTTATGAAAATGTTAGTGACGTGCAAAGTTCTGCTCAATCATCCTCAAGACAAAGTTTTGGATCCGATGGTGCTGAGTCTAGAACTGATTCAGAATTGCACCATCTAATTGGAGGAGAAATGAGGGAGGTGGAGATAGTGAAAGAGGAAACGGAGAAAAAGACACAAGGGGATTCTAGTAGCGTAACATCTTCCACAATGAGTAGTTCGTCCAATGATAAGAAGTTGGATAAGGTGGACGAGATTCAGTCACCAACTGCAAGTTGTGTTGTTTCACAAAAACCAAACAAAGCATCACAATCACAGTTGGCCCCTGAAACTCCATCAAAATCAAGACCAATGGGAAAAAGCCCTCCTGCAAAACCTCCTGTTGATAGGAAGAATGATAATCCTTTGAGAAAACAAAGTACAGGAGTTACCCGCGTGAAAAAATCTGTTGGTGGAAGATCACCGTCACAAAGTCAAATTGGGAATTCCACTGAATCAGCATTGGATAAGCCTGAACTGGGACCAACTTTGCTAAACCAAGCAAGGGACATGATTCAATCAGGAGATAATCCGAAGAAAGCTCTTGAATTATCTCTTCAAGCAATGAAATTCTTTGAGAGGGCTGCTTATGGGAAACCAAGTTTGGATTTGGTCATGTGTTTACATGTCACTGCAGAAATATATTGCACTTTGGGCCGTTTCAATGAAGCAATTCCAATTATAGAGCGCTCAATTGAGATTCCTGTTACTGAGGAAGGCCAAAAACATGCCATTGCTAAATTTGCCGGTCACATGCAACTAGGAGACATATACGCTATGCTGGGCCAGCTTGAGAATTCAATTAAGTGCTACACTGCGGGGTTGGAAGTACAAAGGCAGGTTATGGGAGAAACAGACCCAAGAGTTGGTGAAACTTGTAGGTATGTGGCTGAGGCTAACTTTCAAGCATTGCAATTTGATGAGGCAGAGAGGCTGTGCCAAATTGCCCTTGACATTCATACAGCAAATGGTTCACCCTCATCTCTTGAAGAGGCAGCTGATAGGAGGCTAATGGGCCTTATATGTGAAGCAAATGAGAATCATGAAGCAGCCCTGGAGCATCTTGTTTTGGCCAGCATGGCAATGGTGGCAAATGGCCAAGAAGTGGAAGTGGCATCTGTTGACTGCAGCATTGGAGACACATACTTATCCTTGGCTAGATATGATGAGGCCATATTTGCATATCAGAGAGCTTTGACTGTTTTCAAGACCCATAAAGGTGAGAATCATCCTGCTGTGGGATCAGTCTTTGTGCGTCTGGCTGACTTGTATTGCAGGACATGGAAGATAAGGGAATCAAAATCATATTGTGAGAATGCACTTAGAATCTATGAGAATCCTATGTCTGGGGTCCCTCCGGAGGATATTGCTAATGGTCTTATGAATGTCTCAGCCATTTATGAGTCAATGAATGAGCTAGAACAGGCACTTAAGTTACTGCACAAGGCACTAGAGATACATAATGATGCCCCTGGTCAGCAAAGTACAATAGCAGGAATTGAAGCTCAGATGGGGGTCATGTGCTACATGTTGGAGAACTATACCGAGTCTTACAATGCTTTCAAGAATGCCGTGTCGAAGCTTCGTGCTATTGGAGAGAAGAAATCAGCCTTCTTTGGTACTGTTCTTAACCAAATGGGACTTGCTTGTGTACAGCGCCATGCCTTAAGTGAGGCTGCAGAATTGTTTGAAGAAGCGAGGGTCGTTTTAGAACAAGAGAATGGACCATATCACCCTGAAACACTTGGAGTGTATGGCAATCTTGCTGGCACGTATGATGCAATTGGCAGGTATCCACCCACTGTGTTCCTTTTTATTTTTTTTTAATTTTTTATTATACCCTTTTCAATATGAAAATCTTCTTTCACTACTAGAGTATTTGCAGCCCTTTCTATTTACTGTGCCATTATGCGAAAAAGGCTAGTAAGTTGTTTGTGATATTGCTAGGTATCATAATCAAGTCGTGTCAATAATATTGATAATGAATATCATGCCTTTGTTATAGTTGGACATATAAGCAGCTTGTGTCTTTCTCTGTTATAACAAAAACATTATCCTATTCTTAAGAAAATGAAAGCAGGACCCGGATTAAGAAAATAATAATTAATTAATTAATCTGGCTTTGTTGTTGTTGTGACTGTGGTCTGTGGAGAGTGACATTTACTGACATGCTATAGAATGAAATCAATTGCGCCATTAGTTTTGTGAGTTTTAATTAAATTAGATTAGATTACCTAGTAAATGGTATAAACGGTTACGTGAGAGTTTTTTTTTTTTTATGAAATTTACGTGAAAGTTTTTTTCCTCATGCACTTTGGTATTCTATTTCAGGCTGGATGAGGCCATTGAAATTCTGGAACACATTGTCGTTATGAGGGAGGAAAAGCTTGGGACAGCAAATCCTGATGTTGCTGATGAGAAGAGAAGGTTGGACGAGTTGTTGAAGGAAACAGGCAGAATTCGGAACAGAAAAGCCAAGTCACTTGAGAACCTTCTTGATACCAATGGTCGCACTATAAACCACTTTGTCATCGAGGCCTGATGAAGTTAAGGCTAGCTAGCTAGGACTGATGAAAAGCTCCATGCTTTAACGGAATTCTAGAAATGGAACAATGAGTATATACAGAACAGGTGGTGACGGTGGTAGTTTATGTGCGTAAAATCAAATGAAATGATTGAAGAGTTCAATAATTTATGCTAAAGTATTGTCCAAAGCTATATTATTTGTAGATACGATGTAATTATTCACCGTATTTGGATTGGCACTTGTTTTGTACGTGTATACAAAATAAATTTCTTTGTCTGATTTTACCTTTATGTTTGTTTGGTAAGAAATAGCGGAGAGGTTTGAAAGAAAATAAAAAGAAGAAAAAATATAAAATTATAAAAAAAAAATTATTTACAATTCAGAGATCAGACGGAAGAAAATGACCCAAAATTTGTGTTAGATGAAAAGGATGGATAATAATATTTACTTTTCGTCCTTTTATTTGAATTTTAATTTTTATACGTAGTGATATTCATTATTTTTAAAAAATTATATATAAGTCCTTATATATATATATATGGGTCAGGATTTGTTAACACTAAGTGTCAAAATTAATCAAATTACATCTTCAATAACTTTTTATAGAATGTAAATTTAATCAATCTAACTGTTAAATTTAATATTCTTATTAATTAGATTAAGTATACAAAATTTTATACAATTCTAAAATTATTTAATAGTTCATTACATCACTTTATTTTAATGTACAATATGATATTAAAATATATGTAAATATTCAATATTAAATAACATATCTAAAAAACTCTAAATGATGTGAAATTTGATATACATGATCATAAAGATAATATCACATAATTTAAGGGTTAGATTGATTAAATTTGTATTTTATAAAGTTATTGAATGTGTAATTTGAATAACTTTGACACCTAGTGTCAACAGATCCTAACCTTATATATATATATATGGAAAGGGATAAAATTACATTGATGTAACTTATACTAATTAGGAAAATTAATCATTTTGATCTTTATACTTGCACTAACTTTTCTGTTTTAGTCCCTACACATAAAAGTCTATGTTTTAGTCCTTGCATGACCAAAAATTTAATCAACTAGTTCCTACCGTTAAATACAATCTAACTTCGTGAAAATTTGTCTGATGGGGTCATGTGAGAGTTCGTTTGGCACTAATGTTGGCCTGTTATGGTGTTTGAGTTAAGGGTGAGATATGAACCTTGACATTTGGGTCTTCTCCCAAGTTTAAGGGTGAGATACATGAGATCATTAAGCAGAAGGCTACACTCATTGAGCTAAAGGTTGCACTTGTTGAGTTGGATTACTCCACTCGAGGTTAAAGGCTGTGATCCTTGAATGCAAGATCCATGCGCCAGAGACGTTTTTCTTCAATGGAGGATGAAGGAAGTGTCATGAGCAGTAATAGGAAGTCAACTAGAGTGAGTTATTGCAATTGTCGAGGGCAAGTGTAGATTTTTACCTCAAGAACCCAAAGAAATTATGTACCCACATTCATAACGTGTCCAAACGATAAGGAAGCATGGAGTTGCGGTTTTTTTTAGATGGATGGATGGGTTACTATTCAACAAAATTGCCTTGCACCCTTTCCTTTGCCAACCTTCTTCCCCAATAGGTCTTAGTAGTAGAAACATTTTCATAGTAGTCATGTTTTAGCTTTTGTATCACTACATTGATTGATATGTTGCTATTACATTTCATGGTGTCTACTAACTTCTTTGATATCCATATTTGTAGAAGCCATATGATGATTATCACTCTTGGCCCAAGTATGATGATCTCGCAAGGTTTTTAGCCTATATGTTAGAGAACCTCCAACCTTTCTCACAAATGACGTCCAATCATAACCATTAGCATAAACAACCTTGCCTTTAATAACATCATTCTTCTTAAATTTCAATCCCCAGCCATTAAGTAGAGCATACTCCCATATAGCATCCTTAAATTGTCCAATTAAATCAAAATCCACCCCAAGGTGAAATTTGAAATCTTTTCCTATATTTAAGGCTTATATTTTTTGTAACTTGGTTTGCTTGACACCTCATACTCATATACCTCTTCATCATCCAAACCAACATCTACATCAGACTCAAATTCAGCAGTATCATACTACGAGGACATCTCCCTATCCATCCCACCCTCCGTATCCGCCTTCATCATTTGCATTCTCAGTTTTAATGTCATCTTCTAACTAATTTCCAATGTCACCTACAATCTTATCTCCACTTTTATTTAAAAGCTAAATGTGCTTTAACATGATTTGTTCATCATCTTCAACTGTCAAAATCACACCCTCAGTCATGTGTGATGCATGAATAACATACACATCAACTTCTCTTGCAATAATGTTCATAACAGACCTTGCAATTTTCATTGCTCCCTTATCATTCCACACCCTTACAAGCCCTTCATCCAACCTAATTCTAGTTTTATAGTAGAATAACTAAACACAACCTTTATACCCCAATTTCTTCATAATACAAATTAACTCTTACAAAGACCATTCATTTGAGTCACAATCATTCATCGTATATTGTCCCCCTCCCCACATAAGTCAGCCAATAACCTTAACTCTTTGTTTGTGTCTTCAATAGATGACCACTAAGGTTTACATGCACACTAAAAATGAAAGAAGGCATAACTAATTTTTAGCACAAGTATCGTTAGAGGAGAAATAGAAGCCACCAACGAAAACCCCACACACTTAGAGACAAAATCGACATAAGCAATGGCAACCACACTCACATTAAGAGTCGAAACCAACCCAACAATTCAGTCACGGCAGAAGGCAACGATGTTCAATCACCCACAACGAAAGGCAACCGTTAGGGTTCACTCAATTTGAGAGACAAAAGGTTCACTCAAAAAATAAAGCTCTTCTTTCTTCGTTTGTAATTCATCGATCAACTTCCCTCTAATATTAATTGTTACCTTACCACACAAATCAACACTAAATGGACCCACACATAGCCACATCATTAAAATTTAGATGGAGTTATGTAATAATTATAATGATAATAATTATGATTTGTAATCAAACCAGATATTTACGAAATACCATATAACGACATGTGTCATCTAAATCTCTCTGTAAATGACACGTGTCATCCAAACCTTGAAAGTTACTGTTGATTTGTCACGTGTAATCCAAACCTGTGAATGAATTCTTAAATTTATTTATAATGATTGTATAAACTTGATCACTTTATAAAAACTTTTTTAATTTATATAATTGAATTGATTAATTTTATATTATACAAAAAATTATTAATGACATAAGTGCAAAAGTTTAATACCTAGTAATAAACTAGAGGTGGTAACTTGTGCTTTGTACAGTAGATAAATAGATACATAAATAAATAAATAAATAAAAACACTCTAAAATCAATGTAACAAAAAAGCTCATGCAGAATGTAACCAAAAAAAAAAAAGGATAGCGATGAAAAACAATAACAGCTCTACATGTCTTCTACTTCTAGATAGATTTAATAATAATATGGATTTATTCGATACTATGTCATGTATTATTATTATTATTGAATAGTTTATACAAAATCTTAAAATATAATTTTTTACCGTCATTGTATACTAAAAAATAAAATAAAATTACATAACAACTTTGATGATGAAACAGCGCGGCTACCACGGTGATGAAGGGTACCACATGTTTTGTGGGTTCCCCCTGACCGTTGCCAGTGAAACGGGGCTCCGTATACAGGTTGCATTAATGCAACAGTCTTCATCACATGTGCTGCCATCTTTCTGAGTGTGCGTGCGTGGCCTCAATTTCCCCACATGGTCATTGCTGGTCCTGCTTTCTTTACATTCGAATTGATTTGATTCTATCATGTACCGTGCCAACTTTACACCGTATCCTCAATAATTTGCTTTACAATTTTGATGTCTCGTGATTCCAGTTTTCAAGGAAGCAAGAGCAGATTATGATCTTTCTCCCACGTGAACCCAAAACTTATGGTCAGCTGTGACCTGGTAAATGGTAAATGCTCCTTCCTGATACCGGCGATGTGAATACAGGTTTTTGGAAACTCTTGGGAGTAGACACAAGACTAATTTTAAATTTTAAATAATATTTTTTTAATTGCTAAATAAGACATATATAAGAGTATCGAATGATCATTATATTTTTAAGATATTCAATATATTTATTCATTAAGATTTTTAATGTTTAAAAGTTTTTTTTTTAAAGACCATAAATATTTTTTATGAAAATAATCTTGCTCGAATTGGATAGGACACTATATATTAGTAAAGGTTTAAAAGGTGTTCTAATATAATATATTAAATTTTAAATACAATTAATTCTATTTTTTGTATGTTCATAAAGAAAAAGAAAGGATCACAAAACGGAGAAAAAGAGATGCAGTTATGTCAATTTCCCATTTCCCCTCGTATCAGTTGTCCATTTGTTTAAATTAGGGCAGGGAAAAAAATTAAGGGAAATTAATTCTCATTATTTTTATTTAATTTAAGGGGTTCTAAACTAAAAATAAAAATATATGTTAACAAAAACTTAGATTTTGAAATTTGAATTAAAAAATAAAATGAGGGAAATTTTGAACTTCTATTTATAGAAATAAAATTTTCCATCATTTTTTACTTATTTTCTCATCAATTGAATAAAAAAAATGTATCATTATTTATGTTATTAATTTTAGGAACCAATTTAACCAATCATTACAATTTCAAAGATTAAATTGATGATTCGCTCGTTTTTTTTTTCCTTCTGATTCAAACAGATCATTAATTCTAAATAATATTTTTTAATTGCTAAATAAAACATATTAAAACATCTTTACGTCTTTAAGATATTCAATATAATTCTTCATTTATTTTTAATGCTTAAAAGGCGTTTTAAGATATATTGAAATTTTAAAATCAATTAATTCAATTTTTGTATGTTCCTAAAGAAAAAGAAAGGACTGACAAGAAACCGAAAAAGAAAAAGAAAAAGAGATGCAGTGATGTCAATTTCCTTTGTCTCCTCTTCAAAAAAAAATTCCTTTGTCTTAGTTGTCTATTTGTTTAAATTAGGACAGAGAAAAAAATTAAGGGAAATTAATTCTCATTCTCTTGATTTAATTTAAGGTTCTAAACTAAAAATAAAAAAAAGTATACGCTAACAAAAACTTATATTTTGAAATAAAGCATTTTCTCATCTTCTCGTTTGATGATATGTTAAAGAATTTCAGAATTTCGAAGAATAAAAAATCTCGACTTCTTTCTATTGTCCACTGAATAATAAGCATCTTAATATGAGTACAAGTTACTTTAATTTTTTTTTTCTCTTAAGATCATGGTCATTCAAACAATATATGTGATATTTGATTAATTTAAGTTGGATATAATTATTAAGGCTTAATTTTACTTTTGAATTTTAAGTATGTTTATTATGTGAATTGGGTCTCTCCATTTTCAATTACATCAATTGAGTACCGCAGAAGATCGCATGTAGGGGTGTTCATCAACAAATTCAACCAATGTTAACTACAGCAACCGATCCAAGAAAAATGATAACCAAAAAAATCACAAAAAATTAATTTTTTTTATCAAATTAGATTGAATTTGAGTTCCTTTTTTTTGAAAGGCCAATAATGCGAGCCCACCAAGTAAGATTGAATTGCAGTTTTACCAGTGAGACTCGATCTCATCCAAACCAAGCCAAACTATTATACATTATTAACATTAAAATTATTTTGTTATCCATGTTGATATAATGAGCTCCCTATTTGTAATGTATATGGCTATTTGCTTTTATATAAACCCTTTTCTTTTGATATCATTGTTACGTGTTTTCAATCCCAAGTTGTAATGTATATGGCTAAATGTTTTTATCTACAATTTCCAATCTTTATTTTAGGGCAAAGGCACACAAAGTCACGAATAAAAAAAAAATAAAAATTGGCGTGCTTCTTTTAGTCTTTTTCTTTTATTTGGTTTCCTAGTTAATCCATTATTTTATAATTTACGTTAATATTTACATATTCTTTCAATGATTACATCTTATTTGGTTTACTAATTGTAATATTATTGTGAATTTTATTATTTACTTGAATATTTATAGGCTCTTTAAAAAGCTAAAAACCAATCTAATCTAATCCAAACCAATTTAAATTGGATTGGATTAGATTGAATTGGATTTAAAAAACTTCAAACCAAATGGCTTATTAAGTGGCAAAACTAAAACGATTGTATTGAATAATTTTTTACCTCAAAATCGATCTACTTTAGACTATGAACACCCCTAATTGTGTATAGGTTATTTACATTTAATGAGTTTTCATATTTAAGTTGATTATAAACAAACAACAAGGTAGATTTAATGGTTTACTTTAGTTATCAACTTTGTTTTTTTATTTGTTATAAGTTATCACAATATATATTTTTACAATATATTTTTTTTATAGTTAAATGAATGGGTTCCACTTTATGATGAAGAACTAAAGTCTAAGATAGGACATCTATTTGATATGTCAAAAGACGGTGAATGGTTTTACAATATATATATATATATATATATATATATATATATATATATATATATATATATATATATATATAAGATTTAGTCTGCATTGCTCATCAAAAAATAAAAAGAAAAAAGAAGTGAAGCGTTGTAAATATTTTGTTTGTTCAAAAGAAGATTATAAACCTATTAAAGCAATAGGTGATGGACAAAGCAAATCAATAATTTAGACTAGAAGAAGGATATTTATAATAGGAGAATGTAATGCAATAGTTGCCTTTAAACCATTAGATAGAGGTGAATATGAGCTTGCTTGATTTTATAAAAGTCATATATAGACATTTTCTTAGACTGGTAAGAAAAATGAAGCTTGTTCATAAGAGACTATTGTATGTATAATTGCATATAATAGAGGAAATATTGAGCCTTCAAAAGCATACCACTTTTTTAAATAACAACTTAGAGGTTATCAAAATGTTGGGTACACACAAACAAATTTCCATAATTATTTGAGAGATTTAAAGACCTTGATTAAGGATTTTGATGCATATGTATTTGTTAATGACTTCATCAGGAAGCAAGAAGCAAATCTATATTATTTTATTATGCATATGAGGTAGATGTTCAAGGTTGATTAAATGTTTTTTGGGTTGATGATATTTGTAGAAAAATCACTATTTGTTTGGGAATGTGATTTCATTAGACATGACATTCAAAATAAATAAATATTTAATGATTTTTGTACCATTTTATAGGTAAAATGATTTTGTTTGGGTAGATGATTTTGATCACCTTGAAGTAAATTAACATAAACAATGTGATACTTTTGGAGTTGCCTTTTTTTAAGAGCGTTCAAAATCGAATCAAATAGTTTTAAACCATCAAATTAGTCCAAAAAAAGAAATCAAACTGAAATAAAAAAGATTGAAACCTGAAAAACCACTTTTTTGTTTTACTACAGTTTGGTTCATTTTTTGGGTCTCTATTAAAATTGAACCCAACTAAACTACACCTTTAAATATACTTAATTATATTAGTTTATAGCATTATGTAATAGTATTTTGAACTTTTGATGATCATAGTATGTGATTGCATGTGTAACGTCCTAAAACTTTTTGTCACATTTATCATTGTGAAATATCAACTTTTCTATTTAATTTTGTAGCATGTTAAAAATCTTGTTTACGTCTTTACTCTATTTAAATATTATGAGAAAATTTCTGAAATAGAATACGATAGGAATAATTAAAAATAATTGACATAAATTAAGAATAGGATAAATATTTAGATTACTCAGTTTTAAGATAAGATATTTACTTTTAATAATACTAATAATAATAAACGAAAAAAAAAAGATTCTAGAAGAACACGTTACCAAAATAAGAAGCTGAGTTAACAATTTTTTTTATTCTTCTTTAATCAAATTGAAAATGTGATGATTGTTTCCACATGAATAAGCGGCTGGCTTTGATTTAGCAAGAGAAATATCTTCTTTTTATTGTAAAAAAAAAAAAAAACTAGACTACACTAACTTAGTTTAAAATCAACTAAACTAAACTAAAATTAATTTGAAACTAACCAGATGAAATGATTACCTAAGACGTATAAGAATGCAAGGTGGTATGACCAGATTTTGCATGACAAATAGACTTCATTAATTTTGGCCTAAGTCAGTGAGAATTTGCCACGTAAAGCCTAGTAAATTTTATTAGAACGACCCTGACAACTTGTATAAAAGGGTGTTAGAAGTGGTCCCCAAAAATCACGGTCACTTCACTTTCACTCTCAGAATTTATTTAGATAATTTACCAAAAGAAGTGGAAGATCAATTCTCTACGCAAGCCATTAGAAGAAAAATGTCAGTTCGTCTACATCAAAATCTAAAGGTAAGGGAAGAGGCATTTATCATGGTATTTAAAATACGAGTATAACCATAGATGTTTAATGAGGTGTTTCTAACCTCATCTTATTTATTTATTTAATCCACTTTACTTAATCCTTATTGCCCTTTTATTTTAATTGTTTATTATATTCCACCTTATCCGTCTAATTATCTCCAATCTCTAATTAATCATTTTATTTTATTTCACGTCTTCTAAATTATCTCTAATATATTTCAATTATTTCTAATATCATTCTAATTACTGCCATTAGTAACGATCTTTATAATTGAATTACTCTATACAATATTATTCATACTTACTATTTATTTACTATTTTGTTTAACCATAATCACAGTTAGTAAATTTTAATGTATGCAATTTTACGTTAACTATTTTACTTTTTGTGTTATAAAAACTGTCTTAATATAAAGTTTAATCTTGTACAATTACTTAAAAATCAAATTGTTAAAATATACTTATTTTGTTGAGGAAATGTATTTCTATTGCTAATTTAAAATCATAAGTGGCCAGTTTAGGAATTAGAGGTTAATGAAATTTTAAAACCGATTAAATTCTAGAAATTTCTTAAGAAACAGATTTTTATTTAGACCCCACGTTAATAGAAATAAAAAGGAACCGATTAAGTTACAGATGAGCAGCAATTTATTTTAGGCTTAAATATGTCTTAAGTCCCTATAAATATGGTTTTGTCTGATTTTAATTCTTGTAAAAAAATTTTTATTTTAGATTCCTGACATTTTTTAATATTCTTTTTTAGTCCTTACCATTATTAAGATAATTAAGGTAATGAAGAATATTTTAAATTAAGATAATTAGATTATTTTAAGGGTGTAATTCAATTAAATAATGTATTTATTATTTTATATAAGTAAGGTAATTACATATAATTTACTTTTATAATTTATTTTTAATTTTTAATATATTATGAACAGTTATTTTTATTGTTTTGAATATTGTTCTTACATTTCAATTCACTAATTTACTTTTAACATTGTATTTTTTAAAAAAATTAATTTACTTATATACTTATAATTTACTTTTATTACATTACTATGAATAGTAAATATAAATATAATATTTAATGTATTAAAAGTAAATTATAAGCGTATAAGTAAATTATAAATTTTTTAAAAAATTACAATGTTAAAAATAAATTAGTGAATTAAAAAGCAAGAATAATATTAAAAACAATAAAAATTATTGTTCACAATATATTAAAAATTAATTATAAAACTAATTTATATGAACTAACTTATTTAAATAAAATAATAAATAAATTACTTAATTGAATTATGTACTTAAAAATAATCTAATTATCTTAATTTAAAATATTCTTTATTATCTTAAGTGGGTGGCTCCCTGGAGTCGTACTACCCATAGCAACACTCATTTATCCCCACTAGTCATTACATAATCCATGATTGGCTATTGAGACACTTGAGTACAGTTAATTGTGCACATTATTAAATTTTCATAACTGATTATACTAAGTGTTACTTTCCAATTGCTTCTTTAAATTAAAATAATTATTCCTCCGTGGAGATGAAATTATTTGGGCTATCATTATCATTCATGTAGAAATTTCATGTCTTAGAATTATAATAATATCATGCATTCATTTAATTGTGTTTGTTTGTATGGTTATATTTCTGTTTTAATTGTCCCATATGATTATTGTCCTTATTCCTTCATTTTTCTTTTGACTTTGGAATAAATTTTATTTTGAAATAAAGTAGGTGGATGGACCGTTTGTTCCCAAACCTTTTACTGCTATAATACAAGCTATTTTCCCTGGGATTAGTTGGGCTCTGGATGCTATACATAATACAATGACTTTTACAGGGCAAGGATCGTCGACCATATAATTTCCCCCACAGCTAAGGATGTCAAAAATACCCATACCCGCGGATAAAATCCGCCACGAGTAGAAAATAGGTACTTTAAATGGATACCCGCAGATATTCTAAACGGGTATACCTGCTACCCGTTTATTAACGGGGCGGGTACGGATATCATGGTATCCATACCCGTGGATACTCACTACCCGCAATTATATATTTACTTAAATACCCTTACATATTAATATAGATAAAATTACATAAATTCATTCAAAATTTTCAAAAAGATTGTTAATTACGAGAGAAATCTTATACAATTATATTACAAGAGAAAAAGAACATAAATTTGTGAGCATTTAAACTATATTCTTTTTAGAGAAATTGTTAGAATAATTAAAATTTATATTTAAAGTGATTATTTTAAATTATAACTCTTTAATTTATAAATTTAAATTTATAAATTCAAAGTGAAATTTGCAACACTTTATAATTGTCCACAACACATAAAATAAATTTTTTATTTTTTATTCATTTTTTTATTTTTTAAAAATACCCGCGGATATCCACGGATACCCGCGCGGGTAATGGGGCGGGTACGGGTATAAGTTTTATCGGGCGGGGCGGGTAGCGGGTAGCTACTACCCGTACCCGCCCCGCCCCGCCCCGTTGACATCCCTTCCACAGCATGATCCCTTTGTTCTTGATGGACCTGTGGTCGTCACTTTTTCCTTTCCTCCTACTAATCACGCAAATCCCTTAGGTTGTGTTTGGATGAGAAATTTTAAATTTTCAAAGAATTTTTAATGCTTGAAATTTGAATTGTTTTAATTTAAATTTCCTTGAATTATTAAATGCTTTGTTTGGATAAATCAATTCAAATTTTTTAAATTTCAAATTCTAAGTTTGGATATGACATTTTAATTTTTACCATATACAAAATTTAATTTTTAAATATATATTTAAAAATTAAAATTTTAATATTAAACTTTTTCAAAAATAAACATTAGTCAGTTTTTAAACATTTAATAATTCACAAATAATTTAACTATTAAATAATATTTAATAATTCAAGAATATAAATATTAATACTTTTTACATCAATATTGATAAAGAGAAGAGAAAGATGGGAGAGAGAGAAGAGGGAGATAAGACAAAGGAGAGAGAGAAGGGGGAAAGAAGAGAAAAAAGGGAGTGAAGAGAGAGGAGAGATAAAAGATATAGGCCATAGAGAAATAGAGAACAAAAATAGAGGAGAAAGGGAGAGGAGATAGAAATAAGAGAGAAAGAAAAGAGATAGGAAGAGAAGAGAAGAAAGAAAGAGGGGAGAGAGGGGGAGAGGGGGAGAGGAGAAAGAAAATAAACATAGAGGTGAAAGAAAATGAGTATGAAGAATTTCAAATTCTTAATTTTTTGGTGGAATTTGAAATTCTACAATTTTAAGTAATCAAAATACTTTCATAAATTACTAGAATTTTAATTTATTACTAAATTTCCTATCCAAACAACATATTTTACCACAAAGTATTTTAATTTCCCTATAAAAATGAATTACCCTCTTAAAATTCCTCATCTAAACACCAAGTTAGCTCTTTTCTTTCCACCACCCCAGTGAAGCAAGAAATAATAGTCTGTAATAGGAAAAGATTGGATATGAATAAAACACTTTTCCTTTTAGTTATGTAGTGTTTGTGAGTTGATGGAGTAATTTTGGACTAGTTGTACTTGAAACTCCAAAAATAATATATGATCTATTTCTTTTAATTATGTTTTCTAGTATATTTATTCCCTTAACTACTATATTTTTTGTAAGACATTTTAATTATTTATTTTAGAAGAATAAAGTTAAAGAATAAAATAAAATTATATAAGCAAATCTATGCCTTCCAAAATTAATAACGACTATAATTCTTTAAGTTAAAGTAACAAATAAAATTTATGAAATATGTTAATAATAATGAAAAGGGTCGTTACAGCATGTATGTTGACATTTTGGTTATGTTAAATAGTGAGTTTATGACAATGACAATATATTATTGCTTAGCTATGAATGTTTTGTAATGGATTTTTTTTTCTAAGAGGTATATAATGCAATTATTATCATGTGTGATCTTTTATTGTTATGTTGCTTGTTTGGTCTTTTATTGTTCTATTGCTTATGATTATTTAAATATCATTTTCAATGGTTGATCATGAGTAAATTGGTTATTGGATTCTACTACATTTTGTTACTTGTCAAATTAAAAACAATTTTGAAAATCATATAAAAAAATAAAAAAGGTCAAATTGAACCATAAAACATTGGTTTGGTTTAGTTTAGATTTGACGTAGCATTCAAATTGAACTAAATTGAACTACATATTATTTTGTATTTAGTTCAAATGACTTTTGTCGAAAAACCAAATCAAACTGAATTGAAAATACCACTAGCCTTCTTAGCAAATGAGAAAGTTAATTCATTTATTTGATTATTTGAAAAAAATTCCAAAAGCAATGGGTGGACATAAAGCAAATCTTATAATAATATATCAAGATATTGTCATGAAAGTTGTAATAGAGAAATTTTTTATTACTCTATTCATAGATTTTGTTGTGACACATTATGAAAAAAGTTTCTAGAAATGTGAGTGTTTCTTTGAATGCTAATGATGAGTTTAATAGTAATTTTATGTCATGTGTTTGGAGTTTAGAAACCCCAGATGAATTTGAAGTAGAATGAAAATTCATTGTGATTAAATTTAAATTGCAAAAGAATGAGTGACTATCACATATGTATGGCAAAAGGAATAAGTGGATCCTAATATACTTTAAAAACATATTTTTAGGTGAGACATTAAGAACAATCTCAAGACCAGAAAGTACAAATTCCATCTATGATAACTTTTTGAATTCTAATATTGGCTTGGTTGAATTTTGGATAAGATGTAAATATGCAATAAAAGGAAAAAACACTGGTATAAAAAAGACTTTTAACATTGGTTATTTTCAACATGTTAGTTTTTGAGCATATAGAATCAACCAATGTAGAAAGTCGATATTTTCTAGACTGATTCTGAAACTAATGTAGAAAGGGTGACTTTCTACATTGGTTGTGGCTAGAATGTAAGTGTAAAGAGTCCCTTTTCTACATTGGTTATAACTAGAACCAATATATAAAGTTCACTTTCTACACCGATTCTCAACACAACTTATGCAGAAAGTGGCTTTCTACATTGATTATGATAACAATCAATATAGAAAGTCTGTTTATATTGTTGAGGGCAAACTTTTCCTATGATGAAGTTTTAATAATAACAAACTATCAAGAAGCAAATTTTAAGTGTTCTAAACTTAAGTTATTAATGGTTTGCTTTGAGAATGTAATTAAAAGCACATAACTTGACATTATACAATGCAACAAATCACCAAGAGCATGAATCAAGCTTGAGAAACATTTATCCTGAGTATGCAAGTATCTAAAAGCTAAAAAGTAGCAAAGCTTGCTCATCAAAAGCAAGATTTATCATAAGAACATTATTAGAAGCATACCAGACTACACATGCACTGAGAAAATTAAAGTGTAATAGGACTAGAAGTTGTGTATGACTAAAAGCATGATCAAATGATAGAACTTCAACAAAAGATGATCAAAGGGTAGTAAAACCAAAAGCTACATGTGATAAGATGTGTCAAAAGATGCAAACTGTACAAGAACCTTGAAGAACATATTAGCACTGTTGATGCGTCTAAAACACACTTAAGGGCAAGTGTACCCTATCAAAATAGCAATAATGGACTTAAGTCTAGATATCGTACCCAAGGAATTGATATAGAGTACCTTTTGGAGAAATTCCTATGTTGTCTAAATTATTCAAGTTTCAAGGATTGAGTGCAAAGAATTAAAATGCAAAAAGTTGTAGAAAGATTAATTAAAAATGAATTAGATTTCAATGAGTTAAGAACCTAATATTATGGGTTCACCTGTGCCTTTAATTCCCTTCCCCCCAAGTTAAAATATAATGTTGTTCCCAAGTTCAATTGTCAATATCCCTTTACTGAATTCTTTCATAACCTTTGGTCACGGGTTGTAAAAACTCTTTCTTGTATTAAGCCCCTGGTTGGTCATATAGTGGTTTAATCTAGGAAAGGAAAAAGAGTAAAGAGGGTGAACAAATTCGATTGAAAGCTTAGTTTGTAGTTTGATCATGTTACGTCCTAAACCTAACTACCCTAGAGGTCTGCCAATTAATTATGATATGGTCATGCTAATTAACTAATTAAAGACATGTAAGGAGTGATCAATTCCAAATAACGTAATAAAGCACACAAGGGTAATTCAATTAAAAGAAGAAAAGGGAATGAAATTAACAATCAAAATAGGGTTCTGGTCATCTCAAGCATTGCTACACCACAATCTTAGCCTAGAGATTAGTTTTCCATAGCAATAGAGAAGCAACCCATTATAATATTAAGCATTAGAAACTAAAGAAACCTTAACAAAAAGGATGGCCTCCAATCTCTATCCACTGGGATGCAAGGAGATTACTCTGAAGCTTTGGGGAGTCTTTCCTCAATCAAAACCCAAGAGAGAAAGAGAGTAGAATGTGAAAAGAGGTGTCTTTGGAATTGCAAACCCGTCTATTTATATCTTCAATGGGCTTGTAGCCCTAATGAAAGCACGGTCGTGCATGTCTTCTAAAGCATGGCCATGCATAGGCCGTGCATATTCTCATATGTGGAGTCTTGACAACCAAACACAGTCATGCATCTTCTCATGTGCGGAGTCCTAACAACCAAGCACGGTCGTGCATCTTCTTGTAAGCATAACTCTGGCTTTGAAGCACGACTGTGCATCCTAACAGCACCAAATCCTTCTTCAAAACTTAGCCATTTCTTCCCAATTGCCGCTCCTTTCATCCTTGCTAAAAAATAAAGAGAAATAGGTCAAAATATCCATAAAAATAAGCTAAATTTAACAAATAAAGACCCAAATTTCCTAGGCTAATCATAACAATTGAGGGTTTATCAGTTGTGTAGAAACAACATATTTGCCACATCAAAAGTAAAATGCTCAAAAACATGTTCCAAAAGCAATAAACTATCTTAGATGGTCAAATATTGATGCAAATAAAGCAACCAAATCGAAAGAAAACAAATGAATATGCACAGAAGACATTTAAAAGTAGGAACAACGAACCAATTTTAAAACTCACTTTGCAAGCTTTCAAGATACATCCTACTTCTTCTCCACCATTTTCTTGAACCTTAAATCCCACTCAAACCTAAAGAGTGGAGTCGCTCACCACACATCAATAGAAATCATCACCATGATCTATGAGGTCGAGGAAATCAACCTCACAACATGACAATGGCTGTCCATTTTGTCTTCATATATCTCAGTCTGTTGATTAAACATTTTGTCTTTATATAATAGATAATGTTTGTCCATTATGCATTATGTAATCACTGCATGAACAAGCATTTTTTCCTTCCTATAACTCAATGACCTTATCAATGGTTTATTGCTTTCAATTCCATGGACTTACGGGATTCAAGATTTAATGAGATATCTCTTCAATTAAGCATGGCATATACACCCTCCATGGTGGTATCTTTAGAATGTAAGAACGTGGGCAAATAATGGAGAAGATCTAGAAGTGGAAGTTTTGACAATAGTCTTCTATCATGCGCGTGGAAAGCTTCGAGGGTCCTTACTAAGTTTGTTCCAATAAAACACCATTTAACACATCATGTAGTGGCAACATAGTGCATAATGATTATTGTGCATGAGAACATTTCTTGATGTGGTGTCATAAGTCACGAGGTTATGTTCCTCGTTTTCATAGAGCATGGTGATGATTTCCATCTAATGCATGGCAAGGGGACTCCATCCTATGATTCTACTCTTTGCGGTTCAAGTAGAGTTTGAGGTTTGAAGAAACAATGGAAAGGAAGCAAAATATGATCTCTAAAGCTTGCAAAATGGGTTTTAGAATTGGTTTGTTGTTCCAGTTAGGGAAGTCCCTTTAATTATGAAGTTTTTGAGCAACTAGAGGTGGAAATAGTAATCACAAGCAATGCAAAGTGGAGGCATAACGAATATGAAGGTGTAGAACACTAGTCCAATTGACTAAGACATGGAAGTCATTCCACCCATGTGCCACGAAGGCACTTAGAGTGCCAACTAGGATATTTCATTAAAGATAACAAACATACAAGTTAATATTTGGAATAATATGAAAGATGTAATACATTGTTGACTAGGACATGATGGTCATTCCACCTATATGTTCCACAATGGCACTTAAAGTGCCAACTAGGATATTTCACTAAAGATATCAAACATATAAGTTCATATTTGGACTAATGTGAAGGATGTAATACAAATTTGAGGACTATTTTTACTTTTGTCAAATTTAAGGACTAATATGATATTACTTCCGGTTCTTTATATAAGCAACACTAACAAAAACACTATCATTTGTTGCTTATGTAAAGGACTAATACTATCATTTGTTGCTTATATAAAGGACTGGAGGCAATAGCAGGTACCAAATTCAAGGATTAAATTATAGGTTTTACAACTTTTCACACCTAGCCTTAAATTATTTAAAATAATTCTTTCACTCTTGAATTATACAAACATATCACATGTGTGTCATGCAAGCACTTAACGTGTCACATAAGATGTTCTCTTATAATTAATAGAAATGGGTTAATGATTAGACTAACATGAATGACAAATAATAGATTCAATTTCATTTCATTAAATTCAAAAGCTAAAGCAACATTGATTGCCAAATTCAAGACCAAATTAGAGATTTACTCCTCTCTCTTTTTTTCCATTCCTATCTTTCATCCAAAATAAACCATAGAAAAGTTTTCAATATATGTATTTTTCTTTCATTGACTTTCTTTCGATCGACTTAGTTCTCAACAAAATTAATTGAATCAGGCACAAAAAATCCAAATATAATATTAAAAAAAATCGCCACAAGCTTGCGCCAATCATCCAATAAGCAACATAGACAAAAAAAAAAAAAAACACAGACAGAAGATTATAAAGTGATACATGGGCATACACAAGAAATGCACTCGTGGTTTAAAAAGCTCAAAGTGAGTGCAAAATTAGCTTCGTGGGCATACACAAGAACCATTTGTGATTAATTCCTAAAGCAAATGTGGTGGGCAGAAGATATTTAAGGAGACCAAGAAAAAAAAAATTGAAGAGCAAATTGCCAAGGTTAATGGGGGTGAATGGTGACGTGATGTGCTGCTATCGCCTAGGATTGACCCAAGGGTAAAGCTCAAGTTTTAGGTCTATTAACAAAAAATTATTTGTTATTAGTTTTTATAAAGCAAAAAGGTTACATATGTTGACAAAAAGGTACATATATTAACAAGAAAGTCCAACATATATTTCTCTCATTTAAAGTAATTTTTTTTTTCAAAATTTGTTTTATTCCTCATGTTGGACCGACCCTGCTATCGCCCATAAGGCCACCACATGGGTAGGGGGAGAATTGCAGCAAGAACGAGTAATGTTGGGGTAGAAAGATGAAAAGCCCGTGAGTTTTTTTAATCTCAAAGTCGTATAATTAAATTTGATGGCCGTCATTAAGTATTCTTTTTATTATTATTATAATTAAACATTCTTACCAAATATATTTGACAATTAATCACGTGATAAAAATTTAGTTATTAGGAGTGAAAATAATGAATATAAATCATTAGATTTTATTTATATTTGTATTTTTAAAAATTAAAAAGATTAAAGATTAAAATATATTTTTTAAATAAATTATATTGTTTCGGACCTGATCAAGTCAAAGTTCAACACAGCCCAATAGATCCAAGCTATCTAAGGGCAAAAACTGAACTAATAAAGGATTTTCTAACAATTTTGAGATAATTCAAACTCTCTTGATCCTCTCCTTTAAGGATAATTTCCCTAATAAATAATAGATAATGACTATCTTATCCTATCAACATCAACAAAAAGACCTATAAATATACAGAGGACCTAGCAACATATACTAAATATGACTTAAACTCTAACTACCTCTTGACTCTTATCATAGCTGACTTAATTGTCAAAGTCATTTAACGCCTGTTAAGACAAATGACGAATTTATAATCCTCAAATATTTGATAATAACAAACAGTTAAAATTATATATGTCCTCACATAATTGTCTGATCATTTGTTCGCATGCAATCGTCTGACGTTTTTGAAATTGAATATTATCTTATCTTTTAATTAGATAAACTTCGTAACTAACAAGTCTTACAGACGATGACAATGTTCTAAAATGATCTGCACATCAATCAAAGCGTAAGCTACCTCGAAATGGATAAAGCCTATATACCTACTCTCGAGGAAAGTCAACGAATAAGAAGGAATATATGTGTGAATGTCAGAACGGAAAAGCGAACATGGCAAATGCTAAAGATTGAGTACAAGAATAGAAAAAATAAGCAAACTGTTTTATCTTTTCATATAACAAGTTGGTAAAAAGCATTAAATGTTGCATTTAATGATCTAACGACTCTCTTCATCAGACGAAGGCTGTCTTCTGCAAAACAATCAACTGATACTTTCGGAGAAGCCTATAAATAAAAGAAGAAACCTCCTTTAAGTAGTTGTTGTGATCATAATTGTTGCTAATATAATTGCTGCTGATTCTGAAAATTCATAACGGCTTTAAGAAAAGAAAAAGCTCTTCTAAACTCTTTGTAAAATTCTTTTTGTACTTCATTGTATATTCGTCTGTTAAGATGTTAAACCCAATGAGGTAACTCACGTGTAAACCTTTTTCTTAACGAGATTGGTGGAAGCTTGAAGAGGCTTTGGTTCAAAGAATACTTGGATATTTGCTTGGAGAAGCAAGTGAAAAACTACTTGGGTTGAGCTTGAAGAGGTTTATGGAAAAAATACTTGTAACTTTTGAAAGTTAGTGGAACTTGGTTGTTGCCAAGAACTAGACGTAGTCTTTGGGATGAGACGAACCAGTATAAATTCTATTTGCTCTCTGGTTTGTCTTTTAGCTTTCGTTTATCTTGTAAAACGTTTTTGAAAAACTTTTTAATTTCATTTCAAACAATACGTCATTAGTAAAATAATTGCAAAAATTTGCTATAACACAATTCAATCTCCCTTCTTGTGTTATCTTTGTGCTCTACAACGCCTTTGTTGGTAAAGAGAAGAGAAATAAATAGGTAAGAAATAAGTTAAGAAATGAGAAATAGATAAGAAATAATTTAAAATTTTATGTTATTTGGTAGGAGAAAAATAGATGAAAATATGAAAGAGATAGAGAAGTGAATGAAGGTAAGTGAGAAATAAAGTGGAAATAAGTAGTGAGATCTAGTGGGACCCACCAAAAAATTTAAAAATTTCTCACTTATTTCCACTTAACCAAATCATCTAAATTTTTAAAAATTCAAAAAATTTCCTCTCCTCTCCTCTCCTCTGCACTCAACAAAACAAAACACAAGTAACTATCTTTCTTCATGTCTAACTTGAAGACCATTAGCTAAGTACCACACTTCTACATATCATCCTCTAGCTTATGCCAGACAAGTGAACTTTAGTTTTAAGTTGATAAGGAACACATATAATTATTAATTAATTTTAAACCTTAAATTAGTTTTCTTTAGAAAAAATCTTATATGTTTAATATAAAATAATATGAAATTATTAATACTTTAGTCATTTATACACTTGGACTAAACTGTAAATTTTGTTTTAAATTATCTTATTTAATTAAAAAAGAGAAAACTTTGATTTTAATGGAAAAATGGAATTCGATTTTAATAAATAGTAAATGAACTAAAAATTGTTCAAAATACAGCACATTAAAATAATTTTATATCCAATTATTTCAGTATCATGTTAATTATTATTCATTTTTTTTTTCATTTGATGATGTTTCAATGTTTCATTCCTAATTTTATATTAGTATTTTTAGCTTGTGCATAATGTTTACTTTTATATAATTAAAATTCATAATAAATAAATATTTTTGAATACATAAATTATATTATAATTATATTTATAATAAATAAATATCGTTAAATATATAAATTATATTTTATATTTACAAGAAATCAATTAAATTGTGATATAAAGCTATTTTTAACTATTAACAATTTAAAAACTATTAAAATTTAATTTAGAGGTATAAATAAAAGAGTATAAATTAAAAGAAATAGACAGTTATAAAGTTTAAATATACATAAATGGTAGAGAGAAACTTGTTTTGGCTAATAGCGACAGTAATATATGAAATGTATATTTAAATAAGAGAAGAGAAATAATATTAAAAAGGGTAAACAACCATTTTGGTCCCTAAAAGTGTAAACCGTTATTACATTAGTCTTTGAAACTAAGAAAATTAAAAAAAAAAAAAAAACAGTCCTTGAATGTGCAATTCGTCAATCAAATTAATCTAAAATTTTAAAAAATATGTGACTGAAGTGACAATATTAATGTATGTTTAAGGACCAAAATGGCAGTAAATGGTTAAATTTAGGAACTTAGATGAAACAACTCGAAATTTTAGAAACTTATTTGAAATTTTTTTAGTTTCAAGATCTAATGTAATATCGCTTTATATTTTTAAGGACCAAAATAACTGTTTACCCTATTAAAAATGTCTAATTGAGATAACAAAGAGAGTAAAATTATCCAAATTGTGTATTTTAATTTATAGTATAGGTTTAGATTAACTTCTTATTGGCTAATTATTTGAGAAAAAGTAAGTCGGATATATGTATATTTTTTTTTCAGTGGAAATTAGTAAAATAAAAAATAATTAAACTAGGTAAACATTTACTCTAGCCTCTAGGTAATGGGAAAAACTGAAAAAGAATATTCTTCCGTGTGAAGGTAACATAACTATTCAGTACGAATTGTTACGAATTTAAAATTTAATCAATCAGGATGTTTTCTGCATTCAGTTTTAGTAAGTGTACAGGAAAATGGTCCACTAACGATTCGTACTGGGAGTTGTTAAAAAAAGTTGAAACATTAATCATTGTTTAAAACAAATTGGTTGTACTCGGAAGGACTCGTTTGTACGAGAATGTAAAATCCCTAATACTTATCTTTTGTTTGGTGAAGGAGAAATAAGGAGGAGAAAAAAGAAATAAATAAAAAATTAAAAAAGATAATTGTGTTTGGTAGAGGAGAAAGGAGATAAGAGAGAAATAAAAAAGGTGTAGGATTCATTAGTTATTTCTAATATATTTCTTACTTATTTTCATTCATGTTTTTATCTTTTCGTATTTCTTATTTATTTTTCTTAAATCAAATATTTTTTTTATTCTATTTCTCACATATTTTCATTCACTTTTCCTATTTCCACCTCCTTTATTTTTCACATATTTCTTTTTTTCTTACCAAACAAATCTTTAGGATGTTCATAAATTGGTTTGATTTTGGTTTAGAGTAAAATTATATTTCAACCTAACCAAATTTAATTAAGTTAGTTTAGTTTGGATTATAAATTTTTTGCTTGGCCAATCCAAACTAAATCAATTTGATTAAGATCGAGTTAGTTTAGTTTAGATCATAGAGTCATAATAAAAAAATAAATTATTATATTTTTTTCAAGTTTTTATCTTCACTTATTATCTCTTTTATATAAATTTTTAATTTTATATTAGTACAAGGTTGGCCTAAGGGTAAGGCTACTAAAGCATAAACTTTAGGCCCACCAACAAAAAATTATTTGCTATTAGTTTTTATAAAGAAAAAAGGTCACCTATGTTAGTAAAAGGCCTAACATAAAATTCTTTTATTTAAAGTAAAAACGTGTTTTTCAAAATTTATTTTAAGCCTCACTCATCATTGGACTAGCCCTAATTGATACAAGTTCAAAATATTCCTTGTTCTTTAAAAAATAATTATTTATTTTGTTGTATATTTAGTTTTTCTAAAATCATCACTTTAAATATCTCATTAATTTTTTTTATCTAAAATATGATAAAAAAAATTACATTATAAACATGACCAAATTAAGACACTTAAAAACATTAAATAAAATCATAAAAAGATCAAACAAATGAAAAAAAAAGGCAAAATAGAAGAAAATTTAAGAACTAAAGTCTAAAATTTATTAATCTGATCATCGGATTGGTTCAAGTTGAGAAAAGATAAATCCAAAAATCGAACCAATAATAATTGGTTTGGTTTGGATTTAAAGTAAAAGAAACCAATTAACCAAACCAAGTCGAATCAAATGAATTGATTTGGTTTGGATTTCAAGTTCATTGGGTCAATTCGATTGGATGAAATAATATTGACTCATGCATGTTTGACTAGATGTAGATATTAGATATATAAGCCATGCTTTTAAGAACATTACTTAGCAAATTTATTTAGGTAACATTTGGTATTAGAGAAATTTTTAGTTTTTCATAAATCTAAAATTGGAAAATTTATTTTTCAGGTTTAGTATATTATCTTATAAAAACATTCCTAAGAAAGATTGTTTTCTTGGAAATGTTTTTGACTGATATTTTTTACAAAAACGTTCTTATGAAAGAGGTGAAAAATTAACTTTCTTAAGTTGGGCCAAAAGTTTTAATGATGTAAAAAGACCACGATATCCTCATTAACTAATTTAATATAATTATATAAAGTTTTAAATAATTTCTTATTAAATGTGATAAATAATTAAATTTAAGAATAAGAAATACTAATAAATATTCTTACTATACTTATTATAATTTTAAAAATAAAAATTATTTTATAAAATATATTATTTTAATTTTTAATACATTAAACATTATATTTTTAAATATTTTTATTATTTAATTCTTTGAAAATCGTCAATATATTATTTGACAAATCCTTTAAGGATATTATTATCGCAACATTTAGGAAATGTTTTAGTATAAATTGTAAAAAAAATCTAAAGTAGGGATAATGAAAGATTTTGTAATGTTAAAGTTAAATAAAAAATATTAAAAATCACACCAACATATTTATAATTTTAAAATTTATGAAAAAATATTTTTACAACAAAATTTATCCAAAGCTATAATTTGATTAAATTACTATTTTAAAAATTATCTTAATTTACATACAAGAAAATTTTATAATAAATTAGTTATAAATATAATTATCTGTATAATTTTTTTTACATACTATCCATATAAATTATTTAGATTAAACTAGGAATACTAAATAATTTATATGAGGAAAGCGTTAAATAATTTACATAAGAACTAAAAAATTACACAATGTTAATTATTCTTAAATTTAATTTTTATAAAACAATTTAATTATTCTCTTGTTAAAATTAAATAATTTATAAAAATTGGATTGTTAATGATAACCATTTTAGATTTACTTCTTATTTGATTATTGTGAACAATTCATGTTTGTTGAAAATATTTGAGTTGTGACAATCTAATAATCTCTAATTTTTTTAAATTATAAAAAAATAGGTCGTTAGTGATAACTATTTTAAATTTACTTCTTCTTTGGTTATTGTGGGAATCTTAGGCTAGAATGCTTGAATCATGACAATTTAACAATCTCCATCTTTTCAAAAAAAAATAGATGACTTTTTGTATTTTCATAAAAATAACATTTTAATTAAAATTAATCAAACCCAAAAGCTTTCTTAAAATTTATGTAACTTTGCTTTATCATTGTACTCAAGGATACATAAGAGAAAGAAAACACATTTGTTGAGCTAAAAAAATATTTTCATAAATTTTTCTTATTTCAAAAATATTAAAATATGTTTTAAATAATAAATATGGTTGCATTATAAATAAAAAATTTTAAAAAAATTTAAATAATAAAGTTTTACATAAGTATATCTAATGAAGTTATTTCTCTAAAGGAATATCTTTGAAAAAAAAAACACTTATATATCCATAAAAGTTCTATTAAAATCAAATATGAAAATATTTAATTTCTAGAAACATGTGTAAATATTTTCAAGAATATTTATGACTAAGCAAACGTATTTTAATCATTCTTAATAATCATGATTCCTGATATTCATAATTTTAAGAATCATGATTTTTGAGTATAAAAAAATTCTCTTCTATCAAACGCCTTTTTGAAATAAAGATTTTACTAATAATGGTTTTAAGAGCATTAAAACCCTTTAAAAAGAATCCAAACACAATCGATTATTTTACTTTTATTTACTTTTATTTTTTGTAAAAATTGATTGATTTATTTTAATTTTTAGTTGTCATTTATAAAATCAAACTATATCAAAATAAACCCCAAGGGTTGGTCAGTGGAGCAAGACAGGGTCTCGCGTCTGATAAGTCGCAAGTTCAAGCCCCCACTTGTCTCCTTGAGGTGAGGTAAATGTAAGTACCTCTGTAAACGTTCTTTAAGTCGAGAGGCTTTTCCTGTCTTTGACTGAGGCATTATCTCCTCCCCCTAAATTTTTTATGTACCAAAAAAAAAAAACACTATATCAAAATAAAGTAACCCCAATTACATGTTTTTATTTTGATATTTGATGATGTTTGATTTACATGCTTATAATAAAGGACCATATTTGGTTTTTTTTCATTTATGTAAAATCTTGACAATAATTTATTGTTTATATATCTTTGATGGTGTTTAATTAATATTTTTTCAGTTTACTTTGAACTTCATTCAAAATCAAACTCTTAATTTTCTTTACCAATCTTAATATTTTTTTGGTGATCATTTACCAATCTCAATTGGTTCAAATGGTAACGAATTTAACTTTTTAAAATAAAATCTTAAATTCGAATCTTGTTAATAATAAAATAGGTATTGAAAAAGTTTTGGCTCCGTAAATAAATATGCTTAACTTGACTCAAATTAGCTGAGATCTAGTGTGGTTTTGGATGTGAATAATATTGTTGGGGAGTTCGAAACTAATAACGAGGATCACTTAAAGAACCGAGCAGTATGTTTCTACACAAAACCTTAAGATATTGTCTATATGGATTATATCTCTTATATATTTTTTATCTGAATAATTTCTTAGTTAATATGAGACTAATCACTTATACTTAAATTTTTAACAAGTGTAAGACTAAAAATCTTTAATTTTATTTTTACCGTTCTTACAAAAAAATGTAAATAAAAAAAAAATAAACATTTTCCAGAAGTAACGCGTGCGGACAAGACTCGTACAAAAGATGATAACATAAAAAACAAATTGCTCGTACTGGGGTGACTCACTTACGCAAGAATGCAAAAATCCCAAACTGTTAATGTATAAATGAGATTCTGTAGTCCACTTCTAGACTCTAAACCCTAGACCATGTAAGCTTCACAAATAATTAAAGGAGAAATGAAAACAAAAATTTTATGGTTTAATTTTGACTCATTGTAATAAGACATCTATTTATAGTTTTATTAAGTGATAGCAGATAGCAGTAGCAAATCGCAATAAATTAAATATAAAGTGATTATCAATGAGAGAGTATATATCTTCATGGGAAAGAAGAGAATTAGAGAAATGAGAATCGGTATGTAACAAAAAATAAAAATAAAAACAAAAAGAAATGGGAATCGGCAAAGACAAACTCAACTGCATATATGTACAAAAGAGACGGAATTCAGTATTCTGTCTTTTTCCATCGGCTTTTACTAAAACAATCCAAAAGCCATTCATTCACAATCAGAGTCTCACTCTATCTTCTGGTCCTGGCCAGTCTATGTTGGAGGGCGGGACTTGCTCAATCCTTGTAAATCAACGAGATATAAAGTTTGGAGAGCTCAAAAATAATTTTACTCTCAAAATAACATTTTTTTCTTTTCTATTTTTGCATTAAAATTTAATTTTATGTATTAAAATTTACAAAAATATTTTTGTAACTGTCGTCCAACTATAGTCATTGGTATCATTGAGGCCAGAAAACAAATTATACAATGCCTGTCCTGTCACTGAACCATAATTAGTCTCCTATACTGCAGCATGCCAAAAGCTAAACAGTGTGGATGAAAAACAAAGCATACTACAAGCTGCAATGAAATGTAACCTCGTAATTTATTTATTTTTTGAATTTATTTTACTTAAATTTGATTTTTTAAATAAAAACTAGTAATTTATAATTTCATAATATAATTGATTAATGATAATTTATCAAATTAAATCAACGCACAGAAAGAATATAGATCCTTAAGTAGTTCACATGGTCGATTTTAATTAATCAAGACTCAAAGTGATTCTTGAACATTGGAAAGTGTATGGCAAAAAAATCAATTTAACTAATTTTTTAACAAGAAAATCAGTCAAAAAATGAAAATGAAAATTCTGTTTTTTTTTCTTTTGCTGAAATGAAAAGTTGTGTTCTTTTACTTCAGTTAGGTGAACAAGAAAATCGCAGATTATGTCAAAAAAATCGATTTCTTTTGTTTTTCTTTTCTTGTAGAGTAATTCCAATTTGCTTTTATTCCCATAAACATAATACAACAAAAGTATGATCTCATTTTAGTTCTAAATAATTTATTGGTAATTAATTTGGCCTCTTGTTTTTGTTACAGAGCACACAGTATCTTTCACGGTAGGCAATCTTGTTTAAGGCAGGTAGGATTATTATGAGTGACAAAGTTCTTCCTTTGAGTATTTAACGTAGTTGCATATCCAGAATTCGAACTTGAAATTATTAGTTAAGTTGAAATAATCTCACATCAATTGATCCACATGTTTGGTGGTAATTTGGCCTCTTGTTATGTATCAATTTGAACCTCCAAAATAAATTTTTAATGATTAAATTACTTTAACAAAGTTGAATTATGCATGGACTACATTTTTTTTGGTGTGCACCACAAGTATCCTCTACCGGAGGCAATCTTACTCGAGTTGAATAGGACCACGATAGACGATAAAGCTCTCTCTTTGAGTATTTAATGTAGTTTGCATAGACTACAGTTTTTTTGGTAATGGATACACTGAAGTTAGAACCTATGACCTCATGCATACTACCTCAACCTTTTACCACTAGGCCGACCCTAGTGGGTTTGCATAAACTATAGTTAATAAAAGAATAAAAATATATGAGATTTAAACATTAATAGATTCAATTAGTAAATTAATTTATCAAAGACTATGTAACTTTATAATTAATATAACTAATATTTTAGTCCGTGTACGATGCACAGATAAATTTTTGTTTTTTTATTACTAAAATTTATAATATATAAATATTTTTAAATATATAGATTATATTATAATTAAAATTTATAATAAATAAATATGTTTGAAAATATAAATTATATTTTGGACTTACGATAAATAATTTATATTATGATATAATGTTGTTTTTAACTATTGATAATTTTTTTAAAAATATAAAAATTCAATTTTGGAATAAAGATAAAAATCATAAATTAAAAGAGATAAGCAGTTAAAAAAATTAAATATATAAATAAAAAAAAGAAACTGATTTGAGATGATCAAGAAAGAAATTTTTGGGGTTAATTGTTAAATCAAATTAAATTTAAAATTTAAATTAAGAAGTATATTTTAAAGTAATAAACAATTAAAAAATAAATTTAAATGCTCAATATATGAGATTAGGATAAAAACATGTGACTGAATGAGAGGGATTTTAAGAATACTCCTCAAAACTTTCTCGTTGAAGAATAATTCCTACAAATACTATCATTCAAGATGAAGATTTAGATTTATAATATAAGAGTAGATTAGATTAAAATAGAATTTTAAGCTTTATAGATTAATTTCTTTTCTTTTAGATATCTTAGGCAAAGTTTAAGTTTGGTCTCTCATCTCTCATTTTATTTTTATCTTAGTATCTTTTAGATATCTTTTTGGTCAATCATTTTATTTTTTTTAGTTTAAGTTTGGTCCCCTAGCTAAGTTTAAAATTTTTTACTTTAATCCCTTAAAATGTCTATGTTAGATCAAATTGATCTTTCTATCAATTTACCACAATAACAATAATTTTGGTTGACTTACGTGACAAACATCCATCTAATGTAACATCTCTTATAGTTTGTTATGTGTCACCAACTTAACTAATCTAGTATGATAAATTGACAAAAAGACCAACTTGATTTAACAAAAATACTAAAAGATTAAAGTAGAATTTTTTAAACTTAAGACACAAAGCTGAAACTAAAAAAATAAGATGAGAGACTAGAAGATATTTTAGCTTATGAGATATTTCTACACTTAGATTATAAAAATAATCGTTGATATAATAAATTTGTCCCTTCTCAGCCATTTTATTTACAATCTAACTTGTATACACTTACTTTTTTTTCAAGACCATTATCGTGTTTTTTAATTTAATTATTTTAATGTAAAGTTTTTTTTACTAATTACATATCATCATTAATAGAAAATTTTATTAATATTTATAATAATTATTTTAAAAATCATAAAAAATAATTTTTAATTAATTAATAATAATGCATGACAATTAAACTTTTTCCAATACATCAGTATCTGACTTTCAACATCTTTAGTGGTGGAGCTACTACAAAAAGAAAATAACGCACATACTCTCTCACATTTGCTGCAAAGTGAAATATAAAGCATCCGTTGTTTCTGTCACCAACTTTGGGCTGTCTAGCATAGTTGCCTACAAACTAAAATAATTTCAACTTTTGTTGAGAACTGTGTTAAGAATAGCATTAAAAAAAATAAAAGTGATCTTATCACATTTATTACCTTTTGTACCTCTTCCCCTATTTTTGTCTTCTTACCTGCTAGATATGTCAAACTGTCAATGATATTTTTTTACATTATTTTCTATTACAACACGTTATTGAACAGTACTGTACACGACTGAACGGTGCTGAGCTGCATTGTTTTGGGTTCACTCATTATGAACTCCGTATATATATATACGTACATGTAGCACGTTCTGTTTAGAAGCTGCTTACCAGAGAAGACCATTGATCTGATTCAAAACCTCTCACAATTTAACTTGGTCCCTTTGCAAGCGAGGTGCTTCTACTTGGCAACAATGGAAGGTTACAGGCGTGAATCTAAGAAGGGGTTCTGGAATGCGGAGGAAGACACGGTTCTAACTGATTACGTAAAGAAGCATGGAACGGGGAAGTGGAATCGGATTCCTACAGTGACAGGTATATATCAATATCTCATCACTAACTGGACTGACTTAATTTGCAGAACATGACACTTATATTAGACATTCTCTTGTTTTCTTCTCATTCTAAATGTAGGGTTGAAGAGAAGCGGCAAAAGTTGCAGACTGAGGTGGATGAATTATCTGAGTCCTAAAGTTAAACGTGGAGATTTCTCAGAGGAAGAAGAGGACCTTGTGATTCGGCTCCACAACCTCCTTGGAAATAGGTTCTTTAATTCTTGGACCAATTCTTATGTTAATATTATGTATCATGACACATTAATTTATATGGGTTATTTTCTTATGGCACTTATGATTAATTGCAAGTAAAATAAAAATAAAAATAAGAGAATAGAATATAAATTTATATATAAGCTTTATGACTTGTAATAAAATTTATACTTGATAGAAAGATTATTGTGCTAAAGAATGACATGAAGTTGAGTTTATTAAAAGACGAAAAAATGAGAAAAAAAAAGATATACATTCCCCTTCTATATCTTACTCTTTTGTCCCGGTGTATCTCTTTCACATGTTAACAAGAGTAGAACACAATGGTTGTCTGTTTAGGTGGTCTTTGATCGCGGGCAGGATTCCGGGGAGGACAGACAACCAAGTAAAGAACTTTTGGAACACTCATTTAAGCAAGAAGCTTGGTGTTAAGAAGCAAAAAAACAAAGTTTGTGTTCCTCCAAAATCTATCCCTATAGTTGAATCAAAGGATAATTGCAATAGCACACCCAAGGGTACTATGGAGAATTCATTAGAATACAACGGCGAAAGTGAAAAGCTTGTCCAAGCAAGCATGAGCGGTGATCTAATTGACTTCTCAAGCATGCATAAGGGGATTATGACAGATGATTTTGAGTGTACATTTTCTTTTGCTAACAGTGTGTTTGATCCATGCACTCCTTATTTTACCGAGTCTTTTCAGGAGGGTTTTTTTGGCCTTTGATTGGGTTGCCTGGAAACTCTATATCCTCTTCTGCAAAACATCTTGATAATGATTAATTTATGGTCCATCTATTATTTCTCCTAAATTAATTGCATCTCGCGTACGTGTGTGCCTATGATTATGTCAACAACACGTTTTACATGACATTATACGTGTGGAGTAGTATACTGTAGCTTAGCCTAAGAGAGGTTTTTTTTTTTTTTAATAAGCAAAATGTATTTATTAGCACAGTATAGACAATGCATCTAAATTCTCAACCAACCCAAAAAACAGAAAAATCTGACAGAAAATTCCAACAAAAGCCAGCCCCGGCCATTAACCTCCTTAACTGGCTAAGTAATCCTATGTCCCACGAGAATGGACAGCTTTATAGACCTTCAAATAATTTGAAGAATAATGTAGGTAAGTTTTGTCCTATCGTAAAAGGAGAAAACTTAGATATAATATATTAGGTATTGTTGGTACTGTTCTTCAATCAAAAATAGAGTTTCACCTTGATAATTTGCACAATAAAAATATGCATTAAAGAATCATGTAAGTTACCAAAATAAAACTCTATTTTTGATTGGAGAACAACACCAACAATGCTTAAATTTCTGTAAGTTTTGTCCATCTAAAAAAAGTACCGATTACAAAGTGAAAGTTTTAATTAGAATTGAATTACAGTAAGAATCCATAAATATTAAATAACTGTTATGAATATTTAATAGTGGCTGTCCATATTTATTGTAAATTATGACTATTTATATTTCATCTTAATACTATTAAACCATTTGTAACCATTCAGTTACAATTTGTACCTATAAATAAGCTACTCCATTACTGGAAATATGATAAGGAACTCCCTATTCTCTCCATTCTCTTGTTCTCTCTATTCTATATCTTCTCTACTTCTAGATATTTTATAGTTTTATGTTATTTTCATAACACGTTATCAGTACGATTGTCTTTCCTCTCTTAGTTTTATTCAATTTTAGTATTGCAAGCTGCAAGAAAAATTCGTGTAAAGGATTCTATTGAAAAAAAAAATCATATTTTAAATTTCATATTTCAAGGTCAGCTTCTTTTTCTCTAGTTATGTTATTGTACTGTATATTTAATTAATATATTGTTATATTATTTATGTGAATGTAAAATTCATTTAGATGCAATGTGTCCTGAAAACACTATCAAATAAAAGAATTCTAAGTATATTTTTGCAATGGGTCTTGAAGACACTATCAAAGAATATGAAATGTTAAGAATATTTTTTCTCATCAGAAGTGAGAAAATAATGCAAAAAGTGAAAATGAAAAAATAATATTTTTTTTCTCACTAGAAGTGAAAAAAAAATAATGCTAAAAGTGATGAAGAAATATTTTTTGTTTTCACCAGAAGTGGAAAAATAATATAAAAAGTGAAAAAAAATGGGCAAAGTAATAAAAATGATGAAAATATTCAGTTTGATCATTCAGTATTGGTTAGAGCACCAAATGTTTGCTCGAACTCAATTGTTATGTTTATTATTTTTCTTAAATTGTCCTCCCTTTTGAAAAGAACAACAACAAAGCTTATCATTACATTATTATTAAGATTTTCATCTAAAGAATATTATATAATAAAGATTTTCATCATAAGTCTACACCAAGTTACATCCTATAATCTCAATATCATTGTGTTGATTTCAAAAATATGATACTTTTGTATGCTATAGCCATATGTAGTATGCTAATATATTGTATGTTTACAATAAGCCTTGTTCAATGTTTTGAGTACTAATTATTTGGTTGTTGTTAACTAATGTTTTAAATTAGTTTATATTTAATTAATTAATTGCAATATTATGTTAATTGATTATAATATTATGTTATACTGTTAACGTATCATTTATTTAATTTGTATTGATTATCAATCATTATCAATTATTGTGTTATATTTAATTTGTATTGATTATTAATTTTGATTGTCATATATGTTGTTATATATTAATAATTTTCTTGTGACTGTTGTTTTCTTGTGTCCCCCTTCTCTAAAAAGAAAAAAAAATAAAGATATGTCGGGATATGTTTTCACACGTGTCTAATTTTCATATGAAGCAATTTTAATAGGATATGATACCACCAAGGATTCAATTACCATTATATTACCTTGATTAGAAAGGCTGAAATAAAATAAAGTAAATACTCAAATTGAGCTCCCAAAGATATATAGACATCATGTTAGTCTTCCAAAGATTATGTATACCTTTATAGTGTAAAATTAGTGTGAAATTGGAGATTAAATTGGTGTTTGAAGTTATATTGAGGGAGATGTCATTTTTAGAATTAATCATTTCTCGATTTGAAATTGTGTGAAAAGAAATGTCGTTAAAAGATATGTTAGAAAAATATTCTTTATGCATTTAATGTGCTTCTGTAGCATCAATATTGAGACAAATGATTTAAGAAATATTCTGAGTTCAGTTAGAAAAAATAATGAGCTTGATGAAAAATCATGAGACAAGTCTGATTGGCATTACTCCATTCCCAGAAGTGAATGTAGCCATATATACATTATTTATTTAAATAATTAATTTTTAATATATGAGTTTTAATCATTATTGTCAACATTAAAGTTTTTATTAGATATTATTATTCATAATTTGAATGATTCAAATTAATTAAAATTACAATTCAACAGTTGTTAAATAGTAAACGGTTTCAATTTCGAATTGATTATAATTTAATTAGATTTTCTCATATTGATTATTTTTGCTCCTTTTTTTATGAAGAATGAATGTTGATATTGAAATCAATAATAAATATATGTATCTTGCTGATAGTGCAACGAATTTTTAGAAAAAAAAATATATTTTCCTTATTTAGTAATGCAATAAGTCAATGTTAATACTATATCTAGTATTATAAAGGCTCCAGAAGAGCTGATGTATTTTTATTTAAAGGAACATAATTACACATTGTTATTGTATTATATTCTTCTACATTTAATAGAAACTTATTAAGTTTCAAATGTGGGAAATGTTTTTATATCATGAGTCTTAGACCACGAAATGTATACGAAAACTTACACATTTTTCATCTGATTTGTACTACACGTATATTAGTACAAATTAAAACACATAATGTTGTAAACCATAAGTTTACAAATCTAAATAAGTTTATTATTTGGTATAACCAGTTAAGGCCAGCTCGGATCTATTATGATGCGAAGAATATTTGAAAATTTATGTGAACATCTATTGAAGAGTCAGAACATTCTTCAATTTAATAAATTCTTGTGTACTATTTGTTCTCATGAAAAAGTTAATAATTTGATCATCATCAACAAAATTGAGAATGAATCTCTCGCATTTTTAGAATCTATATAGGGTGATGTTTGTGAACCAATACACCCACCATGTGAACCATTTAGATATTTTATGGTTTTAATTGATACATCAACTAAATGGCTACATATTTGTTTGTTGTCAACTTGCAACCAGACGTTTGCGAGATTACTTTGATTATCCAATTAAGAAAATATGTATTAATAATGTTGGTGACTTTACATATAAGGCTTTTAATATGCCTATTAGAATCGATATTGAACATCCTGTAGCATATGTTCATATACACAAAATGGACTTGCAAAATCATTTATTAAGCGTTTAAAATTGATTGCAAGACCATCACTCAAGAGATCAAAACTTCCAATTTACATTTGGGGACATGCAATCTTACATATTATGGTATTGACTCGCATCATGCCAACAAGTTATCATAAGTCTTCCCCTTTGCAATTGATTTTTGGTAAGCAACCTAATATTCCCTATTTAAGTTTATAGATGTGTTGTATGTTTTTCAATTATTGCACCACAACACACTAGGATAAGTCCTCAAAGAAGGTTGAGAATATATGTTGGGTCTGAATCTCCATCTATAATAAAATATGTTGAATATCAACAAAAGATTTATTTACAGCTCAATCTGTTGATTGTCATTTGAATAATTTTTCCCAATATTAGGGGGGAGAGAATAAGCAGTTGGAAAAGGAGATTAGTTAGAATGAATTATCATCTTGATCCTCAAACGAAACAATGTGAACCAGAAGTTCAAAAGATAATTCATTTACCAACTACTAATGCTCCAATAAAAATTGATGTCCTTGTTGGATAATTAATATTGTAAAAACGAGTCTCAAACACGCATAAAGCGTTATAGACTCGTTGGTTCCAAAGATAAAATTCCTCAAATGAAAAAAAAGAGCTAAAAGGCAAGATGGCCAAATTGATGATATGGAAATTTCAAAAGATTCTTCTGACATGATTAATATTTTAGTTCCAGAAGAACTCAAGTACCTGAAATTAGTGAAAATAAAGAGATCTCAAAGTATGTCATGAATGGAATATAATGGAACCAAAATAAAGTCAACGTTGACAATGTGTTTGTAAGGGTGTTCGCGGATTGGATTGAATCGATTTTGAGGCAAAAAACCATTCGATCCAATCCCTTCAGTTTTGTCCTTTGCCTATCCAATCAATTTGTGTTTAAAATCAAATATGATCCGATTTATTTCGGTTTGGATTGGATCAGTTATCGATTTGTTCAAGACACTACTTATGCTTTAAGCATTGATTTTGCATAATAAATTCTTTTTGATTTGCCTTGCAAAAAAAAAAAACTAAACAGCCATATGCATTGAGATTTAAAATAATGATACAGCAACTTATAGTTCATACTTCACACAAATGGTAATAATGATTTCAAATTGTCTTAAAATCTCTTAATAAAAATACATAATAGGCAACATGTATTACCAATTCCTTTCCTATCCTCCTTTTTATTTGTTGGAAACTAAGAATTGTTTGACTAGGATCGGTATCTTTGGGAAATTTTTTGCATTGATTCAACAAATGATTTTTTCATATTACTTGTTCCATTTTTATGTGTATCACATAGATACGTTGCTGAACGCCACTTACATCTAGCTCTAGCATTTGATGACTTTGTACCAATCACTTTAACAAAGTGATCCTATACCCAAGATCTAGGTTTGGTGGGTTTCCTCTTACCTCCATTATCATCTTCAACTATATTCTTTGCATTCTTCCTCTTTTTCTCATTCTTGGGCTCTGTTGACTTGTCTGAAATGTTTTTTGTCATATTAGCTTCAACTGAAAATAGGACAGGTTCAGATGTTTCAATCATTCCCTCAACATTTTGTACATTTTCTATTTGCACACACAAAACTAGCAAATTAGAATTTTATTAAATGGTGATCTTAAATTAAAATTCCATTAAGTAAGCTAAAAACTTACCTTAAGACATTTTTAGAAAAACTGCTTAGACAACACAACCAAACTAGCTTCAAGATTTTCTGTTAAACATAAAACAAAATTAAAAGTTTAGCTTAATAGATATAAATTCTTGCCCTCAAACAGAACAAACAGAACAAGGAACTTAACACACAATGAAAAACTAAAAAGTAAAAAATAATCTAATTTTAGCAAGTTGAGTTAGCCGAGTTTAAGGTGCTACCTGGTAACTTGGAGAAAGGAGTCCAATGACTAGTTGCGGCTACAAACAAAGCACGAGTTTGGGCCTAATGCTACCTACTAACAATTGAATCTTCTTAACCAAAAGAAAAAAAGCTATAAGATTAAAAAAAAAACAGTTACAAAAACCCACCAACAGTAAATGCAGAGTGGAGGACAATGGGGATGAGTCGAGGTCGCGTGACATAGAAAAGTCAAGGTCGTGCAACGTGGAAGAGGTGAGGTCGGGGAGGACACTGGTGGGGAGGATGCGCGATGTCAAGCTTGTGAGACAGGGCGAATCGGCGACAGAAGGAGGTGAGAGGTCGATGCCGCGCGACGGGTAAGAGGTGCGATGTCGAGGCTACGCAACAGGGAAGAGGTGCGATGTCGAGGCCGCGCAACGGAGAGGAGGCGCAGGCGGATGTGCGAAGGGGAGGACTGGCGATGGGAGAAGGTGAAGGTGAGACATTGATGCTGCGCGAGTGGGAGGAGGTGCGACGTCGAGGCCGCCTAACGAGGAGGAGGCGCAAGCAAATGTGCAATAGGGAGGATCGAAGGAGGTGCGAGGGAAAGTGTAATCCTGGAGCGTTGGAGCCTGGAGGAGGCAAGGGCACAAGGCGCAACGCAGATCTAAGGCTAGAAGTGAAGGATTGGGCAGGGTCACGTAAGCCTGTAAGGGGTTAAGAAATTTCAGGTTAAAAGACCCCTTCTAAAGCCAATTTCCTGGTGCAGTTTCTTCAGCCGTAGGGGCCCAACCTCTAGCGAATTATGAACGGGCCTAAGCCCAATGAATATTAGTGTATATTACATGTTAGATCGGATCGGTTTGGATTGGATTGGTTTTCACTGAGGGAACCGAAAACCGATCCAATCCAATTAAAAAATGTGGTTTTTTTTTTTGTTTTCAATTTGTTTGGTTTTCGGTTAGATTGGTTATTGGTTTTTCGGTTCAGTTACTGTGGTTTGATTCGGTTTGGATCGGGTGATGAACACCTCTATGTGTTTGCAAATATTGTAGCACTAAATATAGTTAATGATAATGAGGATCAAAATCCAAAGTCTATCAAGGATTTTAGACAAATAATGATTGACCAATGTAGAAAGATTCAATTAAGGCAGAATTAGACTCGCTTGCCAAGTGAAAGTTTGTTGGACTTGTAGTCCTTATGAAAAATGTAAAACCAATTAGACTTTTGGACCTGAATTCTGTACACTTGAAGATTTAAAACTAGTTAGGTTTTTGGACTCATAGTTTTTACATTTGAAGATGTAAAGCTAGTTAGATTTTTGGACTTATGGTATGTACACCTGAAAATGTAAAACCAATTGGATACAAATGAGTTTTTGTGGTGAAATTATGAGATATAAAGCATAAATTGTTGCTCAAAGATTTTTGCAAAGACCTAACATTGATTTTAAAGAGACGTACTCACTTGTAGTGGATGTAAATATTTTTCAATACTTAATCAGTTTGGATGCGCATGAAAGGATCAATTTACATCTGATAAATGTTGTTATAGCCTATATATGTATAATTGTCTTGATAATGACATTTTATATAAAACTCCCTAAAGGATTCAATTTGCTCAGCAATGCAGGTTCTTAAGAAGATTACTCAATGAAAATGAATAAGTCTCTTTATGGACTAAAACAATATGAACGTATGTGATATGATTATCTCAGTGAGTATTTGATAAAAGAATGATGTGAAAAGGATCCCATTGCTGGAACCAAAGATGTAGAAGAGTCTAAACCCTCAAAGTTTTGAAGATAACAAACTTATTAATAGTTCAAGTTTCTACCTAAGGACTAACCTTGTCACAGCAAACAAGTTAGTCTTGTATGGACCGTCCAGTAAACGTGCTGAAGAAGACCGTCCAGTAGACATGCTGAAGAAGATCGTCCAGTAGACGTAATTGAGGATGACCGTCCAAAGCTAAAGCTTGTCTCTTAGAACAAAATCAAATATCAGATGCATTTAGACAAAAGCTTTCAACGACAAATCTTCAAACGGCTAATTTTTATTTGAACGTCCAATTTACTTATGTTTGTTTTCCTCGAAACTAACATATTTCCACTCTTATGATCTAACTTTCAAATTGTTTGAGGCATTAAATGTAATCAAATTCACTCTAGTGCAAAGGTGCAGCTAAATAGATAAAGCAAGTCAACTTATCAAGCTGCCATGCCAAATGAAGAATGTTGAGAAAAACAGACTGCCAGTACAATCTTGCGCTTTCTGTTTTAGTGCAAGTCCAAAAGCTACCACGCCTAATCTTTCTGAAAGCATAGTTTGCACGCCTCTCCTTGTACAATGAAGTCAAGTCTTCCACAACGGATCTTTTTCCCTAAAGACTATATATATGCACCAAGGAAGAAGCAAAAAAATAGAGAACTATGATACGTGCTAACTCGTGAAAATCTTAACGAGCATCAAAAATCTTCTGTACTTTATCTATAAGCGTCCATTAGACGATAATGAAAAAGCCTTGTAAAAATATTCTGAGTGTTTGAGCTTAATCTTTCAAATCCTCACTATGTGAGTTGATGCCTTTGTATAAACACTTGTTTGTGTTGTGAAAGCCTAGAAAGGCTTAGTGAAAAAGAATACTTGGATTAAGCAATCTAGGGTGATTGCCTTGTAAAGCCTGAAGAGGTCGCAAACAATACTTGTAACCTAAGGTTGGTTAGTGGATACCTTTTGGGTGAAGGGACTGGACGTAGCTTAGGTTGAGTGAACCAATATAAAAATCTTCTATTTATATTTCTCTCTATCTCTTAGCTTGAAAACGCTTTCAAACTTATTTATATTGTTTTAAAAAGTTTTAAACGCACAATTCAACCCTTTTTCTTGTGCGCTTTTTCTATTTCACCCATTTGTTCATGTATTTTTATGAAAAGATCTGGACATGAATTTGTCATAATTGATATTATGTGGATGACATACTTATTATCAAAAGTCTTGAAGAGCTTCCAAAAACTATGGATTACTTAAAGAAAATTTTGAGATGAATGACTTATAAAAGATAAAGTTTTGCCTAGGATTGCAAATTGAATATTTAAAGAATGAAATTCTTGTGTGTTAAGAAGCTTATATAACAACAGTGCTTAAAAGGTTCTATATAGACATATCACATTTGTTATACACTCTAATGTTTGTAAGGTCTTTAGAGTGAACAGAGATGCTTTTAAACCTCGAGAAAATGATAGAGAATTACTTGGTCTTGAAGTACCATACATTAGTTCTATCTAATTACTTGGTCTTGAAGTATTATATATTAGTGCTATCGAAGCACTAATGTATCTTGCTAATTATACATGTCCCACTATATCATTTGTTGTGAATTTACTAGCAAGATATAATTCTTCACCTGCATGAAGATATTGGAATGAAGTCAAGCATATACTTCATTATCTTAGAGGTTATTTGTCAAATCCTCATAACGATATCACAAATAAGATATTTGTTTGCATACAATGATACAATAATTTCTTAGAGATTTGTGAAACAAACCAAAATAAGCGAGCAAAATTTTGAGTAACAAATACAAAAGATTAGCCTTCACTATCTTAAAGATGGTTATTTGCATGAGGGGGAGAGATAAATACGTTTTGCACTATTTTTCCCTTCGTCATGGTTTTGTCCCATTAGGTTTTCCTAACAAGGTTTTTAATGAGGTAGTATATGATAACATATTAAAGAAAGATGTACTCTTTTTCCTTCACTAGGTTTTTGTCCCACAGGGTTTTTCCTTGTAAGGTTTTAACGAGGCACATTCTTAAATAATGGACATCCAAGGGAGAGTGTTATGAATATTTAATAGTGGCTGTCCATATTCATTGTAAATTATGACTATTTATATTTCGCCTTAATATTATTAAACCATTTGTAACTGTTCAATTACAGTTTGTACCTATAAATAGGTTACTCCATTATTGGAAATATGATAAGGAACTCCTTGTTCTCTCCATTCTCTTGTTCTCTCTATTCTATGTCTTCTCCACTTTTAGATATTTTATAGTTTTATGTTATTTTCATAACAATAACATTAATTATCTTACTTTTTGCAATTTTTTTCCACTTACTATAACAACTACTTGTTAACATTTTCCTAATTTTAGTTACAAATGGTTGATGAAATACTGAAATTAATTTTCCATGCATAATAATACTTACACACAAGTCATTTAGAAACTAGAACCAATTTTAAGCTGAAGCTTCCCATTGGTTCAAAATCACTTGGAGTGTGCCTTTTTTGTTGTTGCAAATGCATTATGAACTCACGTCGACATGTATTTTCACATCAAATATAAGAGAAAAAAACACCACTACAGAAAAGGCTTTTTAAATCGGTTAAAAATGGCTTTTTAAATTGGTTTTACAATTGATTTAGATACAGTCAATATAAAAGAAATTAACATTTTAAACTGTAAAACGAACTGATGTAAAAAAAACTTTTTAAATTGGTTCTTTGTAGAACCAATTTAAAAAGTACACTTTTTAAATCGATTAATGCACAACTGATTTAAAAAGTTTCATTTTTTTAAATACCTTAATTGTTTTCACATATATAACCAAAACCTGATATAGGCAAATACCACAGAAACAGCCAGAGAATTCATTTATCAAAAGTCAGAATTCATTTATTAACCAACAAAACTTCATAACATATTTGAAACATATGAAATAAAAACTACTATTCTTTTCTCTCTAAAGTCATTCTAAACAAATTATCTATTACTTATTTCAACAAAAAAATTTGCCCAACGTCAACAGATGTCTAGCAAGTCCTCATGCGGGAATGGTTCTCTATCAACGAATAACTGTAACATAAAAAAATAAGATAAATCATTAGTCAACCACCTACAATAATAAGTATTATTGTAACTTAATAAAAACTATATTACCTCATCCCATGAATCCACAATATCTGCTGAAACTATGGTTAACATATGTTTCATAACATAATATCCACACTCATAGCTTCCTACTTGTTTGTTAGCCTACCAATGAGAATTTTTTTAGAAATGATTATAAAAACAATTACAAATTATAATAGAATATGCAGTTGTAAATTACTTACATAAGGAAATATATTAGGCTTCCTCTGTAGTGACCCGTGCCTACCCGCCAATGTTTGATATCCAATCATGACTCTAATTAAAAAATAGATATACAAGACATGTTATAGGTTTCATAATTACAATATAAAGCATGAATGAAATATATTATAAATAAAGAATTACCTTTCTATTAGTTGTTTCAAATCTTTGTTAGGCTTATTATGCAGCGAACACAATAAGGCCACAGTATTGTCCCTAGGACAAATAATTAGCAATTGTCATTGTGAGCTGCATTGCAAAAAGAATATATGTGATGAGATTCAAAAATCCTTTGGGTAAGAAATAACTTGTACTTACCAATGCAAGTATGGTGCTAGGTAACATCGTTTTTGTCCATTATACACCTAATTCTGAATGTAGGTCTGAGAATCTTCATCCTTATTCCCTATCTTCTGAATAGGCAATAGGTTAATAAATCCATATACATTCTCCTAACCCTTTGAGAGACAGAGACGATGCATGTATCTAAAATATACAAATGAATGTTAAATATAATATTGAGATGCGTATTTAAGAGATTAACAAAAAATTAAACTTATAACAACCATAATTGAAGAATTGAGATATTTAGCATGTCATTGCCAATACAAATTTCCAATACATCATTCTGGGTGATCCACAGGTCTACACCACTAGGTCTGCCAAGGAATGTCAGTTCCCAATCTATTTGAACAACATCTGTCCCCATACTAGATGCCACTTGCCATAAGCGTGTTATTGGATCAACTTTAGGTTCCGATTTTTTGGGTGGAACATCTTTCTTAGATGGTTGAACATCCTATAAAAAAAAATACAAAATAAGGTTATAAAATACATTCAAGTTATTTTAATTTGTAATAGAAAAAAAATTATTTAAGATGACTTATGAATATACCTTGACTGATGTGACCTTTATGAGTCATCTCAGCCATTGAATGAATTGTTTAGGTGCCTATCCAACAATCTAGACCTCCTCAGTGGGTATAGGAACTTGAGCATATGCATCCCATATTTGTTCAACCACCACCCTCGCCATATCATCCTCAACAGTCATGTGGTGTATGGTAGGCCCCAAGTTATATACTCTCCCAAAGGTCACTAAACGAACAGGCTCTCCATCAACATATAACTAACACTGCTTATGGATATCAGTATCAGTCTCCTCCCCAGAAGGATCAGTAGCAGCATAGCTTCCCTTTGTGCTGACACATACAGGAGTATAAGCTTGTTTTGTTTGGACATTTTTGTATTTTGTTGTGAAAGACCCAAAGATGTCAGCTCCTCTCTAATCTCCCGTCTCAACTATTCCTTAAGCTCATTTCTAATCTCCTGCCTGATTTGCTCCACCTTTTCCCTGGTGACAATTCCGGAGTTGGACCCACTACGTGAAGGTGGTCTGTAGTAATCACGAATACCAATACCTCGTCCAGCTGCACAAACCCTACCAAGATGCTCTGGTCTCCTAATAGCCATTGTTAATATATCCTCACGTCTATGAGGAACAAATGTTCCCTGTGAGGTCTGCTCAACCAGTGAGTCCTACAACATTTAATTCAAGAAATGCGTAAAAAATATGGTGTATGAAGTTACAATTATAATTTGAAATAAAAAATGACTTACAATCTTTTCAGCAACAACGTGTGTCTCGTCCGATATATATCCACCCGATTGCAGCGTGCGGGCCACTTCCATTTATCCCATCGTTGCGGCGATGATGGAGGAGCAATATTTGCAGTAGAACCAGATGCCGAGGCTTCCAGTTGACGTTGCCTTGCCTTATTCGTCATTATTTTTTGCTCAAGCAACTTATATCCCCCACAAGCTGTGGGGGTGGACATTCTTGGATGCATTCGCTTGTCCTTTTTTTCTCTTCTCCTGTGTATAATAAGACACTATTAAATTGAATAAAAATTAATCAAATATTGTTGTTTGATTAGAAAAATATGATTGCAATTAAACCTGGAAGACAGAATCTCCTGGCTTTCAACAAACTTTGACCACGTATCCTCATCCAAAAATGCATACTTCTCACAAGGAGAAGTGTCTTTCAACTTTTCATATATGTATCTCGTGGTGAGCTGTGTCTTCAATGCCCTCCAACGCTCAGCCGCAAATGAGAGCAACTTCTTTCTCAACATGGCATTATGTGAAACATCATAAGTCAACTACCAAAAAAAAAATTAAATAGTTAATGTGTGATAATAATATGGTTAAATATAATTTATATATTTAAGATTGTAGAAATAAAATACCGTGATAGTTTGCCATATTTGGTTCTTTACGCTCTCCTCCACATGGTCCTAATCCTCATAAAGGACAGAGTCCTTACTCCGAGTAAGAACGCCTACAAAACTAATGAATTTTGTGGCGTTTTCCTCCTCAGGTGCCCCAATAAGCATCTCAAACTGAATTGGCATCAGATGGTCACCAGCTCGATTGAGAGTTAGTTTTTTTAGGCGTGTACCTTGTCTACCCTTTTTTTTGGTAGACTCATAAGATGGGTTACCAGAAGAATCAGCCATTACTTGTTTGGAAAAGAAAAAAAAAATTGTCAGTACCATCATTAGAGAAGTTTGAAATTTTCAAAGATAAACATAATGATAAAAAGAATTAAACAATATAATAAAAATTATATAATGTCAACATAAACATAAATAAGTTACTAACATGGTCAAGTATGAATGTTTTCCCATATTCCTTCGTGATGATCATCACATGTGGCATGTACATATCCACTTCATTTTCATCAATAAAAGTCAACATTCGTGTTGAGAAAGAAGGAATCTCAATAAAATCGAAATTTGAGTCTTCTTTTTCATGACTAGCACGCACACTTCTTCCTTGAAGAACCACTGACCATCTCTTGTTAAAAGGATCACTAACATAAAAAACTTGTTTTGCTTGGTATGCCATAATAAAAGGCTCCTCCTTATAACCCATCTTACTAAGATCGACCAATGTGAACCCTAACTCATCAATTTGCACCTCGGTATTACTGTCAACCCACTTACATTTAAACACAGGTACTCTGAATTTTGTGTAGTCAACTTCCCATATGTCTTCGATAACTCCAAAGTAACACATGGATGCCATAACAGAATTTTTATCTTTTGAACTAGAGAAGTACATGGATTTAGCCACAACAATAACCTCGCTGTTTTGCACGGTACTTTTCTCATCCAATGACTTTGTATAGAAGGATAAGTTGTTGATATCGTATCCAGTCCAACATATGACATCAAAGTTAGGTCCATGTGCTAGCCATTTTAATGCCTCATAAGCATTATCATCATTCACAACTTGTTCTTTAAACCAGTTTAAGAATGTTTTGTTATGCTTAATCAATTGTCATTTCTTCGGCATTCTAGGATTATTTTTCTTGACAATGTTTTTGTGAGCAGAAAAATAAGGTTCAACTTCATCAATGTTATTCAATATGTAGAAATGTGCTTATAGAACTTCCTCCCGACTCATTTGTTTAATGTTTACACCTCGAGTACCCTTACCAAAAAATCTTCCCTCATGACGAGATGTTGGAAGCCCTACAGGTTCAGCTTGTGACAAGTATTCTATACAAAACTGAATGGCTTCTTCAGCAATGTACCTCTCAACAATAGATGCTTCTAGATGGTATGGATTATTACTATACCCTTTTAGGATCTTCATATATCGTTCAACAGGATACATCCACCTTAAATAAACTGGACCACAAATTCTAATCTCTTTCACTAGATGCACGATTAAATGAACCATGATGTCAAAAAATGAAGGAGGAAAATACATCTCTAACTGGCACAATATAATAGCAACTTCATTTTCCAACTCATCCAACTTTATAAGGTCAATGACTTTGCTACATATGGCATTAAAGAATAGGCATAGTCGCGTAATGGTCTCTCTAACTTTTTTAAGCAATATGTCATGAATAGCCACTGGTAGGAGTTGCTGCATCAAAACATGGCAATCATGTGATTTTAACCCAACTAATTTGAGATCTTTTAGTGACACAAGGCTCTTGATATTTGAAGAGTATCCTTGTGGCACCTTGACTCCCTGTAGACACTTACAGAAACTTGTTTTCTCTTTTCTTGACAAGGTATGACATGCTGGAGGTAAATATGTCCGCTTACCCATTGACTATAGACCTAACTGGAGGCGTATACCAATCTCAACTAGATCTTGGCGAGCATTCAAACCATCCTTCGTCTTACCTTTAATGTTCAAAAAGTGTCAATTACACTGTCACACACATTTTTTCTCAACATGCATGACATCTACACAATGTCTAACATCTATATCGCATCAATATAGAAGATCAAAGAATATCGACCTCTTCTTTCACAAGGTTTTTTCGGTAACTCTCTTGTGGATCTTTTCAAATTGGATGTTGATGTCCCTCACCCGTTCATAAACCTGCTCACCAGTTAAAATAGGTGGTGCAATACCATCCTTTTGACATCCATTAAAGGCTTTTTTAAGTCTACGATATAGGTGATTAAGCCTGAGAAATTTCCAATGCCTAGTGTAAACTATTTTCTTTCCATGTTTTAGTTGTACGTAACATGTGTCTTCACAGATAGGACAAGCGTTATGCCCCTTAACACTATATCCACTCAAGTTCCCATATGCTGAAAAGTCATTGATGGTACAGAATAATATTGCACGCAACATGAAATTTTCACGACGATAACCGTCATACACATGAACACCTTAATCCCACAGCATTCTCAAATCTTCAATCAAGGAACGTAAGTAGACATCTATGTCATTTCCTGGTTGTCTTAGGCCCGCAATCATCGTAGATAACATAACATATTTTCGCTTCATGCACAACCAAGGAGGCAAATTATAAATAATTATAAGAACACTTGAGCTTATCCGCATATAGAGGCTTATTCGCATCATTGTACGAAGTGTCGTATACTTGAGCTCACTAAAAAAACTTTGGTCCAATATCACGGATCATGTCCTTTAGTCGATCATCTATAGGTACAGCAAATTGATTTGTTTGAGACATACTTGGCATGTCTAACAAATCACCATGCCATGCCCATGTTGTATAACTCTTGCAAAAGCCATCACAAAGGATATGCTCCTGTATTTGCTCAAGTTGCAATCGTCTCTCATTCAGACAATTAACACAAGGACAATAAAAGAACCCACCACTATCAGGAAGATTTCTTTTAGCAAATTGGATAAACTCTTCCACTCCTTTCTGATATTCATCAGTTGTGCATCTAGAATTAATCCAACTACAATCCATAACTTCCTTCTGTGATCCACAAACCATATCTTAATGCATGTAAATCTCACTTTTTTAATACAAGGTGTGCTCCCATCCCATTCAGAAAGTCATTTTTTTAAACTTGATTAATACGTATTGGTTTAGTCTCATATATTAAATTTGACAAAATTTCGGTAGCATTTCACATTGATCTCCAAGTACACGAAATGAAAGTGGTGACATCAAGTTCATTGCAATCAAGTATGCACCTGGAGACACAACACGAAATGAGTAAACCAAAATTTAACCAAATTTACGATGAGATTTAACCATTATGTATTAATAAAGTATAAAAAAATGGATCTTTCTAAACTGTTCAACCAGACAATTCAAGATTCAATACAACAATTACCACTTTAATCATTGTATTGAATCTTAAACGGGAAACTAAGGTTCACTCATAATCCATAAATTCAATAGAAAAACAACACACAATTAAGCACACAACATAATGCATATAATTTATACACAAAACCAAATGTCAATTTCATGTAAGACAATCCAATCCACAACAAATTAAATCTAATACTCAAGAGTTCACTTATCTCATACAAAATTAGACAACAACAACATCTGTTTTTGGAACTATATATCATATCTCAGAAAGGGTATAGTCAACAACACACTGGTAATCAATTCTCTATTTTTTACTCAATTTATCTTATGAATATACGGTAGCATTTTAACCACTTTAATTCTCCCTTTTTTGCTTACTTTATCTTGAGGTGTCTAAGCATATATAAGTTGTCTTATCTTACAGTCATTTAATTTCCTAACCAGTGCCTAATCTAGGTAGCCAATTCTTTAATTCTTGTAATTTGCTAATTATAGAACTTTGGGTTTAAAACAAAATATAGTTACATTAATTATACTAGTATTTTAGCCTATGCATTGCATAGGATAAATGTTTATTTTATATAATTAAAATTTATGATAAATAAATACTCATAAATATACAAATTATATTATAATTAAAATTTATAATAAATAAATATTTTAGAACATATAGCTTGTTAAACCATATTTGGTGACAATTAATTAATTGCTAACATATAATTAAATTAATTTCTTACTTTTATTCTTTTTCATTACTTATTAGTAACTTACCTAAAATAATCAATTTCACTTAATTCTATCTTATGTAATATAATCCTCAACACTTAAAATTCTGACCACATATTTATATAAGTTAATAATTAACTTAAACAATTTATCTTGTTCTTTAAAGATTTATAAATTTATAATCATATAAAGAATTACACTTTTCTTATATATATTAATAAACATTTTCCATCATATATAACCTTTATTAATTAATTTCATGTAACACTATAATTATTGTAAAAGATTAATTTCAAATTAATATTAAAAATGGAACAATCATATTCACATAATTAATGAACCAATGTAAATCATAATGAATCAAATGAACCAATATAAATATTATGAACCAAATGAAATTAAAATGACTAACCCAGTGCGCGGACCTTCAAACTCAGCAATGGAGCACGTTCAACAGCAGTGGACCTCCACCAGTAGCAATGGCCCGAGCTAGCTCCAACCAAAGCAAGCTTGGCACCAAGCTCGCACTCCAACGACGGCGATAGTGCAGACGGCGACGGCAACGACGCAGATAGTGACGGGGACAACTCCCACGGCGATGGTGACAGCGTGCGCTATGTCTCTTACTTCCTCTAAAATGCAACGGCGAAATGAGGGGCGGATGGGGAAGAAGAAAGCTTCAATGGAGCAAATGAGGGGTGGATGGAGGAAAAGCTGGAAGGGAGGAAATGGGGAAAAAGAAGGCTGCTGGAAATGAGAGGGAGAGGCGTGTGAAGGTTAAAAAGTCCCACTTTTTAAACCGGTTCTACTGGAACCAGTTTAAAAAGTTAGTGCGTATATTATTTTATTTTTAAAATTGACTTTTTAAATCGGTTATATTTGAACCGATTTAAAAAAATTTGTTATAATTTCAAAAATGTCACCGCATTTCTTTTTTAAACCAGTTTGATATTAACTGATTTAAATTCCTACTTTAAAATCCGTTTCGTGTAGTAGTGAAAATGTAAAACTTTCAAATATATGGATAGAAAAATATATGCATGGTTTTGTTAACATCGATCATTTCCGTTGATTTTAATTATCTGAAAATAATATGTTTTTATTAAATTATATTATTATATTGAAAATACAAAAAACGTAATAAGATTTCTTAACAAAAAACTATCACTTTTAAACGCTTAAAATCAATTCTAAAATTGATATTAACATTTTTCATAAGTAAAAGAAGGATAAAACTTAGGTATTATCCCTTAAGTAGGAGAAATTATTAAGTAGTTCAGGACTACCAAGTGTCTATGGTCCTAGCCAATGTGTTTATAACACATATTCAACTTTTATAATTCACGAGAAAGAATTAATAACACTTGATTACATGTTATATGCAAATTAATAGGGACCATAGTGGTCCAGGACTACCTAATAATTTCTCTTTAAGAAGGGATGATAAAGGATGTGAATTTAATAGGTATTCACAAAAAATGAAAACAATAACGCATTATGGAGAAAAATTATCTGTTAAAATGAATTTGGGTCTAGGTATTTATTCGCAAAAAATTATAAGAATGGATATGGGTAAGAGTCTTATTATCTAACCCACATCATGCTTGCCTACGTATTTAATATATTGAATTCAAAATAAAATTAATATCATACAAATCATTATATATTACTAATTGTATTATTTGAAGGACAAAACTTAGGTGCAATTCTTTATATGCTTTTGATGTTGTTCTTAAATTAAAATTGGAGTTTCACCTCGGTAATCTGCATGTATTAAAGATCAATGCAAATTACTGAGGTAAAACTGAAACTCTAAGTTTGATTGGACAACAGCACTAAAAGCATCCAACGAACTGCATCTAAGTTTTTTTCCTTATTTCAATGTATATAATTAATTAAAATGCATGTATAGCGGAAAAGTTTTTTCAAATTATCATCCAATTATATATTCTCATGTATGATAAAATGATTGACTTTTGGAGTAATTGTTGTAAAAAGTCAAATTTAAGATAATTTCTAATTGGTTAATAGTGTAAAAATCTTCACATGTACTAATAGTATATCAAAATTAAACTAATTTTAATGAATATTACACAAATTAATTATTATATATAAAGTAAATAATCTTTGCACTAGCAGTGTGTAAAGTGTTTTCATACTATTATCCAATAATAAATTGTCATGTATGGTACTTTATTGACTCTTACAATGACTATGTTAAAAGTCATATCAAAATTATTTCCTAATTAATTGATAGTGTAAAATTTTTTACATTAAAAGTGAATAAAAATTAAACTCTTATATATAACAAATGTTACCCAAATCACTGCATAATAAAAACTATTGGTGTTAGTTTCATCTTTACAAATTGTATCATATATATAACTAATTAGTGTTTATATATTTTTTTGGCAAATATTTAGAGAGTGCAAATACTAGACTTCTTATAAATGGTTTAATTACTTATTTAGTTCTTATACTTGCATCATTTTTATGTTTTGGTCTTTATACTTAGAAATTAGACGTTTTAATCCATACACATACACTTTTAATTTTGTTTTCGTCCTTGCCATTAAATGTGTCTTAACTTTGTGTGGTAAAACTAATTGCCACAATTTTTTTTTTACAATTGTTAAATCACCACAAATTTATTGCAAAGTGACAATTTGTGGCAGTTTAACAAGTGCCAAAAACTTTGTCGTGATTTTATCCAACGAAATTAAGACACACTTAATAGTAAAGACTAAAACTAAATTAAAAGTACATATGTAAGGACTAAAATTTCTAGTTTCTAAGTATACGAATCAAAATGTAAAAATGGTGCAAGTATGGACACTCAATGAGTAATTTAAATCTTTATAATAAATTAATTATTTTATAAGTTTATTAGAATGGATTTGAATTTATTTAAATTATTCTATTTGTTTCAAACATTAGGTGTACATTATGTTTTGTATATTAATTTATTATGTTAGATTTAAAATTAGTTAGATATAATTAGCTAGTATATATATATATATATATATGTATATACATATGTATATGTATGTATATATACATATGTATGTATATACATACATACATACATATGTATATATATGTATATATACATATGTATATATGTATACATATGTATGTATGTATGTATATATACATATATACATATGTATATATACATATAGATACATATGTATATATACATATATATATATATATATATATGTATGTATGTATGTATGAATACATAGAGTGTGCTATCACTACTGAAGAAGCAAGAAGAGAATTACTTTTGCCCCTAAGAAGATTTAATATAGTTTTGATGATTTAACCTCTCGATGAGTGCAAAGTTGTAATGTGTAGTTATGCATATGTGTGTGGTTGTGAGTCTTGCATGATTTATCTTGATTCTTGATGGTAATGAGCTCAAGGTTTAAGACTTAAAGGTTAACAAAGTAAAAATATGTTTTCTATAAGTCTAAAATTGAATATAAAGAGAAACAATTGGATAAAACTTGTTTTTAAATTAATAGGAAGTAAAGACTACACACTAAAGCTTTAGAACTACTCAATCTTATGTTAAAGAACCATTTAATTGGTTAAGTTAGCTTTGTAATCGATTAAATCCGTTTAAATTCATGTAAACAGTGGAAATATACATTGTTTTAACTAGTTAAATTGATATGTAATCAGTTACATGCTTTCTGTTTTAACTAGTTACAACATTATGTAATCGGTTATTTCTGTTGTAACTAATTACTTAATTCTGTAACCAGTTACATAATATAAAGCTGTTTTTGTCCTATGTGAAAATAACTAGTTACAAAGTTATGTAACTAGTTATTCCAGTAAGACAAATTTGAATAGGCTACTGTTTTAACTAGTTACACACAAAAATAACTAGTTAAACCATTCAAAGTTCATTTTCCAGATTTCAAATAACAAAATAACTGATTACAAGTTTAAATAATTAGTTATTCCAGTGAGCTCTCTATATAAAGTGAACCTTAGTGAGTCTTTCCATTACTTCAATACAACTTCACTTTTCTAAATTTGAGAGAGAGCTTTTCTAGAGAAAATTCATATCATTCTTCTTCATCACTACAAGTTTTGGATCAAAGTCAAAGAGCTCATCATGGATCAACCTTGAGGATAAAGAAAAGTCTTTTCATGGGTAAAGTTTGATTAGTTCTTCATTGTTTTCCATCTATCACAAACCAAGGTGATATCTAACCTTCTTTTAATTTGATTTTCGTTCTTGAAAGGGTGTCTCTCATATCTTTCTTGTGGTAGGATTCCACAAGAAAGGTTTCAAGTTTTTCTTGATAAGGTTCAAGAAACTTGATTGTGTGGTTTGTTTGATTGTAATTCTTGTATTTATGCATAGTGTTTGTAAACATTTGAATTACTTAGTGATAACACCAATCGGTTTGATTGGAAACTGGATGTAGGTCACAGTGGTGGTGATCGAATCAATATAAATCTTGTTTGCTCTTTTCTTTCCTCTATCCTCTTGCTAGCATATTAAATCTTGATCACTTGCATTTAAAATCATAAGGCTCTTTGCATAGAAAAGTTCAAGATAAATTGATCCAATTCTATTTCATTTGTATAACCAAATCAGTAAGATTCAAAGTTTTTGAAAAATCTAGTTATTTATTATTGAAAAGAAATTGGGATTCTTGAAATTTTTGAAAGATCCAATTCACCCCCCTCTTGGATCCAACCCTTTTGGTTAACAACTACACTTGTAATTTTATAAATTAGTTATTTTATAAGTTTCTTACGTTAGATTTAATTTTATTTAAGCTATTTTGTTTGTTACAAGCACTAAATGTATATTATATGTTCTTGTAATTAATTTTTTATGTTGGATTTAAATTTAGTTAAATATTTTTTGTTTGTTATGCTTTTTATATTTTATTAATTTATTATATGAAATAATCATTTAACAAAATGTATATGAGTATCTAAATGCTCTTAAGGCATAGGGGTGAACACTAAAGTTATTGCTCGCACACGACTGAGTTTGGGTACTTTAATTTCCTACCAAACTTTAATTAACTATCGTCATTTCTATTATTATATGTTTTTCACACTATCCTCTAATTAAAATTAGAATTTTACTTTAATAATAAGCACGAGTCTTTAATATTGACTTTTATTATGTAGGTTAATGATGATATGAAATTTAAATTTAGTTAGAGAATAGTATAAAAACTAGGTAAAATTAATCTGTAGGTCCTATAGTTTTAAGAAGTTTTTAATTAAGTCCCTATAGTTAAAAATACTTTAAAAAAGTCCTTATAATTTAAAAAGTTTGTAATTAAAAAATTGCACTTTTAGGGGGTGTTTGGTAGGAATTCTTTTAAGTTTTTCAGGAATTTTAGGTTGGAAATATTAAATTTTTATGTTTGATATAAGGATTTTAAAAATCATTCCCAGGAATTTAACATTTTCAGCAATTATTTTTAATCAAGTTTTCTATTAAAACTTTCCCATGGAAGGAGGCGAAAATCCATGATTTCTATGAAAGAAGAAAGTTTGTTTATAATTATGTCTCTCATTCACAAAAATATTTCAGACATACCAAACATATTTGTGACATTCCTAGGAAATATGATTTATAGAAAATATAATTCTTAGGAAACATGATTCCCAAGATGAAAAAAGATTTAGTATATCAAATGCTCCTTTAGTCTTCCAAATTTTCTCTTATTTACAATTAATTTCGAGTATAGGTGGTATACAAAAATGGAAAAGCAATTAATAAAGATATTAAAGGTAAGAATCAAACTCCCAACCTTAAAGTCCACCGACAATACTAAAACTACTAAACTAATAACTTTATTTGATATATATAAATAAAAATTATATTATATAACTTAAATAGGAGACTAAAATTACACATATATTTACTCCTATTAAATTAAATAATATTAACATTATATAAACTAATAATATCAAAATTAATATTAATAAATATAATAAACATAAATTAGTATATATTTATAGTAAGAATATTAAAATTAATATTAATAAATATAAATTAATAATATATACTAAGGGCTAAAATTACACATATATTTACTACTAGTAAATAAATAATATAATATTATAAAACAAAATAGACAATAATTTATACTTTTTAATATTATATATCTTAATTATAACTTAATCACTATATTTTAAATAATTTTTTTTTGTAAAATTGTGTTGTTTAATTTTTATTTTTTCTTTGCATATTTTAGTGACTAAAATAATATATTATATATTTCACTAAAAAGTATATTTATATCATATATTTTCAATTAACCTTCTTTTGATATATTTATATCATATATAATATATTTAATTTTTTCTAGAAGTTTATTAATATATACTAATTTATATATATTAATGAACTCTAAGAGTGGAGATTCAAACTCCATTCATGCTGACAAATATATATTATTAATTTATAGTTATTAATATTAATTTTAATATTATTAATATCAAATAAATATATACTAATTGATATTTATTAATTTATATATTAATTTTAATTTTAATATTATTAGGTTATATAATACTAATATTATTTAATTTAGTAATAGTAAATATATGTACAATTTTAGTCTTTTGTTTAAGTTGTATATAATATACTTTCTATTTAAATATCAAATAAAATCATTAGTTTAGTGGTTTTAGTGTTGTTAGTGGACTTTAAGGTTGGGATTTTGATTATCACCTTCAACACTTTTATTAATTCACTATTTTTGCATACCATCTATACTCAGCCTTAATTACAAATAAGAGAAAAGTTAGAAGACTAAAAGTGCAATTAAGTTAATATAAATTAATAAAGTTATAACACCATTCGCGTGTTAGGATTTAACTACAAATTAACTTTTTAAATTATAAGAATTCTTTTAAAGTATTTTTAACTGTAAGAACTTAATTAAAAACTCTATAAAACTATAAGGGTCTTTGGGTTAATTTAACCGAAAAAATATCTAAAATATTATATCTAAATTTTATCCAATAAAAAGATCTCACACTAGAAATAAATGGACAAAATAAGTATTTCATACGTGGAACACCCTATATGCTTATTGTCTTGACGCTTTAGGACTAATATGATCAGGTAATAGGTATATATATGCTTATCGTTATTCCTACTTTTCAGTATCTAAAGATTTTTGCTATTAAATTTTGGAGTTTAATGACTATACACTTTTAGTATAAATTTTTTTACACTGTTAACCAATGAAAAATCACTGTTGATATGACATTTAAGATAGTTATTATAAAAATTAACAAACTTACCATACATGATAGTTTGTAATTAAATAATAATATAAAACTGCTTTACACTGTTAGTAGATAGCTTATTTTCTATAAATTTTGTATGTGTAATTAGGAACACATGACATGAAATCTATATCTCTCTCTTCTTTTTAAGGACAAAATCTAAATATATCTTGGTTCTTCTTTTGGAACTTTTTTTAATACAACGTTCATGACAACAACATTTTAACCTATGACATTATATAAAATATTTAAGTTCTTACCAGTTATTCAATCTTAATAAATTATATTTGGAGCTTGAATCCATGAAGGTAATATTGAGGGCTTTTTAAATAACCATATGTTGTAACCAAGATCACAACGGGACGGCAAAAAAGGAAATAAAATCAGAGAAGTCACCACCATAGTTTATTGAGAGAAAATATATGAAACATCCCAAAAAACAGTCTCAAACCAGAAAAGGATTCCGGAGTCAGTTACGCATAAAGAAGGTATTAGCATCTTATGACGTCCGTCATAAAGATGGTTATCCCTAATTAAACGTGCAAAATTAAATAACTTTAAAAATATTTATTTTACCCCTAGCAAATATTTTTATCAAAAGAATTTTATTTAAGAAGAATACACTTTATTTTTGGAAATTTTATTATTTTTGAGATTGACAGGAATGGACCCTTGCTCTTATGTATCCTTTAGTGCAATGAAGAATCAGACTTACATAGTTCTTTGGGTAGAAAAATGTTTTGTTGGATAAATTTTTTTAATTCTTTTAATATATATATATATATATATATATATATTATATATATAAGAAAAAGGCTTATGCGATAACAAAATAAGAAGTGCATGCAAAATGATTATCGTCACCTTTTAAGGGATTCATAATAGTTAAACAAGAAGTGTTTTCAAAATGACTATCATAATCCCTTTAAATTAATTAAATTGTAAATATCTTTTTGTTAAAGGTTTATTTAATATATTTTTTTAAAATGATAACCAAATAAAAAGTGCATCTAAAATGACTATCATTAATTATTTTAAAACTTTAATAATGTCCAAATAAGAAATGCATCCGAGATAGCCATTATCAAATTCGATTATTTTTATTTTACTTTATTATTATTTTTCATGAAAGAAAGCTAATTTTTTTAAACAAAACTTTTTACAGGTTACGAATGTCAGATTCACTTTTGATTCTACAAAAAGTTATTATAAGCAAATGCAAATATTTGATTATTACCTTACTTGTATTTATTGTAAAAAGACAACATGCGGTCTTGAATAGGAAACGGGTTCCAGATTTTGATATATTTATTCCAAAAACATATTATGAGAAAAGGAAAAACTCCTGAAGCACGGGTGGGCCAAGCCCAACCCCAAATTCCAACCATTCAAGGAGAAAATGGCAAAACGCTAGTCTCGAGAAGACCTTCGCACAGCAGTAGCAAAGTGACGATCGAAGAAAAAAGGAAAGAAAAAAAACGCAGAGCTTCGCATCCCTTTGATTCCAGATGGCGATGAAGGTGCAAGAATTGCACTGTTACGTCGACGATCCAGACCTTGCAGCGATTGATGGTGCGGGTCACGTCGTGATGACACAACGTCGTTGCGGTGGCTGCTAGCGGTTTGCGTCGCAGAGGATTGTGTGAGTATAGACAAGTATTGGCTATTATTCGCCTCGCGATGGTTAATGGCAGAAGAGGAGGATTGCTTTGCTTTTGTTTTTGTTGTTTTTTTTTTTTTTTTTGTTATTGTTCTGCTCTGTTTTGGCATCACCTTGACGTTGTGGATCTGGCGCCCGAGAGAGGGGAATTTTGTAAGTGTATGAAAACAGTGAGCGTGTGTCCTTGTGATGTGGTGATTTTGGAAAGAAAACAAAACCGATGTTGCTGTGTGTGCCAAATAGAGAATGTAAAACATGAATATGGTTGATATGTGTGTGTTGAGGTGATGTTTATGGATCTGTGCTTGTGTGTGGAGTGATCTGTGAAGATGAAAATTAAAAGTGCAGGTACCGTGTTGGTATAAGAAATGCAGATGGAAGGGAAGTAAAACTACGAAATAACAAGAGATTAATCTGAATTAGAACAGAGAATAATCATAATGAACAAGATAACAGGCGGTAACTTCATTGCATGATGCCAATTGCCAAAACAAAAGAACTACATGATGACAGCAGAGAGAGGGAGGGAATTATACCTCCGAGACTTCTAACAAGGAGAAGATAACTCAGCAAGTTGCCTACGTGAGTGCCCAGGAAGGAGCCCCCCTTTCTAGCCCTCTCACCCCTTTTTATAAGCCTCCCCTCCCTCCAAAATCAAATTTCTAATTTAAAAGTTTGTTCAATCAACTTTTTCTCTAGAAGGATCCCTTCTTTCTCTCTTTTTCTTGTTTTAAACCATGGCCCTGATGTGAGCCCAATAAATGAAGTCTATTTATTTTGCATTTCCTTTCAATTATTTATTCTTTTATTTATTTTTTAATTTTTAGTTTTTATTTATTTCTCTCTTTTTTTCTATATTCACTTTTATCTTTTAAAATTTTTATTTTTTATTTTTTATTTAACCCAAATAAAATTGGGTGTTCACACCATCTATGTAAAATCTAAAAATCTTGTTATTTATATTTTTATACAAAGTGTCTAATTCTTAAGTACATACAATTGTCATATTAAGAGGTAAGTATTATTGGAAAGAAGATTCACAAATTTGTTACTTACTTGCTGGCTCAAAGTCACACTTTTCATAAATTGTGGTTTCATATCATTATTTTAGGGTGATATACAACATTTAGAAAGAAAATTTTATACAAACATTAAAACCAATGATTTGATAGTCACAGTTTTACCAAAGACATTAAAATATATATTTAGGAAGTCGGGAATAAGACCCATCATGGCTTTTTTATAATTTATAAAATTTTTAAAAATAATTTAAAATTATATCGAATTCGTATAAACGTTGTTCAATGAAAACTGAATTATTAATATAAACATTATAAATTTATATTAATGATATGATATACATACTAACAGTATATGCACTGATAATATATATAAATTTTCTATTTAAGAAAATTGTATATTAATATGCTATATAAATAATACTGTTAATATATTGATTTGTAATATCTATATTAATAATTTTATTTCTACTGGATAAAGTATACACATACTAGGGACAAATCTAACAATTAATCATTGAGTATATGATTTTTTTTTCCAGCAAGAAGCACCACAGTGGCGGCAAGCCCTATTCATTCATGGACAAAATCAACTCACGTATAAAAAAGATTAATTTGTAAAATGGTATAACTCCTTGCATAAGAATTATTTTCCATCTAAAAATACAACAGAAAATGGATTTCAATCTGGCTAATTAGCATTTTAGGGACTCCAATTAATTGTGTGTCGTTTGAACTGCACACAATGCAGTTTCAGATCCGATTACTTATAAATGTTTAGCTGGATTTATAATTTAATTATGAAGTAAAATATTTTAATCAATTAACATCTTGTGTAGTTCCTTTTAAACTGCATGCAGACAGTCCAAGTTGTTTTTGAGTTACTGTCAATCTGAGTCTGTATTTTAGTTCTATCCTTATCAAAACAGCAACACCATCCTGAAATATATGTGGTCCTAATTGTTCTGGCGGCAGAGAATAGAATGAATTAGTGTTACAGAGTGGGTTTAATATTAGTTATATATATATATATATCTGTGTGTGTGTGTAAAAACTATCTCATAAAAAGCAAATAAATATGATTTAATAATAAAATGAAGAGATATGATATAACCTTAATAATTAAATAAAAGGACATAACTTTTAGAAAGGAGTCTCTTAAATTTTAATTACTTGATGAAGACAATTATATATATTAAAAAGGAAATGAAACAATTCCTCTCTATCATAATATGACTCTCATTTTTTCATCAATTATTAAAGAGCATGATAGAAAAGATTTTTATTCTTTATAAAAAGTTCTTCAAGATTCAAGACATCAATTTTAAGTACAGATAAATATTAGTATTTCTCTTTATTATTTTTGGTAAAAATTATAAATTCTCAAGGTTTTTATTGTGAATGATTCAAAAGCAAAGTTTGTAAATGATTGCACAATGATTACCAATTGATTTCATGAGTCACTGTCAGTAACTTTTAGTCAAAAGGAAAGGAAGTCAACACGTAATCATATATGTATCATCAAATTTTAAATTTTTAAGGGTAAAATACAAATTGCATTTATACTTTGTTTGAATAGTAAAAAAAATGAAAAGAAAAAAAAGTAAAAGATAAGAAAGAGAATAGAAAAAGAGATGATTTTTTAGTTGTTTGTTAAGCAAGAAAGATAAAGATTGTTTCTTTTCTTATTTGGTTGAAAAAAAAGTAAAATATATATGTATAAAATAATACAAATATTCTTACGTAAAAATGAGATATAATAAAGAAAATAAAAATGTAAAATATTAAGAAAATATCCTTTTAACTTAATATTATTGTTTTAATAATATCAAATAAATTAAAAAAGTCATATTCTTTTAAATAATTATATATCTAAAAAAAATTTTATTAACATTATTTAAACAATTTATTATGTTTAATTTGTTTTTTAAATAAATATTTCTAAACATGAATTCATTATTCAAATTAATTTTTTTAATTGACCAAAATCTGCATATATGTTTAAAAGAGTAAGAATGTTTCACGAAACGGATAAAGAATTGCAGACACATGTATTCATATATGCGATTTTTTCTTTTAGCATACTTAAAATTGAGGCAATTGTGTGTTTTCAATTAAACTAGAGCGTGAACTTGTGCGATGCACGGGTAAATTGTGAAGAGAATAATTTTTATAGGACAAAACTTATATATAATTTCATAGATACTTTTAGTGTTATTCTTCAATTAAAATTGAAGTTTTACCTCGGTAATCTATGGTACGTCTGTAATCTATGGTGACCTTTAGTGACAACCTTTATTACACGAATTATCAAGGTGAAATTTAACTCTAATTTGGAGAACAATACCAAATACACCCTTGAAATTACGTATAAGTTTTGTCATTTTTTGTATGTTTAAAAAAATATATTAACAATTTTGTTAATTTCTCATATTGCTGAAGAAGGATCTAAAATAAGTTAAAATTTTCACAATTAAGAACTTAATTTACTACATTATTATAAAATAATAAATACCAATTAAATATGAACTTATTCATTAATAAAAAAAATAGAAGATAATTGAATGCGCTTATTTTTCAATACAGGTATAAAGTTAAATTTCACATTGTATTCTTGAAATTAAGAACATAGACAAATTACATTACATAACAAAAATAAGAAAGTTAAATTTAACTAAAAGAACTCAAATTATTTCATTAAAACCATTTTTATGGAGTCTATTAATTTAACATTCTATAAAAATATTGGAAACAAAATAAAGTGATTGAACGAAACAATCTAAATTTAAGGACACATATTTAAATGATTAGATGTCAACACAATTTATATCAGATATCACATTTATTTGTATTAAATTTGATCTGATGTGATGCATGAATAAATTATGTGTGACAACATTATTTTCTATTATTTTGAAAGACAATTTATATTTAAATTTAAACTAGAAATAAAAAAATTAAACTTAAAAATAAAAATAACAAATTAATATTTTTGTTATAATAATTGCCTACTTTTTTTTATAAGGTATATGGACATAAAAGACAATTAAGAATCACACCAATCAATCAATTACTACAAATTCTCATCAACTCCATAAATTAGTCACTTATTTTATTTTTCATTGATAAAAATATTGATAATAAAATAGTAATAATAATATCATTGTGCACATAAATTTTACCATTGTACTAAAGTAAATTCTTTTATAAATTAATTAGGTGAGAAAATAATAAATAAAAATAAGTAATTATTTGCTTAAAACTTATTAAGATTTTAAATATTAAATTTGCATGAAAAAATAGTAAATAGGTCTACAATGAATTGCCTTCCATGCCAAATTCTATTTTAGTTTTTAAATTAGTTTATTTACTAAGGAAAATATTGTAGATCATAAAGACATTGATTAGCATATAGTTGTTTGTTGATGATAGAAATTGTTAATAGTAAAATTAACATAAAATTTTGTTGATTATTTAAAAATCAAAATTCATATTTCGCAAGAATTTTATTTGAAAATTAAGAATGATATGTCAAATGAGAAGACCTTACTAATATAAGAGTTAGATGATCAAGTGAATTTACTTTTAACCACTAAATCTAAACTTGAACAATAAAGATTAAAACATAAAGATAACTTCTTAACTTAACCACGGGGGTATGATTTTATAGCTCATTTGATATAAATAATTACTAATATTAATGTTAAAATTGTTAAATATAATATTTTCATCTTGATAGATAATTTATATTTCATTCGATTAAATCTTAAAGATATTTTAAATAACATGATTTATGATTTATAATTAAGGACAATTACCTTAATTACATATATTTATGAATTACATTAATTTCTTTAATTTTACATTTTAAAATAACATACTTACCCTTAATTATTATAATATATAATATATACAATATTTTTTGTAATTTTTCATTACCTTATTTTAAAATAATTATCTTTATTAAAATAATAATCATTACCATAATTATTATTATTATACTATATATTATACTATATACCAATAGATTATATATTATACTATTATAATATTTACTTTAAATATAATATAAAAGTACTATTATATATATATATATATATATATATATATATATATATTCATTTTTTATAATTAATTTCAGAGATAATCAATATAATAAGGTTTTATTACACCAAAATTCAAATTGATTTTACAATTTAATGCTTACGAAATCACAATGAAAACTCTAAAGAACTCTATTTAAAGTTATTAAAACCCTAATGTCACTAATTAATGCCTCTGAAACCCTACAAAACCTCTCTTTTATATATATAAAGATAAAGATATATAAAGATATATTATATTATTGATTCTATATTATACAAATTATATTACTGATTCTATATTATTTAATAATATATATTATATAATTTATTTATTATTACTAAAATAAGGACGTTTAATAATAATGTAGACGTTTAATATGAAATTTATATATATATATATATATATATATATATATATATAGGGAATGTTTCAAATGAGAAACTTTTACAATGAGAAAATGAGAACTTTCAATGATAGCCCTTGAATCATAATTAAAACAAATTTGCGACTGAGATTAAAACTCAATTAATCACCTCTTGTGAGACCAGCACCGTCATAGCCTCCACCACTATCGCCGCCACCACCAGGCGGCAACGGTGGCAGTAGTGGTGGTGGAGGCAGTGACGATGATGGTGGTGGCAGCAACAACGGTGATGGTGGCAGCGGCGGAGGCAGTGATGACAGCAGTGGTGGTGGCGGTGACAATGGTGGTCGCGACGACAGTGGTGGTGACGGTGGTGATGACGACAGTGGCGGCGACGGTAGTGGCAACAATGGTGGTGGTAGTGGCAGTGGTTGTGGAGGCGAAGACAACAATGGTCTCATAAAAGGTGTTTAATTGAGTTTTAATCTCAGTTGTTCATTATTTTTAATTGTAATCCAATGGCTATTATTAATTATTCTCATTTCTCATTTTAAGATGTTCCTCATTTGAAATGCCCCCTATATATATATATATATATATATAAAGATAATGTACACACCAATTTATTTTCAAAAACAATTCAATATGAAATCATTATGAAATTATTGATTGATTAAAATCAGTCAATAATAAGGGAATTTGAATATAGAGTACGAAACCCTAGTGTCGCTAATTAATATCCTAGAAACCCTAATGTCGCCAATTAGTGCCTCAGAAACCTTAATGTTGCCAATTAATACCCTAGAAACCCTACAAAACCTTTCTTTTATATATATAATATAATATAATAATATAGTTATATAATTATATTTTTATTTCAATGTGAACACCAATTTATTTTCGAAAACAATTAAATATAAAATCAATATGAAATTATTGATTGATTAAAATCAGTCAATAATAGGAGAATTTGAATGTAAAATATGAAACCCTAGTGTCGCCAATTAATACCATAAAAACCCTAATGTCGCCAATTAATATCCTAAAACCCTACAAAACCTTTCTTTTATATATATAAAGATATAAAATCAATATGGAGTTACTGATTGATTAAAATCAATTAATAATAGGAGAATTTGAATATAAAATACGAAGACCTAGTATCACCAATTAATACCACAAAAACTTTAATGTCGCCAATTAATAACTTAAAAACCCTAATGTCGCCAACTAATATCCAAAAACCCTACAAAACATTTCTTTTTTATATATAAAGATGTAAAGATAATATATACACCAATTTATTTTTAGAAACAATTTAATATGAAATCAATATGAAATTATTGATAGATTAAAATCAATCAATAATAGGAAAAATTAAATATAAAGTATGAAATCCTAGTGTTACCAATTAATATCCTAGAAACTCTAATGTCATCAATTGATGTCTTAGAAACCCTAAAGTCGCCAAAATATTATCCTAGAAACCCCACAAAACCTTCCTTATATATATATAAAGATGCATGTTTTCTTTCCCTTTTTCTTCTCAATTTGGGCATAAAGCCTTTTTGAGTGGGTCTCATTGCAGGCCATTCTTTCTTTTCCTTTTTTTAGTGGAACCAAACAAAAGAACAAGTTTCTTTCTCTTCTTTACCATTCTTTCTATTGTGTACCAAACACCGTGTTAAAGTTTGCCCCATTTCTATGCTCACTACACAGAATTGACATCCTTATCTAGTGTATACACCCATTGCATACAAGTAAAGAACGATAAGAAGAAAGGAAAGAAAAAATAATAAAAGTGATAAATGATATAATGTAAAAGTAAGAAAGATAAAAAGATATACAAGGTAAGTATAAAAATTACAAATTTGAAATAATTAAAGTTATTTTACAATAGGTAATGTTAAAGCTTTGATAATTATGAAATTATTAAATGAGATGTTAGATTTAATAAACGCTATGTTTGGATTGATGGTAGAGATGGAATAGAGAGTGATGGAATAAGAAGGTAAGTAATACCATGGTTTGGATTTTGTAAAATAGGATGGAGCTCATTAAATAATGATGGAATGAGATTTTTTTCACTCTATTTTTTACAATCATTTTTCTTCTCCTCCAATTTAGGAGGAGTGTGATGGCACTTGTAACACCCATTCATATTAAATACAATTCGTATTAATTTAGTTATGCTTATTAATTTAGTTATTAAGTTTAAGTAGATGAAAATGTGGGTAAATTTTTTCCGCTTTTATAATAGAAAATTTTCAAACTTAACAGAATTTAGAAATGGTAGTAAAAGATGAAAGATAAGACTATATGTGTGTGTGTGTGTGTGTGTGTGTGTGTGTGTCTGTGTGTGTGTGTGCGTGTCGTAAAACTATACATCGTGATTTGGTATAACAGTCATAAAATACAAAAAGACTAAACGTACATAAAAAAGATCCTATACAGAACAATACCAATCTATCATATTCCTCATACAAAAAGGAAAATACTATAATATAGGTCTTCAGATCCTCACCCACTGAAGTATCCTCTAACTCATACTCAACATTACCGGGTGTTAACGTCGTCTTCAATAATCACGATTAATCATACATAGAATAAAAAATAATGGCGTGAGGTGTTTTGTTCTAAAATCACTTTTACATGTATGGTAAGAAGTTAACCATAAAACAAAGATAAAACACAACTAACAATAGAAGGGAATCTAGGGTTTATTCTAAGTTGTATCAGACTACCCCTAATTAAGTATGGATCCATATTTCCTATTAGTGGGTAATAGTTCTCAATACAACCGGGAAGTGACTGAGAGTACATATACCTCATCAACATCATCACATGGTACAATCTTCATCATCATTAAGGAAAATAACAATTAGGATATCCATTTATAAATGTATACTCTCAAACCAATCCTGGAATGGTGAGCAATTATCGAGGTTATCGAGCTTGGTCAAGCGAATATTTCGGCTCGAGGGCGCTATCCTGGCCATTGGGACCTTCACCACTTGATGCCTACCCCCAAGACCTCCGTAAGTGGGTCCCTGCCTTTCATTCCTCACTTTACCAAACTATAGCTTCCTTAGCAGGACTATGCCAATACATGTCACTTGCTTTACATTACTCACTAATCTATCAAATTTTCACTTCTCAAACAGAGGTTTCCTTAGTCTTATTTAATTTGAGCACTAGTACAATTAACATTTATGCCTTATATTACAGAAACTAGACGATAATAATTTAACAATCATCAAAATTTAGGTAGTATAACTACTTCCCAAAATTTTAGCAGAATAACAATTTGGTAATCACAATTTAATTACCAAAATTTTAGCAGAATAATGACTTTATAATCAAAATATTATTACTAAATTTTTTCCAAAATAACAACTTAACAATTATAATTTAATTATCTAAATTTGAGCAGAATAACAACTTAGTAATTATAATTTAGTAATCAAAATTTGAACAGAGTAACAATATAGTAAAAATTTAAATTCTAACATTAAACATTATTTGAAAATATAGTAAATTGAAAGGTTTAGGAGAAAACCTTTCCTACCAACCTGTAAAGTGACAATAATTTAGAATGAACCCCATTCTCCCTATTACCTCTAAGGTGGTTAATGGAAAATATAGAATTGTTGGCACAAAGCTCTTAGGAAGAGAACTTTACTAGTTGATGGAAAACTAGTAAAATTTTAGCATAAAAACAAAGTAAAGGGATTTTTTTTTTTTCTAAAACAAAGTAAAAGGATTTTTTTTTTCTAGAGAGGGAAACTCTCTAATATTTTGGCTAGCTTGAGAGAGTGAGGATGAGTTAAAAATTCTTTCCTAAATGTATGGTATTTATAGAAGAAGAAGTAGATTAGGTGTCCAAAAAATGATATCATGCATTATGTAATAAAAACCTATTTTTATTTATTTTTATTTTGATTCTAGGGACACATACCAAACTTAGGTGGTGAATCACCCCATCTAGGCTTGGGGACGTGCTCCATCAGCTGCCTAAGCTTCCATGTGTCAATTTTTATTTGTAGGTATATTAGCTGGTACCGATAAAATCACTTATACTTGAAAACTTAACTTTTAATATCAAAATAATTTAATTTAATGTGAAACTGAACAATTACATTATTTTTAATAAAAAATGAGTTTCTAATAATTAATTTTAAATTTTATTAATTTATTTCAAATTTTATCTATTTATTTTGTATTTTTAAGCTAAAAAATTCATAATAAATCTATTTTAATTCAATAAATATCAAAATTTTTATGAAAATTCTAAAATTAAACATTTTACTATAAATGAACTAGGATTACCATTTTCACCACTTTTGGATATCAAACCAATACTAGCTAGGCTTCTGAAACACGTAGGTGCATTTTGGTCATTTTACACAGAAATTCTAGAAAATTTTTAGAAAATTTTCAAAATTATATTTTAATATATATGACATGATTTCAAGCTCAAATTGATATTTTAGTTTCAATTGAATCTTTTTTCTCATGTCAGTCTTTAATGTTGAGAAATAAGGATAAAATAGTTATTTTGTAATTTCTCCGGGTTCCGACTCGAAAAAATTATTAAAAATTATAATTAAGTAGCTCTTGAATTTATGAGTGTAATGGTGGGGATCAGAAATTTGAAATTCTTTCCCAATTTTTAGAATTAAATCGTCAAATATTAAAAATATAGTTGAAAATTGAAATAAGGGTGTTAGATTTTTCCTTGTTTTTCTTTCAAAATAAAATTTTTATAATGAAATATACTTCGTATAAAATTTTCAAAATATTTTGAGGTCAAAAAGTCTTTGGTTGTTCCTACAGTCAACTAAGGGTATTTTTGTCATTTCACAAAAATTATCTAAATAAATTTTCAAAAAATTTATAAACTTATTATTAATTATTCTAAGTATATTTATGGCTTAAAAGTAATTTTTAAGCACTTCTAACTATTTTTGTCTATTAATTTTGTTATCTGACAAAATGGTCATTTTACCAATTTTCGGGTTCCGTTCCCCAAAAAAATCTAAACTAAGTATTACTTACTAATATGAACGTAGCCATAGGGATCAAATTTTTCAGATTTTCATTCGGTTCGCTAGAAATAAATGCAGAATAATTAAGAAAATACTTTAATAGATAAAAGTATAGGTGTTCCAGTGCTCATCAAATATTTTATTATCATTGACTTTTTTTAATCTTATAGTGTTTGTCCTATATATTAGTTGTTGCTTCCCACCCCCTGTCCCACGTTTGCTTTGCATGTTTCGCTCATTATCCTTTTTTACCATATTTAACTTTATTATTTTATAGGAAGATTAAATTCGCAAAATGATGATAATAAAGGAATAAAAGTGCAATTAAGCCAAAGTTTTTTGTTGTTGTGAGAGTATAAAGTGTTTTTAATGTAAGGGTAATATGAAAATTAAAAAGTTATAACTCATTCAGTTCTGTCTTTTTTCTCTAAACAACAAAATAAAATTTTTATTCTATTCCATTATAAAATATCAAACAATGAAATGACATTTTTAATTTATTCATTCCAATTCATTTCGCTTTATTATGTTTCGATCCACTTTTTTCCATTCTCTACTACCAATCCAAACATAGCCTAAGAGTTACTCATATACTTGTTTGGTGAGATTTACAATATGTCCATACCACAGTTTTGTTCTTTTACCAAAGTTTAAACAATTAAATGTTGCAAAGCAAATTTTTCATATATACAAATTTAGATCATTTGTTTTTTAACTATGTCCTATTCCCTGTCCCATAAGTAAAAAAAATTACATATCATTTAAAACATCTACATGTACTTTTTGCTTTTCTCACATCATCCTTCACATATCTTAACACCGTTCTCTCATTCACCACTGCGTTTCTTCGCTCTAGGAGGTTGAAGCTATCAATGACGACACAACAAGACCTTACCACGCTCGTCCTCCACAACAACTGCTTCGTGAGCCTCCTCCACCAACCACTTCAACACAAAACACAAAATCAACGACGATAGGTTCGACTTCGTCTACCTCGTGTACCTTCGCAATGGGAGGCTCGGGGGGAGGAAGTACCTCCACTGTGTTTTCCATTAAACTGTTTGATAAGGGAAAATCACAAGTGTATGGTTGTTGTCAAGTAATAAAAATATTGTATCCACAAGGACTATGTTTTATGACTATCAATTCACCGTGATTTAATTAGATAAAATGAGAGAGAATTATTTAATTAGGAAGAAAGAATAATGAGAATCAAAATAAAGATTAAGAAAAGAATAAGAATGCGAGAATCATGATTATGGAAAACAAATGGTGAGGATTGGGTTTCACATTGTGACCTTAATTTTACTACCTTTGTGCTTTGACTCATTCTCATTGAAGGTGAATTAACCTAAGGTACCCTTCATTCCCTTTCAAGATACGAAGGAGTATCTAATCGAATTACCCCTACTTTTGTGGTGCTATGTTTAATTAGACCTACTAAATTCTTTGTTAATTCGAATTTTCCTCAAAGGGTTTAACCTACGTTCATGGTTTAGACCTAAGTTCCCTTCCTATGGGTCCGGTGTTTGGGTTCACTTTTCAGTACTTCTCCAAATCCCTAAGGTTATGTAAAGCAGCAACAAAATTGTTTCGTAGAATAATAACAATAGAAAGGAAATCAAGAGAGGGCAAATTTCATAAAATGGTAATACAAAATTAATTCATTAAAACTAACATAAGGCTATTCCCAATCTTAAAACAAGTGAAACTATGCAGACATAATCATGGAGAAAACAAATTAAAGAAGAAAAAACATTCAAACCTAGAAGATGAAGGAGAAGAAGAAGAAAACGATTGCCTCACTCCTAAGTCGTCACCCCCTGTAGGGTTTGGTCCCCTTTTTCCTAAGCCTAAAAGGTTTATTTATATCCAAAGTTACAAAAGGGTCCAAGCCCAAAGCAATTAAAAATAGAAAATTAATGAAAAGTTGCTTCAGTCACGCTACCCGTGGTGCTTTTTGGTAGCCTTTGTAGTGTCTTCTTAGAATTTACCACGGCCGTGGCATTTACTATGGTATGTCTCGTGGTGCTTTTTGGTGCTGTTCTTGAAATCTGCCACACTTGGGTAATCACCACACCCAACCTGTGGCGCTTTTTGGTTGCGAAATTCACTTCTTTTCTTTACTTGTAGATGCTTGTGATCCCTTCTTTGCTTGAATAAAATTTCAACAAACTCTCCATTACTCTTCCCTGGCTTCAAATCATTCCAAGTATAGATGTTTAAGCTCCAAAGCTAAATCAATCCATGCTAAAATTTCCTAAAATCCACAAATAAACACAAAAACTCACCTCAAGTGTTCTAAGTGATTAAATTAAGGAAATTAGTACCAAAACTACTTCTAATAAGCTAAAATGCAAGTAACCATACATGGATTAAAATCCAAATCATGGTATAAAATGCTACGCATCATTGTTCTATAATGAGATTCTCATCTTCTCTTCAATAAACCACCGAATCTTGTTAAAGCTCTATGGCTATTGTAGCGACTTGCGAGGGTTGCTTTTGGTCTATGATTATGTCCCAATCAAAACCTTACCAAAGCACTTGCATAACTGAAAGGCTTGTTGACTCAACATCGCATTATGAATGGTGTTAGCAATGGAGTACTTTCACTTCTTGGTGATGTCGCCAATCATTCACAGAGTTATAATGTCGTAGAATATTTTCATGAAGAGGGATATGCGAATTAAGGCAGGAGCCTTTGGGTTCTTGAGGCTTTTGGTGTGAAGGTTGGTTGGTCTTCACAGAATGTGTAACATTACCGTCTATGTTGTGAAGGATAATATGAGAAAAGTAAAAAAGTACACATGGATATTTTAAATGATTTGTAAATTTTTTATAGGTGGGACAGTGAAAGGGACTTTACATAGCAATTTCAATTACCAGTTGCCATAGTTTTACATGATTCTATGTAGTTGAATTTTGATGCCTCTGCAAGCTTCTGACAAAAAAATGGAACTATTGATATGTATGTGCATTTGTATGCTACAATTGTGTTTCATGATTCCCTATAGATCTCTTGATGAATGTGATGGAGCTACATCATAAATGAAAAAATAATTTGGTTATGAAAATAAAAGTTCTAAGCAAAGCTACTCTGGTGGTGAATTTGGTCAATCATGATTATTGAAACCTAACTAGGAGGCCAAAACAATGACAATATTTAGAATGAGGTGGTGGTGTAGTCTTTGGCTCCATCCATGAATTATTTAATTTCAATAGACGTAATGTACTATTATGTCACTACTAAAAATCAATGAATTAATGATAAGATTTAGTGACGGAAAAATGTTTTTTCCTCACTAATTTTAGAGTCACTAAATTTTAGTGTTAGATTTATTTAAAATTACATATAGAATGTTTCGTTATTAATTTTAATTTTTGTAGTAACTAATATATAATGAGATTTTATATATTTAGGGAGAACATACCAAGACCAAAAGTTTATAATTAGGTAATATAGAGTGAATATGTACGAATTCCCTTACATAATAAAACTCGTATGTTATTAAAATAGAAAAGCGTATCTATACAACTCAACCTAGGACTTAGCTATTTTCGAACGGATAAAAACAAATGATGTTTTGCAAAAATAGCAATAAACTATATTTAACAAAAACATACACCAAGTGTTTTTTTAATTATTTAAAGACTCAAATACACTAGGTGTTTGGTTTAGGTATTAAGTTATTATGAAAGTAGACAAACATACACTATGTGTTTGGTTGAGGCAATAGATTATATGAAAATAGGTAAAATTATATTAGCATTTTAGTGTTTTTTAATTATTTAAAAGACTCCAACATTAAGTATGTATTTAGATTAATTTTGTTAATTTTGAAAAAAAATTAATAAGTTTCGAGAAAATTAAAAAAAAATGCTAAACAGGAAGCGATACTAATGGTGTGCTGCTTAGGTTCACATTATTTGAATCATTCATAGTCCTAATAAAATATCAGTTAACGTGATTTTAGATAAATATTTATATTTTTTATTTTATGTTGAGGAATTAATTTTAAATTTAAAATTGATTTTGAGTTAAAGCAACTTTAGGTAGACTTTGCATTGGATAAAAAACTTTATATTGAGATTTATATTACTAACTTGCGTTTAGAATAAAAACGTAAATCATTTCACTTCAAAGTTAATTTCATGAATCATAATTATGTTTTTGTAGGGAAGACCACCAACCTTAGCAAGGATTTGTAGTAGAATTTACATATCACCTACTAATAGAAAAAATCTGATAATCAAACCCAAGTTATTGCTAGTATGAGCGGAAGACTCAACCAGATGTGTCAATCCCTATTCACAAATTGATTGAGTTAACGCAACTTTAGATAACTTTTGTATTATATAAAAAAATTTATACTTAGTTTTACTACTAACTTATTTTTAAATTAAAAACATATAAACATAAATATTTCACTTCAAAATTAATTTTATAAAATCAATTTTGCAAAAATTTGCTACGTGTTTGAATACACGTGCATTCAATTAAAACTACCAAGATTAACTTTTATCTCTTCGATACAAATTTGAGATGCTAGCTGAACCAGACATATACTTCTTCAACAAGAGACCAAATATATAATCACTCAATCATAGATGAGCTCTACGGTGAGGCAGTATTGTAAGTGGTCCACGGTGGGGCATGAGTTTTAACTTGTAACAGTAGATTCCTTCGATTTTTTTGTAGTATTCCATGTCAACATTTTAAAATAAAAATAAAAATTAAGAATGACCAAAACACCCTTCATACAAGGGTGTCGACACCGACACTGCTAACCTACGACCTCCCTTAGGCAATGCCAATCAGCATCGACAACATTTCGGTTGTTGTCGTCATTTTTAGGTTCCTCTCTCCAACATACACTCTCTCTAGCGGTCGTCTAACCGCTCTTGCTATCGCTGTAATACCATCACCCCCTCCGTCGTCGCAACACCACCACCCCTTCGAACCCTTGGTTCCGAACCTAGGGTTTCCAAATTACTGTCGAAAACAATGGGTTCCCCCATCTTTGTGATCGCGTTCGAACACCAAGCTTCGCAGAGCAACATTGGAGAGCTCTCAGTCAAACTGAGTAGCTCTGAGGCGTTCAAGTTCTCAACTAGGAACAACAGCTCTGGCTAGTTGGTTGATTTGGGTGAAAGTTCGAGAGTGCTCGAAGAAACTAGTGGCTCTAGCATTGTTGATGCGCTCCTTTTGAGTGCAACAACGTTGTCATCCCACAACCTTTGCGTAATCACACTTGGTGCTCCATCCAGATCTACGATGAGTAATGACTTTTAGGCTTTTTAAATTTAATTTTTATTTCTTGATTTATTTCTTGTAATCTGTTGTGATGAACTGTTAATGGAATATGTGATTTTTAATTTTTGGACATTTGATTTTGGATTTGATTTCATAATACCTCTTTCCATCAACTCATGAATCTGGATTTCTGAGTTTTGATATGGGTTAGTTTTCTTCCCTTTTGGGGATTCAAATAATTTGGATTTTCTAGGTTTTGATATTGGTTAGTTTTCTTCCCTCTTGGGGATTCAAATGCAACAACATGTACAGGATCAAAAATCATACCATTACAAACAGTGTCTAACTTTGACTCGAATGTGCATTCTTCTCCTCAAGACCTTAGTTTTAGAAATACAATTCATCATCCCGTGCTTGTATAAATGAAAAGGGGGTTTTCGAAGAAGGTCAAAACCTTAACTCCAACGGTGTTTCATTGCGCCATGAGGTTCATTTCAACAATGGAAATGTACATTTCAACCAACATAAATACCTACGTTTGCCATTTTTGAAATTAGAATCAGCCGATAATTAATTAGGCTCATTTGCATTCATTTTCAAACAAGGATTCACTCTACCGGATTAACATTCAGGTCTTGACAAATGCATACGACTAACATTACTATTGTAGTTAAGGACAAAATTGTAAAATACTAAATGGACAAATGTGTAACTACATAATGGAAAAATGTGTAAATAGATATATACATTTAAAAAAGTTGAAAAATGCAATTAATTGCTCAAATCGGTTGCTCACCCGTTATTTGCACCCCTCATTATTCAAAATAATGAATTCAACGGTTGTGTGTAACTGGACTACAGCATTGTAGCTGTGGTCCTTAATCATATAATAATCATTCAAAAAAGTAAAATGTAGAAAACAAAAATAAGCACAAGTAGTGGTGGGGTGGGGGAATTCAAAGTTAATGAATACCTTTTATTCTAACCAGAAACTTTTTGTCAGGAAAAGGTAAGCATGCTTGGATGCATATTCGGATTTACTTGTTTGACAGTTGTTTCTCTCTCTTGGCTTCATATAATTAATGAATAACTCACAATTACATGATATAACAAGAAAGTATCATGAGATGCCAAATAATCTCAAATATAAAAGTCATCAACAAAAGGCTAACTATGATTAAAAAAGAAGAAGAACTTAAGCATGAGCAAAAACCATAATTAATGCATACAAGACCTAAGCAAAAATCAAAATAAAATCAAAACTAGGCATAAAATAGCTCTGAATCACGTAACTCAACATATTGGGAAAGTTACTTATCAACCAATTTGTTTCTCACTTAACAATTCAAGATAACAACATGAAATTTCCTTGTCTATATATATAACAGCGGATATATAAAATAAAACACTCTAAAATAAATATAACAAAAAGTGAATGCAGAATGTAACAAAAAAAAGGACAGTGGTGAACCAAAAAAATTACAGGTTGTCATGCGTTCTACTTTGAAATAGATTTAATTTTTTGGATGCTCAGACAGAGTATTACGGGTCGAGAATCAGGTATCAATCTCTCAAAGTACAAACATCTATTTAAAGGTCCAAATGTTTTAGAGACATGATTATTTGCAAACCATACTAAATCATATTATTACAAGATATATTTAATAACACTAATATGTATTTATTTAGTACTATGTCATGTGTTGTTGTTATTATTATTTCTATTATTTTACCAAATAATTAAAAGTAGAGACATAGAATAAATTATATCAACAGTACTTTTTATAATGTATCAATGCTACAAAATTGTTTAGGAGCATTTATTTAAGAAAAAGCAAAAGTTAATTTAATAACGTCTGAACAAGACCGAGATAGTATGCATTTGTATTTTTTGTGACAAAATATGGCCAAAGGCCCAATAATACACACTCTTTAGACAATAGAAGTTAACATGGTGTTCTCTTCTCAAAAAAGCAAAATACAAGAACAAGTTGTTCCTAGACACTCTAGACATTTACTAGAGTAATCCTATCATTCTTGGCAGAAAACAAAAGAACCTCCAATTATGTCATTTCTATTACTTCATTGATCAATGTGTAATGTGCAAGGCCATTCCATAAAAATCACATACTACATTGCATCTTCTACATTAATTTGTTGATGGTAGCGATATAATTACAGTTTAACTGCAAAAGATCACATGGGAAACTATAAAAAACTGTTTGTTAGTCGTAAGGATATAATTAATAGCAATTTAACTACACATGTAAAAGCATAAAGAACTGTTGAATCGTTATAGTCAAATAAGCAAACAAATAAATACTAGGCTGTTAATTGTAAGTAAACAAGAGGAACATGCTTCGAGTACAATCCAACATCGTTGGGTTTGCAACATGTACAACCCTCATACAAATCTAACTTGTGCAACCCATGAGTGGGCATCCACCGTTAGAGTAAGAGCACACCTCGACTCTTCCAAATCCAGGCCTAAACTCCTTGAGGTGCTTGGAGTGTAAGCTTCTGATGACCATCTACATCTAGGAGGAGCTTGGTTCAATCAATTCCCCTTTCTCAACCAAAATTGGCTTTCGAAAACTAAGTTCTGAAATTTTAACACTTCCAAAGATTAGTTTCTAGAAAGAGGGTAATTTTGGGGAAAAAAATGTAAAAGGGAGTGTAGAAAGTAAGAAAGGGGAGTGCAAATAGCAATATTCCCTTTTCTTTTTTCTTTTTTTGACAAAATGTGGCCAAAGGCCCAATAATACTCACATTTTAGACATGGTGTTATTTTTAACTTATTTTAATAAAAATTTTAGTGTAATTTATCAAAATAAACTTCTTTTTAATTTATTTTAAAAAATGATTAAAGTTATGATATAAACCATCATATGAGTAAGGTTGACAATGAGTAAGATGTTATAATATCTATTCTCATATTCGCATTTAAAAAAATATCCATACTTAGACTCATACTCTCATAAGTAACAATTTTACTATTTATATCCTATTACCTACACTTTAATTAATTATAAAAAATCAATGAATAAAATAATATTAATTAGAAATATAATAATTTAATTAAAATACTATTTAAAGACTTTTTATAAAATATTACAAACATAATTATAAAACATTACAAACATTATGCAGTAACAATTTATAATCTTTTAAATGGTAAACTGGTACTCTCCAAAATTGATTAAAAAATAATATATTATACTAATTAGTTATAATTTTAATTATAAAGTAAATTAATTAACTTTATATTTAGAATTAGGATATTGAAAATGCTATAAACGCTTATTTTACTTCATACATTGAGAGAAGAAGCTTGGATTTGAGTGCGGTACAAAAAAATAGGTTAATGATTAGAGAAATGCTAGCAACACATTTTTTAACACATTCTTTTAAACATATTTTTTTATTGGTTAAAATTTATTACAAATCACAAAATTATGAAAAAGAATTATTAAATAAAATGTGAGGCCCACAAAGAGAATGTGTTGCTAACTCTCCTCGAATGATTAAGCTAAAATGAGGTCAAGAAATATTAGGAACACATTCTTTTGAACACACTATCTCTTATTGCTTGGAATTTATTAAAAATCACACAATATTGTGAGTCCCATACAATAAATCTCTCTCATAATTTTATAATTTTTAATAAATTTTAACCGATAAAAAAATATGTATTAAAAGAAGTGTGTTCCTAATGCTTGTCAACGAGATGTATTGAGGCAAAACTAAGAAAAAGATACTACCTGCTGAAAGAAAGAAACATAAATAATGTAATGGAAATGAGGACTAAAAAGAAAGGGAAAAAAAATGAGAAAATAAAAATGAGAAATATAATAAATAATGTAATAGAAAAGAAACATAAAAATAAAAAAAGAAAAAGAAAGTTCATGTATGATTATATTTATTCAAAAAAATATATTAAAGTTTTCCTTGCTGCTAGTGCCGTTGAAAAACTTGTCTAAAGGGGAATCAAATATAATTATGTTAGTCTTTTTTAGGCTATTTGGCGTGATGCGTAGCTAAACGACAACAAAAAAGAATATGGATCAACAAAATCCCAGAGAAAAGCCTGCCAAACAGAGTTCAACTACATCGGTCTTTGTCAGCTCACAATCGTTGAGGGAATGCTGTGAAATTTTTATCACACCTAAAAGTTAGAGGTTCACTTGTCATCTATAGGCGATCATTTCTACAGAAGAAGGGCCTAACAAAGGAGGAGATTGATGAAGCCTTTCGACGTGTGCCAGTAAGCGAGGTTTTTTTTAATTATTTTATCAGTCACTTAAAATTTTCTAGACTGCTTTTTCACAGGCAACCAATTAATTATTAGTTTATCAATTTCCTGTATGTTCATCTGTTTTAATCCTTACCTTTGGTTCAAAACACATGATTCAACTCTAATTGTGCAGATAGCTGGTGTAAATCAAGGTGAAGTGTCTAATATTGAAGCTTTCCTTTGTACCTTTGCATTGAGTTAAACTACATGTGAAATCTCCATTTAACTAGTTTTTCAATAAAGCTGAATTGATTCTTGCTTTAGTTACACTTTGAACATAGCGTGTTGTAATGCTGACAGATGGGCAATTGAAATCATTATCAAACAATCAACAACAAACTTTGCAGCTTGGCTTACCTGCTTCTATTGGTGTTAATGCTTCATTGCAAAGCTTATCACGCTCCAGATTTCACTGGTTCCATGCCTTTATTGCAGTTGGATTATTGGCTGCTTTAGGTGCTGAAATAGCTATAATAATTAAGGTATTACTATAATACTATTACCACCTACTGTCAGGCATGATGTCTTCCAAATTAGTATCTTAATGGATGAGTGTATATTGTTGTATTATGTTCAGTTTGTTATTGACATGTTACATCCTTTCTTGTACTTAATATATTGTTATATGCAAAAGTTTTATCACATTATTATTTGATTTTGGAAGCTTGCTCTATGTTTTAGAAGTCTATTCTCCCTCGATTAAAATCTTGGATACGTAAGGTTGTCTTAGACAATGATGATGAATAATTAAAAAAAACTGACAACAAACCAACATTAATGAAAGAAGCTACACAAGCTGCACAATCAGCTGTAGCTGTAGATGTGGCAAAAGCGAGCCAAGAAATGCTAGCTTCAAAAGGTGAAGGTTGGTTTATAGAACTTTAATTTGCATGCTATAAATTGTCTTTGATTTGTTTTAACACTCCTATTATCCTTGGACATCTATTTATGAGAAATGGCTGTCATTATCGCTGCATCTTGGTTTATACTTTGCAGAGAGGAGATACATCGTGGAAGTTGTGAGCTTTTTAGATAAGCAAGTACAAGAAATGAAATCAATGACAAATGCCATAAGAAGATTAGAAGGTAATTGAGCATTGCCATTTAATCTATTGGGCTGGCATGAGAAGTTTCCAATGCTTTGAATATTTTATTCAGGGCTTGATTTATGATTTGCTAATTGCGCTTGCAACTTTGTCAAAGAATGCATGTGATTTTGTAATCAAGGAACTTGTATATTTATAACCCCAGCCCTTTAAGAGCTAACAAGGTGGCTCATGGTGACCTAGAACTTTGACAAATATTATGCACATTTTAACTATTCTAACTACATTTCCAAAACCCAAATTGTAAGATAGTATCAAAGCCTATCCTAGAGTTGTTGTTAGGCCTATCGGGCCACCCACCATCAGGCTGTTATCAGACTACCCGCAAATGTCTAATTATGCAAACTTCACGCTCAATATATCTAATCCTCGGCGTGAGCGGTGTGTTAGTGATCCCACATCGACTAGCAATAAGGCCAAACTAAAGTATATATGTGGGAGGCAACCCTCACCTTAAAAGTCAGCTTTGTGGAGTTGAGTTAGGCCCAAACCCAAAATTGTAATATGGCATCAGAGCCTATTCTAGCAATTATTATTAGGCCTATCAAGCCACCTGCTATCAAGTCGTTATTGGACCACTCATAGATGCCCAATCTTATAAACTTCACGCTCAAGATGTTTAGTTTTCAATGTGAGGCGTGTGTGTTAGAGATCCCACATTGACTAGTGATAAGGACAAACTAGAGTACATAAATGGGGGGCAATCTTCACCTTACAAGCCAATTTTGTAGAGTTGACTTAGGCCTAAACCCAAAATTGTAAGAATTCCCTTAAATTCAATTTTCATCAACGCGTTTGAGGTTTATTGATAATTTTTCATAGCTTATCATGTCCAAAATTCTAGTAGATTTATGCTAGAAGTTTTACACAGTTACTTAGATTTTTTTTTTAAGTTCTTGATGAATATTTGTTTCTACCAAATTGCAGACAAAATATACCTTTTAAAGGAGTTTCTGTCTCTGGGCAAGAAGATCTTTGAATTAGTCAAACAAGTTCAAAGGTCAAATATAAATCGACTTAGATGGGGACCATCTAAGTATCTTTAATAAAATTTTGGCATTGTTGATCCTCATTTAAGTTGTCTAAAATAAATTTGACTTTTGATGATTGTAATTTTTTTAAATATATGTAGCAACTAATTGTGAATGGCAAAGCAGACTACAACTTGCGTTCAAGTTGTAATATTGATAATTAAGCCTCAATTAAATTAGTATTATTTTCTGAATCATTACCTATAATTAGAATATCATGTGGAGTGAGATCTTCATCCCACCTGCATTTGTTGAACCATCAACTGGTCTTCATCCAAAGTCATATAATGAGGTAGTAATTATCTAGCTTTTTTAATTATCTCTTTTGCATCCGTTGCATTGCCTTTCATTTATAGGTCATATCTGAATACTTTTCAATTATCGTTTTTGGTTATGTCTTGAAGGTCACTTTTATAGTAATCAAAATATAATGTTTATGCATTAAATGATTTGGGATTTGATTATTAACTTTTCTATTGTGGCAGCTAAAAGTGCCCAAGTTAGCACAACTAATTGAGTGTGCACAATTGAGATTTTTAACCAGGATGATGAAACTGTGATTTAAGTCTATTATGCAAGTGTTTTTTTTTATGGTACTTGTTATTAGTTATTACATTCTTGTGTGTCAGTTGCATAATTAATTCCTCATTTACTCTATTTAATTTGCATATTAGTTGATTAAAGTATTTAAGAGTATTTGTTTCCAATGAGATTTTCCATTTTGTTTATTTCATAGTTTCAGTTGAATAATCCTTCATGTGAATTGCTTCCTTCAATTCATTAGTTTCATGTATACTTGAACCTTTTGGTTCTCTGATTTTATTTTATTTTATTCTTTGTTTTGTAAGATATCTTATTTTCTCCTAGTTGTATCTTTTCATTTTTGTCTCTAAATTAATTTCTTTAAACAACTAACCAAAATTAAATATTATTTTCTCATAGTTTTTGCTAAAGTAGACAATTGAAGGAGCAAAAGCCAATTAAAATATTTAGATACTTTCTGTGGGAACTCCTATGCATCATATTTATAAATGTGAAAATAGAAGCATGATTAGGATTTGTTATTATTGTTCAAAACTTCAAATTGTGATTTAAGGCACTACTCCTCCCTGCAAACATAGAAGTTTTGAGAGAAGCCTCAAATTTAATATTTCCTTGCTGACTATAAACTTTCTTTGCTAATTTGCCAATAACATTGTGGGCCTTTCATTATATGGTGTTTAGATTTACCAACTGTTTAAACATTGATTTTAGTCATGCAATAAATTTACCTGTAGAATTATTGACCCCTCTCTACCCTATAGTCCAAATTATAGAAGTTAATTTTTTTGCCAATGCTCATTAAGCAACAAAACTGATACTAATGCTAGGAAGGAGAAACATGGAATGCATTCAAATTGGCTGAATTAGCAGACTAGATTGCATGTGTTTAAAGGAGGAATAAGGTTGGAATTAGAGGGACTGTCACTGTCCTCACAATAGAGAAGAGGATAAGTTTGTAAATAGTTAGGATAGCCGGTATAATGATATTAGAGAGGGAATGGTTTGTGGGGGAGATTGAAAAAGAAGTAGGCAAGAATTGAAAGGCAAAGGAGAGGTTTAGGATACGGAATTATCTTTTGCATCACAAGACCCCTGTTATTATCTTTCATTTTCTTTTTCTGCATTTTTCTTGAGAATTATGTATTTACAAAGGTCTACCTCTGAATAAAAGACCTAGTCCTCAATATATCTACCTATAATTTCCAGTTCCTATCCTAAACACATCCCAAGGGCTTGCATAATGCATGTGCAATGTTGAAAACCTTGAATAGATACACTTATTAAATGTTCTGATGAAAACCCCAACTAGTTGAATGGGCTAATTTAGTCTGAAATTTTGAATGGTGCAACTATGCTTTTAAGAAACTGTTTTTTTTTTTATGTGCATTTTTGTTGGCTCTAATAAATGCATCCCCTTTTGAAAGGGCATTCCCTCAAAATGACTGTTTTTGTTATCTGTCATGTAGATAAGGATGTAAAGATTTGAAAAATCTCATGCAACAACTTGTGTAATGATTCATGAATTGTTTGTAGTTTGTTCATATTTGATGGATGGATACAGAGTGTTACTTATTTATCTTTTAAGATTGTGTTAAGTTTTACAATTTTTTCTTACAAATAATGACCATCGTCCAAGAATAACCATTTGGATTTATTTTTTATTTGATTATTGTGAAAACATCATGTTTTTGAAAATATTTGACTCATGACAATTTGATAATCTCTAATTTTTCTAAATTATAAAAAAAAAGAGGTTGTTAGGGATAACTATTTTAAATTCACTTCTTCTTTGGTTACTTGAGAATCTTGTATTAGAATGCTTGAATCATGACAATTTAATAATCTCTATCTTTTTAAAAATAAAATGGATGATTTTTTTATGTTTTCATAAAAACAAAATTTTAATTAAAATTAATGAAACCCAAAAGTTTTCTAAAAATTATGTAATTTTGCTTTATCATTGCACTCAAGGATACGTAAGAGAAACAAAACACATTTGTCGAGTTAAAAATAATTCATAAATTTTCCTTATTTCAAAAATAATAAAATATGTTTTAAATAATAAATATTCTTGCATTATAAATAAAAAATATTAAAAAAATTTAAATAATAAAGTTTTACCGAATTGTATCTAGTGAAGATATGTTTCTAAAAGGATATTTTTGGAAAAAAAAAACACCTATATATCCAGACAAGTTCTACTAAAATCAAATATGAAAATTTTTAATTTGTAGGAAACATGTGTAAACATTTTTGAGAATGTTTGTGACTAAGCAAACATATTTAAGTCATTCTTAAGAATCATGATTCTCAAGATTCAAGATTTTTAGGAATTATGATTTTCGAGTATGAAAATTTTCTCTTCTACCAAACATCTTCTTGAAATAAAGATTTTGCTAATAATGGTTTTAAGAGCATTAAAATCCTTAAAAAAAAAAAATTAAACACAACTGATTATTTTACTTTTATTTACTTTTATTTTTTGAGAAAATAGGTTATGCACTGACAATGTAAAGTAGTTTTACACTATCATCCAATCATAAATAACCATTTATTGTAAGTTTATTGACTTTTATAATAAATACCTTAAAAGTCATATCAATAGTGATTTCTGATTGATTTACAGTATAAAACTTTTTACACTGACAGTACATGACCATTAAACACTTATTTTTTTGTAAAAATTGATGGAGTTATTATAATTTTTAGTTGTCATTTATAAAATCAAACTATATCAAAATAAAGTAAACCAATTACATATGTTTTTATTTTGATATTTGATGATGTTTGATTTACATACTTATAGTAGAGGACCATATTTGATTTCTTTCATTTATGTAAAATCTTTACACTAATTTATTGGTTATATATATTTGATGGTGTTTAATTAATTTTTTTTAATTTACTTTCAACTTCATTCAAAATCAAACTCTTAATTTTCTTTACCAATCTCAATTGGTTCAACTGATAAGGAATTTAACTTTTTAATATAAAATATTAAATTCGAATCTTGTTAATAATAAAATAGTTATTGAAAAAGTTTTAACTCCATAAATAAAAATGTTTAACTTGACTCAAATTAGTTGAGATCTAATGTGATTTTGGATGTGAACAATCTTGTTGGGGAGTCCGAAGCTAATAACGAGGACTGCTTAAAGAAATGAGCACTGTTTTTATATAAAATCTTTGAGTAAATTATACTATCACTTCTTGAAGTTTTATCAATTTTTTTTCGATACCTTTTTTTTTTTTTACTTCTACACTAACTCTCCTTATTTATTTAAAAAACATTACATTGATATCCTTATAAGAGAGGTTACTGTAAATGTTAAAAAAAATAGGAGGCTATGTGTAATTTCAAAAAATTTCAAGGAATTTCAATGTAATTTACTCTAAAATCTTAAGACATTGTCTATATAGATTATATCTCTTATGTATCTTTTATTGAACAATTTCTTAGAGAATATGAGACTGATCACTCATACTTAAATTTTTAACAAGTGTAAGAATAAAAATCTTTCACCTTCAAAAAGGAATAAAAGTCTTTAATTTTCTTTTCACCGTTCTTACAAAAAAAAATGTAAATGCGCGGACAAGACACGTACACATGATGATAACATAAAAAAAAAAAATTGCTCGTACTCGGATGACTCACTTACATAAGATAAGAGTGCAAAATTCCCAAACTGTTCATGTATAAATGAGATTCTGCAGTCTACTCATATATGGTCACTCTGGACCATATATAAGCTTCACAAATAATTAAAAGAGAAACGAAAACCAAAAAAATTATATTTTAATTTTGACTCACAGTAATAAGACATCCATTTATAGTTTTATTAAGTGATAGCAGATAGCAATAGCAAATACTAAATTAAATATAAAGTGATCATCAATGAGAGAGTATATATCTTGATGGGAAAGAAGAGAAATAGAATCGGTATGTAACAAAAAGAAAAAACCCAAAAAGAAATGAGAATCGGTAAAGACAGTCTCAACCACACAAAGGTACAAAAGAGACGGTAATGGGTATTCCGTCTTTTTCCATCAGCTTTTAAGTGTGTGTTTGGTAAAGAAGAGATAAATAATAAAAAAAAAAGTAGGCAGATGAAAAACAAAAAAAACAAAAATAAGTAAAAGATAAAATGAAAATGAGTGTGTTTTGTTTAAAAGAAATAAAAAAAATAGCAAAGAAAAAAAAACATAATTAATTATGTTTTGCAACATAATTGATTATGTTGCACACAAAACAAACAAAATCGATTTAGTTTGTTTACAAAATCAATTTAGTGCTTATAAAAATACACAACCTCAATTCTCAGTGCAAATTGATTTAGTTACTGTATAAAATTGATTTTGCAAACACTGTTGCAATATTTTTGTTCAAATCATCTCATATTTTGCAGGAAACTCTTAACCTGTAGGAACCGTCCATTTTTTCAAAAAAAATTCAACATTTTTATTACACCAAACAACCAATATTTTATTGTTTCCCCTCTCATCCTCCCTCCTCCCCTCTATTTCTGCTGCACCAAACACAGAAGCATCCAAAGGGCATTAACATTCACAGACTCCTCACTCTATCCTTCTGGGCCTGGCTAGTCTACGTTGCCATGTTGGTGGCCGTGACTTGCTCAATCCTTCTAAATCAATGAGATACATCATACAGGGATCCCTTCAGACCAGAAAACAAATTATACAGTGCCTGTCCTGTCACTGCACCATAATTAGTCTCCTTCACTGCAGCGTGCCAAAAGCTAAACAGTGTGGGTGAAAAACAAAGGTTACACTGAAATCTAACCTCGTAATGTATTTTACTTAAATTTGATTTTTAAATAAAAACTAGTGTTTTATAATTTTATAATATCATTGATTAATGATATTAATGATAATTTATCAAATTAAAAGAAGGCACAGAAAGGATATAGATCCTTAAGTAGTTTACATGCTCGATTTTGATTAATCCAGACTCAACGTGATTCTTGAACATTGGAAAGTGTATAGCAACAAAATCAATTTAACTAATTTTTTAACAAGAAAACCAGTAAAAAAAAATGAAAATGAAAAGTTGTGTTCTTTTACTTCAGTTAGGTGAACAAGAAAATAGTAGATTGTGTTTAAAAAAAATCGATTTTTTTTTCTAGTTAAGTGATTACAATTTGCTGTCTTAAAAAAAAAAAAATACAATTTGCTTTTATATGCACCCATAAACATTAGCGAGCTTGTGGATCAACTAACGTGGGATTATTTCAGTTTAACTAGTGATTTCGAATTTAAGTCCTAGGCATATAGTTGCGTTAAATACTCAGAGAGAGAACTTTGTCACCCGTTTCATAATAGTCTTACTTGACTTGAACAAAATTGTCTTCAATGGAAGATAATTGTGGTCTCTAACAAAAAAATAATACAAGATTTAAATATTAATAGATTCATTTAGTAAATTAATTTATGAGAGACTATGTAACTTTATCATTAATATAATGAGTTTAATAGTCATACACTGTCAGTGTAAAAAATTTTACACTATCAACCAATCAGGAATCACCATTGATATATGACTTTTATAGTATTTATTATAAAAGTCAACAAACTTACAATAAATTGTGATTTGTGATTAGATGACAATGTAAAACTACTTTACACTTTTAGTGTATGGCCTGTTTTCTCTAATATAATTAGTATAATGACATATAAATTTTTTTTATATAACTAAAATTTATAATAAATAAATATTTTTGAATATATAAATTATATTATAGTTAAAATTTGTGATAAATAAATATTTTTAAACATATAAACTATATTTTGGATTTACGATAAACAATTTATATTATGATATAATGTTATTTTTAACTATTGATCATTTCCTTTAAAAAATATTATAATTCAATTTAAAAACAAAGATGACAAGGATAAATTGAAAGAAATAAATAGTTAAAAAAATTAAATATATAAATAAAGATAAAAAGAAAGTGATTCGAGATGATCGAGAAAAATTTTTTTAGGCTAATTGTTAAATCAAATTAAATTTGAAATTAAAATTAAGAAGTACATTTGAAAGAAATAAACAATTAAAAAATAAAATTAAATGCTCAATATATAAGATTAAAATAAGACATAAGACTGAATGAGTGATAATAACTCCTGAAATCGTTATTATTTAAGAAAAACTCCTAAAAATATTCTTGTTGAAGAATAGTTCTAAAAACACCCATTCAATATGAGGATTCAGATTTATAATATAAGAGTATATTAGATTAAAATAGAATTTTAAGCTTGATAGATTAATTTCCTTTCTTTTATATATTTTAGGCTAAAATATCCTTTTGGTCTTTCATCTTATTTTTTTAAGTTTCAATTTAATCCCCTAACTAAGTTTAAAAAAAAAAATTACTTTGGTTCTTTAAAATATTATTAAATCAAATTTGTCTTTCTATTAGTTTACCATACTAACAATAACTTTAGTTGACGTGACAAATATCCATCTGATATGATATTTTTTTATAGTTTGTCTAGTGCCATCAAATTGACTAATTTAGTGTAATAAATAGACGAAAAGACCAACTTAATTTAAGACATTGTAATGAATCAAAGTAAAAAATTTAAAATTTAAAATACGAAACTAAAACTAAAAAATAAAATGAGACAAAAAGGCATTTTAGCTTATGAGATATTTATACACTTTGATTATAAAAATAATCGTTGATATATTAAATTTGTCCCTTCTAGTCCTTTCTCGACCACTTTATTTACAATCTAACATTTTGTCATATTCAATTGGGCTTTTTAACCAAAGTAGTAAAAAAAAAAGACTATTTACTAAAATAATAATAATAATAAAATAATTTACCGATTTGGGTTGTTTTAGAAAAAGGAGCGAAAACATATATACACGAAACGCATACTCAGTTGGCGACATGCGTATTTTAACAGGAGACGCCAACTCACTTGGCACCTCACGTGTAATAAATTTTTTTATATATATAACAGGAGGCGCTAACTAATGTTTAAATAATTTTTTTCTTAATATAACAGGAGACACCAACTGAATTAGCACCTCGCGTTTAAATATATATATTTTTTTTACTATAACAGGAGGCATCGGAGGCGCCACCTCGCATTTAATAATTTTTTTTTTTACCATCCCCAACACAAAATCATATTGAGGAAAAGTCTTAGTGTTCTAAAACAATGTCTTCTGGTAACAAGTTAATTGAGATACTTTCGTTTGTGTTCTTCAATGGACGAATTACTAACACTTCGAAGGGGGTCACATTTCAATGTCATGACCCTTTACCATTTAGAATAGACGAGGGCATCACACTTGATGTCCTAAAAGATAAAATACAAGACACAATTAAACCAAGCGGGGGCAAGATAGTTGGTGAAAACAAATTATTAAACGCAAGGTGGCGCCTCTTGTTATAGTAAAAAAAATTATTTAAATGCGTGGCGCCAAGTTGGCGCCTCTTGTTGTAGTAAGAAAAAAATTATTTAAACACGAGGTGCTAACTCAATTGTCGCCTCCTGTTATATAAAATAAAAATAAATTATTAAACGTGAGACGCTAACTGACTTGGCGCCTCCTGTTAAAATACGCTTGTTGCCAACTGAGTATGCGCCTTGTGTATATATGTTTTCGCCCCCTTTTCTAAAACAACCTAAATCAGTAAATTGTTTTTTTATTATGATTTTAGTTAATAATTTTTTTTACTACTGTGGTTAAAATGCCTATTCAATTGACAATTCTTGTATACACTTTCCTTTGCTTCAAGACCATTATTGTTCTCTCTCTTTTTAAATTTAATTATGGTTATGTAATGGTTTTTACTAATTACATATTATCATTAATAGAAAATTTATTAATCTTTATAATAATTGCTTTAAAAAGTATAAAAAAATCATTTTTAATCGATTAATAATAATGCATGACGATTAAACTTTGTTTTATCACCTCACTTTCGACATCTATAGTGGTGAAACTTTTACGAAAAGAAAATAACGCACACACTCTCTCTCCCTCAATATTGGTGGAGGGTATGTAATTGTATTAAGAGCAACGTTGAAAGGTACTCTTATCACATTGATTACCTGTCCTATCTTTTTCCCTTATTTTTGTCTTAACTGCAAGAATCTAGATGTCAATGATATTTTTTTGACACATATTTCAACATGTTATTGAACGGTACTGAACATGACCGAGCGGTGCTGCGCTGCATTATTTTGGGTTCATTAATTGCGAACTCCGTATATATACATACATGTAGCACGTTCTGTTTAGGAGCTTCTTACCAGAGAAGACCATTGATCTGATTCACAACCTCTCTCAATTTAACTTGGTTCCTTTGCAAGCGAGGTGCTTCTACTTGGGAACAATGGAAGGTTACGGGCATGAATCTAAGAAGCGGTTCTGGCATGCGGAGGAAGACGCAGTTCTAACTGATTTCGTAAAGAAGCATGGAACGGGGAAATGGAATCGTATTCCTAAAGTGACAGGTATATATTATACTAATATCTCATCACTAACTGGATTGACTTAATTTGCAGAACATGACACTTATATTGGTCATTCTCTTGTTTTCTTCTCATTCTGAATGTAGGGTTGAAGAGAAGCGGCAAAAGTTGCAGACTGAGGTGGATGAATTATCTGAATCCTGAAATTAAACGTGGAGATTTCTCAGAGGAAGAAGAAGACCTTGTTATTCGGCTCCACAACCTCCTTGGAAATAGGTTCTTAGACCAATTCTTATGTTAATATTATGTATCATGATACATTAATTTATATTGGTGATTTTCTTATGGCACTTATGATTAATTGCAAGTTAAAAAAAATAAGAGAATAGAATATAGATTTATATATAAGCTCTATGACTTGTAATAAAACTTATGTTTGATAGAAAAATTATTATCGCTAAAGAATGAGATGAAGTTGAGTTCATTAAAGATGAAAAATGAGAAAAAGAATACATTCATTCTCTTTGTATATTTTAACAAGAGTATTATACAGTGTTTTTATGTTTAGGTGGTCTTTGATCGCGGGGAGGGTTCCGGGGAGGACAGACAACCAAGTGAAGAACTTTTGGAATACTTATTTAAGGAAGAAGCTTGGCGTTAAGAAGCAAAAGAGCAAAGTTTGTGCCCCTCCAAAATCTATTCCAATGGTTGAACCAAAGAGTAATTGCAATAGCACACTCAAGGGTACTATGAGGAATTCATCAGAGTCTAATGGTGAAGATGAAAAGCTTGTCCAAGCAAGCTTGAGTGGTGATCTAATCGACTTCGCAAGCATGCATGAGGGGATTATGACAGATGATTTTGGCTGTACATTTTCTTTTGCTAACAGTGTGTTTGATCTATGCACTCCTTATTTGACCGGGTCTTTTCAGGAGGGTTGTTTTGGCCTTTGATTGAGTTGCCTGTAAACTCTATATCCTCTTCTGCAGAACATCTTGATGATGATTAATTTATGGTCCATCTATTATTTCTCCTAAATTAATTGCATCTCGTGTATCTGTGTGGCTATGTGCGTATGATTATATCAATAACACGTTTTACATGACATTACACGTGTGGATTACACTGTAGCTTAGCCTGAAAGAGTTTTTTTTTTTTTTAATAAGCAAAATGTATTTATTACAGTAAAAGGGCTAAGCTTTCAGCACAAAAAGTGCCCAAGATTAGCCATAGACAATACATCTAAATTCTAAACCAACCCAAAAAACAGAAAACTCCAACAAAAGCCAGCCCCGGCCATTAACCTCCTTAACAGGCTAAGCAATCCTATGTCCCACGGGCCACGAGAATGGACATCTTTATAGACCTTCAAATAGTAATTTGAAGAGTACTGTCCCACGAGAATAATCTGAAGAGTTGTCCCAAGGGGTATCTTAAAAAGTACCGGTTGCAAAGTGAAAGTTTTAATTAGAGAATTGAATTGCAGTAAGAATCCATAACTACAACAACTACTTGTTAACATTTTCCTAATTTTAGTTACAAATGGTTGATGAAGTACTGAAATTAACTTTCCATGCATAATAATACTTACGCACAAGTCATTTAGAAATTTGAACTAATTTTAAGCTGAACCTTCCCGTTCGCGAATGTGTTCAAAATCACTCGGAGTGCGCCTTTTCTGTTGCAAATGCATTATGAACTCACGTCGACATGTATTTGCATGTCAAATATAAGAAAAAAAAATGTAAAAGTTTCATATAATTGCGTCTAACCAAATAATATAAGGTAAAATTTGAGTTTCAAATATATGGAGAGAAAAATACATGCATGGTTTTGTTAACGTCGATCATTTCCGCTGATTTTAATTATCTAAAAATATGTTTTATTAAAATATATTATTATACTGAAAATACAAAAAACGTAATAAGCTTTCTTAACAAAAACCATCGCTTTTAAATGCTTTAAATCAATTCTAAAATTGATGTTAACATTTTCATAAATAAAAGAAGGATAAAACTTAGGTATAATGCCTTATGTAGGGATGATAATAGGACGTGAATTTAATAGGTACTTACAAAAAATGAAAAAATAATCATAATAAGGGGAAAAAATTATCTGTTAAAGGTCCAAGTATAGGTATTTATTCACAATATATATATATATATATAATTAAGAATGGATATGGGTAAGAATATCTTACTATCTAACCCACCTCATACTTGCGTACGTATTTAATATACTGAATTTAAAATAAAATTAATATCATACAAATCATTATATATTACTAATTAAATGTATTTTTTTTCAATATATATAATTAATTAGAATAAATGTATAGTGTAAAAGTTTTATATACTATTATCCAATTATATATTGCCATGTACGATAAGATGATTGGCTTTTTTAGTAATTGTTGTAAATGTCAAATTTAAGATGGTTTCTAATTGATTTATAGTGTAAAAATTTTTATACAGATATCAAAATTAAACTTTTAATAAATATTACACAAATTGTTATATATAAAATAAATAGTCTATACACTAATAATGTATAAAGTATTTTTATACTGTTATCTAATAACAAATCACCATATATAATATGTTTATTAATTTGTACAGTGACTATTTTGAAAGTCATAACAAAATTAATTTTTAATTAGTTGAAAGTGTAAATTTTTTTACACTAATAGTAAATAAAAATTAAACTCATATAAAATATGTGTTGCAACCAGTGTCATCACGGAATGGCAAAAAATAAAATAAAAAATAGGGACTCACCACCGTCGTTTATTAAGAGAAAACGTATGGAAAAACCCAAAAGAAAACGGTTTCAAACCAAAAAAATGGATTCGAGAGTCGATTACACGTAAAGAAGATATTAGCACCCTACAACGTATTGTTATCCTTAATTAAATGTGCAAAATTAAATAGCTTTAAAAATATTTATTTTACCCCTAAAAAAGAAATTTTTATTTTATTTAATTACAAATTTTATTATTTTTATTTATTAAAAGAATTTTATTTAAGATGAAAATATTTTATTTTTGAAAAGAAATTAATTTTATTATTTTTGAGATTGGTAGAAGTGAACCCTTGCTCCTATGTATCCTCTGGTACAAGAGGAATCAAACTCACGTAGTTTTTTTGATAAAAAATGATTTTGTGTGTTGATATTTATTATTTATTATTAAATTTGACATCACCAAGTCTTCCAACTCAAATGTGTCAAATTTACTGAATGACCAAATAAGAAACACTTCCAAAGTGGTCATTATTTAAATCTTATGATTATTATTTTTTGAGAAAAGAGTGCTTCAATTTTTAATTTGAAAATTAAACTCTCAACTAATTTTTATATTGGCTTAAAAAATAAAAGAAATGATAATTTTGTTTGCCCAAATGAAAATAATTGGAAAATCTGAAACGAAATAAGGGTGAAAAAGAATGTCAATTAGATTATATTGTAAATTTTAAAACAATAACAAAATGAAACAGAATAAGAAATTAATAGAACTAAAATTATTTTTGTATCATAATTTTTTCCTTTTTCCTTTTTTTTGTTGTTGAGATTTTTATCATATGAAAACGAACAAAATATAGAAACGAGATTGAAATGACTATGCACAAAATTGAATAGGGGATAATACTAAGTAAACAAAATAAAGGGAAAAAGAAAAGAGAGGACTTATTACTGGAAGAAAAAAAGAAGAAGAGGGATACGCTAATTTTATCTTCACACCCCGAGCATAAGTATTTTGGATATTTTATTGGAATTAACTTGATCTAACTTTTTTTTTTTTTTTCATAAAACGAAACTTAAGGATAAATATAATGATGGATCACTATTAAAATTATCCCAAAACGTTGAGCTGCCAAGCTGGTTGAGTAGGGAACAAAAACTCACAGCGAAAGTGTGATACCACATCACAAACTGCTGACTTATCCAGGAAAATATGAAACAGGACCAGTAAGATAAAAACAAATAAAGACGGAGAAAAATGACAGCACCTAAACCGTGACAAGCAACCGAATATTAGGATAAGGAAAATAAAATAAAGATGGTGGTGAGAAAGAAAAAGAAGCACTGAGATCACAAAGATGAATAAAACTCATAACACCAAGCGCAAGGCAACACAACAATAAACATATATATGACAGAGCAATTCCAGAAAAGAACTAAAAACAGTAAAAGAATGAGAAAATTAAGAACAAGATCACATAGCTAGAATGAGAGATAATGATTAATCAAGAGAACAGGAGAGAAACAAAATGCAAGAGGATTCTCACGAAGCTTCATCGCTACTGCCCGAACGTGGTCGATGTGAACCTTTGGTGCTTTGTGAATGAGGATAAGGATCCATCGGCTTAATGCTGGCTCAGAAGTTGGTTCTGTGTGGACTCATAGCAGTGCTGATGGTTGCAGAGATGATGGTGACGTTGGGTATGGCCGCTAGTTGAGTGGACCAGCGAAGTAGACTTGGTGATTTGATTTTTATGGAGGATCCAAAAGGAGTGTGCCATGGCTTTTCAGAAAGAGAATGGCAGCATATTTTTTTTTTCTTTTCAAAAGCAGAGAGTGGATCTGAGGAGGGGAGGGAAGAGAGCGAGAGGGTCTATGAGGTGCCGTGAGTGAAGAAGAAAATCAGAGAGTTGCTGCCAGTTTTTTTTTACTGTGTGAGAGATGATGAGAGTTTAGGAGAACTCTGTGTTTGGGAGAACGTTGGGGGTTGGGGTTTTGTGTGTGGGCCTTTTTTGAGAGAAAGTGCTCAGTGTTGTGTTTATTCAGTGATGCCGCCTCTGAGTTTGTGTGTGTCGCTGAAGAATACGATGGTTTTTAAGTGTGTGTCCGTGAATGGACCTGAGCCCAGTGCCTACAAATCTGTGATGCGGTGTATGACTATGAGCGTGAGGGAAATTTGTTTGCTGAGAGTGGTGAGGATTGTGGTGAGAGGATGAGTGTGTAGGGTGCGTGATTCAGAAAGTGTGTATGCTACTGTATGTGAGGGTTGGTTATGAGGGGAAAGATAGAATCCCTGTGAGTGATGTATGTGCATCTGAGAGGCTTTTCGTGAATCGTGGGTGAGGTTAGTGTATGTAAGAATCACGTGAATGTGAACAAAAAAGTGAGAGAAAAGCGAGGTAATGTGGGGCTGTGAGTGATAAAACGTGTGTTTTAGTGGGGGTAAAAAAAAGAAAGAAAGAAAAGAGAGAGTCAGAGCTGTCAAATTGAGAAGCCTGGCCATTGTTCTTTGGCGAACCGATCTGGTCCGGTCCAGTTTGCATTTGGACTTTTTTTTTTAGTCCAATCCAGTCGTATACGGGTTATCGGGTCAATTTGACTTGAATTTTTTTTGAACATATTAACGTTATTATTTATTTTAATTATTATTTTTTCTGCCAAAAATTATATAAAATTAAATTATTTAAATCATATTAAATATTTAAAATTAAATTCTACATACTTTCTAGTATAAACGAACATTTTTACTCATATATAATTGATTTAATTACTTAATAATCTCATTAAAAATATATCTTTAAACGAAATTTATTTACAAAATGAAATACCCATGCTAGCCTCTCTTTTTTTACAAACATGTGTGACTCTTTCTTTTTTAATTTTTTAAGTATATTAACATTTTTTATTTAATGTATATATATAGAGAGAGAGAGAGAGGGGCATATTATATGAGAATGGTCTTCTTAGGTGAAAATGAGAATGACTAATCTCAACCGTTAAATTAAAATGAAAATCTATATTAAAATACTTAAGAATTCAAATTTAAATCTCATATAACTGTCAAATCTTTAAAAGATTCACCAAACAAAAATCAAATCTCTAAAAAATCTTAATTATCATATTACTCTTCTTCAAGATTGCTGTTAACCTATCACCATCAACACTATGACCATTGCTGCCACCACTATCATGAGCGTCGTCACCATCATGCCTCCACCACCACCACTGTCATACCACCACCACTGCCAACAGTTATGACAGTGGTGGCGGTAGCGATTATGGTGTTGGTGGCGATGTTGGTCATGGCGGTGATGGTGACGTGTTAACACCATGACCATTGTTGTTATCGCCGTCATTGTTGTCGATCATGGTGGTGGCGGCGGCGACGATAGTGGTGGCATTAGCAGTGGTGGATGCGGTGGCAATGGCGGTGGCGGTAGTAATGGTGGTGGCTATCATGACGATGGTGGCGGTCATGGTGGTGATGACAATCTTGAAGAATAGTGACAGGATAATTGAAATATTTTAAGACGTGATAATTGATATCTTTTAGAAATTTGATTTTTGTTTGGTGAATCCTTTAGAGGTTTGATAGTTACATGAGGTTTAAATTTAAATTCTTAAACATTTTAATCTAGGCTTTCCATTTTAATTTAACGGTTGAGATTAGTCATTCTCATTTTCACCTAAAAAGACCATTCTCATATGATACGCCCTTTATATATATATATATATATATATATATATATATATATAGCACTGCAACAGTACAGGCGTGCAGCGTGGGAGAAAGCAATATATATATAACACTGCAGCAGTGCAGCATGGGAGAAAATGGGCCAGCGTGGGAGCAATATATGTATAGTGCTGCAATGCTATATATATATATATATTGGGCCAGACAAGCTGGATCAAAATGGCTCAATTCTTTTAAGTTGTTTTTTTTTAATCTAACCCAACCTTTTCTACGAACTAAGCGGACCAATCCATTTTAACAACTTTAGAGAGAGTGAGTGAAAGTGTGTGACGTGAATTACGTGAGAGCGTGAAGTGAGAGAGGGAGAAAAAGAGAATGAGGTTTGTTACGGTGAAACAGAAATGAGAATGTGAAAAAGAGCATTTTAAACTTTGTTACAGACTTTTAATGATGATTTTTTTTTCAAAATATAATTTGGATTTTTTTTAGATGGTAAAGCACATTTTATTGATTTGATTTTTATTTTTATATTTTATATTTTATTCGTTTGATTTTTTAATTGAGTAAAAAAAAACTTAGACAGTATTTTGAGTTTGAACTTAGATCAAAGTAAATAGTAAAACAAACTTTTGTTAATTTGATTTTTTATGCTATTTTTATTATTTTGATTTTTTAATTTTTACTATTTTTTGTCATTTTTCTTTGTGATTTTATTTTTGTCATTTTTTGTATTTTATTGAATTACCAGGACGAAATTGGGTGTTCACAATATGTTGCCCAAATCACTACATAATAAAAATTATTTGCGTTAATTTCATCTTTACAAATCGTTACATATATATAACTAATTAGTGTTTATATAATTTTTTGACAAATATTATTGGAGAGTGCAAATACTGGACTTACAAATTTATAAATTAATTATTTCATAAGTTTATTATAATGGATTTGAATTTATTTGAATTATTTTATTTGTTTCAAGAATTACGTGTACATTATTTTTTCGTACATTATATTTTGTGCATTAATTTATTATGTTAGATTTAACTTATGTTAAATATAATTAGTTAGTATTAATATATGATTTTTTGATATATAACAGAGTGTGTATTCACTAGTATAAGTTTACTTTAGATTTAATTTTATTTAAACTATTTTGTTTGTTACAAGCACTAAATGTATATTATATGTTTTTGTAATTAATTTTTTATGTTGGATTTAAATATTCCTTTTGTTTGTTATGCTTTTTATATTTTATTAGTTAATTATATGAAATAATCATTGAAAAATTAGTCTATATACTAACAATGTAAAGGAATTTTATGCTGTCGTCCAATCACAAATTGACACCATAACTATCTTAAAAGCCATACACACCATAATTTATGATTGATTAACAGTGTAAAACTTTTTACATTGACAATGCAAAACCATTAAACTCCTCACGAGAAAATAGGCTATGCACTAACAGTGTAAAATAATTTTATATTGTCATTTAATCAAAAATCACCATTTATGTTAAGTTTGTTGACTTTTACAATAATTATCTTAAAAATCATACTAACAGTAATTTCTACTTAGTTGACAGTATAAAAACTTTTACACTGACAGTGCATAACCATTAAATTATAAGCTTATTATCTTGAGGCTTTAGGATTAGTATGATTAGGTATATATGCTAATCGTTATTCCTCCTTTTTAGTTCCTAAAGTTTTTTGCTATTAAATTTTGTATGTGTAACTAGGAGCACATGTGACAAATATATATATATATATATATATATATATATATATATACATATATGTTTTAGGACAAAATCTATTTTTATCTTGGTTCTTTGTTTGGAACTTTTTTTTTTTAATACAACGTTCATGACAACAACATTTAAACCTATGGCATTATATAAATTTTTAAGTTCTTACCATTTATTCCTAATAAATTATACTTTGAGCTTGAATCCATGAAGGTAATATTAAAGGTTTTTTAAATAACTACCTCTGTAAAATCTAAAAATCATGTTATTTATATTTTTATACAAAGTGTCTAATTCTTACGTACATATAATTATCATATTAAGAAGTAGGTATTATTGGAAAGAAGATCCACAAAATTGTTACATACATGCTGGCTCAAAGTCACACTTTTCATAAATTGTGGTTTCATATCATTATTTTAGGATGACAGACAGCATTTAGAAAGAAAATTTTATACAAACGTTAAAACCAATGATTTGATATTCATAGTTTGACTAAAGACATATTAAAATATCTATTTACGATTAACATTACATTAGTCTAATTGAAACTGGGTTCGGATCTTTTAGGCAAGATCTTGGGTTTAAGTTTTGTGGATAAATAATTGTAATTTTGAGAAAAGATTTCACTAAAGATAGTCAGTCAGATTTTCTATCAAAGATTAGTTATTGGCAAATGCAATGAATACTTCTATTTAAAAAAAAATCCATTCACACGAAAAGCTTTTCCCGCATCAAGCACTAACCTCTTTTTATCATACAATTAGATGGTGTAATCATTCAAATAAAAAAAAATGAAAGCTTGTTGCCTTTTGTTTCCATATTATAATTGGAGTTGCGAAACTCTATTCCTTTATTAATTAAACCCAACTACATTTGTTTTTTGTTCCGAGCCAAGAATTCAAACAAAAATTTAGGTAGGATCAAATAAGCATGAAATATTTTTAGAATTCTTCATTGATACCATGTTACTTTTTTCATTCATTTCTATCTAAATCAGTCGTAGTTTTACAAATTCCATTGATGGTATGGATGAACCAATTGCTTCATAAAATTGTGTAAAAAATAGATATGGTAACCCTATAAAAAAAATCTATTTACGAAGTCGTGATAAGACCCATCATGGCTTTTTATAATTTATACAATTTTAAAAAATAATTTGAAATTATATCGAATTGATATAAACTTTGTTCAATGAAAACTGAATTATTAATATAAAATTTATATAGTAATAATATGATATATCATACGAAAAGTATAACGCACTGACAATATATATTAATTTTCTATATTAACAAAAATTGTATATTAATATGCTATATAATACTGTTAATATATTGATTGTAATCTCTATATTAATAATTTTATTTCTACTAGATAAAGTATACACATACTAGGTACAAATCTAACAACTAATCGTTAGTATATGATTTTCCCCCCCAGCAACAAGCACTACATTGGCGGCAAGCCCTGTTCATTCATGTACAAAATCAATTGGCGTATAAAAAAAAATAATTTGTAAAATTTTTCCATCTAAAAATACAACAGAAAATGGATTTCAGCCTAGCTAATTAGTATTTTAGGGACTGCAATTAATTGTGTGTCGTTTGAACTGCATACAATGCAGTTTCAAATCCGATTACTTATAAATTTTTTATTGGATTTATAATTTAATTATGAAGTAAAATATTTTAATCAATTAACATCTTGTGTAGTTCCTTTTAAACTGCACGCAGACAGTCCAAGTTGTTTTTGAGTTACTGTCAATCTGAGTCTGTATTTTAGTTCTATCCTTATCAAAACAGTAACACTATCCTGAAAATTATATATGTGGTCCTAATTGTTCTGGCGGCAGAGAATGGAATGAATTAATGTTACAGAATGGGTTTAATATTAGCTTGAATCTTTACAAATTTTGTACATAGCTCACATTATTTATATAATAATTATTTTTAAATGAAAAATAATAAATTGATGATCTGTGCCCCTTTCATATTTAAGTATGAGAAATTGTATTTATAGAACAAATTTGTATAATTTTTTGTACAACATAGAAAGAGAAATGTAAAATAAAATGAGTGAATAAATAAAGAGAGATAAAGAGAAAAAAAAATAGTGCTATAAAAGTACTATTATATAAATAATATAATAACTCTTTAAGCACTCTATTGTCGGTCCTTTCTTAGAAGTATAATGCAAAACATATTTGATGATCATGAGAATGTGAGGAACGAGAAAATTAATTTTAATGATATAAAAAATATAAATAAGTAAGAAAACTATCTCGTAAAAAGCAAATAAATATGATTTAATAGTAAAATGAAGAGATATGATATAACCTTAGTAATTAAATAAAAGGCCATAACTTTTAGAAAGGAGTCTGTTAAATTTTAATTACTTGATGAAGACAATTATATATATTAAAAAGGAAATGAAACAATTCCTTTCTATCATAATATGACTCTCATTTTTTCATCAATTATTAAAGAGCATGATAGAAAAGATTTTTATTCTTTTTTTTTATATTAAAAGATTTTTATTCTTTTTAACAAGTTCTTCAAGATTCAAGATATCAATTTGAAGTATATAAATATTACTATTTCTCTTTATCATTTTTGGTAAAAATTATAAATTCTCAAGGTTTTTATTGTGAATGATTCAAACGCAAAGTTTGCAGAAGTTTGTAAATGATTGCACAATGATTACAAATTGATTTCATGCGTCACTGTAATGTAACTTTTAGTCAAAAGGAAAGGAGGTCAACATGTATCATGTATGTGTCATAAAATTTTAAATTTTTAAGGGTAAAATACAAATTACATTTATACTTTATTTGAATAGTAAAAAAAAGTGAACGGAAAAAAAGTGGAAGGAAAAAAGTAGAAAAAAGAAAGAGAATAGAAAAAGAGATATTTTTTAGTTGTTTGTTAAGAAAGAAAGATAAAGATTTTTTTTCTTTTCTTGTTTGGTTGAGAAAGGGTAAGAGGAAAGAAAAATGTATAATTATAAAATAATACAAATATTCTTAAGTAAAAATGAGATGTAATAAAGAGAATAAAAATGTAAAATATTAAGAAAATATCCTTTTAACTTAATATTATATTATTATTTTAATAATATTGAATAAATTAAAAAAGTCATATTTTTTAAATAATTATATATCTAAAAATACTTTTATTAACATCATTTAAACAATTTATTATGTTTAAGTTATTTTTTAAATAAATATTTGTAAATTTATTTAAATTAATTTTTTTAATTGACCAAAATCTGTATATATGTTTTAAAGAGTAAGAATGTTTCATGAAACGGATAAAGAATTGCAGACGCATGTATTCATATATGCGATTTTATTTTTTTTAGCATACTTAAGTTGAGGCAATTGTGTCTTTTTAAAATAAACTAGAGTGTGAACTTCTGCGATGCACAGGTGAATTGTGGAGAGAGTAATTTTTGTAGGACACAACTTATATATAATTTCATAGATACTTTTAGTGTTATTCTCCAATTAAAATTGAAGTTTTACCTCGGTAATCTATTGTGACCTTTAGTAACAACCTTTATTATGTGAATTGTCGAGGTGAAATTCAATTCTAATTTATAGAACAATACCAAATACACCTATAAAACTACATATAAGTTTTGTCATTTTTTGTATGTATAAAAAAATATATTAACAATTTTGTTGTTTTCTTATATTGCTAAAGAAGGATCTAAAATAAGTTAAAATTTTCACAATTAAGAACTTAGTTTACTATATTATTATAAAATAATAAATATCAATTAAATATGAACTTATTCATTAATAAAAAAAATAGAAGATAATTGAATATGCTTATTTTAAATACATGTATAAAGTTGAATTTCACATTTAATTCATGAAATCAATAACATAGACAAATTAAATTACATAACAAAAATAAGAAAGTTAAATTTAACTAAAAGAACTAAAATTATTCCATTAAAACCATTTTTATGGAGTCCAATAATTTAACATCCTATAAAAATATTGGAAACAAAATAAAGTGATTGAACGAAACAATCTAAATTTAAGAACACATATTTAAATGATTAGATGTCAGCACAATTTATATTAGATATCACATTTATTTGTATTAAATTTGATATGATGTGATGCATGAATAAATTATGTGTGGGAAGATTATGTTCTATTATTTTGAAATATAATTTATAGTTAAACTTAAAATAGAAATCGAAAAAAAAATAAACTTAAAAATTAAAAATAAAAAAATAATATTTTTGTTATAATACTTGCCTGCTTTTTTTTATAAGGTATATGGACATAAAAGACAATTAAGAATCACACACATCGATCAATTACTACAAATTCTTATCAACTCCATAAATTAGTCACCTATTTCATTTTTTATTGATAAAAATATTGATAATAAAATAGTAATAATAATGATATCACGTACACATAAATTTTATCATTGTACTAAAACAAAGTCTTTTATAAATTAATTAGATGAGAAAATAATAAATAAAAATAAGTAATGATTTGCTTAAAACTTATTAAGATTTTAAATATTAAATTTGCATGAAAAAAATAATAAATAGGTCTACAATGAATTGCCTCCCATGCCAAATTCTATTTTAGTTTTTAAATTAGTTTATTTAATAACGAAAATATTGAAGATCAAAAAGACATTGATTAGCATCTAGGTGTTCGTTGATGATAGAAATTCTTAATAGTAAAATTAACATAACAATTTTGTTGATTATTTAAAAATCAAAATTCATACTTCACAAGAATTTTATTTGAAAATTAAGAATGATATGTCAAATGAGAAGACCTTATTAATATGAGAGTTAGATGATCAAGTGAATTTAGTTTTAACCACTAAATCTAAACTTGAACAATAAAGATTAAAACATAAAGATAACTTCTTAACTTAATCACATGGGTATGATTTCATAGCTCATTTGACATAAATAATTACTAATATTAAATGTTAAAATTGTTAAATATAATAGTTTCATCTTTAATAAATAATTTATATTTCATTCCATTAATTCTTAAAGACATTTTTAAATAACATGATTTATAATTTATAATTAAGGCCAATTACGTTAATTATATATATTTATGAATTACATTAATTATATTAAATTTTACATTCTAAAATAATATACATATCCTTAATTATTATAATATATAATATATAAAATCTTTTGTAAAATTTTCATTACCTTATTTTAAAATAATTATCTTTATTAAATTAATAATTATTACCATAATTATTGTTATTATACTATATATTATAATATATAGGAATAGATTATAAATTATATTATTATAATATATACTTTAAATATAATATAAAATTACACACACACACATATGTATATATATAGATACATACACACACTGTGTGTGTATGTATCTATATATATACATATATGTATGTAAGTATGTATATATACATACACACACACACACACATAATTTCAGAGATAATCAATATAATCATGTTTTATTACACAAAAATTCAAATTGATTTTACAATTTAATACTTATGAAATCCTAATGAAAACTTTAAAGAACTCTATTTAAAGCTAATAAAATCCTACTGTCACCAATTAATGTCCCTGAAACCTTACAAAACATTTCTTTTTTATATATATAAAGATAAAGATATATTATATTATTAATTCTATATTATATAATTTATATTACTGATTCTATATTATCTAATATTATATATATTATATAATTTATTTATTATTTCTAAAGTAGGGATGTTTAGCAATAATGTAGACGTTTAATATGAAATTATATATATATATAAAGATAATGTACACACCAATTAATTTTCGAAAACAATTTAACATGAAAGTATTGATTGATTAAAATCAATCAATAATAAGGGAATTTGAATATAAAGTACGAAATTCTAGTGTCGCCAATTAATATCCTAAAAACCCTAATGTTGCCAATTAGTGTATCAGAAACCTTAATGTTACCAATTAATACCCTAGAAACCCTAAAAAACCTTTCTTATTTCAATGTGAAATATAATATAATATAATTATATAATTATTTTTTTATTTCAATGTGAACAACAATTTATTTTCAAAAACAATTTAATATAAAATCAATATGAAATTATTGATTGATTAAAATCAGTCAATAATAGGAGAATTTGAATAAAATATATGAAACCTTAGTATCACCAATTAATACCACAAAAACCCTAATGTCGTAAACAATGCCTTAGAAACCCTAATGTCGCTAATTAGTACCCCATAACCCTACAAAATCTTTCTTTTATATGTATAAAGATATAAAATCATTATGGAATTATTGATTGATTAAAATTAGTCAATAATAGGAGAAATTGAATATAAAATGCGAAATCCTAATATCGTCAATTAATACCACAGAAACCTTAATGTCACCAATTAATGCCTCATAAACCCTAATGTCGCCAATTAATACACATAAATCCTACAAAACCTTTCTTTTATATATATAAAGATATAAAGATAATGTATACACCAATTTCTTTTCGGAAACAATTTAATATGAAATCAATATGAAATTATTGATTGATTAAAATTAGTCAATAATGGGGGAATTTAAATATAAAGTACGAAATCTTAGTGTCGCCAATTAATATCCTAGAAACCTTAATGTCGCTAATTAATGCCTCAAAAATCCTAATGTCGCCAATTAATATCCTAGAAACCCTACAAAACCTTTCTTTTATATATATATATATATGCATGCTTTCTTTCCCTCTTTCTTCTCAATTTGGGCATAAAGCCTTTTTGAGTGGGCTTCACAGCAGGCCATTCTTTCCTTTCCTTTTTTTTTAGTAGAACAAAACAAAAGAACATGTTTCTTTCTCTTCTTTTCCATTCTTTCTAGAGTGTACCAAACACCGTGTTAAAGTTTGCCCCATTTCTATGCTCACTAATAATAAAAGTGATAAATGATATAATGTAAAAGTAAGAAAGATAAAAAGATATACAAGTTGAGTGTAAAAATTAGAAATTTGAAATAATTAAAGTTATTTTACAATAGATAATGTTAAAGTTTTGATAATTATGAAATTGTTAAATAAGATGTTAGATTTAACTAATGCTATGTTTGGATTGGTGGTAGAGATGGAATAAGAAGGTAAGTAATACCATTGTTTGGATTTTGTAAAATAGGATGGAGTTCATTAAATAATGATGGAATGGGATCCATTTCACTCTATTTTTTACAATCATTTTTCTTTTCCTCCAATTTGGGAGGAATGTGATGGCATTTGTAACACCCATTTATATTAAATATAATTCGTATTAATTTAGTTATTAAGTTTAAGTAGATGAAAATAGGGGTAAATTTTTTTCGCTTTTATAATAGAAAATTTTCAAACTTAATAGAATTTGAAAATGATAGTAAAAGATGAAAGATATGACTATATATATATGTCGTAAAATTGTACATTGTGATTTGGTATAATAGTCATAAAATACAAAAAGACTAAAAGCACATAAAAAAGATCCTATATAGAGCAGTACTAATCCATCCTATTCCTTATACAAAAAGAAAAATACTATAATATAGGTCTTTAGATCCTCGCTCGTTGAAGTATCTTTCGACTCGTACTCAACATCATGGGACGTTAACATCGTCTTCAATAATCACGATCAATCATACATAGAAGAAGAAATAATGGAGTGAGGTGTTTTGTTCTAAAATCACTTTTACATGTATGGTAGGAAGTCTACCATAAAACAAAGATAAAACACAACTGACAATAGAAGAGAACCTAGGATTCATTTTAAGTTGTATCAGACTAACCCTAACTAGGTATGGATCCATACTTCCCAAGAGTGAGTAATAGTTCTCAACATAACCAGGAAGTGACTGGGAGTACATATATCTCATCAACATCATCACATGGTATAGTCCTCATCATCATTGAGGAAAATAATAATTAGGATATTTATTTATAGAGGTATACTCTCAAACCAATCCTGGTATGCTAAGCAGTTATCGAGGTTATCGAACTTGGTCAGGCAAATATCCCCTGCTCAAGGGCGCTACCTGGCCATTGGGACCTTCACCTACTCGATGCTTACCCCCGAGACCTCCACAAGTGGGTCCATGCCTTTCATTCCTCAGTATACCAAATTGTAGCTTTCCTAGCAGGGTGTCATGCCACTGCATGTCACTTGCTTTACATTACTCATTAATCTATCAAATTCTCACTTCTTAAACAAAGGTTTTCCTAGTTTCATTTAATTTGAGCACCGGTACAATTAACATTTATGCCTTATATTGCAGAAATTATATGATAATAATTTAACAATCATAAAAATTTTGGCAGTATAACTACTTACCAAAATTTTAGCAAAATAATGACTTAATAATCAAAATATTATTACTAAAATTTTAGCAAAATAATAACTTAACAATTATATTTTAATCATCTAAATATGAACAGAGTAACAACTTAGCAATTATAATTTAGTAATCTAAATTTGAGCAAAGTAACAACTTAGCAATTATAATTTAGTAATCAAAATTTGAACAGGGTAACAATATAGTAAAAATTTAAATTCTAACATTAAACATTATAACATTATAGGAAAATATAGTAAATTGAAAGGTTTAGGGGAAAACCTTTCCTACCAACATGCAAAGTGGCAATAATTTAAATATAACCCCACTCCCCCCATTACCTCTAAGGTGGTTGATGAAGAGAATAAAATTATTGGTGGAAAGCTCATAGGAAGAGAATTTCACTAGTTGATGGAGAACTAGTAAAATTTTAGCATATAAACAAAGTAAAAAGATTTTTTTTTCTAGAGAGACAAACTCTCTAATATTTCAGCTAGCTTGAGAGAGTGATGATGAGTGAAAAATTCTGTCCCAAATGCATGGTATTTATAGAAAAAGTGGATTAGGTGTCCAAAAAGTGATGTCATGCATTATGTAATAAAAACCTATTTTTACTTATTTTTATTTTTATTTTAGGGACACATATCAAACTTAGGTAGTGAATCACCCAATCTAGGCTTGGGAACGTGCTCCACTAGCTATCTAAGCTTCCATGTGTCAATTTTTATCTGTAGGTAAATTGGCCTATACAGATAAAATTGCCTATATTTGAACAATTAGTTTTTAATATCAAAATAATTCAATTTAATGTGAAACTAGACAAATACATTATTTTCATCAAGAATAAGTTTCTAATAATTAATTTTAATTTTCATTAATTTATTTCAAATTTTATTTATTTATTTTGTATTTTTAAGCTAAAAAATTCATAATAAATCCATTTTAATTCAATAAATGCCAAAATTTTTATAAAATTCTAAAATTAAATGTTTTACTATATTACCATTTTCACTATTTCTGAACGTTAAACCAATACTAATTAGGCTTATGAGGCACTAAAGGGTATTTTAGTCATTTTACATAGGAATTTCAGAAAATTTTCAAAATTATATTTTAATATATATGACATGATTTTAAGCTCAAATTGACATTTTAATGTTAATTGAAACTTTTTTTTATGTTAGCCCTTAATCTTGAGAAATAAAGACAAATTTGTCATTTTCTAATTTCTCCAAGATCCGGCTTGAAAAAATTATTAAAAGTCACGATTAAATAGCTCTTGAATTTTTTAGTGTAATGGAAGGGATCAGAATTTTGAAATTTCTTCTCGATTTTTAGAATTAAATCATCAAATATTAGAAAAATAGTTGAAATTTTGAAATAGGGATGTTAGATTTTTCATTATTTTTCTTTCAAAATAAAATATTTATAATGAAATATACTTAGAATAAAATTTTCAAAATATTTTGAAGTTAAAAAGTCTATGGTTGGTTCCTGTAGTCAACTAGGGATATTTTGGTCATTTCACCAAAATTATCTCAATAAATTCTCGAAAAATTTCTAAAATTATTATTAATTATTTTAAGTATATTGATGACTTAAAAATAATTTTTAAACACTTCTAAGTATTTTTGTCTATTAATTTTGTTATTTGACGAAATGGTCATTTTACCAATTTTTGGGCTCCATTTCCCAAAAAAAATCTAAACTAAGTATTACTTACTAATACGAATGTAACAATAGGGATCAAATTTTTGAGATCCCCATCTGGTCCTCTAGAAATAAATACAAAATAATTAAGAAAATAATTTAATAGGCAAATGTAAGGGTGTTACGGCGCTCATCAAATATTTTATCATCATTGACTTTTTTTAATCTTATTGTGTTTGTCCTATATATTAGTTCTTGTTTCCCACCCCACTCGTCCACGTTTGCTTTGCATGTTTCGCTCATTGTCCTCTTCTCCCATAGAAGACTAAATTCACAAAATGATGATAATAAGGGAATAAAAGTGCAATTAAGCCAATAAAATATAAAGTTTTTTTTTTGTGAGAGTATAAAGTGTTTTTAATGTAAGGGTAATATGAAAATTAAAAAGTTATAACTCATTCAGTTCCATCTTTTTTTTTTTCCAATCAATAAAATAAAATTTTTGTTCCATTCCATTATAAAATATCAAACAATGCAATGACATTTTTAATCTATTCATTCCAATTCATTTCGCTTTATTATGTTCTTATCCACTTTGTTCCATTCTCTACTACCAATCCAAACATAGCCTAAGAGTTACTCACATACTTGTTTGGTGAGATTTATAATGTGTCCATATCACAGTTTTGTTCTTTTACCAAAGTTTAAACAATTAAATGTTGCGAAGCAAAAATTCCATATATACGAATTCAAATCATTTGTTCTTTAACTATGACCTATTCCTTGTCCCACAAATGAAAAAATGACATATCATTTAAAACATCTACATGTACTTTTTGCTTTTCTCATATCGTCCTTCACATATCTTAATGTTGTTCTTTCATTCATCACTGCCATTCTTCACTTTAGGAGGTTGAAGCTATCGATGACGACACAACAAGACCTTACCACACTCTTCCTCCACAACCACTGCTTTATAAGCCTCCTCCACCTACCACTTCAACACAAAACACAAAATCAATGACGATAGGTTTAACTCCGTCTACCTTGTGTACCTTCACAATGGGAGGCTAGCGGCGAAGAAGTACCTCCACTGCGTTTTCCATTAAGTTGTTTGATAAGGGGAAATCACAAGTGTACGATTGTCGTCAAGTAACAAAAATATTGTATCCACAAGGATTATGTTTTATGATTATCAATTCACTGTGATTTAATTAGATAAAACAAGAGAGAATTATTTAATTGGGAAGAGAGAATAATGAGAATCAAAATAAAGATTAAGAACAAAGAATAAGAATGCAAGAATCAAGATTATGGAAAACAAATGGTGAGATTAGGTTTCACATTGTGATGTTTAATGAATTAAATTTACTACCTTTGTGCTTTGACTCATTCTCATTGAAGGTGAATTAACCTAAGGTACCCTTTGTTCCCTTTCAAGATACGAAGGAGTATCTAATCGAATTACCCCTACTTTTGTGGTGTTATGTTTAATTAAACCTACTAAGTTCTTTGTTAATTCAATTGTTCCTTGAAGGGTTTAACCTAGTTTTGTGGTTTAGACCTAAGTTCCCTTCCTAAGGGTTCGGTGTTTGGATTCACCTCTTAGTACTTCCCCAAATCCCTAAGGTTATGTAAAGTGGTGACAAAATCATTTCACATAATAATAACAATAGAAATAAAATCAAGACAAGACAAAATTAATTCATTAAAACAAACATAAGACTATGCCCAATCCTAAAACAAGTGAAACTATGTGGACGTAATCATGGAAAAAACAAATTAAAGAAGAAAGAATATTCAAACCCAAAGGAAGTAGGAGAAGAAGAAGACGATTGCGTCACTCCTAAGTCATTGCCCCTCGTAGGGTTTGGTCCCCTTTTTCCTAAGCCTAAAATGTTTATTTATATGCAGGGTTACAAAAGGGTCCAAGCCCAAAGCAATTAAAAATAGAAAACTAATGAAAAGTTGCGTCAGTCACGCTACCGATGGTGCTTTTTGGTAACCTTTGTAGTGTCTTCTTGGAGTTTACCACGACTATGGCATTTACCATGGTCTGCCCCGTGGTGCTTTTCCTGAAATCTGCCACACTTGTGGCAATCACCACACCCAGCTTGTAGCGCTTTTTGGTTGCAGGATTCACTTCTTTTCTTTATTTTTCTTCAAGTGTAGATGCTTGTGATCCCTTCCTTGCTTGAATAAAATTTCAACAAACTCTCCATTGCTCTTCCTTGGCTTCTAATCATTCCAAGTCTAGATGCTTAAGCTCCAAAGCCAAATCAATCCATGCTAAACTTTCCTAAAATCCACAAACAAACATAAAAAACACACCTCAAGTGTTCTAAGTGATTAAATTAAGGAAATTAGTACTAAAATTACTCCTAATCAGCTAAAATGCAAGTAACTGTACATGGATTAAAATGAAAATCGGTATTAAATGCTATGCATCATTGTTCTACAATGAGATTATCATCTTCTCTTCGGTAAACCACCAAATCTTGTCAAAGCTCCACGACTATTGTAGCAACGTGAGAGGGTTCCCTTTGGTCTATGATTATGTCCCAATCAAAACCTTACCAGAGCACCTGCATAACTGAAAGGCTTGTTGACATGGCAAGTGAGGCTCGACATCTAGTTGCGAACAGTGTTAGCAAAGGAATACTTTCACTTCTTGGTGATGTCATCAATCATTCATAGAGTTATAATGTCGTAGAATATTTTCATGAAGAGGGATATGCGAATTAAGGTGAGAGCCTTTAGGTTCTCAAGGCTTTTGGTGTGAAGCTTGGTTGGTCTTCACAGAAAGTGTAATATTATCGTCTATGTTGGGAAGGATACTATGAGAAAAGTAAAAAGCACACATGGATATTTTAAATGATGTGTAAATTTTTTACAGGTGGGACAATGAAAAGGACACAATTAGGGGACAAGTGATTTGAATCCTATATACCATATATAGAAATGAGTCATCAAAAGTGCAAATTGGACTTTACACAGTAATTTCAATTACTAGTTGCCATAGTTTTACATGATTCTATGTAGTTGAATTTTGATGCCTCTACAAGCTTTTGACAAAGAAATGGAACTATTGATATGTATGTGCATTTGTATGCTGTAATTGTGTTTCATGATTCCCTATAGATCTCTTGATGAATGTGATCTAACTACATCATAAATGAAAAAATCATTTGGTTATGAAAGTAATTCTAAGCAAAGCTACTCCGGTGGTGAATTTGGTCAATCATGATTATTGAAACCCAACTACAAGGCCAAAACAATGACAATATTCAGAATGAGGTGGTGGTGTAGTCTTTGGCTCCATCCATAAATTATTTAATTTCAATAGACGTAATAAACTAATATGTCACTACTAAAAATCAATGAATTAATGATAAGATTTAGTGACGAAAAAAATGTTTTTTCGTCACTAATTTTAGAGTCACTAAATTTTAGTGTTAGATTTTTTTAAAATTACATATAGAGTGTTTCGTTATTAATTTTAATTTTTGTAGTAACTAATATATAATGAGATTTTATATATTTAGGGAGAACATACCAAGACCAAAAGTTTATAATTAGGTAATATAGAGTGAATATGTACAAATTCCCTTACATAATAAAGCTCATACATTATTAAAATAGAAAAATGTATCTTTACAACTCAAACTAGGACTTAGCTATTTTCAAACGGATAAAAGCAAATGATGATTTGCCAAAATAGTAATAAACTATAGTTAACAGAAACATACACTGAGTGTTTTTTTAATTATTTAAAAGACTCAAATACACTAGGTGTTTAGTTTGGGTATTAAGTTATTATGAAAGTAGACAAACATACACTATGTGTTTGGTTGAGGCAATAGATTATATGAAAGTAGGTAAACTTATATTAGCATTTTAGTGTTTTTTAATTATTTAAAAGACTCCAACATTAAGTATGTATTTAGATTAATTTTGTTCATTTTGAATTAAAAATTAATAACTTTTGAGAAAACTAAAAAAATGCTAAACAGGAAGCGATACTAATGGTGTGTTGTTTAGGTTCACATTAATTGAATCATTCGTAGTCTTAATAAAATATTAGTTAACGTGATTTTAGATAAATATTTATATTTTTTATTTTATGTTGAGGAATTAATTTTAAGTTTAAAATTGATTTTGAGTTAAAGCAACTTTAGGTCGACTTTCCATTGGATAAAAAAATTTATATTGAGTTTTATACTACTAACTTGCTTTTAGAATAAAAACAATTAAACATAAATCATTTTACTTTAAAATTAATTTCATGAATTAGAATTATGTTTTTGTAGGGAAGACCACCAACCTCAGTGAGGATTTATAATGAAATTTACATATCACCTACTAACAGGAGAAATTTGATAATTGAACCCAAATTACTGCTAGTATGAGCGAGGACTCAACCAGATGTGTCAACCCTTGTTGACAAATCGATTTTGAGTTAAGGCAACTTTAGATAACTTTTGTATTATATAATTTTTTTTTACTTAGTTTTACTACTAACTTATTTTTAAAATAAAAACATATAAACATAAATAATTTCACTTAAAAATTAATTTTTAATTAAAATTAATTTTATAAAATCAATTTTGCAAAAGTTTACTGTGTGTTCGAATACGTGTGCATTCAATTGAAACTACAAAGATTAACTTGTATGTCTTCGATACAAATTTGAGATGCTAGCTGAACCACACATGTACTTCTTTAGCAGGAGACCAAACATATAATCACTCAATCATAGATGAGTTCTACAGTGAGGCAATATTGCAAGTGATCCACAGTGGAGCATGAGTTTTGACATGTACTAGCAAATTCCTCCAGTTTTTTTATAGTATTCACATTAGCATATTTTTTTAAAAATTTGAGAATGACTGAAACACCCTTCGTACAAGGGTGTTGACATCGACACTGCTAACCTACGACCTCCCTTAGGCAATGTCAATTAGCATCGACAACATTTCAGTCGTCCCTGTCATTTTTAGATTCCTCTCTCCAACACTCTCTTTTTATCGGTCGTGCAATTGCTCCTACTACCACTGCAACACCATCACCCCCTCCGCTGCCACAACACCACTACCCCTTCAAACCCTCGATTCCGAACCTAGGGTTTCCAAATTACTATCGAAAACAACGGGTTCCCCCATCTCTATGGTTGCATTCGAACACCAAGCTTCGCAAAGTAACATCGACGAGCTCTCCATCAAGCTGAGTAGCTCTGGGGCGATCAAGTTCTCGACTGGGAACGATGGCTTCGGCCAATTGTCCAATTTGGGTGAAAATTCGAGAGTGCTCAAAGAAACTAGAGGCTCTAGTATCGTTGGTGTGCTCATTTCGAGTGCAACAACCTCGTCATCCTACAACCTTTGCACAATCACACTTGGTGCTCCATCCAGATCTACTATAAACAATGACTTTTAGGTTTTTTAAATTTAATTTTTATTTATTGAATTATTTCTTGTAATCTGTTGTGATGAAGTGTTAGTGGAATATGTGGTTTTTAATTTTTGGACATTTGATTTTGTATTTGATTTCATAATACCTCTTTCCATCACCTCATGAATTTGGATTTTGTGGGTTTTGATATTGGTTAGTTTTCTTCCCTTTTAGGGATTTAGATAATTTGGATTTTCTGGATTTTGATATAGGTTAGTTTTCTTCCCTCTTGGGGATTTAGATGCAGCAACATGTACAGGACCAAAAATCATACCATTACAAACAGTGTCTAACTCTGACTCGAACGTGCATTCTTCTCCTTAGGACCTTAATTTCATAAATACAATTCATCATCTTGTGCTTGTACAAATGAAGAAAGGGTTTTCGAACAATCTCAAAACCCTAACTCCAACGGTGTCTCATCGTGCCATGAACTTCGTTACAACAATGGAAATGTACATTTCAACCAACATAAATACCTGTTTGCCAGTTTTGGAATTAGAATCACACGATAATTAACTAGACTCGTTTGCATTCACTTTCAAACAAGGATTCACTCCACTAGATGAACATTCAGGTCTTGACAAATACATACGACATGACATTACTATTGTAGTTAAGGACAACATTGTAAAATACTAAAGGGACAAATGTGTAACTATGATATGGACAAATTTAAAATAGATATATACATTTTTAAAAAAATGGAAAATGTAATTAATTGCTCAAACCTGGTTGCCCATCCATCATTTGCACCCCTCATTATTCAAATAATAAATTCAATGGTTGGATGTATCTGGACTACAGCATTGTAATCATTGTCCTTAATCATATACTAATAAGTAGTGGTGGAGTGGGAGGATTCAAAGTTAATGAATACCTTTTATTTTCACCACAAACTTTTTTTGATAGGAAAAGGTAAGCATGCTTCGATGCATGTTTGGATTTACTTGTTTGACAATTGTTTCTCTCTCTTGGCTTCATATAATTAATGAATAACTCACAATTACATGATATCTGTTTGGATAAAACTTTTCTATAAGTACTTATGGGAGAAAAAAATAAGAACAAAAAGTGAAATTAGCTTCTTCATAAGCTAAAATTAGCTTATGCATAAGCTAATTTGTAGAAGCTTTCTCATATTAACTTCTTCAAAATCTAATTTTTAACTTATGCATAAGCTAATTTTAGCTTATGGAGAAGCTTATTTCATTTTTTTTTCTTATTTTTTTCTCCTATAAATACTAATGGAGAAGTTAATCCAAACAGCCCCATAACGAGAAAGTATCATGAGATGCCAAACAATCTCATATATGAAAGTAATCAACAAAAGGCTGACTATGATTAAGAAAAAAGAAGAACTTAAGCATGGGCAAAAACCATAATTAATGAATACAAGACTTAAACAAAAATCAAAATAAAATCAAAATTGTGCATAAAATACCACTGAATCACGTAACTCAACATATTGGGAAAGTTGCTTATCAACCAATCCGTTTCTCACAAAACAATTCAAGAGAACATGAAATTTCCTTGTCTATATATATAACAACGGATATGTAAAATAAAACACTCTAAAATCAATATAACGAAAAGTGAATGCAGAATGTAACAAAAAAAAGAAGGATAACAGTGAAAAATAAATTACAGGTTGCCATGCGTTCTACTTTGAAATAGATTTAATTTTTTGGATGCTTAAACAGAGTATTACGGGCCTAGAACCAAATATTAATCTCTCAAAGTACAAACATCTATTTAAAGTTCCACATGTTTTAGAGACATGATATCTGCAAACCATACTACATCATATTATTACAAGATATATTTAATAATACTAATATGTATTTATTCAGTACTATGTCATGTGTTGTTGTTATTATTATTACTATTATTTTACCAAATGATTAAAAGCAGAGATGTAGAATAAATTATATCAGCAGTACTTTTTATAATGTATCAATGCTACAAAACTATTTAGGAGCATTTATTTAAGAAAAAGCAAAAGTTAATTTAATAACGTCTGAACAAGACCGAGGTAGTACACATTTGTAATTTTTGAGACAAAATATGGCAAAAGGCCCAATAATACACACTCTTTAGACAATAGAACTTAACACGGTGTTCTCTTCTCAAAAAAGCAAAATACAAGAACAGGTTGTTCCTATAGCTTGTGAGATGTTTGCTTAACAACTATGTTAGCCAACATTAGCTTGCCTAATACTGATTAACAAAGAACTATCTTAAAAACTCTAGACATTTACTAGAGTGATCTTATCATTCCTGGCAGAAAACAAAACAACCTCCAATTATGGCATTTCTATTACTTCTATAATCAATGTGTTATGTGCAAGGCCATTCCATAAAAATCACAGGCTACATTGCATCTTCTGCATTAATTTGTTGGTGGTAGTGATATAATTACAGTTTAACTACACAAGATCACACGGGAAAGTATAAAAAACTATTTGTTGATGGTAAGGATATAATTAATAGTAGTTTAACTACACATGTAAAAGTATAAAGAATCGTTGAACCGTTATAGTCAAATAAGCAAACTGACAAATACTAGGCCGTTAATTGCAAGTAAACAAGAGGAACATGTTTCGAGTACAATCCAACGCCGTTGGGTTTGCAACATGTACAACCTTCATACAAATCTAACTTGCGTAACCCATGAGTGGGCATCCACCATTAGAGTAAGAGCACACCTTGACTCTTCCAAAATCAAGCCTAAACTCCTTAAGGTGCTTGGAGTGTAAGCTTTTGATGACCATCTACATCTAGAAGGAACTTGGCTCAACCAATTCCCCTCTCTCAACCAAAATTGGCTTTTGAAAACTAAGTTCTGGAATTTTAACATTTTCGAAGATTAGTTTTTGGAAAGACGGTAATTTTGGGGAAAAAAATATAAAGGGGAGTGTAAAAAGTAAGAAGGGAGAGTGCAAATAGTAATAGTCCCTTTTTTTTTGACAAAATGTGTCCAAAGGCCCAATAATACACACATTTTAGACATGGTGTTATTTTTAACTTATTTTAATAAAAATTTTAGTGTGATTTATCAAAATAAACTCTATTTTAATTTGTTTAAAAAAATGATTAAAGTTATGATATAAACTATCGTATGAGTAAGGTTGACAATGAGTATGATGTTATAATATCTATTCTCAAATTTGCATTTTAAAAAAAATATCCATATTTAGACTCATACTCCCATAAGTAACAACTTTACTATTCATATCCTATCACCTACACTTTAAATAATTATAAAAAATCAATGAATAAAATAATATTAATTAAAATATGGTAATTTAATTAAAATACTATTTAAATATTTTTTATAAAATATTACAAACATAATTATAAAACATTACAAACATTATGCAGTAACAATTTATAATCTTTGACATGGTAAACTAGTACTCTCCAAAATTGATTAAAAAATAATATATTGTACTACTTATTTATAATTATAATTATAAAGTAAATTATTTGACTTTATATTTAGAACTAGGATATTGTAAACGCTTATTTTACTTCGTGCATTAAGAGAAGAAGCTCATATTTGAGTGCAGTACAAAAGAAATAGGTTAATGATTAGAGAAATGTTAACAACATATTTTTTAACACACTATTTTAAACACACTTCTTCATATTAGTTAAAATTTATTACAATCACAAAGTTATGAAAAGAATTATTAAATAAGATGTGAGACCCACAAAGAGAGTGTGTTGCTAACACTCCTCAAATGATTAAAGCTAAAATGAGGTGGAGAAATATTAGAAACACACTCTTTTAAACATAGTATCTCTTATTAGTTGAAATTTATTATAAATTACACAATTTTGTGAGTCGCACAAAATATATCTCTCTCATATTTTTATAATTTTTAATAAATTTTAACCGATAAATATATATATATATTAAAAGGAGTGTGTTCTTAATACTCATCAACGAGGTGTATTGAGGCAAAACTAAGAAAAAGATACTCCCTGCTAAAAGAAAGAAACATGAATAATGTAATGGAAATGAGGACTAGAAAGAAAGGGAAAAAAGAAAAGAAAATGAAAATGAGAAATATAATAAATAATGTAATAGAAAAGAAACCTAAAAATAAAAAGAAAAAGAAAGTTCATGTATGATTGATTATATTTATTCAAAAGAAATATGTTAGAGTTTTCCCTGCTAATAGTGCCTCTAAAATACTTTTCTAGAGGGGAATCAAATATACTTATGTTTAGGCCATTTGGCGTGATGCTTGGCTGAATGACAACAAAAGAGAATATGGATCAGTAAAATCCTAGAGAAAAGCCTGCTAAACAGAGTTCAACTACATCGGTCTTTGTGACCTCACAACCGTTGAAGGAAGAACAAGTTCAAAATGCTATGAAATTTTTATCACACCCAAAAGTTAGAGGTTCACTTGTCATCTATAAGTGATCATTTCTACAGAAGAAAGGCCTAACAAAGGAAGAGATTGACGAAGCCTTTCAGCGTGTGCCAGTAAACTAGGTTTTTTTGATTATTTTATCAATCACTCAAAATTTTCTAGACTACTCTTTCACAGGCAACCAATTAATTATTAGTTTATCAATTTCATATATGTTCATCTATTTTAATTCTTACCTTTGGTTCAAATCGCAGGATTCAATTCCAATTGTGCAAACAGCTAGTGTAAATCAAGGTGAAGTGTCTAATATTAGAGTTTTCCTTTGTACCTTTTGATTGAGTTAAACTGCATGTGAAATCTCCATTTAACTAGTTTTTCAATAAAGTTGAATTGATTCTTACTTTAGTTACACTTTGAACATAGCTTATTGTAATACTAACAGATGGGCAATTGAAATCATCATCAAATAATCAACAACCAACAAACTTTGCAACTAGGCTTACCTGCTTCTACTGATGTTAATGCTTCATTGCAAACCTTATCATGCTTCAGATTTCACTGGTTCCATGCCCTTATTGCTGTTGGATTACTGGCTGCTTTAGGTGCTGAAATAGCTGTAATAATTAAGGTATTACTATAATACTATTACCACCTACTATCATGTATGTTGTCTTCTAAATTGGTATCTTATCAGATGAATGCATATTGTTGTACTATGTTTAGTTTGTTATTGACTTTTTACATCCTTTCGTGTACTTAATATATTGCTATATGCAAAAGTTTTATCACATTGTTGTTTAATCCGCACTTAACTTTGGAAGCTTGCTCTATGTTTTAGAATTCTATTCTCCTTTGATTAAAATCTTGGATACGTAAGGTTGTCTTAGACAATGATGATGAATAATCAAAGAAAACTGATGACAAACCAACATTAATAGAAGAGGCTGCACAAGCTACAAATCAACTGTAGCTGCAAATGTGGCAAAAGCGGGCCAAGAAATGATGGCTTCAAAAGGTGAATGTGGGTTTATAGAACTTTAATTTGCATGCTATAAAATGTCTTTGATTTGTTTTAACACTTCTACTATCCTTGGACATCTATTTATGAGAAATGACTGTCATTATCGATGCATCTGGGTTTATACTTTGCAGAGAGAAATACTTCATGGAAGTTGTGAGCTTTTTAAATAAGCACGTACAAGATATGAAGTCAATGACAAATGCCATAAGAAGATTATAAGGTAATTGAGCATCGCCATTTAATCTATTAGGTTGGCATGAGAAGTTTCCAATGCTTTGAATATTTTATACAGGGCTTGATTTATGATTTGCCAATTGTGCTTACAACTTTGTCAAAGAATGCATGTGGTTTTGTAATCAAGGAACTTGTATATTTATAACCCATGCCTTTAAGAGCCAACAAGGTGGCTCATGGTGACCTAGAGCTTTCACAAATATTATGCACATTTTAACTATTCTAATTGCATTTCCAAAACCAAAATTGTAAGATGGTATCAAAGTCTATCCTAGCGTTTGATAGGCCCACCCGCTATCAGGCCGTTATCGGACCACTCGCAGATGTCCAATCCTACAAACTTTACGCTTAATATGTCTAATCCTCAGTGTGAGCGGTGTGTTAGTGATCCCACATCGTCTAGTAATAAGGCCAAACTAGAGTATATATGTGGGGGGGGGGGGGGGGGGCCCTCACCTCAAAAGCCAGTTTTGTGGAGTTGAGTTAGGCCCAAACCCAAAATTGTAAGATGGCATTAGAGCCTATTCTAGCGATTATTATTGGGCTTATTAGGCCACTTGCTATTAAGTCATTATAGACCACCCACAGATGTCCAATCTTACAAACTTCACGCTTGAGATGTTTAGTTCTTAGAGTGAGGCGTGTGTGTTAGAGATCCCACATCGACTAATGATAAGGCCAACCTATAGTACATAAATGGGGGGCAATCTTCACCATATAAGCCAGTTTTGTGGAGTTGAGTTAGGCCCAAACCCAAAATTGTAAGAATTCCCTTGAATTCAATATTCATCCATTCATTTGAGGCTTATTGATAAATTTTGATGGCTTATCATGTCCAAAATTCTAGCAAATTTATGTTGGAAGTTTTACAAAGTTACTCAGATTTTTTTTTTAAAGTTCTTGATGAATATTTGTTTCTGCCAAATTGTAGACAAAATATACCTTCTAAAGGAGTTTCTGTCTCAGGGCAAGAAGATCTTTGAATTAGTCAAACAAGTTCAAAGGTAAGATATAAATTGACTTAGATGGGGATCGTCGTAGTATTTTTAATAAAATTTTGGCACTGTTGATCCTTATTTAAGCTGTCTAAAATAAATTGACTTTTGATGATTGTAATTTTTTAAAATATATGTAGCAACTAATTGTGAATGGCAAAGCAGACTACGACTTGCATTCAAGTTGTAATATTGATAATTAAGCCTAAATTAAATTAGTCTTATTTTCTGAATCGTTACTTATAATTAGAATATCATGTAGAATGAGATCTTCATCCCCACCTGCATTTGTTGAACCATCAACTGGTCTTCATCCAAAGTCATATAATAAGGTAGTAATTATCTAGCCTTTTTAGTTATCTCTTTTGCATACATTGCATTGCCTTTCATTTATGGGTCATATTTGAATGCTTTTCAATTATCGTTTTTGGTTATGTCTTGGAGGTCACTTTTATAGTAATCAAAATATAATGTTTATGCATTAAATGATTTGGGATTTGACTATTAACTTTTCTATTGTGGCAGCTAAAAGTGCCCAAGTTAGCACAACTAATTGAGTGTGCACAGTTGAGATTTTTAACCAGGATGATGAAACTATGATTTCAGTCTATTATGCAAGTTTTTTTTTTGTTGGTACTTGTTATTAGTTATTACATTCTTGTGTGTCAGTTGCATAATTGATGCCTCATTTACTCTATTTAATTTGCATATTAGTTGATTAAAGTATTTAAGAGTATTTGTTTCCAATGACATTTTCCATTTTGTTTATTTCAATTAAGATATAGTTTTAGTTGAATAATCCTTCATGTGAATTGCTTCCTTCAATTCATTAGTTTCATGTATACTTGAACCTTTTGGTTCTCTGATTTTATTTTATTTTATTCTTTGTTTTGTAAGATATCTTATTTTCTCCTAGTTGTATCTTTTCATTTTTGTCTCTAAATTAATTTCTTTAAACAACTAACCAAAATTAAATTTTATTTTCTCATAGTTTTTGCTAAAGTAGACAATTGAAGGAGCAAAAGCAAATTAAAATATTTAGATGCTTTCTGTGGGAACTCCTATGCATCATATTCATAAATGTGAAAACAGAAGCATGATTAGGAATAGTTATTATTGTTCAAAACTTTAGATTGTCATTTAAGGCACTGCTCCTCCCTGCAAACATAGAAGTTGTGAGAGAAGCCTCAAATTTAGTATTTCCTTGTTGACTATAAACTTTCTTTGCTAATTTGCCAATAACATTATGGGCCTTTCATTATATGGTGTCTAGAACTACCAACTGTTTAAACATTGATTTTAGTCATGCAATAAATTTACCTGTAGAATTATTAACCCCTCTCTATCTTGTAGTCCAAATTATAGAAGTTAATTTTTTACCAACACTCATTAAGCAACAATTGATACTAATGCTAGGAAGGAGAAACATGGAATGCATTCAAATTGGCTAAATTAGTAGACTAGAATGCATGTGTTTAAAGGAGGAATAAGGTTGGAATTAGAGGGACTATCACTGTCCTCACAACAGAGAAGAGGATAAGTTTGTAAATAGTTAGGATAGTCAGCATGATGATATTAGAGAGGGAATGGTTTGTGGGGGAGATTGAAAAAGAAGTAGGCAAGAATTGAAAGGCAAAGGAGAGGTTTAGGATACGGAATTATCTTTTGCATCACAGGACCCCTATTATTATCTTTCATTTTCTTTTTCTGCATTTTTCTAGAGAATTATGTATTTACAAAGGTCTACCTCTGAATAAAAGAGCTAGTCCTCAATATATCTACCTATAATTTCCAGTTCCTACCCTAAACACTTCCCAAGGGCTTGCATAATGCATGTGCAATGTTGAAAACCTTGAATAGATACACTTATTAAATGTTCTGATGAAAACCCCAACTAGTTGAATGGGCTAATTTAGTCTGAAATTTTAAATGGTGCAACTATGCTTTTAAGAAACTGTTTTTTTTTTTATGTGCATTTTTGTTGGCTCTAATAAATGCATCCCCTTTTGAAAGGGCATTCCCTTAAAATGATTGTTTTTGTTATCTGTCATGTAGATAAGGATGTAAAGATTTGAAAAATCTCATGTAGCAGCTTATGTAGTACATATGAAAGTGTTCATTGCCTAAGTTTTGACAACTGCTTAGTAGCGATTAATGTGTTGTTTGTAGTTTGTTCATATTTGATGGATGGATACAAAGTGTTACTTATTTATCTTTTAAGATTTTGTTAAGTTTTACAATTTTTTCTTGCAAATAATGGCCATGGTCCAAGGATAGCCATTTGGATTTACTTTTTATTTGATTATTGTGAAAACCTCATGTTTTTGAAAATATTTGAGTCATGACCATTTAATAATCTCTAATTTTTCTAAATTATAAAAAAAATAGGTTGTTAGTGATAACTATTTTAAATTCACTTCTTCTTTGGTTACTTGAGAATCTTATATTGGAATGCTTGAATCATGACAATTTAATAATCTCTATCTTTTTAAAAATAAAATGGATGACTTTTTTTATATTTTCATAAAAATAAAATTTTAATTAAAATTAATCAAACCCAAAAGTTTTCTAAAAAATTATGTAACTTTGCTTTATCATTGCACTCGAGGATACGTAAGAGAAAAAAAACACATTGGTCGAGTTAAAAAAAATCATAAATGTTCCTTATTTCAAAAATAATAAAATATGTTTTAAATAATAAATATTCTTGAATTATAAATAAAAAATATTAAAAATTTTAACATAATAAAGTTTTATAGAATTGTATCTAGTGAAGATATTTTTCCAAAAGGATATTTTTGAAAAAAAACACTTATATATCCAGACAAGTTTTATTAAAATCAAATATGAAAATCTTTAATTTGTAGGAAACATGTATAAACATTTTCGAGAATATTTGTGATTAAGCAAACATATCTTAGTCATTCTTAAGAATCATGATTCTTAAGGTTCATGATTTTCAGAAATTATGATTTTTGTGTATAAAAAATTTCTCTTCTACCAAACACCTTCTTGAAATAAAGATTTTACTAATAATGGTTTTAAGAGCATTAAAATCCTTTTAAAAAAATTCAAACACAACCGATTATTTTACTTTTATTTACTTTATTTTTTTGTAAAAATTGATTGAGTTGGTTTTAATTTTTAGTTGTCATTTATAAAATCAAACTATATCAAAATAAAGTAAACCAATTACATATGTTTTTACTTTGATATTTGATGATGTTTGATTTACATACTTATAATAAAGGACCATATTTGATTTCTTTCATTTATGTAAAATCTTTACACTAATTTATTGGTTATATGTATTTGATGGTGTTTAATTAATATTTTTATAATTTACTTTCAACTTCATTCAAAATCAAACTCTTAATTTTCTTTACCAATCTCAATTGGTTCAAGTGATAAGGAATTTAACTTTTTAAAATAAAATCTTAAATTCAAATCTTGTTAATAAATAAATAGGTATTGAAAAAGTTTTGACTCCATAAGTAAATATGTTTAAGTTGACTCAAATTAGGTGAGATCTAATGTAATTTGGATGTGAATAATTTTGTTGGAGAGTTCGAGGCTAATAACGAGGACTACTTAAAGAAACGAGCACTGTTTCTATATAAAATATTGAGTAAATTATACGAGACTTTTTGGAGTTTTATCAATTTTTTTTCGAAGTTATTGTAAACGTTAAAAAATAAGAGATTATGTGTAATTTCAAGAAATTTTGAACAATTTTAGTATAATTTATTCTAAAATCTTAAGACATTGTCTATACAGATTATATGTCTTATATATCTTTTATTGAACAATTTCTTAGTGAATGAGACTGATCACTTATAGTTAAGTTTTTAACAACTGTAAGAATAAAATCTTTCACCTTAAAAAAAAAAAGAATAAAAGTCTTGAATTTTCTTTTTACCGTTCTTACGAAAAAAAAATGAAAATGCGCGGACAAGACACGTACACATGATGATAACATTAAAAAATAAATAAAAATGCTCGTACTCGGATGACTCACATAAGATAAGAGTGCAAAATTCCCAAACTGTTGATGAATAAATAAGATTCTGCAGCCTACTTCTAGACTTTAAACTCTGGACCGTACATAAGCTTCACAAATAATTAAAAGAGAAACGAAAACCATAAAATTTATATTTTAATTTTGACTAATTGTAATAAGACATCCATTTATAGTTTTATTAAGTGATAACAGATAGCAGTAGCAAATACTAAATTAAATATAAAGTAATCATCAATAAGAGAGTATCTATCTTCATGGCAAAGAAGAGAAATGTGAATCGGTATGTAACAAAAAAGAAAAAACATCGGTAAAGACAATCTCAACCACACATAGGTATAAAAGAGACGGTATTGCGTATTCTGTCTTTTTCCATCAGCTTTTACTAAGTGTGTTTCATAACGAGGAAAGAAATAAAGAAAAAAATAGGTAAGTGAAAAAAAAAGAAAAGAGAAATAACTAAGAAATATAGTAGAAATAAGTGTGTTTAGTTTAAGAAAAATAAAAAAAATAGAAGAAAAATAGGAAATAAATAAATAAATAAAATAACATAATTGATTATGTTTTGTGACATAATCGACTATGTTGCAAACAAAACAATCAAAATCAATTTAATTTATTTACAAAATCAATTTAGGACTTATAAAAATACACATTCTCAATTCACAAGACTGAGGCAAATTGATTTAGTTGTTGCACAAAATTAATTTTGCAAACATGGTTGTGGTATTTCTGCTCAAATTGTTTCATTTTTGCAAGGAACTCTTAACCTGTGCGACCCACCCATTTTTTCAAAAAAATTTCAACATTTTTACTACACCTAACAACCAACATTTTACTGCTCCCCTCTCATCCTTCCTCTTCCCCCTCCTCCCTTTTATTTCCGCTGCACCAAACACAGAAGAATCCAAAGGCCATTCACATTCACAGACTCCTCACTCTATCCTTCTGGGCCTGGCTAGTCTTTGTTGCTATGTTGGTGGCCGGGACTGGCTCTATCCTTCTAAATCAATGAGATACATCATACGGGGATCCCTTCAGACCAGAAAACAAATTATACAATGCCTGTCCTGTCAATGCACCATAATTAGTCTCCTTCACTGCAGCGCACCAAAAGCTAAACAGCGGGGGTTAAAAACAAAGGTTACAATGAAATCTAACCTCGTAATTTATTTTACTTAAATTTGATTTTTAAATAAAAACTAGTGTTTTATAATTTTATAATATAATTGATTAATGATAATTTATCAAATTAAAACAAGGCACAGAAAGGATATAGATCCTTAAGTAGTTTACATGCTCAATTTTCATTAATCCAGACTCAAAGTGATTCTTGAACATTGGAAAGTGTATAGCAACAAAATCAATTTAATTAATTGTTTAACAAGAAAACCAGTAAAAAAAATGAAAATGAAAACTTGTGTTGTGTTACTTCAGTTTGGTGAACAAGAAAATAGTAGATTGTGTTTAAAAAAAATCGGTTTTTTTTTTCTAGTTAAGTGATTACAATGTGCTGTCTTCAAAAAAAAAAAGTACTATTTGCTTTTATATGCACCTATAAACACCAACGAGCTTGTGGATCAACTAACGTAGAGTTATTTCAGTTTAATTAGTGTTCTCGAGTTTAAGTCCAAGGCATATAGTTGAATTAAATACTCAGAGAGAGAACTTTGTCACCCGTCTCATAATAGTTTTATTTGACTTGAACAAAATTGTCTTTATAAAAGATACTTGTGGTCTCTAAAAAAAATAATACGAGATTTAAATATTAATAGATTCATTTAGTAAATTAATTTATGAGAGACTATGTAACTTTATCATTAATATAATTAGTATAATGACAGATAAATTTTTTATACAACTAAAATTTATAATAAATAAATATTTTTGAATATACAAATTATATTATAGTTAAAATCCATAATAAATAAATATTTTTGAACATATAAACTATATTTTGGATTTACGATAAACAATTTATATTATGATATAATGTTATATTTAACTATTGATCATTTCTTTTAAAAAAATATTATAATTGAATTTAGAAACAAAGATGACAAGGATAAATTGAAAGAAATAAACAATTAAAAAAATCAAATATATAAATAAATATAAAAAGAAAGTGATTCAAGATGATTGAGAAAACTTTTTTTAGGATAATTGTTAAATCAAATTAAATTTGAAATTAAAATTAAGAAGTACATTTGAAAGAAATAAACAATTAAAAAATAAAATTAAATGCTCAATATATAAGATTAAAATGAGACATTTGATTGAATGAGTGATAATAACTCCTAAAATTGCTCTATTAGAAGTCCTAAAAATATTCTTGTTGAAGAATAGTTCTTAAACACTCATTCAAGATGTGAGAATTCAGATTTATAATATAAGAGTAGATTGGATTAAAATAGAATTTTAAACTTGATAGATTAATTTCCTTTTTTTTATATATTTTAGACTAAAATACCCATTTGGTCTTTTATCTTATTTTTTTAAGTTTTAGTTTGATCCCCTAACTAAGTTTAAAAAAAACTTACTTTGGTCCTTTAAAATATTTGTTAAATCAAATTGATCTTTCTATTAGTTTACTATACTAACAGTCACTTTAATTGACGTGACAAATTAATATCTAGCTGATATGATATTTTTTATAGTTTGCCAAGTATCATCAAATTAACTAATTTAGTGTAATAAATCAACGGAAAGACCTACTTAATTTAAGAGACACTGTAATGAATCAAAGTAAAAAATTTAAAGTTAAAATACAAAACTAAAAGTAAAAAATAAAATGAGTGACAAAAAAGGCATTTTAGCTTATGAGATATTTATACACTTTGATTATAAAAATAATCGTTGATATATTAAATTTGTCCCTTCTAGTCCTTTCTCGACCACTTTATTTACAATCTAACATTTTTTCGCACTCAATTGACAATTCTTGTATACACTTACCTTTTCTTCAAGACCATTATCGCTCTCTCTCTCTCTCTCTTTTTAAATTTAATTATGGTAATGTAATGGTTTTTACTAATTACATATTATCATTAATAGCAAATTTATTAATCTTTATAATAATTGCTTTAAAAATTATAAAAAAAAATCATTTTTAATCGATTAATAATAATGCATGACGATTAAACTTTGTTTTATCACATCGCTTGCGACATCTTTAGTGGTGGAACTGTGACGAAAAGAAAATAACGCACACACTCTCTCTCACTCAATATTGATGGAGGGTTTGTAATTGTGTTAGGAACAACGTTGAAAGGTGGTCTTATGACATTTATTACCTTTGCTATTTTTTCCCCTTATTTTTGTCTTCTTACCTGCAAGAATCAAGATGCCAATGATATTTTTTGACGCATATTTCAACACATTGTTGAACAGTACTGTACATGACCGAGTGGTGCTGCGCTGCATTATTTTGGGTTCATTAATTGCGAACTCTGTATATATACATACATGTATAGCACGTTCTGTCTAGAAGCTTCTTACCAGAAAAGACCATTGATCTGATTCAAAACCTCTCTCAATTTAACTTGGTTCCTTTACAAGCGAGGTGCTTCTACTTGGGAACAATGGAAGGTTACGGGCATGAATCTAAGAAGCGGTTCTGGCATGAGGAGGAAGACGCAGTTCTAACTGATTACGTAAAGAAGCATGGAACGGGGAAGTGGAATCGGATTCCTAAAGTGATAGGTATATATTATATTATCTCATCACTCACTGGATTGACTTAATTTGCAGAACATGACACTTATATTAGTCATTCTCTTGTTTTCTTCTCATTCTAAATGTAGGGTTGAAGAGAAGCGGCAAAAGTTGCAGAATGAGGTGGATGAATTATCTGAATCCTGAAGTTAAACGTGGAGATTTCTCAGAGGAAGAAGAAGACCTTCTTATTCGGCTCCACAACCTCCTTGGAAATAGGTTCTTAGACCAATTCTTATGTTAATATTATGTATCATGACACATTAATTTATATTGGTGATTTTCTTATGGCACTTATGATTAATTGCAAGTTAAAAAAAATAAGAGAATAGAATATAGATTTATATATAAGCTCTATGACTTGTAATAAAAGTTATGCTTGATAGAAAAATTATTATAGTTAAAGAATGAGATGAAGTTGAGTTCATTAAAGACGAAAAGTGACAAAAAAAATACATTCATTCTTTTTCTATATCTTACATCAATAGTCTTTTTACCCGTGTATCTCTTTCACAGTTTAACAAGAGTATTACCCAATGTTTTTATGTTTAGGTGGTCTTTGATCGCAGGGAGGATTCCGGGGAGGACAGACAACCAAGTGAAGAACTTTTGGAACACTCATTTAAGTACGAAGCTTGGCGTTAAGAACCAAAAGAGCAAAGTTTGTGCCCCTCCGAAGTCTATCCCAATGGTTGAACCAAAGAGTAATTGCAATAGCACACCCAAGGGTACTATGGGGAATTCATCAGAGTCTAATGGTGAAGGTGAAAAGCTTGTCCAAGCAAGCTTGAGTGGTGATCTAATCGACTTCGCAAGAATGCATGAGGGGATTATGACAGATGATTTTGGCTGTACATTTTCTTTTGCTAACAGTGTGTTTGATCTATGCACTCCTTATTTTACCGAGTCTTTTCAGGAGGGTTTTTTTGGCCTTTGATTGGGTTACCTGTAAACTCTATATCCTCTTCTGCAGAACATCTTGATGATGATTAATTTATGGTCCATCTATTATTTCTCCTAAATTAATTGCATCTCGCGTTCGTGTGTGGATATGTGCGTATGATTATGTCAACAACACGTTTTACATGACATTATACGTGTGGATTACAGTGTAGCTTAGCCTGAAAGAGTTCTTTTTTTTTTTAATAAGCAAAATGTATTTATTAAAGTAAAAGGGCTAAGCTTTCAGCACAAAAAGTGCCCAAGATTAGCACAGTATAGACAATACATCTAAATTCTAAACCAACCCAAAAAACAGAAAAAATCTGACAGAAAACTCCAACAAAAGCCAGCCCCGGCCATTAACCTCCTTAACAGGCTAAGCAATCCTATGTCCCACGAGAATGGACATCTTTATAGACCTTCAAATAGTACTTTGAAGAGTACTATCCCACGAGAATAATCTGAAGAGTTGTCCCAAGGGGTATCTTAAAAAGTACTGGTTGCAAAGTGAAAGTTTTAATTAGAGAATTGAATTACAGCAAGAATCCATAACTATAACAACACTACTTGTTAACATTTTCCTAATTTTAGTTACAAATGGTTGATGAAGTACTGAAATTAACTTTCCATGCATAATAATACTTACACACAAGTCATTTAGAAACTTGAACAAATTTTAAGCTGAACCTTCCCGTTGGCGAATATGTTCAAAATCACTCGGAGTGCGCTTTTTCTGTTGCAAATGCATTATGAACTCACACGTAAAATACAAGAAAAAAAATGTATAAGTTTCATATAAGAGAGTTGCTACGTATCCTCATAAATAGAGTGGTTTTGGAACAATTAGTTTTTAGACAAATAAAAACTTAAGTTGTTGCCATGTCATCTATTTTACTATCTAGTTAAAAAAACTTTTATCGATTTCAATTTAGTCTTTAACTAATTAAAATTTATTTTTCTTTTAAATATAAAATTATAATTATTTCAATTTAAAAAATCTGATTATTGTTTTAAATATATTTTAATCTTTCTAAATCCTATTCACCTCCTTGATGCAAAACCAAACAATAAAAGGAATGAAAAGAAAAAAAAATATATCAAACATATCATGTGTGTACATATCACCAAAAAGAAAATAAAGATAGGTCTATGTATAGAGCAGAGACAATGAAGACAACAATGCTAGTACCTTTGGCTTTGCACAGAAACGGTTGTAGTAAGTTATAGAGAGAAATACACAGAAACGAAAAAGTTTTTAGCTATTGGCGTGTGAAAGACAGTTAAACTTTTGTAGTCTAAAAATTAACTGTTCCAAAACCCCTAAAATTTATAAGGGTACAGTAGAATTTCTCTTCATATAATTGCTTCTAACCTAATAACATAAGGTAAAATTTGAGTTTCAAATATATGGATAGAAAAATACATGCATGGTTTTGTTAACGTCGATCATTTCAGCTGATTTTAATTATCTAAAAATAATATGTTTTTATTAAAATATATTATTATATCGAAAATACAAAAAACGTAATAAGCTTTGTTAACAAAAATCATCACTTTTAAATGCTTAAAATCAATTCTAAAATTGATGTTAACTTTTTCATAAATAAAAGAAGGATAAAACTTAGGTATATGTAGGGATGATAATTGGACGAGAATTTAATAGGTACTCACAAAAAATGAAAAAATAATCACAATAAGGGAAAAATTATATGTTAAAATGAATTTGGGTACAAAAAAAAAGGTATTTATTCACAAAAAAAAAATTATAATTAAGAATGGAAATGGGTAAGAATATCTTACTATCCAACCCACCTCATACTTGCGTACGTATTTAATATACTGAATTTAAAATAAAATTAATATCATACAAATAATTATATATTATTAATTGTATTTTTTCAATATATATAATTAATTAGAATAAATGTATAGTGTAAAAGTTTTATATACTATTATCCAATCATATATTGCCATGTATGATAAGATGATTAGCTTTTTTAATAATTGTTGTAAACGTCAAATTTAAGATAGTTTCTAATTGATTTATAGTGTAAATATCTTTATACATGTATCATAATTAAACTAATTTTAATAAATATTACAAAAATTGTTATATATAAAATAAATAGTCTATATACTAACAATGTATAAAGTATTTTTATACTGTTATCTAATAACAAATCACCATTTATAGTATGTTTATTAATTTTTACAATGACTATTTTGAAAGTCATAACAAAATTAATTTTTAATTAATTGACAGTGTAAAATTTTTTACACTAATAGTGAATAAAACTTAAACTCTATATATAAAATATGTGTCGCAATCGAGGTCATTGCGAAACGGCAAAAAATAAATAAATAAAAGAAGGGAGTCGCCACCATCGTTTGTTAAGGAAAAACGTATGAAAAAATTCAAAAGAAAATGGTCTCGAACCAAGAAAATGGATTCGGGAGTTGGTTACACGTTGCAAAGGTACTAGCATCTTACAATGTTTGTCATAAAAAGGTTAACCTTAATTAAATGTACAGAATTAGATAGCTTTAAAAATATTTATTTTACTCCAAAAAAAGAAATTTTTTATTTTATTTAATTATAAATTTTATTATTTTTATTTGTTAAAAGAATTTTATTTAAGATGAAAATATTTTATTTTTAAAAAGAAATTAATTTTATTATTTTTGAGATCGACAAGAGTGAACCCTGTTCCTACATATCATTTGGTGCAAAAGGAATGTATTCTTTGGTAGAAAAAGATTGTGTACTGATATTTTTTATTTTATTTTTTATTTATTATAATTTTGACATCACCAAATCGTTCAATTCAGATCTGTCAAATTTACTAAATGACCAAATAAGAAGTACTTCCAAAGTAATCACTATTTAAATTTTATGAGTATTATTTTTTGAGAAAAGTGTACTTCAATTTTTAATTTGAAAATTAAACTCTCAACTAATTTTTATATTGGCTTAAAAAATAAAGAAATGATAATTTTGTTTGCCCAAATGAAAATAATTGGAAAATCTGAAAAATAAGGGTGAAAAAGAATGTCAATTTGATTTTATTGTAAATTTTAAAACAATAACAAAATGAAACGGAATAAGAAATTAATAGAACTAAAATTATTTTTGTATCATAATTTTTTCCTTTTTCCTTTTTTTTTTTTTTGAGATTTTTATCATATGAAAATGAACAAAATATAGAAACGAGATTGAAATGACTATGCACAAAATTGAATAGGGGATAATGCTAAGTAAACAAAATAAAGGAAAAAAGAAAAGAGAGGACAGAGACAACGCTCAATCTTTTTTTTTTTTAATGAGTTTGAACTAATTTTATTACTGGAAAAAAAAAAAAAAGAGGGATACGCTAATTATATTTTCACACCTAAGTATAAGTATTTTGGATATTTTACTGGAATTAACTTTATCTAACTTTTTTTTTTATCATAAAACGAAACTTAAGGATAAATGTAATGATGGACCACTACTAAAAATATCCCAAAACGTTGAGCTACCAAGCTGGTTGAGTAGGGAATAAAAAGGCTTTTTTACCCTGGAGAGGTAATTTGTTAAAAAAATTACTCAAATAGTATTTTTTTTTTAAAATTCAAATTAAGACAAGTCCTGTCTCCGAAATACGACTTCTAAAACAGAAGTCATACTTCATATACAAGACTTTGCTTTTTAATATTTTTTTACGACTTCTTAAAGTAGTCGTATTTTGCAAACGAGACTTCAATTTTAATTTTTTTTTAAGAAAATTGAAGTCGTGTTTCAAAAACAAGAAATTAGTTTTTTTTTTAGTGAAGTCTTGTTTGTCAAACATAACATCACTTTTTTAATATTTTTTTTCCTCACATGGAAGTTCTATGTGTAGGATGAGACTTCCATTTTTTTATTAGTTATTTTATATATATATAGATCGTATAGCTTTATATATATATGTTATTGAATTCTTTACTTTTAATTTTTTTTGTTCTAGAAGTCATGTTTGTAATCCAAGATTTATCTCTTTTCTTTAAAAGTCGTGGTTTAGGGTTTCTTTTCTTTTTTTAGTTTTTTGTGAGTCATCTGATGGAGATCTTTAGGGTTTTTGTTTTTTAAATTAGAAGCTTATTTAAATATTTATAAAAATTTTGAATATATATATATATATTGATTCACGACTTCTAATTAAAAAAAAAACTAATGTCGTGAAACCAAAACACAACTTTAAAGAAAATAATTTAAAAAAATAAATCAAAATGTCGTGAAAGCCAAACACGACTTCTAAAAACACAAAAACTAAAAAAAAAAAAACCTATGTCGTGAAAGCCAAACACAACTTCTATAAAAAACAAATAATTAATATATATATATATATATATATATATATATATATATATATATAAAGCTTATGACTTCAATCAAAACAAAACAAAAATAAAATTAGAAGTCTCATCCTACACATATAACTTCCATGTAAGGAAAAAATAAAATAAAAAAGTGAGGTCTTGTTTGTCACAAAAAAAAAACTAATTTCGTTTTTTTAAAACACGACTTTAGTTTCTTAAAAAAAATTAAAAACTGAATTTTCATTTACAAAACACAACTTCTTTAAGAAGCCATAAAAAAAAATTAAAAAGCAAAATCTCAAACGTGAAACACGACTTCTATTTCAAAGACACAACTTACCTTAATTTGAGAATTTTAAAAAAAAATACACATTCAGATAATTTTTTTAACAAATTACCCCTTTGGATAAAAAAGCCGAACAAAAACTCACTCTCTGCAGCGAAAGTGTGAGACCACATCAAAGACTGCTGACTTATCCAGGAAAATACGAAATAGGACCAGTAGGATAAAAACAAATAAAGATGCAGAAAAATGACAGCACCTAAACCGTGACAATCAGCCAAATATTAGGATAAGGAAATTAAAATAAAGATGGTGAGAAAGAAAAAGAAGCACTGAGATTGCAAAGATGAATAAAACTCATAACACCAAGCGCAAGGCAACACAACAATAAACATATATATGACAGAGCAATTCCAGAAAAGAACTAAAAACAGTAAAAGAATGAGAAAATTAAGAACAAGATCACATAGCTAGAATGAGAGATAATGATTAATCAAGAGAACAGGAGAGAAACAAAATGCAAGAGGATTCTCACGAAACTTCATCGCTACTGCCCGAACGTGGTCGATGTGAACCTTTGGTGCTTTGTGAATGAGGATAAGGATCCATCGGCTTAATGCTAGCTCAGAAGTTGGTTCTGTGTGGACTCACAGCAGTGCTGATGGTTGCAGAGATGATGGTGACGTTGGGCATGGCCGCTAGTTGAGTGGAGCAGCGAAGTAGACTTGGTGATTTGATTTTTATGGAGGATCCAAAAGGAGTGTGCCATGGCTTTTCAGAAAGAGAATATATGGCAGCATTTTATTTTTTTTCAAGAGAAGAGAGTGATCTGAGGAGGGGAGGGAAGAGAGCGAGAAAATCAAAGAGTTGCTGCCAATTTTTTTAGTGTGTGAGAGATGATGAGAGGGAAAGCTCCTCTGCCTCTGTGTTTGGGAGAACGTTGGGGTTGGGGTTTTGTGTGTGAGCCTTTTTTGAGAGACAGTGCTCAGTGTTGTGTTTATTCAGTGATGCCACTTCTGAGTGTGTGTGTGTGTGTGTGTCCGTGAATGGGCCTGAGCCCAGTGCCTACAAATCTGTGATGCAGTGTATGACTATGAGCGTGAGGGAAATTTGTTTGGTGAGAGTGGTGAGGATTGTGGTGACAGAATGAGTGTGTAGGGTGCGTGATTCAGAAAGTGTGTATGCTATACTGTATGTGAGGGTTGGTTATGAGGGGAATGATAGAATCCCTGTGAGTGAGTGATGAATGTATGCGACTGTGTGTGCAGCTGAGAAGATTTTTCGTGAATCATGGGTGAGGTTAGTGTGCGTAAGAATCACGTGAATGTGAATAAAAAACTGAAAGAAAAGTAAGGTAATGTAAGGATTTGGAAGGATAAAACTTATATACAGTATTTTAAGTATTATTAGTGTTGTTTTTTAATTAAAATTAAATATTTATTTTGATAATTTATAAAATAATTTAATACATATAAATTATTAAAATAAATCCTTAATTCTAATTAAATAACAACAGTAACAGTATTTAAAATATTGTATTTATGTTTTTTCTAGTTGTGAGTGATAAAACGTGTGTTTTAGTGGGGGTAAAAAAGAACAAGAAACAGGCTAGCATGGAAAAGAGGAGAATGTCTTCCACTGTGCGTGAGGTTTTACAACCGTGCGATAAATTAATTTTATAATCAACAGATAGGATTGTGCGTGTAGGAGAAAGTAATACCTGTTTGTTTTTTATTTAAAAACAAATACCACGTGTACATTTTAAATTAGGTAGCAGGGTTTTTGTCCTAACCTACTACCCATCAGACTTCTTGTGCGACCTGTTGTCCCCATTACCCGACCCATCAAGCTTCACCTTCCCCAAATAGCAATCGATCTTTTGCGACATTGATGCGGTCGGCTGTTTCCGCCGGCTGCGATCCGGCAAAGTAGAGTGCGTCGGCGGTGCCAAGCTGCCGGCGACAATTAGCGGAGTTCACCCTCAACAGCACTGCGGCTTGGACTTCTACAACGTGAGCTTGGTCGACGGTTACAACCTTCCGATGTTGATCGTGGCCAAGGGAGGGACCAGGGGCGGGTGCAGTGCCACCGGCTGTCTTGTCGACCTCAATGGCCACTGCCCGGCAAAGCTCAAGGTGGCACGTGTGAACGGCAGCCGTGGGAGTGTCGCGCTCTCTGGTCAGCTTCCTACAGGACACGTTCTCTGGTTGTGGATCTGTTGTCCTTCTGCAACTTGCGACATTGTTAGCCGAGGCCAGCTTCCTAAAGGACACGCTCTCTGGTGCCCCGCCGCCACCGTGCTTCGACTCCGACGACTATATCGAGGAGTTCTCCTCGCAAGACGATCCCGATCAAGGTAAGGTTAGCTAACACCTTTTATCTCTTCCGCTTCCTTAAATAATAATATTTTGTCTATTTTGGTTCTAATTTCTTTTTATTTTTCTATTGTGGTATTATTAGTGCATGCGCTTCCATCGGCATGGAATCGTTCTGTGTGTAGCACAACATGAACATAAGCATGTATAAACACTAGCTACAAAATGTGTAAACTGTTTGGAGGGTTTGTTACATATGTAGTTGCTACAATTCATCAGGTATACAAGTATATTATATTTACACATTCAGTCGAGAATTCATGAAATAGTAAATTGTTGTAATTTTTCAAAAACGGGGGCTAGAGAAATTAAGTTTTGAATAAAAAATGTGAATTGTTGATTTAAAGCAGGTTACCACCAAAGCTGTGGAAGGATTTTTTGCCGGTGAAGAATGTTCCTGGAATCTTGCAACTTGTAACTTTGGTTTATTTTTAACTGGATTTCATTTTCTCTCCCATTTTTCTAAAATAGTGCTATCAGTTTTGCTTGATGATGTTACAATGATGACTGATTAATGGCTTGGTCAAGAGAGTAGTTTAGTTGCTTCTTTTTTCGATATCCATCTAATGGATTCACGGATCTTCCCTCAAATGATTTGGCTGCAGAATTTTATTGCAGATGTTTAGAAAATTAGTCACTGATTAGTCTAATTTCTAGTGCCATTCTCAAGATATTTATCTTTAATAGTGTAGCTGGATTAAACAAACAAAAGATATACTTGAATTGTGCGAAGAGGTATTGCTCCTCCATTTGTTATTAGCTTTTGATGCTTTTTGTTGATTGTATCATAATTTCCCATTCAGGCCATGACTTTTGGTACTATTCTCAATGGCTCTAGATTTGGTTGGTCAAGTTAGGTGTTTATGACTCTATCTGTTCTTACTATCCACAGCCACCCTTTTAGTATATCAGTGATTATGAGAGGCGTGTTTATGGAGTTTAAAAGCTTTGATCAAATACTGGCCTTTTAGTATGGGAAACATATGCAGCTAACTTTAGGAGATGCCTTGCAGTATTTAAAATGCAATCTCTTTTAGTTTTAAATTCTGAATTGGCTATTTTAGTTATATGTGTGTTATTAATTGATGCAAATGCAATGTTAGTCTCATATAACCTAAGGAATTGCATTTCAAAGTGTATTGGAAGTAGTCTTTATTTATTAATTAATAAAATAAAAGTGACTAAAAATGACTATTCTTGCATAATTAGTTTTGAAGTTGCTGCTGCTTGCAGCAAACATTTAGAAGAAGTGAATGAACATATAATCTGCATTTGATTGGTCTGAAGACTTTTATTTGATCTCAGTTATGGAATGTAATTTATATTGTGATTTGTATCAATTTCGCATGGATATGATATTTAGTTGAGAGGAATATAAATTACATAAAGTATTTATTGAATGTAATTTTAGATCAAATATTGTTGTCACACCCTTTGTAATGTAAACATGAATACAAGGTTAAGTCAGCTTATAAATCTTTAATGGGAAGTTTATAAATCTTTCGTGGGAAGTTCTCCTGGCATTGCAGATCCTGTATTCAAATCATTTTGGATCAGTTTGGTGCTGTTAAAGATCAACTCATTCTCTTAGATGGTGTTGCTTGACAGAATGCTATCAAAGCTTAACTTGGCAAAGAGAGGAATTCATAAAGAGGAGGAAACATTTGTGCAGGATGCAGTATGGAAAATGAGTATCAAGCATCCTTTTTTTTCCCATTTAAGGTTCTTTCACAAATTTGGGTAGAATGCTTCTTAAATTAGGGGTTTCCAATCTGTAATATATGTAGAAAAAAAGTAAGAATCGAAACAATGATTAGTTGTTAAAACACAATTTTTCACTCTTAGCAGTTAGATCGTCTTCTTTCCCACTCTCCTATCATTCCTCTCCTCTAGTCCAAAATTTCACAGAACAAAATGCTGAGAGAAAATTAAATAAAAAAGAAGAGAAGACACTTCTTTGTTTTCATTTACTGCTCTGTGATGTCTAGAATAACTGCTGAAGAAAAAGGTGTCACGTGAAGGTATCAAAAGAAATGGAGATGTACATTTTTTTTGGATAATGGAGAGGATCTGAACACATTACTGTGTCCCTATTGGCACTTACTGTTCACAAGGTATCAGAAAGATGTCAGGAAAGTGTTGCTGCAGAAAAACATTGCAATTATTAACATGTGAATTCCCTTGGTTGGCCTGTCTCTCGAGTCTATAGCGTAACATCTGTTGTAAATGTCTCATAATGTTTGCTAGATTATTTATAGTTGGTTTTCAAATTTTATGCAGGATGACATTATGATGGGACTTGACTAGGGATGTCAAAAATACCTGTGCCCGCGGATATCTGCGAATAAAATCTGTCACGGGTAGAAAATGGATATCTACGGATATTCTAAATGGGTATACCCGCTACCCATTTATTAACAGGGCGGGTATGGATATCATGGTATCCATACCCGCGGATATCCGTTACCTGCAATTATATATTTATTTAAATACCCTTACATATTAATATAGATAAAATTATATAAATTTATTCAAAATTTTCAAAAGATTGTTCATTACGAGAGAAATCTTATACAATTATAATACAAAAGAAAAAGAACATAAATTTGTGAGCATTTAAACTATATTTTTTTTAGAAAAATTGTTAGAATAATTAAAATTTATGTTTAAAGTGATTATTTTAAATTATAACTCTTTGATTTATAAATTTAAATTTATAAATTCAAAGTGAAATTTGCAACATTTTATAATTGTCCACAACACATAAAATAAATTTGTTATTTATTTATTTTTTCTATTTTAAATACCCGGATATTAAAAATATCTGTGGGTATCCGCTTAACGGATACCTGCGCGGGTAATGGGGCAGGTATGGGTATAAGTTTTATCGGGCGGGGCGGGTAGCTACTACCTGTACTCGCCCCGCCCTGTTGACATCCCTAGACTTGACAAGGAAGTTGGTATTAGTGTGGAAGAAGAAATCACCCAAATTAGTAATAGATACGCTTGAAAGCAAGATAGCTTAAACCAGGAAAAAGGACATATTTTGGCATTGCTATTTTTGTTAAAGGGGATTTTAATTTTATATTTTGTATTTCTATTTGATTGCTCTTTAAGCAAATGCTAAATCTTTTGTAAAGTCTTGTAGGACTACTGTACTCTAGTTTTAATCATGTAGAACTTGCGGTGTCTTTTTTATTTTTTTTTACTAATAAATGAAATATTGAAATTTATCTTTTTTAATTATGTCCTTCTTGTGTTTGTTACTTCAAAGCTTTATTGGATGCAAAAGAAATATAATATTTTAAAAAACTAAAATTCTATTTTAAAACTAAAAGAGAGTCAGGATTAAGAAAAGAAAAAACACCAACTTTCATAGTGTTTTTAATTTTAATTTAAATATATGACTTACAAATATGTTATTAATACGTAAAAAATACTTTAAAGAAAATTAAAACTTTTAATCATTTAATTATGAATTATAAAATATGTTTTTATGTTTTAAGTAAATTAATTGGTAAGAATACAAGTTACTACAATATCATTAATAATTTACCTGTAATAAAAAATATTTTAAAATTGCTGTATAGATTATAAAATATATTTTTATAAATCATGTATGACGTAATTTAATTAATATCCAATAATTAATAAAAATATAATTAATATAAATTAATTTTATATTATCAATAATTAATGTTGAATGTAAAATATTATAATCATTTAAATATGAATTATTTCAATTAATATAAAATTATTAAATTATAATTTGAATTAATATAATTTAGTATATATTATTTTAACATGAATTAATGTAATTAATATAATATATTTGAAATCATATTAATTTGTATGAATTATATTAATATTAATAATAATTTTTGTTGATTATAAAATAATTTAATAATAATTTAGTGGTAATCTTTAATTTAATAATTTAATTTGACATTTATCTTGCTAACATTCATGTGAAATTAACCTCTTCAATGATTGACACTCGACATATATGGACCAATGTCAATGTTAAATTGATAACACTAATTTATTAAATAAGAGTCCCGTAGAGTACTGTTCTTCTGCACATCTATGATTACTAGCCATTCTTGAATTGTTATTAATCATGGTGAAATAAACATTTTACATTATTTTGGCCAATCCATGAAAATACTACTTTAAAGTTGATTTTGAAGGTTGAACTAAAGTGACTTTTAACCCTACACCCTGTATCACAAAGTCTAAGAATATTGACCTAGAGTTGACTTTAATCCAAAATATCACTTAGTATAGGAGTCCTTATCCAAAGCACGGCTTAACATGAGTATGACAATATTAAATAATATATTTATATTATTAAATTCATATAATTAATTATTTTAATTAATTTCATATTAATTTTATTTTTTATGAAATAAATAAATAAATAAAAATATGTAAAATAATTATAATTTTAAATTGAATTGAGCTAACAAGCTAAATCGAGTTGTTCACAAGCTTAGCTTGACTCGAGGCAAGCTTGAGTTGAAAAAAAATATTCATATCGAACTCGAGTCGAGCTTTGAGCCGAGTCAATTCTTAACAAGTCATGTCAAGCTTGATTCAACTCGATTTGGCTCGACTCATTTCCACCCCTACTTTATAACCATATATCATACTTACATTAAGTTAAGCTTTTGATAAGGACTTTTATCATACTTACATCAAATTTAAATTCAAAGTATTTATCCCTAAATATCTTTATATTGAGTGACACTACAAGTTGGATAAGACGTACATTTCAAATAACCACCTTAGTAAATGATGCAATCATTTGAGCAAATATTTATTTTCATATAATTAAGCACAAGATCACAGTTAACTTTTCAAGCTTTAAATTAAGACATGTGAACTTTATTTCCTTTTGAAAATGCTTTTGCTAATAAAAAAAGTAAAGCATCAATTGTTTTTACATTCAAGTCTATATTTTCTTCTAGCTTTTGAACTTACTCTAGCTAACACTTGTTTTAGGAAATTGGAGGAGCATTCTTTTCACATATAGAAGTGGGATGGTATGTTCACAAAGTGATTTATATGATATAGAAGTCAAAAAGAAAGCTTTGCATGGATTGCAAAGTCATACCTGATGAGAGCTCAATTAATGATTACCCAGCATAGGGTCTAGGTTATGGTCCTTATGGATGAATGAGTCAAGAGTAGAGTTACTAGAAATGGTGAAGATAGGTTTTCAAAGATCAAATGGTGGCAAATGAAGGGTGAAAAATAAAAGAGCTTTTTGATAGGGTTTTGTAGGGATGGTTTTGGAAGGCACATGGTAGTGCTAACAATAGGTGGAATGAGACGACTAAAGGGATTAGGGAGGTAACAAAAGAGACATTCAATGAATCAAAAGGATTTGGACCGTAGGGTAAAGATTCTTAATGGTAGGATGCATGCATGCATGCAACATAAGGTTAAGAGGGAGTTTATTAACTATGGTTTTTGTGCAAAAATGCTGAAAGTTAAAAAAAAATAATACATAACATAGCTAAGAAAGATACTAAGAAGGGGTGAGCAAAGTGAGAGGTAGAGCATTTGACAAGTCATATCGATCCCTAGGCGGGACAAAAGTATTTACTAAAGGCTACCAAAGGTAGAGAAAGAAAAATAAGAGACTTGAACCAAGTGAAATGCATTAAGGATTGTTGATGCCCACATCGACAATAGATAAGGCTAAAGTAGAGCTTATAAAGGCTTGGGCAATTCTTGCCTCATGAGCTAGCTTTTGAGATTGAGTTAGGTCTAACCTAAATTCAAGAAGGATGAAAAGGATAAAGTTTTAATCATAGGACAAGATATCAAGGGTTGGTGGAAAAGTTACTTTCACAAGCTATTTAATGAAGGAAGCTTGATTTTATTGCACTTTGATGGGCTAAATGCTATAAAAAGGAGCACCAAAATTATACCTTCTATTGTAGACTTCAAGAATTTGAGGTAAAAGAAGCATTAGATAGGATGGATACCAGCAAAGTAGTTGGACCGATAGTACACCTATGGAAGGATCTAGGAGAAAAAAGGCATATGATGGCTCATAAAGTTGTTTAATGTGATTATAAGGTTTAAGATCATGCTAGATGAACGAAAAAGTACTTTGATCCTTATCTATAAGAACAAAGGTGATATACAAAATGGCACAAATTACAGAGGGGCATGGTTCTAAGTTGTGGTTGTAGTTTCGTCGTGATCCTTGACATTAAAATTGTGGTAAAATGCAATTAATGCAGCCGCAATTGCGGTTGCAATAAGTTGAAAAGCCTTTACGTTGCAACCACAATTATGGTTGTGGACCACAATTTTGAACCATACAAGGAGGTTAAACTCATGAGCCATACCTTGAAGCTATGGGATGGATAGGGTTATTGTATTTGGTTATATGCCTAAACTTTAACATAACAAGACGCCCTTTACTTTGGGTGCATTACTAGTAATTACTAACTTAACCAAGAAGACACATAAAAATAAATTACATTTCTTGATAGATTTTGCCACGAACCAACAATACTAAAGCTTAAGTTGTTAGATGAAGATACACAAATGGTTTTTATATTATATCTCTATCAGATTCCTTGTTTTTTTATATTAAAGATTTAATTGCCTTCATCATTTTATTGTATTGTTTGCTATTGAACGTTTCCATGCTTGATTGGATTTACTACCGGAACATTTCAAATTAAGTATATTATTTTGAGTATAATAAAATTTATTTGCTGTGTCTCTTTTTTGAGGTTTAGGTTTTAAAGTTGTGCAACCAACAAATATGGATTATCAAAATCCCAGAGAAGAGCCTACTAAACAGGGTTCAACTGCATCAGCCTTTGTGAACTCACAACCGTTGAATGCAGAACAAGTTTAGAATGTTGTGAAATTTCTATCACACCCAAAAGTTAGAGGTTCACCTGTCATCTATAGGCAATCATTTTTAGAGAAGAAGGGCCTAACAAAAGAGGAGTTTGATGAAGCCTTTTGGCTTGTGTCAGTAATCTAGGTTTTCTTAATTATTTTACCAGTTACTCAAAATTTTCTAGACTGCTCTTTCACAAGCAACCAATTGATTATCAATATATCAATTTCTTGTATGTTCATTTGTTTTAATCCTTACCTTTGGTTCAAATCACAGGATTTAGCTTCGACAGTGCAGATAACTAGTGTAAATTAAGGTGAAGTGTCAAATATTGAAGTTTTCCTTTGTACTTATGGATTGAGTTAAATTGCATGTGAAATCTCTATTTAACTAGTTTTTCAATAAAGCTGGATTGATTCTTGCTTAAGTTACACTTTGAACAGGGCTTATTCTAATGCTAACAGATGGGCAATTGAAATCATCATCAAATAATCAGCAACAAACCCAACAACAAATTTTGCAGCCGGGCTTATCTACTTCTACTGGGTGTTAATACTTCATCGCAAACCTTATCACTTCCTAGATTTCACTGGTCTTATGCCCTTATTGCAATTGGATTACCGATTGCTTTAGGTGCTAGAACAGCTATAATAATTAAGGTATTACTATAATACTATTACCACCTTCTATCATGCATGATGTCTTCTAAATTGGTATCTTAATGGATTAGTGCATATTGTTGTACTATGTTCAGTTTGTTATTGACATTTTACATCCTTTCTTGTACTTAATATATTGCTATATGCAAAAGTTTTATCACATTATTGTTTAATCCACACTTAACTTTGGTAGCTTGCTCCATGTTTTAGAATTCTATTCTCCTTCAATTTAAATCTTGGATATGTAAGGTTATCTTAGACAATGATGATGAACAATTAAAGAAAACTAATAATAAATCGACATTGACAGAAGAGGTTGCACAAGCTGCAAAATCTACAGTAACTGCAGCTGCAGATGTGGTAAAAGCAGGCCAAGAAATACTAGCTTCAAAAGGTGAATGTGGGTTTATAGAACTTTAATTTGCATGCTATAAAATGTCTTTGATTTGTTTTAACACTCCTACTATCCCTGGACATCTATTTATGAGAAATAACTATCGTTATCATTGCATTTGGGTTTATACTTTGCAAAGAAGGGATACTTCGTGGAATTTGTAAGCCTTTTAGATAAGCAAGTATAAGAAATGAAGTCAATGACAAATGCTATAAGAAGATTAGAAGGTAATTGAGCATTGCCATTTAATCTATTGAACTGACATGAGAAGTTTCCAATGCTTTGAATATTTTATGCAGGGCTTGATTTATGATTTGCCAACAGTGCTTGCAAATTTGTCAAAGAATGCATGTGGTTTTGTAATCAATGAACTTGTATATTTATAAAACCCTTAGGAACCAACAAGTGCGTCACAGTGACCAAGAGCTTTGACAAATATTATGCACATTTTAACTACTCTAACTGGATTTCTAGCTTTATGATTCCCTTAAATTCAACTTTAATCCAATTGTTTGAGGCTTATTGATAAATTTTGATGGCATATCATGTCCAAAATTCTAGCAGATTTATGCTAGAGGTTTTAAACAATTACTCAGATTTATTTTTTTAAGTTCTTGTTGAATATCTGTTTCTGCTAAATGTAGATAAAATATACCTTCTAAAGGTGTTTCTGTCTTAGGGCAAGAAGATATTTGAGTCAGTCAAACAAGTTCAAAGGTTAGATACAAATCGACTTAGATGGGGACTGTCTCAGTATCTTTAATGAAATTTTGGCACTACTGATCCTCATTTAAGTTGTCTAAAATAAATTTGACTTTTGATGATTGTAATTTTATTAAATATATGCAGCCATTGATTGTGAATGGCAAAGCTGACTACGACTTGCGTTCAGGTTGTAATATTGATAATCAAGTCTCAATTAAATTAGTCTTGTTTTCTAAATCATTACCTATAATTAGAATACATGTGTAGTGAGATCTTCACACAGAAGTTTTGAGAAAAGCCTCAAATTTTATATTTCCTTGTTGACTATAAACTTTATCTACTAATTTGCCAATAACATTGTGGGCTTTTCATTATATGGGGTCTGAAATTACCAATTGTTCAAACATTGATTTTAGTCGTAATGCAATAAATTTACCTGTAGAATTATTGAACCTTCCCTACCTATAGTCCAAATTATAGAAGTTAATTTTTTGCCAATGCTCATTAAGCAGCAAATTGATACTAATGCTAGGAAGAAAAAACATGGGATGCATTCAAATTGGTTGAATTAGTAGTCTAGATTACATGTGTTTAAAGGAGGAATAAGGTTGGAATTAGAGGGACTATCACTGTCTTTACAACAAAGAAGTGGATAAGTTTGTAAATTGTCAAGATAGCTGGCATGATGATATTGGAGAAGGAATGGTTTGTTGGGGGGGGGGGGGGAGTGAAAAAGTGGTAGGTAAGAATTGAGAGGCATTGGAAAGGTTTAGGGTAAAGAATTATCTTTTGCATCACAGGACCCTATTATTATCTTTCATTTTCTTTTTCTGCATTTTTCCTGAGAATTATGTATTTATAAAGGTCTACCTCTGAGTAAAGGAGTTAGTCCTTAATATATCTACCTATAATTCTCAGTTCCTATTTCAAACACTTCCCAAGATCTTGCATAGTGCATGTGTAATGCTGAAAACCTTGAATAGATACACTTATTAGCAATGTTTTGATGAAAACCCCAACTGGTTGAATAGGCTAATTCAGTTTGAAATTTTGAATGGTGCAACCATGCTTTTAAGAAACTACTTTTTTATGTGCATTTTTGGTAGCTTTAATAAATGCATCCCCTTTTGAAAAGACATTCCCTCAAAATGATTGTTTTTGTTGTCTGTCATGTGGATAAGGTTGTAAAGATTTGAAAAATCTCATGCAGCAGCTCGTGTAGTACACATATGAAAGTGTTCATTGCTCAATTTGTCAACTGCTTAGTAGTAATTAATGAATTGTTTGTAGTTTGTTCATATTTGATGGAATGGATATAGAGTTTTATTTATTTATCTTTTAAGATTTTGTTAAGTTTTACAATTTTTTCTTGCAGATAATGACCATGGTCCAAGGAGGAAAGAAGCCTTCTAATATTATAGTTAACCTTTATGCTTTTTAATCTAGATAAATTTAGTTGTAGGATAAACCATATACCTAGTGCACCATCAATATAAAATTATAAAATATTTTGATTGACTTGAAAGTAATTAAAGTTTGATATATGAGGAGAGGTGTTACCGTAGAGAAGTTATAGTGTGCAAAAAAGATTACTTTTCTAGGGAATGGACCTTTTCATGTACATGACAAGTTATGTTTAAATTTTGTGTTTATTTCTCTCTTAAGGCCTATTGAATGTTTATCATTAGAAAGATAGACATAAGAATTGAACATGCAACAACAACATAAAGCTTATCCTACTAGGTGAGGTGACAACAACAAAAGATTTGAACATGACCTTGTCATATTAGAATTTGACATGAGAGGATCCATTCATACTCTTCTATATTGGGTTTTCCAATTTTATGTGGCCATTGTTACTTTTATAAAACACTGGGTTTTAATGTAGGATATCATTGATTCCCCCCCCCCAACCCTAGCCAACAACCGTCAAATCCACGATTATTGCTTAGATCCAAGGTTTTATTACAAAATGCATTGCATTTCCCTAATATTTTAGGTTTATGAAGTTTTTTATTTGACTGACTTATGCAAGTCTCAACTTTTTGAACTTTGTTTTGGTCATTTTTGAGGATTTTCTATTAATAAACTCATCTACAGCTTGATGGTTTCCAAAATTTTGTAATCTAATTACTGACCATATTTATGAAGATATGTCCTACAATTTGTCCATAAGGGGAAAGACTATTTTGATCTAGTGATAAATTTAATTTCTAGATTGTTTTGCTAATATTATAATATTTAAAATTACAGAAATTGAATTCTCTGGTAATTTTATAATTATCTACTATTTCAAAACATCAAATTACTGGGATAGATTAAATTGGTCGTTATTTTCTTTAGAAATGAAGTAAAGTGTGTCGAACTACATATCTTTTATACTTGGCCATTGCATCTCATTGAAGTTTACTTAGCCTAAGGTAGGACAAAAGATTGGAACAAAGTGGAAAACTGAATAATTTGCATGTTACACTTATTACAATACCTAGGCTAAATGGGAGTTTATCTTGTTTTTATTCTAAAAGATATAATATGCATCAAGTTATATTGTGGCTTTTAATTAACCCATGTGAATGGATATTGAATCTGATTTTATGCTTCAACTTTTCTTGGGTATAGCCTTGGGAGGTTGGTTAGGTGCAAAGCACGTCTACTTAGATGCTTTAGTCTAAAGTAAATGGTGAAGACTTGAATACCAAGGTCCAAGATACTCCTCTATTAAATGGGGATGACCCATTGCCTTGGTGGCAAAGGGAAAATGTCATAATTAGAGAGATTGATAATGAAAATGAGTCTAATAGAGTACCTTATGGTGCTGCAGTCTAGTCAACAACCAAGTCCAACATGTATGGGTTCCTCCTCAACCTCCCCTCATAGCTATGTCAAAGGTTGCAAAAGAAATTAGATGTAACACCCCTACTTTTGAATATTAAATTACTTCAATACTTATTTTTGGAAAACTAGATGGAAATTTCAAAAATTTGATCCCAATAGTTACATTTGTGTTAATAAATAGTATTGAGTTTAGATTTTTTTTCTATAATTTTTGGGGAACAAAGTTCGAAAATTTATAAAATGACCGTTTTGTCCTTAAAAAGCTAGATAATAAAATTAATAAACAAAACCAGTTAAAAGTGTTTAAAAATTATTTTTAAGTCATCAATGTACTTAGAATAATTACTAATAATTTTAGAAATTTTTCAATAATTTATTGAGATAATTTTTGTAAAATGACAAAAATACCACTAGTTGACTATGGGAATGAACCGAAGACTTCTTGACCTCAAAGTATTTTAAAAATTTTAAACTAAGTATCTTTCATTATAAAAATTTTCTTTTGAAAGAAAAATAGTGAAAAATATAATAATCTTATTTCAATTGTTCAACTGTTTTTCTAATATTTGACAATGTAATTAGGAAAAATCAAGAAGCAATTTCAAAATTTTGATCGCTACCATTATGCTCAAAATTTTAAGATCTATTTAATTGTAATTTTTAATAATTTTTTTGAGCCAGAGTCCAGAGAAATTAAAAAATGACGATTTTGTCCCTATTTCTCACCATTAAAGGCCGACATGAGAAAAAGATTTAATTGACATTAAAATGTTAATTGGAGCTTGGAATCATGTCACATATATTAAAATATAATTTTTTAGATTTTTTGGGAATTTTTTTGGAATTCAATTGTAAAATGACCAAAATTTTCCTAAGTATCTATTAAGCCTAGCCAATATTGGTTGGGCATCTAGAAAAGTTTAAAATGGTAATTGTAGTTTATTTATGGGTAAAATATTGGATTTTAGAATTTTCATAAAAATTTTGATATTTATTGAATTAAAATGGATTTTTTATGAATTTTCTAGCTCAAAAATATAAAATAAATACATATAATTTGAAATAAATTAATAAAAATTAAAATTTATTATTATAAATCTATTTTTGATGAAAAATAATGTATTTGTCCCATTTTTCATTTAAATGCATTATTTTGAAATTAAAAGCTAATTTTTCAAGTTTAAGCGATTTTATCGATATTGGTTAATTCAGCTACTAGATAAAAATTGACACATTGAACCTTGGGACAGCTGGTGGAGCACATCCCCAACCCTAAATAGGTGATTCACCACCTATTTGGGTTATGTGTTCCTAAAATTAATTAAAAAAAATAAAAATAGGTTTTATTGCATCATCGCTTATGTCATTTTGGGGATACCTAACCCACCCTTCTTCTCTATAAATACCCATGCTTCTTGGTCATTTTTCACACATCCTCCACTCTCTCAAGCTAGCCAAATTCTTGCAGAGCTTCTATCTCTAGAAAAAATTTTATTTTACTTTGTTTTTATGCTAAAATTTTACTAGTTTTTCAACAACTAATAAAGTTCTCTTTCTAGGAGCTTTGCATCAACAATTTCATCCTCTTCATCAACCACCTTAGAGGTAATGGGGGGAGAGGGGTTGGTTCTAAATTATTGTTTCTTTGTATGTTGGTAGGAAGGATTTTTTCCTAAACCTGTTTAGGCTTAAATTTTATTATTATTATTATTGTTATATTATTTGATGTTAACTTTAATTTTTGCTAAGTTTACTCTGCTTAAATTTAGATTATTAAATTATAATTACTAAGCTGTTACTCTGCTCGATTTTAGAAAATTAAAATGCACTTGCTAAGCTGTTACTCTCATCAATTTTGGAAAATTGGAATGCACTTGCTAAGTTGTTACTCTGCTTAAATTTAGAAAATTAAAATATATTTATTTAGTTGTTATTCTGCCAGAATGTTAGTATAATTACTATGTCGTTATTCTACTAAAATTTTATATGATTGCTAAATTATTATTCTATTAAAATTTTGGTATTATGCAATTTTTACAAAATAAGGCAGAAATGTTGATTGTACTAGTGCTCAAATTAAATGAGACCAGGGAAACCTCTGCTTGAGAAGTTAGGAATTGATAGTTTAGTGAGTAATGTAAAGCAAGTGACATGTAGTGGCATGACACCTACTAAGGAAGCTACAGTTTGGTACGCTAAAGAATGAAAGGTAGGGACCCATTTGAGGAGGTCTTGAGGGTAGGCATCGAGTGGTGAATGTCCCAATGGCTAAGGGTAGTGCCCTTGAGCCGGGATATTCGCTTAACCAAACTCGATAACCTCAACAACTGCTTAGTATTCCAGGATTGGTTTGAGAGTATATCTTTATAAATGGACATCCTAATTGTTATTTTCCTCAATGATAATGAGGATTGTACCATGTGATGATGTTGATGAGGTATATGTACTCCCAGTTACTTTTCTGGTTCTGTTGAGAACTATTACTCACTAATGGAAAGTATGGATCCATACCAAGTCAAGGATAGTGTAATATAACTTAGAATAAACCCTAGGCTCCCTACGTTAATTGTGTTTTAACTCCTACCATACATGTGAAAAGTGATTTTAGAACAAATCACCTCACTCCATTGTTTTTCTTTCTTGTATGATTGATCGCAATTATTGAAGATGATGGTAATGCCTGATGATGCTAAGGATGATTCAGAGAATACTTCCCTAGATTTGTAGACTAGTTATAATATTTTTCTTGAGGGATAAGGTAGACAAACACTGATCTATATAGGATCTTTTTGATGTATATATTGTGCTAGGTAGTATATGTCTTTTAATATACTTTTGTTTTTCTTTTACTGTTATGTATTACTTAAACCATGATGTACAGTTTGATATATATATATATATAATTCTATTAAATTTAGAATTTTTCTATTATAAAATCGAAAAAATTTACTCACACTTTCATCAACTTGACTTAATAATTAAATAATATAAATTATATTTAAAATTAAAGGAGTGTTACATCAGACGCCTAAAGCCAATGGTCCAAAAGGAACAAATGTCAGATAATCAATCAGTAGCTAATTCTTCAAACATCTCTGATGACGTGCATAGATCCCAAAACTATTGGAATTTGAAGGTGCAATAAAGGGCAGTAGTGTCAACTCAGTTCTTAGCTTTGGTAAGATACAAAGGGAGCATGAAGTCAAATATAATGGGAAATGAAGGTGAATCATGCATGATCTATCATGAAAAACATGAAGTAAGAAATAGCATTTGAAGTAGTTCTAAATTCTGGATAAGCTTGTAATAATCTTTGTTTCATAATCATGTATATATTCTGTACTTTGAACTGGACATCAATACAAGATGCAAATGTACATGTCATTTTATAATAATGTTTTCCATAATTATTAGTGTAGTCAGTAGACACAGCGGTAGGTGCGGAATATGATAATATCATTATGTATTTCAACATTTAAAATATCTAAAGACGAAGTATTTTAATAAAATGATACGAAGAAAATCTATAACTAGGGGCAATGTAAAGGAAAAATCTGAAGATGATTAAACAAGAAAAGAAAATATGTCTTTAGCATAGGATCTTAAATAGTTTTTTCTCTCTTGTAAGAATTTTGTTTGGAAGAACTGCATTCTTAATGGGAAATTTGTGACTTGTGGCATATGAATATTCAAGCTATACCCTAAAATTATCCTACCTGCACTACGATACAAGTAATTAAAACATGCTTTTGTATATTATGTGAAAACATGCTTTATGATTGTACTCAACAGGTTCACAATGAAAGTAATTAAAAGCTTAGTAGGAATTTAATGCTTAGTGGAAATGTTAGTGGGAAATCACTTCTTGTACTTCAAGGGTTGCCTAGCTAAGCCTATAAATAAGAACCTTTTATAAGCAACCAAAGATTAAGGAAATTTGAGTTTTCTCCATTGTGAGAGTTTCTCCTTTGTTCTTGTATTAAGAAGTTCTTAGTGTTGGTTCTATCGGTAGGTCGCGATTAGGGTCACGCTTTCTCTTGATAATTTTGGTTCTACCAACAGTCGCAATTAGGTTCAAGTTTCTCTTACTTTCCTTTACCTATTTCAAGGCGATCTTAAGTAAAATCACATCATTTAATATCCAAGTTTCGACTCTTGAAATCAGGTGTTATTTATCCTTTGTTTGTTTATCTTCTTCAATTACGTCATCTTTCTTTATTTTATTTCTTTGAGTCTATTCATTTTCCTTTGTTGTTTGTTTGTGTTTCTTCTTTTCTACCTTGTTAGAAAAAAATGTGAAAAAAAAAATTGTTGTAAAAAAATTCTAGATTGAGAAAAAAAAAAGATGTGAAGAAACAAAAAAACAAATTTTTTTTGCATATAAGTCACTTTTGCTTCAAATTACATATTGCACAATCCATAAATAAAGTTCAAAAAGAAAAAAGATTGAATTCTGGTCTTATTTCATTTTGTTGGTTCTTAAACATCTTCATTAATCTTGTTCTCATTAAAAAAAAATCCTTCAATTACTTGTTTCTATTTCACTTATTTCTTGTTTGTTCTTATGCTCTAAAGTTATCTCCAATTCTTTACTATTTCTTGTAGTGTGGAATCATCCTCAAAGATTTCTACTTAGGAGCTCATAAGGTGAAGTTGAATGGTAAAAGGCAAGAATGGTGAGACTATCAAAAGGAAAAGGCCAAATTGAGCAAAAACACCAGTGATTAAAACATAATTTGAGTGTAAACACGTGAGAAAGCATTTATGTGAGGATTTTTATTTTTTCTAACTCAATTTATGCAACATTTTAATTATGAGCGGAGGAGAAGGAGAACGAAAGGTTGATCTCAAATTGTTTGTGAAGGTTATTTAAGAACAATTCAAGGCTCTAAATGCAAGATTGGATGATTTACAGTCTACACCCAAATCTAGGACCCCTCCTAGGCAAAAAAATGATGAGAAAGAAAAAGGAATATTCAGATGGAAGAAATGGTGAAAAGAGAAGAAGAGGTGAACCAAGAAAGGATAATTACTTAGGTAATATTAAGATGACAATCCCTGTATTCCAAGAAAAGAATGATCCTGAATTATGCTTGGAGTGGGATAAAAAGGTTGAACATGTGTTTGATTGTCATAATTATTCAAAGGAGAAAAATGTAAAATTAGTAGTTGTTGAATTCACTGATTATGGTAGTATTTGGTGGGATCAATTTGTGATAAGTAGACAAAAATGGAGAAAGGCCTATTCGTACTTGAAAAGAGATGAGAACTATCATGAGAAGAAGATTTATACCACATTATTACCATAGAGACTAGCACAGAAAATTGTAAAGCTTAACTCAAGGTTCTATAAGTGTGGTGGATTACTACAAGGAAATGGAAATAGTCATGATTAGAGCCAATATTGAGGAAGACTGTGAGGTAACTATGGCTAGATTCATTGGAAGCTTAAAAAAGGAGAAAATTGATGTGGTGGAGTTGCAACATTATATGGAGATGGTGGATTTGCTGCACAAAGTAATTCAAGTGGAAAAGCAATTGAAGTCTAAAAGTTCTTCTAAATTTGCTTCATCTTCTGACTTTTCATGGATTTCAAATTGGAAGAACAATGAAGTTGTTGCAAATCCTAAAAATGATGTGAAGGCCAAGTATTTTGTTGGTGCTCCTAAAGGTAAAACTGAAACTAATATATCTTTTAGATCATGTTATATCAAGTGTTTCATGTGTCAAGAAGTTGGACAAATTGCTTCTCAATGTCCAAATAAAAAAGTAATGATTATAATGGATAATGGAGACATAAAGAGTGTGAGCTCAAGTGATGATGAAATGCCACCATTAGAAGATTGCAGTGATGTTGAAGTTGCTAAAATTGTACATGGATTTGTACTTGTTACTAGGCGTGCTCTTAGCATACAACCTAAGGAAAATGGTGATGTGGAGCAACGTGAGCATACTTTCCATACTAGGTGCCACATAAATGAAAAGGTATATAGCATGATTATTGATAGTGGAAGTTGTACCATTGTTGCTAGTACCTTGTTAGTTGAGAAATTGAACCTCCCAATGAAAAAGTATCCTAATCTATATGGACTTCAATGAATGAATGTGGAGATATGAGAGTGACTAAACAAGTTTTGGTTTCATTTTTCATTAGCAAATACAAAGATGAGGTTCTTTGTGATATTGCACCTATGCATGCTGGACATCTACTTCTTAGGCATCCTTGGCAATTTGATAGGAAAGTCATTCATGATGGGTACAAAAATAGGTATACCCTTGCCATGAATGATTACACCGTTGTATTCACATCTCTCAAACTTGCTGAAGCATATATCGATCAAATTAAAATTGCAAGAAAGTGTAAGTTGAAAGAAGAAAAATTGAGCATTCAAGAAAAATAGAGAAAAGATAAGATGAGTGAAAATAAGCAAAAGAAAGAAAAACATAAAACTGAATACAATGAAGAGAAAAATGAGAAAATGAGTGTATTTGTAAAGAAAATAGAGGTTGAGAGTGCTTTGTCAGTAAGAGAGAAACTACTTGTACTCATGTACAAGGATGTTTATTTTTTTAATGATTTTTATTCTTCTTTGTCCTGTGAAGTTGTTTCTTTATTATAGGAATTCACTGATTTTTTTTCAAAAGAAGTGCCCTATGGATTACCTCCTTTAAGAGGTATTAAGCATTAAATTGACCTCATTCCTAGTTCTTCAATCCCAAATAAACCAACCTATAAAACAAGTATTAAGGAAACAAAGGCAATTTAAAGGCAAGTGGATGAATTGATACAAAAGTGATTTGTGAAGGAGAGTCTTAGTCCATGTTCTATTCCTGTAATATAAGTTCCAAAGAAAGATGAGACATAGCGCATGTGCGATGACGGTCGAGCCATCAATAAAATCATTGTAAAGTATATGTATCCTATCTTTAGATTGATTAAAATGCTTGATGAATTGCATGACTCTTGTGTGTTTTCTAAAATTGATTTAAAGAGTGGATATAATCAAATTTGCATAAACGAAGGTAATGAATGGAAAATGACTTTTAAAATAAAATATGATTTATATGAATGGTTAGTGCTGCCATTTGACTTAACTAATGCACCTAACATCTTCATGAGGTTAATGAACTATATTTTGTGTTCTTTCATTGGAAAATTTGTTACAATCTATTTTGATGATATTTTGATTTATAGCAAGACCTTAGATGAACATGTTGATCATTTGCATATTGTTTTTAATGTTTTGAGAGAAAATAATTTGTATGTTAATCTCAAAAAGTGTTCATTTTGCCTTGAATCTATTGTGTTTTTGGGTTTTGTTGAAAACTCGAAAAGAACAAGTATGGATGAAGAGAAAGTAAAGGCAATTAGAGAATGACCTACACCTAAGAATGCAAATGAGGTAATTTTTCATGGCTTAGCAAGTTCTTATAGAAGATTCATATGGAACTTTAATTATATTGTTGCACCTTTGAATGAACTTGTTAAAAAGAATGTTGTGTTCAAGTGGGATATGTATGAGAGACCTTTTTATTTGTTAAAAGATAAGCTAACCAATGCACCTTTGCTTTGTTTGCCTAATTTTGATAAAGTTTTTGACATTGAATATGATGCTTCTAGTGTTAGAATAGGTGTTGTACTAATGCAGGACTCCAAACCAATTACATATTTTAGTGAGAAGTTTAGTGGGGCAAAATTGAACTATCCTACCTATGACAAGGAGTTGTATGTTTTTGTGAGAACTTTGCAAAATTGGCAGCACTACTTGTGGCCAAGGGAGTTCATAATCTATTTTGACCATCAAAGTTTGAAAATTTTGAAATCTAAAGGATAGCTTCAAAAGAAACATGTCAAATGGTTGGAATTCATTGAGATATTTCCTTATGTGATCAAGTACAAGAATAGTAAAGAAAATATTGTAGCTGATGTATTATCTAGAAGGCATGCCTTGCTTACTTCTTTACAAACTAAGCTACTTGGTTTTGAGATTATAAAGGACTTGTATGTCAATGATTTTGATTTTCGCCAAGTATGGGATTCTTGTTCTAAACATGCTTTTAAGGACTATTATAGGCATGATGAGTTCTTGTTTAAGAAAAATAAGCTTTATGTGCCTCTTTGTTCCTTGCATGAAATGTTAGTTAAAGAAACTCATAATGGTGGATTGATGGGACATTTTAGAGTTAACAAGACTTTAGAAATTTTGCTTGAGCATTTTTATTGGACTAATATGAATTATGTACAATCTATTTGTTTATAATAAATGCATTACATGTAAGCAAGCCAAATCTAAAGTCATGCCTTATGATTTCTATACACCTTTGCTTGTACCTAATCAACCTTGGATTGATGTTTCAATGAATTTTGTGTTAAGGTTGCCTAGATATCAAAGTAGAAAGGACTATATATTTGTTGTTGTTGATAGGTTTAGTAAAATGGCACATTTCATTACATGTTCTAAAACCAATGATGCAACATATATTGCTGATTTGTTCTTTAAAGAAGTGCATTTGCATGGGTTGCTAAGAACAATAGTAACTAATAAAGATATGAAGTTCCTAGGTCATTTTTTGAGAACTAAGTGGAATAAGTTAAGAACTAGGCTCTTGTTTTCCACTATTGCACATCCATAAATGAATAGGCAAATTGAAGTTGTGAATAGAACACTTACTACCTTGTTATGTGCAATTATTCAAGAGAACTTAAAACAATGGGAAAAATGTTTGTCACATGTTGAGTTTGCATATAATAGAACTATTCATTCCACTACTTCATATTCTCCTTTTGAAGTTGTGTATGATTTTAATCCTTTGACTATTTTAGATATCTTACCTTTGCTAGCTAATGAGCATGCTAATTTGGATGGAAAGCATAAGACAAATTTTGTTAGAAAGTTGCATGCCAAGGTTCAAGCCAACATTGAGAAGAAGAATGAGCAATATTCAAGGCAAGCAAATAAAGGGCTTGTTAAAGTGACTTTTGAATTTGAATATTGGGTTTGGGTTCACATGCGAAAAGAAGGGTTTCTTACTCAAAGAAAATCTAAGTTGCAACCAAGAGGAGATGGACCTTTTCAAGTGTTAGAAAAGATTAATAACAATGCCTTGCTGAATGAATATGGTAATGTACATTGTACCTTTAATGTGGTTGATCTATCTTTGCTCGATGTAGATGATGGATTTGATTGAGGACGAATCCTTTCAAGGAGGGAAAGAATGATAATGATCCAACCAACCAACCCAAAGACCCTTTGTGTGACATTGGAGGTCTTATAACTAGGTCCAAGACTAAGATGATGAAGCAAGCTTTGCAAGGCCTAATTATGGAGATCAAGAAAAGTTCAGATCAAAGTGGATTAAGGGCAACACCAAAATGGGTCACTTTCTTACAAATTAATGAGGATTTGAGCCCAACTTGAAAACAATATGAAAAGCCCAAATTCATTTGATCAATAAGCAACTATGAGCTGAAGTTTAATTAATGGATTAATTAGTTTTGGGATGAATAGTTACTTAAGCCCATTTTTTTATTTTCTATGTAATTTTTGCACTTATTTTTGGTGTAATAAGTTGAAATGTTTTTTAATATTTTCTAGGTCAAGTTTTAGTATTTTCACACTTCCTAAACCATTATGATGGTTAGGGGGACCTAATGAACCATTATGATGGTTAGTGGGAAGTAATTTTTAGTGAAAAATAAAAGCTTAGTGGGAAGTTATTGCTAGTGGAAATTTAATGTTTAGTGAAAATGTTAGAAGAAAATCACTTCTTGCTTTAAGGGTTGCCTAGCTAAGCCTATAAAAAGGAACCTCTTGCAAGTAACCAAGACAAAATTTGAAGATTAATATAATTTGAGTGTTTCTCTATTGTGAGAGCTTCTCTTTTGTTCTTGGATTAAGAACTTTACAATATTGGTTCTATCGGTAGGTCACAGTCAAGATTACACTTTCTCTTGATAACTTTGGTTTTATCGATAAATTGCAGTTAGAGTCAAGTTTCTCTTAATTTCTTTTATCTATGTTAAAATGATTCTAAATAAAATCACATCAAAAGATAATATAGATTACTAAAAAAATTTAATGCTACTAACCATATTAACCAACTTTCTTATTCTTATAAATTAGTTGAAAGGATCTTTATATGTAAAAACAGAGGTAATGTGCGACTACGGTACAATATATATATATATATAAGGGCCACAAGGCGGCCAACAGATAAAAACTAACTACACACCAAACGTGCTATGAATTTCCACTACCTTTTGTTCCTTGCAGCATCTATCTTATGTATCGGGAGTTTGCTTCCCACGGGACAACTCATTATATTTAAGTTTGATTCCTTCTCTGATAATAAAATTCGGTAATTTTGACCATTGTGTAAGCAAGTGGCACCATTTGACAGAATTTGGTCCATTTTATGACTGTCAACAACAAAAGAAAGATAAAGAAAAAATTATAAAAAATACGAGGCCCACTGTGTTTGCAATCAACAAATGTCAAACTAGGAACTTCAAGCACCTTGTTGATTCTTAATTGAATTAATTCCAACGTTAATTTTTTTTTTTTTACAATGACAATAACAAAGTTAGAAGTTAGAACCTTATGTATGCTATTCCAATCTCTCCCACCACTAGACTGACTTTAGTAAGTTATTCTATCATTAACTTTTAAGTTCAGAGTAAGACTTTTATATATACTTGTAAAGATAGGAATTTTCTGAAGTTAACACACCTTTAAAGTAAATAAGGGTGTATTTATTATTTATTTTATTTAGAGTGTTTCATGATTTGACCCCTACTAAAATTTAAAGCTGGATATAATTTAAGCACTTTATAATTTTTTTAAAACTTTTCTAAGAACTAATGTACATAAGTTGATTTTAATTTATAAGAAAAATTCAATTCATTTTATATTTTTATTTTTTTTCCTCCTATAAGTATTTATAAAAAGTTTATTCAAATAAAAATCAGAGAAAATAAACTATGTATTAACAGTATAAAATAGTTTTATACTGTTATTTAATCACAAGCTATTATGTATTATAAATTTATTGACTTTTATAATAACTATCTTAAAAGTCATAAAAACGATAATTTTTGGTTAGTTGATATTATAAAAATTTTACACTAATAATATATAATCATTAAACTTTAAGAACAAAAGCAGTACATACAATATTATCCAAATCTAGCTCAAATATTTGTGTTTGAACTCGATTTGAATGTTTTTATTATATTTGAGCTTATCAAGACTTAAGTTTGAATTCAGCTCAGTCTGACGTATAATTTTGCAAAATTTATACCAAGGCATTTGACTAAAATTAACACATTTGAACGTTTTACACGAGAACGGTCTCGTTATGCGGCTGCTGATATTTATTCAATATTTAATTATTTATCTTGTTTTCAACAATATATTAATATAATAAAAATGAGCTGTTTATGATTTATTAATTATAATTAGTGTTTTATATTCATAATAAATTAATAAAAAATAAACAACTCAAAACGCATTAAGAATAGCAATACATTCATGACTGACTATTAAAGCTATATTATACACATAAGGAGGAGTGCAAGCAACTCACTCTTTTAAACACATTCTTTTATATTGGTTAAAATTTATTAAAAATCACAAAATCAAGAGAGAGATTATTAAATAAGATGTGCGACCCACACAATTTTGTGATTTTCAATAAAATTTAACTAATAAGAGAGTGTGTTCAAAAGAGTGTGTTGCTAGCATTTCTCTACACACAAATACTATTACATTTGTGTAAAACATAAACAAATAAAAAAAAGCTCATTTAAAAATATTTTTGAATTATAAAAATATATAATTAATTTAAGAACAATAACAAATAAATTATAAAAATAAAATTATAAAAAATTCATTTAATCAAAAATAATTTAAAATTTAAATAAAAATTAGACAGAAATGTTAGTAACATATTTTTTCTAACATACTCTTTATTATTAGTTAAAATTTATTAAAAATTACAAAATCATAAATGAAACTCATCAAATAAGAAGTAAGATCCACAAAATTTTGTAATTTCCAATATATTCCAATCAATAATAAAGAGTATATTCAAAAAAGTGTTAAAACAGTGTGTTGATAACTTTTTTTAAAAATAACATGTTATTTTTCAAAAAATAAAATTAAAAAAGAAATCCACCCAAACACCTAGTACTCACTCTTGAACAAGAGATTTATAGGAATTAATTTTTTTATCATTAAAATATGGGACTTCTCTCTTATATCAAGTATTTCATTTTTTTTTTGTTTCTAATCTAATGTTATTACTTAAATTTAGTTTATTTTAATTTTAATTTGTTTTTTAAATTTCAATAAAATATATCAAATTAATTTTTAAATTAATACTTTCATTCAAATAATTTAATTATATAATTTTTTTGTTAATTTCAAAAATTTATCTCTTTAATTTATTCTTATTTAATAAAATAAAATTTTCATTATTAACAATAGAGACATCTCTTATTATACTTTCTTCTTTTTTTAAAATATGTACTTCATTATTATTTTATCAAGGATAATATTTTTATATCTCGTATATTTTTTATTTTTTATTTATTTTTTAAAAGTTAAATATACTTATGTATTTCAATAAAATTCTGGTAATTTATTTTATTATTTATGGAAAATTGAATTTGAAGCGTAGCAAGGGACTGTAATAAAAGATAAAAATACGATCACAGTTTTTGAAATTTAATAAAATTATATTTGATATTTTTTAATTCGATATAGATTCTCCTCAATTTGTATAAAAGTTTAACAGCATGTATATTTTCCATTCAACACATATTTTTTTAAATTTTTATATTATTATATGAATTAAAGAGGGAAGTACAATATTAAAAAAGAAAAAAATATATATTTAGTATAGTTTTGTTGACCGGAGAAGTGTGATCATAATGAATTTGATAATAAAGTTATTTTAGAAGATAAAATAAGTAATTTTAATTATTAATAAATGATAAATATTAGTATATTAACTAGCTTCATGAAGCGAAGCACGTGTTTTTGTCAGCCTTCCTGTCACGAGTCACGAGTCACGATTGTATTGTCTGCCTAAATTACTGTGGAGAACTTTTTAATAATAACAAGTTAACAAACCATTTTTTGTCTTCTTTTAAAAGAGTTATAGTTTTTAAAATAATATTTGGCATCAAGATTTAAGATTAACAACCTGTTTCGACTGCTCTAATAAAACAAAACTTTTTAACAATAACTACCTGTTTCGACTGCTCTATGAAAGCATAACTTTTTAGTCTTTTTTTTTTTTTTTTATACATAACTTTTTAAAATAATATTTGGCATCTAGATTTAAGATTTTATAAGTACTTATACTAAAATTACTTATCCTGCCTTATTTTAAAATACAAGGATTGTTAATTTTTAATGCTTTAATTTTTATGAAAAGTATTACCTTCATATTTTAGCATCATTTTAACTTTTTATTCAAACACATTTTGAAACTTTAATTGCATTTATTTTTTATAATAAGTAAATTAAAATGACATTCAAAGTAAAAAAGTGAAAATCTATTTACCATTGCTTTAAATGAAAACATTTTGTAAATATAATTTCTCTGTCTTGCTTTATATATTTCTTGGTTTGAAGGAACTAAATCTGTATACCATCTTATTTTTCTTTAGGACAAAACTTAGATATAGTACTTTAAGTACTATTAATGTTATTCTTCAATCAGAATTGGAGATTCACTTCAGTAATATAGGAAATCCTTTAATACATGTTTTATTACAGAAATTATCGAGGTGAATCTTCAATTTTGATTAGAGAACAACACTAATAGTACATATGGTATTATATCTAAGTTTTATTCTTTTCTTTAACTATTATATTTACATGGGACATATTTATTGATTTATTAATAAAATATAAAAATTAATATCTTAAGGTTAGGTTAAGGAAACAAAATAAAATATATTAGATGATATATACAAGCATTAATGGATTCAAAATTTAAAGAGCATTAAATGTTTTTCTCATTTTTTAATTAATGAAAATAATTTAATGAAGGATAAAATTTGTTTTTAAAATGTACAAAATTAGTTAATAGTAAGTCACCTATTTAATATGTTGTTTTAATAATGAGTTTAATTACTATGTACTGTCAGTGTAAAAAATTTTACATTGTCAACTAAGTACAAATCACTGTTGGTGTGATTTTAAGGTAATTATTATAAAAGTCAACAAACTTACTATATATAATAATTTGTAATTGGATGATAATATAAAACTGCTTTACACCGCTAGTGCATAACCTATTTTCTCTTTAACAATTAGTGCTAAATGACATCAATTAATAAATTAAAATATTAAATATAAAACAAATAAAATATATAAATATCTGTAGGTGTTTAAGGTCAATATACACAAATTAAGAAGTATTTAATAAATATAAAATATTATTGTATTTAAATTAAAATATTCTTATTTAATGTCTAATTAATTGTGATAAATTACTATTATAACAATTATTAAGCAGATTTATAGTTGAAAAAAATAATTAATTATAATTTAGATTTGTAAAACATTAATAATTTAAAAAACCAATAAATATGAAACAATGGTACTACATATTTTTTAAATAATAAAATAAATAAATAAATAATATTAAATGCATCTGAGTAAATGCTTTTCCAAGTTAATAACACCCTTTAATGTCAAATAAAGAATTTTTTTACACCCTTTAATCATTTTACTACATCATCTTTTTTATTAATATAATATAGTGATCAAATAAATTTCTATTAAATATCTATATAAAATATTTTGCAATAATCATGCATATAAATTAAACTAAAAAAAAAAAAAACCAACACTTACAGAGTTTCAGCACAATTGTTAGGTACTGTATCCGTCCACCGAGTGAGTGCATATAACTCAACTATACAGTAACTTTACCGAAGCAGAATATCGAGTGGCGATTCCACTCTTATTCTTTTTTTTTGGGTAATAATGGCGATTCCAGACTTCTCCTCCTAACTCTATTTCGTCCTCATTCTGTGCTCTGTTGTTAATGCTTAAATTCCAATTACCCACTTTCCATTTTCGTTTTTCTTCCTTTTCCTTTCACTTATAATAATATAATAATAATAGTTGGAAAAATAAAATAAAAAACTGCATCTTTCAGAAACCACATCCGCTGTTGTCTTCTATTATAAAAACCAAGCCATTTGTGACACCGCACAGCCTCCTCGTGCAGCTACACCATTCTTGTTGTTGGAGATTTCAATTTCAATTCTTTCTTCTTCAAACTGAAGTAGGGTTTATGTGATGGCTCTCAATTTGTCTTCTCCAGCTGAAGTCAAGTCCATTTTTTTCGCTGACCCCTTCAAGTCTAACATCCTCACTGCAAAATTCCCAGGTCCTTTCTTCTCTTCATCTATACATTCTAGCTATTCTTTCTTCCTTGTGTCTTCTGGGAAAAGTCAAAAGTCGACGACTTTATAGAGAAGCCCCCTTCCCATTTGCTCGTGTTGAATTCTGTTTTTTTTTTTTTTTCCAGAAATTATGCTATTTTTTGGTCCTATCGTGTTATGAGCTGTGCATAAAACGTTGTTGTGTACTATGTTGATGCTACGATGATGTGTACTATGATGTTTTGTTTTGTGGAAACGCAATATTTGTTATGTTATGTTTTGATGTCAATTACATGGAGCATAGCAGGGTTGACTTTCATAGTCCTTTGATTCTCAGGTGGTTTGGCTTTTAAAAGAAAAGAGTGTGGAGCTGCATCTGGTAGGCGAGTTTGTTGCTCACTGCAGGCACCGCCACCAGCCTGGCCAGGACGAGCGGTTCCTGAACAAGGTCGCAAGACTTGGGATGGACCAAAACCCATTTCCATTGTGGGATCTACTGGTTCAATTGGAACTCAGGTATTGGTGGAAATGGAATCTCCTCTAACATGATAATTGATGATATCTTGTGTAGTAATATATTGGAATGGCAATTAATCTATTACAAACAGCCAAAAGCTAGCTTAAAGAAGGAGGATTGGCTTAGTCTTATAAGGAGTATTCGGGTTATATCCTAAACCAATGTAGGACATCTTATCATACACACATCCCTCATGCCTAGGATTGAAAATCTAGATCATGAAGTTTGCAAGACTGAACATCTGTGGGTGACCCAATATCAAGATTGGATAGGCTCTGATACGCAACTTCAAAAGGGAGATTAAGAACTGGGAATTATTTTATGATAATGAGTACAAGGGGAATAAATGCGTATATAGGGAGACTATTCCTAATATTTACCAGGTACAATGTTGCTGTCATAATTACAGTTAAGAAAGAAAACTAAATTACAGAAACAAATTTAAGCAAATAAAAACTGAAATAATGAAATAAGGAAAGAATATTATGTGCTCCTACATGATCTAAAGCTGACTGATGTTGGCTGGACTTGCAAGATGCTGTTTGATTGCAAACATTTGGTGGAAATTATTTGCCCTTTTAGTGTTTCTGTACTCTCTTATAAATCTTTCAAATGAATATATGGATTTTTGGGGGTTCATAGATGAATGTGTGACTAGAAATAGTTGATTGTTTACCCCTTGTAGATGTAGCTTGACTTGCCTTTGTCTCTTATTCTTTGATGTAGTGCATCTTTTCTCCTGTATGCTTTTGTAGACACTAGATATCGTGGCAGAGAATCCAGATAAATTTAAAGTTGTGGCCCTTGCAGCTGGTTCAAATGTTACTCTTCTTGCGGACCAGGTAACCACTACACTCCAAGCATGTAATGGAACTATGGGTTGATTTGTCTCTTTATCTATGATCAGATTTAAATCTGAAATTTCACAACCTCAGTGGATTTACTTGATCAATTCACTCCCATGGCTATTTTACTACTGTAATTATTCTCACATTCGTTGCAATGAAAAGGATCTTCCTGGTTATTTTTTCAAATAATTCAGGTGTAGTAGGCGTGTTGTTCTTTTGCATTTATGGAGGGGACCGAGGATTTCATATTTTCTCTTAAATTTTCTTGGTTAGAAATCATACAAAACTGAAAAGTTTTAAAACTAAATTAATTACTATGGTCTAAGGCTTAGTTAATGCATCTCATAAAAGTGCAACCTAGTCTCCCACCTAGTGGGATTTGAGGAGGGTAGATATGCGTAGTCTTACCCCCACAAGTGGAGAGGCTGTTTCTAGGATTTGAATCCATGACCTCTTTTTGCTGTTAGAATAATCTCTTTTAATATTTATGTTGCACAAGTAAAAAAAATAATCTCTTTTAATATTTATGTTGCACAGGTAAAAAGATTTCAGCCTCAACTTGTTGCTGTTAGAAATGAGTCCCTTATTGCTGAACTTGAAGAGGCCTTGGATGATGTTGAACAAAAACCTGAGATCATCCCTGGAGAGCAGGGAGTCATTGAGGTGGACATCTGGTTTATTCATATGATGTAATTTTGCTTAGAGAGCCAATTTTATTTTTCGTAAGCTATGTCTTATATATTCTCAGGTTGCTCGTCACCCAGATGCACTCAGTGTAGTCACAGGAATAGTAGGCTGTGCAGGACTGAAGGTAAACCTCTTTTCCCTATTTTCGGCCCTTCTTGGTAACCAATCCCTTTTACTGTTCCATGTAATGAGGTCTTCTATTTGTGTGCATCTACATATCTTTTAATAAGTATTAACTTAGTCCAACAATTTGGAGAATTTTTTTGTCTTGGGGAGGGGGAGTAGAACAAATAGAAGGATATCCTCAAGTTCATAAGGAGACATCAGCAATAACAATCAACCCTTTCTCAATCAACTAGCTGGAAAATAATGGAGCATGCTTATTAATTTCATATTAGGGCTTTGATTGTTTGAATTGAGAATGATCCATAAATGTTAAAGCATATCATTCTATATATAATGAAGGTAGAATAGCATAAGAAAATTGCTTATAATTGAATGAACTCAGTAATTTTTTTTTTTCAGTTGCAGCTCTATTGCTAATTTGTTCCCCATGCAAGGGAACATTTATTTATTTTTTTGGTTAACAAAGATGTAGTCAAATTAATTAGAAAGAAAAGGCACTAACTAAATATGGTATTGGTTGTCACTTATCAGACAACAGATATTAGAAAGCTGAAATCCTCTCATTATTTTATTAGCCAACTGTTGCTGCGATAGAAGCAGGGAAAGACATAGCTTTGGCCAACAAAGAGACATTAATTGCTGGAGGTCCTTTTGTTCTTCCTCTTGCTCGGAAGCATAACGTAAAAATACTTCCAGCTGATTCTGAACATTCTGCCATTTTTCAGGTAAGGAAGCAAATAATCTATTAAAAATATGTGTGCAACAAGATCAGTAGACATGCTTGTGTTACTTATTATCCATATATTCTCTGGCCTGTGCATCTTTTTTATTGAGTGCAAGCAATTATTTTATCATCCACTCCTCTTCTTACTGCAAAAAGCTTAAAGGATTCTTCACTTCAGTGTATCCAGGGGTTGCCAGATGGTGCACTTAGGCGAATTATTTTAACTGCATCTGGAGGTGCTTTCAGGTGTGTAAAATGAACCTCATATGACTTCATTTGGCTGTTTTGCATGTTCAGCGTCTCCATGGTTTTTTATGTTGGAAACATTTATTTTTTTTTGGAATGGAAGGAAACTGAAAGGGAATATGTAGCACTCTAAACTTTCCTATGTATATCTGAATTTCTGGTTGCTGTCCTCTGTTGAATCAATATTCTTTGATCATGGAAAACCTTGAATTGTTGCTCTCTTAGTTCTGTTTCTAGGCTCTATAAAATCAATTTGACTATAAGTATCATCCCCTTGGTGATTGACAGGGATTGGCCAGTTGATAAACTAAAAGATGTTAAAGTTGCTGATGCATTAAAACATCCCAACTGGAATATGGGGAAAAAGATAACTGTGGACTCTGCTACCCTTTTTAATAAGGTTTGTTTCTTTTTTATGTCAATATATTGAATGAAAAGAGCCTTTTTATGAATCATTTTAATTATGTGGTATGAGTTTCCTAGTTATAAGGTAAATTTCTTCTACTTCTTCACAGGGTCTAGAAGTAATTGAAGCACATTACTTGTTTGGAGCTGACTATGATCATATTGAGATTGTCATTCATCCACAATCAATCATACATTCAATGATTGAAACGCAGGTCTAAACCTTATTCTATGTTATGTTGGTTACAGCATTTTAATATGCATATATTCGGATATAAATGGATGAGGAACCATAGCAGCTACAAGTCCCAGCCCTTGGCTAAATTAGCAAATGGGTGGGGGTAAACTTATGTATAATATAGAAAAGGGACTAGAAGAATGGATAAAAGGTTCATTAAACATTGTCTAATCATTATCTAATACTAAATTATTTCTTGATTCCAGGATTCATCTGTTCTTGCACAGTTGGGGTGGCCTGATATGCGCTTGCCAATCCTCTATACATTATCATGGCCTGACAGGATTTATTGTTCTGAAGTCACTTGGCCCCGCCTTGATCTTTGCAAGTACTATAATCTTTCCCTTCAGCTTACTGATTTCAACTCTATCAAATTCTCTTTTCAGTCCTTACCAAAGAAAATAGACAGATCCAGTTGACAGAGTTTTCAAATTTTGAAGCCTTTATTGTTAAATGAAATGTTTTCAACTCCAATTTGAATTATTGATGGTTTTTATTTTGAATGATCAGATCATTTTTATTTTCCATTTTGGCTCCTCACCAAGCTTCCGGCTGTGAAGTATATTTCATTCTTCATGTGTTTCCATGGAATGTAAAAAATGGAGGATCAGAGCGTGTGATAACATAGTCTAGTCCTTCATCCCCGCTGTTTCTTTCTTTGTTGTTTTCAGTTGGATCAAATATAGTATCTTTCTTCAAGTATGTTTAGAGCATGTTTGGTTCAACTTATTTTGAAAAAATAATTACTTATTTTTGCCATCTTCCTCAGAGAGCTTTTGAAAAATTAAGTGATTATTTCCAGGAAATTATTCTTTCCCAAACATGTATGTTAGTACTGTAAATAGTAAATAGTGTGAAGGAATGCTAAGCTGGGTGCATTATGGTTTTGTTATGGGTTAATTCTAAGGCAGAATCCAGAGAAATGCTTAAAATAAGTTCCATTTCACCATAAGTGTTCTTTGCTATCGTGAAATGTTATTATGTAAGATGAATCAGTTAATTAAATTGAAATTGGCATGGAGTATTTGTTCTTAGTTTGTCTGACAGAGTTATATTTTAAATGTGATTATGCAGGCTTGGTTCACTTACATTTAAAACTCCAGATAATGTAAAGTATCCATCCGTGAATCTTGCCTTTGCTGCTGGCCGTGCCGGAGGCACAATGACAGGAGTTCTTAGTGCAGCAAATGAGAAAGCTGTAGAGATGTTTATTGATGAAAAGTAAGATTTTAAGTTATTTTTCCTCATTACAAATGTTGCACCAAGAATTTTTCTGTATTTTTATATCTTGGAATTTTCTACCTTGATTGAAATTGTTCTAAGTTGATGTGGGTAGCCATGGTGGGGATGGAGGAAATGAACCGTTGCATCCAAAGCTCACATTATGCTTATTACTTGAGGAAGATGCTGCATGACTAAAATCTGGCCATTAGGATAGTCATACAAATTGCCACTATTTGATGCTAATGAAAGTAATATATGATATTAGCTGACAAGCTGCACAATTTGTCCTAAAGGAATGAAAAAGACGAATAATTTGGGCATTTAAAAACTACTGCAGTTATTGGACAATAGCAATCTTCAAAAAAAATAAAAAAATGACTTCCATCCCACCATAGCCTCAAGATGATTACCATATTAATGCATGCACTAAGTTTTGCTTGAAAAACCAAAATACTGACTCATTTTCAGGTTTTTCAGAGGATATCAGTTGGCTCTTTTGGAATGCTACATTCATGAAGCATCGGAGTTCCTTATATTGAAATTGAAAATAAAAAAGTGATTTGGTTGTTTGGCTAAAATTGGTTGTGTATAATATGTTTGTATTTGGGAGGGGGTGGATATTAAATAGCCTTTTTTTGAGGTCTTTAATCCTTGATTACGTGGCCATATTACTTTGTTTCTTCTTTACCTATACTTTTTAGTTCTATGCAAAACATGACCATTAGGAATTGTCAAATTGTGTCATGTCATTCTGAACTGTCTAATGCACGTGCACTACTCTGTTGAAGTGTCCTTGTCCCATGTTTGTCAATGTGAATTCTCCTCTAATTGGCTATTTTGCTGTTTCCAGGATTAGCTATTTGGATATATTCAAAGTTGTGGAGCTAACATGTGAGAAGCATCAAAATGAATTGTCATCCTCGCCTTCCCTTGAGGAAATTATTCACTATGACCTATGGGCGCGAAAATATGCTGCTAGTTTGCAAAACTCTTCCGGCTTGGCTCCTGTTCCTGCATGAGACTGAATAAACTGGGGATGTGGCTGATTCCTCCCAACTGCCTGCTTTTACCATAATTTCTTTGGGCATTGAACAATTGTATGCGATGTAGAATGATGCATTCCCCAGATGTTGAAAAATAATTAGGTTTTTATTTGTGGAATGTTGGTGATTCAACATATTTCAATTGATCTTATAGTTCTGTCGTAATTTCATTGAAAATGTTGTCTTTTTAATAGTCACTAGGAGCCTAGGAGTATGCCCATAAATGGGTCAAAGTCAAGAAGGGGAATGGATCTTCTCGTATTCAAATTTTACATGACCCTAGTCAAGTAGAAATTTTGTATTTCTCGCTCTCTTTAATAGAGTAATAGACATTAAATAAATGGAGTCTTATAAAAATTAATGGAGAGATAGACACAAAAGTTGACCTATCATGTTCATAAAGGGATTCGTTATCTTTTTTTTAACACACGTATTCGTTGGCTGATATTATTATGAAATTGGCATAGCATATTTGGGTATCATAGCTGTTCCTCTTGCAGAAAAAAATTATAGACTCTGCTTGACGGTTTTGCTTTTCTTATCTTCTTTTGTTTGTTTTTTTTTCCTTTTTTTATTTTATTCTTGGCCATAACAATCATAACATGCGTATCTGTGTAGTATGCTTTATATTGAACGAAATAATTGATTGTGCGAAATTCCTAACCTTCAAATATCTTGAATATTCACGCTTAATTGTGACATTCCTCATACCTGGAGATAGAAACTAACAGGGTATAAAGTACTTAACGCATGTTAGACTATTGTGTTGTTTTTGTTTTCACAGCACAGGGAGTTGTTACCACATCATCCTCTAATTGAATGTAGGCACTACTTCGCTTGTCTCAAGTCTCAACTAGGATGTTGGGTTAGTGAAACTTGGCTTATACATTTTCAGAAAAAGCAGGAGGAAAGACCCTAGGTTAGTTCGGGGACGGCCAAATGTAACGTATTAAGTTATGACAATTTTTTTATATTATCTTTTCGATTTTTTAGGATGCAAAATTACATATTAAATTATCATAAGAGAAGTGCTAGTAACACATTCTCTAACACACTCTGGGTCTGTTTGGATTAACTTCACCATAAGCACTTTAGGAGAAAAAAATAAGAAAAAATGAAATAAGTTTCTTCATAAGTTAAAATTAGTTCATGCATAAGTTAAAAATTAAATTTTGAAGAAGTTAATATGAGAAAGCTTTTACAAATTAGTTTATGCATAAGCTAATTTTAGCTTATGGAGAAGCTAATTTCATTTTCTGTTCTTATTTTTCTCCCATAAGTACTTATAGAAAAGTTTTATCCAAACAGACCTCTCTTTCTAACACACATTTTATTAATAGTACAAATTTATTGAAAAATACAAAATCAGAAGAGTGAGTCATTAAAGAAGTGGAGCCTAAAAAATTTGTGTTTTTCAATAAATTTTAGTCAATAATAGAAAGTATGTTTAAAAGAGTGTATTAGATAGTGTATTACTAGCATTTCTCATTATCATAATCAATTTTGTTTAACATTTCCTTTCCAATTGATAATCCATTTCATTTTTACAAAAATGATTTTTAGATATCCCAAATGCTATTCAACACCCAGTGAAAGAGAGGGGGGGGGGGGGGGGGGGGGGTGGGGGGGGAAGAGAAAAGTATAGATATGATAGGTGATATGATGTGATAAAAAAAGAGAGGGAAAAAAAATGAGAAGTGTTGATGGAATGTTTAAAAATCATTACTCTAACTTTTATTTAGACAATGTTAATTTTAAGTAACATTTTATTAATTTTAGTTTTGGAAACACCTTCTCGTGAAAGTAACAGTTATGAAAATTGTGAACATTCTTCTACAAAAGTAATATCTGCATTTAAAAAGGAGTAATGTTTTTTATTTAAGGGATCAAGTATGTTGTTAGTTTGTTTATTATTTTTCACTTATAATATTTCATTTAAAATTTTTATTCCAAGAAAATTAAGAACATTTACCATGTTTAAGGAACGTAGTAGGTAATTGATGTTTACAATAATCATAATTTTGGTGAATTTGATTTATTCTAGCGTTTATAATATTAAATAATGAAAGATATGCATTTAAAATTGAATTAATAGGAAATAATAAGTTAACTAAAAAGATAAATAAAGTAATTACTAATTAAGATAAAGAGAATCATAATAAGATTAGTGACTTATTTAAAAAAAAAAAAAAAGAATACACTGATAGAATAAAGATTTTTCATACTATCATCTAATTACATAATATTATCATATATGGTAAGTTTGTTAAATTTATAAAAATTACTTTAAAAGTCATAAATAAGATAATTTTTAGTTGATTAACAATATAATTTTTTTTACACTAATAGTATATAAAAAATATTTTAAAAAAAACTACTCTTAATATTATCTACAAATTAAGCAATAACTTATTAATTTTTTATAAGTAAAAATATTAATAATTAACAACATTTTTGTAGGCTAACATAAAGACTTCATGGCCTACCATAAGCTACCCATGGATTGGTTAGTTGTAATATACATTGTACCTTGTGTCTGTATAAGTTGTTGACAATTAGGAGTGAAAACAGGTTGGGTTGTCCATAAGGATGGAAATAAACTAGGCCGCTCGATAAGGGCCTATGACCTAACTTACATCAGTTTTAGGCTTAGGTCAGGCCAGACTTTTTTAGAAAATAGACCAAGTTAAGGGTTTTATTAAAGCCTATTTAGTTTAAAAAGGCTAGGCCTAGGTCATTCAAAAGCTTTTTAGGCCTAACAGGCCGGTCTATTTAAATAAACATAAATAAATATTTATTGTTAATATTATTATTATTGTATTAAATTTGTTATAGTGTATTAAAATTATACATTTATTTATCCTTTTAAATGATAAGCATGTTGACCTACATAAAGAATCAAATTTATAAGTTTATTAAAACATAAATTATATTTTATTTAAAGGTCTTATTGCAAAATATGATTTTAAATAAATTATTATACCTCTATCATGGTGTGAAATTATTACAAAGTAGGCCCTTAAACAAGCTTGTAGGCCACGCCAAGCTTTTATGTAGGGCAAACCAAGCCTTTAAAAAAAGTCCATGACAGGTAAACAGGTTAGGCTCAAGCCATAGATTTTTAACCAAGGCCAAGCTTAGGCCCAACAAAGCCTAGCCTAGCCTAGCCTATTTCCATCCCTAGTTGTCCAATAGGAGTTTATGGCTTTGTTTATATCAAGGTTAGGTTAGGCTAGATTTTTTTAGAAAATAAATTAGGTCAAAACTTTTATAAAAGTCTAATGGGTTAAAATGATAAGGGTTTAAATCATTTAAAAAGTCTTTTAGATCTAACAGATTGACCTATTTAAGTAAATATAAATAATAAATTTTGTTAGTATAATTATTATCGTATATATTAAAATCATACATACATACATACACACACACACACACACAAAGATAGATTTGTTACCGTAAACACACTTATTTTTTAGTTGGAGTATATTAGAAAGTTATAACTATAGTGTATCGTAAAATACACCAACGGTGTAGCTTGCTAATGTACTCTAATTAAAAAATAAGTAGGTGTACGTTAACAAATGTTTGTGGTGTTTGTCAATGTACACACCTGTTTTTTAGTTGAAGTACGCTAGCAAGTTATAACTAAAGTTGGGCATAGGGACCAAGGTCCACAGGCCACCCATGTAGCCCACAGCCTGTGCGAGCTACGGTCCTAAAAAATATGGCCCATTTAAAATTGTGGGCTTTTCAGCCTGGACCATTTAAACCACAGTTTAAACGGATTTACCTGCGGGCTTACAGGCCTGCTTGCGAGCTTTTAGTATGAGACCTTTGAAAAAAAAATATAAATTTAGTCTTCACTTCATTTAGACTTCAGTAAGCACTTACACTTAGGGTTCCTTTACTTTACTCCTTCTTCATTCTCGTTGACAACAGACACACCTACAGTTCTTTGTGGTTACTCAACCAACGACCTTTGCCCAACTAGATCTAGGAAATGGGAACTGCGACCTTCATGCAACTACCGTCACCTCCGCAACTTGCGACGTCCGCAATGTGACACCTTTGCGACCTTCGACCTTCGCAACGCGAGACTTCCACGACCTACGACCTTTGCCGCTCCACAACACAAGACCTATGTGACCTGCAACCTTGCACTTCCAACCTCCTCTGTGTGATTAAGGTTTGTCCGTCAAGTGACCACCATTCGTCCACCACATGACCATCATCCTCCACACCGTCACAGTAACCTTTGTAAGAATTCACTCCTAAACGATCTCCAATAGTAACCTCTGTTTTGATTTGCATTTGATTGAATTCAAATTATTTTCTTTTTTTTTTATCCCTTTTCTTTTTCTCCTCAATCTTGTTGTTGGTTATTAAATTTGTTATTAATTGTGAAGATGATCTTAAAATGGTTGGATTCCCCCCGTTGCATGTTCAATACTGTGAATTTGTGACCATATATTTGTGTTCATTGTTTTAGCTTTATGACCTTATACTTTGCAGGTCATGGATTGGCCTATTAGCCTGCAAGCTATGTGGGACTGATGCGGGCTCAAAATTCAAGACCGTTTATCTTGCAGCCAAGCCAAGCCAATTTATTTCACAGGGTTTTATAGGTCGGGCCTAAACAGGCAGGCTAGCCCGTATACACAACTCTAGCTATAACAACAATGTATCTTAAAATACACCAATGGTGTAGCTTGCTAACGTACTCCAACTAACGCTAGTTGGAGTACGTTAGCAAGCTACACCATAAGTGTATTTTAAGATACATTGTAGTTATAGCTTGCTAATGTACTCCAACTAAAAAATAAATGTGAGTACGTTAACAAACCTCACTAGCATTTACTAACATACACCCGCTTATTTTTTAGTTAGAGTACGTTAGCAAGCTACACTATGGTGTACTTTAAGATACATTGTAGTTATAACTTGTTAACGTACTCTAACTAAAAAACAAGTGCAAATATATATATATATATATATTTAGTTCAGATCCTTTATAGTGACATTTTCACTGCATGAGATCCTAATCATTCCTTTATTTTTAATATTTGATAATTTTAATATATAAAGAAAAGAAAAATTTGTATAAATTGTGAGATTAAAAACTCCACACAGTATAGTTGTCTTGCGATCCACACCCACACACCCCTTTCTTAAATATTAAACATGTTAACTTACGCAAAAAGTTAAACTTATAAACTTATTAAAGGATAAATTTATATTCTAACCTTAAATAAGTTATTATGAAGGTCAAACTAAACCTTAAAAATAGGCTTATATATATAAACATGTTAAACTCGACTTTTATAAAGCCTAGCCTACATATTTCCATCTCAGTCTTATGCTTTACATAGAAGTGATTTTAATTTTTGTAGTTTATAGTTTGTTTTATGTAATGTTTTTCCTCATTGACCTATTGGCCAAAATAAGTAAGACCTATATAAAAATTTTAATATGAAATAAGTTTTTAAATAAATTAATAGGTCAAATCAAGCTTTCAAAAAATTCATATCAAACTTAAAAAAGAGCATATGACAGATAACATGCAAGATTTAGACCTTAAATTTTTTAAGGCTTAAATATATTTAGTCCCTATAAAATAAACAAGTTTTGGTTTTGGTTCCTGTAAAATTTTTTCTTTATTTTTTATTCCTTTAAAATTTGAAATCACTATTTTTTGTCCCTATAAAATGAGAGAAATTTGGTTTTGGTTCCTATAAAACATTTTGCTTTAGCTTTCATCCCTATAAAATCTGAAATAACTATTTTTAGTCCCTTAACGTTCATTTTAAGGTAAATAAATAACAATTATTTTGGGAATCTAGAAAAAAATTTAGAGGTATCACATGCTAACATGATACTACAGACACTAGTGGATGCTACCTAAAATTGTCACTTGACTTTCCGTTAATCACATAAGCAATTAATGAGTGTCACATAATAGTAAGGACCCAAAGCAATAGTTTTAGTTTTTTGAGGATGAAAACAAAAGAAAAATTATAAAAACTAAAATCAAAATTCACTTATTTTATAAGACTAAAAATATATTTAAGCTATTTTTTAAAATAAGTTAGGTCAATGGAAACTGTTATTTGCACTCCCCTTTTTCACTTATGCACTCCCCCTTTCATATATTTTTTTTATTTTTTTTCAAAAATATTGTCAACAGGGAATTTTATTTGTAGAAAGAGAGAATCAAAATCGCAGGTCTCTAAATTTTTTGAATTTTTTTAAATATGTCCCTAAACTATAAAAATTTGTAATTGAATCCCTAATTTTTTCTAATTTTTGTAATTAGGTCCTTAGGGTTAATGGTCCATTTACAAACTGTTAAATTACCCTCAAGGATCTAATTACAAAAATTAGAAAAGATTAGGAACCTACTTAAAAAAAAAAACTCAAAATTATTTAATATGAAAATTGTGTTTTAAAACTTTTTTATTTTGAAATGTAGGGAATAATATTTTCTAAAATAATTAAATATGAAAAATAAAAAATAAAAAGTTATAACCACTTCTAAAAACTAGAGTTATCAAAATTGGCTTAACCCGGTGGCTTGGTAGGACAAACCAGGTTGGGCTGGGCCTTTTATTTTGAGGCCCGAAAAGAACACAGCCAATTTGGCCTAGCTCGATAGGCTAAATGGTCAGGCCGGGGCTATAAAAATGTTGGCCCGAAAGTTATCGAGCTTATTTAACCTAGTATTTCTTTTTATTTTTTTTCTTATAAAAATATATAAATTTATGCAAAAAAATAAAATAAAATGGGTTAATTTGGCCAGGCTTATGATAGGCCAAAAAATCTGTGGCATACATGAAAATCAGCTCGACTTAGCTTGTTTTTCAAACTTTGGCTTGTCTGATTGGTCTGGACTGAGCGACCCATTTTGACAATTCTACTAAAAACATAACTTCGTCCTTGACTATCAATTAATGTTTGCTATATAATTTGCTATATATATGCTTTATTGTATAGAGTGACTCAGTGGTTCTTTTAAATTTTAAGACAAATAGGAACCTTAGAAGTAGATTTATAGGATGCACAAGTTACAGGACACGTATCTCATTACTAAGTTTTATTTAGGGACAAATACATTCACATGTCCTTAAACTTTTTAGGTTTTTTTTTAAATAGGTTTCTAAATTATAAAATTTGTAATCGAGTCCTTAATTTTTTTTCAATTTTTGTAATTAAGTTTTTGGGATCAAGAAAGAATAAAGAATATTTTGTCAAAATTAACGGTTTATAAATCTCAAAGACCTAATTATAAAAATGTAAAAGATTAGGAACTTAATTACAAATTTTTATAGTTTAAGAACCTATTTAAATAAACTCCAAAAATTTAGGGACATGCATATATATTATCCTATTTCAAGGATTATTATGACAGTACCTCATCCGGGATTATAATGGAGGTTTACTCAATTTGAACTCGTGTTATAGGTTCCAGCAAGTTCCCTTCCACTCTGTAAAGGGGTGATACTTGTTCATTCGCATGCTTGGATTTTCATCTTGTATACGCTTGAATTTTGTTCCTTCGCTGCGTGATCAAAGGAGGTAATTGTCTTGGTGTAGTTTTTTGTTACCTAGTCTTAAACATCAATAGCGCCTACGATCATGTGTTATTTTCTTTAGTTTGTGTAATGCTATAGTTACAACTTTCAAACTATATTAGTTTTCACAGTCTTCTCTGTTTATAGTGTCCAAAACTCAAATTACAGTTGAAACTTACTTTATCCTTTTATTCGGAAGAAGGGAAGAGAAATTTGCAGTCATTGAGGCAAAGTAAAGAACGGAGGCATTTTCCGTTGATGATATGATTGGGTCGTGGGACCTCTAGTATGATGTCTTGAGGTTGTTTTTGGGAAACCGTGAAAGGGATATTTAAAAAAAAAATTAAAAAAAATGCAAGGGGAACGCATAAATATAAAAATAAAAGTGCAAATAGCAATTTTCCTAACCGAGTTAAGCAAAATCTTATTTGACATAACTTCTTTTCACCTTTACCTCGCCAACAGTCCTATTTAGAATAATCTTTTTGTTTTTAATAGTCTCTCATTCTTTCTTATTTAAATAACCTTTTAATTTTTATAATATAAGATTATTTTCATTTTATTTTCTTAGTTTTTTTATTTTGGTGCCTATAATTTTTTTTTTGTTTTATGTTAGTTATATGTTGCCGGTTCAATTTTTATAAAATTGTAAATTATTCATATAAGTTCTTGAGATTTTTTATTTTTGTTTCTATTATTTAAAAAATATTAAGCATGTTTTTCAATTTTTGTTAGTTACGTCATCACTTAGTAGGAACAAAAATATTTTATAAGAAACAAAAAAAAAAGGGAAATTTTAAAAACTAAAACGAAAATGACTCTATATTGTTAAGTTTAAAAATTATTTAAAAATTTTCTTTTTTACGTTCAATTAATTTATACGCAAGCTTTGACTTTTTCGTCATGGTTCTTTGAAATTGTTTTAACTCAAAATTTTCACTAGGTGAAGAAAACCTAAAAAAAATAGCTAAGCCAAAATAACTGTAGAAGAATCATACACTATATCATGCTATTTTCGCTCAAGTTTTTACTTCCTTGAAATCCATCCTTGATAATATTCAAGTTGACAAGTTCAGTAGGCAAGAACTTACGGGATTGAAAAGCGTTATTTTATGAGACGGGGGAAATTGCACTCACCTCTTTTATAATTTTTTTAAATAACACACACCTCCTCTAATTTTTAAGTGAACACTCACCTTCCTTATTTGTTTCTACAAGTGGCATATACCTCTTAGGGGATGTTTGTTTCACGTAATCTTCTTCTATTTTTGGGAATACAAAGGTGGGAATATTTATTCTCATATTTATTAAAAGATTTTCAATATCTTTTATTCCCAAGAACATACAATCTTCATATTTATCTTGTTTCTTATTTCCATGGTGAATGATAGGTATCTTACATTTTCATAGGAATGGAAGTTACTCTCTTTAGTACCTACCTCTCCTCACTTCATTATTCCAAAATTCTTCTCACATGTTTTTGTTTTTTCAGTCTTTCAATTAAATAAAAATTAATTTTTTCCTGAAATTAATGAATGCCAACCGAACATGTTCATGGAAATAATATTCCTAGGCATAATATTCTTGAAAATGTTATTCCCAAAAATATCAATATTATACGTTGAAACAAACACCCCCTTAATTAATAACATCGTCTGTGCTCTGATAAGAGAATTATATCATTTTACCTTATAAAAGAAGGTCTGTAAAATTAAAGTGCATAAATAGATTTGAACTTATAAAATAAATTCAATTCATTTTAACTCATTGTTTTCTTCTCTTATAAATATTTATAAAGAAGTTTAGAGAAACTCAATTCATTTTAGCTGCCACTATCCCGCTAGAATTTAGCGAACGGCCACAAGTGAGCCGCACACTTAGCCCGTAATTGGACGACAAGCTGGCATTCTATGGCCTATTATATTTTGCAATGAACATTGCCCACATATGCAATTTTTAAATAATATTGTTATTATTTAAATATAAAAAATATCGTATGTAATAGTATATATAATTATTTTTTTACTTATTTTTTTAATTTTTATTTACACATTTTAAAAATATGTTTTAAAATTAAAAAAATATTTTTTATTTTATTGCTTGCAAAACATCTTTCATTAAATATTAAGGAGGTAAAATGTGTTTTAGGTCGCTTAATTTTTGATTGAAATTGGTCTTATCCTTATACTTTAAAAACGATGATTTTGATCATAATATTTTTTATAATTAGTGAGTTTTGTCTCTCATTACGAAAATTATGATGTGTGTGTGCAAAACTTTTTTTTTATATAAAAAAAGTTCTATTGTAGCAAAATGACAACTATTTCCATTTGATCAATGAGATTTGTGAAGAAATCTATATGAAACATATAGAAAGATAAAGAGATGTCATCCCAACCACTTCAGTTCATCAATAAGTTTGTGAGGAAATCTATATGAAACATGTAGAAAGATAAAGAGATGTCATCCCAGCCACTTCAATTTGTATTTCCAACTTTTTTTTAACACCGAACAATAACTCTAGAAATAAATTTATGTCTTCATTATCATTACATAGAATTTTAAAAAATAAAAATATTAAATATTTTTTAATAATAAGAAGATATTATCAGATACTACTTACAAAATTAAAATCCTAACCAAACTAACATAAACTATCAACTTAGTCTACATCAATAATAGTTCTCCAATAGTTTCATGTCTTCGAAAATCTGGTGGTAATGTAAGGACATCAAGATTTCCATTATCCAACTCACGTGATGGTTGCTGGATGTTCGTCATGTCTTCCAAAATCATAGTTTGTTAGCCATTTAATATCACCAAAATATTCGTGATGCAGTCCACAAGATAGTTGTTGTACCCATGTATCTCTAGAAGCAAAGCGAATAAGAAATGTATTATCACCAATATTTTGTGTATTGAGCCTATAATATTGTTGTTCCTCCTTGCTTGGAAATGACATTAACATCATACTTGGATAACTATTATCATGTCTTTAACTCCTAAGGTCAACTTTTTTTTTTAATTATTATTATGGGATCCTAACTGTCAACTTTGGATCTAGAAGCATTAGATTATTGAATATGCTTTCTTTATGGGATTGAATGTCTACCATTAACAATTAAAACCTATATTATTTATATTTTACCCAATGTGAGCTGTGAGCACTCGTCAAATAAAAGAACGAGAACGGTTATTAGCCGGTGTTGGTGAAGTTGAATGCATTAGAAATGATGAGCACATTGTATTGTTAATTTGATCTGCTTGTTGAGGTTAAATTTGGAAGTGTGATTTGCTGATAAGTAGATGGAATAGGTGGGATTGCAGTTTTGATAGCCATTGATTCTTTCTCAGATCGTACGCATCACATTCCATCATGTTCTTTAATATTCGTGTATTTAATTAGTTGAGAATTAAGTAGGAATAGGGGATTACTTGCTGCTACTTTTGGCCAAGTGTACATTGAATGTATTGCAGTGGAACGGCATTGTCATAAAATTCTATTACCTTTGATTGAGAGAAAAAGAAAAGGAGAAAAAATAGGTGTAAAGAATTTAGAGAACAATGAGAATGAAGTGAAAAATAAGATTTATATTGTTTTTATATAAAAAAGATATTTTTTATAACAAAAAATATAAAAAAGGAGTGGGATATATTTAGTAATTAGGAAGTATAAATATCAATTGCCCTAAGACGGATGCAACTGCTAGGATTTGGTTGATGAAATTGGTCTATGATATGTGATTTGGGCTAGATCATTCGAATTAGCCTAACAAAGGATATAAGACTCTCAATACAACACACATAATTTGGAGCCACTAGGTGTTTGTCTCAGTCCAATGAGGATGAAAGAAAGAAGGGGGGAAAATAACTCACTCAAACACTACCAGAAGGGGTTTTAAAATGCCAAAGTAGTCCAAAAAGGGAGAAAGAAATGAGTTTAACTTTAAATGGGCTTACATAATGATTTTGATTCCAAGGAAGTTGATTAAAAAAAAAATTACAAGTCTAAATTTATTAAACAATTCACCAGTACTTGGTTAAACTATTTTAGTTAATCATTAACAAAAAATATTTTTAATGCATTTCACAAATATTTAATTTCATCAAATAATCTCCTTAGCACTCATAACATTACTAAAAGTATTTTAATTTGTGTGTAATAATAAATTTTATTTAAGTTTGTGAAATTCTTCCCCAAAATCAAATAGATAAAACTTCTTTCATTTTTTTTTTTTTGTCTTATTAGGAATTTATTAATAATTGCAAGAATAATTAAGAACAAAAATTATTAAAATACTAATAAGTACTCAAATACAATTTTATTTTATTTTATTTTTATTATTTTATTTTCTTTCTCACATAGGGAAAAAAGAGATGTCACAACATATATAAAGATAAAAGGAGGTAGTTTGAAATAGTTAAGAGAGAAATTTTTTGGTAGTTGCAGGGATATATTGTGTGAAATGAATATCCAAAAAAGAAAAGAAAAAATATTGAGAATGTATAATTAATGGACGAAAAATGAGATTCTTTCTTTCTAAGTTGTGTATTTTAATTTATAATATATGAGTATATTGTCAGCAACATAAGTTACACAATATGTTTCTAGCTTTTCTTATGAAAAAAAAAATTAAAAAGAACACAACTATTTCATTCTATATATTTAAAAACTTATTTCTAATTAATATATTTATAGAATATTTTGCAAAATATAGAAATGTGTTTTAAAATTGTTTAACTCTAAAAAAATTTGTATATATAATTAATTTTAACAAGTATTTTAGTATGTGTATTGCATAAGATAAATATTTATTTTTATATGATTAAAATTCATAATAAATAAATATATTTTTAATATATAAATTATATTATGATTAAAAATTATACTAAATAAATGTATTTGAATATATAGATTATATTTCAGATTTACAACGAATAATTTAAATTGTGGTATAAAGTTAATTTTAACTATTGACAATTTCTTTTAATAAAAACTATTGAAATTCATTTTAGAGATAAAGATAAAATAGAATGGTTAAGAATGTCAAGTATATAGATAAAGATAAAATAAGTAGTTTGAAACGGTTGAAAAAAAATTGGTTAATTGTGAAAATAATGCGTGAAATGTACATGCAAAGGAGAAAATAAAGAAAATATTAAGAATGTCTAATTGAAAAAATGAAAAGAGTGAGAATGATAGCAGTTTGAGATGATTGACTTTTTTTATTTATTTAATTGTAGAAATAATGTGTGAAATGTACATCCAAAAAACTAATTGAGTAAGTGAGGAAATCGGGTGAGACTCTCATTCACTAAGTAGTATATTTTAATTTATAATATAAGAATAAATTTATATATTTGAATAATTATATATAAACAATATTTACCATTCGCATTTACAAGAGTTAAATGCCGGTAATAAATTTTTATCGAAAAAAAAGGCAGTAATAAATAATATTAATGTTACAATTACACAACGATTTTGCCACATTAACAAGATGACATCGATTGTCCATATTAAAACATATTCAACTGACTCTAAATATCACATCATCAACTCAGTTAAAAATTGGATAATAAATTAATAGTTGATTCAAAATCGTCCTTTAAAAATCAAAATTAAATAATTAAAAATATGGTGGCTAAAACTCTAAAGATTGGAATTTAACATTGTGGGTTTCCTATACACAATTTTATAAGAATTAAATATGGAAGTTCTCCTTATTTCTAGCTACTTCTTCCTAAAAGCAAAAAGAATATTCTTATATATTCATAATATTTATATAACATTTCTCAACAAATATATATGAAAACATAAATAAAGTTCCTTTTCTTTTTAATCATGTTCTATTCTTTAAACATTCCATAGACCCGATTTACCTTTTTCTCGCACTAGTTTGTTTGGGAGTTGGAAATCAACACAAGAATATGACACAAAAGAAAGAGTTTAGTCACTTTATGAATTTGACTCTTGTTTGGTGCATACGTAGCAGAATTTAGAAAGTGAAATTTATCTAAAACAAATATTTTTTTAATTTATTTTCAGTTAAATGTTACATACAAATTGGAGAAATTAAATATAACGCATTTCACATAAAATTGTACACATAACTAGGCAAGACCGCAAGAGAAGGCTCATTCCAGAAGAAGCACTTTGAACTTGAGTTAACGTTGCTATTAGGATAACGCGTTCAGGGATTTTGCACACTTAATTTCACAGGATTTACATACACATTCTCCCTTCTTTTCTTTGGACAGGAAAGGTTGAGATGTTAGTTAATAAGAGAATTATATATATATATATGAGTCAGGATCCATTGACATTAAGTGTCAAAATTAGTTAAATTGCACCTTCAATAACTTTTTATATAATACAAATTTAACTAATCCAACCGTTGAATTGTGTAATATTATTTTCATGATTATGTATGTCAAATTTCACATTATTTGGACTTTTTTAGAGGTGTCATCTAACATTGAATATTTATATATATTTTAATTTTTTATTGTATGTTAAAATAAAGTGATACGATAAACTATTAAATAATTTTAAAAATGTGTGAAATTTTGGATCTTGCCCCTATATATATATATATGTGGTCAGATTCGTTGACACCAGGTGTAAGAATTAGTCAAATTACACCTTCAATAACTTTTTGTATAATACAAATTTAACCAATCCAACCGTTGAATTTGATGTTCTTATTAATTAGATTAAGTATACAAAATTTCATATAATTCTAAAATTATTTAATAGTTCATTAAATCACTTTATTTTAACGTATAATATGATATTAAAATATATGTAAATATTTAATATTAGATAACATATTTAGAAAAGTCCAAATGATGTGAAATTTGATATACATAATCATAAAGATAATATCATCAAATTCAACGGTTGGATTGGTTAAATTTCTATTATACAAAAAGTTATTGAAGATGTAATTTGACTAACTCTTACACCTGGTCTCAACGAATCCTGCCCCCGTATATATATATATATATATACCAAGGTTTCTTCAATTCAACAATTATTCACATTTTTTTTTGTATAAAACTCTTGAAGTCCTCCAAAACTTGGTGATGTATTAGAGATTATAGGAGATTTTGATTTGGACATATGTTTTCAACTGATAAAAGAAATCAGTGTTATATTAAACTCGACTCAGTCATCCACTTAATTAGAAATTAGAATATTAGGTTATTAGTTGAATCCATGAGTCATTAGTTCAACTATATATGTATGTTAAAATATGTAGTAAATATATGAACATAAATATTATAACAAATATATAGTTGTGACTTAATGGTTGCAGTTATGTTAAAATAATGGTAAGGTCCTCTGTTAATAAGGCATAATGCACACACATATATGTTGTAAGTTAAACTAATTCTTACACCAATAATAAATAAAATGTAATTTTTATAGATCTAACTGTGCGTTAAATTCTAACTACATATAATATTGATTTGGTTTGATTTGATTTAGATTTGATGTTACATTCAAATTGAATCAAATCAAACTGCATGTTAATTTTATATTTGGCTTGGATATGACTTTTTTTATTAAAAAAAATCGAATCAAATTACACCGTGAACACTCCTACAGTTTAGTAATAAAGTTTTTGAGACCAAAGAAATGAGATATGAATTGTTTAAATGACTGTAATGAGCTTTTTCTCTTAGAAGTCGGATATGTCAACCTTGCACCTTGGAGCTCGAATTCGGGGTTGAATAGGCTTGAAGAGTTATTTTTCAAATGTTTCTCAAAAATGGCATTAAGCCATAGTTGGAGTAGCCAAAAGGGGCCACTTAAGTTTTTGGCTTGCTTAGGTCGAAGGCCAGTAATTACGACTACCTCGAATAGGATGGGAGCTATCATCCCACATGGAACGTCGAAGGCGTTATTGTTTCGATTCTAGAAAAGGAAGAAAGTCATCAACATAGAAATATCATAATTTAGTTCGTACCTGCTGAGTTGTATGAACTCATAAATCTTTATCTTTTTCCTAATGGCTATTCTTACTTTTCTCGACTCGATCTAGCCATTCGATATAAGTTCCTTTCTTAGCTACGGGAGATGATTAAAAAATGTTCCCAAAATAATCAAAGAAATCAGTACGAATACCCTTATCAAATATAAAGGCAACTTCATCTTCCAGAGAAGGGAAGGTTCGATCCTATATGGACTCAAAAAGGCAAGATGTTTTCCGCCTAGAGAAAAAAAGATCAATATTTGGGACTCCCAGATTTTCCTACTTTCCTCCTTGAGTTCTGGTTAGCGTACAAAGGGCTTGTTCCCTACCTTGACCAATTTTCCTTTAGTAACAACTTATGGAATTGATTTGTTGGTTTGGGAAGTGGAGCCAAACATAGATCCAGTGAGTACTGGGTAAAAATGGAGTTGTGAGGCGAAGGAAATGATTTATCAATGTGTCAAACCAAAGAAGAAGAAAGCTTTGGAAGCTCTAAGAATGGTTGAGCATGCAAAAAAAGGAAGAAAGCTTCAGGGAGATAAAATTCTCAGTAAACAGTAAAAACCCAAAGAGGTTCACTCTCTTTTATAAGCATTTTGGAAGGAAGTAGTGGCTTTGAAGTGATGCAAAAGTGCGAAAATGAAGAGATCTAATTAAGGACGATCATGAGTTTATGGGAAACGTAAATTGCAACCCATGTCAATTTATTAGGTAGTGTTATCTGACAAACCGTTAATGCTGCAAATCTAATGTGTTGGACACATTTTCAAGAGTGCCAAATGGTTCTAGAAATTTCAGATCCTATACATCTAATTGTCTTAATTCGAAGATGAAATTGGCAAAGTTAAAAATGTTTATTTATATATAACATTCAGTAAACATTTTTTTGAGAGCATCTGTTGGTGTCCACTTAGAATTCTTTCTAAGTGTTGAAAACATACATTTCGAGTTGACCAAGTTTTCATACATCAAAAGGGCCATGTTACTTAGAATTAGAAGTTCTTCTAAGTTATTGAGTTTGAGTTACCAAGATTTCCAGGAAGGGTCAATTTGAGTTTGAGATTGAGATTAGACAATCAAGACAAGTGAAGAAAAAATTGTCGAGGGTCAAAATATTGAAGATGTTAAGAAATTTGAGTGAAGTACTTTAAGAATATCACGTCACATAGCAGTTATTGATAGTTGTCCAAATCACTCATGTCGAGACAAATGTTAGAATCTTAGTCAATCCTAGGCTCTTATACACGTATATGTACTAGATTTCTTCAATTTCTTGATCATTATAGTAAAATATCTATAAATATGGACCTTTGTAGCCATTTTGTCTTGAAACACATTAATATTGCACTAAATCTTTGTAACACTTACATGCCACACATCAATCACGACTATTGGTTTCAAAAACAACATATATGTATTTATCCAAATTTAATTCAAGTTGTTATATTTTGCCATTGCCTTTCTTTTTCGATCTATTTTCTCAGTCTTTACTTATCTAGCATGCATTTAATTCTTTTGCATTTCTTTCATTTCGTATTCTCTTTCTTTTCTTTTACCTTTATCTTCCGGTTTACTTTTCCTGCATTTTTATTGTAGTTCTCTTTTTATTCCTTTTCTTTAATTTTCTTTTAATCTTTCATTTCCATTTTTTCTTTTACATTTGAAATTTATTTGCAATTTATTTCTAGCATAAAATTCCAGCACTTTACTTTTCAAAGTTTCATTATTTTAGCTAAATTCAAGTCATTTAAAGTTGCACATTATTCTCTTCTGACTTTCAATCCAAATATGATTTTGCTTAAAAGATTTGATTTACATTCAAGTCTTAAAATTTAATGCTTTGTGGTACAAATACTTGTTAAAAATCACAAAGTTAAAGTTATTATCAAATTGACTTTAAACCAATCAAATATTATATCTTACTCACTAATTAAAATCTTGATAAAAAATAATTGATTTAAGATTTTAACTTGATTCATGTCTTCAAATTGAAAGCACAATATTGTTAGTTTGCCAAAAAGAACTGACGACTAATAATTAATTTTAAGTATCCTACAAATAAAATATATTTATTATTAAAATCATTATAAAAAATTATCTTTTCAACCAAAAAATATTTGGATTTCTAAAAAAGCTGGAAACAAATTTTCATTAGGACAAAACTTGGGTACTGTTAGCGTTGTTCTCTAATTAAAATTGAAAATTTATCTCGCTAATTTATGAATTTCTTAAATACATGCTTTTATTACACAGATTACCGAGATGAATTTTCAATTATAATTGAAAAATAACATCAACAATATTTAAAGTACTGTATCTAATTTTTTTCCCTTCATTTTATCCTCTGAAGGCTAGGGTTTTCTAACACGTACAAGCCAACTTCCTGCGAATTCTCTGCGACTGAAATTAATTGTAAATCCTTAAGCGGTTGACCAAAGTTGAATATGGATGATGCTTCTCATGACAACTCGTTATTGGCCAGCTGTGTTGTTATCATCTAAAGTTACTCTGGCCAATGGCTAGCTCCTTGGATCCACCCAACGGTTGGGATAAGTTCTTTCTCAGTTCTCATGGCAGAACTTAGGGGAATCTTAAATGGACTAGCATTGACTCGGGGTCAAAGTATTAACAAACAGGTAACGTGAAAGTGACTCCAAAAGCGTCATTATAAACCACCCCTCCTTCAGTTCATCCCATTTCTGTTAAATTCGACCAGCGGCGGAATGGTCAAATATAAAACATTATTAAAGAAGTAATTAAATTAAAAATAGATTTAATTATATATTTTATCCTTCTATAATGATAATGTGCAATTTTTGTTCTCTAATTATTTTTTTCTCAATTTTAATCCACTAATTTTTTTAATTAATACATTTGTTAGGTTTTTCATATTCTTATTTTCTTTTTATTTAAATAAAGTAATGATAATCATACATTCCACTCTCTTACAACTCACTTTCACTCTATTTTTCTTACTATCTCTCTCTAGATTTTCTATCATATTAAATATTACCTCTATCACTTTTTTCCTTTTACCTTTTTTTTTTCCTCTCTATCTCTCGTCTTCCTCTACCCCCAATCCACCCCAAAATAAAGTGGACCATGATCATTACTCATTTAAATAATTGAGAGTTATAATATAGTTTATACAGGAAGTAATTTAAAAAGTTTCAAACTTAGAAATTTGATGATAAGGTTTCAAAGAAGGTAAACATTTAGAATCTCTTAATTTTTGGGTGAAATGTAATGTATTAATAAGTGAATTTTGAGCAGTTTAATTCCTGAAAATTTGAGGGAGGAATGGAATTCAAGAATTTCTTTAAAAAAGAAAATAATAGAAGACTTTATTTGTAACAATTAAAAAGTTAAGGAACTAAATTCAAACAAAAAACAATCACTTATTAAGTAAATCACACATGAAGTATAATAAAAATCAAAGTATAATTAACTTCAAAAATATTAATTCATATATATAAGTTTAATTTTCATACACTATTAATTTAAAGATTTTTACACTGTCAACTTTTACAAAATTATCTTAAATATAAATTTTAAAATATTATTATAAAAGTCAAAAAATTTACTATGTATATATGACAATCTATGATTTAAAGGCAGTATAAAAAAATTTATACTCTCGTTACATTCTAATTAAATTCTATATATAAGGAAAAAAAAACTTTTAAATTTTACCCCCCTCAAAATATGAGAAGTTCCTCCCCAGCTTAAATTAATCACACTCTTTGATTTTCAATAATACCTGTGAGAAAGGCAACTGTTAAGAAGATTGGATAGCCAACTTGGTGTGGAATCACCCGCAGTTTAGATTTGGAGGCTAGTGGATTTGACCATCCTCTTTGTATATTTCTTGGCCTTTTTGCCCGGAGCAGTGTTAATGATATGATACTTTTTTCCTTTTATCTAGCCTTGATCCCTCCAATGTAATTAAAAAAGAAAAAAAGTAAAACTAACGTATATATAATAACTTCATATTCACAAGAAGCCAAATTACATCTCACTCGATGTCTAGATCACATTGACTCCATGCTCTAATAACTCCGCCAGTCCACAATTCGAATGCCATGTATATACCCAATTATCCATCCACAAAGACTTGAGCACTTTCTCCTACTACTATAGTATTGCCATTTCTTTAACTTTGTCATATACATCACCGAAGTCTATGCCGTGTGAGACCCACACGACTTCTTTCCATGAAACTGAAAGTGCATAAGATACCCTTCCAAACTTATGCTGCGTTACCAAGCAGGGGCGTAAGCCGCGCAACCTCCCCCGCATTCGTCTCCGTAGTTACTTTTTCCAAAGAAAAATTATACATGTTTAACAAATAATTCTGATTCTTTTTTCAACATTCTCTTACTGATCTTTTTCTTATTAAACGAATAAAATCTTAAATCAGTTTAATATTTACAAAATATTAAATATATTTATTCATTCGATACTTTTTTTTATAAAATATTCAGAAAATTAATAAATAAAAACATCTTCGCAAGTTATGTAATTTTAACTTTATTAAGAAAGAAAGCCATCCATACACTTATCTCTAACTCCACTGATAAAGATATATTCAATCCGAACTAAACTCAATAATCAACTTTGTCAATAACCAAATTAAGAAGAAATTACCAAAAAAGAAAGAAAGATCTCAACCACTTTAATTTGTACTACCTCGAAAATGGTGACAAAATTCTGACCAAGTCCATTCGCGTTACTGAAAAACCCAACCAATTTGTGTACTGCTTGTGAATTGTCTGTTACATTGTATATACTCACTAAAAGGCATGCCCCATCTGTTTAAGAGATTGCTTTATTCCTTACCCAAATGTGTTTTATTTGTATACCGCTTGCTTATTGTTTGTTATATTATATATTACTTACCATATCAAAAAGATATGCACTGCTTGATTAGGAGGTTTTTTTATTACCTATTGAAATGTGTTCTATTTGTGCACCGCATGTCTATTATCTGTTACATTGTATATAACTCACCAAAAAGATATGCATCGCTAGGACGTTGCTTTGTTACTCACTAAAATAACGTGTACTGCTTGACTAGACGGTTGGTTTATTATTCATCGAAATGATATGCACTACTTGACTAGGAAGTTGCTTTATTATTTACCGAAATGTGCTTTGTTTGTGCATCACTTATCTATTATTTGTTACATTGTACATTACTTACCAAAAAGACATGCACCGCTTGACTAAGAAGTTTCTTTATTACTTACCGAAATGTACTTTGTTTGTACACCACTTGTCTATTATCTGTTACATTGTATAGTACTCACACAAAAAAATGCATTGCTTGACTAGGAGGTTTCTTTATTACTTATTGAAATGTACTTTCTTGGTGCACTGCTTGTCTGTTGTCCGTTACATTATATATTGCTCAGCAAAAAGACATGCATTGCTTGACTAGAAGGTTTCTTTATTGCTTATCGAAATGTGCTCTGTTTGTATACCGCTTGTCTATTGTTTGTTACATTGTATATTACTCACAAAGAAGACATGCATCGCTTGACTAGGAAGTTACTTTATTACTTACCAAAATGATGTGAACCGCTTGACTAGGAGGTTGCTTTATTATTCACCGAAATGACGTGTACTGCTTGACTAGAAAGTTGTTGTATTACTCATCGAAATAATATGTACTACTTGACTAGGAGGTTGCTTTATTAATTATCGAAATGTGCCCTGTATATTATTGTCTATTACATTGTATATTACTCAGTGAAAAGACATGCATCACTTGATTGGAAGATTGCTTTATTACTCACATGCGTATTGCTTCACTAAAAGGTTGTTTCGTTACTCACCGAAATGACAACTTCGTTCAATATATTAAATCAGTTTAATATTTGCAAAATATTAAATATATTTTTTTCATTCGATAATATTAAGAAAATTAATAAAAAAATATATATCTTCGCAAGTTATGTAATTTTAACTTTATTAAGAAAGAAAGCTATCCATACACTTATCTCTAAGTCCACCGATAAAGATATATCCAATCCGAACTAAACTCGATAATCAACTTTGTCAATAACTAAATTAAGGAGAAATTACCCAAAAAAAAGAAAAAGAAAGATCTCAACCACTTTAATTTGTACTACCTTGAAAATGGTGGCAAATTCCGACCAAGTCCATTCGCGTTACTGAAAAACCCAACCAATTTGGCGGCGGCCCCACCGTTGTCGGCGGAGGAATGCTTAGGCGCCACCTTGCTGGTCCTCTTGCCATCACTGTGACTCCGAACCAGAAGGTCCCGAAGCTTCCACCGCTTGGACGACGAGCTTGTCTTCTTGCACGGTGGGGTCCACACGCAGTAGGTTCCCGCAGCCACGCCGTCGAGCTCGTCGCTGTCGTTTACGACGGTGGGGTCCACCGTCTCTCGCTCCTCGAACATGAGCTTCCTCAGAGGTAAACGTCGACGACGAGCCGTTTCGGCGGGAATGGACGAAGCGTCAGCGTCAGCGACGGAGTTTAGGTGGAAGAGAGGGTAGATGGGTCTGATCTGGCCGTTGCAGAAAATGTCGTCGGCGGAGACAGGGGAGGAGTCGGGGTGTCTGGGGACGAAAGAGAACTCGAAGTCGTCGCCTACGTCAACGTCGTTGTCGTTTTGTTGGGAGGAGTCGGAGAGAGTGTGGTCGGGGTCGCTGCGGACTTCGTGGATGACTCTGGCGGCGATCTGAGAGAGGGTCTCGGAACAGTGGCTGCTGAAACTTGGAGAAGATGGTGCCGAGTCGAGTGGCGGGTCCGTCTGCATCATTACTCTTGCGCTTTCCATGAGTGTCGTTTTATTCTTGTTTCAGCCACGAGAAGAAATAGAAAGAGAGCTTGGTGGAGGGAAAGAAAAGCGTGTAGGGACGCTCTGGGATGGCATATATAGACAGCGGAGTGGAAGTGCTGATGACATTTTTCTAATTTAAAAAAAAAAGAAAAAAAGAGGATATTCTCTCTTTATCAGTGAATATTACACAAATGATTTACTCGGGTTAGGGGAGAAAAAAACTGAGAGAGGATGAGAATTAAGAGAAAGATGGAATATCTCCCCTGTTTAATTGCGAGAAAGGAGGAGGGACAAATGTGCTAAAATCTCGAGGGACTACTAATTAGGGAGCAAAACATGAATTTTTATTTTACTTTATTAGTTGTTTTTAATATTCAATAATTTTATATCCCATAAAAAGTAAAAATAATTTTTTATTAAGAGAAAAAGTTTATAGTAAAAATTTTATTTTTTTCATTAAATTATTTTACTTATTATTACAATATTTATAATATAATTTACTTTTTTTTCTTTTTCCATTCATTTAAATAAATAAATGAAATCTTCTCTATTTCTTTATCTTTTATTTTTATCCATTTAAAGTTCACATTTTTTCTATCTTCTATTCTACTCCTCATCTTATTTATTCTTCTTTTTCTTTTATCATTATTTCATCCCCGGTCCACACGCAGTCAAACAGATTAAAATGTCGACTTGGGTAAGGTGGTCCCAAAGTTTAGTTTGTGTGCTAGCGCAAAAAACGGGCTACCTTTGCTCTGCACCATCCTAAAATAATCAATTCCTAAGCGTTCTGGTTGTTGTAGTGTATCTTCGGTTTATTGGTGGAATCAGGTAAACCATGTTAACTTTAGTCAAATTAAGTTTGACTGAAATTTAAGAAGTTTGGTTATCGAAATAAAAAAAAATTCAGTTGAAGAAAATCAAATTGGAGTTGAAGTAATAGGGTTACTTTTGTTCTAGTTAGAATTAATTTAAAACTTTTAATTGTTGTATTTTTTTTAATTTACTCTTTTCGTATTACTTATTGAAATGTGTTTTGTTTGTGCATTGCTTGTCTATCATCTGTTACACTATATACTTCTCGCCAAAAGACATGCACTACTTGACTACGATGTTGCTTTATTACTTATCAAAATGTGTTTTATTTGTGCACCGCTTGTCTATTGTCTGCTACATTGTATAGCACTCACCAAAAAGACATGTATCGCTTGATTATGAAGTTGCTTTATTACTCACTAAGATGACATGTACCGCTTGACCAGGAGGTTGCTTTATTGCTCATTGAAATGACATACACCACTTGACTAGGAGGTTGCTTTATTACTTACCCGAATGTGCTTTGTTTGTGCACCGCTTGTATATTGTCTGTTACATTGTATATTTCTCACCAAAAGGCATGCACTACTTGACTAGGAAGTTGCTTTATTACTTACAGAAATGTGTTCTGTTTGTGCACCACTTATCTGTGTCTGCTACATTGTATATTACTCACCAAAAAGACATGCATCACTTGACTAGGAAGTTACTTTATTGCTCACCGAAATGGCATGTACCACTTCACTAAGAGGTTACTTTACTACTTATCGAAATGACACACAGCACTTGACTAGGAGGTTGCTTTATTACTTACAAAAATGTGCTTTGTTTGTGCACCGCTTGTCTATCGTCGATTACATTGTATATTACTCACCAAAAAGACATGCACCACTTGACTAGGAAATTTCTTTATTACTTACTAAAATGTGCTCTGTTTGTGCACTGCTTATCTATTGTCTATTACATTGTATATTACTCACCAAAAAGACATGCATTTAACTAGGAGGTTACTTTGTTATTTACCAAAATGACGTGTACCACTTGACTAAGAGTCTAGGAGGTTGTTTTATTACTCACCAAAATGATATGCCACGCTTGACTAGGAGGTTGCTTTATTACTTACCGAAATGTGCTCGATTTGTACATCGCTTGTCTATTGTTTATTGCATTGTATATTACTCACCGAAAAGACATGCATCACTTGACTATGGTGTTGCTTTAGTACTCATCGAAATGATGTGTACTACTTGACTAGAAGGTTGCTTTATTAGTCATCAAAATGATATATGCCGCTTGACTAAGAGATTGCTTTATTATTCACCAAAATGACATGCACGACTTGATTGCTTGACTACCTATAGCATTATGTAGTTTTCATTATAATTTAGTTTTCTTCTAAATTAGTTTTCCTTTTTAAAACTATTGGATTGATACTATATAAATAAAAGTGTAGCATTACAAACTTTTTCTTTTTAAAAATATTATTTTTATTTATAATTTAGATACTTTTGTGTTTGATGTTTAAGCTAATTAATATTTTTTATTATCTAATTTATTCAATTTTAATGTTTTTATAATGATTATGAGTTCTATATCAATAGTTAAAATATTATACATATATACTTTTTTAATTTAATAATTAACATAAAGTGAAAAAAATTACTAAATGCCTATTTATTTTTAATTTGTTAATATATGTGTGTGTGTGTAACCAGTACCAAAAATTTAGGGGGAAAATCATCTCTTTTATGGATTTAATAGTAATTTAAAATTTTAATAAATATCTTTATCTTTACATATATAAAAGAAAGATTTTGTAGAGTTTTAGGGACATTAATTGGCAACATTAGGGTTTTAGCAACTTTAAATATGGTTCCTTTGAGTTTTCATTAGGGTTTCGTAAGCAATAAATTGTAAAATCAATTTGAATTTTGGTGTAAGAAAAAATGATTATATTAATTACCTTGGAAATTTATTTTTAAAAACTAATTATGTATATTAAATAATACTTTTATATTATATTTAAAGTATATATTATAATAGTATAATATATAATCTATTGGTATATAGTATACTAATAATAATTATGGTCATCATTATTATTTTAATAAAGGTAATTATTTTAAAATAAAGTAATGAATATTTACAAAAAGATTGTATATATTATATGTTATAATAATTAAAGGTAAGTATATTATTTTAAAATGTAAAATTAAAGAAATCTTTATATATATATAGACACACACACACACACACACACAAGGTCTTGTAGGGATTCACATATATTAATTGGCAACATTAAGGTTTTAACAGCTTTAAATGTGGTTCCTTATGGTTTTTGTTAAGATTTCGTAAGCAATAAATGTAAAATCAATTTGAATTTTGGTGTAATAAAAACTAATTATGTTGATTACCTCCAAAATTTATTATAAAAACTTATTAGGTATATTACATAGTACTTTTATATTGTACTTAAAGTATGTATTATAATAGTATAATATATAATCTATTGGTTTATAATATAATATATAGTATAATAATATTAATTATGGAAATAATTATTATTTTGATGAAGATATTTATTTTAAAATAAGGTAATGAAAATTTACAAAAAGATTGTATATATTATATGTTATAATAATTGAAGGTAAGTATATTATTTTAAAATGTAAAATTAAAGAAATTAATGTAATTCATAAATATATAATTAAGGTAATTGCCTTTAATTATAAACCATAAATCATATTATTTAAAAACATTTCATTATATTAAATATCAATTGTGGTAACTTACATAATTGAATAGAAAATATAAAACTCCTTTATTTGATAGGTGGTATTAAAGTTTTAGCAGCTTTAAATAGGATTCCTTAAGATTTTGGTAGGGTTTCATAAGCATTAAATTGTAAAATCAATTTCAATTTCAGTGTAATAAAAGCTGATTATATTTACTAGCTTCGAAATTGATTATAAAAACTGATTATATATATTAAATAGTACTTTATAGTATATATTATAATAGTATAACATATAATCTATTGATATATAGTATAATAATAACAATTATTATTATTATGGTAATAATTATTATCTTAATGCAGGTAATTATTTTAAAATAAGGTAATGAAAATATTGTATATATTATATATTATAATAATTAAAGGTAAGTATATTATTTTAAAATATAAAATTAAAGAAATTAATGTAATTCAAAAATATATATAATTAACGTAATTGTCCTTAATTATAAATTATAAATCATGTTATATAAAAATATTGAACTATATTAAATATCAATTGTGATAACTTACACAATTGAATAGAAAGTATAAAACTCTTTTATTTGATTAATAGATTTCAATCAATTATATATTTTAATTTAAGAAAGCTTAGTCTATTATGGTGAAAATTAATTTTAAATATGGCGAGAATTAATATATGGTGTAATAAAGGAGTGAACTTTATTTTAATTTATTATTCTAAATATTATTATATTATATGATGATGAAAATCTTTATATATGTAAAAGTAAGGTTTTTAGGATTTCTGAAACATTTATGAGCGACATTAGGGTTTTACTATGCATTAATAAGTGACAGTTGGGTTTCTGGGTCATTAATTTGAATAAATTTGATTCAATTTGTAGGGTTTTTGAAGCATTAATAAATATTTTTTCCTTAAATTAATAAGAATATTCCTCAAGAAATAATAAATTAGTTTTTAATTATAATATATAACAGATTAAAGCAAATATATTATAATTATTTACAAATAAATATAGGACGATTCTAATCTTTATATATATATATATATATATATATATATATATATATATATAAGTAAGTTTTTAGGGTTTCAGAAGCATTTATGAGCGACATTAGGGTTTTTGTGCATTAATTAGTGACAAGGGGTTTCTTGGACATTAATTGTCAACATTACGATTTTGTATTGAATTTGTACTAAAATGTATATATTCAATTTTGTATTGAAATTTGAAATTATTATTTGAAATCAAATTATTTACTGATTCTAATCAATAAACCCTACGTACAATATATAAATTTAAACGGATATAATAATTAGTTATAATGATTTGAAAATATTGAATGATATAACATAATATAATATATTAATAATTGGCTTATTCTAATTATTTATATTCAAATTATTTAAATAGATTAAACAAATAAATTTTTTATCTTTATATTAATATTATGCTAGATTAATATACTAATAATTAGCTAATACTAATCATTTATATTATAATGAAATATAAATAAATTGATTAATGGATTTTTAAATAATTTATATTATGTAAAGAGAAAAGACCATGACATCATAATTTAATTTATTTAATTTATATATAATAAAGATTGACTGATTAAAATCATTTATTTAAAACCAAACAATCAATTGGCTTATTTGAATTTTGAATCATTTATATTAAAATTATCATAATCTACTAATAATTTGAATATAAAACTGAACAATCAATTGACTGATTTGAAATTTGAATCATTTATAATAAAGATTGGCTGATTAAAATCATTTATTTAAAATTGATTATTTGAATATAAATGTATATAAAAGGAAGGTTTTTAGGGTTTCAGAAACATTTATGAGCGACATTAGGGTTTTTTTAGGATTTTCGTGCATTAATTGGTGACAGGGGGTTCTAGAGAAAAGACCATGACATCATCATTTAATTTATTTAATTTATATATAATAAAGATTGACTGATTAAAATCATTTATTTAAAATCAAACAATCAATTGGCTGATTTGAATTTTGAATCATTTATATTGAAATCATCATAATCTACTAATAATTTGAATATAAAACTGAACAATCAATTGGCTGATTTGAAATTTGAATCACTTATAATAAAGATTGGCTGATTAAAATCATTTATTTAAAATTGATGATTTGAATATACATGTATATAAAAGTAAGGTTTTTAGGGTTTCAGAAACATTTATGAGCGACATTAGGGTTTTTTTAGGGTTTTCGTGCATTAATTGATTAAAATCATTTGTTTAAAATTGATGATTTGAATATATATATATATATATATATATATATATATATGTGTGTGTGTGTGTGTGTGTGTGTGTGTGTGTGTGTGTGTGTATAAGTAAGGTTTTTCGAGTTTTAGAAACAATTGTTCAAATTATTGAACGATCTATTGACTGATTTGAAATTTGAATCATTTATATTCAAATCATCATAATTTACTAATAATTTTAATGAGCAACATTAGGATTTTAGGGTTTCTAAAGCATTTATAAGCGACATTAGGATTTTTGAAGCATTTATGAGCAATATCAGGGTTTTAGGGTTTTTAAAGCATTTACGAGCAACATTAGGGTTTTTAATTTGTAAGAATTATTGCTAATAAGTTCAAATTATCACTAATAATTTGAAATTAATAATTACATCAAATCCCAACAATCTATTAGTATTCGTAATAATTATCATAATTTCAAATCTTTAATAATAGAATTCATAATTATTTAAAATTTGAAATCAAATAAACCTTAACTAGAATTTATATATTTAAATGGGTACAATAATTATTTATAATTATTAGAAATTTTTGAATGATATAATAAATAAACGTTCACATTATTACCTAATTAGAATTGAATATCCAAATTTAAATGATGATAAAGATATAATATAATAATAATTATTATGGTATGATTATTATTTTAATAAAGATAATTATTTTAAGATAAGGTAATGTAAATTAATAAAAAGATTGTATATATTATATGTGTGTGTGTGTGTGTGTGTATACATATATATATACATACATACATACATACATACATACATACATACATATATATATATATATATATATATATATATATATGTATGTATGTATGTATGTATGTATGTATGTATGTATACATATATTATTGTAATAATTAAAGGTAAATATTTTAATTCAAAATGTAAAATTAAAGAAATTAATGTAATTCATAAATATATGTAATTAACGTAATTACCCTTAAATATAAATTATAAATCATTTTATTTAAAAATATTTAATTATGTTAAATATCGATTGTGGTAACTTACACAATTAAATAGACAGTATAAAACTCTTTATTTGATTAGATATCGAATATTTCAACAAATATTTGCACTATTTTAAAACCCATTGATTGTTTCCATTTCCACAAAAATGCAGCATTCGAGAACGCTCTCTATATAATACCTTTCTTCTACACTTTGTTCCTCAGATAAAGAAGCATCTTGAAAAACTTGACAATATGAGCAAGCAATTTAATAGGTATTTAATGCTTTATATGTAAGCATTGTTTATACAGTATTTTTTTCCCTCATTTTTTCTCTGTGAATCGGTTTTAAATTTTTTGTTCCATACAATCTTCATTTTCTAGAAAAAAAAAGATTAATACTTTTATCCACCCACAACAAGCACAGTTGTCCCTAATAATAAGAAGTGGGACGGTTGCTAGATAAATGTTTCTGTGTCAACCAGAATGTGGAAGCAGTTACATTCTCCCTCCTTGTTTTTTAATCTTTTTTTTCTTACAACTATTTTGCTGAATTTGGATTTTATTTTATGGTATATAAGTAATAAGGCATGAGCTAGCAACATAAGAAACAGATGCGCCTCCATTTATCTCCATTATTGCTGTAGAGGTAAAATCTCCCCCTTCCTCCATTTTCTCTTTTGCTTAGGGTATAGTTTCAGCTTCCTAACAATTAAGGTGAGATCATCTTCTTTCTTTATTTTTTTAGTTTATGTTGGGTTCATAACACAACATTTTGTTCTACAAAAAGTTGTCTCGGATTCATGTCTCTTCGTTATTATAGCAACCAAGATGCATAGCCTATGCTAGGAAAAGGTGAGAAATTTTTCTTAAGTTATACTACTTTTTTATTTATATTTGGTGCAAAAGGCACCATTTTTTCAACAAAACATGTCTAAACTTATTTTATCTCCCATATTGCAGCAACAAGAATGCATAATCAATAGTAAAGGTGAGAAGGCTTCTTACTTTAATTTACGTACTTCTATTTATTTTGGCATTTTATAAAAAACTCCATTTTCCTGCGACTGAGTAGCAGCCAAAATATATGTAACTACAACAGTGCTTAATCTTTTTTTTAATCTATTTTGAGTTGTGTTTTTACATTTTTAAATTAATTTTTATATTAAACTTATGAGAGATGATTTCTGGATGTTTCATTTTAATTTATATATATTTGTTCTTTAATCTTTTTATTGGAATTCCATTTTTCTATTTTCATGTACAATGAGGGTGTTTTATTCCATTATTAGGTGTAGAAAAAGTTATGTCTCCTATAACAATGTCTACTTTGTTTATGTAAAGGACATTAGATTATCATTGACATTTCTTTTGAAGCTTTTACCGACTAACTTTTGCTCAGTATTGTTGTCCAAGAGATGTGTTACTTACGTGTTAAAATATAAAATGTCATCTCTTAGGTAAAGGCTTGAGTGCTACTTGAAAGCAAGATGGCTGGATTTTACGATGGGCACAAATGAGGGAAACTTATTTTGTTTTGGTGTTTTAAAAAATGTTAGAGCAGTCATCCATGTAAAAGTGATGGGTTAGAGGATTTATGTAATTTGATGTTTCTTTCCATATTTTTATTTTAGGTAACTAACTACGGATATTCTACATGTCCTGAACTTTAGAAAGTTTAAAATTTATTATAAAATTGTTACTTGGTTGAAGTTTTTTGATATCTTATTCTATATGTTGTATTTAGAGACCACTGAATGATTGTGATTGAAAAAAATATATATAAGGAATTACTTAGTCATTGATGTCTTAAAGGATAAAAAGAGGTGTTCGAGTAAATGATTTAAATAAGCAACATAGATCCAAATTGTATGACATTTTTTTTAGCGCGTGTGTACAAATTGTATTACAGTTTAATAATTTAATCTTCTTAAACAATGTTTAAAAAACATATAGAAGAAAGATTGTTAATTTATATGATCAAAGTTACAATGGTCTAACAAGTAATATTTGTAATACCTCATAAATTAATTTGTAAGTAGAAGTATGATGGTCAACTACATACAGCACCAAACTCCATATAATTACAAGGGTTGATATGCATCTATTAATTTCTATGCATTATTACAGGAGTGTGAAAGAACTTATAAGCTATGATTCAAATACTATCACTTTGTGTAAGAGAGTTTTAATTTCAAAGGCATTCTTCTAAGTTGTAATCCATTAACTGATGTGTAAAATCAACTTTGTATAATTAGTATTCTTTATCTTTATATATATAAAAGAAAGGTTTTGTAGGGTTTTTGGAGTATTAATCGATGACATTAGGATTTTTGAAGCATTAAATGACAATATTAAGGTTTTGGGGTATTAATTAGCGATACTAGGGTTTTGTACTTTATTCAAATTTCCTTTTTATTGACTGATTTTAATCAATCAATAATTTCATATTAAATTGTTTTTGAAAATAAATTAGTGTATACATTATAATAAAAATATAATATATAAATAAATAATGTAATAAATGACAAATAATATATAATATTTGATAATATAGAATCAAGATTAATATTTATATATATATATATATATATATATATATATCAGAAATATATATATAAATTATAAATCATGTTATTTAAAAATATTTACTCAAGGTAATTGTCCTTAATTTGTTGCATTCTATTTTTAACTAAAATTCAATGATATCAAATTACAATTTAAAAAAAAAACAAGTTGGAGTTAAATAATTAAATTCAAATTTATTAATTTTAATTATGTAAAACTGTTTCAAATAGTTAAAAATTTAAAGAAAGCATTTATAACAATAGTTGGGATTAAATAATTAAATCCAAATTTGTTAATTTTAATTATGTAAAACTATTACAAATACTTAAAAGTTTAAACTTTTAAAAATGTTATAAATACTTTTTTTGAAAATAAGAATAGTTAGGGTCAAATTAGTAATTTCAGAATTACTAATTTGAATTATTTAATAATTTTTATACATGTTTTCTTAAAATTTTAAACTTTTACAAAATTTTATAAGTGTTTTTTTGAAATTAGGAATAGTGTAGGATTTCTTAAATGGTAAAAGCATTTATAGCACCATAGCATAATTCATGTATGTGTGAAATGAATTATTCAAATAATAGAAAACCTTGACGTTGTGGTGCTTTTTACACAGGCTATAAAGTTGGAATTTGTTTTAATATAAATTTTTCTTCTATATAAACTTTTTTTTTACTTATATCAATTTTATAAAAAATAATTAATAAATATGATTTTAAAAATAATAATTATGACTTATCGCTATTTTTTAATTTTTTTTACAATTAATTTCATTTTGAATGGATGGACATTGCTTATGAATTCTATTTGAACAAATCAACTATTATTGAAGAAGTTATAACTCAAAATTTTACAAATCTACAAGATGAAGTTAGAGTTTTTTAGCCTATAGCTTCATGAAATGGAAGCATAAGAGATAACAAAGTCAAACATAGATGAATTTTATGGATGCATCTAAAATGAAGAAATAAGACATATATGTTTGCTATAAACCCCTCGATAGTGACTATTATAATGGATATAGTCCATAAAAAGGATCTATTATAAAAATTATAATTTTTGTGTTGTTCTTCAATTTATTATTGTATTAATTTTAATATGAATATATATTTTTCCTTTATAGTGTCTTCTCACCCAAATTTATTGAAGTTTTTTTTTATCTAAGCAAATTTGAGTTTTTTTTACCTAATTAATTTAGATTCAATTACATGATAATATATTAATATTAATCCATGCATTTGTTTCTATTTTTTCCAAGTAAATTTAAATTTGGATTCCAATTTGTTTGTATTTTTAATAGTTTTTAATTCACTATTATAATAATTAAATATAAATTTTTATATCTACATTTTCAATTTAAATTTATTTTTAAACTGATTCTGAAATTAGTTGTATTTTAATTAATTTTTAAATAAATTACATAATTTCATCTACTAAGTACTTGAAAAAATAAAAGCCAATTCTAGATGAATGATAATAATAATAATAATAATAATAATAATAATAATAATATATAATATTATTATTATTATTATTATTATTAAATTAGTACAAAATGTCTTGAAGATTTAACGAAATGAAATATAAATTATTTATTAAAGATGAAAATATTATATTTAACAATTTTAACATTTAATATTAGTAATTATTCATATCAAATGAGCTATAAAATAATACCCAAATGGTTAAGTTAAGAAGTTATCTTTATGTTTTAATCTTTATTGTTCAAGTTTAGATTTAGCGGTTAAAAGTAAATTCACTTGATCATCTAACTCTTATATTAATAAGGTCTTCTCATTTGACATATCATTCTTAATTTTCAAATAAAATTCTTGTGAAGTATGAATTTTGATTTTTAAATAATCAACAAAATTTTTATGTTAATTTTACTATTAAGCATTTCTACCATCAACAAACAATTAGATGCTAATTAATGTCTTTATGATCTACAATATTTTCCTTAGTAAATAAACTAATTTAAAACTAAAATAGAATTTGGCATGGGAGGCAATTCATTGTAGACCTATTTACTGTTTTTTCATGCAAAATTAATATTTAAAATCTTAATAAGTTTTAAGCAAATCATTACTTATTTTTTATTTATTATTTTCTCATCTAATTAATTTATAAAAGACTTTGTTTTAGTATAATGATAAATTTCTATGCATAGCATGATGATATCATTATTATTACTATTTTATTATTAATATTTTTACCAATAAAAAAATGAAATAGGTGACTAATTTATGGAGTTAATGAGAATTTGTAGTAATTGATCGATGGGTGTGATTCTTAACTATTTTTTATGTTCATATACCTTATAAAAAGGTAGGCAATTATTATAACAAAAATATTAATTTTTTATTTTTTATTTTTAAGTTTAAATATAAATTGTCTTTCAAAATGATAGAAAATAACTTTCTCACACATAATTTATTCTTGCATCACATCAGATCAAAATTAATACAAATGAATGTGATATCTAATATAAATTGTGCTGACATCTAATCATTTAAATATGTGTTCTTAAATTTACATTGTTTTGTTTAATCACTTTATTTTGTTTCCAATATTTTTATAGGATGTTAAATTAATGGAGTCCATAAAAATTGGTTTAATGGAATAATTTCAATTCTTTTAGTTAAATTTAACTTTTTATTTTTGTTATGTAATCTAATTTGTCTATGTTCTTGATTTCAAGAATACAATGTGGAATTTAACTTTATACCTATATTGGAAAATAAGTACATTTAATTATCTTTTGTTTTTTTTATTAATGAATAAGTTCATATTTAATTGATATTTTATTATTTTATAATAATAATATAGTAAATTAAGTTCCTAATTGTGAAAATTTTAACTTATTTTAGATCTTTCTTCAGCAATATAAGAAATTAATAAAATTGTTCATATATTTTTTTATACATACAAAAAATGACAAAACTTATATATAGTTTCATAGGTTCTTTTGGTACTGTTCTCTAAATTAGAATTGAATTTCACCTTGGTAATTCATGTAATAAAGGTTGTCATTAAAGGTCATCATAAATTGTCGAAGTGAAACTTCAATTTTGATTGGAGAACAACACTAAAAATGTCTATATAAGTTTTATCCTACAAAAATTACTCTCTAAACAATTCACCCGTGCATCGCACAAGTTCACACTCTAGTATATATATAAAAGTAAGGTTTTTAGGGTCTCTAAAACATTTATGAACGACATTAGGGTTTTTTTATGCATTAATTAGCAATAGTAGGGTTTCTAAAGCATTAATTGACGACATTTGGTTTTCATACTTCATATTCAAATTTCTCTATTCTGATTGATTTTAACCAATCAATAATTTCATATTAAATTTTTTTTGAAAAAAAAATTGTTGTTCAAATTTTATATTAATTTATTTCAGTAAAAATTCGGTGATATTTTATTTTAGATCAAATAGGAAATTGTCTTAGATTGATTTTAATCAATTAATAATTTTATATTAAATTATTTTCATAAATAATTTCCAGTATAAATTTCATATTAATTTATTTTAATTTTTATTATTTTAATCTATTATATACAAATTCTCCTATTATTGACTAATTTTAATAAATCAATAATTTCATATTATTTTATATTAAATATTTTTTGAAAATAAATTTTAGTACAAAATTGAATGATATAATAAATAAATAAACAATTAAAGTCCACATTAACAATTAACAAATAATAAACAAAAAAAATCAATTTGAATGAATATAGTAATCAATAAACGTCCACATTATTACTAAACTTCCACATTATTAGCTATGTAGAATTGATTCAATTTGAAAGAATCAATTTGAATAAATAAATAAATAATCAATAATCGTCCACATTATTACTAAACATTCCTGTTTTAGTAATAATAAATAAATAACAAATATTATAGTATATTATATTATATGATATAGAATCAATTTGAATGACCCAAAATAAAAGTCCACATTTTATATTTCAAGGTATGACTTTATGTCACTAAGTATTCCTATAAAAAGAAGTAGATTGTAATCATAATTTTATTACTAAAAGAAAAGTTTTGTAGGGTTTTTAGGTATTAATTGGCAATATTAGGGTTTCTAAGGTATTAATGGGTAACATTCGGGTTTCATACTTTATATTCAAATTCTCTTGTTATGAATGATTTTAATCCATCAATAATTTCATATTAATTTTGTATTAAATTATTTTTAAAAATAAATTAGTGTACAAATTTCATATTAATTTATTTTAGTATAAATTCAGTGATATTTTATTTTTAGATCGAATGGGAAATTATCCTGGATTGATTTCAATCAATCAATAATTTCATATTAAGTTATTTTCATAAATAATTTCTAGCATAAATTTCATATTAATTTAATATAAATTTATTTTAATTTTTAGTATTTTAATCTATTATATTCAAATTTTCCTATTATTGATTGATAAAATCAATCAATAATTTTATATTAACTTCTTATTAAATTGTTTCCAAAAATAAATTTTAGTACAAAATTGAATTGAATGATATAATAAATAAATAAACAATAAATGTCCACATTAACGAATAATAATTAAAGAAAAGAATTGATTTGAATCAAATTGAATCAATTTGAATGATTATAATAGTAAATAAATGTCCACATTATTAGCTAAGTAGAATTGATTCAATTTGAATGAATTTGAATCAAATTGAATAAATAAATAAATAACCAACAATCGTCTTACTACTTATTTCCTTAAACTTGATTTAGGCGGTTCTAAGAGTTCATTGTTAAAATAGCTACTTAATTATCTATTGGTATATATAATAATAATAATAATAATAATAATAATAATAATAATGGTAATGATTATTATTTTAATTAAGTTAATTATTTTAAAATAAGGTAATGAAAATTGATCATCAATTTATTTATCTTAATATATATAGAAATAAAGTAGTATCTTTAGCAAATTTTTCTTACCTAAAATGATGTTAAAATTATAATTATACTAATTAACCTAATGCTGAATTGTATTAATTAATAATTAATAATAATAATTGATTGATTGAGAAATGTTTTCATTAGTCATTGGCTAGAATTAAAATTTGGCACTATTAATTAGAATACCATTAATTGTAGAGTTGAATGCATTGTCACCAACCTTTAAATTAATGCACCACTAATATATATACTAACGCACCCCTTCCTCTTTTAATTATTTTTTAACTACCATTCCAATACTCTTACTCAAATAAGCGTTCCTTTCTCATTCTATTCATTTGACTTTTGATGCCTTCATTGAAGCCCCATACACCCTTTTACGTATCCCTTATTTTATTAGATGGGTTCTCCCATTTTCTTTTGGCTTCACTACTACCCTTATAAACACTTATAATAAGGTAAAAATTATACTTCCTTTTTTTTCTCTCTCTAATTTGATTAATGAGTTTGGGAATCTTATTTGTTCTTTTAAGTTCTTTGATTTTAAGGTTTTTGTTTGGGTGTTTTATGGATTTGTTGGTTTAATGGAGAGTGGTACGCCATTGCCATCGAAAGAGCAAACATTGTTGCTATCTTTGAAGAGTAGAGAATAGTCATCAAAAGGTATGGTGGCGAGGTTGAAGGCTGTGTGTGATGAAATTAAAGAGAAGGAAAAAAATCTAACAACAGAAAATGAATTTTGGGCATTGTCCCAAAACAATGTAATCTATGATCCATAATAATTTTTGATTTGTTTTTTAGTTTCTGCTGAAAATTTTATTTCTTCACCAAGAAAAAAGGGATATTGGTCTTTGGATGGTGTTGGACGTGGTTTTTGCTTGCCCTTGGCTGGCTGGGATATCATTTGGTATGCCACCGAATGTATGTTGCATTTACAATAGTTGGTGGGTGCAAATTTATGAATACTAACTTTTAGCTTTTAGGTAAAAATGTGCTTATATTTTATATTCTTCACAACACGTTTGGGTCTCCATGGTTTGATGAACCAATTTAGTTGCTCTAGATTCAAGATTTTGCATTATATTTTATAATAATTACATTTCCCTATTTTCAAACCTTTTCTTGGACTACTTTTTTAATATTGGATGATGCAACAATGTTGTTTTTAAAAATTTTCAATAAATATTAGCGATATTGAGACAGAGTAACTAAGGATCAGCATACCTAACTTTCATGAAAGGGGCTAAATTTGAATTGATAAGAAAATCTTCACAAATGCAAAGTTAATGAATAATGATACACTGAAATCTTCATTTGTATTATTTCTTTCTTCATTGTTTTTTATTTTATGTTCTGATTGTATCTTTTTAATTTTTTTCTTGATTTTTTTATGAAATATGAATAGCTCTTATGTTAGTTTAGATTATGTGGTATATCAACTTTAGAGCTATATTCTTCAATTAATTTAAAATTTTAAATTGAATTTTGCTTTCAAATACTATATGCCGATTTATACCTTCTTGCAGAATATTTGATGAAATGAATTGACTCTTGCTTACACTTTGGCTTAAGTCACCTTTTTCTTTGATTTTCTATTTATCCTTTTTCTTTGTTCTCCAATCTTTTTCTTTTATTTTTTTATTGTTTCAAATTTATAGCATTAAAACATTAGGAAAGATATTTTTCTCATATCATTTTGTAGCAAATTGATAATGCAATTGGCAACCTTTAGGAAGCAACATAAGCACTTAATAAATCATAGATAGTGCACTTAGTCAGTTGGATTATAACATTTGTTGATAAAGTATGCCTTAGTTTCATAACACTGTTTTATAGATAGCTACCATCCTTGGAGAGAAGCAACAACAATAATGCATGATAGGAAATGTTGTAATTTGTTGATGCTGATGTCTTTTGATTGCCTCAATAGAACACATGCTTTGCAATTTTTGTAGCTTCAAATTATTATCATTATTTATGTGGGAATTATTAAGATTTCTATTTGAATTCGAGCCTATGACAATTTAAGCTTATATTAATCAACCAAAATTTCAAAATATGTATTAATATATAAATAATTTATTATAACTCATACAGACAAAATTTTATATATTATTAATATTTATTAAATGTATTAATATTTAATTGTTTATATATACCAAAAAAAAGTATTTATATTTAATGTTAATATATTTGTTTTAATGAAATGCATTTTAAATTCATTATTATTATAATTTTAATATAAATGTATTCCTTTTGTACTTTATCTATACACTTAATTAATATACTAAATTATATCTAAATATTTGCAATTTCTTATACTTATGAATTAAAAAAGAGTTTAATGGCTATGCACTGTTAGTAGTGTAAAAAGTTTTACACAGTCAACCAATAAAAAATAATTGTTAGTATGACTTTTAAGGTAATTATTTTAAAAATCAATAAACTTATAATACATAGTGGGTTGTAATTGGAAGCCAATGTAAATCTACTTTACATTGTCAGTGCATATAGCCTATTTTTCTAAAAATGCTTTATTATAGAAATTTTAATTGGTATGAGATCTTTTTCAGCAATATAAAAATATCAATATACTTCTTTATACATATAAAAATTACTTTCTTCCAAAATTTACCTGTGCATCGCACTAGTTCACATTCTAGTTTCTTATAAAAGAAGGGTTGCTGGAACATGTATTTCCTGCCCAAACTAAAGGCATATAAGTCACTTTAATTTTTGTATTTAATAGGTTATATTAGTCATTTGAAATTTTACAAATTAAATTTATTTATAGAAAATTTATTTTAAGTAGGTGAGTTTTGAGAATTAAATTTAAATGGTAATTATGCCATTTAATTAAGTCATTAAAAGTCACTATTATTCTCAACTCATTATCTTTTTTTTTCTTTTTTTTTTTTTACTGTAGCACCACTTCAGATTCTAATATTTTCTCTCTTGTTCTTCTTCGTAATAGTTCAAATCCCTCCGAATATCCTTTAATGGTAAAAAATTTTAAGCTTATCTCAAGATTTTATGACATATATGATTTTAATTTTAGCACCTTAATTTATATTTTAATTATGTTTTGATTTTTAAATGTTTTATTTTTTAAAATTATTGATATGTGTATGGTGAATTATATTTTTTTTTTGTGTGTCACATAATTTTTTTAAATTTATGATACTTACATTTTATTTTTTTAAAATTAAAAATAGGTAAATGATGACTATTGATTCTTATTTTTAATATATTTTTTATATATAATGTTAGTATATTAATTATTTAGTTAGTTTTAAATTTTTAATTTATTTCTAATCATGAATTAAATTTTTTTTAATTCTAAAAATGAGACAACATCTTATAAGTGCTTATATAGTAATGCATCCAAACACTTTAAAATTGTATAAACGCTTATAAACATATTCAAATGTAAATAGCTTATTGCAATTTAAGCACTTATAACATAAGTTTTTATAAAATAAGAACTTATTGAAAAAGATTTTAATTAAGCTATTTTTTCAAATAGGCCCTTAATCTTTATTGTTCAAAATTAGATTTAGTGGTTAAAAGTAAATTCACTTGATCATCTAACTCGCATATTAATAAGGTCTTCTCATTTGACACATCATTCTTAATTTTCAAACAAAATTCTTGTGAAGTATAAATTTTGATTTTTAAATAATCAACAAAATTTTCATGTTAATTTTACTATTAAGTATTTCTATTATCAACAAACAACTAGATGCTAATCAATGTCAATATTTTCCTTAGTAAACAATCTAATTTAAAAACTAAAATAGAATTTGGCATGGGAAGCAATTAATTGTAGACCTATTTACTGTTTTTTATGCAAATTTAATATTTAAAATCTTAATAAGTTTTAAGCAAATCACTACTTATTTTATTTATTTATTATTGTCTCATTTATTTAATTTATAAAAGACTTTGTTTTAGTACAATAATAAAATTTTCGTGCATTGCACAATGATATCATCATTATTACTATTTTATCATTAATATTTTTATTAATTATTAACATTTTTATTAACAAAAAATGAAATAAGTGACTAATTTATGAGGTTGACGAGAATTTGTAGTAATTGATGGGTGTAATTCTTAATTATCTTTTATGTCCATATACCTTATAAAAAAAGTAAGCAATTATTATAACAAAAATATTAATTTGTTATTTTTATTTTTAAGTTTAAATATAAATTGTCTTTCAAAATAATAGAAAATAATTTTCCCACACATAATTTATTCATGCATCACACTAGATCAAATTTAATACAAATGAATATGATATCTGATGTAAATTGTGCTGTCATTAAATCATTTAAATATGTGTTCTTAAATTTACATCGTTTTGTTCAATCACTTTATTTTGTTTTCAATATTTTTATAGGATGTTAAATTAATGGACTCCATAAAAATGATTTTAATAGAATAATCTAAGTTCTTTTAGTTAAATTTAATTTTCTTATTTTTGTTATGTAATTTAATTCGTCTATGATATTCATTTCAAAAATATAATGTGAAATTCAACTTTATACCCGTATTGAAAAATAAGCACATTCAATTATCTTCTATTTTTTTTTATCAATAAATAAGTTCATATTTAATAGATATTTTATTATTTTATAATAATATATTAAATTAATTTCTTTATTGTGAAAATTTTAACTTATTTTAGATCCTTTTTTAGCAATATAAGAAATTAACGAAATTGTTAATATACTTTTTTTATACATACAAAAAATGACAAAACTTATATATAGTTTCATTGGTGTTTGTGGTATTTCTCCAAATAAGAATTGAATTTTACCTTAGTAATTTACATAATAAAAGTTGTCATTAAAGGTCACCATAAATTATTGAGGTAAAACGTCAATTATGATTGAAAAATAACACTAAAAGTATCTATAAATTTATATCTAATTTTTGTACTACAAAAATTATTCTCTCCACAATTCACCTATGCATCATATGAGTTCACGCTCTAGTTTAATTTTATAAAAAGAGTCTTACTAACCATTGACCTAGTTAAAGAATAAAAAATAGAAAATTTGGTTAGCATTTTCCTTAAAAAAATGACACGTTTAAACCTCAATTTTCTCTCTCTTATTAACTGCAATTAATTTTCCTTTCTCTCTCTCTGTGATTATCCTGAGCAAGTAATTTAAATCTCACCCTTCTCTCTCTTTTCGTGATTATCAAACATTTAAACCATACTCTTTTTTTTTTATAACACATTTTATCGCCTATGAGAAAACAGCATGGAAGTTGGCCTTCTTGTTACTTCAAAGGCCGTGATACTCAGGCAGCATCACTTTTCTTCTTTTGGTGAGTTTTCTCTTTTATTCGCGTATCAAAATATCTCAGATCTATAAAGAGTATAGACTGTGCTGATTAAAAATTTAAAATCATGAAACACTTTCCTTTACGTAACAGATTGTACTTTCTATTCCAAAGAGAAACGTTACCAACACTCTTTTTTAATTCTCTTTTTATTATTGGCAAGAATTTATTGTCTCTCTTAATTTAGAAGTGAAGTTCACTAAAATTTGTGATTTTTAATAAATTTTAACTAATAATAGAGAATGCATTAAAAAAAGAGTGTTTGATAGAATGTTGCTAGCACTCCTCTTATTCCAAAACACGACAATGAACAAATTCAATTTTTTTCAAGAAAAATTTCCCTGAATAAAATCACTTTTATCGAATTTTCAATGAAATTATATTTCTAAATATTTGAATACGAAATTCCAAGTATTTGAGGCTACAAATACCAATTCTTCGGCATTCAGTGACATGTAAGTCTAAAATACGAAAATTCAATTCTTCTCCAATTTGATAACAAAAATAAAAACAAATAATCTGTCAAAGAAGAATAAAATAAAATAAAAGCTGCCCACTCAACTTACATAAACATCATCACACACATTAGGGATGGAATCCTATCCATACCTTATAGGTACCTGCAAAAAATATGTATAATTGGTAAGATAAATACCTGCTTAATGAAGATGAAGTTGGGGGTGGGTATTTACCCGCAAAATTTAATGGAGATGGGTGCGAGTATGGGTACTACAGTACCCACCCTGCTCCCCCCCTCCCCCAACCACACACACACATATTGAAAAGATAAATTCTAATCATTATTATAATATTAAAGACGTTAATTTATGTTAATAAAACAGGTATTGAAAGGAGCAGTGAAGTACAAAAAAAAATAAGAATTTAATTTATATGTATTGTTAGTGTAAAATATTTTTACGCATATATCTAATAGGAATTCACCATATCGCCACATTGGTGAATAAGATGATGTGAAAAAATAATCAAATTTTATTAGATGTATGCGTAAAAAAATTTTGCACTGACATTATATATAAGTTAAATTCCAAAAATAATTCATACTCCACTAAAAATATTAAATTATGAGTTTAATGGTTATCACTGTCAGTGTAAAAAGTTTTACACTGTCAACTAATCATAAATAATTGTTAGTATGACTTTTAAGGTAGTTATTATAAAAGTTAATAAACATACTATACATGGTGATTTGTGATTGAATGACTGTGTAAAACTACTTTACACAATCAGTGCATAACTATATTTTCTCTTAAATTATATCAAAAGATCAAGTTTTTTTTTCAAATGTATGCATTGCTTCTAAAATATTACTAAAAATACTTATAATTATTGTTATTTTTTAACGTAGTTTTTTTAAATTTAAAATAATTTAAATTTTGTTTGATATTAACTATGTTAAAGGATAGATTGAATGTATTTATCTTTTTATATAGAGTTTAATTGCTATGCATTGTTAATGTAAAAAAATTTACATTATCAACCCATCGAAAATTAGCTTTAATATAATTTTTAGGGTGATTATTATTAAAGTCAACAAACTTACCATAAATAGGTAGGTTATGATTGGATGACAGTGTACTATCAGTGCACAGCCTATTTTCTCTTTTATATATTGATAGTGAAATATTAGAAATACTTAATCATAAAACTTTAATCAATTTTCGTAGTTGATAAAAAAATAAAATGAAAATTGACAAATTATATTAAATTAATTTTGAATATAAATTTCGTTGAAGGCCTTAAATTTTTTTACCAATACTTAACTAAAGTGCGAGTAGTGGGTGTAAGTATGGGTATATAGATACCTAGGAGGTACGGAGATGGGGATTAATGTTGTTACCTGCGTGGGTATAGGGTCGGGTATAGGTATTTATTTTAAACGCTGGTATGGGGACAAGTACTACTACCCATTGCCATCCCTAACACACACCCTTCAGAAAAAAACACAATGCAAATAAGAAAAGAGTTGCTATGAAGACTAACGAATCGAGATTGAAGGAGATAAGGTTTGTTGAAAAATGAGAGTTTTCAGTGACCAGACGAGGAGAGAGAGATAAAGAAGGTACATTGTGTAAGTGTAACTAAGAGTGCATTTGTTTAACAGTTTAAAAGTTGATTCCTAGAAATGTAAATATGGGAATGTAACATACCTATGTTTGTTACAAGTTTTGAAAAATTATTTTCGGGTATTGTTGATTCCTGAGAAAGTTCTAACTTCTTTTTTTACCATGTTTTCCTACATTTCTATTCCTATCAGGAAGGGGTGAGAAAGTGATATTCCCATAGGAATATAGATAGTTATTTTTAAACACACTTGTAACTTCTATTTTTATTTATTTTTTATTTAAATTATTTTGAATTTTGAAAAATATTCCTAAGAATATTAAAATGTAACCAAACACGTTTTTACATATATCAAGGAATAACATTCCTGGGAATGTGATACTTGAGAATATAATATGATATCTCGAAACAAATGCCTCCTAAGAGATGAGAGAGGAGAGATAAATGTGCAACAAACGAGAGAGAAAAGAGTTTTTTTTAAATAATTAAATAGTAAATTACTATAATATCTTAAATTAAATTTAGGAAAACAAGAGTTAATTGGGCTTTTTATCTAAGATTTTAGTTGTAGATTGTTAATGTACTCCAACTAAATTAAAGGTGTGAGGTATATTAGCAATCTTATATATATATGTATATGGGAGAGATCAAATTACACCAATATAACTTTTATCAACTATTATACTATTAATAACATTTTATCGAATAATTTTATCTAAAAATCTACTTACCATTGGATTGAAAGCTTTTTTTTTTTTTTTAGCTAAATGGAAGGGGGCAAAGCGCCCCACAAATTTTTTGTTGAAAGACTAATATAAAATTTTGTATACATAGATCATATATACAAAATTTTATATTAATCTAAAATTATTTGATACCTCATTCATATAAATAAAAATTAACGTAATATATTCTTTTCAAAATATACTAAAATATGAATTATTTGATTGCCTTTTTATTGTTGTTCAATTATTGACAAAATTTGACATAGACAATTAAGGTAATATAAAGTTATAATTCAACGGTTGGATAAACAAAATTTACATTTTTTATAAAGTTATTGATGGCGTAGTAGTTGGTAAGAATTACACTGGTGTGATTTGATCCTCTTCATATACATACACACACACACACACACACACATATAGGGTTAGGATCTGTTGACATTAGGTGTCAAAGTCAAATTATATATTCAATAACTTTTATAGAACGCAAATTTAATTGATCTAACCGTTAAATTTGATGTTCTTATTAATTAAATCAAGTATACAAAATTTCATACAATTCTAAAATTGTTTGGTAGTTCATCATGTCACTTTTTTTAACCTATAATATAATATTCAAAATATATGTAAATATTCATTGTTAGATAACATATCTTGAAAAATCTAAATTATGCGAAATTTGATATTCATGATCATGAATATAACGTCACATAATTCAACGGTTAGATCGGCTAAATTTGCATTATAGAAAAAGTTATTAAATGTGTAATTTAATTAATTTTGACACTTGGTGTAAATGGATCCTGAATCATATATATATATATACCTTAGCAAATGCTTATAAGGTTTGCTAACCTATACACACTTATTTTTTAGTTAGAGTACTTTAGCAAGTTATAACTACAATATATCTTAAAATACAAATATGATGTATCTTGCTAACGTACTCCAACTAAAAAATAAGTATGTATACGTATGATTATAACTTGCTAAAGTACTCAAACTAAAAAACAAATGTGTGTATATTAACAAAGCCCTATATATATGTATACACACGCGCACATGCGTGTGTGTGTGTATAGCTAAAAATAATAGAAAAAGAATTATACATGGACATTAAAACTCAAGTTACATAATTGCACATTCAAAATCAATTTTAATTCAAAATATCCAAACAATATTTTTTGAAAAAATTATTTTTCTAATATTTGTTATGAAAATAAAAATCAAATTACTTTAAATTCAATTTTAGCTTGCTTAACGGAGGCTTCCCCAGCATAGATTGTCTATGACAGACCTCCTACCAATATAAGTCAACTTTTAATATCTCATGCTATGAGAGTTTTTATTCCCCGTTTAATTTCGGTGTAATTTCTTTCTTTAGGCCTAGGTCCCATGGAATTATCATATTTTGATAATTATTATAAAATATTATCACATTTTTATTTATTTTATTATTGAATTTTTAAAAATTGAATACTCAAAATAATAATTTGAAAACAAAACCCACGTAAGATTAAAAAATATATATTTTTACAATTATTAATAAAAGTGTCTCAACTTAAAATGAAAAATAGAAAATAAGCTAAACACTTTCGTAGCTTTCAGAATATTATGATTTTCAGGATATTCAATTATTTGGCATAAGGAGTCAACATGAAATGTAAAATTTTTATGTAAATGATACAAATATCTCAAGAGAATAATAAAGAAGTATAATTATTTATCAAAATATGTTTCGTTTGTGCGCCACTTATTTATTGTCTTACATTGTATATTACTCATCAAAAAGCATGTACCACTTGGTTAGGGGGTTGTTTTATTACTTACCAAAATGTGTTCTGTTTAGGCACTGCTTATCTATTATCTATTACATTTATATTACTCACCAAAAAGACATGCACCATTTGACTAGGAGGTTTCTTTATAACTTACTAAAATGTACTATGTTTGTGCACAGCTTGTCTGTTATCTGTTACATTATATATTACTCACAAAAAAAACACGCATCGCTTGACTAGGAGTTTGCTCTATTACTCACCGAAATGACGTGTATTGCTTGATTATGAGGTTGCTTTATTACTCATTGAGATGACATGCACCGCTTGATTAGGGGGTTGCTTTATTACTTACTAAAATGTGCCCTATTTGTGCACCACTTATTTATTATCTGTTACATTGTATATTACTCACCAAAAAGACATGTATTGCTTGACTAAGAGGTTGCTTTATCATTCACCGAAATGACGTGTACTACTTGATTAAGAAGTTTTTAATTATTCATCAAAATGACATGCATTGCTTGACTACAATGTTGCTTTATTACTTACTGAAATGTGCTCTATGTGTGCACCTTTTGTTATTGTCAGTTACATTGTAACTACTCACCGAAAAGACATGCATCGCTTGATTAGGAGGTTGCTTTATTACTCACCGAAATGATGTGTACCACTTAACTAAAAGGTTACTTCATTACTCACTGAAATGACATGCATCACTTGACTAAGAAATTGTTTTATTACTCACCAAGACGACAGACACGATTTGATTGCTTGACTACCTATAGCGTTATGTAGTGTTCATGTTTATATATAATTTAGTTTTCTCCTAAATTAGTTTTTCTTTTTAAAACTACTATATAAATAAAGTGTAGCATTACGTACTTTTTCTTTTTAAAAATATTTTTTTATTTACAATTTAGAAGCACATAGCACCAACTGCTCCTTCCATCGCACTTAACATGTAGTATGGGAACACGGATCGTCTCTAATTATTAAAAAAAAACTAGAAAGTGTGCAATTGAATAAATGGGATCATCTCATTTTTCTCCCTCCCTCACTTCCCACCCCCAACTAAACATACCAAAAAGTTTGGGCTGAGTACGGAAGGAAGTCTGGCCTACGTATACCTGTTTTAGGATCGTAATTTTCAAGACCGAAAGGTAAATCCATAATGGTTCAGTCATGCATGTTCCACCAAAAAAAAAAAAACGTCATGCCAGTGGCTAGTGAGATTGGCAGATTGCAGTTCAATCAATTTATTGTTGAAAATGCGTCCAAAAGTTGAAACTATTTGATTAATAAAGTAAAATAAAAACACTTCTATGTTATTCATCGATTTAGATTTCAGAATAGTAGTTAGGTTCCCACAGAAACGGACGCAGAAATCGTAGCCAGTGGCATTTTTAATGGCAGGGTCAGTTTGGTATTGATCATAGCATTTTATACAGTTTAATAATCATAAACCCTCGATATAAATTTTTTTACATTATTAGTCTACTAGAAATCATTTTAGTTCCATAAATAAGGAAAGCACAACGACTGGATAAATACAAAATTGGGCCCAAATCCAAATATTTCGTTTAGTTCGACAATCAAATTGCATCAGTAATAGCATTGGTATACATGGATTCACTTTCAGCTAGGTGGATGAATAAAATAAATGTTATGGAACTTTATTAAAAAATATTTTTCAATAAAATCATCTAATAAATATTTTTTCAATAAATTCTATAAAAAATTCCAACTCTTTCTCTGTTCCATTTATTACCTTCTGTTCAATTCACTGCGTTTTCTTATATGACCAAACTTCCTTAATCATTTTTTTTTCACTTGTACCATTGGATAATTTCGTGTTTGTTATATATTTTTAGACGAGAAATTATATTTGCACATTTTGATTGTACAATTTTTTGTACCAATAAAATAGAAAAAGAAAAGAGAGAAATGAAAAATAAGATGGATAATATGATAAAAAAGAAAAGGAAAAAATATTCTAAGAAAATATTGTGAAAAATATATAAATAATATAACTCTTTAGACAAGGAAACCCGTAGTGAATGTTAATGAGAGAGAGAAAAAAGTGTCTAAAACGCCATGTTCCCATCTCTGTCACTTGATGCTCCACTCTAGAGGAGGGTCATCATAGGGTTAGTTCTAAATTGAAGTAATATATTTAATTAGCTCAGGCAGTCGGGTAAGATCTGGTCAAACTCAATAAAAATCCATCACCATCACTTTATTGTCTTGACTAGTTTGTTTTCCTTCTCGTACACATTTTGACTTTTTGAGATAACGCCTATTAGGAAGCCATGCCATTCTAAACTTTAGGTCTTTCCTTTTGGTTCTTCCTTCTCGATCCTCTACCAAAGACTTCCTAAATTTTCTCATCCTCTAAAGTCTAAATGTGTGTTTAGAAACTTATTGGGAAGTAAGAAATTATGTTTGGAATGTAAGAACTATAACTACCAACTTCTCAATAAACGTAAAAAAACACATGAAATGTAGAACCAAGCACGCTATCAACCTAACCAGCACTAGTGCCACTGAGGATGCAACTTGCAATGATTATGGCCACCAGTCTGTACTGTATCAACAAATTAGGTAGAGACGGAAGAGAATGTAAATATATGAATGGAATTACTCCAATGAGAATGGGATAAAATGACAATCTTTAACAGTTCAACGAGGACAGGATGAATTTTTTTTGGCAATTTCGAGTTTAATTTTTTCCCCCCAAACATGAATCAATCCGTCCTTGCCACTCGTATTATCCCAGGATAGCACAGGTCTATTTGCTTCAATTGTGTATATATGAAGTAAAAAAAATAAAAATTATAGAGAGTTCAAATTAATTGACTTACTAAAAGGAGTCATTTTATGCAAGTAAAAAGAAAGAGAATTTGAGTAAGTTAATTCTAGTAACAGGTCATTAAGTAGGTAAATCATGAAACAAACGCGCGAAACAATTTGGATCTTAACATATAAACCAAACTAAACAAAGTCAATTTGATTTCATTTTTCAGAGTTCATCAAACTAGTCCAAACCAACGAACACCACCCTTGTCCCCTAGCCCATGTGCAAAGATAATATAGGAAACTTTTAAGTTGGCAAATTGGAGTCACCATGGTAAACGTCCGAACCCAGGAATATTTATTTCAACCAGTATCTGTAATCAAGTAGAAAGAAAAACTGATTTTTTCTGCTACACTATAATCAATATCAAAACGAATCACCTATATCAGTATATCACCCTAAAACTATTTAAAAGGTCTTAAATGACGCCCTACTTCTCATGCAGTGGTTGCACTTGCATCCTCAATGTAAGCTTGGTTAGTATGAGCATTATGTTTCTTCAAGTATTCTATTCACTTCCTTTAATAGCTAATAGAGCTCATATGAACAATCATTCCGTTCACGCTGCTGGCTGTCTGGTTGCCATTCTTTCACCTTGTTTGCTTTGAAGCTTGCAGGTATTTTCTGAAAGACAATTCACCAAGGTAGATTAGAAAACCTATACATGCCCAAATGGAAGGAGAGGACATGAAAATATATAGCTCATACCGTGAAAAAGCATTATAAATACTAGTGGAAGAAAGGCACTCCATGCCCACATTTATATTTTTTTGGATAAATATAAATATAAATGGGTGAGGGCGAGCCCTGACGCAACGGTAAAGTTGCACCTTGGTGACCAATTGGTCATGGGCTCAAATCTGGAAACAGCCTCTTTGCATATGCAAGGGAAAGGCTGTGTACAATAACCCTCCCCCATACCTTCACGATGCAAGGAGTCACTGGCAGTGGGGTATGTTAGTTTTTTTATAAATATAAATGGGAAGTTAAAAGAAGAAGAGAGAGAATAAAGTTTAAATAACAATGAAAAAAATAAAAAATGGTTATAACATGCAGTTAAAGGGTAAAATAAGTAAAAGAAAAGTAGAAACCATTAGTCTTTATAATAGTTATAGAAGATAAACTAAACAGTTTCCTACCCAAGTTAGAATTTTTTTTTTTTTCCTGGAATACAGTTTCCTACTAAATATTGTAGATAATATCATACTCTCTCACTTCATTAGCTTATGACACAGGCTAGCTCCTCTTCTTAAAAATAATTATAAATATAAACTACACAGTTTCCTACTAAAGATTGTAGATGATACCTTACTCCCGCACTTCATTAGCCTACGACACAGGCTAGCTCTTGTTCTTAACAATAATTATGAATGTAAACTACACAGTTTCCTACCCAAGTTAGATTTTTTTTTTTCTGGGAATACAGTTTCCTACTAAAGATTGTAGATGAAATCTTACTCTCGCACATCACACTTCATTAGCCTCCGACACAGGCTAGCTCTTGTTCTTAACAATAATTATAAATATAAACTACACAGTTTCCTACCCAAGTTAGAATTTTCTTTTCTGAAATACAGTTTCCTACTAAAGATTGTAGATGATATCTTACTCTCACACTTCATTAGCCTACAACACAGGCTGGCTCTTGTTCTTAACAATAACAATTCAGACAATTGTTCATACACATAAAGGAGACAACAGAATCAACTAGACCAATTTTCGAATCAGCTTCATCTTTCTTTCCAAAGGAGGGGGTTTAAGTATAAAAACTCATTCTATGCCAATGGCAAGTGACTAACACAGAATAAATTCAATTATACACCCACAATATGAGCAGTCAAATCATATTCTTATCCCCAAGTCATCATTTAACAATGATGTTAAACTAATTACAACATGACCTCTGTTTCACTTGGAAGCTAAACAGGGTTTCCATAATAATCCAGAAGCAGGAACCGCATTCACATCCAGCTTATATCTGGGTCAAATTTCCTATTTCCATGAATATGGATTTCCATTTTCTCATTTTCCAAAATACAATGGAAGGTAAAATTGATAAAGGCAGAAGTATGCACATTAATGAACCAGCAAAAGCATGCACATTAATATACTGAAACCCCCAACGAATCAGCGACAAACAGCAAAGTATGCACATAAACAAAGGCAATAGGGAGAACGTAATGTCGATTAGGGTCATTATACATTCCCATTATTTAGACAATTTTGCCGGTTCAGTGTTTGAAGACCTCAATATTTTTACTTGAAGAAAACTGTAATCGTGCTTTATGATAACTGCTCTCCAACTTGCATACTATTAGTTCAAAAAGAAATAATAGGAACTTAGTGAATGTTCGGCAATTTAAAAGCGCTCAGAAAGCATAATGCAAGACATCTTGTCTTGGGGTGATTTACACCATAACAGTATTATTAACTTTGATCTACAACACGACCAGTATGTCTAATGTTTGTAACTTGGTAGACAAACAAATGTGCCACAAACAAATACATCCTTAAACTTAAGGAAGAACAAAATCCTCAGAAAGAGTTAGAATAGATGTACCTTGGCTCTAAAAGATTTGATGACGGAAAGTAGCAATTTGTCGCCTGCTATTACTCTCACTTTCTGTATCAGCTCATGTCGAGAAATCCTCTTTTCCTGTAACCCAAAGGAAGCTCACTCAGTAATATATAACAATTTCATTTCATATATAACAATTTCAGCCAAAGAAAAAGCGAGCGACTGTCTCAAACTCTAAAAGCACTTACCCTATACTCTTTGTGAAACTTGGCAATGAAGGCAATGTCAGGCGGAGGCAAAATCTTCGAAAGCACTGAAATCAGAGTTGGAAATGGCATCCAAGGCGAAGAAGGCCTCAACGGTTCCCCAATCTTCACATGCCCTACAAAATCAAACACACGCAGAGTCTCAGAACAACATCAGGAATCACAAAACACCGCAACAAAAACACACAACACAAACACCAAACCTTTCAAGGAAGGAAGCCTGAAACTCAAAACATATTCGGGCAAAACATGAGTGTTGATCCGATTACACCAAATAACATACTCCTTGGGATCCGAAAGATCGTCCACCCCAGAATCATACTCTTCAGAACTCCAACGGCATTGATTGGAGCCACGTGGCACCACCTCCGTCTTCCCCAAGATAACGCGACACAGCAACAAGTGCCTCAAACCGTCTTTGTCGACAACGGAGCTCTTCACACTGCTTTTCATAATTCATAAGCAAAACCAAATTTCATAAAGTCATAAATTCACAAATCAATATTGGAAAAAAAATAATAATAATTATCAATATAACAGTGAAATTGCGCGTGCCTTTCAAGTGGAGAATCTTGTGGAGAGAGATGCAGGCCGTTAGTGTGAGCGTGGCCGAAACCGTGTTGGACGATGTCGGCTATCTCTTCCTTACCGGACGCACCGTACCAAGCGAACCTCACGTTGGCACTGCCGTCGCGCAATTTGGCCACCGCACGCGCGAACACCTGAAAGGACTGAACACGCGCTTGCGCCATCACGGAGGAACACGCATTCCTGCCAATCGCCACTACCTCGGGTTTCAACCCGTGCGCGCCCAAGCCCCGAACGAATCTGCTCATGATGAGGTCGCCGTTTTCGTACGCCGGAACAAACCCTCCGTCGAACGCCGTCTCGCCGCCGGAAACCCCGCTCTCGCAATCGGACACGACCGATTCTTCCTCGCCGGCGGTGGAAACATGAGGCTGTTTCTCTAACGAATCGTGAATTGGTCGCTCCATAATGCCGAGAGGAGAAAGGAGAAAGTAATTTCGTAAAGAGAGAGGGCTTATCTGCAAAGAATGAAACAATTTGGGGAAATTTAAAAGAATTGGTACAAGTTGTTCATGTTTAGAAAAACAGAAAACTTGGGGTGGAAGAAAAGGGGAACACACGCAGCACACACACACACGAGGGAGCGACGTTATATGTTGAGGAGAATGAACGGGGCGAGAGATGGGAGCGTTATGAGGGTAACGGAAACCGCCACACGAAGAAAAGAGGACTTTAGGGCGAGGCGGTGGAACAGGTGGTAGGCGCTAATAAACATTGTCATTGGCTTATAGAATTTGAAGGACCGACCTTGTGATTGTGTAGTCACGATTTTGTTAGTTGCGTATACATGCATCCTTGGGCGTTAAGGCAAAGGTCAAATTTTGCAGCCTATTAAATTACTTGTATCGCACTGGTTCTTCTTCTTATTATTTTCATATATTATTGTTTATTATTATATGCTTTTTTTAAAATATTATTCTTATATGTTAAGGGTATCATTTTTACGGCATGACAATTGTGCGTCAGCGCTTTCCGCTGCCCTTGATTTCCACAGATGTAAATATCTATATATTCTATATTCTATTATTATACTCTCCTGGAAGGGTTCTTTTTCCTAGTTTTGTTCAATGCTTTATGAATTTGGATATTTTCTATCGCTTTTTTCTCCGGTCTCTTTTCATCTTTTTTATTTTTTTTCTAATTTTTTCTTTCTCTCTTCATTATTTATTCATTTTTTCTGTTTTAATATTTCTATTTTTTGATATAACATGGCTAGAGAAAATCCAATTTATGTGTTTATACTTTACGATTTGGTCGTATAAATGGGTAATTTCGAGTTTTCACAAGAATGACGACTTCTCTTTTTCAAGTGAATAGTTGTAAAAAGAAAGAATTTTTTAAATTGCTATTAGAATATTTAAATTATTAAAATATAGTCGCAACAAAAATATAATAATTATAATTTAAAGCTTTTTTTTTAGAAAAAAAAAGTGATTGGGTGCACCACAAAAATTTAAAAAAATAAAGAAAATGATTAGTTTAATTTTTTTTAGAAAAATATATACAATTTAATAAATATACATTCTTTTAACACCACCTCAAAATATTATAAACAGAGGCTAATTTTTAGAGAATGTGAATGAGTTTTCACACAATGAATGAGCTTTGGACTTTGTTGGAAGGGAAGAAAGAAATCTTGCAAAAAAGGAAACGCACTTCTCATTAAATTTTCACTTGTTTGAAATAATGGAACAATGAAAAAAAAAATTGTAGGGTCCGCACTTATTTCTATACTGGAGAAAGTGGGAGAGGAGAAATCTTTATTGCAATGACTTTAAATATTTTTAATATAATTATATTTTCTTTATTGACTTTCATTTTTTTTTATCCAACCTAACAAGTACTTAATGCACTAACTGGGAGACACAAACTTTATGTTGGTTGAGCTGAACTTTGATATATTGCTTTAATATATTTTTTATAAGCGGTGTATTGTTTGAATGATTATGAAGAGGCATGGACAAAGGTGGCCGATAGCTTCATGAGAGGTGAAAAATAGGAGGTGATTAAGGAGTAGTTAGTTATGTTGTGGTTTTATTAATTAGTTAGGATATATATATAAAATAAAATAAAAACAAAACAAAAAAGAAAATATCGATCAATTTAATTTTTTTAATCAATTCTTTAGCTCATTATGTTAGGGTTGAATTTGAAAATCTTGGTTCTAATTAGGCATGTTAGCAAGAAGAGGCGGGGGCAGGGCAGGTTTAGCTTTTTTTGGCCCTGTCCTCACAAAGAGCAAGGCAAGTTTAGGTTCGAGTTTAAAATAAGTGGGTTTAAGATTTTTAAACCCAACCTCATTCTTGTCGAGTTTTAACAGGTTCGAAAAAATCTGGTGAGAACCCGCCATATTTTTTTTTACAATTTTAATTTACTTAAACATTTTTAAATAAATTATATATTAAGTTATTAATTATATTTTAATTCAAACAATATTGAAAAATTAATAAATAACAAAGAACTTAAAAATATGTAATCTAAGAATTAAATTATATTTTTAGTTAAATGAATAGTTTTAAGTTTGTTATTTAATTATTATTATAATTTAAATTATTTAACTATTAAAATAATTAATTTATATTTTTAATAATTATAAAAAAATAAAAGTATAAAAATAAAATCTTAACTCTAATATATCACATCTCCAAACTCGATCCCACTTTTACAAGTCGAAAAAAACCTAAACTTGACCCTAACCCCGATTTTAATATTTTTTATAATTGTTCCTATTAAAATTATAATGTAATTTTTGTTGATCCAAACCCAAGAAAAAAGGCTTTGATTAATAGTTTGAAGTACAATAATGATTGAAAAAGTCTATCCTACTTTTTACATAAATTTCTCCTATACATGGTTATCTTACATGTGTTTGCTATTGATAACTACCCATTACAAGATCATGGTATCAAAAGAACCTTCTCCCAAAAAGTCAAAGTCCTATAAATATACTTCAAATTCCATTTAAAAAAAAATCTTTCCCCATTAAACCTGTGGACACTATTAGAAATTACAAATGAGTTAAATGTGACATTTAGAAATGTTCTTCTACCTTTTTATATTTGCAACTCTATTCACAACCTTAGAAAATAAGTGTAGATTTCGAGCATTTGTTTTAAAAAAATTATGTTTACCTTGCTCTCTCAACAATCAAACATAGATGGATCTCTCTTCCATTTCAAAACTTGTTTTCTTATTTATACCTAAGACAAATTTTTACTTGTATAGGGGTGAGAATTCCTTTTAATACTTTCAAGGTCAACTTACTCCAATCTATAAACATTTCTCCTAGTCAACTTCATCCAAATAGTTGGTGCTTTCTTAAGCATTGCAAATGTTATGTAAGCATTTAGGCATAAGTATTTAAATTGCAAATTTATTCCTTTTTTTAAGTGAAATACAATTAGCCTTTTAGCTGGATTTTTATGAGAGGTTACTTAAACTTTTCAACTCCTCATATAAATCATATATGCCCCACTACTTAAAAGCTCCACTCATTGAGAGAAGAGTTGGGTTTTTTCCTTAATGATGATGTAAATCCTTTGTTTTCCTTATATTGGAATTCTGAATCAATTATCATTTTTTGTCTCAATTGCACCATTATACATTTCCATCACGTGCATCTTAAGATTATTCGACATTGATGTTTCATAATAGTGGCGTCCAAAAGCTAAGGGGTCATATCTTTAATACATTGATTATCGTGTACTTCACCAAAGTTGTCATTTCCATGCTCTAGCTCCTAACATGGTATTTGAGATACTTGAGAATTGCCATCCTGCTCTTTGGCTCACTCACTGTGGTGCATACCTTCCACCAACAACTTCTTTGTGTCTATGTTTCCATCACATAATTATTTCATGATTGTGACAGCTCCTATATGATTTGGTTGTTGTTAATATTCACGATAATTGTCATATTGCATTGTGGTTAATTGGAGAATGATTCATATGACTTAAAGTGTTATATAATGGTAAAATTTGTAGGAATACTTAATAATTTTGACATTTTATTCTTAGTTTTGTGTAAGTTTTTGTGAGTTTGTGATAATTTTACATGTAATTGACAATTTTTCAACCCTCTTTAACTTACCATCATTTGTAAAGGCATTTGAAGGGTTGAAGATTGAGAATTGAAAAAGGCTTTGCAAGCATTAACATGCCTAACTTAAGTGTTAGCACATTAAAGGGAAATTACTTTAGAATGATCATGTTGTCACTTGAATGGAAGAAGTGTGTTGGTACACCTAAGTATGTCGAAATACAATTGATTCTAACTTGTGTGCATTGGCATGCTTAAAAGAGAACACGACAATGCTAATAACAGTCAAACACATTATAAATACTTATATTCAATTGAATTATGCATCTTTTGTACGTAAAACTCAATTTCTTTAAAATTTATCTTTCTCATACAATAATAGGTGAGTGGAGATTCATTTTTGAGGAATCAAGTTGTAGATCCATCAAATCCTAATGGATTTCTTTTTTAGCTCTTCTCTTACTTCTATTTTTCTTTTCTTCCATCATGGGTAAATAATTCTCTAAGTTAGGAGATGATGAAACACAATCCAAATTTCTTGTGAATTAGATTATATTACATCTTAATTCAAGTTTTTATCTTTTAATTAAGTATTTGTTTTAGTTTATAATGTTTCTATAGGTTGCAATCATGGATTAATGTTTAATTCACTATCATTATTAGGAAAATGGTTGATACTCAATTGTAGGTTAGAACTTGAATTGAGAGGAAATTTGATTACTTGGAGTAGGGATTGGGGGGATTTTACCCTAACTCTCTTATATTCTTAAATTTTCCATTTCATGTTGTTTTATTATATTTTCTTTATTTGGCTCTTCTTTTAATAATTATGACCATCACTTGAAAGCTAAGACCATATATAGAGCTGGGTATACTAGTCAGTCCGCCCGTTTAGGCCCAAGCTAGATCACGAAATAAATGGTTCTAAATTTCAAGGCCTACATTCACACTGCATAGACCATGGGCTAACAAGCCAATCTGCTACCCACAAATTAAAAAAAAAAAAACAATTTTATAAAATGCAAAAATCAATAAAATTAATACATTCTGTTGCAACCCAAATGCTCTCTTATGTGACATGGAATTATATGTAGGGATGGCAAAAAAACTCACGCTCGCGGATAAAATCCGCCACGGGTAGAAAATGGGTACCTTAAATGGATACCCGCGGATATTTTAAATGGGTATATTCGCTATCCGTTTATAAACGGGGCGGGTACGGATATCATGGTACCCGTACCCACAAATACCCGCTACCCGTAATTATATATTTAGTTAAATACTTTTATATATTAATATAGATAAAATTATATAAATTTATCCAAAATTTTTAAAACAATTGTTTATTATGAGAGAAATCTTATACAATTATATTACAAGAGAAAAAGAACATAAATTTGTGAGCATTTAAACTATTTTTTTTTAAGAAAAATTGTTAGAATAATTAAAAGTTATATTCAAAGTGATTATTTTAAACAATAACACTTAAATTTATAGATTTAAATTTATAAATTTAAAGTGATATTTATAGTATTTTATGATTGTCCACAACATATAAAATTTATTTATTTATTATTTATTTATTTTTGAAAGTATCCACGGATACCCATGGATATTAAAAATATCCGCGGGTATTCGCTTAACGGATACCCGCGCAGGTAATAGGGCGGGTACGAGTACATATTTTGTTTGGCGAGGCGGGTAGCACGTAGCTACTACCCGTACCCGCCCCGCCCCATTGACATCCCTAATTATATGGATAATGTGTGCAGCCTGTTAGCCAAATAGTAAAACTCCTTCCCTATAATGGCAAGCCCGCAAACCCACAGTTTAAATTCGTTTAAATTGCGAGCTAAATGGTTCGGGCTAAAAAGGTCACATTCTTAAATTGGCCAAATATTTTAAGCCCGTAGCCCGCACAGGTCGTGGGCTAAACGGGTGGCCCATAAGCCTTGACCTATATGCCCAACTCTAACCATACAGTGATAACTTTGTGAGTTTAAAGTTGAATTCAATTCTCATGGGAATGAAACTTATATGTACACTTTAATTACTTGACCCAACTTGTGTTCTTGCCAAATTTTCGCTATGTCAAGGGATGTTAGGTTCTTCTCTCTATTATTTGCTTCTTAACAATGGGGTTACTTCATGTCATCTCAATCTTCTAGTTCAATTCAAGGCAAGGCTAGGAAAAGTATTGACAACCCCTACAATACATGCCAAAATGTTTTCGCCAAAGAAGGAGGCTAATGCCAATAATTTGTACACAAACTAATCTAATATACATGGTTATCTTGCTTATTCATCATTGATAACTATTTGTGAAACACAAGAAAACACAAGAAATGTGGTTGAATTGTGTTTCTTAAAATCTTTTCGTAAATCTTGTGGAAAACTCAAGTTAGACAAACGAAAGCTTAGCTTTATAAAACCTTAAACTTAGATAGGACAAAACAAAGGTACTGCCCTACAAAAGAAATTTTCTTTTGAAATATTCTTTGTTTGAAAGACAAAACATTTTCTCATATTCAACTCCTTTTAACGTTAGTCATAATAAAGACTAAGGGAAAAGAGAAATGAACACAAATATTTATATACTGGTTCACCTCACAATCTGATACTATGTCCAGTCCATGGAAACCACCGAGATTTTCATTGTTATAAAGATTATTTTCTCCAAGTTTCTTCAAGCTTAAACAAAATATTCTTTCTTTTTCCTTTCTAGGCACAATCACTGAGTATTTTTTCAACAAGCCTCTGCAGGTTCAATTTCAAATATTCTTTATACTTGCCTCTCTAGGCACATTATCCAAGTACTTTTTTTAGCAAGCCCCTTTAGGCTCAAAAACCTTTCTTAGGTTTGTAAGAAAACGTAACTCTAGCAATAAATGATAGTCTACACACTCATAGAGTATTTACAAAGTTACATAGAATGTTCATTCTAAATAATTGCAAATAAATGTAGCTTAATAAATGTGATTGCAACGTCTAATATCTTTATAACTTGTTAATTCTTTAAGATTTTTATAGAAAGTTTGAAAATAGTTGTTGAGGGTTTCTTCTATCTTGAATACAAATGTTGGAATGCATTTTGCATTAAATGCTATTCTCGTTCTAACACAAATATTTTGATAAAGTATTTCTCTTATTTTTTTGTATTTTATCTGCGTAGTAGGTAGAAGTTTCTATCTTAGTGCTTTTGTACACTGACTTTCTCTAAAATGTCTTGTCACTTTGTTTATGTGTCAATCACGTCTTTCTAGGTGCAAGAGTTGGTAAAATTTTCATTTTTGTTACTTTTGACTAAAACTAGATTCAAGCTTTTGGTATACATCATTTGGCTTACATATTTAAAATTCCTTGAGTTCTTCTTGACCTCCGTATCATACAAATACCTTCATATGAAACTTGGAGTGTGTTGATAGATGAAACGAAGTTGTACAACACCAAGTAACTTCTTTATAAGACAAACTACTAGGACGATTTGTAGTATTAAGAAATTATTAAACCTTATCACAAAATAATTGGTTTTATGACTTGTTTGTTATCATTAAAACTATGGATTGTCTTGCCTTAAGATCTATCACTATTCACCACAAAATCATGCATATCAACCATGTCCTCCATGTATGACAGTTACAATTGAGTGGATTTGTGTTAGTAATTATTGAGGAATAAGATATCTAGAGTCTAAATTCCTCCATCTCTATTAAGAAGTTCTTCATTTAAGGCTTAGTTCGACATTGACAGTGATAACGAAGTTGGCCTAATTCAGTCATAAGATATATCACTAATACATATTTCCTTTCTATATTATGTTGTTCTTATTTTTTAATAGGTTTTAAATAATTTTATCACTTTTTATACCTACGATTTTGATTATCTCTAAAAGTTTGACTTTGAGTTTGATTATTTAGGTCGATCATTTTGGTTAGATCTAAAAATGCTGGTTTTGAAGTTCTTCAATTTACCTACCGATGTTCTTAAAATTGGCTTAAGGTGTTATGATAGGAAAAGTCATAGATTAAAGTTCTTAACCAAAAACTTTCCTGGAGTAAAATTAAGGCATACTACAATCTCATGGAATTGACTTGTATCATTCACAAGCTTTGGATCTTAATTTTTTATGGAATACTACTTTCAGATCTATTAAGTAAAACTGTCAGACATAGAGCAGTGATATAACGAACAACCTTGAGTTGAGGCAAGGAAAAAATGTTATGTTAATATCTGGGTTATTTACCTTATTCTTTCCTTTTATTTTTTATGAGAATATCTTTGTCTTGTCCGCTATTATTGTACTTGCTTCTTTCTACTTTATAATAAATTTTCTTTTATTACAAAAAAATGGCTTTGCCTATTCTACTGAATTAGGTACAGGTTGACATGTCTCAGCGTATAACTTATTCTGCAAGGTTTGAAGGATTTTGACATAGTTGTCACGGGTTATAATTTATACTGAATAAGGAATCTATTCTACTGTCGTAAAGGAGGCACTCAATTGTTCGCTCTTTTGTAGGCTTTCGTTTTCTAAACTATGTATTTGGTTAGTTGCTTAATGTGATCCAAGATTATATGCCTTTTTGCTATCTAAAAATTACAGCGGCATCTTATTCACCTAAAAAAAAATTAATTGTTGAGTTGCTACTTCTAAATTATAAGTTTCATTCAACCCACTGCAGTCCCTTTTCCCCTAAGCATAAAGTGATTAGAACTCAAAAATTAAAATAGGAAAAGGTTTCTAGGCTGTCATATTATCTGAAGTGAATGTAAAGTATTCATCACGTGAAGGATGATCATTAAGAAATGTATGAGTAGGCTGAAGCTCAAGCTCCTTGTTAGCCAATGGGGTGAATTTTAACAACTCAATCATTTACTTGATTGAAGTCCACTTCTCTTTTCAAGATTCAAACACCATAAGCTTTAAGGAGAAAACCTATATATCTAAACCTTTAATCTCTCTCTCTTACCCTATTCTTATGTTGAATTATTAGGATTTGAAAGTAATCTAGGCTATACACTCAAATTTTCTATTCGTGAAACTTTGTTTTCTTTCAATTACTCGTTTAAGGAATGTCTATTTTAACAACCCCCTTCCCAAAATAAATAAATAAATAAATAAAATTGAGGAATAACAAGAACGGGTGCAGATAATTCCAACACTGTTGGTGTCCAAAATCTGTGCAAATAGAGTAATTGACCAATTTGAGTGTCAACTTGGGTTTGATGTATTTAGCCCAATAAATATCCTAATACCAGACCCAAAACTAAAAAGTCATTTTTTTGTTGAGTTAGCCTAAGAAAAAATTATGGCCCAATAGATCAACCCATTTAGTTGCACGCTAGGGTGTTGCTATTACCATCCTAGTTTTTGCTATTTTCACCCCAATACTTGCTTGTATTTTTTTATTCTGAAAATATCCCCTGACAAAAGCATGTTTCTGTTGTGATTTTGTACAACGAAAATGCGTTTCCACTATGATAGAGGGGGGTGCGCCCATCTATGCATAACAAAAATATGTTTTTGGTATTGATATATGTTATGTATGTATTCAAAATACATAATGAAAATGTGTTTCTGTTATGTATCAATCCCAAAAAATAACGAAAACAGGTTTCCGTTATGTATTTGAAAATTAATTGTTTATATTTATTAAATTCATTTTTTTTAGAGAGACAACTTTTAATGGTTCACTAGCGCATGAATAGGGCAAGCGTTTGAATCAGTACGATCTGGACCATTGATTTATAGTGTGCAATCTCGACCGTTTCTTTTTTTGATGCACAGGACATCGCTTTTAATGATTCTCTGACGCGTGAACAAGGTATGCATTTGAATCAATGCAATCCAAACCCTTGATTCAGTCAATGCAATTTGGACTATTTCTTATTCTGATGCAAAGGACATTGCTTTCTTTGAATGATTTTTTGACACATGAACAAGACACGCACTTGAATCGGTGCAATTTGAACCCTTGATTTAGTCGGTACAATATGGACCCATTTTTTTCTGATGCACAGGATAAAACCTTTAATGATTCTCTGATGTGTGAACAGTATTTGCATTAATATAAAAGAGATGTGTGCTCTGAAACACTTACCATTGCCTTTCTTGATAACCATCTTCATTCCATAGTGTTTCTTCTCTTTTCAAGATGGATGGATTCCTTGTTGTGGTATATTACGATGGTTAGATGACAACAACATCTGAAGGTGTCTTGTTTCAATGTCCTTATGGTCATGCTTTTCTTAAGGTCACTAAGGACATAACGGTTGCTGCTCTGAAGAAAAATAAATTGAGGATGCAATCAGAAGTAGCAGAAAAATACTTGATATTCATTATCGTCAACCTATATCTGTAGGGGATGATTGTGTTCATTACGAGTCTATGAATATTAAAGACGATAAGGATGTTGTCCATCTTTGGCCAATTTCGTAGGCTTGCGCTGAATGAGTTGTAAGTTACATTAGGCAGATCTCCCAAATAGATTCTGGTCCATCTACATCAACCATAAACTGCCGAAGAGATCATCGTGTGCTTGCGTGAACCTAAGGCGTCAACTAGCTCTAATGACCAAGCAATTGTTAGTTTGAGTGAACCATGACGATGCACCTTGTTTACTATTATTAGTTGTGTTTGTATCGAATCTATGTAGAAGTGTCTTTTAATTTATCAAATAATATTGTTTACATTTCGTTTGTTTGTTTTTATTTGTATCACGTGCTATAATTGTAACAACATAATAGTGATACCAATAACGCAGTAAGTGTAATATATATAAAATCCAAAACATCTATAAAATACAATAAGGTCTATACATAATGTATAAAATACTAAAAAAAAGGATCTAACAGTTAAAAAAATAAAAATAAGAAGTTAAGTATAAGAGGTGGTCGTCGTCTTCCTTTGCCTCCTCCTCTAATAGATGCACCCGAAGGCTATACTTGACTAAGTAATGGCCAATGCCTCTCAGATCATCCTATCACCGTCTCTACCCTCAAGCATTGCTCTTAAATGCAGCACACGCTCCATAAGGCCAGCAACTTTTTCCCTTTGTGTCTACAAAAAAATAAATGGAAATTTTATTAAAAAATGTGTCATTGGCATTGTAAAAACACATTGTAAATAAATGGATACTTACCTAGCATGATTGGGTGTCGCTAGACGAAGTCACAAGCTAATCATGCCCAAATATTGTGGCAAAGGAAGTCACGGAAGGCCTTGCAGAGGATCTCCCGCTAGCAAAGGTATTAGAAAAGGGTGAGAAACATGGTGGAACCACTCTAAGTAGCCATTGACAGATGTCCACAGAGCCTCATGAGGCACAACAACTCCTCTGTCCACCATGTGTGCCTGTTAGCCTTCTCAGTCATCAAATTGGCTGGTCAACGACGAGAATTGTACAAGCAGGGGGCAAAGGATCTCTTGGATGTACCCAAACTGCTTGAACACCCTCTCCGGTAGATGGAGGCGCATATGGGTACCACACTTGATGAAGCTGGAGTAGAATGATATTGCCTCCAGCGGACAGACGACCCGATGTGCGTTATACGACACCCATATGACATCGTCTAACTGCAGGTGGTCCAAGGCCTGCTTGGTCCCTAGCGCAAGGCCCATTCCCCTCTTGGGCTTCCATAAATAGAGATGGGAAAGCTACTCTGAATAACCAACAGTCGACTCTCGCTCCTAGGTAGGGAAGCGCTTATAGATCCACGCCTGTAATTACCAATTAATATATTAAATTACATAAACAAAATAAACCTTAAACACATGTCTACAAAATTTATAAAAAAAAACATACCATGATCAGGCTCATGTATCTACAAAAAAAATATAAAAAGTACCATGATCAGGCTAGCAACACTGAGCTGATCGTACAGGAATGCTAACGCAGCAGAACCCAAAGAGTATCTACTATAAGCCTAGAGATTATGGAAGAGGTCCAGGTAGCAGACCTGCTTGTGCGTCGAGCTCTTATCGGTGAATATCGTGCAACCAACAAGATATAACAAATATGCTTGCGCAGCAAATGTGGTCTGCCTAACTGCTTACTTTGCGAAGAAGATCTCCCTCAGCCATGAGAAGGTCATGCGAGCTCCTTTCGTGATCGTAGCATGCGCCTTAGCAAAGGTCACACCTAGCTCGCTCATTAGCAAGCCCACGACGTCATCACACGTATAATATGGATGCTCGCAAACCTTGCCTATAATAAGCAAGTGCAGGAGACATGACACATCATCTACAGTGATGGTCATCTCCTTTACTGGTAGGTGGAAGGAGCTAGTATCCTTGTGCCACAGTTCAACAAATACACATATAATGCCCTTATTGGTTGTAATATACTATGCCTGTATAAGAAGGGCGAGCCTTGAACCCCGCACGATTTCAGTGACCTGCAGGTGCAGGGGCATCAACAAGATCTTACCCACATGGCTGATCAGCCTCAGCTCATCACAAGGCTAATCCAACCATATATGTCCAGTAACATGGTCCTTATAAGACCTAAATAATGACGAGTCTGCAAGACCTCCTGGAAAAAGAGGTCCAATAATGCGCTCCGCCAATTGAACTAGAGACACCTCTGTCTTTGCCTTCGATACATTGATATTTGCCTCGTGTACGTCAACATGTACCTCCTCCTACTGCTGCTGCTGCCTAGACGCTTTAAGCCTATCTAGCTCGACGTGCCAATGCAGTTGGCCATGGGCGCCTAGAAGTGCTTGCCTCATCATCTGGCGAAGGGTCTCATCCAGAATGATGGATACCAAACCTCGTGCATGACATAATGAATCTGAAACAATAATGATAAATTAAACAGTAAGAAATAATTAATATCAAATATAATCAATATTATTATAGAATTATTCAAAAAAAATATTAGCTAAAATTAATCATTTATTAAAACACAAAAAATAAATTACATATTACATAAATACTTTAATAGACAAAAAATAATTAAAAATAAATTATTTAAATTATTTAATTTATATAAATAATTAAAATAAAAAATTAATTTAAATACAAATAACTTTAATTATTTAATTCATATAAATAATTAAAATAAGAAATTAATTTAAAAACAGTTAACTTAAATTAATAAATTTGTTAAAATAAAAAACTATTTAAAAAACAAACAATTTAAATTATTTAATTCATATAAATAATTAAAATAAATTAATAATTTAAAAATTACATAATACATAACGGAATTGTGATTTCGTTATGTATTTGGTAATGATACATACTCACTTGATGCATAACGGAATTGTGATTCCATTATGTATCACTACACAACAGAATCGCAATTTTGTTGAATTTAAAAGTCAAAAAAATTAAAACCAACTCACCTACGACGACCTAGGGGGGTGTGGGAGAATGTGGAGGTGTGTGGCAACCTTGCTAGAGTATGGCAATGCAAATGGGACAAAGTGACGTGATTCCGATGATAAGTGCGGGAAACACTAGGGTAGGGTGGGGCACAGACTGAGAAGAGAATGGGGGAGGAGGGAGGTGGGGAGAAGCCGAAATGGAAGGGGAAGATGGTGGAGGTGGAAATTTTAAAAGGATGACGGTAAATTTGGAATTTCATGCGTTTTTAAAAAGCAAGGGGGTGAAAAAAAGAAAGAAAAAAAAAACTGGGGTGGGAAAGCAGTTCCCTGCAGGGCATCGTTTTCTTATTCCTTCTTCGGCTGGACCAATAACAAAATAGGCCCAGACCGACTAAACCTTTGCAATTTTATTGCATCCCAAATTTTAACAAAAACATGATATATGTATCAACATTTATCTGTTAAATTAGATAAATTTATTTAAGATTTTTTTAATTTTTTTCTCCCTCGATGAAAAATACTTGTGTAAACATTATTTACGTAAGTTAAGCAGACAAAAAGTTAATAAACAACAAGCACGACGTAACTATATATATATATATTAAATGATTGTATAGATCTTTATATATGCCAAGTAATAATATATACGTCTATTTTTAATTGATTTATATATTCATGTAAAAGATATTTACACAAGTATTTAAAAAGTATGTTTTTTTTATTTTTTTATTTTAAATTTATATTATCTTTTAATCTAATTATCTTTTGAATTTTAACTTTCATTTTTTAATTTTAAACACATTCTCGATCTCTTTGGATTTATACTTTTTAAATTTTAAATTAAATTAAAAGAACTATTAATGCACAGAATACTCATTAGTATAAACTAAACCACGTTATGAAATCAATTAATTTATGTATAATTAAATTTATTTTAGATTTTTATGCATGGTAAAATGTTAAGAAGTTACAGTAATTTGAAAGGAACCAAAATATATATTATTTCGTAATTATCACTTTTTATATTTTAATTTATTTCAAATAATTTATCATCTTAAAATTAGGATAATAATATTGTTAATTTTATTCTTTTATAAATATTTTATCAAATGAAATAAGATAATATAAATTAATTTATATTATAATTTTGATAATTTTATATTATAAATAAATGATATTTGATGAGTGGGAGAATGTTAAAAGTTTTTGAACATAAGAAGGATAAGGGAAATTTTCTAATAAGAATAAAAATGAGAAAACAAATAAGCTTAGAACTTGTAAGTTTAAACGCTACTAATTAGTAAAATATAAGCTGTTTTTAAACAACTTTATTCTGATTAAACAAGTTTTTAAATTAGTCAAATAAGTTAACTCATTTGCTTTGTCAAACACATGTAACGCAAAGTTAGTTTAGGGAAGATGAGAGGGAGAGAGAGAATTTAAGGAATAAGAAAAATATTAATAACACACTTTTTATCACACTCTTTTAATTAAATTCTAATGAAAAGAGAGGTGTGCCTCTCTTCATTTTTTAAAAATGAAAATAAAATAAAATAAGAGAGAGAATATATATAATAGATAATTTAGAGAATGATTAAAGGGTATAATAGTCTAATAAAAAGTGAAGACCAAAAGAGAAAATATTCTTTATTATAGTTATAGATTATAGATTATAAATACTAAGCCTTTAGGAATAAGGGATATAATAGGATATAAATTTATAAATTGTATTATTTATGTAAAAAAAAAAAGTTAAAAAAAGAGAACCAAACCAACTAGTTTGACTGAAAAACTAATGAGTTAGGTTATATAAAGATTAGTCATATTGTTGAAAAAGAAGAAAACAACTCATAATATTTGTAAAAAAAAATTATTAATATTTACACTTAAGTTATAAATTAAGGAATAAAGTAATAATTAAGTTGGTCATTCTATTGTTTATTTTAAAAATAAATTTTTAAGATTTAAATGTTTATTTAGTTTATTTGATAATTTATATTTAATTAACTTGTTCCTTAAGAGCATATGTTAAAATAATAATAACAATAATAACAACAACAACAATAATAATAATATATTGATCTCTAACAAAGACTAATTTTTTTGTCTTTATTTAGAGACAAATTAATTTCGTCTCAAAAAATAGCAAACTTCTCTGTCTCTAAATCCGTCTTTAACTAGAGATGATATTTATTCTATCTCTAACGTTGCAATTATTGTTGTCTCTAATTTTTGTCTCTATTATTTAAGATAAAATTGCAAGTTTGCCTACATTCATTTGTGTTTTTTTTTTCTTACAATTCATTCAATTTTTTTTTTAACTTTCATTAATTAAAACTAATCCTATCAATATGTTTAAGCATCAAATAATTCAATTGTTAAAATATATATGAAATTTGGAATCGTAACATCATTAATAATAAGCAAAAAATACCATTAATAATTGGTCAAAATAAAATATTAGATTTTATGTAGCCACATAGGCATAAGTTTATAAATCAAGCACACACACAAAGAATTATGAAAACAATTGATAATGTGTTCCTTGTTTACTATCTTCTAGCAAGGAATTGTCACTCATTTATTATCTTCCAGTTAGGAATTGTCCTTATCAATCTTCATGATATCCTTGACAATATGAATATCATGCATCCAAAATATTAGAAGTTCCCTCTAAGTAATAAAAGCATGATTTTATAACTACTATCAAAGAGATAAAAGGAAGGTGGTTGTTTTGGTACCTTTTTATTTTAAGAGGGTACTGATATTTTTTCATATTGAAACAATAAAAAATAATTATTTGTACATTAAAATCACATCATAAATGAACTAGAATTTAATTTTAATAGTGTTTTAAATTTTATAATTGCAAAAAATTCCATCAATCGAGATTTATTTTAATTTTTCTAAATTCAACATTAAACAAAAAATATGTGAGTGTAACGGAATGGACAACAAAAGTAATCCTAGGCGTAATTTAGCAATTTAAAAATAACAAGATCCTACACAATAAGCTATATTACCAATTTCATGTTATTATATGTTTATTTTTATTGTTCTACTAAAAAAATGTATCGATACCCGTTAAAATATATAGGCACAATAGAATTTAGCTAAAAGAAAAACCTATAAAAAAAATAGAAATAAAATCTAAGGATCGAAATCAAAGTCTAGCTTCAAATTGCCATCATTGTTGAACCATAAATTGAAGATAATAGTTTTAGTAACATGACTTCTAATGTCATCAAATTGTCGAGAGTGAATATTGAAAAGAGAGTCATAACCTTAGAAAGAATATGCATCATAAAACAACTTGATATGTTACACTAATTACTTTACAAGGATATTTTTGGCCATGTTTGATATCCTTCAACTACCCACCAAAAAAAATGTGGGATGAAAAATTAAAAAAAAAAAAAGCAAAGGGTGGATGCATCAATTCTAACACAAAGCCACAAGTTGTATACAAGATCAAAATTACTTGTGAGAAATTGTTTATTGGATCTTTTCTCATTTGTATTAAATGGAGGGAAATGTGAAAAGAAAAGAAGAAAATAAATCCAACCGACCTTGTAAAAGGACTTTTTTACTTCTTCTACCTTCTTTTCCATAGCCTTCTCGTGCTTCTTGTCAATTTCACTCATAGCATCATCCCATTTTATCTTCTTTTGAATTGAAACAAACAAGTTTTCTTATGTAAACAACTTATGTTTCTCAATCATGAATTAATTTTTAATAGTATATATTTTGGAAAGAAACCCCATGTATTACATCCTAAAAATTAGTAGAAATATATAAATACCATTTTGAAATTCTGAACCACAAACAAGACAAACAAAATTGAAAACAAAAACCTAAGAATCAAAAGCTTTCTATAAAATGCAAAATTTGAGACAAGTTGATAATTGGAAGTTCAAACCAACTTCAATCGAGCTTAGATGCTAAACAAACTAAAATTCAAGTTATTTTCATAAGAGGCTACAGTCCAAAAATTCAAGTTTTGAAATAAAAAGGTAAAGAAATTACAAGTTTACACTGATATTACAACTATTCAGTCTCAATAGTCATGTGATAAAGCAATTCAAATACTTTTTTCCACATATAAGTAGTTGATTTACTAATAATTAGACACATGAGTATAAGTTATTCAAGGTCCTACTTGAAAAAAGTTACATTATCAATTAGAGAGTGTTTGAATTGTACTCCCAGTTAACCAAGCCTCAAGTCCCTACCTATATGTCAGAGGTGAAAATGTATTGTATTGTAATAATGATGCAATTTCTTATATGCCTAAATTAAAATAAGCTGTGAAGGAAATTTTAAAGGAGAGGAAGGAGAACTCTAAAAGGCTAAAAGGATAAGAGGAATTCAAGATTGGTTTCATTCCAAACTCGTAAGGTAGAAAACAACAAGATGAACAGGTGGAAGATATATAAAGGGACATAAACTTCAAGCAAGAAAGGAAATGATATGACAAATGCTCACATCTATGGCCAACCCTTTGAACCTCAAGTTCCTATGACTCAACGCATACAAACTCACCTCGCGAGTCTAACTCGTTCCTCATTCCAATTTCCTTAATCTCCTTCAAGTGGGGGTGTGTACAAAAAATCTCCTTAAGGTAAAATTAGGGTTTAGGTAGAAGGTGTTTTTTTGTTTAATAATGAGTTTTTACAATTTCAAAAAGTGGGTGTGTTACAAAGAATAGGGATAGAGAGAACAACACACTTACCTAAATGGAGAGAACAATGCACTCGAAATAGTAATCGTCAACTAGAAGTAAAGGTTTTGGAAGGGAAGGAAGGAGAGGAAAGGACGCAGAGCTTTAGTACTCGAAATAGTTTGTAGGAAGCAGTAGAGGGAATATGTTTTTCATTTGACGTTTGGGGGAAACGATTTGGAGGTTTCATATTTAGGGGATTTTTTTTTTACTTACAAGAACTTTTAGAGAAAGAGGGAACAAATATTAATTTGGAGAAACTTGGTTCTAATTTCTTTAATAATGAGTATTATCTCAATCAGTGTGGGTTGCAAGTGATCAAACTCAATTAATGTCTCAATCACTCAATAAGAACACTTGTTGGGTAGGCATATGGTCCCCCTAACATTAGGCAAGAGTTGCAAAGGAGCTTAATACCCAAACTTGATTGGTGGTGCGTAGCCCTTAAACCTAAAAGACAATGATGCTTAACATCTAAGCACGATCGAATGAGCATATATTAAAATGAATAATTTAAATTTGATATAGATATTAAGGGAATAAATATGATGATATTTAAAGGATAAATAATAAATTATTTATTAAAATAATAAAGATAGCTAGAAATTAGAGATAAAATTGAAATTTTTATTAATTTAGAGATGAAATTTAGAGACATAAGTTTTCGTCTCAAGTATATTTTGTCTTTAAAATTTGTTTGAAAATGCATGTTGACTTTTCTAATACTACTTTGACCTGAGGGGCATAACATTAGAGACCAAAAATATTTGAGACAAAAATTCCATCTCCAAATTCTGTCTCTAAGTGTGTTTTTGACTTCTTTTTTTTAATGTTGTTTTCGCTTGTCGGAGACAAATTTAGATATGGAATATGCTAAAAACAAAAAAAATTGTCTCTAAAGTTTAAAATTTCAACTTTGTTCCTAACTAATATTTTTTGTCTCTAATTCAGTCCTTAATAGAGATGAAAAAAATTTCATCTCTAAATTCCGTTGATAATTAAAATATGTCTAGTAGTAAATATCTGTGTATTGTATAGAATGCTTAGTAATATCATTTTCAATCTTAAATTGTTTTATTGAGTAAAAAAAACGTTTTATTGCACTTTTTAACAGGAAACTGTACGTTTACTAAATACTATATTAATTAATAAACAAAAATTTATTTGAAGAGAAAATAATCAAGCTATAGGCAAATTAAACAAGTCAAACCTAAATTATACATTGGTTTATTTAAATAAATAACCTGGACTTGGATAACATCTACTTTATAAATCAAACTTAAACTTCTGATGACGAAGAAAAGCTTTTGCGCTATGATTAGAGTTGATGTCATGTGACAATGAAGTCACAAATTTAAATCGTGGAATCAACCTCACATGACTAGGGGTTTATAACACCAAATTATCCCTTCTTTTGAATTTAAACTTCAAATATTCTGTTGTTTACACTCCTTTCTTGACCCTTGCAGAATCTGTTTTGTACAGTGGAAGGAAAATAAAAGAAGAAAACAAATTAAATTTTGAAATGAAAACAAAATGAAAGAAAAAATTGAATTTTATTTGTAAAAGTGAACTCTTTTTTTTTCTCTTTTTTTCTTCAATTTTTTCTCTAACCAAACAAAAAAGTGTATCATTATTTATATTTTTTATTTTTATATATTCTTCTCTATAGATTCTTCCTCTCAAGATATCAGTAGAGTTATAACCAAGTAAAACCTTAACTTGCAAGGTCCTGAAACCTGAAGATGATGCCAAATGCGGGAAAATCTTTGATGTACATATACGGTCGGAGGCTTGGAAGGTGGGTCCTTAAAGGGTTCATTCTCGCAGCAAAATAACAGAAACACTAATCATTATTCATGGCTGAGCTATATGGCTAGGTAGATTACAAATCAGGGGACAAAACAAAAAGCCAACAACCAACATGACACATAAGGCTAAAATAAAATATAGCGGTGTGCTGGATAAAGATCCTGTCCAGTGTCCATCCACTGCCCCATAGATTCGTCCATCTATATAAAACAAATTCCTACTTCGAACTCAGAATTTATTTCAGACGCTATCATTCCCCTTTAGTTTAGTTTATTCATTTCCCTGCGCCGCAGTCACCGTTTGGCACTTGGCAGTGTCGCGCATGCGCATATCATATGTAAATAACGTACATGAAATTCATTTGCATATACATATATAAGCCACATGAACAAAAAGAGCCAGATACGTAATCTCTTTACATGCATAACAGGATAAGATAATTTGGATTTATTTGCGCTAGCAGTTCACTCGTTCATTTACTTTGGAGTTCACACTAGCCATAAAAATGTACCACATCGCTAATAATTGATAAGTGGGTGTGGGATCGGAAGCTATACATGGTGCTATAAAGGGTGACGGAGCCTTTTAAATTGGTTTTTGTTTGCATTGCTATACATGTTCATTCTGAAGGAAAACTTAAGGATGGATTGAAAAGAAGTTTCATGGTGGGGGCTGATCCTTTGGATTAATTTGACCCAAAGAACCAAATTGACTGCACCCATTACGAGGGATAGGTATTCGAATTTTTGACCAAAATCATACCGCGGACCACACATCGCATGTAGCTTGTTAACCTATTGGCAGGATAATGACATAAAATCAAACTTGACACTTATTCTTACAAACTTCCAATAAACTTTAAGGTAAACTGTGGGATCAAAGTGTTATCAAAGTACTTATATCAAAATCAGTGAGAAAATTGTGGGGATAAAATCTGTTTAAATATCATTGGTCTATGTTTTAAAAAAGAAAAGAAAAGAAATCATTACTCTACTATTGTATTACTGTAAACAAGGCCATGATGGAGCAACCCGCCCATACGAGCCTTGCTAACGAGCGACTTAAGAATATTAATTAAAGAATATTAAAAATATATATATTATCAAATGCTTTCAATGATTTTTTAAAAAGTAAATGTTAAATACTTTTGTGTTTTTAATATAATAAATATTTTTCAATAACATTTTTCTATTTATATATTTCTTTAACAACTTTTTTAAGGCACAGCATATGTTATATCTTATAATATACCCCTTATAAATACCCTTTTTTCGGGGTGAACTGGTTTTCAGTTACTTTCTTTCAATCTGAACATGCCTTCTTTCAATGCACAAAAAAGTGGCTCACAAGACAATTTGAAATTTAGACGACACTTGAAAGGGGTAAAAAGTGAGTGGTATGTTCTACATACTTTAATAATTAATACCCTATTATTAACCAAAAGAAAGGGGCTAAAATATAATAAGATGAAGAGGAGAAGGAGTATCCAATAGGGCAAAAAGATTACAAAGTTTTGGAAGAAAAAAAATGACCCTAAAAAAATTGCGCTTTAAATATTTTTGAGAAAACTGCAGCTTTTAAATTTGAGTAGAGATGAGTAGAGATCAAGTTGGCCTTTCTGAAATGTCATTTATTTTTTAGGGAAAGAAGGAAGGAAAGAAAGAAGAAATAAAGCAAAATAGGCAATTGCAGCAGTAAAGATGTATGTAGCTTGAGAATTGAAGGCTCTTGGCAGTTTGAAGTTTTCTCATATCTCAAAAGGAGAGATACTTATGGTTAATTTACAGGATAACTACTAATGTACAAACTACAAAGGCATAACAATATCAAAAAAAAATAAGAAGCTACGAAGGCATAACATAGATGGATGTGCATATACATATGGTAGAAAGCCCAGGAAAGCATTTTTGAATTGTGAGTTTAATTTTTATATACTGTTAAATAAATCAAAAATTATGACAAGTATAACTTTTAAGATAATTATTACAAAAGTCAATAAATTTACATGACAATTTGTAATGAAATGATAGTATAAAATCTGTTTAGACCAATAGTGCAAGGACTATTTTCTCATTTGAATTTGTGATTAAATCATACGTACAGAACCTTTAGCTGTGGACATGTCATGATCAACTGAATTAATTTTTATGACAAAAAAAAACCTCTTTTTCTGGTAAGTCCAGATAATACTTATACAACTTTGTCTCTTTTACTGCTTTAACTGTCGTGAGAATATGATATTACTATATTTGGTAATGGTATTATATATCTTTTTTCTTTATATTTTTAAGATAATAAAATAAAATAAATAATACTCTAACACATTTTTCTTTATCTTTTGTTTTTCAAACAAATAAAATGTAAACGTGGCATAATTAATTTTTTTTAATGTACAATATATTATTTCCGCTTAGTGTAAAATTTTACATTTAAGAGTCAAGACTTGTATGCCTATAACTGGTAATTTGGATCCCTATTCAACCTTTCCAGACTTTATCTACTCAAAATCTTAACTTAATTTTTTGGTATAGACCATAAGTATTTTTTACTGGAGGCAATTCTATTCAACCCGGATAGGACTATTATAAGTGGCAAAGCTCTTACTTCGAGTATTTAACATAATTACATACCCAAGACTCAAACTCGAGACCACTGGTTAAGTCATAACAATCCTGTGTCGGTTAATCCATGCGCTCAGTGATAAATCTTAACCTAATTTAATGGTTCACATAAATCAAGCAATTTTTCAATAAAATTAATTAATGTGAGATTGGTCGATGATAATATAGACTTGATCAAATTTTCAATAAAATTAATTAATGCTATAATACTACGAGATTAGTCAACTTACTTCTTATAAATTAGCCTCTCTCTTTTTTTGGCTAGAAAGAAACTAGAGATAGGAGATCAGTTAGAAAGAAATCCTAATAATTTGCAAAATAATTGTCTCAATTGAAAATGGAATTTAATTTAAATAAATACATTGATAGTGTAAAAAAAATTTACACTATCATTTAATTAAAAATTGTCATATATAATAAATTTGTTTGCCTTTATAATTATGTTAAAAATTATATTTAACATAATTTCTGTTTGATTGATAGTGTAAACATATATATATATACTTATTACATAGTTAGAAATTAAACTCTTAAAAATCTCTTCTGTACATCAGGTTTGAGATAACTTTTATTATCTCCTTTAATTCTAAAAGAATAATTTTGAAATATATATAAAAATAAATAATAAATAAAATTAATTATTTAATATTTAAATAATGGAACTGAGTCTCCAATTACTGTTTCTGTGTCCAACTGTTTAACCCATACGTATCCCTTCACCAACAGTAATGATCATTGCTCACTGAAGTAGTTGAAAAACTAGAAGGTATTTGGACACTCCACAACACACAAAAGCTAATAAAGAAACAAGGCCTAGAATACACTGACGAAGGAGCAATTAATGATATCATGCTTATGATTGAAACACTAATCCATGCATGCATCTTTGTGCTAAAGCAGATAGAAAATAAACGAAAAGGGGAATTCATAACCCGTCTCATCCCACTAATTCGGCCTATTTCAAAGGAACTTTTGACGGGTTTAAGTTTAAAAAATTAAAAGATTCAATGTATTTTTGGCACGGGTTCGGATTATATTTTTGGTCATCTCAACCCAGTCAAATGTATATATTATTTTATAAAAGTTTAATTTTTTAAACAATTATGTATTAATAATATAATTTTTTGACTTGATAAATAATATTTTGTTTAATGTGATATTATATTTATATTGATATTATTTATTTTAAAATATATATTATAAAATATACCTTAATTATAGTTAAATATTATTTTAATTTTATAATTTAATTATTTATAATGTTAAAATTAATATATTTTGACAACAACCAAGATTAATCCGATTTCGTCTTGTGACTTGTCAGATCTAAATCGAATCAGGTTCAAATTTAAAGATTTTACCCTATCAAAATTTCAAACTAAATAAAAACACTAGTGTTTCAACCCATCTCACAAACAACCCTGTAAACGACTACCAAAAGAAAATTGAAAGACATCCCAGACACACTCATCTGCAAGAAGAACGCAGTCAGGTGTACGAGGGTAACGTGAGCACACTCTAACTTTATTCATCTGACACAGCGTGTACTTTGGGTTTGGGTCCTGTAGATTGGGGAGTGTTCCTCACACACCATTAGTGGATAAAAGCTACTACCTTCCTCGTTGTTCTTTCAGGTGTCACCCTTCTCATAGAAGCTTGTCAGATTATTCCCCAAAAGCCGCGTAGTCAAGGAATAATGCCGCTTTCAATTTAACGATATTTAATCAATTTACTGGAGAAGTAATGATATAAGAATCATTTTCCACTACAAAGACTTTACTAATACCCATTATTTATTTTTATCTCTCTTTTCTCATCACATTATATTATTTATTATACTCACATTTCTCTTACTTCTATCTCTTTCTCTCATTAATGGTATGTTTGGTTGGAAGGAAAGAAAAGATGGAGAAAAGAAAACACGGATAACAAAGTGTTTTTTTTTGTTTGGTTGGAGAGAAAGTGGAAGGAAAAAAGGAAGAAAAAGTTGACTTTTAGAAACAAATTTAAATTTTTTCTTCCTTCCACATTTCCTTTAATTCAAATTTCAAACTTTTTTCTCCTCCCATATTTTCCATCCACCCAACCAAACAGGCCCTAAGAGTGTGTTTGGTAGAGAAGAAAGAAATAGAGAGAAAGAAAGAGAAGAGGTGAAAAAAGAAGAAAAAAGAAATAAATAAAAAATAAAGTAGAAGTTAAGGTTATTTAGTTAAAGAGAAATAAAGGAGAAATAAAATAAAAGCTAACTTTTTAAAATTATTATTATTTTAGTTATTATTATTAATGTTATTTATTTTTATTATTAATAATATTTTTTATTATTATTATCATTTTTATTTATTATTATTATTATTTATTTTTAATAATAATAATAATATTATTATTATTATTAATAAAAACAAGTGAAACAATGGGACTTTGTAAAATCGATTTGGTAAGCTATATTGTGAAGCCAAAATCGATTTAGAGTAGTATACCAAATCGATTTTGTTTGCTTACAAAATTGAGTTGGTGTACATAAAAATACACATCCTTGATTCACAAAACTAGTGCAAATCGATTTAGTCACGTTAAAAAATCAATTTTGCGAGCATAGTTCCCCTCTCTTCTGTGCAAATCGTCTCATTTTTGCATGGCAATTGTAAGATTTCTTTGCAAATATTCACACTTTTGCGTCGAATTGTAATGCTACAGGCCTCATGGTTTTTTTTCAAAAATTTCATCGCTTTTCTACTCTACCAAACGAAACAAATTTCCTAATCTCTCTTCTCTTCCTTCCTCTTCTACCCTCCTCCCCCCTATTTCCACGTTACCAAACAAGGCATAAATGTGTCAAATAGGTGAGAGGTGTGGACTAATCACTTTTGTTATTGGAGAATGAGTTCACTCTCTTCTCTATTTGTATTTTTTTATATATAAGCAAAAAAAGATAGTGAAATTAGTATGTGTTGGAGAAAATATGGATATTATCTAAAAGAAATCAGCGATGTTACGTAGGAAAATTGATACGAATGAGTAGTTTGACCAATCAGAGAACTAACGATCACATACATGAGTGATTGGAGAAAAAATTGAGTAACCAATTACATTTTAATTGTTTTATTCGTGCACTTTCATGCAACAATTTTTCCTACAATATAACATTTTAAAAAAGAAATAAGTACTTTTATTCATTTTAAAAGTTTTTTAAAAAATTAATAAAAGTAAATAATTATTTCTCTAAAATATGAGAAGCTAAACTCAGCCTATTGTGATGATTACTGTCCTAAGTAGCAAGAGCATATTGGAGGCCAAAAATAAGAAAAATAATTTTTGGACACCCACAATGCTAATTGACACCTAGTGAGAGAGTGAAAAAAGAGAGAAAAGTATAGGTATTATAAGTGAATATAATGTAATAAGAAGAGAGATGTAAAGAAAAATTATGAGTGTTACTTAGGTGTTTGAAAAACTTAAATCTCAAAAATCATTGTTGGAGAGATAATTGCAATGCAATAATGGCATGGGAGGGCCAAGAAGGGTTAGCACATCTGGTTGAACCTTCAGCTCACACTAACTATGACTTGAGGTTGGTGGTCTTTTTTCGCCTTACAAAGAAGTGTGTCTTTCTTTAATTTAAACTTTTTTGCACAAAAAAAAATGGAAAAATATGAAGAATTAGCGAGAGAGGCACGTGAGGAGCATGGAGGGAGAGTGAGGGCCCGTGTGGGAATATATCCCTTGCTTGTGGGAGGAGGGAGAGTGGGTCCACTGCTTTTGGGGTCCACAAGTAGAGTGCTCTTTCGGTATGCGTTCTTTATCGAGGACCCAAATATTCTCAGCTTCTGTCACTTCATTCAGAGAGGACTGTAGTGGGACGTGTGTGTGTGTGTATACTGCCCCTGTCGTCTACCTGACATTCACAATTAGGTACCCCTCCTCTTCTAATCTATCAAATCTCCATCAACGGCTATGCATTGCTTAATGCTTATCCCATTACCATACCAACCGCTAATTGTGGCAGTGAATATTTATTTGGTCAAGCTGAGCTAAGCCGTGGGGTCACCATAGAGTGACACCTTAAGGCCCCACTATTTTTGTCACCGACCGGGTTTGTGCTCTCTAATGCAGTACAACATGTCAGCTCATTCACCTTACCTTTTTCTTCCTTCTTATTCACTGTCCCGTCCCAAGTAACACTCATATTGTCGCACACAATATACCACTCCCACTACACACAACTCAACGTACACACACTGCGCGCTCTTCACCCCTCTCTTTCACCTACACTTCCACTTCCTAGATAGCTAACCCTCTTCTTTATTCCTCTTCCGTGCTGATCATACAGTAGTGCTGGGGGCACTGAGATAGCAACAAACCTGTTGATTAGAAGAGGAGAAGTGAAGTTCCCGTTTCTCCCAGCTGGTGGAATTTTCTTGTGAATGGGTTTTTCCTCTCTCCACGTCTGCATGGACTCATCAGATCACTGGCTGCAGGTATGACATGCATTCATGAAAATGAAATCTGTTTGCTTCTACTTTTCTAACTCATGAGAACCATATTGTTATATTGATATGCTTATGTGAAAATTTAATATTCATGGGGAGTAATTATTTTAGACATTCTAACAGTACTATAAACCCTCCCCTCCGTTGATACTTATCATTTCTTTTTATCGTTTTCTTTGGTGATATGATATCATATTATTTATCATATCTATACTTCTCTCTCTTTCTATTCCTGTCTTGTGTCCATGTATCTTTTTCTTGGGGTAATGAATTCCATTAAGTCTTCATACTTCGCACCACAGTAACGAAATACAACGGTTTGACGAGAGTTTTAGCTGATCAAGGCTTATAATTGGAATTATAAAGTAAGCTGCTAGCTATATATATCACAGTTAAAATACTAATTAAGAAGAAATAGCAGCATATATAGTGTCACGTTGCAGTATGAATTATCTGTTTTTTATTCTTTTAAATTAGAATGTTTTGCTACACGAAAGGGAAAAAAAAGAAGAGGGAGCATTAGTATAAGAATAAAGAAAAGGACCCAATATCCAGAATGAGATAAATATGACAGTACGCAACACATTTTCATATTCATTAATTATTGTTTCTTTATGTAAAATGTCAGGGCACAATTCACGAGGAGTGCGGGATGGATTCTTCTTCACCATCTGGCGACATGCTTCCATGCTCGAGGCCAATGACAGAGAGGAGGCTAAGACCCCCGCAAGAGCAAGCCCTCAAGTGCCCCAGGTGTGAATCAACCCACACCAAGTTCTGCTACTACAACAACTACAGTCTCTCCCAGCCCAGGTACTTCTGCAAAACATGTAGAAGGTACTGGACCAAAGGCGGCACTCTTAGGAACATCCCTGTTGGTGGTGGTTGCAGAAAGAACAAGAAAGTTTCTACTAAGAAACCCAATGAATCCCCACCAGCTATTAATCAAAACCAACCACACCCTGTACCCTCTTATCTTCATAATCACAAAGATCTTCAGCTTTCCTTCCTAGATGCGCAATTTTCCCACCTCAACAATTTACTTGGGACTAATGCTGGGGCACTGGGAAACCCTAATTTCATGGAGAGTAACTACAACATGGGCATGCTCGAGAACCCTAGGCCTATTGACTTCATGGAAAGCAGGCTGGATGGTATGAATATGATTAGGAGTTCCACTAGGAGTTTTGATCTTCTTGAAAATGGTGATATGAGTGTGGGTGGTGGTGTTGGGCTTGGTGATATGAGTGGCTACAATGGAATGCCATTGAATTATCAAGGTCTTTCCTCTCCAGCATTTGGGGGCATGTCCCTAGATGCAAGCATTAGCAATGTTGGAACTTATATAATGGACTCTTGTCAGCGACTTATGTTGCCCTATGATGGAGGTGATAACACCCATAATGGCTCAATTGATGTGAAGCCAAACCCTAAGCTGTTGTCCCTTGAATGGCAAGATCAGGGTTGCTCTGATGCTGAAAAAGTGTCATTGGGATATCTTAATGGTTCAGGATCATGGACCGGTTATGGATCTTCCACAACAAACCCTTTGGTCTAGAGCTAATAAATCTCACTTATTATATCATGAATCGTGATATAAGATCAAAGGGGAAAGCTCTCTCCAGGCTTGGGTAATATGTTTAATGAGCTAATCAATCCCGTTCCTATCCTATATAATTTATTATATTATTACGCATAAAGCCTTTTGATGGGAGAGGGTTCCATATATTTATCTTTGGTAATGTTTCTTTCTGCCAAGTTGGTCTTCGGTTGCTATTGACTTAACAAAAAGAGTGTGAATGGGGAAGCTTCAGTGTCCAAATGTACTGCTTTGGTGCATTGCCTTTAGATTCTTCTTGTCTTTGTGTGCGCAGCAGATCTCTGAAAGCTTTAGAATTTGTGTAACATCGAGGATGATATGGTAGTTCTTTTCATGTTGAAGAAAATGCGCAGTAGTACTATATTATATTTATTTCTATGTTTGTAGGGTTCATTATGTGTCCTTATTTCTTAATTAACTATTCATGTGCTGACTCCTTGTAACTTGTAAGAAATTTGAGGAATATTTTCCATGGGACCTAAAATTTTTCGTGGGTGGGACTTCAGTTGTCCAGATTGAATTGCATTCTGAATATTTAACGAATTTTAATTAAGAAAATTCAATTAGCGTAGGTATATTAATTAAAAATAAAAAATCACAATTAAACATAAAAATTTATAATCATAATTAATAATTAAAAAAAATTACTAAAACAAATTGTCCAAATGTGGGTATTATAGTAAACAAGACATTCTTTCTACCGACACCAATGATAAAAAAAAAAAAAGCAAAAGTAACATAAAAAACACTATTAATAATTAAATAAAGCACATAACTAAATTTTAAAAAAAATTATCAGATTTTACAAATATTCCTCAAAATTTTCAACATCAATGTTGTATTGCAAACTCAAGCTAAAGAAAATGATAAGAAGTTTGAGAATTGAGAGAATTTCATAGAAGGAAAAAATGACACGAGTAACGCAACAAGTCGTACATATAGGATGTTTATGAGGCTAGCATATCGTTACAGATGATCAAGTCATTAGTATTGATAAGCGCCAGACGTCCCCCAATCCCCATGCATACACGAGAAGTCTTGTTGATAACTACAACCATTAGTAAAAATTGTTTTTTTTATTTTATTTTAAAAATATATATTATTAACACTTAGACTGTCGATATTTTTTTAATAAGTAAAATTATTATATTGATAAGTTGTAGCGAAACTTACCACAAAGGGTGTCAAAAGTTGCCAAAGAAAGATACGATAGTTTGATCCTTGTACAAGGGTTGGAGCATCTGGCCCATTTTTGGCTTCAAAAGATAGCTCCGTGTATTGGCACAAGATGATGAAATGCATTTGATAAAAAAACAAGTGGATGTAGATACTCCAAGCCTTGACACGAATTGAAAATTGTAGAATCACCTAGAACTTTATTTCAGGAAGAATTACAGCCCCGTCATCCATATAAATTGCGTTGAAGCCTGTAATTCACAAAATCAAACCCCTTAAATCTTTTGTATCGATAGATTCCGTAAAACCTATAATCCTTAAAACCAATGTATTATTTAATGTAGTTTACAACTAGTGTATTTTTCTGGTTCCATCCCCCACTCCATAGAAAATTCTTAAATATATTCACGTAGTGAAATACTAAAGTAGATGGTTAGAGAAAATAAGACTGATTTTGACAATACTGCTCTACTACTTAAAAAGATATGTTTATTACTCCACGACGACAATTTGCTTCTTACTACATCCACCACAAGTTGCTAGGTAGTCTTTTTCTTTTAGTCTGCCCCTTGTCAACAACCCAAGATATTTGAAAGGCAAATAACTCGCCTTACAATTAAGAATTTTTTATGCCTTGATCAGCCACTAATTATGAGAGTGTCATATGTAAATTGAAGACGTAAGATGTATGTGCCATGCTCCCTTACATAAAAGCTTTTGAAGATGTCAAGATTTACCGCCTCTTGAACATGACACTAGTAGGAAACAAGAAAGAAGACAATGGTTCTCTCCATCTAAAGACCTTTTCTTATGCTAAATTCTTGTGTTCGACTGCCATTAACTAACACAGACACTCTAACAATAGATATACATTCTGTGACCCGTTCCCTCCATTTTGACCCAAAGCACATTTGTTCCATCATGTAAAATAGATAATGCCAACTTACCAAATCACACACTTTCTCAAAATTAACCTTAAAACACACCATCCCTTTTGCACTCTACTTTGCATCATCCATAACCTCATTTGCAATGAGCACCTATTCAGGATTTGTCTACCCTGTATGAATGCAATATGATTCTCAAAGATTAATGCAAATATGACCTTTTGTAACCTATTAGTAGAGTTATCAAAATGGGTCAATCCACCCCACTTGGCCTAAGCCCACGAGAGCCAAGGCCAAAAAGCCCACAAGGCCCTGTGAGTTAGGGCCAAACGATGGGCCTTAAATTTAAAAATTTGACCCCCTATTTTTTTATGTAACTATATACAAGCTTTTTCTAGATAAACCATGTACATTATAAGAGTTAGGAGTGGACACATGATTGAGTCAACCCGATAACTTGATTAGCCCAAACTAAGGGTGGCAAAAGAATTCATTTATCTATGATCCATCCAATCCATCCATGTAAAATTCAATTCAATCCAATCCATCTAGTTGTTAAAAAAAAAAAAAAAAAAGACATGATTTGGGTTGGATGGATCATATAATTAAATGAATAGATAATAATCCATCTTTTAATTTTCTAATATAATGGACCATCTAATTAACACTTAATAGATCAAAACCAATCTAACATATTTTTCACATTTAACTTTTTTTAATTTATTAAAAAATTTATACCCATTTTTCATTAATAAGAGTGTTCACGAGTCAGTTTGGTTTGATATTAAGGAATAGAAACTGAACCAATCAAAATTGTTTTGTTTGATTTAGTTTGGCTGAAAATACTCTAGCTGAGGCTAAGTTGAAGATATTCTAGCTAAGGTCAAGTTGAAAATACTCTAGCTGAGTCTAAGTTGAAGATATGCTGGCTGAGGCCGAGTTAAAAACACTATGGCCAAGGTTGAGCTAAAGATACCCTAACCGAGGTTGAGCTAAACATACTATGTCGAGGACAAGCTTAAGACACTTTGGCTGAGGCTAATCTAATAACACATTAGCCGAGGCCAAGCTAAAGTTACTCTAGGCAAGACCGAGTTGAAGATACTCTAGACGAGGTCGAATTGAAGATATTTTGGCTAAGATTAAGCTGAAAATACTTTGGTCGAGGTCAAGCTGAAGATACTTTAGCCGAGGCCAAGCTAAAGTTACTTTGGTTGAGGCCAAGTTGAAAATACTCTAGTCGAGGCTGAGTTAGAATTACTCTAGCCGAGACAGAGTTGAAAATACTATGACCGAGGCCAAGTTGAAGATACTCTGGTCGAGACTGAGTTAGAATTATTTTGGCCGAGACCGAGTTGAAAATACTATGACCGAGGCCAAGTTGAAGATACTCTAATTGAGGCTGAGTTAAAGATACTCTAGCCGAGGCTGAGTTGAGATTACTCCAGTGAAGGCTGAGTTGAGATTACTCTAATGGAGGTCGAGTTAAAAATACTCTAAACGAAATCGAGCTAAAAATACTCTGGCTGAGATCAAGTTGAAGATATTCTGATTGAGATAGAGTTGAAGATTAGTTATGAGTGAGAAAAGTTGAGAGATTTAATTATAAGTGAGAAAAGTTGAGAGACTAATTGACGTATTAGGAACTCAATTCACACAATAGGAATAGTTAGTATTTTGGTCTGCTTTGCATAGGAAATTTGTTTATTTTTATATACTTAAAATTTATAATAAATAAATATTTTTGAATATATAAATTATATTATAATCAAAATTTAAAATAAATAAATAACTTTGAATATATAAATTAGATTTACATGAACAATTAAATTGTGATATAAAATTATTTCTAACTATTGATAATTTCTTTTAAAAAAATTATTGAAATTCAATTCAGAGATAAAAATCAAAGAGGGTATATTGAAAGGGATAATTGGTTAAGAAAATCCAAGAGTAGTTTGAGATGATTGAAAGACAATTTTTTTTTTTTACTATTGTGAGGTAATATGTGAAATACACCTTCAGTAAAAAGAAGAGAAAAAATATTAAAAATGTCTTAATGAAAGAGTAGATAGTGAAATTCCTATTTTTTAAGTTGCATATTATAATTTATAATATAAGAGTAGATAGAAAGACAAAAAGTGTAATTATGCCTGTTTTTTTATTAAGTTAAAATAAGCTGTTCAAACAAACCATTTATTTTTACAGTTTAGCTAGTTTTATATACTAATTCAGCCAGTTTTCAATTATTTTTACTCTTCCAATTCTATGGATTAATCAAATCGGTACATGACTGGTTTACCAATTTTTTAATCGAACCAGTTGCTCCAACTTTTTAATCTGAGTTTGAGTGCATTACTAAGCATATTAAAATTTTGCATATTCTTTAGCACAAAGAAATTCAAACTTTATAAATTAAAATTAAAAAAAAAATAGCTTAAAGTAAAATAATCCTTTCTTCAAAGGCACGCCTTAATCATAAGTCTGAGATGAAAGGTTTCAAGTCTTGTTTACCCATTGAACCAAAACAAAGAGAATGACAATTCCTAGATATAAAAAGTCACATTCCTTAAAAAGGGATGTAAATTATGATTCATGATTTTACAAAATCCAAACTTCCAAGAAAATGGTTCACGTAACCTTAAACATGTTTTATGTTGAATAGAGTGTCTATGGCAAACAATTCTATCTAGTAGGAATTTTTGCACTCCCATCTATCAATCCTACTCAGTTTCCAGAAAAATTAATTTGGACGAACAAACTATGAACACAGTATACATTACACCATCTTCGTCATCCAAGATTTTCAAAGGTATATGGATTAATCCGTTTTTATCTATTAAACAACGTTTCAATTCTCTAAAAATATGGGGGGAAATTATATATTGCACAGTAAGACCAAAAAAGAAAAAGTAACTATCAAATTTGAGCACAGCATTCTGCTCCCAAAAGTTTAATTTAGATCCCCTCCATGGATGCTATCACCATTTGCTTACGAGCTCGTATGTAGAAGCCTTCAGTTAGCAGGCTCGTACTTGCAAATACAGTCGTATATGTTTCCTTTAATCAACTTTTCAGCCAATCTCTGGTTTTTCACCATTGCAAGCTACCAAAAATATATAAGAAGGGGGAGGGAAAGAAATGTGTCAAAGGAGCCGCTTACACCTAAATCAATCTTATCAACACAAAGGAATGCAGGCAGGGGACAGAAATAGGCTTCATTAAAAATCTAAAGTAACTAAACTGTGCAGTTTCACATTCATATTGACATAGAATAGTTAGAATTTAAATAGCACATTCGCAACACAAGTAAAGAAAAGTTACGAGTGCCATTAGCAATGAAAGAAGAAACCGTTAACAAGATATATAAATTTAAAGTTATGAATGTGCAATAAGGTTGCCTATGAACTATGATAATTAGATCAACTACAGCTCAGAGGCGGATGCACAAATACAAAGATTTAAAAAATATAGGTGTACGAGAAGACGGTATATGCATAACCACAGATATGGCAGGGTGAGAAAGACATTCCATTTAATGGATCCTAACGAGTTCAGGAATCCACATAACAACCAAAGCAGTTGAATTTTCAACATAGGACAATGATCTTAGATAAGAGAACAAGAAATCTTAGAGAAGCATTAACTCAGTAACTACACTGAAACACAACGATGAAAATGCCAAATTAAAATTCAGCGGACTGAGACAATACCTTTAAAGTATAAACCAGATGACCTTACCTTCAAAGCATCACACTGAAACCGGGCATAGAGGTTGGTATGAAGAGCTCTACCCATCCCTTCTAAAATTATCTGTCAAATAGAGAAAGCTTAATTAGAATGTGCTCCTTGATTTTATTAAATCCATAGTAAAGTTACCAGATGAACAGAATTGTTCTCCCACCAAATCAGCATCTTTTGCAGCAGTAGCCAGCTCAGAGCTGACCTGTCTCAAGTCTATACATGGACTACCACACCCATTCTCAACAACCATCAAAGGAACAGAAGACGAATTTTCTTTAGAATTGTCCGAGGTATTAGTCATTGCATCCACAAGCAAGCCTCCAGATTCAGCAGCTCGCCTAAGAATGTCACAGTGCTGTAAGATAGAAGAATTAGTTCCACTGTTTAAACTAATGCATAATCATTATGGGTACTGTGATAGTGGTGAAATAAAGAAATTGACATAAAAAAATAAGGTCGATGATATCAGCATCTTCCCAATAACACTTTTAATAAGATACCACAACAAATACTTTTTTCTTTTATCAATGATATTGATAGAGAAACAGATAGTTGACACTGAACAAATGTTCCCTAACCATTCTCGTTGAAATCATCGTGAATGCTAGCCTACTTGATCATTCAAATTGTAAAGGAATGTCTACAAGAGAAGTTAAAAAATAACAATTGCACTTTATAAATTTATGCAGCTGTTTATTTGGATTTTAGAATACAAAAAATTAAATGTCATGAAGTGAAGAAGGAAAAAATCATTCAAACAAAATATGGGCAGTGATACAAATACAGAGGTTTTCATAAAATGCACGACAGTAGGAAAGTGTGTCTTACATAACATCATTGCATGCCAAATTTGTGTGCAAGGAGATTTCTTTACTAGGAATTTAGCAAGCATGGAATTTTACCTCGAGGAAAACAGAAAGAGAGAGGTAACTGATTGATGGTAAAGACATTCAGATGAATTTTACAAGGGGGCTCTAACATCAATATTACAGAGACCAACAAATTAAAGTTCATGAAAATACACAAACCTTGGCAGCCTCAGCAACAATGTCAGGAAGCTCCATTGCAGTCACATCATTCAAAGCAGGAAGGGAGTTCGCAACCAGGACCACCTGCACTCATCCATTATTATCATATTCATACTACATAATTCATAGGCATAGCACCAATTATAAGGATGCTGATCTGTCTTTCTTGGATGACTACATTTACTTTTCTAACAACAGAACAAACATAATTCTACAACTTCTATACTCGATCAAAACACCATTTATTAAAATCATGATTCATGAATAGTTGAAATTCAAATCAAATAATTTCCTATGGAGAAATTCTTTCCAATATAGAAACTTCAATTTTTCTTCAATAAAGAAAGTAAACTCACTTCAGTTCCACGACGGAGGAGCTCTCGTGCCAGGGGAAGCATCCCTAGAACAATGTCAGCACCTGAATTGTCCACAAAAAGTAAAGCTCTTCTATGTGGAGATGGTTTCTTGTCCCCAGTTCCTAACATTCTCTCTTTAAAGGCATCAAAATCATCCACCTAGATGACAAAAAATTAGCTTAGTATTCAACTATCAACCATAATAAATAAATTGAGAAATCAAATACCCCCATCATGGATATGTTGAACTCCACCTACTCGCCAAGGTCTCTGCATTTTATTGCGACTCATTCTGTAAATTTCAATAATAGTTCCTTTATGATAGAGATCCACACATGCACGAGATCCCCAATCAAAAATGTTTGCAGCAAGAACACCTTCAATTAGAGTAAGTAGTCTTGTCTCCTGAAACAAATGAGGCTTTCAGATTACCGGCCAACATTGATTTATGAGAATCTAGGGTGGCTTAGGGGTGCTAGGAACCAAAAGGAAAAAGGACTACTGACATACTGAATTTAGACTCTGCATGGCATCAAATTGAAACTCATTGGTACATTATCACTTCTACTCACTTTACTTTATACATCAAACATATATTGGCTTGAAAAAGGAGTAATGTATTAGTTGCATATGTCATCCCATGTACTACACGAGAATGAACAAATATTGACTCCTCCCACCATGTTAAATTCAGAGGATTATAGTAATAATAAGGCCTACCTCATCCAAACTATCAAGCTCCATCAACAAATCAGGTAAGACAGCAAGTGATGCCTCATTTTCCCTATGATTGATATAAGCACAAATATTAAATTTAAGTGATAAAAAATAAGGACATTGTGAGGGGAATATAGGTATAAAGATGACATGAACTATTTTCACAACTTCACATAGATGGCAGGGAAGTTCTCTTCTTTTTTTGTTTTAAGATTTGATTTGTACATCTAAAGCTTGTATCTTTTATGATGCAGCTACTAAAGTCTTTTCCTGCTAGGCAAGGTCAGCTATATGGATCAAAAGACACCATTGTTTTTTATCATGAACTAAATCCTTTGCAAGTCCATTTAGACAAAATATAAACATTCAGATTTTCATGTCTGCTCTAGTCATGATGGTATGATCAGGGTTTGGGTAATGAAAGACTAATAACTCTTAACAAATTTTTTGGGAAAACTAAAATAAGCAAAATCATAGATTACAAAAAGGGAAGTTCTTTTAATTAAGAAAATTAAGAGAATGTACAGATTACAGAAGTACAAGAAAGGAGGATAATGAGGCCCCCTAGATCAACCAAAAAAAGGATATTTAGATTTCCAAATGTTTTTATAGAGTTTAGGAGATTCAGATTTTCAAATGGGCATGCCCTTGATGTTATTCCTATTGAGTACCACGGTCTAAATTTACAATTTGACCTTACAAGGAGATGTGGATTTTCAGGTGGCCTTGTCAAGAAGAGACCTCTCCCAATTAGGAGAATGAGTAAGAAACAGAAAATAAAAGTGTAAACACACCAGAAGAGTCAAGAGCCCTTGTTCTCCCCATTTTTTCTAATTATATTGCAGAAATTAAAATTTAACGGTCTCTCCTTAGATAACTATTTGATAACACAGTGGAACATGCATTCTACATATGTTTCAGTGAGCCAGAATAATGCATTGCATCCTGTCACACAATTGGCCAGCTTCTCTTGATCTAAGTAAATTGCTATTGTGGAATTTGCACATGTAATATAGTGGCTCAAAAGACATTTACTTACATCTAGAGTCCAAGTCAAGATCTCGTCTATATGGCTCAATGAAGATAAAACATAATGAGAAAAGCTAGTAATACCCTTTCTAAAACACTCTTTCCAACAAAATACTATTGGGTGAAATACATGTAGGTCCCACTAAATGATGTGATGTGAGTCCCACTCCTTATTTAATGGAATTTACATGCATTTCAACCAATAATAAAAAAAGTGTTGGAAAGAGTGTATTTCTAGCATTCCTCAAAGATAATTACCTCTGCTTTATACTTATATAAGCATCAAAAAAATGGAATTCCCTCAAGCACTCTTCCCTCATTTCCAGTAGTTTGGCCAGGCCTAACTTCCCGTATGCAGCAGGCTCCTCCATTAACCTATTCAGTTGTTATGCAAATTGATCAGTCGAAAAAGTGTATTGCCAACCAAAATTAATAAATTTTAAATACTTATTCAGCTCAATGAGTATTATATTGACAAAAATGGTACAAAAAACTTTTCCAAATGGAACTGAAATTTAAAAGCTTTATGTTCAAGATATGCTATGACCTACAAGAGTATGAGACTAGTAAAATTATCAAACCTTGAAAAAGTGTATTATGACACGACAGAGAAAAATAGCTTATCCACAATTAGAGAGAGAGAGAGAGAGTAAAGGAGCATAGATGGAAACTCAATCACATATCTATCATCTGGTTGATCTGACAATGTTTAGAATGTCATTGAAGTAGTATAAACATGAAAGTCAAAACTCAAATTGTGATCATATGGAAAAATTACACTGATAAGTAACACTAACCAATAAGAACCAAAAGTAGGTTATGGATTAAAAATATCATTTCCTTATCATCTTACACACAACTAGGTCTTTTTCATCACAGGCTTTCATTGGAGGAGTGTGGGAAGTGGGACAGGGTAGGGAAAGATCAAAAGCAGAGTCAGGGAGTTCAGCAACTAAAGTTGCTTTACATATACTTCTTTTTGTTGATTTGAGTTTCTCAAAAACCATCAAATACACTGGCGGAGAGCTTGACTCAATAAAAGTCTTTCAAGAAGTTAAACCTAATCAAATTGGTTGACCACAAGGAAAACATCAAATAAATGGTTTTTACAAAAAGTTAAAACTAATGCAACTGATCAACCATAAGACAATTAAATAGTCTCAAACAGTTCTTCTATGTTTGCATCAGGATAAGTGGATAGATAGCCTGACTTCAGTAACAGTAGGAAGCCATGAAAACAGCAATGTCATGTCAATATTACCTAGCCAGGTGGGCAGAAAATGCACGAGCAAAAGCATCACCCCTTCTTTTGGCATCATCCGTCCCACCTTCACTTGCTACAGCCTATCATATTTTAGAAGGGGGTGTCAAACCCAAACAGATGGATTGGGTAAATTTTGAATTGAATTATAATGAATGGGTTAAAAATAAATCATTAATCCATTCATGATCCATTAAAAATGTATTAAAAAATCCAATCCTTCCATGACTCATTTAATAAAAAACTATCTAACTCATCCATTAACTTTTTATGGATGGATATCCAATCCATCCATTTAAAGTATATTATATTTTTTTTTCAAAAATATATTTTTACAAAATAAAGTTCAATATTTATACACATTTTTGTACCCAAACACCGTAGAATTCCAGACTCATCCCTTAAAAACCTATGTTCAACCAATGAACTTTGGACTACTTGACCCAATGGATTATGTTGGATCGTTCATTATCCATCTAATAACAAATAGTGATCCAATCAACCAACCCATTGATTTTTATTTTTATAATTGGATGGGTTGGTTAGATTTATACATGGATGGATTGGATGGTTGGTGGATAAATGAATTGAATGGTCACCCTAATATTTTAGTAGAGAACCCCACAATCATATACTTCCTTAGAGAAGAATGTCAAGCTATTTTTTCTCCACATTATACTTTAAACAAGGTGAACAAGGCAGTGAAATTAAAAAAGAAACCAAATAGAATAATTCTAAATCCTCCTACAATATCTTCCTATTAATCCTCATGCTTATTAAATAAAAGAAATATTGAATGTATTTTATCCTCAAGATATTAAATGTATTTACATTTTCATTTAATATTTTCTTTATAAAGTATTATGAGGATTATTTATGTCCATAACCCACAACAAGCCTCTCTTCTAGTTTTTAAGTGTCTCTGATTCTGAGACTAATAGTCCTCTATTGTACACTGTCCAGAACTCCAGATATTAGACATATGTAGTGAAGCCTCTTTGGTACTTTTGGTAAATGTTGTTGACATCTGGTTAGCTTTGAGCACCATATATGTCAGTAAAGAGGTCTTGGGATGAGTACAGAGGTTTAGGTTCTCTGGCGCTTAGCAGTTAGTAATATATATATATATATATATATATATATATAATTCATGGGTCATGCTAATGAGCCCTAAGGGCACTAGCTAAAGACATTAAATATACATTATTAAATGCTTCTAATTACTTCCAAGAGCAAGAATTGAATATTTTTGTATTTTCGTCTTTTCAATATAGTAATTTTTTTTCAATGACAATTTTCTACTACTTTCATTTCCTTAACCAGCACCGTTGGGATACTAGCATTTGTCATAATTTATTTGGTACATATACTACTTAGAGAGGAAAGGAAAGTTTTTAGTAAATTTTTGTTGCTCCCTCTTTTATGGGATAATGAGATCTTTTTGGCCTCTCTGTAGTGTAACTGCTAGTGCTAAGGTAAGGTTGTCAGGTTTTTTATAGAGAGATTTAAATGTTGGACATGCAGAGAGACTGGTGAGCTTTGCTTAGTAAATTTGTCTTGGGGTTTATGTTTATTGGTTTCTTTAAAGAAGAAACGTGATCCCCTGCTTTGTACTTTTCTTTCTTTATTCTCTTACAAATTTTATATGATATATTGACATGTGTAAAAACAATTATTACTTATTCAATAACAGTTAGGTTACAGGAATACATTTTAACCTTTTCATAAGCAGAACGTAGAGTTATCTCACGCTTTAATTTCTTATCATGTGCAAGGATGTTGTCTAATTGTATCGCATTTGTAACATACAAGGAGACAGAAAAAGATAAAAGTCTAGGTGTTTCAAGATAGCACGGTTACCTTGTCCACAAGATCTGGCAAGTGCTCTGACAAAATCTTGAACCAATACCTACATCAGACACAAATTTTGCATTAGCCACAGAAGCCAAGCACTAGAGACAATTGTAGCCTTGATTGACAATTATGATAAAATTTGTTAACAATAATGTGCTCACTCTAATTCACTGTGATCTGAGAGATCAATAGTATTAGGCTCATACCTGTAAATAATTTATGTTAAAAATAGATTAATAGAATACTGATAACATAACAGAAAGCCAGTGTGTTGAGTATCATCTATCATGCATACGTTTTCAGGTCTGCTAATAATGGAAACACCTCCAAAGTGGGTACTAGATGGAGGACCCCAACATTTAGAGCACTAGCATCAGATCGCAGAGCACTTCCTTTTGACAAAGGAACTTCAAAACCCCCAAGTCCAGTAGTTCCAGGAGGAGCCATCGGCACAGGGGCAGTGATCTCAGTTCCCTTCTGCAGAAACTTCTCCATCCACGAAATCTGCACTACAATTGCTAAAAACATAAAATTTCCTAACAGATTGAGCTGCTTCCAATCATAAGAAAAAGAACTAAAAATTGCCTCCATATGGTATTCTGGTTTACAAAACATTTTAATTCACTCAAAATGATGCAATCAATCTGGCAAGTATTCAAAACCAATAACAAGGTTTAGCTGTCATGCTCATTGTGTGCATAGGCATACTTGTCAGTTACAATGTAACCTTTGCTCCTACCATACATCCTAATTCAAAATTTTCCACCATCAATTGTTTAATTGATTCATTTATTCAAGAGCTTCAAAATGAATCATAGCGCAGGAAACAGGTTAACTTCAGAAGTATAACAAAACAAAGACCTCTAACTCACATCACCGGAGTATTATTAACACAGGATAGTAAAAAGCCTAATGAAAAAGAAAAGACAAATTAATACACCCACCTCATAAATGGCAAGAACCAGAAATTTTTTAGGGATTTAACAGAACAATAATCAAATTTAACATAAAAGCCATGAAAAGGAGTGTTTCACAAGCTCTGCCTCTGACTCGTTAGAAATATTTACAAACCATCAAGGATGTTGACACAGTTAACAATTTTTCACTCCTTTCCTTTTCACACTATAATGACTTTCTCCATATTTAAAGGTTTTACATTATTCATTTCTAGATTCTATATTTTCTGTCTTTAGTTGGTAGGCAAATATTCCAATACCATTGAATATGATTCCTTCCGATGGATGACATGACAAATTATTCCAGAGAATCTCACTAGTGGAGTTACTTTAGTAATTTTATTATTGCTTCAAGAGAAACCCGAGCTCTAACACAATATAGTGGGACATTCCTGATGGTACCGAAATTGATAGCCCAAAAAATTATTCTCATTAATTTGGGTTCAGATTTACACCATAGCTTAGAAGTTAGAACACATTTAATTAGATCATTTTTCTCAAACAGGTGACCAGCAAACATCAAGGTTTTCCAATTCCTCTCACTTGCCTTCTCATTCAAATCCCTAAGTGGGGGGCCATGAATCTTGCCTCCTGTATATGGAGCACCCATTGGGAATCTTTCAACTAACTGATGCACCATGAGGTCATCTAAACCGTGCTTTTCATAGCTCATAAATGCACCTAATGCTCCCAGAAATCCTTCATGTCGCAAGAACATTGCTTGTGCAGCCCCATTAGACCTGAATGACAAATGTATAAATCTCAACACAATATAACAATTGAATCAAAAGCAAACATATAAAAAATTTTGCTATGTCAAATCATTAGACAATTTATGTACCAGAAATGATTTGCAAAAGAAATAGCATCCATGGTATAGGCATGACCCCTTATAAAAAATCCTCCAAAAAAGATACGCTTCAACCCAAATCGCAATGCATTCAAGTAGGATATCTACACAGAAGAGATAAAAAGAACACAATTGGTCAGGTACACAATGGAAGAACAAATAGTGGAACAGAACATGAAAACTACTGATGGAAGATAATCCTGATAATGCCAGAAAGCATGATCTAGAACTAGTGTCATGGATCATCTTCATTATTAGAGATGTGTCTCCATGTCTTTTCTTGTTAGGTGAATCAAAAGAACTTTTTATGGAAAATATTTCTAAAGAAAAGAACATATTTCAAAATCAGCATACTATCATTTAAATTTTAACCAGATAAAAGGTTTACAATTTCTGAAAAAACTAATGTAAACTTTTTAATATATATAATGAATAGCTATTTTACAACAAAAATTAAATGTTAAGTACTGTGATGGAGAAACTCTATCATGGATACATTCTTTCATTCAATACATGTATATTTTAATTGAAATTTAACAATATTCAATTAAGTAAACACAGAGAACTGCATTTTGTTTACACATCTAATTTATCCAAAAATCACTCGAGATTTCAAATAATGAACTTACAAACATGAATAAGCTGAATGAAACAGTAGAATCAATAGCCCAAATGTATCAATGTAAAAAAGACAAAATTACAATTGTCAGCTCACCTGGGCAATATTGTATGAAATCATTCGCAGAAGAGAGAGTGATATATCTTCAGGTCTGTAGTCTTCAAGCTCCTTTTTTTCTGACGTAGCCTTGCCAAAACTTGAAGCAATGGTAGAAGCCGATAGGCCAATCTAGGGTTATTTAATACCAGTAAATACTAAATCATAATTGATAAAAAATATATATATATCAAATGACTTGTATCAATATAATCCAGATATTAAGTTAACTTGGAGCATTTTTTTTTTATATAGGATTAATATCATACGGCAATGATTGACTGCAAAATTTACCTTAGAATAGTCCATGCCACCATAAATGTCCCCAACAAGCATGTCAGTGTTTCTATTATCTCCTTTCTGACTCAGCTCAAGTAACTCATCAAAACTGAAACTCATTTTAAGAAACCCTTTGGCAATAATTCAAATATAGAAGTAGATAAAGAGAAAAAAATGGAGAATTATCAGAAAAATGACCTCTCACACTTTGTTAACAGCCTTCCCAAGCCCCAATAAGTACCACCACCAACATTAGTCCCACTGACCCTCTCAAATTTTCCATCCCCATCAACCTGTGTTAACCCAGATTAAAACTTAGATTACCACCAGTTTGTCTTTATGAAACATAAACCAAAGAGATCAGCAAGTTAAATACAATGAGGAAACTAGACAAATATACCTTGATCATACTAACACCAGATCCAATATTAACTAGAAGATAAGGAAACAAATCATTAGGGTCAATTTGAACAAACTCTTTCTGGCCCTCCATGTGTGTAAAAGCTTCATGACGAATTGCCTACTAAGAAGTGGTACAACATCTAATTAGCAATTCTCAATATAAGTCAGCAAGAATAATTAATGGCATAGTCACATGCTCCAAAGCATAGATGTTGTTTTCTTTTAACAGAGAAGGGCTAAAATAGATCTCAATCAGATCTTGGTTAACAGCAAGAAACATACAATGCAATAATGCAAGTAAACAGAAAACATAGAGCTGTCAGCTATGGCTATATAAAAATCATGTGAAACATTAAACTTTAGTCATATTTTCCTTCAACCAATTCACCAATAAAACAATGGATCAATGAGTATGAATGAACATTATATAATGGTTTTCCTGCACTCTAGTGGACATAATAGCATGCCAATCTTGGCAATTGATTGGCTCTTTTCCTTCTTAAACAAGGGGAAGCACTATAATCTGTCTAAAGAAGAAAAGTCAAGCAAATACTTTTTTTTCTTCAATTATTTATCAGAATAAATAGTGAGTAACTAGTTGCAATTGGTCATATCTTTATGATTACTATCGTGCAAGGAAAGGAAAATAATGCATGGGATATAGACTTGCACACAAATTTCAACTCACAAGAAGCAAGGTTTTGTCACTATCAAGATCATTCTTAAACAAAATACAAGAAAAACAGATAATTCCAAGAGTTTGGTCCACCTTAAGCAAGAAATTTGCTCCTGCTACGAGACAGCTCATTTCATCTTCTTTGTCAAGACTAAGTCCGAGTCTTTCTTTGAAAAGGTCAGCAAATTTGTGTGCTCCACCACCAGTAGCCTTTGTCACAAAATGAATGCATTAATGGAGTAGTTCAATGGCAATAACACCAAACAAGCAGTACTAAATTATACAATTATCTATAATCACAGCTCTTTTAAAATAAATTGTTATAAACAATACCAGTAACATACAAAATAAATGAAAACATCTTTGATGTTGTTATACAAAAGGGAAGAGGGACTCAGCTAATTATCATTTTCGCAATAACTACTTCCAAATGTGATAAGCAGGACATAGATTATAGCCCTTGTGCATGCAAGCATCAACCTAAAATAAAACAACTTGTATTTTGGAGATTTGCTATATCACTACAACACAAGGAAAAAGAACCCAGGTTCTGAAAATGTAAAAATAGTCAGAGAATCAAAGTTACCTTAATTATGGCATTCGAATCAGTCATGGCATCAGAATAACATGATTCCCCTCCTGTAAACAAGAAAAAGTCCATAATCTTTAATTCATTAAGTTCTAAAAGTAGTTAAACTAACACATAAGAAACAGCAAAATTACAAAATGATATTCAAAATCAAAACATGCAGCACTGTTTTAGCAATCCAATGAGGTAGAGAAGAGACAGATATCACATAAGAGAAGCAAACTGAACAAGACAGTAATACCACCACAGTGAAGCTGCTTTGAATAAATGAAGTCTAAGCACTCGTTAATCTTGCTAGTCTCAAACTTCACAAAATGAAGCCTTCCCCCAAGAATAGGATAGCTTCTCCTGTTACCATTGGGAAATCCCAGTTGATCCTTCGCATTTCTCATCCTTTTATCACTGGTTGATTGATCTTCGTGTCTTGAAAAGTACATCAACTTTATAAGAGATCCTGCCCATATAATTTCAATAATCATAAGTTCCAGCCATATTTCAAATGCTACCAACCTTTCCTCTGAAATTAACATGCAATTTAAGAGCCACCCACCCATCATTGAGGGGAAAACTGCCATTGCTACAGTTCAAATTTCAATCCTCTTTTCTTTATTTGTTTTCCCCTCATAAAAGGATGACATAACACAGACAGAAAGATTGCAACGAACCAGCATAACATTATAATTCTTTTATATATATTAATTAATTTCAGCATCCAAAACTTTAAAAATAAGTGGCCCTAAAACATAGTTAGCCTTTGACGATTAGAAGAAAGGTTGAAGCCACTATCATGCTTCCACCACGATTACTGGGAAGTGGTAACACTAACATCAAACATTATTATTAAAATGAAATTAGGAATAATTATTAAAAAAAAGGAGTGAGAAACAGTATGAATCTAAATTTGTTATATTATACCTCCAATGTCAAGAGCGAGGTGAGATATATCATGAGATTGATTGGGTAACAAAATAGTTGGATATTTCTCTTCGACGTTTCCTTGAATCTCTGCTTTGCTGAGATCCAGCTGAGGCCGTGAACTCGACCTGTGCATTGAATTGCTGCCTGTGTGAGCCATCTCTCTCTCTGAGTCACAAAGTTTCAACGTCAACTCCACTAACTTTTATCTATCCTCATGTAATTCACCTAGCCCGTCTTTTATAGAAGATCCATTCCACTCAAACCAGATAGTCAAGTCACACCACCTCCTTCTTCAAACACAAGCTTACGTTCTCATTGCTCCATTGGACCCCACACTCAAACACCAGCAAACGCAGTTTTCACCCCTCCCTAATTTATGGTAAAATAAAAAAAATTATTATTAGTTAATGTCAAATTGTCAATCAGGCAAGTGAAGCCGTTTTGCATTTTAAATAGCAGATAGTAAATTTCTGTGGTTCAATGAAGCATGCAGCATGCATTTTAAAGGGATAATTACTCATTTGTAACTTGCTTTATTTTTATCTTTTACTTCTTATATTTAGAAATTATTTGTTTTAGTTTTTACATATTCTCTTTTGATATTATTTTGGTCTTTACAATTAAGTGTGTCTTATTTTCTTGAAGCGCAAAATGAAAATTAACGGTATAAAATCATCATAAATTTTCTAACGGTTATTATTACAAATTTTATACGTTTTTTATTTTATAAAACTAATTTGTAACAGTTTTAAACCGTCAATTCTCATTTTGTGACAGTTTTATTTTACGAAATTAAGACACACTCGATAAAAAACACCAAAACGATATCAAAAGTGTTTGTATAAAAAATAAATCAGATAGTTTTTAAATATAGAAACTAAAAGATAAAAATGATGTAAGTGGAAAAATTAAATGAATAATTAAACCTATTTTAAATATTGTCAATCGAACTTTCAGATTTTGTCTTTGACCCGTCGTGGATAATGAAATACGGCAGCCTTGTAAGTTGTACCAAATGCAAAACAAAATCCATATAAATTATTTTGGCTATGGGAAAACCGGTTGGCGGCTGAGAAACTATTTCAAAGTTGGAAAACTGGTTGGTTGAAGTTAAAAAGTTAGTTCGTAATTAAAAAATATTAAAGTAATTGATAAATATAAAATGACAGTAATGAATATATTTATATGATTTTTTATCAATTTTAATTCTATTTTATTAATAAAATATATTGTGTGTATTTATAATTTTAATTTTTTAATTAATTTTACATTCTTGCAATTTTTTATTGGCTAATAATTATATTTCATTTTTCAAATTTTAAATAATTTAAATTAAATTATTTAAATCTTAATTATCTTTGTGTTTAAGAATCTTAATTATCTTTCTGTTTAAGAATTTTAAATTCATAATTACATAAATACTCTTATTTACAAAAATTCATTAAACTTAGAAAATACATAATTAATTCAAATGACTTTATTTTAATTTGAAATTTTTACGAGGAGCTACTGTTACTGTATATAACTTCTGGAAATATTCTCAAAATTTTCTAAATTCGTTTTAGTGAAATTATTATTTTACCTCTAGTATTAAATAAAATACTAAAATAAGTAAATTTAATTCAAATAATTCTAAAAGCTTAAAATTCTAAAACTTTTCAATAAATAAAATTAAAATACACTATTTCAAGATAGAAAATAAATTTTCTAAGCATGAAATGACAGTTTTTCTCTTTTTCTAAATTTTTATAAAAATAGTTTTATTTAACTAGTTTTGTTTTCAATAGCCAACAAAACTATTGGCTATTTATTAAAAATAGCAAATCTAACCTAAAAAATAATTTTCCAACGAAATTAACTCAAAAATAATATAATAATATTTTCTAAAATGAAAATTTATGAAAATACATTTTTATAATTTATTTAGGATTTTCTTTTAAAAACTAGTCTAGATTTAGCTTGTTTTTTCACAATTTTTTATAAAATTTATTATAGATTCTTTAATCACTTTTAAAATCTAAAACCCACTTTAACCCCTTTATTAATATGAAACTTTAATATTTAGCATCTGTTTGAATTTAAACTTGATTAGAATTAATATTTTAGGGCTTCTAACTACTAGCCAAGTCTTGAATCTTCAAAAACAAGACCAATCTTCAAATTCAGAGGTTGTGCAAGGACCTCATAGATTCGTCCAACTCCAATATGAAGGGGTTTCACTTCCAAAATTTTATTCAGATCTTTCTTAAGTGTCTTAGGTATTTTAAGGTATTTTATGCATCAAATAATCCCCCCCCCCCCCCCCAAAAAATAAAATGCTTCTTAGGCAACAAGAACAACATTTTAACACAATAAAATAAAATTAGCAACACAGTCAGCCATAAAAACAGCAAAATTCATGGCTCATAAAGAGCACAAAACAACACCAAAACAATTTTTATTGTCATCCAACATATGTGTGCAACACGAGGGTCACACCGAGACAGGGAAAAGGTATAAATAAAAAACAAAGGAATCATCACCAAAGTTTAGTTTCAGGAAAACATTGAAATGAAAACCTTTTAAAAGGAAAATAGTTTTCAAAACAAGTTTTTGGATTTGAAAGTCGATTGTCTGTAAGGAAGGTCCTACGATGTTTGTCATAAAGACGGTTGCCTCTAATTAAATATGCAAAATTTAGAAAATTTTAAAAATATTTATTTTACCCTTCAAAAGAAAACAAGACTACTTTTTTACATTTTATTTATTGTTGATTTTTTTTATCATGATATTTTTTCTTATTAAAACATTTTATTATTTTAAAAACAGAGGAATATTATTGTCTTTTTTTTTATCTTTTCAACTTGACAAGGGTGGGTCCTTACTCCTACATATCTCTGGGTGCAATAGAGAATCAAAGTTACGTAATTGTCTTGGTAGAAAAACATTTTTGTGTGTTGGAAGATTTTAATTAGGATTCTTGTTTTTTGAATAAAAGATATAAATTTTTTATTTTAGACTAGGTCTTCACAATAATCAAATAAGAAGTAGATGCAAAATGATTATCACTAACAACCTAAAGTTTTCGTAATAATAAAACAAGAAGTAATCCTAAAATGGTTTTCACTAAAAACAAGTATTATTATTTTTTAAAAATATTTTATTTAGTCAGGTCTTCGTAATAATCAAACAACAAGTAAATTCAAAATGATTATTAGTAACAACCTTATGTTTTCGTAATAATCAAAACCGTATTATTATAATTAAAGTATTTTTAGAAATTAATATTTGACAAGGTTTTCACAATATTTTTTATTATGACTTTTGAACATTTGCGAAATCATTGTAGTAAAGATGTGTTAATAAATTAGTTTTTGATATTATTAAAACATTATTAACTAATTTCATTCCATCTACATCATTATATAATTTTATTTTTCGTTAAATTTGAACGGAGATATTATTGGAACCAAAGACGTAAAAGCGTCTAAACCATCGATGTTTTGAAGATAACAAGCTTATTAATGTTCAAGTTTGCGCGTATAGACTAACCCTATCACAGCTAAAAAGACCGTCTAGTAGACGTGTTAAAGACCGTCCAGAAGACTCGCCAAAGAGGACTGTCTAGTTGAACAAACTGAAGGCGACCGTTCGATGAATAAACTCATACAAGCCTCCAAGATCATATATTCAAACGGCTAAGTTTTTATTTTGAACGTCAATTTGATTTATGCAAGTCTTCCTCAAAATTGACATATTACTACTTCTGTGAACTAATGTTCAAAATTGTTTGAAGCATTAAATAGCATCAACATCATTCTAGTGCAAAAGCACAGCAAAATAGATAAAGCAAGTCAACTTATCAAGCTGTAGAGACAAATGAAGAATGTTCAGAAAAGCAGACCGCTAGCGCAGTCCTGCACCTTCCATTTTAGTGCAAGTCTAAAAGTTGTCGTGCCTGACCTCTCTGAAAAGATAGTTTGCACGCTTCTCATTGCATAACGAAGTCAAAGTCTTCTACAACGGATCTTTTCCCTTAAGACTATATATATACATGCACCAACGAAGAAGCAAATAAGCGAAAATAACGAAGACTGTGAAAAAGAAAAGACGTAGAAAAAGAATAAGAAGAAAAAGACATTTGTAATACTCTGATAGAAGCGTCCAGTGGACGATAGCAAAAATCTTGTAAAAGATCTTCAAGTGATCTTGAGCTTAATCTTTCAAATCCTCACTATGTGAGTTGATATCTTTTGTATAAACACTTGTTGTGTTGTGAAAGCCTAGAGAGGCTTAGTGTAAAAGAATACTTGGGTTAAGCAATCTAGGGTGATTGCATTGTAAAGCCAGAAGAGGCCGTGAATAATACTTGTAACCTAAGGTTGGTTAGTGAATACCTTTTAGGTGAAGGGATTGGACGTATCTCAAGTTAAGTGAACCAGTATAAAACTTTATGTGTTCTCGTCTCTCTATCCTTACGCTTAAAAATATTTTTCAAACTGATCTACTTGTTTTGAAAAAGTTTTTAAATGCACAATTCAACTCCCCTTCTTATGCACTTTTTCTTATTTCAAATATTACTAATGTGAATCCAACTGAAGACAACTGCTAAATGCAACGTTGGTATGCTTACACTTTAACTCAAAGAAATAAGGTACAACAAATATAACAGTACATATTTTTTTGTAAAATAGTTGCTATCTAAAAGAATTTAGTGTTTACAAATATATACTCATTAAAGCTAACATGTTTTTAAAAAATGAAATTATTGATTAGAAAAACAATGAAAATCCCAATATAAAATATATATGTTATAATATATAAGCAGACATTGAAAGATAATATGTTATGGAATGAATATGTTATAATATCTGAACAGACATTGAATGATAATGTGTTTAGTGCTCCTACACCAAATGTTGCAATTTTCACAAAAATGTAGTTAAAAAAATTTGAGCTAACATACACTATAAGATAACATGTACCAAATGTAACAAAAAAAAAAAACAATTTTAAAAGGGACATTAAAGAGGGTTCATTTAACCATCAAAAACTTATGCAATTAACAAGGGTTTATGTAACCTTAGTTAAGTACTTGCATTTTTTATTACAACCGCAGGCAATTTCCCACAATTTAGACAAAACCTTTGCCAATGTTATTTTTTTTAATTATTTAATTTTGTTGTAGCTTTAATATTTCTTGATCTTGTATATCTTTCCAAAACTTCATCACTTCATAGAACTTCAATTTGTCACTTTATAGACCCAATGTTTCAAAAGCCTCAAAGCCCCTGACACTTCTAAAACTTCAAAACTTCATAGACCTAAAGTTAGGGTTTCTCCTCGTTGATCCTTGTTAGGGCTAGGATTTCTTTTTGTCTGCATAAAAACTTTTAGGGATTTTCGATTTGAATGTCATTCACTCCTGCATCAGCAACGTGCAATGGAATAAGATTCCTTATTCTACATCTAAGAGATAAGATAATAGAGACAAAAATAAATACAAAAAGTAATGTTGGTTCAAAAGTAATTATTCTACGAATAGTCCTCACAACTATTGATCCAACATGACCTTTTATCTTGTGTAGAAAATAATTCCTAATAAAGATATGTTATGCAATGACAATAAATAAAATTTAGAATTAATCATTGAACTATGTGACATTATATTTACCACAACTTGCTATTTTATTTTATTTTTTTGATACAGACCACAACCTACTATTAGTTGCGAATAACTATATGTTGCATTATCAATAATGACTTCATCAAAAGGATTAAAAATTCTTATTATCGAGCAAGATAAAAATTCATATTGCACTAAAAGTGTTGCGTATAATGAAGAATATAACAATATTTCTCTATTTTTTTTTTGGTAAAGACCACAAGTATCCTTCATAGGAGACAATCCCTGCTCAAGCCATATAAGACCATTATGGGCGGCTAACTCACCCTCCTAGTATTTAACAAAACTGCATACTAAGGACTCGAACTCAGGACCATTGGTTAAATTGAAACAACCCCGTGCCTGTTGATTCACGTGTTCAATGGTAAAATATTTCTCTATGTAATTATATTTAATATATCTCTAAATATTTTTAGTAAATAATAATTTTATTTACATACACACATTTTCAAAAATACAAACGACAAATGTATATTTAAAACAAACTTATGCAATGCATATAAATAAAATCTAGTCATAATAATGATTAACTCATATCAAACTATTCTTATAATTATTTAGTACCCTAATAATGTTATGAAAATTAACATAAAAGAATAGGAATTCAAAAGCAGAAAAGATAAAAGATAGAACATAAAGAGAATAAGAGAATGCAGAGTTTCTTATAATATTTCTAGTAATGGAGCAGCCTATTATAGGTACAAATTATAACTGAACAATTACAAATGGTTTAATAGCATCAAAGCGAAATATAAATAGTCATAATTTACAATAAATATGGATAAGCACTATTAAATATTCATAACATTTTCCTTGGATGTCCATTATTTGAGAATGTGCCTGGTTAAAACCTTGCTAAGAAAAACCTTATGAGACAAAAACCTAGTAAAGGAAAAAGAGTACATCATTCTTTAACACATTGACATATACTACTTCATTAAAAATCTTGCCAAGAAAACCCAATGGGACAAAATCGTGGCAAACGAAAAAAGAGTGCAAAAAGTATTTATTTCTCCCATTCATGCAAATAATCATCTTTAAGATTATGAAGGTTAATCTTTTGTACTTATTGCTCAAAATATTACTTGCTTATTTTGGTTTGTTTCACAAATTACTAAGAAATTGTTGTACCACCACATGCAAACAAATATCTTGTTTGTCATATATCGTTATAAGGATCTGACAAATAACATCTAAGATAACGAAGTATATGCTTGACTTTTTAGGTGAAGAATTATATCTTGGTAGTAAATTGACAACAAATGATATATTAGAACATGTATAATTAGCAAGATATATTACTACTCTTATAACACTAATATATGATACTTTAGAACCAAGTAGTTCTCCATCATTTTCTCGAGGTCTAAAAGCATTTTTGTTCACATTTAAAGGCCTTACAACCATTGGAGTGTACAACAAATATGATTTGTCTATATAGAACCTTTTAAACACTCTTGCTATATAAGCTTCTTCATACACAAGAATTTCATTCTTTAAATATTCAATTTGTAATCCTAGGCAAAACTTTATCCTTCTTAAGTCATTCATTTCAAATTTTGCTTTAAGTAATCCATAGTTTTTGAAAGCTCTTCAGGAGTTTCGATAATATTTATGTCACCTACATAAATATTAATTATGAGAAATTCATTTCCAGATATTTTCATAAAAATACACAGACAAATGGGATCATTTTTATATTTTTTTTATCAAATACTCACCAAGACGATTATATCACATGTGTTTTCATTGAGTAATCCTTTCGAGAACCATACAAATAGGCTATAACAACATTCTTTAGATGTGGATTGAGTCCTTCATGTGCAACCAAACTGATTAAGTATTGAAAAGTATTTACATTCACTACAAGTGAATATGTCTCTTTAAAATCAATGTTAGATCTTATCGAAAATCTTTGAGCAACAAATCATACTTTTATCTCATAATTTCACCATTCTCATTTTTTTTTTTTTGCACAAAAACTCTTTGTATCTAATTGGTTTTACATCTTCAGATATATAAACTACAAGTCTAAAAACCTAACTAGTTTTACATCTTCAGGTGTACGAACTATAGGTCCAAAAAATTAACTGGTTTTACATCTTTAGGAAGAACTGCAAGTCCAAAAACCTTTCACTTGGAAAGTGAGTCTATTTTGCCTAAATTGAGTCTTTTTATTTTTGGCCAATCATTTCTTTGTCTACAAGGCTTAATAGACTTTGGTTCTTGATCCTCATTATCATTTATTACATTTAGCGCTACATTATATGTAAATACGTTGTCAACGTTAACTTCATTTTGGTTCCATCATATTCTATTCATGACATAATTTGAGATCTCCTTATTTTTAATGATTTCAAGTACCTGAATTCTTCTGAAACTAAAATATTAATTATATCAGAGAAATCTTTTGAAGTTTTCATATCCTCAATTTGGCCATATTGCATTTTACCTCCTTTTTCTTATTTGAGGATTTTTATCTTTGAAACCGATTGGTCTATCAAGCTTCATGTGTGTTTGAGATTCATTTTACAATATCAGATTATCCAATAGAGTCATCAAATTTTATTGGAGCATTAGCAGTTGGTAAATAAACTATCTTTGAAACTTTTAGTTCACATTGTTTCATTTGACGATCAAGATGATAATTTATTCTAATTAATCTCCTTTTCCAACTGCTTATTCTCTCCCCCCCTCCCCCCAAATGTTGGAAAGAATTACCAATATAAGACTAGAATATTTGGAGGACTCTTCTGACCAAACTAATATATGTTAGCAAAGTTGTTTTTTTTCTTCAAATCCAAAGAATTCTTATTAATTTATACATAGGTCATCGATTACGCATTGCATAAAAGGGAAGGTTAAATTCACCCGTTTTTTCAATTTTTCACCGTAAAGAGGATTCATTTATCGACATGAGTGTTCTATATCGAAAAAAATTTGAATAATTTTATTGAAACCATTTCATTTCTGTATTAACATAGTGGTAGAAAGAGTACTACAATTGACAAACCAAGTCATAAATAAATCTTTTGTTGATATTCAACATATTTTATTGTAGATGGAGATTCATATCCAACATATATTCCCAACCTTCTTTGAAGACTTTTCTTAGTGTGTTGTGGTAGAACAATTAGAACATATACAACACATCTATAAATTCTTAACTGGAAAATATTAAGTTGCTTACCAAAAATCAATTGTAAAAGGGGGATTTGTGATAATTTATTGGCTTGATGCAAATTAACACCGTAATATGTAAGATTACATGTTCCCAAATATAAATAGGAAGTTTTGATCTATTGAATAGTGGTCGTGAAATCAATTTTAAATGCCTAATAAGTGATTTTGCAAGTCAATTTTACATGTGAACATATACTACATTATATTGAATATAATTTCATATAATATTTATTAAAATCCTAATATATAAATTCACCATTAAGCAAGCAATCTCACAAATACCTGGTTATGAGTTGACAATAAACAAAAATGTGACCATTTAATTGATGCATCAAATAAAACCATAAAATATGTACATGATTCACATGGTGGGTGTATTGATTCGCAAATATCACCCTATATAAATTCCAAAACTATGAGAAACTCATTCTCTATTCTGTTGGTGATGGTCAAATTATCAACTTTCTTAGGAATAAACAATAATAAAAATTATTGGATTGAAGAATCTTTTGGCTCTTCAATGGGTGTCCACATAAATTTTCAATTATTTTTCGCATCATAATAAACTCAGGATGGCCCAACCGATCATGCCAAATAACAAACTTATTTTGATTCATAAATTTCTGATTTACAGCATTGTGTGTTATGATTGTATTAATATACATGCACAAAAAGGAAAAGCAAATAAATTTTTGGTTTAAATACACTTTTGGCCCTTTATCTTTTGAAGAAAATTCGTTTTAGTTCTTTATCTTTTAAAAGCATTGTTAAGACACAAGACAAATTTATAACCCTCAAATATTTTGATAATAACAAACAGTTAACAAGTGTGTTTTTACGCAATCGTCTGGTCATCCGTAATATGTTCATAAGCAACCATTTGATAATTTAAGCTCATATCGTCTTTATTTTTCTTTTGGATAAATTCAGTAACTAACAACTTACAGACAATGATCTAAGTGATATGCGCATTAATCAGAACGTAAACTACCTTGATATGTATGAAGCCTACATACCTATTCTCGGAGAAAGTTATCTTTATGCGAAAAAGAAAAAGTGTGCATGCGGATGTCAGAACGGGAAAGCGGATATGACTACTGCTACAAGATTGAGTACGAGAATGGTAAAGATAGGCAGATTGCTTTATCTTATCAAAGTGACAAGTTGGTGATAAGCATTAAATGCTCCAATGACTTTCTTCAATAGACGAAGGTTGTCTCCTACAAGCACTCACAACGGATACTTTTGGTGAAGCTTATATATAGAAGAAGAGACCTCAATCTTACGACTGATGAAATCATAAAATCTTTAATTGTTGGAAAGTTCTCATTGTGTAATCTTCATATACTCTACGTGTAAAACTTTATTTGTTCTTCATTGTATATTCGTCTATTAGGACGTTAAACTCAGTGAGCTAACTCACGTTCAACCTTTTCTTTAAGAAATTGGTAGAAGCCTGAAGAGGCTTTGATTCAAAGAATACTTGGGTTTTTGCTTAGAGAGGCAAGTTAAAGACTACTTAGGTTGAGCCTGAAGAGGCTTGTTAAAAGAGTACCTGTAACTTAGATAAGTTAGTGGAACTTGGTAGTTGCCAAGAACTAGACATAGTCTCTGGGGTGAGACAAATTAGTATAACTCTTGTGTGCATTCCAGTTTCTTTTTCAGCACTCGTCTTTCTTTCAAAACGTTTTTGAAAAACTCTTTCATTTAATCCTTTAGACGATATGTCACTAAAAGAAAAGGTTTTGCAAAAATTTGCTATAAGACAATTCAACCCCTTCTTCTTGTGTTATTTTTGTGTTTTACAAGCATCAATTTGGTCCTTTATCTTTTTAAAATGTTCCATTTTGGTCCTTCCGTCAGGTTAAAACTAACGTCATTAGTGTTTTATGTTTAAAATAATTAATTTTAAATATAATCACAGTTTTTACCTAAACTTCTATGAATTCAATTACTCACAATTGGATCAACTTTTTGAAAAATTGATTGAGGGCTTTTTTGTGTCTCTTAGAGGCAATTAAAAGCCCTCAAAGTTTGTAGCAAATCATTTATTGTATCGAAATTTTTTTACGAGTATTGGTTGTGCATTTTTAAAATTTAATAAATAAAAATCGCTACTATGTTAAAATTAATTATTTTAAAACTCATGTTTTTCTTCTTTGTCTTCCTTTTTTTTCATTGACAAATAAATTTAAAAAATGAAAACGCCCAAAATTAATTTAACAAATCCAACCTCAAAATCAATCTCAAAAGCAATTTTGCAAATAAAAAATAAGAACAAATCACAGTGGTTATTGCATAAATCACATCCTGCCACCACCATTAAGCCAACAATGAAACCCATTGTGAAGCTCCCACCATGCGCGACCACCGTGAGGGAACGACTTGCTAGTGAAGGATTTGGGAACGGAGGGAAGACAAAGAGAGGAAGAAGGAAGATGAAGAAAGAGAAAGGAGGAAGAGAGAATGGAGGAAGAGGAAAAAAGAAAAGAAAAAGAGAGAACATTTTGTTGCGATTTTTAATCGCTATTTTTAAAATTTTTGACCTTTTCATTATCAAAATTAACATTATTGACAAAAATGACCAAAATGGAGCATTTAAAAAGATGAGGGACCAAATTGATGTTTTTAAAAGATAAAGGACAAAAACAAATTTTCTTAAAAAGATAAAGGACCAAAAGTATATTTAAGCCTAATTTTTTTCACATACATTTTTATAAGTTATCTCATTAGCTTTTATAGGCATAAAATAACCTTATTATCAAATGTCAGTTATAAACATTCTAATCTAATTGAAGTGAAATTAATTTGAAATTGAAACTATCAATCATTTAATAGCCATTGAATTGTAAATCAATTTGAAACATGCAAATCATATGTAATAAGTGTTAATCATATTTAATAAAAACTGTAACGTTATCAATGATGATAAAAACTTATATAATAAAAATAAATTATTCAAACAATTATTTTATAAAAATACATACATTCTACATCTACTTCAGGGAATAGAGCAATGTTAGTCAAAGGGGTCTCACAATTTTTCATCAAAAACTCATTACTTTATTTAGCCTCAAAAAGATAAGAAATCAACTCATAATATTTCTTAAATCAATTTTCTCAATATTACTGTTGCAAGAGCACATTAGATGCATGAAGAGTGGAGAATATATATATGCTCATTGGTAAAAAAAATTTCGAACTATTTCAATTGAGTTGTGATTCTAAATAGAGTTTAATAGTCATACACTGTTAGTGTAAAAAGTTTTACACTGTCAACTAATCAAAAATCACCATTGATATGACTTGTAAAGTATTTATTATAAAAGTCAACAAACTTACAATAAATAATAATTTGTAATTGGATGACAGTATAAAACTACTTTATACTGTCAGTATATGACTTATTTTCTCCTTTAAATATTGCATAATTATATTCACAATTTTAAATTCTCGTAAACATAAATGCATCCAATCATAATGAATTTTTAGGAGAATAACAATTTCCTAATAACAATACAAGTGATAACATCTCACAAATTTTTGGTAACAAAGGTTGTATATTTGTTGTGAGTAACTATATGGATTAAAATATTTTTAAACACCTTTTAGTCGACCATACCCTCTAAAATAAGACAATCGCATACTTATAGAATATTGGTAAAGTATTATGTGAGTATAACTAAAAATTCACGACAATAGTTTAATATTTGTAGACTTAAAATTAATTGTATTCAAGATTATGTATCTATATAACTTAGTCATTCACATATCATAATATCAATCATTACAAATATTAATTTGGAAACTGTAATATTGATTAATAAAAATTGTAATTGATATTGTTATTAATTACATATTAATTATAATGTTCAAATATAGATGTAAAATAATATTTTAATATAAACAATAAAAGAAATAACATTTAATTGATATCAATGAGTTATCAACGAAATCTGTGTCAATCAATCAACATATTAATATGCATTATAACGTAAACAATTAAATCTGGACTAATATTAATTATAACAATTGTAACGTAAACAAATTAATATCAATTGGACATAAATAATAAAACAATTAATAGTAATAAGTTATAACATATATTTCAATTGTAACATAAATATATGTATTTAAACGATCAAGATTAATTATCGAATAAATTAATATTATATTAATAATAATATAAATATTTAATAAACGCGTATTTAATGTACAAAATAACAATGGTCAAAGAAATATATTAATATAATTCACAAGTACCAAATAAGAATAATCAACATATTAACATTATAATACCAAAAACATATTAACATTATAAATATTATATAACATTAAACAATAACATTATAATCAAAACAAGAGCAACAAAATTCACTAGCATTATTGTTAAAGTCATGATTCGCATCAAATCATTTGAAACGATTTATTTTAATGTAAATCAATATTTAATATAAACAAATAAAAATATAACATATTATTATCTAATATAATAAAATAATATCAATAAACATATTATCTAATATTACAATAATAATAAACATAATAATTGAGCAAACATCTAGTACTCCTAACAATACTGAAGACAGGATCAAATATAATATATTTTCATCATATTTGTTACTTTGTTCATATTTTTTTTTTCTTTTCACACTACTTTTCCACTTCTAGTAAGACAAACTTTTCTTTCGTTTTCTCTTTGTGCACTATTTTTCAATCAATTCTTGCTGATTTTTTTACTTTTGCATTATTTTCTCACTTTTGGTGAGAAAAATATCCTTAAAATTTCGTTCTTTGATTATGTCTTCAAAATCCATTGCAAAGATTTTCTTAAAATTTATTTCTTTCTTTGATAGTGTTTTCAAGACTTATTGAAAAAAAATCTTAAAATTTCATTGTTTGATAGTGTCTTTAGGACACATTGCATCTAAATGAATTTTAGATTCACATATGCAATACTACAATACAAATATATGTTTTATGACTTGAAATATGATTTTTTTTCCAATAGAATCCTTTACAAGGATTTTTCTTGTAGCTTGCAATGCAAAGAGTGAATATAACCAATAGAGAAAAGATAATCATGTTAATAATGTGTTATGAAAATTAATATAAAAATATAGGAATTTAGAAGCAAAAAAGATAAAATATATAACATAGAGAGAATAAGAGAATGGAGATTTCCTTCTAATATTTTCAGTAATGGGTAGCTTATTTATAGATACAGACTGTAAGTGAATTGTTACAAATTGTTTAATAGTATTAAAGCGAAATATAAATAGTCATAATTTACAATGAATGTGAACAACCACTATTAAATATTCATAACAAATAAGAAATTATAAAACTCATGAAATAAGTGTTTTATTTTAGAGGGAAAAAAATAAGAGATTGAAGAAATAACTCTCTCTCACACACACATATAAATTAATTTCCTTTTATTTTTTTCTATTTTTGAGATCTCATTTTATGATTATTATTAAATAAAATATTATTTTAAATTTATATTGTTCATATAACAATTTTATATAATATTTTTATAATATTATATTTTTATTTATTTTTATCATGTCAACTGCCTTATTTCACACTCTTTGTCTTTGTATTTATCTATTTATTATATATGTTGTGTTTGGTAGGAATGAAAAAAATGTGAGAAATAAAATAGATGAAAATATAGAAGAGAGAAATGGAGTAATGGAAATAGGTAAGAAATATAATAGAAGTAAAGATGTTTGGTTTAAGAGAAATCAAGAAGAAATAAAAAAATAAAAATTTTATTTAATTGAAATAATCAAATTTTATAATATGACAATCAATTATTATATTTAAAACTAATGATTGGGAATAGAGTAGTGCATAATGCTTACTAGGTAATAATAGTTATAATTAAAAGTTTGAAAGCTCAAGGAAGGATCAAACAAGAAATGAAAATGATACCAATATTTGATTCAACTATGGACAAAGAGAGCATGCAAAGAGTGATGCTACGGTGAACATGTTTGGAGCAATGGGCGAAGAATTTCTTCGCCATTTCTCACTTATTTTGCAAGGAATTAAAAAGTAGTGAGACCCACCTTTTTTTTTTTTAACTTTTTTTCTTCACTAATTCATGCATACCAAACAACCTCAATTATTCTCCTTCATCTTAGGGGTGTACGCAGGTTGCGATCAACCCTCAAACCTGACCTAACCCAATTACATTTCAATGGCTTGGGTTGGGTCATTGGGTTAGGTTGAGTTCATTTTCATTGACCCAATTAAGATTGGGTTGGGTCACGAATTGATGCATTCCTAACCTAATGAACCTGACCCAATTCGACTTATTAAATTATTAATAAAAAAATTAAAATCTTATAATATTCACCTATATTGTATTTTTCTTGAGTGTTAGATTTGTGTAGTTAGACTTGTATTTTAAATTAAACACGCATTGGATGAGTTGAGCTAATTAGGTATTTAATTTTTGACTAAATTACTAATTTGATCCCTTGATTTATTTATTTTTTTCAATTGAGTCCCTCTATTATTAAAAGGTTCAATCAAGTTCCATTGTTTTCAAAAATACTCCAATGTTATCCTTTTCGTCTAAAATGACGTTGTTTTCTATCTAATGTTACGCTAAATGGCATGGAAAATGTAGTAGAAAATGACGCCGTTTTGGACGAAAAGGATAACATTGGAGCGTTTTTGAAAATTATATAACCTAATTGAATTTTTTAATAATAGAGGGACCTAATTGAATAAAATAAATAAATTAAGAGACTAAATTAATAATTTAGCCTTCATTTTTCTTATTTTTTCTGAATTTTTTTGAATGTCCATAATTATATTAATATTTTAATTATTCAATTCGATTATCCAACCTAGTTAAGATCATGTTGTGTTGGGTTGGGTCACTTTGAAAAAAATGCAAACTCAATCCAACCCAACCCGACTATGTTTAATTGGGTTGGATCTTAAACAAGACCAAACCCGACTCAACATGAGCCAATTACACCCCTACTTCATCCTATTTCCACTATTTCCTCTTTGTTTCTATCCTATTTTTAGGATACCAATAATACAGTTATAATTTTTTGTATAAATTTCATGTAGATTAAACATATAATTTGGTCCTTATCCATGTTGTGAATTCTCAATTTAGTTCCTATACAAAAAAACTTATCAAATTGGTTCCTATATGTGTCGCGGATTCTCAATTTGGTCCCTGTCATTATGATGTTGTTTACACATTTTGAATTTGGTTCATATACATGTAGTACATTCTTAATTTGGTCCCTATAAGTATAGCGCGTTCTTAATTTGGTCATTATAAGTGCAGCGCATTCTTATAGGAATCAAATTAAGAATGCGCTACACTTATAAGGACCAAATTAAGAATGAACTGTACTTATAGAGACCAAATTAAGAATGCACTGTACATATAGGGACCAAATTAAGAATTTGTAAACGATAGGGACCAAATTGAGAATCTGTGACACATATAAGGACTTGATTTAATAATTTTGTTTGTATAGAGACTAAATTAAGAATATGCGATACGTATAAGGACTATGTTATATGTTTAACCTTGCATGTATAGGTATAATTCCTCTTCTCTTTGTAAAGTAACATATAGTGCAAGAAGTATTTTAATTATGTTTAGAAAAGTAACATGAGAATAAAAGTTTCTTATATGTAGTTAAAAAGTATAAAATTATTTTTCAGACATAAAAGATTCTTAAAAAAATTATCGTGGTAAATAAGTAAGAATAACATTTTCTATAATAATCGACGATAAAATTATTAAACCTTTTACGACAATTAATTATGAACATGTTATTAAAAATACTGAATATTATAATTTTTTCCAGAATTTGAATTTTAAGTACTAATTTAAAAAAAAGTTAATTAAAAATAAAAATTCCTGGTATGATGGGTGACATACGAGATACGAACGAAATTATGGAAAAAGAAAAAAAAAAAAAGTTGAATGGGCAGGGGGAACTCTATTGTAGAGGCACAACAAAAACCAAAACCCTGCTCCTTAAACCCTAACTAACTGTCTCTGAATCACAGTGACGGCAGTTTCCCAATGGAGCCCCTTCGACTGAAGACGAACCACCGTTGCGTCCCCGCTCTGCAGCAGTTCTACACCGGCGGTCCCTTCGTCGTCTCATCGGACGGCTCCTTCATCGCGTGCGCATGCGGCGAGTCCATCAAGATCGTCGATTCCGCCAACGCCTCCATTCGCTCCACCCTCGACGCCGACTCCGAACCCGTCACCGCCTTGGCTCTCAGCCCCAACGACGCCCTCCTCTTCTCTTCCAGCCACAGCCGCCAAATCAGAGTCTGGGATTTGTCCACGCTCAAGTGCGTGCGCTCCTGGAAGGTACCGCACCGTATGATTCTCATTCGCTTCACTGTTTGCTGATGTGTTGTGTTTGCTAATGTGCGCTCTGGGTTTAGGGTCACGATGGTCCGGTTATGTGCATGACGTGTCACCCTTCCGGAGGGTTGCTGGCTACTGGTGGAGCTGACAGGAAGGTCCTCGTGTGGGACGTGGATGGTGGTTACTGCACGCATTACTTTAAAGGTCACGGTGGAGTCGTTTCTTGTGTTATGTTCCATCCCGATCCCGAGAAACAACTTGTGAGTACTATGCTTAATGCTTTTGTTTTTGATTGCGTCGTGCTAGCGTGCGTTTCGGCGACAGCGGTAATGTGTTAGTTAGTACTGTCTGAACCGATTGATATGTTTGTACAAGAGTGAATTGAATTGGATAGTAATCTTGGATAACTGTTATGTGAGTTACTTGGTAAAATGTGAGTTTAATTGAGGAGGACCGGGCTTGTTCTCTTGTTTTTCCAATGGGTAAGTCTAAGAACACGTGTTAAGGTGTAAAACAACACAATCGATTGGTGTGGAGTGAATGCCAAATCAGTGCAGTGAACAGAGTGATCGATGATGGGCAGGGACAGGGAGGGAGAGTTTAATAACAGGCAGGCACCTAATGGAGTTGATACGATTGTTTGCTTCTAGTTCTTTTAATGCAATTGTGATTTTGTTTATCGGTACCCTATTCCTTGTTTTTAACTATTTCCAAATGTTGATTCCACCTTTCTTCGTATATTTAACTGATCACGGTGAGATTGGTGCCCTCAGCTTTTTTCTGGCAGTGATGATGGTGGTGATCATGCAACGGTTAGGGTTTGGGATGTTTCCAAGACCAAGAAAAAGAACTGCATTGTAACACTAGATAATCATCGCTCAGCAGTGACTTCTTTGGCAGTATCTGAAGACGGATGGACACTGCTTAGTGCTGGAAGAGATAAGGCAGGCTCTATACGTCTCCTATCTTACTTTTTGTTTTAAGTTTATTTTTTTAAATGAATTTAGTCTACTAAATTGACAAATTGGTGTGCGGATTGTTGGCAGGTTGTAACGTTGTGGGATCTTCATGATTATAGCAACAAGAAGACTGTCATTACAAATGAGGCAGTTGAAGCTGTTTGTGTAATTGGTGCTGGGAGTTCTTTTGCTTCATCTCTGGATCAGCAAAATGCAAAAAAACGTGATGGTTCCCAAACATTCTATTTTGTTACAGTTGGTGAACGAGGCATTGTTCGCATATGGAATTCCAAAGGGTAATATATGAAGATTTCTCCATCATCAGTATAAATATATCTAGTTCTATGTCATTTTGCATTAGTTACACTTAGGTTGGGTTTGTTTAAGCTTTTAAAGAAGTTACTTTAAGATAGTGTAAAAAGGTGATTTATTTTTTAGATTATGTAAAGCAGAAGTTATTTTTTTTGTTTGATTACAATTATAAAAAATGCATATTTTGAAATATGATTTTTTTTTTTTAGATTCTGATTTTTTTCATAAACTTAAACTTACTAAATATTTAAAAATGATTTTTTTTTCAAAATAAAAGTTATTATTGAATGAAAAAAGCTGAAACAAATGAGCTCTTATTTGATTATGAAATAAATTTTGGAAGTTATGCAAGGATTCTGGTTAAAAACTGGGAAACAGAATTTCTGTTTGTGACTGGATATGAATTTTTTTGGGGCAGCTTGTAAATAATTTGACAGTTAAATTTGTGACTTGTAATGTAAATACTTCATACTGAAAAAGTATAAGGCCTCAAAATTTCAAAATTTTGTCAATCAAGATGGAATATATGCTCTGCCTCATTAGTTTTTTTTTTTTTTTTTTACTATTGACAGTGCAGGTTGTATCTTTGAGCAAAAGACTTCAGATGTTACCGCCAGCATAGATGAGGATGGCTCACGTAGGGGTTTCACTTCTGCTGTTATGCTTGCCTCAGATCAAGGATTGCTTTGTGTGACAGCAGATCAGCAGTTTCTATTTTACTCTCTGGAATGCACTGAAGAGTTGTTGCAATTAAATCTAACCAAAAGACTTGTGGGATATAATGAAGAGATCGTAGATATGAAGTTTATTGGGGATGATGAAAAATTCCTTGCTCTTGCTACAAATCTTGAACAGGTATGGGGATGTGTATTTTTATCTAGAAATTAGTAAACTGTTGTGATTCATGTAGAATTTGACTTTTTAGCAACCCAGTCAATTGATTTGAACATATCAATACTGAAGAAAACAGTTTTTCTTGACTGCACGATATTGTTTTTGTTTAGTTCACAATTTTGTAGTGTTTGTTCTTGTCACTTCCCTCAATTTGATTTAGTGTGTTCTTGAAGTAAATGTAACTAGTGCTGAATATGGCATTTGTTCTTGATCGATGTATCTGTTTGTATGGATGGAAAATAATGGTATGCATTCAAGACTGAGAATATAAGCATTTTAAGAAATTTTATATATATATAAAATTTGGGGATGAGATTCAGTTTATAGAGATTTTTCATTTTGTAATTAATTACATCAACTTTGTAAATAAGTCCATTCTGAAATTTTTACTGCACGAAGAGAATGAGGTGTGTTTGTTCCTAAGATAATTTTCCAATGTTATTTATGGTTTGGTGAGCTGTGACATATGAAAAGCTCATTAGTTTTTTAGCTTGTTTTGTCTTTTGGACAAATGCCATATGTTTAGAGCAGGAAGGATTAAAAAATTTTGTTGGGTGTTTGAAATGTCCATTTCCAATTTTGCTATTGTCATTAGAGCTTTTTATGATATCTCACAATCTTATATTTAGATAAAATGATAAACATATTTTATCTTTATCCAAATATTATCTAATTCTAGCATCTTAGTGAATCTAATTTAAGTGATTCAACAAATAATTGGAAAAGGTAAGAATAAGAACAGGAAAAATGAAAAAAAATCAAATCCTAGTCAATAGTATGTTGCAAAGACTTGCATAATCAGACGAGCAAACTATTTGTCCTAATTTTTTTTGAAACAATGATCATTGAAAAAGAATAAATGAAACATTGACACCTGTTAATGCTTGATGAATATAAAAAGTTCAGCATTTGATTCTCCAACCTTCAATCTGTTATGTGTTTTCTATTCTTTTTAGTCTAGCAAGAGTGATGTTTAAGATTTTGGTCTTTAATGTACAAACCTACTGGAGTTTTGCAGGTTCGGGTATATGACCTTGCATCTATGTCATGTTCGTATGTCTTATCTGGTCACACTGAAATTGTTCTATGCCTTGACACCTGTGTATCAAGTTCTGGGAGAACACTGATTGTAACTGGAAGTAAAGACAACAGTGTAAGTTTTCTTCCCTTTGATCTCAAGATTGTTGTAAAGGCTTTAAATTTTCTTCTATGGGAAAAAGTGCTTGAGGTGCTTCAGTTCAATGTTACCTGTTAAAAACAGGTGTTCTATTAAGTTCATAATATGCTTGTAGTGCACTGTGTTCAAGTCTTGTACATAGGAATTAATAATTACAAAACAAATGTCTGCTTGCCAAATAGGTTAGGTTGTGGGAATCAGAAAGTGCAAACTGCATTGGAGTTGGTATAGGTCACATGGGAGCTGTTGGAGCCATTGCCTTTTCAAAAAGAAAGCGAGATTTCTTTGTTAGTGGCAGTAGGTGAGTATTGCTGCATTTATTTCTATTTTTATTCTTAATAGCCAGAACTTATCTATTTTTTTACTCTCCGGCTCCTCAAGTTCTTGCATTTTGGATACCCTTTATCTGGGTTTTTCTTGTGTTCAATCATTTAATTGCAAAAATAGTTACTATTAAATGAAAAGAGCATCGAAGTTGCAACAAGAAATGTGTTACGCCAAGGGTTTTATATCTATTCTCAAGTGATAATGTTATAAGGGAGGAAGACAATAAGTAACCTTATCTGTTTTGCAAACTGCTGCTACATTGATTCTCATAGTAGCATTTGATTTAACTCCAATAAGAAATATTGACTTCAACTAGTTAGAAAGCAGCATTTGAACCTTTTGCTATTTTGTTTGCTGTCTTCGATTCTTCCTGTTCTGCAAGGGTGATAATTTGATTTTACTAGTTAAAAATGTCATGGCTGACCTTCTGTGTGCTGTCCTCTCATTTAAAGATAGTGGAAGTTGAAACGCCAGCAAACTTCCTATGGTTACTAGTATAACTGAATTCATCTCAACTTGTTTCAGCATTGGAATCAATATAAGAAAATTTGTGCTGAATTTAATCTCCTGTTTCGTCCCTTTTGTGTTCACTGAATCTTGCAAGACAGCTGCCTTTATTTTTTTACCCAAACATTACAATTTGGCCTTCCTGTTCATTCTACTATATGAACTGAATATTGTAATTTGTTCTGAGTTTACTGTGGAATTCATTGGTTTTAAACGTGCAAGCTTTTAGATGGTACTATATTGTTCTAATTTATTTCTTATCAATCTTTGTCAATGTTTTTTCAGTGATCATACTCTTAAGGTGTGGAGTATGGATGGTCTCTCAGACAGTATGACAGTGCCAATTAATTTAAAAGCAAAAGCTGTTGTTGCAGCTCATGATAAAGATATCAATTCTGTAGCAGTTGCTCCAAATGATAGTTTAGTATGTAGTGGTTCTCAGGTTGGTAGTTATATCTGACTTGCAGCTTTCTTTGGGCTTTTAAATCAAGTTATCTAATTATTTGCAGAAAAAAAGACTGCCACCTCAGTGGTCTGTTTCTTGTTTTCTTCTGAGTGAAGAAAGAATAGTCACTAGCTACTTACACTGGCTTCCTTCACTTCTCCTTTTACTTTTGGAAAATCATAGTGTTTCCACTGTAGTTATCATTATTATTATGTTTTACTTGTATCCAGGATCGTACAGCTTGTGTTTGGAGACTTCCAGATCTAGTATCAGTAGTTGTATTTAAAGGGCATAAAAGGGGAATTTGGTCTGTAGAATTTTCTCCTGTTGATCAATGTGTAGTAACAGCATCTGGTGATAAGACAATAAGGATATGGGCTATATCTGATGGCTCCTGTTTGAAGACATTTGAAGGACACACTTCAAGTGTGTTAAGAGCATTGTTTGTTACTCGTGGAACACAAATTGTTTCTTGTGGTATGAGCCTATCTGTAGCTGATTTTGTTCTTTATAACATTTTGATTGCATGTGTGATCAACTTAATTAATGTTTCAGGTGCTGATGGTTTAGTAAAGCTGTGGACTGTAAAAACTAATGAATGTGTTGCTACTTATGATCATCATGAAGACAAGGTGCCAGTTGATCCTTTGATATTTTTCTTATTTTCTTATGATTTTTCTTTCCAATTCTCAATGTCTTATTTTTTTGTTTCTAGATGTATATACCTGGAAAAATATGGTTCTTATTTTTCTTTTATTATTAATAAGAAGCTTATGTTTTGACCTATTTAGCTTTCAGTCAGGGAATTACATCAATGCTGCCAAATTCTATGCAGTGCTGAACATTCAAATTATGCTTTCCATGGTCACCCATTATTTCCGAACTTTTAGAGAGAATGTGATTTTTTTTTTAATTATTTTTCTTTAAGGGTGTGTATTGTGTTGATTATATTTCGGCAATGGTACTTCTCTGGTTTTCTTCTTGCTCTCTATGATAGTATATATAATATACATATATTTAAGTACTTAATTAACCATTAATTCCTTAGAAATTTCAGCTGGTTTGGATCTTAAAAATTAGTTTGAGACTTGAGTAAGTAGCCAAATAGACTCTGTTCTCTTATATACCAAGTTGCTTTGTTTTATTCATGATTTTTCCCAAAATGCAGTTGCAACTATAAGGTTTGTACGATCCACTCTTCCACTATAAGGGATCATTTGTTTAAGCTTAGAAAACAAGTCATCCTATGATCCAACTGTTTTTAGATTTTGTTTTTTTTCCTCCAGAAACTATTTTTAGCTACTGAGAAAAGCACTAAAACAGTTTTTTCTTTAAAAAAAATAAATAATTATCATAAATTGTTGAAAAATATCTTTTAATTGAAAAAACACTTTCTTTGAAAAAGGCTAAAAAAAACAGGTGTCAAGTTTTCCCAGACACAAAGAATTCAGGTTTCTTTGCCCTTTTCTTTTCTTTTGCTGACAAAATTTGGCCTGCAGGTTTGGGCCTTGGCTGTAGGTAGGAAAACGGAAATGCTTGCAACTGGTGGCAGTGATGCTGTTGTCAATTTATGGTTTGATTCCACTGCAGCTGACAAAGAAGACGCTTTCCGTAAAGAGGTGAGTTAAACCAATTGTTCAATATTGGTGCCCTCATAGCATTAAAGTTAAACCAAAGGTCATGTTTCATGGTTGTTCATGATATAATGATTGCTAAGATCTACAATTATTCCTTATTACATAATGCACCGATTTTTCTGTTGCTGTTTCTTTGAATTTAAGACAATGAAGGACCAAGATTAGTCACAATCTTGGAAGTCATCTGAATGAAACATCTATCAGTAAACCATTGCGTTCATTTTTTAATTGTCAGGGATTTGTGCATCTTGCTCATTCTTTTGCTAATTTCAACCATCTTGCAAAACGTGTAACATTAGGAGTTGAGGGTTTTTTTAATTGAAAATCAACTGCTATTCCTTAATGATATCTGTGTTAGATTTTCATGGTTGTTTGTACATTTTATGTTGCAAGATTGAAATCATAGTTTACTCTTGTAACAAAGTGGTAAAGGGTGTGTAGGGGTTGGGTCATAAATCTCCCAAGTCTTTCCAACTAGTTAATGACACGTTTTCCACTATGGGCTTGCTTTTCTGAATATAGTGGTGTTAAGTTAATGGTTATTAATTTTCACAATAGTCTGTTGCTGACTAGGTTGTTTTACAGAGTCTATTATATAGTTTCACAACTGATATAACCTTTGCATTAGTGTATGTTTGGTCTATGATAAATTTTTTGGGAAATATTTTTTTTTTCAAAAGCGCTCTCAAAAATCCGAAAAAAAAATTATTTCTTCAAAATAAGCCAAACCAAACAAATACTAAATCAGTTGTAATGTTGGACAACTCCTCATTCAGGCATTTTTTTTAATTCTAGATCATATTTTCAGTCACGGACAACTTCATTTTACTTCATCATGGAGTATTTCAAGCAAAAGCATATTTATTTTAGACTTTTAGTGACATGGAGAAGGGATTCAAGAAAAGTTGTCTACAAAGATCTATTTCTTAAGTTCAAATGGCTGATATTGTGGAAGATTGTCCAGATATATTATTTATTTCAGGATTTTTTTATATACTCTTTCAAATCTCGAGTGCCCTGTGTGTTAGAAATATTGTAATGTTTAATGTTGATGCAGGAAGAGGGAGTTCTGAAAGGTCAAGAGCTAGAGAATGCTGTCTCAGATGCTGACTATACTAAAGCAATCCAAATTGCATTTGAACTGCGCAGGCCACATAGGCTTTTTGAGTTATTTGCAGAACTTTGCAGGTTAGCAATAATTTGTTTTGTTGCCTGAATCTTCTTGGCATACACTTGACTCATATTTCTGCAGGAACAGAGAGGCTGAAGATCATATTGACAGAGCGCTTAAGGGCTTGGGTAATGAAGAGCTTCGTGTATTATTTAACTATGTTCGAGAATGGAATACAAAACCAAAGCTCTGTTATGTTTCACAGTTCGTTCTTTTCAGAATTTTCAACATCTTTCCTCCAACAGATATTGTTCAGGTGCATTTTTTACCCTTTTAAGTTTTTAAGAGGCTTCATGCATCTAATTGTGCATTTCTTGCATATAATGATGGTTAATGACTGAAATGCTTGGGCTGATTATTGAATATGGTTTTGAACTTCTTACATTTACTGATTTTGGCGTTTTGCTTTCTGTTTTAAGAGCTGCATATGCTGCCTCAGGTATTTAGTTAGACTTTGATATTGATTCTGTTATTTGGCCAGATAGTATTCTTTACTTTAATGCAAATAAGATAATCTTTAATGTATGACAATTGGCACTAGTCAAACTATTGATGTATGATAGGCTGATATTAAACTGAATTCTGGCGCTATGATTTTGGCCATGTATTTACTTTTTTTTTTTTTCTTACTCTTGCAAGTATTTTGCCCAATGTGTGTGTTAATTAAATTTCTTGGGATGTTTTTGAGGAAAGAAAAAACACTCTGTTTAATGGACATTTTTCATGGGTCATTTCAGATTAAAGGGATTGGTGAATTTCTTGAAGGTCTTATTCCATATAGTCAGAGGCACTTTGGCAGGATAGACAGACTTGTTAGAAGCACATTTTTGTTAGACTACATTCTATCAGGAATGTCAGTTATTGAACCAGAAGCTCAACCGACAGAATCAAAGGCTGAGTTTCTGTTGCAGTCTGAAATTGACATTCCAGACAAAGAAAATGGCATCGAGGAGAAAGATCACACTCGTGAAATTACCACTTCAAAGAAAAGGAAATCAAACAAATCAAGACATGGTTCCCATAAGAAAGTTAAGGATGTAGCTTACAACAAGGTCGAATCTATACAATTAAAGGCATAGGATTGGTGCTTTCGTCGTTTCATGTATACATATGTTAATTGATCGATGGAAGAGCTGTTTTGAATCTTTTGATTCATCCAAATTTTGAAATCTTGCTGTAATTTGATAATATGTAAGCCAAAGTATTGCTGTCAATTCAGAAGATGTAAGCTTAGCCGCTGTAATTGTATCAGTATTCATTCTTTCATGTTGATTAGTTTTCCAGTTCTGCTGTCAACACGTGATATAGAAATGTTTCCTCAGCTGTCTAACAAATGAAAGTTATTATGATTGAGAGACTGTTGAGGCGCTGCAGCTATGGCATGAAAACAGCAGTTCTTACTAATTTGTGGGCCTGTGGCAATCGCAGCAAATTTGACCCACATAATTATGATGTTTAATTCCTTGTTCCTTCTTTTTCGTCTGAATCTTAAAATATAAGGAAAGACCTTGTATTCGAAAAGAGTATAATATTTATTTCCTTTCTGGTCTGAATGTGTTGTGCGTCTCGCCAGCAATATCATATCAGATTTATTGTTGTTTTGCTGCTAAGAACTGTCCAAGTCCAGATAACTTCTTTTAGATATTTGTGCGTGTGAAACAGTATCGTGGTTCTAGTGCTAGGCAAAGATTGTTATAGTCATGATGCGGTGCCTGTTTCGTCAACATTGCACTGATATTGATGGATTCAGTAAGGGAATTCAGATATATTATTGGTAAACATTGTGTACAGGTTACAGTTACTGTTAGATAAACTCTTTCAGTAGCTGAAAACTTATGATATTAAACATTTAATATTTTCATCTTTGGTATGCTAACCCACAGGAAAGTCTTAATAATTTTGTATTATCTCATTTTATAACAGTTTAATTTTGATATGTTATTATTGGTGGCAGGTTAGTCTACCGAGCACCTTAGTCTCTTTACTTTCCAACTCAATATGAGAAAATAGATTATACACTATCAGTGTAAAGTTATTTTATATTATCATCTAATTATAAATTATTATGTATAATAAGTTTATTGATTTTTATAATAATTATTTTTAAAGTTATAATAATGGTGATTTGTAATTATTTTAAAAATTATAATAACAGTAATTTTTGATTGATTGATAATGTAAAACTTTTTAGCAGACATGTCCATTAAACTCTTTATATGTACCATGTACTTGTTTGAGCTTTTTATTTCTCTTAGCGGAAGGCACGAGTCATAAGGGAACTACATTTGCATCGCTATTCCATTGACACATCAGAAGCAGACATGGGTGAGTCGGACGTAGCAGCGCAGAGGCACCGTGTGGGCTATGCTCTCCAACCCAAGAAAGTCGAAAGCTTCCTTCAACCCTCCCTCGTCGATTACGCCAAGCAACACGGCATCGATCTCGTCCAAATCGACCCCACCACACCCTTACAACAACAAGGCCGTTTCCACTGCATCATCCACAAATTGCACACCCAACAATGGAAAAAACACCTCCAAGAATTCTCCACAAATTACCCAAACACCCTAATCATCGACCCCCCCGAGTTGGTGGATCGCCTCCACAACCGGGTTTCCATGCTGGAGGCAGTGACCCACTTGCAAATTTCTCTCGAAAATGCCACCGTTGGGGTTCCCAGGCAAGTGGTCGTGAATGAACCCAAAGCCTTCGATTTCGACAAAATGGGTTTGCGATTCCCCGTGATTGCGAAACCGTTGGCGGCAGACGGCGGCGCTGGTTCTCACGAACTGTGCTTGGTCTTCGACCGCGAGGGGCTGAGCGCGTTGAGCGTTCCCACGGTGCTGCAAGAGTTTGTGAATCACGGTGGGGTTGTGTTCAAGATTTACACTGCTGGGCAGCGCGTGAATTGCGTGAAGCGCAAGTCTTTGGCTGATATATCCGAGGAGAGGCTGAGAACGTTGAAGGGGGCGCTGCCATTTTCTCGAGTATCGAACTTGGGCGTTCAAGACGAGGAGGAGGAGGGTGGCGGTGGCGCCGTTGAGAATGCGGAATTGCCTCCTCAGAGTTTGGTGGGTGAGTTGGCGAGGGCGTTGAGGGAGGCCTTGGGACTTAACCTTTTCAACGTTGATGTGATTAGAGATGGTAAAGAACCGACAAGGTACCTCGTGATTGATGTCAATTACTTTCCCGGCTATGCGAAAATGCCATCTTATGAGCCCTTTATCACCGATTTTTTGTTGGATATTATTATACGCACCAAGACTGCGTAGGTGAGTCACAAACCTGAGGATGATCAATAATGTTACTACGCTATTGTCTAATCATTTTTGTTTTGCTCTTCTAAGTTGCCCAATTTGGCCTTCCTCTTTTTGTATGTCGTTTTCGAGATATTGCACCTGTGTTATTTGATTGGGGGTATTTAAGTTCCACGAGTCTCAACTGCAGTGCCCTTCCATAAAGCCTGGTTTGGAATCATGATGTTAAATTCATAGCATTCATTTGCTCGGATAATTGAATTGCCATGAAATATCCTTCACTCCAGAACCTACTCATTTGACATTGTTTGACAACAAAGATACTAGTCCATGAAAATGCAAAAACCTCATCATGATTTTTAAGAACCATGTCTGTCTGTCCAATTCATCCCTAGGCAAAACAGCTGTTTTTTAAGGGGCGAGTTTTTGTCTCTCATTCTCAAAAGCGATGTGTCCACTACCACAATATTCATGAATAAATTTTGGGGTATATGAATGAAACAAATATAAATTATGAACAATTAAAAGTTGTTGAATATGGATGGTGCTCGTCTTCTAGGCCGTCTTTTCTTCATAATACCTATAACTCGGAGTTGCTTCAGAATCTGGTTCTATGCTTTGGTACCTTGTGCATAAGCTTTATTCTACTACAGATTAACAATCACCGTGAAGTTTTATTCGTCTATAATAAAAAAGAAACGAATTTTTTTGCCGTCTGCACTTTTTTGAAGAACAATTCCACATCCCTCATGTGGCGACTGTTATTATGTATCTGTAATTTTCTCCGGTCTTCCTCCGGTTACCAGCCACGCCGGAGGCCAGAATATGTTCCATCATGCATGTTGATGTATTTAATAAATTGTATTAAAAAGGCTAACAACTAGGATTTTTTATTAAACGATTTAACACAATTGTTTACTGTTAAGTGGATGAATAACTATTACTATCTTAGTCCACCAAACAATCACCTTGTCTGTAGTTAAATTCTCGGTTATTTTTAATTTGGCAATAAAACATTTGCTCGTATATGTTAACACAAGGATTATTTTGAGTTTATGATCATATACTAACAGTATAAAATAATTTTACACAGTCATTTAATCACAAATCATCATTTATTATAAGTTTGTTAATTTTTATAATAAATATTTTAAAAATCATATTAATGCTAATTTCTGATTGAATAACAATTATATTAACAGTGCATGACAATTAAATTCTTCTTTTATTAGTTGACCTCCAAAATCGATTCTTCTATGTACACACATTCTAATATAAAATCTTTAGTTGAGATTAATTTGAATACACATCTTAATTACGTTTGATATTTCAAAATTAATTTTATCAAAATCAATTCTACTCAATTTTAAATCAAAAATATCATCCCCTTGCAGGCACCTCCTCCTGAGCACTTCATATTCTTGATACTTACCCTACTAAGTCAAGGACACGTCATATTTTCATTTTAAGATAAGAAAGTCTAATTACAAATTCACCAAAAATAAATAAATTACAAACATACCACTCCAGGTTAAAAAACTTGTGAAAATATCATGCTATTCACTTAATTGGATGGTGGAACTTCCAAACATTCCAATCTGCTTTATTGTACGCGTACACAGTTAACAATGTACTAGTCCTAAGCAGATAACAAACCATAGCCAGCGTCTCAAATATTTACTTCACATAATGTGAATACTCTCTAGCTGACTAGCTCCAACCAAAAGTCTCAAGCGAAGGTGTTCTTTGACATGCACCTGATTAACAGAATAAAAAAAACCAAACAAACGGTTGTTTTCATCATCATTCTTTACACGGAAGAAATCATGCAGTGGCAGACATATCTGCTGTTGTTGCCTCTGCACTAGCAGCTTCCTTAGCACGCTTAGCTTCATAGTCTTTAACGGCAGCTTTAATGGCATCTTCAGCAAGCATGCTGCAGTGGAGCTTAACTGGCGGAAGTGAAAGATGCTTGGCAATTTCACTGCAGGACATCAATTATTTGTCACTTCAAGTTCTCATAACAACAAACCAGAACCATCAATCATGAAAGCATAGCCAAAGCTATTATTATCTGGCAAGACTAAACTCCCAAAGCCAGTACACTGTACACATATGAAGCAAAGGTCCAAAACAAAAGAAAAAATACAAGTAATTCTGAAACAATCTACAAGCAGAGATGAAAGTGATCAGCATCCAGGAAGGGGTTAACAAGCAGAAGATACATAATAAAGAACAACACATCTTCCATCATTAACCCACCATGCCACAAAGGATATCCTATTGTCTTCTCCAAAATGTAAGTGTAAATTCTAATTGATTTTGTGTATCAAAACTAAACTCCCAAAAAACTAGCACAACATAACAAATATATATGAATATTTAATTGAAATGCACCATAGTGTAAAGTTTTTTTTTATTATCATCCAAGCACAGATCGCTATATATGATAGGTTTGTGTTGATTTTATAATAATTATCTTAAACATCATCGCAAGAACGATTTTGATTGGTTGACAATACAAAACTTTTTATACTAACAATATATGACAATTAAACTCTACATATATTTCCTGGTAAAAGTTATTTTTTAAAAATATTAATTTTTGAATTTAAGAGTTTAATGGCTATACATTGTCAATGTCAACCAATTAAAAACCACTGTTAATATGAATTTTAAGATAATTATTGTAAAAGTTAACAAATTTACCATACATGGTGGATGACAGTATATTGTTGGTGCATAGTCTAATTTTTTTTTTTTTTTTTAATTTAGATGCACTGAACAATTGTCATGTAGGATAAGTTAATAGACTTTTATACTAATTCCTTAAAACTGTCATACCTAGCGTGATAATACATGAGAATTAAACTCTTAATTTTTATCGTATCCAGTGTTATCATCCAATATAAGATAGTAACGATAGTATTATCTCAAACGACATTGTATCTCAGACAAACACTGCATAATGTTAAAATTTTATCAGGTCTTACACTATGAGCAGCAGTGATCACATCACATAATACAACACAAGTACACAACAATGCAGATAGTATGTATACTTACGTATTTTTTATAGAAAGAACTTCCTCCATTTGCTTTCCCTTCACCCACTCAGTAGCTGAATATATATAGATACATCAGAAACACGCTCAACGAGGATAAAATAGAATATATTGAATCAGAAAACAGAGAGCAATGTTTCTATTTGCAGTTACCGACGGAGGAAGACGCAATGGCGGAGCCACACCCGAAAGTCTTGAAGCGTGCATCGACGATTTTCCCGGTTTTGTCGTCGACCTTAATCTGGAGCTTCATCACATCGCCGCACGCCGGCGCCCCCACCAAACCCGTCCCCACGCTCGGGTCGTTCTTGTCGAACGACCCAACGTTCCGGGGGTTGTCGTAGTGATCCACAACCCTCTCGTGGTACAACCGCGCCGAAACCCTAACGCCCAACGACGCCGTTTCCAAAACCCTCTTTGCGCCCACTCTCAGCATCTTGATTTTCCCTTCGCTCCACACGGGACAAGACGATGGCCACGAAAATTGGAAAATAATATTAATAATTCGTTTGTTTTATTTTATTTTTATGCACGAGTGGTATAAGGAGTATTATAACAAATATTTATTTTATGTAACTTAAATTTATAATAAATAAATACTTCTGAATATATAAATTATATTATAATTAAAATTTGTAATAAATAAATATATTTGAATATATAAATTATATTTTAAATTTATAATGAACAATTATTGTAATACAATGTTAATTTTTAAGGAGAAAATAGATTATGCACTGACAATGTAAAATAATTTTACACCTTCATCCAATCACAACCTATCATGTATGGTAAGTTTGTTGACTTTGATAATAACCATCTTAAAAGTCACACTAAAGCTGATTTTCGATTGATTAACAGTGTAAAAGTTTTTATACTGATAGTACATAACAATTAAACTCATTTTTAATTATTGATAATTTCTTTTAAAAAATATTGAAATTCAATTTAGAACTAAATATATTGAAAATGATGGATTGAAAGAGACAAAAGGTTAAAAAAATTCTTAAAAACGCTCTTATTGAAGAATGATAGCTAAAAATGCTCTCGTTAAAGAATAGCAACTAAAAACGCTCTTGTTCAAGATAATTATTCTCATTTAATATAAAGGGCGGATAAAAATATGGATATGAACTAGTAAGTCGGTTTGCAACAAATTGTGTTGGGCCTATCCTGAATTACACAATGGGCTGGGCTCTCCTACGTTCCTAATGGGCGTGATGGCTTAGAATTGCAAAAAAATTGTAAGGCTTTTGCTATTTACACTCTCTCATTTGCTAAATGCACTCTTCCTTTTTAATTTTTTATATCAAATTACTTAAACAATTTTATTTGTTACCACTTTCAAACATTATTTCTTGCTTGTCTTATTTCATTGTACTACTTCTTCTAGTTTTACCGTACTCTTCCACATGTGGTTTTACTGCACTCCTCCTTTAGTTTCACTGTACTCCCCCACTTGTGGTTTCATTGCACTCCCAATCTCTAAACTATTCTTAACTGAATTTTTATTTTGGATAAATTTTCTATTAGCCACAATAGAATTGCCAAAAAACTTTGAGAAGAAAAATGAGAGAAGCAAGTGCAGTGAAACCCCAAGTAAAGGAGTACAATGACAACAGGGGGAGTGCAATGAAACTACAAGCGAGGGAGTACATTGAAACTAGAGGGGAGGGTATAGTGAAACAGACCAATGAGAAATAAAGTTTGAAAGATATAAAAATTAGGTTAAGTAATTTTATATAAAAAATAAAAAAAAGGAGTGTATTTAACAAACGAGGGGAATGTAAATAACAAAAGCCAAATTATAAATGTTGTTAAATGGGTGATTGTATGACTTCTTATAAATAGAACACCATAATCAATCAAATCATAGAATTATGCCTTTAACCAAACATTTACAATTGAAAAATTTCTTATTATAAATGTCTATTCTTCTTATTTTCTTTTCCTATAAATATTTATAAAAAAGTTTATCCAAATTAGACCATAGAGACTAAACAGATGAATATTAATGATTTTAACAATATAATTAGACAAATAGGAAGAGTGAATTTTTGGAGAAAATTTGAGGAGAAAATGACAGCGGCAAATAAAATTCTATTCTACATATACTATTTCTATATATAATACTAGTGGAAAGAGATAACACTACCGTGTTTAACTGTCCACAATTTTTATTCCTTGAAATTAGATGTTATTCGCACTTGGTGTGATTTTCTTTGCATATTTTATATATATTGAGTAGTTCAGTGATAGAGAAATAATTGAAGTACGAAGTTGAAACATAATAATGAGATTATTTATAATATTAGTTAAGAAATAAAGAAGTCTAAGAAAATGTACAGACTAAGAAAGGAGGATATCATTTTTATAATTGTTATAAATTATAGATAATAGATGATAAATTCGAGTGACAATTAGGTGTATTAGAAATTTGGAAGTAAATTAGTATATGAGATGTTATATATTCATGATATTCCACATGTATTAAATTTTTATGTTCTGTTCCTGTTGCTTAACGAAGCATGCTTATAATTATTCCTAGAAATGATAATTTTCAGGATTCATGATTCCCAAAAATCATGATTTCTAGGTATAAAAATATATATTTTTTTGGTATAAGCATAAAAATATTTCTTATCTACCAAATAAATCCCAAATGAATTTTATATGTTCGTTTCAGAATTATACATTTACTCTCTCATCACACCTCAATCCCTTAAGCATGTGTAGTACAATTGGTCCAGCTGCAGCTGGATATCATCATCTAAATTGTTCCTAAAAGTGGTCAATTACGTCTATACCTACTAATCTATAATTGCACGCTTCATGGAATCAGAAATCAGAATCCCATATCTTCGATTTCCGCAACCGCAAGTTGCTTGCCTCCATTTGCTTTATCAACTTGTCTTATCCAAATCTTAGGATTAGCAAGCAAGCAAGCAATGTATTACGATGCGAGTATGGTTTTACCACAGCAATACTGATTGGTGTTTCCTTAAATGTGCGATGAACAACTAACAAGTAGCTACCTTTCTCAGTTCTCTCTTTAGCCTGGTATGTTTGTTATTTGCACGTGGGATTGTTTTTTAAAATGAAAAAAAAAATATTAAATAGTCGCTCTCCCTTGCGATGAAATTGACTGATTATACTCAGTTTTAAAAATTAAACTGACTAATTTAATAATATTAAGATTAAATATATTATATATTATAAAAAAAAGGTTTTATAATATGAAAAGATACCACATGACAATACCATATTCATTTTTTTTCTCCTAAATTCCACAGTTTTTTTTTTCATATAAATACCTTATTATATTTAATTATAGTAATTAAGACGTTTATAATTAAAACATTTATAATAAGTATATATTCTACTTAAATTCATCAATTAAATAATTAAATCTTAAATTGATTTTGACTTTATATTAAAAAATTATTTTTTCAAATTTTGTTGAATGTTATTTATAACCATGGTAATTATGATAAGATTTTCTATTATGATAATTAAAACATTTATAATATATAATAAAATTCTTTTCAATTTATCGATTGATTACTCCCAATCTATTATATATTATCTATACAAATATATATTTTGATTCAAATTTATTATACAATTATATTATTATAAAATAAGATTTTGTCACACAGATAGGCAATTTCGATCAATATATATTCTAATTTAAATTAGAATACATAAATTAATTAAGAAAATTATGAGTAATATATTAATAAAGGTAATTCAAATTATTTAAATTAGAATAATTATATTATTTTATATTAATTAGGATAATTGTGACTAATATATATTCTTCTTCTTTTTCTTTGACCACTCCTTGCATGCACTATTCTTCTGTATTTTTTTTGTTTTTACTTTATGGTTGGCTCTTCTACAAAGGTTTACTATTAATGACAAAAACATGAAAGAAATTATGGGTAAGTTCATGTCTCTCTATTATTTCTACATTATTTTTCGTCTCATTGTTCATTTTCTTACTGACTATTTCTATTTCTTTTTTTTTTCTTCCTTCAGCAACACCTTACATGTCCTATTATTTACCTTTTTGGTCTCCCTTTTCAGCATTTCACAAAGGTGAAACATTGAAGACAACTACGAAGAGAATTTTTGTGTAAATTCATATTATTTACTAATTTTAATTTTTTTTTCAAAAAATAATGTCGTACCAATTCATTTTTTTCATATATAACATAGTGTCTTTTTTTATTGTCTTTTCTTTTATGAAGAGTTTTGACATTTTTTACTTTTTATTTATTTTTTGGATGATTTATTATATATTTGATTTTTTATTTAATATGTGTTGACATATCTAGACATTTTAATTACTTTGATTTACTTTATATGTTTTTTTATTCATTTTTTGAATATGAATTCATTTATGTAGTGAAAAAAATATGAATTGATATAGATCCCGCCAATGTAAAAAGTGGGGTTTTTTACATAAAAAAAAATTGATGTAAAAAAGACTTTCTACATCGGTTCCAACATAAACTGATATAGAAAGGTGTGACTTTCTACATTAGTTTAGCTAGTAATCGATGTAGAAAGTCGATTTCTATGTGTAGAAAGGTAACTTTCTACATCAATTAAGGCTTTTAATTGATATAGAAAGAGACTTTCTACATCGGTTAAGGCCATAACTGATGTAGAGTGTCATTTTTTTAATATTTTGTTTTTTTTATAAGTTTCACAACCCTTATAAAATACAAAAAGGCCCAGGCAAGTAGTACGATACAATTATATTTAAGTATGCTAAGTTTGAAATATAATCAAATGTGCATTAAAACATAATTATAAAAAGTACCTCCTAAACACAATTCAAACAACCCTAAATTCATTCTATACATATATAAATTTCATCTCCAACTAACTATAAACTACCTCTTAAATACATTCGAAACAAATATATAAATTTTATCTACAACTAATTCTAAAATACAATTCCAAACTACCTAAAATAGAATTGTAAACTACCTAAACACAAATGTGCAGATGTCATCCATGTCGCATTGGAGGATGGATTTGGATTGCTGAATATCTGTAGGTTCACATAAGAGGATAAAATGTTAGTTAAAACAAAAAAGTAGAGTGATAAACAGAGAATAATGAGTCGCGAACCTCATGTTAGGATTGGGAAAACAACAGTCAAAGGACCAATGTAAGCCGTTTCATTTCCAAATTAATACATCGCCAAAACATTTAATTTAAGTAGATGCACTAAATAGTTCAATAATTGACAACTTTTCCCTTTCAACAAAATTTTCTCCTTGTTCTATTTTAAACTTGGAAGTAAAACCAAGTGGTGGGTCACAAGATCCTCCACCCTCTTTTCCACCATTGCAATTGTGTCTTTATGAGGCCAAGGAAGGTTAACTCATGATGACTAAATGACATACAGTAAAAATGTTGAAACATAACACCACTACAAGAATTTATCAATTTGAATCTTATTCGACACATTTGTTACTTTGCACTTAGCAATCTTTCTTTCAAGCTTCTCAATTCGACCTTTAAGATCATAGGATACTGTACCATCTTTCCAACACAGCCATCATATATGTCTCCTTCCTTACTTAGATTTGATTGCTTCCACCAACTTGATAAAGGCCAGCTTATGATGAACTAAATGACACACAATGAAAGCAATCAAATCCAAGTAAGAATGTCTTGTCACGATTTGATACTTTTGATGTATAAGACTGAATTGCGAACCTTGAAAGAATGATTGCTCATTAGACTCTGTTATGAAAATTAATCTTATAACTACAACTTCTTTGAAATTCTACTTTCCTATATTGGTTACAAGATCTAATAATAATGTCTTTTTATATTACAGGGCAAACAAGTTTTCATGGAAATATTGGTGTGATAGAGATGTGACAAAATAGAATGAGAGGATATTCTATTTGACCTAAATGGAAACTAACATACTATTTGTTCCATTTGCGTCACACCAACATTGCCATGAAAACTTGACTCCGCAAATGTCAAGTAATATAGGAAGACATTATTAGTATATTTTGCAAACAATATAGAAAAGAGTAGAAACTTAAAAAAACTATAAATAAGAGAAATTTACAAAATAAAGTATATTGAGTAATCACTCTTTCAAGGTTCTCAATTGGTTCTTTTACATCAAAAGTGTCAAATCTTGGCGAGGCTTCCTTAATTGAATTTGATTGCTTTCACAGTGTGCCATTCAGTTCATCATAAGCTGACTTTGATCAAATTGGTGGAAGCAATCAAATCCAAGTAAGGAAGGAGACATATATGATGGTTGTGTTGGAAAGAGGATGTAGTATCCTATGAGCTTAAAAGCCGGATTGAGAAGCTTGAAAAAGAGATTGCAAAGTAACAAATGTGTCATATAAGGTTAGAAGTGATAAGTTCCTGGTTGTGTCATGTTTCAACATTTTCACAGTGTGCCATTTAGCCATCATGAGTTGGCCTTTCTCAAACTCATGAAGATGCAACAACAATGGTGGATCCTATAACCCACCACTTGATTTTATTTCCAAGGTTGAAATTGAACAAGGGAAAATTTTGTTGAAAATAGAAAGTTGTTAATTATTGAACTATTTATTCCTTCTACTAAAATTAGATGTTTCGATGATGAATAATTTGGAAATGAAAAAGCTTATATTGGTTCTTTGACTGTATTTTTTCCAATCCTAACTATGAGAGAGCAAAGAGTGGATTCACGATTCTACATTCTTCGTCGCTCACTTGAAAGGGAAAAAAGAACAATTTTGCATTTGCAAAAAGAAAAAACAAGAAAAGTGCTTTCTTATTTGGAATGTATCACTGACCTCATGTTACTTGTAAGATGGGTAACAAGCAGGGACGGGTGTTAACCAATCATGCTAACACATTTAAATCTTAATATTCCCTTCATATTCACAAAAATCCTAGATCCTTTCTTCATTGTACAAAAACGCTATGAGAGAGCAAGACAGGAAAAAGGAATAATTTTGTGTTCCCAAAAAGAAAAAACAAGAACAAAATGTTTTCTTATTTAAAATGTATGAAAGGGTTCATATTGGTTGTAGAACTCGTATTTGACATCCTCAAGAATAATATAATTGAACTTAACAAATATGAAAATTCCACACAAGGCCCAACTAAACTCTATATGGTTATTCTTATTTAATTACTTGACAAATTAGACAATCCAATCAATATTTCTACATAAAATTAGACAGAGTTTCCTTTATTTTCTAGTACTTTTTCATATTTTACATCTATTCAATCAATACAATATATACCACATGTAAAATTATCCAATAATCCAATCAATAACCAAGAACATTAAGAACATCAAGGCCCAACTAAGTTCTATGAGGCCAATAATGCAAACATATCACAATCACAATCTTCAACAGTCATACAATTCAAATAAATATCCTTCAATAAATTATTTACATACCATGATCAAATAAAAAAAAGAAACATCTAGGGTTTTTACGTACACAACCCACGACTTTAGGTCACAACCAAAACAGTTTTTTCACAAAAAAGATAAACAATCACAGAGTTGGGAAAAAAGACTTACCTTAGGCATAGCGGTGGCAAATTTTGTTGGTGGTGTCCATGGCGGTTAGGGGTTAGGGAGGAGTGTGACACGCGCGTGAATCGAAGGATTGGGGTTAAGGTTGGCATCCATAGCGGCGGGGCGCGCGCGGTGAAGAATGTCCACAGTGACAATGATGATGGAGGAGTTGTAGAGTAGGGAGAATAACGTCGGGGTTGGGGTTGGCATCTACGGTGGCAACGTGCATGCAGTGAAAAATGTCCATAGCAACAATGGTGATGGAGGAGTTGTAGAGCTAAGGTTTGGACGTTCAAGGGTACGAGAGCTTTGCAAAATGAAGAAGAATTACAGAAGGTGGTTTAAAAAAGCTTTTTTACATAGGTTATAAGTTTTACCAATGTAAAAATGGCTTTCTACATCAATTAAATCAGTAACCGATGTAGAAAGTAGTTTTTACATTGGTTAAAATTATAACTGATGTAAAACTTTTGCTTTTATTTACAAGTTTGTCATTGCTTTTTTTTTTTTTACATTGGTTGTAAAACATCTTTTTTTTACAATCGATGTAAAATCCTGTTATAGAATGTGTTTTTTGCACTAGTGAAAATAAAAATGGTAAAAATTATGGTGTATATTTTCATCTATTAAAAGAGAAAATTTTATATCATAAAAAAGAAAAGAAAAAAATATAATATTTAAATCTCTCAAAGTAGGAGAGAATAAAAAATAATTTGGTCATAAAATTATTTTTAACAAAAAATTTAAAAATAGAGTAAAGTGTAATATATTTGCATCTGTCAAGGAAGAAATATGTATATTTTAACTCAAGAAGAGAGGACGGCGTAATACTTGCATCTCTTAGAGGATGGTAGTGTAAAGGATATTTTAGTAGTAACTTTTTTTTAACGGAAATTAATTGAACTTTAACGAAAAATAAAAAAATAAAGTGTCATGTACTCAAATATGCTAGGGTAGGAAAGTGTATATTTTAACATAAGAGAGTAGGTCAATATAATATTTGCATATTTCATGGGAAGAAAGTATAATTTACTCTTTTTTAAATCAAATGTGAAACAATTAAATTTATACTATCTAGTAACATATTTTTTAGCAAATTAAATGGAACCAAAATTTACTATTGGCTGTGTTGAAATGGACAAGTTAAGAAACTGTTTGATCGTTTTATAATGTGTAGAGAAAAACATGGCGTTGATTACTTCCCCCCCGGGGATCCAGACATATGTTAAATATACACTACTACAGAATTTTTGTTTTAAATCAGTTAAAAACAACTTTTTAAATCAATTCATGAACCATTTTAGATATAGCCGGTATAGAAAGTGAGATATTTTTAAACAAATTTTGAACCGATTTAAAAAGTCTTTAGAGGAACTGAGTTAAACAGTGTAAGCTTCAGCCATTGAGTGTCGTCGACAAAAACCATGAGAGAAGTGATGTAATGCTTATTCTAATCAAGCCAATTGCCACACTGCAGTGAAACCCACAACAAAACCAGAAACAAAAGTAGCCGCGTAGTGAATGAAATTCCCTAACTACACACCAAACGCCAACCATTAAAACAATCAAAAACCAGTCCAAATCTAATAACACAACCAAACAAAGTAAAAAACTTGTTGAATTTGGCACTGCACCTTCTCACTAATGGCACCCTGGACCATGACAGAATAGGTGTTGATGCTATATAAAAACAACATCTGGCGTTTGAACCTCGATGTCAAAGAATTGAATGTCTTGGTTCAACGCAGCTTCTAGATACTTGATTCTCATTTTGGCCGAGTGCCACTCCCCGCTCCACATCCAACACGAAATCCCTGCAACAACAACTCCAAACCCATCAAAATCCAAAGCCAAACAAACAAGATTGAAGCACATACACATGTTGATGTTTTGACACAATTCACTCACCTGCCCACGAAGATGCCCATATGGCAGCCCCCACCACCAAGAAGTAAAATGCATACTGCAAAAACATAACACAACTCACATTCACTCCAAAAGCCAAAAAAACACCGAACTCTTAATACTCTCAGGTTCTGTTTGTGATGTTTGTGAATTGTTACCTTCACTACTTCCTAAATTAGAGAGCAACCATGTTTTTAAAAGCAAAGAAAGAGAGGCAGAGAACAACCTTGTTTTTAAAAGTCTTTTTAAATCGGTTGCATGAGGTTCTCATGCAACCGATTTAAAAAGTTTTTCACTTATTTATAAAAATATCATCGCATTTTTACTTTTTAAATCAGTTCTATTTGTAACCGATTTAAAAAGTTTTTAAATCAGTTACGAGTAAAACCAATTTAAAAAATAATTTTTTAAATTAGTTCCCATGTAATTGATTTAAAAAGCTTTTTACTTATTTACAAAAATACCACCGTGTTTTTGTTTAGATTGGGCCCTAAAAAAAATAAAATTAAAATTCTTGTTGTAAAATGTGTTTTGTAGTAGTGATATTAAAAATGGCTTCATGTAAGTTATATATATAGTTCATATTTGTTTTATAGTTAAAAAAATAAATTTTTACATTTTCAATGAAAAATACATTTTATTATAAATTAATTTCATTAAAATTAATTCTTCTAAGGATTAGATATGGTTCTAATTCTCATAATATATCCGTCTTTTGCTTTAGTCTTTATAAAATTTTTCATATAGTTTGGTCTCTATAAAATTTTATTTTATAGTTTTAGTTCTTAATAGTGTTTTTTAAATCCTTATAAAATTGTAAACTTTTGATATTAGTCCTTTTTATATTAGAAGATATTCATTTTAGTTCTTATTAATGAAGAAACATTATGCCTATTCTCCAATAGCTGGTTACTATGTCATTAATAAATAATAACAAAGCTAAAACTATAAAATAAAATTTTATAAAGACCAAAATCATATTTTTTTATAAAAATTAAAACCATAAAATGAATATATTACAAAAATTAAAAGAATATTTAAGTCATCTTCTACTTTATAAATCAAACAGTCACATTGTGTATTTTCATCGTATATATAATAGTATAATACTCAAAACCAGTGGCGGCTGTACATATGTATCTAGTGCTCAGTTTCTAACAGTTAATTCTTTCAATGCCTTCGAGAACGTCAGAGTCCAACAGAACTCATAATTCATAACCTGGATAAAAATAACCCCTCTTGAAACTTTGGACTTGACTCAAGCTTGAACCTATAATTCACAAACAGTAATAGTAACTCCCTACTGACACCATAAATCTGTATATTTTATGCAGAGCCAGCATCCCCCACTACCCAATTTGAGCATTCATATCTAAAATTATTGGCTGACATGTAGAGACATGTTGATGTTTATGGAAAGCACTGAAGAACTTGTTATTTCCTTTCTTTAATTAAAAAATTAAATATATTTACTTTTAAAATTTAAATTCATATTTGAAACACAACTTGTGCTAAATTTATTTTTAATACTAGAAAGAAAATCTTGATGTGTTATACTTGCCTTTGCATCCACTAGGTTTGTTCGCGCATGCATGTGTGTATATAGTATTGTTTTTCTTAATTATATTCTTTTTATCCTAGCTATAAGAAAATTGAAAAAATTATAAAAGAAAAGGCTTGAATGAATCATTACAATTAGGTACTTGTGCTCATCATCACCTAACTTATATTATTTTAAAACGTCAGTGTTCCATTAGAGAGCACATGGGAGCTCGAATCCTATTAGATACGTGTTTTTTTTTTTTTTTTTTTTGTGTATTATTTTAAAAACCATAGTTGATAAAGATTAGAGAAATTCTATGGCTTGAAATCTAGGCAAAAGACGGGAATTAAATATATTAGCTCATTTTTTTTATAATGACTTCAATTGAACAACAACAATAATAATAAAGTTAAAGCTACTTAGTTGGAAGGATAAAACAAGACCAAAGAAAAAAGAGAAAGAGATCAACAAATTTGATTCCAGAATAACACTTGAGCTATCTCTTATTTTTATTCAAGACTATATATATTTTTCATGGGAGATAATACTAATCCAATAAGAAATATTTATAGCATAGTAAAATTAGTTTTTTGAGTGGAGTTTATATATATATATATATATATATATATATATATATATATATATATATATATATATATATATATATATATTAAATTGAAGACCGTAAAAGAAATAAAGAATCAAGTACGTACTATTTTGTCAGTTGCCTTTTCTTATTGCCGAATTTTTTAGTTGATAATATATATAACAAATGGAAAATCAAACCTAAATCTTCTGTAAACAACAGAGACTCACGTATTAGTAATAATAAAGCGTGTTCTTTTTTTTTTTTTTTTTCTGGACAACCAGTAACAACGTGTGTTCAAGTGTGGTACTTGCTTTAAAAGTTACCGATATTTTAATCCAAATTAAGAGTACCTATGGCAGGAGAGTTCCACTAGTTATGTGATACGCATTTTCGCAGAAATATACCAGATATTCGAATTTAGGGCTTCGTTTTCAAAGTCTCACTTTCGTAGTGGCTAACCTAATTTTTGTGCCAATAAGAACATCTCATTATCTGACCTAACTTTTCATGCTTTTGAAATTTGAAATTTCGAACGTAAAAATATTACTTTGTATCAACACCTTTTACTAATGTTCATATTAAATATGAGTTTAATAACTATGTATTATCAGTGTAAAAAATTTTACACTTTCAACTAATCAGAAATCATTGTAGGTATAATTTTTAACATAGTTATTGTAAAAGTCAACAAACTTATCATACATGGTAGTTTGTGATTGGATAACAGTATAAACTTAGTGCATACTGCATAGCCAATTTTCTCATTAAATATTTTTATAATATATATTATGCAAAGCTCCAATTGGAATATTACAAGATTATACAAATATTTAAACATTTTTACAAAATCTTCAATAAATTATTGCCATAACAGTTTGTATTATTTTAATTTCTTAAATATCAAAATCTTACTTCGTTGAAACTGTAAAATCGTTATTTTAATTTCTAAGTTACTTTTAATATTATTCTTAGAATTAGTTTTATTTCAGTAATTATGTTGAATTTTAATATAAATTTTAATTATGCAAATTATTTAAGTGAAACTCTAATTTTAATTGAAGAAAAGTAATAAAAAACACCTAAAAATACAAAGAATTATAAGCATTTCTCGATAGAAAATTAAATCACTTTGCGTCGGATATATAATAATAAATAAAAAGTATTAAGAAATGTTTTCAAAAAAGGACCATAATTTAAAATACTTATTCAATAAAGGCTATCAACAAACAAAAAGTACAAAAAAGAAGGTAAAGAGATTTGTAATTATACTATACTGTAAAAAAAAAAAGTAATTAATTTATTAAACACACACTTGGTTATTTGTACGAAATAAAAACAATAAATATAAATCAAGACATCTTATTTGAATAGTTAAGATTAAAAGATATATATATATATATATATATATATATATATAGAGAGAGAGAGAGAGAGAGAGAGAGAGAGAGAGAGAGAGAGATCAAATGACACTAGTGTAATTTACACAAACTATTATACCATTCAATAACTTGATATGGAATGTGATTTTTATCGATTTAACTGTTGAATTATAATTTCATACTATCAAGATTGTTTGTGTCAAATTTTGTCAAAATTGAATAATAATAAGAATGTGATCAAATGACTTATGTTTTACTATAGTTTGAAAAGTATATATTATGTCCATTTTGATCTATATGAATAAGGTATCAAATAATTTTGGATTAATATAAAATTTTGTACATATAATCTATGTTAAAGGAACTTTCAATCCAACGGTGGGTTCTGAGATAAAATTATCCAATTTAAAATTAGTAAATGGTGTAATAGTTGATGTAAGTTACACTGGTGTCATTTTTGATCCCTCCCACACACACACACACACACACATATATTGTAAATAAACATGTAATTGCTAACTAATTTTTAATCTTCATCTATGTATGTATATGGTCCAAATTTAGTAGATTGAGTAGATATACCCAAAATCATAATGGTGAACATTGAAATGTACTTCATCATCCTTTGAAATATTCGAAAGATACTACACCCTCCATTTCAAATTCATTGACATTTTAGCATTCAAAAATATTTTCATATTGATTGATGTTTTCAACTTTCACTTTTCAATGAAATATTAACACTTTTATTTCAATTTTGTCCTCAAATAAATACTATTGTCTTGGAATACTTAATAATGCATTTATAGAAATTAAGAAGTAGTAAAAATATTTTAGTAAAACTGTTCCACTAACTAAGTTATTTATTACTTTTTTTAATCGGTATGAAAAAATCTTAAACGTCAATCAATTTGAAATGGAGGGAGAATAAATTAAAGTTTACATTTTTCAAAATTTCCTATAGAATAAGGAGGCTTTTTGTGATGGAAACTAGGTTTCTGAAAATGATGAGGTATGTTTTACTAGTAGTATGTCTTTACTCTAGGTGGAAATTTGCGTTACATGTTCTACCATGGAATATAAATTTATTGCTGTTGAGTTAGTACGTAGGTCAAAAAAATCATGGTTGAGAAGCTTATTGGTTGATTTTATAGGAAAAACCTATATCACTTGTATCACTATACAGCATGTCTGTGATTCATAAGTTGCAATTGGAGTAACTAATAACAATGCATACAATGGAAATAGAAGACATGTGTTAGACATATGTTATTAGACAATTGATTAAAAATGGTGTAATTTCCCAGGAGTATGTAAAAGGTGAAAAAAATTTAACTGATCTTCTTATCAAAGGATTACCCATGAAAACAATTTTGGTTTCATCCAAGGTGATGAGACTTAAGCATTGAGGATAAAGAAAACAAGGTGGGAACCTATTTGTTGATTAAATGAAGTTATGTGAATACTTGTATGCATTACATTTCCATCCCTATAGCGCATGGCAAAGCTTTTGATAATAGATACATAGTCCTTAGTGGTAGTACTATTAATTGACTATTGAGATGTGCTTGACATATTTACAAATAGTTGTCGTGAGGTTGAGCTACAAGCACATAATAAATACATAACCTTTTGTTTGAGTGGTGCTAGAGAAAAACATTTGATGTATTTGCTTGTGTGAGTGAGAGGGTAAAAATTGCTTTCTATAAAAGGTTTAGGCAATCTTTCTAAAGATACTCATGAGAATCCCAAAATGTATAAGAATAACTTTCAAAGTATGAAATGATTAAATTTTGTCATTATTGATAATCTTTATTGGGTGTTGATTATTTTTAATCATGGAGTCTTTATAATTTAAAGGTATAGTGTATGTTGGGAGATCTCAACTTAGTCTATTAAGTTTAAGAGAAATTCATTTTTTGGATTAAGTACATTTTGTGTTAATTCAATCTTCTATGACATTAACACTTAAGTACAAATTTTTTTTCCTTAAAAAATCATTTTTCTTAACCTTCACTTACTTACCATTGGTGGAGCATTATTGGAATAACGACAAGTCAAGTGACCTTTCTTTTATGTCCCACATTGTTCATTTTGGATCGAGTCTAGTCTATATATAATTATATATAATGAATGAAGGCATGGTCCTATTGGTTCAAACACAAACTTGCGCATCCCTAGGCTTGATGTGGGCATGGCTCGCATAGGTGTAGTTTTTGTTGAAAATACGGAGTTTATAAATTATCAATGTTTTAGTTACCCGTTATTTTGATTTTTACCATTAGGAACATGCGATAATACGCATTTAATAAGAATTATATGATGTGTTAGGAATTCCAGCAAACTTGTGACCCTAGCCGTAGGAGAAATTATTAGGTAGTTTCTAACTATTATGTATTTATGGTCTCGATCAATTTTTATGTGACACATATTTAAGTTTTTTAATTTATGAAAAAGAATTAATAACACTTAATTATGTGTCATATAGAAATTAGTCAGGGACTATATGATTTCGGATCACTTAATAATTTTTCGTAGATATAGGTACCTTTTTTATTTCTTTTCTGCCTATGCCCCCTCTTTTGGTTTTTTTGTTATAAAAATAACATAAAACTATAAAATATCTAGAAGTAGAGAAGACATAGAATAGAGAGAACAAGAGAATGGAGAGAATAAGGAGTTTCTTATCATATTTCCAGTAATGAAGTAGCCTATTTATAAGTACAAACTGTAACTGAACGGTTACAAATGGTTTAATAGTATTAAGGCAAAATATAAATAGTCATAATTTACAATGAATATGGACAGCCACTATTAAATATTCATAACACTCTCCCTTGAATGTCCATTATTTGAGAATGTGCCTCGTTAAAACCTTACTAGGAAAAATCCTATGAGACAAAAACCTAGTGAAGGAAAAAGAGTACATCATTCTTTAATAAGTTGTCATATACTGCCTCATTAAAAACCTTGCCAGGAAAACCCAATGGGACAAAACCATGACGAAGGGAAAAAGAATGCAGAACATATTTATTTTTACCCCTCATGCAAATAATCATCTTTAAGACAGTGAAGGCCAATCTTTTGTATTTGTTACTCAAAATTTTGCTCGCTTATTTTGGTTTGTTTCACAGATCTCCAAAAAATTATTGTATCATTGTATGCAAACAAATATCTTGTTTGTGATATCGTTATGAGGATTTGACAAATAACCTCTAAGATAATGAAGTATATGCTTAACTTTATTCCAATATCTTCATGCAAGTGAGGAATTATATCTTGCTAGTAAATTCACAACAAATGATATAGTAGGACATGTATAATTAGCAAGATATATTAGTGCTTCGATAGCACTAATATATGGTACTTCAAGACCAAGTAATTCGATAGAACTAATGTACGGCACTTTAGGACAAAGTAATTCTCCATCACTTTCTCAAGGTTTAAAAGCATCTTTGTTCACTCAAGAGACCTTACAAACTTTAGAGTACACAACAAATGTGATATGTCTATATTGAACCTTTTAAGCACCTTGCTATATAAGCTTCTTGACACACAAGAATTTCATTCTTTAAATATTCAATTTGCAATCCTAGGCAAAACTTTATCTTTTATAAGTCATTCATCTCAAATTTTTCTTTAAGTAATCCATAGTTTTTGGAAGCTCTTCATGAGTTTTGATAATAATTACATCATCCACATAAATATCAATTATGAAAAATTCATTTCCAAATATTTTCTTAAAAATACATGAACAAATGGGATCCTTTTTATATCATTATTTTATCAAATACTCACTGAGATGATCATACCATATACGTTCATATCATTTTAGTCAATAAAGAGACTTATTAATTTTCATTGAGTAATCTTCTCAAGAACCTGTACTGCTGGGCAAATTAAATCCTTTAGGGAGTTTTATATAAATGTTATTATCAAGACAATCATACATATATAGGCTGTAACAACATCCATCAAATGTAAATTGATCCTTTCATGCGCATCCAAACTGATTAAGTATTGAAAAATATTTACACTCACTACAAGTGAGTATGTCTCTTTAAAATCAATGTTAGGTCTTTGCAAAAATCTTTGAGCAACAACTCATGCTTTATATCTCATAATTTCACCACAAAAACTCATTTGTATCCAATTTGTTTTACATCTTCAGGTGTATAAACCACAAGTCCAAAAATCTAACTAGTTTTACATCTTCAAGTGTACAAACTTCAGGTCCAAAAGTCTAATTAGTTTTACATTTTTGGTAAGGACTATAGGTCCAACAACCTTTCGCGTGGCAAGCGAGTTTAATTTTGCCTCAGTTGAATCTTTCTACATTAGCCAATCATTCTTTGTCGAAAATCCTTGATAGACTTTGGATCTTGATCCTCATTATCATTAATTACATTTACCGCTACAATATTTGCAAACGCATTGTCAACGTTGACTTTATTTTGGTTCCATTATATTCCATTCATGACATACTTTGAGATCTCTTTATTTTCACTAATTTAAGGTACCTGAGTTCTTTTGGAACTAAAATATTAATCATGTTAGAAGAATCTTTTGAAATTTCCATATCTTCAATTTGGCCATCTTGCCTTTTAGTTCCTTTTTTTATTTGAGGATTTTTATCTTTGGAACCAACGAGTCTATAACGCTTCATGCGTGTTTGAGACTCGTTTTTACAATATTAATTATCCAATAGGGATATCAATTTTTATTGGAGCATTAGCAGTTAGTAAATGAATTATCTTTTGAACTTCTGGTTCACATTATTTTGTTTGAGGATCAAGATGATAATTCATTCTAACTAATCTCCTTTTCCAACTGCTTATTCTCTCCCCCCTAATATTGGAAAAAATTATTCAAATGACAATCAATAGATTGAGCTGTAAATAAATCTTTTGTTGATATTCAACATATTTTATTATAGATGGAGATTCATACCCAACATATATTCCCAACCTTCTTTGGGGACTTATCTTAGGGTGTTGTGGTGCAATAATTGAAAAACATACAACAAATCTATAAACTTAAATGGGAAATATTAGGTTGCTTACCAAAAATCAATTGCAAAAGGGAAGACTTATGATAACTTGTTGGCATGATGTGAATCAATATCATAATATGTAAGATTGCATGTCCCTAAATATAAATTGGAAGTTTTGATCTCTTGAGTAATGGTCTTGCAATCAATTTCAAGTCCATTTTGTGTATATGAACATATGCTACAGGATGTTCAATATCAATTCTAATAGGCATATTAAAAGCTTTATATGTAAAGTCACCAACATTATCAATATGTATTTTCTTAATTAGATAATCAAAGTAATCTCGCAAACGCCTGGTTGCAAGTTGACAACAAACAAATATGTGACCATTTAGTTGATGTATCAATTAAAACCATAAAATATCTAAATGGTTCACATGGTGGGTGTATTGGTTCACAAACATCACCCTATATACATTCTAAAAATGTGAGAGATTCATTCTCAATTTTGTTGATGATGATCAAATTATCAACTTTTCATGGGACCAAATAGTACATAAGAATTTATTAAATTGAAGAATCTTCTAAGTCTTCAATAGGTGTTCCCATAAATTTTCAAATATTCTTCGCATCATAATAGATCCAGGATGGCCTTAACCGGTTATGCCAAATAATAAACTTATTTAGATTTGTAAACTTCTGGTTTACAACATTATGTGTTTTAATTTGTACTAATATATGTGTAGTACAAACCAGATGAAAAATGTGTAATTTTTCGTATACATTTCGTGGTCTAAGACACATGATATAAAAACATTTCTCACATTTGAAACTTAATAAGTGTCTATAAAATTTAGAAGAATATAATACAATAACATATTCCTTTAAATAAAAATACATTAGCTCTTCCGAAGCCTTTATAATACTAGATATAGTATTAACATTAACTTATTGCATTACTAAATAAGGAAAATATATATTTGTTCAATTTTGAAAAGTTGTTACACTATCAACAAAATACATATATTCATTATTGATTTTAATATCAACATTCATTCTTCATAAAAACAAGGAACATAAATAATCAATATGAGAAAATCTAATTAAATTATAATCAATTCAAAATTGAAACCGTTTACTATTTAACAACTATTGAATTATAATTTTTAATTAATTTGAAACATTCAAATTATGAATAATAATATCTAATAAAAACTTTACTGTTGACAATAATGATTAAAACTCATAAATTAAAAATTAATTATTTAAATAAATAATGCATATGTGGCTACATTCACTTTTGGGAATAGAGTAATGCCAATCGGACGAGTCTCATGATTTTTCATCAAGCTCATTAGTTTTTCTAACTGAACTCAAAATATTTCTTAAATCATTTGTCTCAATATTGCTGTTACAGGAGCACATTAAATGCATAAAGAATATTTTTCTAACATATCTTTTAACGACATTTCTTTTCACACAATTTCAAATCAAGAAATGATCAATTCTAAAAATGACGTCTCTCTTAGTATATCTTCAGACACCAATTTAATCTCCAATTTCACACTAATTTTATGCTATAAAGGTATACATAATCTTTGGAAGACTAACATGATGTCTATATATCATTAGGGGCTCAATTTGAGTATTTGCTTTATTTTATTTCAACCCTTTTAATCAAGGTAATATACTGGTAATTGAATCCTTGGTGGTATCATATCCTATTAAAATTGCTTCATGTGAAAACATATCCTGACATATTTTTTTTCTTTTCCTTAGAGAAGGAGAACACAAGAAAATAATAGTCACAAGAAAATTATTAATATATAACAACATATATGACAATCAAAATTAATAATCAATACAAATTAAATATAACGCAATAATTGATAATGATTGATAATCAATGCAAATTAAATAAATGATACGTTACAATATAACATAATATTATAATCAATTAACATAATATTACAATTAATTAATTAAATATAAACTAATTTAAAACATTAGTTTACAACAACCAAATAATTAGTACTCAAAACATTGAACAAGGCTTATTGTAAACATACAATATATTGGCATACTACATATGGCTAAAGCATACAAAAGTATCATATTTTTGAGATCGGCGCAATGATACTAAGATTATATAGGTTGTAACTTGGTGTAGACTTATGATGAAAATCTTTATTATATAATATTCTTTCCATAATTAGATAAAAATCTTAATAATAATGTAATGATAAGCATTGTAAGGGGAGGACAATTTAAGAAAAATAATAAACATAATAATTGAGTTCGAGCAAACATTTGGTGCTCTAACCAATATTGAATGATCAAACTGAATATTTTCATCATTTTTATTATTTTGTCCATTTTTTTTCACTTTTTATATTACTTTTCCCCTTCTGGTGAAAACAAAAAATCTTTCTTCATCACTTTTAGCATTTTTTTTTTTACTTATAGTGAGAAAAAAATATATTATTTTTTCCTTTTCACTTTTTGCATTGTTTGCTCACTTCTAGTGAGAAAAAACATTGTTAACATTTCATATTATTTGATAGTATCTTCTAGACCCATTACAAAAATATTCTTAAAATTTCTTTATTTGATAGTGTCTTCAGGACACATCGCATCTAAATGAATTTTACATTCACATAAATAATATAACAATATATTAATTAAACATATAATACAAATAACATAACTACAGAGAAAGAAGCTGACCTTGAAATGTGAAATCGAAAATATGATTTTTTTTCCCCAATAGAATCCTTTACATGGATTTTTCTTGCAACTTGCAATGCCAAGAGTGAATATAACTAAGAGAGGAAAGACAATTATGTTGATAACGTGTTATAAAAATAACATAAAACTATAAAATATCTAGAAGTAGAGAAGACATAGAATAGAGAGAACAAGAGAATGCGGAGAATAGGGAGTTCCTTATCATATTTTCAGTAATGAAGTAGCCTATTTATCGGTACAAACTGTAATTGAACGATTACAAATGGTTTAATAGTATTAAGGCGAAATATAAATAGTTATAATTTACAATGAATATGGACAGCCACTATTAAATATTTATAACATTTTTTTTCTCTCTCTCTCTTTTATTTGTTAGGCATAAATTGTGAGGCTCCAATGTGTTTGGCCTTGAATGTACAGTGCAATCATTTTGTTGCAACCTTGAGGCAAAAATCTAGATTATAGTCTATAGATTACGTCGAAGGTCTTTTGCTTTAAGGATAGTTGTTCTGGCTGCAACACAACAATTTTCTCGTGTTTTGTCTAACAATATTTATCAATCTATTTCTTAAATTATGTACTGTTATCCTTATGATTATTTATCTCAAATTTTTTATTATTTGACATTCAAATTTATTTAATATATTAGTTACTATTTACTTGTATTTAAATAACATATCATATGTTAAAGTAATGTAATGAAGCATTAATTAATTTTAAAATTATATGAGTTTTTATAAAATTCATCTACTTTATAAAAAGTTAAAATCTGCAGGTTGATAGAAAATTTACTTTTATGAAAAATTATTAAGAATATAATTTTGTCTTTTCTCATACTCTTCGCAAGGAAATACTTTTGTAGATTTCCTAACCAACAATAGTTTAGATCTAAATTATCGTCTTCACGAGATTGCGTCTCCAGATAGAAATTTATCTAGACTACTGTATGCTGATTTTAGTGGGGTTTCCTTACCCCAAATATTTTATTTGATGTATTTCTTTTAATTTTTTGGCCCCCCTTTGATTTATAAGAAAAAAAAAAACTCATTACCTGAGGTCGACTTTTTAACGAATTCACGCAATTAAAAAATCAGAACCATTGAATTAAAATTGTACAACTTATATTTATTTCAATAAATCATATTTAAAACACGTATTCCAGATTTGAACGGTCCAATTTTTATTTAATAATTATAATTATTTTTTTTAGGTTCAAAATACTGGATTTTATTACAAACAGTAATTACAATTAGTTGACTGCGTGAATGTGTGCAAAATCCAACTGCACAAAATCTGGTTCACTTTAATTGTATGCTTTATACTTCACTAATTGTTATACAATGTATTGTTAAAGGGTAAAATGTGTCAAGAAATGTATAACTAACTAGTGGTATAAACACCCTTAATTGTTGTAGTATTGGAAAATTTTAAGAAACTTTAATTAAAATTTGAGCAAGTTTGTTTTCGAAATTAATATAGCACGTGTGTAAAGTGTCAGAGTAGGTCTAAAAATGAATGCGTAAATATTAATATCACCTTTTTTTTTTTTTTTGAAAAACCGACTTATTTTAGAAAATAAAATATCTTTTACAGGAAGAAACAATTTTCATATGTACCCGTGTTTAAGTCACACTTCCATTTCCGTTTGTGCGGTCGTCCTACTCTTACTTCCACTTCAATTTTCATTCAGCTATCAGAACTATATATGCATGACATTGGTTAACACATTCTCACTTGTCACAAAAATCTCCCAAGTGCAGCATGCGTTTATTAATTATTTGCTTGCTTCCTAGTTTCTCATGCGTTGCTCCTTCACTGCCTCAGAATTCGTGTCTGAATCTTATTTACCTTACCCTTTTCACTTCTTTATCAGTACATCACTTTAATGTAACTGCAATCTCTTCTTCTGAAAATAATATATAGTTTTGATATTTGATTAAAGCACCATTTCTCTTTTCATGTAATGTCCAACTCATCACAAGTGTTTTAAACCATTCCCATCATGGTTTCAGTCATCATGGAGTCTCGTTAATCTTGCCACATAAATCCATCTGAGTCTAACTTCTTCATATTTAACCGCTCTGTTTGTGTTCTGTTTTGTTTTGCCCGTTCTTCTCAAGCGTTTCTGAGTTGTAACTAATGCAGTTTGCAATGATGGGTTTCTGTTAATTTGGTTGGATTGTTCTCCAAGGCTACCTTTAGAGCTTAAATTCAGTTTGAATGTGACAAGCGTGTCGTACTGTCATGTAACTGGAATACTGCAGGTCTGCTTCTATTGGGGTTGTTCACGTTTGGTCTCGCAGAATGATGATACATGGAAGGTTTCTCGGATAATATTGTGAGAGAGGTTTTGGATCTTGGCTTTGTCTGGGTTTAACTCTACTCTTCATTTTCACTTATGGAGAGTTTATTTTTATTCATTTTCTAACTCATTCTTTGGTCAGTCATAGCAATACATCCAAAACATTCTTCATTGTTATTACAAATGTGAATTCATCATCTGGATTCGTTAATTCGTTTTCCGGCATGATGTGCTACTACATCCAACGTATGAACATCCATCCATTTTTTCTTGCTTTCCTATCTAGGAAGATTATGACATGTAGGTTTCCCCGCTCCCTGCTCAAAGTTTTGTTATAGATACTTTTGCTAAGCAACTTTAATCACTATTTGCCTATAGAGTCCCTTGAAGTGATTCACCATCTTCCACTCACACCTTCATTTTCTATAAACCAAAACTTAGACCAGTATTCATCCCCTGATATTCGAGACCTTCATGGAAGAAACATTTGTTCCCTTACGCGGGATCAAGAATGACCTCAAAGGAAGACTCGTGTGCTACAAACAAGATTGGACTAGTGGATTCCAGGCAGGCATCAGGTTTGTGGTATAAATTTTCTCATTCTGATATTACAATCTGACTAGCTGCCTCAAGTTTGGAACCAAAAGCCACTCCCCTCCCCCTCTTCCAAAAAATAACAATAATGATACATAACTATTGCAAATGGCACTACAAATTAAAGTTTGGCTCATGAAACTGAGAAGAAGAATTGTCAAAGATTTAACTTTGATGTTGTGTGATATAGGATCCTTGCCCCAACTACATATATATTTTTCGCTTCTGCAATTCCAGTTATCTCTTTTGGGGAGCAACTGGAGAGAAATACAGGTACAATACTTTTCTGGTTCAGTGTCCTGTTTGGTATTTTGGTGGTTTTTGATAAGAAATGCTTCATTGGTTATATTCTATAGATGGAACTCTAACTGCAGTACAGACACTTGCATCAACTGCAGTCTGTGGCATTATCCATTCAATCTTAGGAGGGCAGCCCTCCTCATACTAGGTGTAGCTGAGCCAACAGTTCTGATGTACACATTCCTGTACAACTTTGCAAAGGATAGAAAGGATTTGGGGCACAAACTTTTCCTGCCTTGGACTGGATGGTATCTCTTGATTTCCTTGAGTGGTTATTTATTGAAAGGAAATTACTGTTAACTTGAAGAAAATTTCTCCACGTTTTGATTTTTAGGGTGTGTGTTTGGACCGCCCTGTTGCTGTTCTTGCTGGCCATTCTTGGTGCATGCTCCATAATCAACAGATTCACACGCCTTGCAGGCGAACTGTTTGGTCTGCTAATTGCAATGCTATTTATGCAGCAGGCTATAAGGGTGAGTATGCACCAACAATCATGAACAATATTTCTTAAGTAATACGAAAATTGGATATTTGGATCATATATTATATATAGGTGTTCTTTATTTACAATTACCAAAATTAAAACTCCTGTTTAATAATAAGGACAGTAATCTCCATCTTAAAGGGACTCGTGGAAGAGTTCGGTGTGCACCAGTCACAGAGAGAAGGTACCAATCAGATTGCACTTCAATCCTCTTGGCTGTTTGGCAATGGAATGTTTGCTTTGGTTTTGTCATTTGGCCTTCTGTTTACTGCATTAAGAAGCCGTAAGGCTAGATCCTGGCGTTATGGGACAGGTATTGATTGGTTATACTTCTGAATCCTGATGTAATGATTTATTAGGGAATTTGATGCATTACAAGATATACTACAGGTTTGTTGTGACTTAGATAAACCACCTTTGTCTCCTTAGGGCCTAGCTCTTCAGTCTATTTTCATTTTTTTACATTAATTCAAAATTGCCTATCTGCTGATTAGTTTTTGCAATAGAAGTTGCTTGTCTGATCGACATTATCATTCTAAATTCTAATAAATATGATTATGTTATAGGATGGTTGCGGGGATTTGTAGCTGATTATGGAGTCCCACTAATGGTTCTTGGGTGGACTGCTGTGTCTTACATACCAGTCAATAAGGTTCCAAGGGGAATCCCAAGGCGACTTTTCAGTCCAAATCCATGGTCTCCCGGAGCATACTCAAATTGGACTGTAATTAAGGTCTCTGATTATTTAATGTGGATATTATTCTCACAGTAGACAATAGATAGGGTCACTTTAGGGGAAGCCAAATTCTAGCTTTTTCCCCTGAAAAGCATAGTTCTTTGCTCATTTTTCTTGTATTTTGCAGGAAATGTGGAATGTGCCTCCTATCTATATTATTGGAGCATTCATACCGGCAACTATGATTGCTGTGCTTTACTACTTTGATCACAGTGTTGCATCACAACTTGCCCAGCAGAAGGAGTTCAATCTAAGAAAACCCTCATCATATCATTATGACCTCCTCCTCTTGGGCTTCTTGGTATGTTATTTCTATGAAATACTTTGGAAATTCATATGCAATGCCAGTGAATGCCAATAGTGAGCCTTTTGTATAGACATCTAGCAAATAGTTTCCTTTTAAAATCTTATTCATGTTGTTTGCCAGACCATATTGTGTGGACTTATTGGAATCCCTCCGTCCAACGGTGTGATTCCTCAATCTCCAATGCATACTAAAAGCTTAGCTACTCTAAAACATCAGGTAATATGATTTTCTTACCTTTGACATTTCCATAGCTCAACTCTTAATCATGAACCCTTATTTCCTGCTAATTTCTTTGTTTATTTTGGTGTAGTTTTTTTTTTTTTTTTTGCAGAGTTACCAGAATCTAACCATATCTTTCATTCAGATTTGTGGTTTTATAACTGTCTTGGATACTGATCTGATTATGCATGATGCTAATGAAAAGTAACTATCAGTTCATTCTGAAACTATAGCTATCTTACCCTTTCCCTTTCATTATCTCCTCTTGCAGTATTCCTGTCTGTCATCATTTCACTAGTTTTTCTATACGCACACAAACTTGTATAGCCCATTTTGCTAAGTTTTGCTTCTTTATAGCTAAGCTAATTGACAATCATTGCTATTTGTTTGTTTGGAATAGCTCTTGCGTAATAAGCTTGTAGCTGCTGCACGAAAAAGCATGCAGAAAAATATGAACCTGAGTCAGTTATATCAAAGAATGCAAGAGGCATATGATCAAATGCAGACTCCATTAGCCCACCAAATACCACCTGCCTTGGTAAGTATAATCCTATGATGTCCAATTGACTTGAAATTTGTGATCTCTGTCTTCTTTATCCTATATTTTGTTCTTCAAGCAGGGGCTAAAGGAGATGAAGGAATCCACAATCCAACTGGCTTCAGGTCATGGATACATTGATGCCCCTGTTGATGAGACTGTTTTCGATGTGGATAAGGATATTGATGACCTTTTACCGGTTGAAGTTAAAGAACAGCGCCTCAGCAATCTGCTGCAGGCTTTGATGGTTGGGGCTTGTGTTGCTGCTATGCCTCTTTTGAAGAAGATACCAACTTCAGTGCTTTGGGGTTACTTTGCTTTCATGGCAATTGAAAGCTTGCCTGGAAATCAGCTTTGGGAGAGAATATTATATCTTTTCACTGCTCCAAGTCGAAGGTACAAGTATATCTATGCTCATAGTCAATTTTATCATTTCCATTGTCCTAGGATTCATGGATTTAAATAGTGTCAAAAAATTTCTTCCTGCATCAACTTCCTACTTTTAGTGCATAAGAAGCATGTATTTTTGTCATTTTTTAGAATTCCACCATCTGTTTATTTAATTTTTACTCAAATATTCGTGGGAAGTTGTTGACTTGTTGGGATTGTGCTTATTCCTAGAATCCTTCAACATATCCATGTTAAGATTAACATGTGTTTGCATGTTCATCCTTAGCATTATCATTACATTTTATAAGGTTGAAGATGGTGATTCCTTTTTCTGTTGTCTCTTTACTAGGGTGCTGAAGAAACACCATGCGACCTTTGTTGAGACCGTGCCCTTCAAAACGGTCGCCATGTTTACCTTATTCCAGACAGCTTATTTGCTTCTCTGCTTTGGTCTAACCTGGATACCAATTGCTGGGGTCCTTTTCCCATTGTTAATCATGCTTCTTATCCCAGTACGCCAATATTTCCTTCCCAAGTTTTTTAAAGGAGCCCATCTTCAAGAGTTGGATGCTGCTGCATACGAGGAAGCACCTGCTATTAGTTTCAACTTGTCATTCGATGTAGGTAGTTTGAACCATTATCAAATTAGTATAAGAAGTCTTTCTTGAATTCGTTACATTCATAATTGAGAATGCATAAAACATGCTCTAATTTAATCCTTATAATTAGGTTTATGCAAGGATTGATTTTCTTTTTCAAACATGATCATTTTCTGACTTGCAAATGGCTTTCTTTGAGCTATATTTGGATTGGTGGTAGAGAATGAAATAAAATGGATTGAAATATAATGAAATGGGATGGATTAGAATGGAATAGAATAAAAATATCATTCCATTATTTAGATATTTTATAATGGAATGGAACAAAGATTTATTCCATTGTTTGAAAAAAGAACTAAATGAAATGAGTTATAATTTTTTTATTTTCATATTATTCTTATTTTAAATATATTATCCTTAAGAGACTAATGATTAAAATAAAATTTATAAAGATAAAAAAGTCATTTTATAATTTAAAAACTTTGTTCCATCAAGCGCACTCCAAATTTGGAAGGAAAAAATTAGAGTTAAATGATGAAATGGAATAGATCATGATCTACCTTCTTTCATTATGTTCCATTCCTATTTTTACAAACCAAACAGTAGAATAAGTTCCCCTCCCACTCCATTCCACCCTTTGGGTGGAGTACAATCTCAGCCAGCTTAGATCACAAAATATTCATATTCTGCCTGGCATTATATTACATATATATCTGTCAAAGCTCTTATTCACAGATTAATGTTTGTACACCTCACAGGATTCAAGTAGTCAGGCAACAACAGTCAATATTAATAGTGGGGAAATTCTTGACGAAATTATTACAAGGAGTCGTGGAGAGATCTGCCTCAATCAAAAATCAAGGAGTTCAACTCCAACATCATTTGGAGATACTATACCTCCTTATGGAAATATCTCAAAGGATTCACAGCTCTCAAGTAACTCAATTGAGAGGGGAAAGCAGCCTAGGATCAATCCTGAGGGAGATCAAGTTCAAGATAACTAGTAGTCCACAGCCATAATTTCTTGGACAAGATTCCAATGGTTCATCTTCAAGCTAATATTGTATCCTAAAGTCTGATGAAAATAGTTTTAAGTAGTGCGCTAGAGGTCATAAGCTTGAGTTATGTAACGAAGTCATCTTATAGATGTTTGTCTGTGACTCTTCTTCCTTTCAATCTTTTACCATATTGAATACATTATTCCTTAATACAAAATGAGCTGGGGTATTTTCAAGTGATGGATAGATGGTAGTGGATCTAACTGTCTTAGGTTTATTTATATGTAGTTTATATGTAAACCGCAAAAAAAAAGCAATGAAGGGATTTGTAAACAAAGATTCTGATAAATATTTATGTTACTGTCTTTGGCTAAATAAAGCATTGCATAAATGTGTAGTTAGTTGGCTGTGAATCATAAACCTTGCCTTTCAGCTGATTTGTTGCCAAATTTACTGCATGTGTTTTGTAACATATATTAAAAGGTTTAATTATAAATTTGGTCCTTACACTTACATCATTTTTCATTTTAGTCCTTACATGAAAAAACTATAGTTTAGTCTTCATAAGTTTACAAATGGGTCCCCACTGTTTACTAAAGTATGATGGAGTTAATAGCATTTTTTCATGTAGGGACCAAAATGAATAATGTGTCATGCGTAGGAACTAAAATGTAGAGCTTTTTACATGGAGGGACCGAAATGAAGTGTAATTCTTTTTCATGTAGGGATTAAAATAAAAAACAATGTCAAGTATAGAGACCAAATTCAACTCCGTTCTGATTTCAACAAATGGCAGGAATATGATTTGTAAAATGTAGGGTATTTTCATATAGGGACTAAAATGAAAAAAGGTTTCAAGTGTAGAGATGAAGTTTATAATTAAACCTATGTAAAACTATAAAACCAAATTGCAGACAACGTTTAAATTTTAAATGGCTTCAAGCAATTTGCTTACTTTTTGTTTTTCCATTAATCCATTCATCATTGTGGTAAAGGGCTGATGTAAGGAATTGTTAGTGCATAATTTCAAGCATGCATTTATTCATTTTTTCACTGTAGCTTACTTTAAAAAGAAATAGGGTGACTTTGATGTCTATATAATGTGAGAGATTTTTAAAATAAATGAAAGGTTGTATCCTTTCATGAAATTATGTTTCTATTTATGTGACTCTTTACCAAAAGTCATGAGATGTATCTCTTTGAATGTTAAATTTCTTCACTAAAAGACATGAAATGGTCTATAAATAGAACCAATCTACATGCAGAAAACAACAACAACAAAACATAGAATTCATCAAATTAATTTTTTGCATTCAAATTATTTCTTTCTTCCCTTGTGTGCAAAGAAAATTAAGGAAATTATTATTTTGTAAACTATCATTGGCAATACACTTGACGTGGGTGTGCAAACCAATCAAGAAATTCTATTGTATCTTGAAGGAGATTTGTCAAGACACCCTATTGCATTCAATTTCTATAGAAATTGGTAGGGACGAATCAAACCTAAAAGTTAGTGATTACACATGCCTTGGAGACTTGTGCTTTTCCTCTTTTTTCTTGCAAAACCATCACCACCAGTTGCACCAACATATAATACTATTTATGCTAAATCTTATCTGAAGAAGTGCTGATTTCAACCTAGTAACAATGAAAGCATGCGCAAGAGTAAGACTATGATATGTACGACGTGCTTTTAGCTAGGCGTTTGCTTTTTCCTTGTTGGAAAACTGTAGTGTTGACAGCATGAGTTTCAAGTTCGTAATTCAAGTGAACCTCTGGTCCTACATCTTCATCCAACTCATCCTCAATTAAGCCTTTCTCTTAATAAGCACTAAGCAAGCAGTCCTTTCAAAGCTGTAGACAGACTTGCATCTCGTTCTGCTTTTCAGTAATGGCTAGAGTACGTTAAATGAAGAGTTAATATACGCACCTATTTTTGTTTGCATTCGTTGGCCCATATGGTTAGAGATATCCGTAATCATGGATAACTGTATCTGCAGTTGTGTTATGGCCACATGAGGTTAACGAACTTAATGGCTAGAAGAGTAATGGGCTAGGTTCATTACAAATCTACTAGATACCGAACTGGATTCTTTAGTGTTTAATATTATTATCTTTGGGTTGGTGGGTGTCCCTGACGCAAGTGATTTTATCTCTCACTTGTGTTCGTATATTGTGATCATGTTGGACAGCAAGTGATTATCCTCAAAATAGATATTTCATAAATCAACTTTATGATCATCTCTACCGTACCGATTGGTCCTTTTACTTTTCTTAGCCTAATGTGAAATTTGAATATCTTTCATTTTATGGTCTAAGACCACCACGTGTCAATGATTTTGGCCAATTTTTATATGACAAGTAATCAAGTTTTTTAATTTACAAGAAAGAATTAATAAAACTCAGTTATATGTCACATAGTAATTGGTTGGAATCATGGATACGTGATGATTTCAAACCATACAATAATTTCTCTCTTTTCAATGCCTTCTGACGGTGAATTATGATCACTATGGTTGTCTACTTGTAAAAGATGTGTTTTCTTGGAGATACTGCAAAAGATTGTTTCCACGAAGGAGATGAGGAATCGTGGCGCTCTTGGGGACCCATGACATGATCCATCCAGTTAGATATGGAACATAACTTAGTGGAAATCAAACTCTCGTTGCACTGTCTTTGATACGCACTACTATCACCATTATCAAAGATACTGAAATTGTATTGTATCAAATTGTAATGGTATCATTACTCAGAATGAAGAGACTAGGGAGCTCAATGAAGTGATATATATGGATGCAGTTGGAATATGTTGTGATCACTTTCCTATAAAGTAGTTATGAAATTGTCAATTAAAAATTAGAACTTCTGACACGTTTTAGACAATACATTTATTTTGGGTACAATTGGAGCAGTTCAGAAGGATAGGGGCAAAAGTACTGCAAACTCCAACCAAGCCAAAACTTAAGAATAAACATGAAAATTACAACCGTAACTAGGCATAAAAAACAGAAACATAGAACTCAACATAAAAAAACAGAAGCATAAAAGTTATAGGAAAATGATGAATGGACACCTATGAGCTAGACACCTAGATAGAGATAGAAAAGAGAATAGTATAGATATGATAAATGATATGATGTGACAAGAAAAAGGATATAAAAAGATATGAAGAATATTAAGTGATAGAAGTCTCAAAAGAGTTTAACTATTTTGTTATTTGTCTTTTAAGTTGTTTTTGTTTTGGATCTTGTTGGACTTTTTGTAGACCTTTTTATGTATTTAAGTGTTGCTTAATTAGGTGTCAAGTGAATCTTAATTAATTTTAGTTTCTAGCTTATATTTTAGTTTTATTTGTATTGGGTATTTTAGTTTGTTTGGGCTTTTATTAGTTTGATTAAACCTTTTGTTAGTGATAGTATAAATAGGTCTATAGGACATCTTGTAATGAACTTTTGGCATTTGTGAATGTGATTGACTTTGTGCTAATTGAGTGAGCATTGCTCCTGTTGGTTCTTGCTTAAAACCTTTAAATTCTTATCAAAGAATTTTATTTTTGTGACGAATCTTTCTCGACTTATCAATTTCCGGATTGTGGCATCGTTCTTATCCATTTCTTATCCTTCCTTTCCGCTTTTCTTTTCTTCAATTTTAGTTTTAATCTTAATACTTTTGGTGCTGAATTTTGTGATCCACTTTGGAGATTCATCATTTGGTATCAGAGCCAAATTCAACACCAATTCTGGTGCGTATCCGCTGGGCGGTCTCGGTAACCCGCTGGGCGGGTGCGCTGATTTCGTAGTTCAAGTTCTGATTCGTGTTCGTGTGCGCTGGGCGGCTTCCCTAGCCACTGGGCGGGTGCGACGTCGAAGTTGCGAATCCAACAAATTTGTGAGTTTTCTTGCATAATTCTTGTGTCTTATTGTTTTTTGTTATGTTCATTTAGTCTTATTTGAGTTGATCTCTTCTTAATTCATCTAATTTTGTGTCAATTCTATATAGTTTTGTTCTTGGTGTTCTTGTTTTGTTTTTGTTAGATCTAGATTTTGATTCATCTAGATTTATGTTTGTTCATGTTTTTGTGTTAAATCCATACTTGATTTGTGTTATTTTACATATAAACACTTAAATGTTGGTGGAAAATACTTGATTGGAGGTTTAAATTTGATTTTGGGAGTTCTAAATTTTGAAATTAAAGAAGAACACTCATAGTATTCTTGAGGTGTTCTTGGTTATTTTTGTGGTAGAACACTTCTTTGATTCATTAGAATTTTGTTTGGAAAGAGTTGGAGCGTTTTTGCAAATAAAAAAAAATTGAAGGTCTAAAAAAATATATTTAAGGACCAATTGACAAGTTATAGGGGCAAAAGTGAAAATATAAAAAATTTAGGAATCCAAGTGCAATTATAAAAAGTTTGAGGGCCAAATTGTAAAAAAAAATTATAAAAAAAAAATGCCCAAATTATAAAAGAAAACTTACCCTCTTTGGTGAACCAACTCTCATAGTAATATTAATTTTCTTTTATATAGTTTTGACTTCATTTTGGTAGAGAGAATACACTTGTTCTTCATTTTTTTTTTTCCTAGGTTGTTCTTTATCTTTGTCCTTGAGTCTTTTTTTTGTCTTACTTGACATTCTTTTGAGTAAACTTTCATTTCATTTTAGCTTTCATTGTTTGTCTTTAAAATTTCCTTAGTTTTGTCTAGAATATTTTTATTCTTGGCCTCTTAAGTTGAGCTTGAAATTCGTGACATATTTCACATTGAATATTTTTTTTATTTGAATTTGGAGGTTCTTTGTAAGAGCTAAAGAGGAACAAGAGTAGAAAAAGGCAAATGTGCACATTATAGAAAAAGGCTCTAAAGAGAGAAACACGAGTGAATTTTGAGTGTAAACACTTAGTTGAGTGGCAAGGTCCAATTTTTCTATTATTTACACTAACCTTTTTTTGTAGGTATGGAGGGTGTGAAGAAGAAAATTCCTAGATTTCAGGGTAGCTGTGATCCGGAGATGTATCTTGAATGGGAGTTGAAAGTGGAGCAAGTCTTTGCTTGCTTTGATTATAGTGATGAAAAGAAGATTAAATTGGTTTCATTTAAATTTGAAGGATATGCATTGGTATGGTGGAATCAAATGAAAAAAGACATTGATTGAGGAAGAAGACCAATGATCTATACTTGGCAAGACATGAAAAAGTTGTTGAGAGGTAGGTTTGTGCCCTCTCCTTATGAGAGAGACCTTCTAGACAAGTTACAAAGACTTACTTAAGAAAGCAAGAGTGTTGATGAATATTACAAAGAAATGAAAATGGCTATGATGAGAGCCAATGTGCAAGAAAAGGGTGAAACCACCATAGCAAGGTTCTTATTTGGGCTTAATAGAGACATCCAAATGAAGTTGCAACACTATGAGTGCTTGGAGGACCTAGTGCACCATGCCAACAAGGTGGAGAAATAACTTGAGAGGAAGCATTCCTACGAGACCTATCACTATGATTCTTCTAGTGGTAAGGACAAGTCCAAGAAGGAGGGATCTTCCTCACCTAAGCAACAAGGTTTAAAGTCTCCAAGTGGTAAACATGTTCCTAACCCTTGTACTCTTTCTACTTCTAAAAGTAGTTCAACTAAATGTTTTAAATGCTTGGGTAAAAGACATATTGCATTACATTGTCCAAACAAGACAACCATGGTCTTGAGGGACAAAGGAGTTGTCACTAGTGAGTTATCTTCTACTAGCTTATCTAATACCTCTAGTGATAATTATAGTGGATGTGGTATTAAACCTCTAGATGGGGAATTGATGATGTGTAGAAGGTTGTTGGGTATTCAATGTAAGGATAATGATAGGGTTCAAGTGGAAAACATATTTCAAACTAGATGCATGGTTTTAGAAAATTTGTGCTCTTTGATTATTGATGGGGGTAGTTGTATTAATGTGGCTAGTACTAGGTTAGTTAGCAAACTAAACCTTAAAACCACCCCACACCCTAAACCTTATTGTTTGAAATGGCTAGGTGATGAAGGAGAGTTGGTTGTTGATCAACAAGTGTTGGTGAGTTTTATAATTGGAAAATATAAAGATGATGTGTTGTGTGATGTAGTTTCCATGGAAGTTAGACATATTTTGTTAGGTAGGCCTTGGCAAGTTGAAAGAAATGTAACTCACCAAGAGAAGACTAATAAGATAACTTTTGTACATGAAGGTCATAAGATCAAACTTGCATCACTTTCACCTAAGGAAGTAAGTGAAGATCAAATTAAGTTGAGAAAGAAGATAGAACAAGAAAGAAAAAAGGTGAAAGAAAAAGAGATGAGAGAAAAGGAAATGAGAGAAAAAGAGATGGAGGGAAGGAAATGATTGAAAAAAAGAGTGAAAAAGAGAGAGCAAAAGATAAAGAAAGATATAATTATTCTTGTTTTTACTTTGACTCTTTGTTTATTTAGGAAGATTCTCTTGTGAAAGGACTTGAAGAAAAGCTTCCTAAGGAATAATGCAAAGATTTATACTCTAACCCCTTGTTTGGAAGTGATGTTTCTCTTGTACAAGAAAGTGAAGAGGAGTCCTTAAAGGAGGAGTGCAAAACTCTTATTCTTTCTTGTAAATTTGATTGTGCATCTCACCATATTAATTCTTTTGTTTTGATTCCTAGGAAAGAATTATACATAAAAGATCAATGGACAAGGCAATTTGAAAAAGAGGTGGATTCACACGAGCAACAAGACAACCATTGGGAGAAGAATATTTTGACTTACACCATCTCTAAACCTTATGTTTTATATGATGTGCAACAACATGTGTTAACTCTTGATACTTATGATTTGTTTGATACTTGTGATTTGCATGATGTATATGAGTTGCATAATCTTGTTGTAGGTAATGGTGCAAAGTCCTTGAGACTTGAGAATGATACACATCATTTGGAATTGTATGGTTGCCTTGAAACTTCTTCCTTGTGTGTTGTTATTTGTGAAAATGAGTTTTGTAGGCATAGAGCATATGTGCTTAAGGATGAACCATTTTGTGTGCCTATCATGTCGTTATATGGTCTCTTTATTAGAGAACTCATGTTGAGAGTTTAAAATGGCATGTAGTTCATGGTTTGTCTAACCTTTTGTTCATTCTTATTTCTTCTTGGATGTATTTCATTTTAGTGTTGTTTGATGGTTTCCTTGTACTCGTATTTGATCCGAGAGGATAGATATATAAGTACATAAATAATAAGAGATTTTCTCTTTTAAGGGATTTAAGTCTGCATAAATATAGGATTTCTTATTCTATTGAAAACTAATATTTGCTTTGTTTTTCCATGTAGGAATAAAGGAGCTAAATTCGTGGACGAATTTCTTCTAAGAAAGAGGGAATGATAGAGGTCTCGAAGAGACTTAGCTATCTTGTTATTTGTCTTTTAGGTTGTTTTTGTTTTGGGCCTTGTTGAGCTTTTTGTAGACCTTTTTATACACCTAAGTGTTGCTTAATTAGGTGCCAAGTGAACCTTAGTTAATTTTAGTTTCTAGCTTATGCTTTAGTTTTATTTGTATTGGGCCTTTTAGTTTGTTTGGGTCTTTATTAGTTTGATTGGGCCTTTTGTTAGTGATAGTATAAATAGGCCTATAGGACATCTTGTAATGAACTTTTGGCGTTTGTGAATGTGATTGGCTTTGTGCTAACTGAGTGAGCATTGCTCCTATTGGTTCTTGCTTAAAACCTTTAGATTCTTATCAAAGAATTCTATTCTTTGTGGCGAATCCTCCTTGACTTATCAATCTTCGGATTGTGGCATCGTTCTTATCCATTTCTTATCCTTTCCGCTTTTTCTTTCCTTCAATTTTAGTTTCGATCTTAATACTTTTGGTGTTGAATTTTGTGATCCACTTTGGGGATTCGTCATTAAGTGTATTCACTATAAAGATATTCATGTATAATTCGAAGTTGTAACAAGAAGAAAAAGAAAACAAACCTTTCCTTTTATCCAAATGATAGAAATTATTGATTTTTTAAAGTTTTCTTCCCCACTACTTTCTTTTCTTAACCTATAGAGTTAGAGGGAAGGAAATATTTAGACCAAAAATATGAAGAATAACAATAATAATAGTTTAGAGCTGGAGAAATAAAAACTCATAGGTTGATAGGCATACTAGTTCATTCACTCAATTTTTTTATAACTATGTTATAGGTACGAAGTATCTACAGATTTTGTCAATGATTAATCTTTGCCTAGGAACCTAATTGACTACCTTTAATAGGATCTTTCCATCAATCACTTTTTTTCATTCACAAGACTCAAACTTGAGAACTTACTTAAGGGATTTGAGTCCAGTAACACTCGGACCAATGATATATTAGTGATCATGCACTCAATTGGTAGAGAGAGTAAAAAAGCTCAAAATAATTTAAAATATATGTTTTAGGCCTGTATTAAACCCATCTTAATCCAGAACAACCAAACAAAGCATATATGTTCGCCCAAAGACTACAAAGCCCAATTATTCATTTCTTGACTTTAGCCCACATTCTTTATTACTCGAGAATCTTCTTGACTCTATACAAAAGCTTGTACATATGCAAGACATTGGATTATGACCCTAAAACGTTAGCAACGAATAACTGCAAATCAAGAGATTCAATGCAAAGACGCTCCTCACACACCATCACACAGGAAACATCATTCTATCTTAAATAAAGCCATATAAATAAGCCTAGCAAAGCACAAGGTACACACTCTAATTCTCATTTATTTTACCATCTCTTACAAACATTGATTTCGGCATCAAAGTCCTTGCAAGTGACTACACCAAAATTTAGTTCAAAGAAGACCATAAGAGATATTAGACTCTAACTCAAATATTCCTTTTCTTGACCATCCATTCAAATTGTATTATATAAATCATCTGTTAAATTATATGGTTGAAATTTGTCATCTTTCACCTGATACTCTCTCTTTCTATCTATCTATACATGAAGTCTATTAAATGAGAACTCTTTATTTTGAGAATTGAGAACTATATATATTAACCATTAGATCATATTTGAATGGTCAAAATTAAAAGAAAAATGCACATGACTTTTAAATGATATGTGACCCCTAACTAACTTTTAATCTTAGTCTTCTGTCTATGATTATACGAGCTAGACTTATAGTTCTCATTTCTCATAATAAGAAGAATAACCCTTACTAAAGTTATTACTTTTGCACTCTCTCTCTCTCTCTCTCTCTACACACACACACACACACACACACACAAAATTTTATTAATCTAACCATTAAATTAAAAGTTCTTATTGAGTAGATCAAGTTATAAATTTTTTTTAAATTTTAAAACTATTTGATACTTGATTAAATAAATTTAACTTAATGTATAAAATTTTTATAATATACCTTTTTAAAAATACAAGAAAATGTTAAGATTATATAATTACAAATGTTTGATTTATTTAAAATTTGGTATGTATGTTAATTAAGTTAATATTAAAATATTCAACAATTGGATTAGCAAATTTTAATATATTAAAAAAATTAAAGTTATTGAAAAAAATAACTTTATCCAAAACTATTCCTAAAGTACACACCCCCCCTACCCACCTCCACCCCCTTATAGTGAGAGAGAGAGAAAAAGAAAGAAAGAAATGGTTATAATGATAGATAAGAATATTAGAGGAATTTATTTAAGTAAAATAGATAATTTACTATACATATATATGTATTTTATCACAATTTTATTGTTTCAAATTCGTAATTATGATTCTTCACTTTCTGAATTTGAATATTCTTATATTAATAAATAACATGACAATGTCATGTCATAAAAGCTAAAATATAACAGAAATATAAAGCCTATATAAATAAGGATATGTGTTCGACTTTAACTACTACATGTTACTACTAAAGTGGGGAGAGATGATATTACAGATACATCAACATCGTTAGAGAAAATAGGTGGTACCACATATACAAACACTAATAGTCAAGTCAATTTTAAACAAAGTAATGGCTAGTTATGTTAGAAAGAACGCATTTAAAGGAGGGGTTGTGGTTGTATTTATAGGCATGGAGCGATGGCGTGTTTGGTGGTTAAGTGGTATCACTCTATCACATATCGTCAGAGGAGTGGTTGAGGAAAAAGCTTACATTAGGTGCTTCTCATGCAAAACCTATACTTGTGTCACAAATACTTGAGTGATTTTAGGGATTGAGCATTTAATTCGTTTTCGGGCAAGTGAGTGAAGGACATCATGTGACATACCGACTGAGGTTAAGCCACTTTCTAACCTATGTTCCAGTAGTTAACAGTTTGGTCAAGTGGCTAGGTTGCAGACCTCTAAGTCAACTGAAGTGGTAGGGTTGCTTAGTTCTTGCAATCCGATTGACATGGTCGATGGAGTGAGCTATACCAGTAAGGTTACCTGGGTGTAAGTCTCGTCCAAATCAATTTCCATCTAAGCTAGCTACTTAGGTGAGTCGAGGACATAACTTAAAGGTAGATGGAGCCGTTGTGCTAATTCAGGTATCGTCGTTTTAGTTTCCACACCTTTTGGTTTTTTGTAGTCTTCCCTGGGTTGGGCCCATTTAGGTCTAGTCCAAACGTATGAAGGGGCGCCATGTGTTGGTCATTTGGCGTGTCTATGATTGATCATTTTCAAATTTAGTTCTATAAATAAACGGAGAAGGCATCATTTTTGTGTTTCTTTTTTTATTTCTTTCATGTTTCATTTCCTTTCTTCTTCTTTTCTGCATTGCCTTGGTGTGTTATGATGCTTTTGTTTGTCAAGTTCAAGGCTTGTCAACCTTTTCCTTCCACTCTCTTTGCCACGTATACTTTCCTCACTTTTTTTTACTTTTCTTCATTACCATTGTTGTCAGGGTTTGAGGGATTGTCTTGGGAGTAATGGCATTTCTCTTTTCTTCTCGTTTTGCTCAAAAGGGGTTGTTGTTCATAACAATCTATGTTGCCCTCTTAGTGGAGACCTTCGTCTATAGATGTGGTCTTTGCATCAAAGGGGTGTCAAGATCTATCCTTTTTGTCCCTACAACTATTTAACCAATGACGATACTTAAACAAGTTTTGCCTAGAGGTTTGTTGTCGATTTTAGAGGAGTTCCTTCAGGAAGGCATCCTCCCTTTTCACAGAGGGAGTAAGGTGGCTCTTCGATGATCTGGGTGAGGCCTATAAGGTTTGCCCCTTGATTATTGTTTAGTTTTTCGTTCAAAGTGGCATTTAGAGCAACTTAGAAGTACCTTGGCATCCCAATAGGGGTGAACTATAAGTTAGAATGACGTAGATACCTTTTGGAATCGACATAACTAATCTAATGTTCTTATTTATAATAGTGTTATAGGGTACTAACTAATTGCATAATTAATCTCAACCTTTGATAATTCTCTAATCAATGTCATTTGTTGATATTAATTGTAACATATGTGATTCCCCCTCCTTCAAGCTAATAAGTAGTATTACCACAATCATCTAAAGAAAAAAAAAATAGAAACATATACAAATAGCAAACAAGAATTGTTGAGACTAGAGCTGTCAATTTATTCCTAAGCTCCAGGGCCAACCCACCCCATCTCCTATGATAACCCTATCATTTTTGGGCCAATGAATGAGAAGGCTTAAAAAGCCCAATAAAAGAGGGTTAGCGACAAGGCTAAGGGGGCTTGGTCCACCACACACTCAAAACTCTATCAACCTTATTTTCTCTAATGTTGTTTTACAAAGTCTTTTGCATAGGTACTTGGTCACGAGGATACTTAAGACATAAGAGAAGCTACTTCGTCACTAACACTGACACTTGTCACTTCTTGTTCCTGTGAAAAATATACTTTTCTGCTCGTTTATGATATTTTAAAATTATTCACAGGCAACATTTATTATATATTATATTATGTAGAAGAATATTTTATCCATGCACATTATGTGAACATTTTTCTTCATTATTTAATAATAATAACATTTATTTCTTATATTTTTTATTTTAAGTTTAAATTTTACTTAAATTCAAAACAACTTGCGCAAGATAGGAAAACATTATTATAGTACAACATTATTAATATTACATTATGTTCACCCACATCCACACATTCTGTTTTCATAATATTAGTTATTTAATTTTATTAATTATAATATTAATTAGGTTGATATTATTTAACTTATTATCTATTTTAATTTTAGTAAACAAAGCACAATAATTTATTTTAAAAACAAAAAATATTTATTTAATTCATGAAATTTTATTTTATTTTTAAAATTTTACACATATCAAATAAGTCTTTTGAAGACTAAAAAGAATTTATTATATTATTATACTCGTGTAATGCGTATATGTATTATTTAGAGCTAAAGTATTAAGTTTAAGTTATAATTTTTTTGTACACATATTATTTGTCTATGAACGTGTTTCTGTGGGACTATTGCTAAAGTGAATGTCGATATTCTAAAAGGTCATTTTTCTTTCAACGTGGTTAAAAGTTTGGTGTATGCGTCGTTTAGGGATTTGGTGGTAAATATAGGTTCAGATCAATATATAGTCCGGGTATTTTTATATATTTAAATTAAAAATATTTTTAAATTATTATAATATTTGATTGGTTGAAATTATTAAATTAAATATTAATTGATTCTTTTTTTTTTCTTACCTAAAGTTAATCGTTCTCATTACCCCAAAAAAAAAACATTTAGTAAATATTAATTAATTAATTTAAATTGTTGCAGGAGATATTAATTGCTTGTTTTAAATATTAGTTTTGAATCTTTTGATTACCTTAGAACAGTTTTAAAACTATAATTAAAATATAAAATTATTTTGAAAAAAATAAAATAAATGTAATATTGTAACGTGACAAATTTTAAGTTAATGAAACTTTCTTTTATATAATATAATAGTATAATAGATTTATAATATTTTTAGAATTATAGTTTTTAAAAATATAATTAAAATATAAAATTATTTCAAGGAAAAATAATTGTAACATTGTAACATGGTATATTTTATTGTCAAGTAACTCAGAGAGAGAGAGAGAGAGAGAGAGAGAGAGAGAGAGAGAGAGAGAGAGAGAGAGAGAGAGAGAGAGAGAGAGGAGAGCGAGAGAGAGAGAGAGAGAGAGAGAGAGAGAGAGCGAGGACTAACCTAAGAAATTCATGTTATATATTTTTTAATATTTTCAAATATCATTCAAAGTGATTGTATATAAAAATAATTATATATTAACAATAATTATTAAAATCAATCACAATTAATTTGTTTTAAATTTTATTATACTCAAATCAATCAATGTTTTTATTATTATTAGCCTTATGAATAAATCATGATTAAATTATTACAATTTAAAAGAAATTTATATTAATCAAATTAATTTATATTCATTAAATTTAAATAATTTACATAACACATGTAAAATGGAAGGGGCAAAAGGTAATCAGGAATCACGTGCCTAGAACTATGAGTTAAGGTATGTTTAGATTGCCGTTTGAGATACTTCAAATAGACATTCTCACTTTTCCATACAATAAATATAGAGGTAACATTAGGCTGAGTAAATGCCCTTTCTAGTTGAGACAAACTTTTTTACAAGCATGCACTTTGTCATTAAGGTTTTGGTTGGTTTAATGTCAATTTCATGTTTATAAAGCTTTTGCGCAGTTGCACAGAAAATGCCTTGGTGACTTGCCATAACTTCAGTTTAAATATTATATAAATTGGACTGGTTAAATTAATTAAAAATATAGTAACTTCTATAAAACCATTCTTTGATAAGTAACTATAATAACTAAATTAGGTCTTGAAATACTTAAATAACTTTTCATTCGTTCATATGACTTGAAAAATCAATCATTAACAACATTCGGATTAGAATTAGGCTATGTTTGGCAAAATTAGCTAAAAAACTAGCTGAAAGTTGAAAAGCTAGTTGGAAACTGAAAAATTAGCTACTAGCTGAAAATTAGTAGTTGGTAACTGAAAGCTATTAAACTAGCTTTTAAAATTATAAGTGTTTGGTAAAATTATATTTTGAAGTAACTGATAAATATAAAATGAAAAAAAAATGGATACATTTGTATGGTATTTTTATATAAATATTAATTTGTTTTATTTATAAAAGTATATTTTGGGATATTTATAATTTTAGTTTTTTAATTAATTTTAAAATCTTGTAATTTTTTATTTATAGATCAATTATTTTAACTACATTTTTTAGTTAATTTTTTTTTCATATTGTGTATTCTATTATTAATCTTATACTATATCTTAAAATATTTTCAATCAACTTTAAAATAAAGCAAAAATAGCATACACTTAAGTAGATGTTATAATTTCATTGTGTTAATTAGTGTAATCATTAAATTAATAAAAGAAAAGAAACCAAATAAATAGTATAATATTAACTTATTTATAAAGGATAAAAATGAAACTTAATAAATATTTTAAGGGTAAAAAGGAAATAAATATAAAAAGCTAGAAGCTACTATTTTAAAAAATGCTACAAGCTACTAAAATAAGCTTGTTTACCAAACACTACTAATAAGGTCAAACAAGCTTTTCAGCTAGTACAAAAAGCTAGAAACTAGCTAAAATGCCTTATCAAACATAACCTTAGTTGTGAATAGTAAAATGAAGAAAAACATAAACAAAAGAAATCCCTGAGAGTAAATAGAATTATGTTCAATGTTCTCGAGAGATTGGAATAGAAATACCAATCATAAAATAAAACTTTATTGATTATCAAATAATTTTAACTTTAAATTTAAATATAGAAAACAAAGTAAAAGTAAAAAAATTAAAAATATAAAAAAATTCCTCAATCTAAAGAGTTTGATATGTTTATTTAATAAAGCTCATTTTTTAAGACCTAATTTAACTTTTTTTTTAAAAGCTTAAATTAACTTAAAAACTATTTAAATAGATCATGGGTTGATTTTAACCCTTAGGGTCCTATGGGCTTTTTTAGCCCTGACCCACATGGGTTAAGGTTGGGCAGGGTGAATCATTTTGACAGCTCTAGTTAAGACCCAAAGTATCCATTGTTGGTTTGAAGACAATCCAACAGGAAAAACCATAGTTGAAGGCCCAAATTGGCAATGGCAGAGGAGTTGCTTTCATCAGTGATGAACTCTTGTGATTTATTTGTTTCTTCTTCAACCTTCACTACTTGATCTTTGGTCCAGTTATTCCACCTAAAAACAAAATTAGAGGAACCACTAGATTTAATGTTTTCAATAGTGCCGAATTCAAGATCCAAGAATGGCAGCGTAACAACATTGTTGAAGGAGAGGAAAACATCGTCTTTAAGCTTGAAACACATAAAAAAATTAAAAAAGCTTATGCTAAGGTGCTTTGTGATGACAAACAAATGTTACAGTGCTTTTCCCTATGAATCTAATCATTGTAATGGTGGTGATAACTATCAATGTTGAGAGCAAGTGATGAAAGTCGACGTTCCATGGCAGTGCACAATATTAGTACTGTGTAAGTAATCAGAGGATGTATGGGATAGAAATCATAGGATAAGGCCAAGCGTATGTAGTTTGAGAGAGATGCAATCTTAGAAGGAATCATATTGATTTATTAAAAGATGGGAGTCCACTACATGATTCTCTTATTTATACTAGTGTTGTAGGGAACTAACTAGCTAACTACATAACCAATCTCAACCTTTTGTAACTCTCTAATCAATGTCATTTGTTGATACTAATGATGATATGTGTGATGCTTAACAAATAATTGTGAAGGTATGTTGAACTGTACATCAATGTTTTGGGCATTTCAACATTTTTTTTTTTTGGCATATTATACTAAATTTCAAAGTTTTGCAAATTGTATTTAGTTAAAGCTGGAAAAAGTGATAGTAATATTGGTAATACAACAATAGAAAAGGCAATGACAATATTTTTGGGTGGTAATGGATATGGTATGGTGAATTAGTGAACAACTATGATAGTGATAAATAATATAATTAGGAGAATAAGATCAATTTTGTGGTGTTAATAGGTGGGAAGTAATAATAATAATATGGTGCTAGTGGTTGAATAGTATAATTAATCTTATTACATTTTTTATGATTGGTATTTAATATTTTATTTTAGGAGTATGATTGTAAATTGCTAGGCAAAAACAATTTTGTTTTGAGAGATTTTGGCTTTTAACCATTTAGTTGAAAAGTTTGTCTTATGGGTTTACTAGTGTATTGAATTGTTAAAATTTCATCAAGGAAAAAAATGCATATATAATGTTTGTATAAAACAAACACATACACACACTATCACTTGGAATATTTTACACGGTTGTGCACACAAACAACAAGGACCACACATGGTCAAAGAGAGAAGCATAATTAGTAAATTCCTAAATAGAAATCACACACATGTGCAAACTAATATTGAGTATCATTAAGAAAAAAAAAAACACATGTGCAAAACAATATTAAGTGCCATTAAGAAAAAAAAAACACATTTTTGTACAGGGGCCATTTCTAGAAACACAATCAATCATAAAGTGAACCTATTTGCAAGGAAGGAATCACATGAAATTGAAACAACCATTATTAATGCCTTATATGTAAATAATAGTTCCTTCTCAACACATACCTCAACAGTGCCTTGTTAAAGTCTTAATTGTGTGTAAAGGAACAATAAAACCTAATATTCAATACTCACCTACCAAACAGTGACACTTACCTTTCTTCTCTCTTAGCATAAATACTACAACATTATAACATTTGGGATTAATGCATGTTAATAACCTTAACACGGATAGAACTAATGGAAGGAACTATTGATGCCTAATTAATAGAAAAAAAAATGATTGAATGCTAACTTGAGAGATGGAAGGACCTCTTGATATTGTGGGGGACATAATAATAGTGTAGAAATCTTGCTATATTTGGGGCTTTTTTAATCAAGGACCAAACTAAAGTGTTTGGGGCAATGTTTTTAAAACTATATTGGTCATTGAATTGGTAAGACATTAGTTTAAGGTTTAATGGTTGAATTAGATTAATAAAATAATAATAAAAGCAAATGATACATAAAATAATTTTAAAGAAACATAATATTATAAATTTACAACATTAAAGATTGAAAAACAAATACTATTTTATAGATTCTTAACATTCAAAGTATATACAAAAGTCCAAATCAAATATATCATAATATTTAAGTTTAAGTTTTGACAATGTGCAACAATGTCTGTTAACAATAATAAGTTCACATCTAGAATTAAAAAAATAATAAATATCGTAGGTTATTTTTCTTTATTTAAGAAAAAAATTAAAACAATGTAATATTAAACATTTTTTTCATCGACCCACTATGAATCAATTTTTTGTTGTTTTTGGCCATTTTTTTTACTGGATTTCTTTTTTTTTTTTTTTACTAATTTTCTCCAAGCCAATTTTGTGATTTATTTAGACTGGACACTAGATCGATTCATCAATTGAATTGACCAAATTGGTCCAATTTTTAAAACATAGATTCTTGAAGAAAAAGGATGAATTAATACATACATATGATAAAGAGAGAATGGTCCAAGAACAATTAACTTGATAGCTGGCACTTTGAGTATGTTTGACAAACATTTTAAGCTAGCTTTTAGCTCTTTTTACTGACTAAAAAATTTGTTTGATCATATTAATAATATTTAGTAAAAAGTTTATTTTATTAGTTTGTAGCATTTTGTGAGACATTACTTGAAGTAGTGATTTAGCTTTTAGCTACCTTCTAACTTCTTATATTTTATTTTATTTTACCCTTAAAATATTTATTAAATTTACTTTTTACATAAGATATTATTTTATTATTCTTCTTTGGTTTTTATGCTTCCACTCATCTACTATTATTTTATTTTTTGGATTTTTTTATATTACACAATTTATTTTAACTATTACATATTTACATTTTTATTTTAAAGTTATACTTCAAAATATTGATAATAAATTAGTATAACAATATTAATATGCAATGGTATTTAAAAGTACGTTATGATATTACCATAATAATTAACATAATGAAAGTATGATATCTAAGTGTGTTATTTTTTTATTTTATATTAAACTTAATTGAGAATATTTTAAAATATAATATATGATTAATAGTAAAATGCACCATATGAACAAAAAAATTAAATAATTGAAATTAAAAATTTTAATTAAATAATTGATTTTTAAATAAAAATTTTCAAGAGTTCAAAATTAATCAAAAAAACAAAAAATATAATTACCTAAAATATATTTCTATCCATAAAATTAAACTAGATTTTATATAAAAAAATTATATAAATTTGTCTATTTCTATCATTTTATATTTATTATCAACATATAATTTTACCAAAAACTTATAATTTAATAAATTAGCTTAATAATTTTTAGTTGCCAAATAGTTTTGAGTTTAATGACTATATACTATTAGTGTAAAAACTTTTTTATTATCAACTAATCAAAAATCATTGTTGGTATGACTTGTAAGGTAATTAATGTAAAAGTTAATAAACTTACTACACATAATATTTTGTAATTAAATGATCATGTAAAACTGTTTTAAACTGTCGGTGTATAACACATTTTCAAAAGTTTTTTAGCTTTTAGGAGTATTGATTAACAAACATTTGGAATTTTACACTTGGTGTCCACCTAGCATTCGTAGTTAACCATGTGTGTAAATATGGTTAACTTTACTTTACAAGTAGTTAAAATAAATGAATCTGATCATATATAATTATCGATGTGGTAAATATTAATCATTTTTAAGGCACAATTAATTACTATTAGATATTTCACTAATTTCATGACACTATTAACCACTCTTTAGGCAAAGTTAATCATAAATAGATATTTCAATAACATGATGACATTATTAACTACATTAATAATTGTATACATTACTTTCATTTACTCTTAACCACTTGCAAAACAAAATTAATCATATTTGCACATGTAATTAATTACATGTGATTGTCAATAATTTTATAACATTATTAACTACTTGTAAAGTAAAGTTAACTATCGTTATATATTTCAATAACCTCATGATACTATTAATTATATATTAATAATTGTATATAAATTATGTTATTTACTCTGAATCATTTATAAGACAAAATTAATCATATATATATAGAGAGAGAGAGAGAGTTTAATGGTTATGCACTGTTAATGTAAAAAAATTTATACTGTCAACTAATTAAAATTCACCGTTAGTATGACTTGTAAAGTATTTATTATAAAAGTCAACAAATTTATAGTAAATAGTTGTTTGTGATTAGATGTTAGTATAAAACTAAGTGCATGACATGTTTTTTCATATATATATATATATATATATATATACAATTGGATATCCACATTTTTAGGTGGAGTACCATGCTGTTTTCCTTATTATCTGTACTCGAAAAAGTTGTCTGTCGAGGAAATCAGTGGACAGAAAATATAGTAAGCTTGAGTAACACACAATCCATTCATGTAAAACGTGGTTGAATTTGGGTCAATAATTTAATGTACGGAGTGGCATTTGAGTTTGAGGCAGCGACATGATTTAAGTGTTGAATGGTGCAGAACATAACACAGAATTGCGTTGGCTCGAACACGATGATGAGGCCAAAGATAGTGTTGTTTGGAGATTCGATAACGGAGCAATCGATCCAAGTGAACGGATGGGGTGTTCCGCTTGCCAATGCCTATTCTCGCAGGGTAACCTTTTTTCCCCCCAAACACTCTCACATCAGATCCATTTTCCTTAAATTAATGATAAATCTCAAAACTAATGGCTTGTATTTTCAGGCTGATGTACTTGTTCGTGGTTATGATGGATACAACACTAGGTGGGCTATGTTCTTACTGCATCACCTTTTCCCGCTGGTATTTTATGCTGGCCTAAATCATTTTTTATTCTGATAGTCTGTGCACATTTGCCCCTGTTTTTTAGCCTCATATTTAATATTAAAAATAATGAGATAATATTTAAAATTAACCGGATCTCACTCATGTTAGACTAGGTTTTATATAACTTGAAGAGATCAAATACTTTTTTTTTTTAAATATAGTTCATAATTTTGCTTTTGCCAATAGGGTGTCTGCATAAAATTGAAGAATGTAAGGCCAACATTGCTTTGAACAAAAAATTGCATAAAGTTTTGTTTGTGCATTAAGGTCTTATTTGCATAAACTTTTCAATAAACACTTATAGGAAAATAAAATAAAAAAATAAAATGAATTAAGTTTCTTTCGTAAGTTAATTTACAAAAGCTTTTTCATTTAACTTTTCCAAAAGCCTATTTTAACTTTTGTATAAGTTAATTTTAACTTATGAAAAAAGCTTAATCATTTTTTTTGTCCTATAAGTACTTATTGAAAAGTTTATACAACCAGGACTTAAGTGTGATAGCCAGACTGGAAAACCAACTGTGGTTAGACTGATTCTCATATACTTACATAACAGTTTTGAAACAGTAAGGGACCAGACCGCCAGAGCCTGTGCCATATAGGGTCTTTTTTTCCTTTTTTTTTGGCAAATTACTCTATTAATCTTGAGTTCTGAGTGTTTAGTTGTTTGGATGGCTTCATTTTCAGAACTCAACTAAACCACCTCTTGCTACCACGATTTTCTTTGGCGCTAATGATGCAGCTTGGTTAGGAAGAACCAGTGAAAGGCTACACGTACCTATTGAAGAATTCAAAGAGAACCTCAGAAAAATTGTTCGACACTTAAAGGTTAAACTTTGTTGTTCAATATTTTTAGATTTAAACTTGATCAGTTTCTGAATTACTTGTTCAACATTTCAAATCCAATTTTTATGTGCATTATCTACAAATTTGTGCTCCCTTGTTTGGGTTTCCTATGATGCAGGATGATATATTTTAATAGGGGTATAACCTTGTTTTATATTTTCCAGCAAATGGCTGGCTGAACTACCTATCCAAGGCAAATATTTTTAATGATTCCTGGGCATGCTGACTCAAATGCTCTGCAATGGCCTGAAAAATATTAAAAATATCAAGATTGATTTGCTAGCTCAGTATTTTTTGGAGTCTAAAGTATTTTTATTTTACATATTGTAATGTTAAAATATTATTTTCGTTTGTTTGATATAGTCTTGATTGCCTAGGATGTTCACTGAACAAAATTTTGATTTCTTTTAAGCATTTCGTGCTATTATTCTCTAATCTTAATTGAATGATTCTGTTGATCTTCTATCTTGTGCTTTCAAAGGCACATGATTTCTTCTAGCTTTGTTGTTTTGCTTCTGGGTTAATTGCCGCATTAAGGAATAGCCTATTGTTGGTTGTTTTAGTACATTGTGTTGGTAAAAAAGCTGGGCATAACACGAATTTTACTCTCATACCATTAAGAGTATGTTTGGATAAAATAAACAACTTAATTGAGTACTTATTCAGTAAGCTATTATCACACGAGAGCTTATGTCATAAATTTTACTATGAAACTTATTGAAGTAAACTAAAAAGAGCTTATAGGAGTTATTAGCCATTTTCATAAGTCCAAATAAGCTCTGTAGAAGCTCTTCCATTTGCCTCCTAAGTGCTAAGTATATTATCTGTTGTTGATTGTAAGTGATAATTTGGTTTCAGGAATGCTCACCAACTATGCAAATTGTGCTTATTACTCCACCTCCATTTAGCGAGGAAGGACGCCTGGCTTATGCAATGTATTTATAAATTCCTCCTCTTGTTAGATTTTAGTATTCATAATCTGCCTTCCTTTATAGACACCATCTCACTGCACTATTATGTACTTCGCTACTCGTGACTTATCTCATCGATACCATCAAATGGAATTGTTCCTCCTGTTTGACCTATATGTTTTCTTTTTGGGTAAATTCCTGTTTTAGTCCCTGAGATTATAAGACGGGTTACTTTAATTCCCTACTTTACAAAACCCTCACTTTAGTCACTGATTTTATAAAACATTATTTACTTTAGTTCTTAATGTTAGTGGAAAATGATTAAAGTGAATGACATTTTGCACAATCAAGAACTGAAGTGATCAACGTTTACAATCTCAGGGACTAAAGTGGGGGTTTACTCCCTTTTTTTTTTAAAAGAAAAATGCAATAATTGCTACTTTCACCACAACCATTATAATTGCTATTATTAGCTCAACCATTGCATCCATCTTTTCCAAACCACCATTTGATTATTTATCCTCAACTCGTGTACATCTAAAGTCCATGACATCACTGTTGTACTCAATTGCTATACCACCCGCCCTCACAGTATGCTAGTGACTATCAGTATCTAATTGAGAAAAATTTTGCGGTAGCTGAACCTCCATTGATGTGTAATTATTCCTAATCTGGTTAAAGCTTCTGTATTTAAAACATTGTGCTTCGTTAGTGTTTCACATTATTGTTTTTGTATTCTCTGGTTATTTTTTTGGGTATTACACTTGCCAGTCCATGAAATTATAATTGTTCTGGCACAGCAAGAGAATGTTAGTTTACATTGGCTTCTAATTATTCAACAGTAGTTAACTTCATGTTTAAGATTTTTTGTTGGTTCTTGTAGATCCGTATATGGTGAGAATGCTTACAAATTGCCTGAAAAAACAAATGAAGTAACTGGTCAATATGCAAACGCGTGTGTTGAGGTAGCAAAGGAAATCGGCGTGTGGTATATCAATCTATGGTCCAAAATGCAAGAAACAGATGGCTGGCAAAATAAATTTTTGAGGTTTGTTACAACCTGGACTTGAGAAATATTGACTCTGACATAAGCGTGACCCTGTTTTCTTGTTAAACTTGAATGCATCATGGATTACATTTGACTAAGTCTAGTTATGATGTGATCCTGTTATCTTGTTAAGGGCATCACAGATTTACCTTTTTTTAGTCTAATAAGGACGCCATAAACTGCTTTCTTCTATTTATATATGAAAATTGAAAGTTTCAGAAGAGAGGAGTGGGGAATTTTAGGTTTGGATTTATTTTGTGTCTGACATTATTTCGGGGCTATTTAATTTTGAATATTCTAAATTCCCCTTCAATACCCTCATAATTACTTAATGAATAAAATATTCAACGCTTTTGATGTTTGTAACTATTAAATATATTTACTTTTTTCATCTAATACTTCTTTTCTAATATATTAAGAAGATATTGTACAAGGATATAACGTCATTCTTTATTTATGCATAGTTTATCAGTAGTAAAATCAACTCCGATGCCTTTTTTGAAATTTATGGGAGATTCCACCTGACGTTGATGTTTTCCTGTTTAAGTGATGGGTTGCACCTTACAACGGAAGGAAATACAATAGTCTACGAAGAAGTGGTAAAGGTGTTCAATGAAGCAGGGCTTTCTGCTGATAAAATGCCACTTGATTTCCCTCACCACTCCAAAATTGATTACAAACATCCTGAGAGAGCGTTCCAGCAGGATGTTTGTGATATCCCATTGTGATACGGCTTTGTTCTAGTCTTGCAATTTTATACTCTGTTCTATTTGGTGATCTATGATTTTCTTCCAGAACTATATTTGAGTTTAATGCTTTAATGAAACCATGGTGAATAATATTTTTCCTAATGACGTATGATTCTTGTAGTTGATCATATAATGTGATAAAACTATTGTTGTGATTTTTTAATGAAACTGCACTAGGTTTACTATTTCTGAGCTTATTTATACTATTAAGAAGCGTGCGAACATTTATGATTTATCTTTTGATATGGTATTTTTTTTGTGATTTCTTTTTCTTTGGTGTGATTTTGACGTGGTATTTCTGTATACTAGGAGTGTTAGTAACACATTTTTTAACACACTACTTTTAACACAATTTATTATTAGTTAAAATTTATTGAAAATTATAAAATTATGAGGAAGATTTATTAAACACGAAGTGAGATTTATAAAATTTTATGATTTTTAATAAATTTCAGTCAATAATTTATAGTGTATTGAAAAGGATGTTAGAAAGTGTGTTGTTAGTATTTTTCATTTGTACGTATATTAATTAATATTAATATTAATGCGCTGAACTTGTGGCTAACAAATTACTATCACGTCTAATTACTAATTGCTTTTCTTGAGGATTGCTAGCAGGCTTGGCCCTTGGCGATTTCATGCAAGCCGTGCCCTGCACCGATGGGTTGTAAAGCCCATCTTCCTTGACCTGATCTATTACGGTCTAGCGGAGCGGTCGGTGTGCAGATTTAAGGTTAATTTCTTTGTTCTACACGTTATATTTATAAAATATTACGCTCAACTTATTTACTATTCAAGTTAATTATATTAACTATTATTTAACAGTTTAACACTTTACTTGATTTTTTTTTTATTTTATATGGGAAACGATTAATTTTGATATTCTAATTAATTACTGTATAAATTTAGTTTAAACTATTCATAAGTTCATTCACCCAAAAAAATATCATAAACAAAAGTACTCATAACTTCTGCCTGGGCCAGAACAGATTTGGCTTTATTTTATTTGCGAAACGAGTGTTGATTTTAATCCTTAAACACAAGAAATATGGCCAGGTTAAATAAAAATTCACTTTAACTTACCCTATTGTCAATAAGGGTATCAAAATAGGCTAATCCATGTCGCCAATAGAGGTGTATAGGCTGAATGAGCTAATAAATCGAGACATGATGTGAATTAGATTTTGAAAACTCTACTTTACTCTTATTTTAGCTCACTTCAGCTGACCCATTTTTTTAATTATTTTTTTATGTTTTCATAATTTTCAAGCTCTTATTTATTTAGAAAAAATATTGATTTAAATATGCATATTGAAAATAATAAATAAAAAGTTTGTAGGTAAATATAAACGAGGGCAAAAACACAATATGATAAGAAAGGGATACTTTTACATAGATGTATGTGTTAATTATTATATTGTTAGTGTGGTATTTAAATAATTAAAAAGAAAAGGTGGGCACAATTGGTTGGATTAGGTTGACCAATTTCCAGTCTGCAATTTAATTAAAAATTTTTAAGAGTTTCTATCAAATATCTTTTAGAGCTATCAATAAATATTGGATAAACATTTTTTATTCATTATATCATATAAAGTCAAATAAAAATTATTAAAATGAGTTTAATGAATATACACTGTCAATTTTAATGTGATTATTAGGATGATTATTATTATAGTCAACAAATTTATCATATATGATAGTCTATGACTAGATAATAGTATAAAAAAACTTTATACCATTAATATATATACTTTTTTCTCTATTAAAATTATCACTATTATAGAAAATTAATTATCTTAATTATCCATAAAGAAATTTAATGAATACAAAAAATTAATTACTTTATTTCAACAAAAAATTACAAATATAAAAAGTTCACTTGCCGTGTGTTTGGATAGTGTAATTTAAGGGAGTAATATATTTTAAGTGGAGAATTAAAACACATCATTACAAAACATTTTGTTTAGATACTAAATATGTTGAATTTTAAAAATGAAGGAATTTTGTGAAGTATTTCTTTTAAAACTAAAATTGAAGAATTTGAAATAACACCTCAAAAGTAGGAATTCTAAATTTCTTGTCGTTCGGGCTCTCTCTTTTTCGCTTTACCCTTTGCTTGAAATACTTTTTTGTGCCTCTATATGTCCATTAATTAATTTGTCAGCTTCGTCTTCAATTCGATTTGAAATTTTTACTTCAACAGTACTAGTAAAACACGCATTTAGTGTAATATGAAAGTAAACAGGAAATATAAATATTTTAAAAAAATAAAAAATATCTAGCGACTTTCTTAATATTTCTGAATAATCTTAAAATTCTCTATATATAAACTAGTATTTTAATTTGTGCATTGCACAGAATAAATGTTTGTTTTATATAACTAAAATTTATAATAAATAAATACTTTTAAATATATAAATTACATTATAATTAAAATTTAAAATAAATTAATATTTTAAAACATATAAATTATATTTTAAATTTATGATAAATACTCTATATTGTGATATAATATTATTTTTAATTATTGATAACTTTTTAAAAAAATTGAAATTCAAGTTAAAACTAAAAATATTAAAAATAATAGATTGAAAGAGAGAAGAGGTTAAAAAAATCTCTAAAAAGGCTCCTCGTTGAAGAATGACAACTAAAAACGCTCTTGAATGGATATTATACGCATATTAGGAGTATATTTGAATTTTGAAGATAATATATATATATATATATATATATATATATATATATATATATATATATATATATTTGAAATTTGTTTTTGATACTCAGTTACAGCTTGTTAGATCGTTCAGTTGATATTAAAATCATAAGAGGATATACCAGATATATGTTAGAAAAGTGAAGTTTACCTCTTCATGAAAGGAGAGTTTCAAATGAAAGTAAATGTGAGGGAGAGTGGAGGTCTTGTGAAGCAAATAATTTTACACATTTATATTGAGAGAGGGATTATAATAACTATATTGAATGAGAGTGTTTTTAGGGACCATTCTTTAACAAGAGCGTTTTTAGTTTTTTTTTTTTTAATGAGAGCATTTTTAGAAATTTTTCTTACCCGCTCATATCTTTTAATCTATCATTTTTATTTTATTTATAAATTGCATTTTAATATTTTAAAAAAAATTATCAATAGTTAAAAATAATATTATATCACAATCTAAATCATTTATCATAAATCTATAATATAATTGATATGATAAAAAAATTTATTTATTACAAAATTTAATTATAATGTAATTTATATATTCAAAAGTATTTATCTGTTATAAATTTTAGTTATTTAGTTATATAAAATATAAAATTATCCTATGCATTACACATGTTAAAATACTAGTGATAATTATTTCCAAACACAAATTGAGGAATGATATTAAAACACTTTTTAACACATTTCTTGTAACACTATTTATTATTGGTTAAAATTTATTAAAAATAACAATATTATGAGTGGAACGAATTAATTAAATAAGAAGTAAGACCTAAAAAATTTAAAATTTTAACTATAATAATAAAGAGTGTATTAAAAGAATGTGTTAGATATGTTTTATTAACTTTTTATGGACAAATCAACTTTAATAACAAACACAATAGTAGAGATTAATTAATGCAATCTTAAGGGGGCGTTTGTTTAAAGGTATAAAATTGTATTTTCTAGGAATCACATTCTTAGGAATATTATGCTAGGAATATTATTTCTATGAACATGTTTGGTTGGCATTAGGTAATTTCAAAATAAAATAAAATAAAATTTATTTAAATAAAAATTAAAAATAAAAGTGAAAGAAGAAATGTGGAAGTGTGAAGTGTCAATAGGTAGTTATTGTAAAAACAAAAAAAAAAAAAAAAGCTTTCATTTCCATGAGAATGCAAGATATCTACCCTTTTGCATGGGAATGAGAAACAAAACAATTGTGAGTAATTGATATTCCTGAAAATCAATAATTCCTAGAAATGTATTTCCAAAACTTGTCCCAAATGTGGGAATGTGATATTCCAAGTTCACTTTCCTATAGGAATCTTTCTTAATACCTTGAAACAAACAACACCTAAAGGACAAGAAATTATTAAATATATTAAGATTATCAAGTGTTTATGGTTCCAAATAATGTTTATACATATGTTCAAAATTTATAATTTGCAAGAAAAAATTAAAAATACCTGATTACATGTTATGTGAAGATTAATGGGGATTATAGTAGTCCAAGACCACCTAATAATTTCTCCCATCACACATATTTCCTTACGCAGTTACACAGGTCATTTGCTCCCGAGACCAACATTCTACTATAATCTATGATAACTGACGTCTTACCTCTTTTTCCATTAGTTTTACCCTTCTACTGCTTCCATACCAACTAGCTAGAGCGCAGGAGTTACAGAAAACCGAAAGACCTAAAACTAAAATGAAAGAATCAATCTCATTTAAGGGCCTGTGTTCCTCCATAAGAAACATATGTAAAGATTCTAGTCGTTGATCGGTCATTGTACAGAAATAAGAGAAGATAGAAAATATAATATACATTGAAGAGGCAATAAAGGATCCAGAGTTAGTTTACAAGACTATGTATAATATATAATTTTAATATTTTTAGAGTCTGTGAAAGAAAAGCTGACAAGAATTGCATACTATATTATCGTTGTTCATGCTGGTTGAAAACAAGCCGGGATTTTATTTCTATCTTTATTTATTATAAAATATAATAATACTCATTATTTATTTCAATTTATTATTGTTAATACTATTCCTTTTCTCCCTCCCTTTTCTGGATTGCAGCAAATCTCTGCATTTCTCTTCAATTGTTGTGCATGTACATAATAGTAACAATATGGGAACTGAGTCCAAGCTAGCTCTCTGTCCCTGCATCATTGTTATTAAAAAAAAAAAAAAAACTCCAATACTTGAAATAATGAAATAAATCAACGTAGTGAGTGTGTACTATAATGGCTTTTATTAACGTGGGACATCATCTCCACCAAATCCAGTTCCTTCTTAACTTCAATCCCCATCGTGGGTGCCATAATCTCAATCTCATGATGCTGATCAACATTAACAACATGCATGATGTAACATCTTCTTTTTTCTCAATTTCTTTTATAAAATAAATAAATAAATAAATTAGTATTTTATTTTATTTTTGCTAGTTGCTATTTTAATTAGTAGTTTTAATAAGTGTACTTGCAATTATATTTGAATTAAGTTAAAATAATCAAAAGAAACTATATTGATTAGTTTTGGAAAAATGTTGTGATTCAAATGAAAAAAAATTGTGTGTAATTTTTTTTTAAAATTTTAATATAAAAAAGGGTAAAAAAAATTAATTAATTATGAGAATTATTGTTTGTGTATAAATTTATGTTTTATTTTAATTGCTTGCTATTGTTATTGATTTAAATAGTTGTATTATAATTATATTTGTGCTAAATTAATGTAATTAAAAAGAGTCATAGAAATTAGCTTAATAAAATATTAAGAATTTGAACATAGATCAAAATAAGATTTGATAAATGTGGGGTGTTATTTTGTCCGCTAGTAATGGAAGAGGGTTTCAGTGACACGGGGTATAGAAAAAAAATTAGGGATGGTAGAACACCAAATTACCGAAAGAATTGTCGTGGACAGCAATAACTTGAGATTGTTGTTCTAGTTACCCATAATCACGATTTCTCCACCAAATTGAACGCCTAAATTTGAGTGACCATGAACTATAATTAACCACAAACCCACGAACATAAATAATTACGAATAAATTAAGCTTGAGACGTATGATTTCACACTGTCCTTAAAGATTTATCTGTATGATGTATAAATCTTCCAGGATATAACTGGCTCATCCCAACTATTCTCAAAAAATAATTGGGGTAACCGAACTAGCAAATTTTCTTAGAATAACCCAAATAGTCACAGAAAAAAAAAAAAGTAAAGATGTGTGAGAGAAAACTCTCATTGAAAACTTTTAGAAACATAGATATTTATCAAAAAAAGATAAAATTTGTAAAACTATTTAAGACCAAGTTAAAAAATAAGATTAAACTCAATCTAAAAAACTAAATCAATAAGACCAAAATAAAGTAAAATATTTATTTTGGTAAAGTCACTAAATTAATTTTAAATAAATTTCTAAATTCAGTTAAATCGCAATTTTAACACTCAAAGTATACAACATCTTTTCTCCCTAAAATCTCAATTACTTCTCCCAACTCTTAAATTTTCTTTTTCCCCAAACCGCCTCCTCAATCTCCCTGCTCGCTATTGCGTTTTCGGTGGCTTGCGAGTGGAGCTGTGCAGCTATGTGAGCAGAGGTGTGCGGAAGAAGGAAAACGACTCTCCATTCAAATTTCTGGGAAAAAATTCAGGTGGGGGAGGAGGTTTAGCCCTCAATCGGTAACTTTTATATGTTGTTGATTTTCTGCACTTCTCACGAAAAATTTTAGTTCTGTCAAGTATCTCTCGGTGATGTTGATTGCTACTTGGAATTCTTTTCTGATGATTGTTTGAATTTTGAGAATGATTCATTGTTGTGGGTTCCTGTATGTGTATTGGATTGTAGTAGTGAGGTATATAAATTTTATTTTCTTCCTTTCCCTGCTGCGTGAGATCCGAACTGAGAGGGGGATGGATTAGAAACTTTCCCACTGTTATTTGAAACCAGGAAAGAGAGAGAGAGAAAGGAAGATGGGAATGGGTTGTTTTGGTATTGCAAACTGGAGGAATTTTGGGGAAAAAAAAAAAATCCAAAACGGAGACAACTGAGATTTCTTCATGTTGAACACTGATTGTTACTGCAGAAACATGATGGTCAGTGGCTGCTTGCAGCACTGGGAATTTTGCCTACGCAAGAAAGAAAGGTACCTCCTCTGTTGGACTGGGTTTTGTAGGCCTAAGAACTTGGGTCTATAATACTATATAAATATTTAAAACAAGGACAAAAATCTTGTAGGAACCCAATTTGTGCGTTAGCTTGTAATTAATCATTATTAAACTTTAGTTAATTGACAAAAATGATAAAAGGAATGTAATTATATAATATAAACAAATGAAACGTAAAATAAAAACTGAAAGAATTTGAGAATAATAATAATAATAATAATAATAATAAGGAGAAGTTAATTAAACGGGCCAATTCGTTAACTATAGTAGTGGTTTAATGAAGCCCAACTAACAATAACGATAAAAGGAAATTTTTTAAATAACTATACAGTTAAATAAACGTAATGATGGAAATATGATAAAATGTAAATAAAAGTAATAATAATATCCTTAATAATAATGATAATAATAGTAATAATACTAGTAACAACAATAATAATTATTGATAATATTAACCTTTATAAGATAAATAAGTGGAATAGAGCGTAAGGCAAGGCATTCCATAAAATTTAAAAGAGATTGAAAGTTTAAAATATTTTAATTAGGATAAATTCTTCTCATAAAATTTAATAAAACTTGTGAATCAATTACTAAATCTTGAACTTTAAGAGATGAGTGGAAGTAAGGAGGAACGAGAGTATACGAGTGAAGTTACCTGTAGTTAAATTTAGTTCCTTACTATTGTTGTGATTAATTTCACTGAATGAATATTGAACATACTCTCATGTGCACAGTAATTAGTCTTTTATATTAGAGTTGATATCGAGTAAAGATATTGAAATTTAACCTCTGATTGGGAGGATTGGTAGAGAAGCGTATTGTTGGTGAATTGAAAAAAATGGTATTGAGGGAACTTGAGACCCTCAAACTGGAATGCTTAATAGATATCAACTTTAATAAGACAGACTATGATCATATCATTATTGTTGAACCCAAGGTCTCAGAGTAGCTACACCTTATGATGGGGTGCAAATCTTGTAGTGGAGGTCAAGGAGATCTTGAGGATGTTTGGTGCACGTCATCCCACAGGAGACCAGAGGGTCACAACTCTGTGTCATGATTAAGGCGATTTGCATACTAACATTCATGACAAGTCACTACAATTTATTCACGATCAGTGGAGTACTACCGCGTATCTGTTACCACCAAAGGCTATTCGCATTCTAGCTTTGATTCAGCTATTCTCATTCTAGATTAAGTGAATATTGATGTTGATTTGGCATGTTTTGGTCGGTGGAGTATGAGCTCCTGATCAAGCTACTCTGCTGTTGGATAGTTCTCCATGGAAATGAGTCAACACGTATATAAGCATCTATTGTGTCTGGTCATGAGTTAGTATCTATGCATTTTTGCATTGTAATTGATTGATTTTTATTTGAAATATAATGTGAATTCTCTGATTTATTACGTCTCGTTATGACTGTATTTTAGATTAGGCCACGTGGATGTTTATTGTCATATTGATGCCTTAAGTTAGAATCTCACTCCCTCTTCGTTTTTCTGTATGTTGTTGTTTTTTTCCCCCTTTTCTTTTGCTTGCTGTTTGTTGTGTGCTTCCACCACCCCATTAGATGGCAACAGTCAACATCGATATAGCGCAACAGGAGCTTGACGGGAATCTTCTCACATTTTCAATGGCAACTCTTTGCCATTTTAATTCTGTATGAGTAAAGTTTATTTTTAGTAGGGCCAGCTTTAGGAAATTATAATTTCTATTTTTAAATTTTATTTACCTACTATTCGTGATGTAAAAAAAAAAAAATACTTCACAATTTTCGAACATAGGAAACGCTAGATAATATTATTATTATTATATTTAAATAATTTAGGGTGTTACACATGATGCCTCCCTGATGAGATTGTTTTCCCTCCATAGTAGGAGCACATTGCATTTTTCCATCAAGATCTTTCTCATCCATAGTTGAAGTACTTTGCATATCATCTAGCAAAGAATCAATGCTACACCCCTCTTCAAACAAATTATCATCCAAACAAAAATCCGGGACCTCGTTAAAATCATACTTTGGCACCAAGTGGCCACTGGGACAAAATTGATCTGCACACTGGGACTGAGCTGCTGCTTTCCCATTATTGTTTGTCTCGGCATTAACATTTTTAGCAGATTTTTTTCGCTAGTCTATTGGTGGAATTTTGTCCAAGTTCAAGCTCTTGATATATTCCTGAAGAAGAGATCCTCTAGAGTACATTGAATGACACTTCCTTTTGGAATATTGCCTTCTCTTGGTTGCGTTCCAATGGTTTTTGATTGAGTCTCAGTTCTTCCTGGCAATCTTTTTGCAGTCTTTGCCCATTTATTTCCTATCTCTACATGAGCTTGAATCAGTATCTTATCCTCTTCTTCAGTCCATATGTCCTTCTGCAAAATGGCACAAAACTATAGTTTGTTTGTTTTTTAATACTAGGCACTATGAATTGCAAGAGTATAATATATATATATATATATAAACGTCCATATCAAGGTCTTATATGAGTTAAGATGAATAAATTTCAACAATTGTATCATGCTTTTATCATTGATGTGCTTTTATATATATTATAGACTCAATAGTGAGAAGTATATCTTTCTTATTTTTTATGACAAATAAATTGAAACCTTAATGTCTGGGCCATTGTTCCCTGCATTGTTTCCTTATTCTTCCAGGCAACGCCTGAGATATATGTGACCACTTCCTCACTCCATATTGTTCGACCAGTTGAATCAACAATCTGTTTATGGAAGCAGTCCAAGCAGATAAATGTGATTTCTCACCCAAATATGCAAAATTCCAATATGTGAAAAAATAAAATTGATGTAACAAGATTATATAAATAGCCATTAAAAACAAAAGGTTTAATGGAAAGTATGTATTCCATAAAATTATGCACCTGTCTTCATCAGCTGCCCATTGCCCCTTCACTGTGTTGGACTTCTTCCGAGCTTTGAATGTTCTCCTAGTGCTTGGAGATTCCCTGACGTTTTTATTCAAGCCAACTCTCTTATAATAATTTGGTGGAGATATGCATGAGACTTCATCTGGTACAACAAAATTCAAAGGCTTGGTTTCAAGAGGATTAAAGGGCATATAACTTTGGCTTGAGACCATCATATCCAGTTGATTCAGCTGAGGGAGGTTCATACTGTAACCTACGTATTGGACATTGTCCATAAGATGAGCATTGCCACTGACAAAAGGCTTGCACTCATAAACTTCAAAATCAGGAGGAGCAGACTCACAGGTTACATTATGATCAAAGGGATCAAAATTGGGAGTTTGCACACCGAAAATGGGATTGGATGAGGAGCCATTCACATGAAACTGATTATCAATATGATGAAAATCTTGCAAGAAACCCTGGGAAGAAGAAGCTCCAAAAGGAAGCTGATCTTCCATGCCGGGTTTCAAGTAGTTTTCTTGCAAATGCATTGGCTGTGAGGCATAGTTTTCTGTGAGGTTTGTTTCAATGTCCATGGGAGGAGTAACAGAAACTGAGGGCAACATCTACATTTCAAGCCATCTCCGTTTGTGTTCCTTAAAAGTTAACAAACTTACCATACATAATAATTTGTAATGGAATAAGTGTGTAAAACTATTTTACTCTGTTAGTACATAACATATTTTCAATAGTTTTTTAGCTTTTAGGAGTATTGATTATCAAACATCTTGAATTTTACACCCGGCGTCCACCTAGCATTCGTAGTTAACCATGTGTGTAAATATGGTTAACTTAACTTTACAAGTAGTTAAAAGTAAATGAATCTGATTATATATAATATCGATGTGGTAAATATTAACCATTTTTAAGACATAGTTAATTACTATTAGATATTCAATAATTTCGTGACCCTTTTAACCACTCTTTAGGCAAAGTTAACTATAAATAGATATTTCGATAACATGATGACATTATTAACCACATTAATAATTGTATACATTAACTTCATTTACTCTTAAACATTTTCAAAATAAAGTTAATCATATTTACACATGTAATTAATTACATCTGATTGTCAATAATTTTATAACATTATTAATCACTTATAAAGTAAAGTTAACTATTATTATACATTTCAATAATCTCATGATACTATTAATTATATATTAATAATTGTATATAAATTATATTTTTTACTCTTAATCATTTATAAGACAAAATTAATATATATGGGATTTGGGTACTTACACTTGCTTTTAGTTGGAGTACGTTAATAAGTTATAACTATAATATATCTTAAAATACACTATGGTATAGCTTACCAACGTACTCCAACTACAAAATAAGTGTGGGTACGTTAACATATGCTTGTGAAGTTTGCCAAACGCACTTGTTTTTTAGATAGTACGTTAATAAGTTATAACTATAAGGTATTTTAAAATACACTTATGGTGTAACTTGCTAACGTATTATAACTAAAAAATAAATGTGTACGTTAACAAATCTCTTTCTCTCTCTCTATATATATATCCACATTTTTAGGTGGACAGCAGGTGTTGAATTCCTGTGTACGATGCTCTTTTCCCTATTTTCTGGACTTGAAAGGCAAAGTAGGCGAGTGGGTGAAAGTTGTCTGTCGAGGAAATTGGTGGAAAGAAAATATCAGTAATCTTGAGTAACACAATCCATCCGTGTACGGAGTGGCATTTGAGTTTGAGGCAGCGACATGATTTAAGTGTTGAATGGTGTAGAACATAACATAGAATTGCGTTGGCGCGAACACAATGATGAGGCCAAAGATAGTGTTGTTTGGAGATTCGATAACGGAGCAATCGATCCGAGAGAATGGATGGGGTGTTCCGCTTGCCAATGCCTATTCTCGCAGGGTAACCTTTTTTCTCCCCAAACACTCTCAAATCAGATCAATTTTCGTTAAATTAATGATAAATCTCAAAACTATTGGCTTGTATTTTCAGGCTGATGTACTTGTTCGTGGTTATGGTGGATACAACACTAGGTGGGCTATGTTCTTACTGCATCACCTCTTCCCGCTGGTATTTTATGTTGGCCTAGATCATTTTTTATTCTGTTGGTGTGTGCACATTTGCCCCTGTTTTTTAGCCTCATATTTAATAATAAAAATAATGAGATAATATTTAAAATTAATTGGGTCTCACTCATGTTAGACTAGGTTTTGTATAACTTGAAGAGATCAAATACTTTTCTTTTTTAAATATAGTTCATAATTTTGCCAACAGGGTGTCTGCATAAAATTGAAGAATGTAAGGCCAACATTGCTTTGAACAAACAGTTGCATAAAATGTTTGTGCATTAAGGCCTTATTTGGATAAATTTTTCAATAAGCACTTATACAAGAATAAAATAAAAAGGTAAAATGAATTAAGTTTCTTTTATAAGTTAATTTACAGAAGCTCTCTCATTTAACTTCTCCAAAAGCCTATTTTAACTTATGGAAGAAGCTTAACCATTTTTTTTTTTTCCGTTCTCCTATAAGTGCTTATTGAAAAGTTTATACAAACAGGACTTAAATGTGATAGCCAGACTGGAAAACCAACTGTGATTAGACTGAAATTCTCATATACTTACATAACAGTTTTGGAACAATAAGGCCAGACTGCCAGAGCCTGTGCCATACAGGATCTTTGTTTTTTTTTTTTTTTTTTTTTTTGGAAAATTACTCTATTAATCTTGAGTTCTGAGTGTTTAGTTGTTTAGATGGCTTCATTTTCAGGACTCAACTAAACCACCTCTTGCTACCACGATTTTCTTTGGTGCTAATGATGCAGCTTTGTTAGGAAGAACCAGTGAAAGGCAACATGTACCTATTGAAGAATTCAAAGGGAACCTCAGAAAAATCGTTCGACACTTAAAGGTTAAATTTTGTTGTTCAATATTTTTAGATTTAAACTTGACCAGTTTCTGAATTACCTATTCAACATTTCAAATCCAATTTTTATGTTCATTATCTGCAAATTTGTGCTCCCTTGTTTGGGTTTCCTATGATGCAGGATGATATATTTTAATAGGGGTATAACCTTGTTTTATATTTTCCAGCAAATGGCTGGCTGAACTACCCATCCAAGGCAAATATTTTTAATGATTCCTGGGCTTGCTGGCTCAAATGCTCTGCAATGGCCTGAAAAATATTAAACATATCAAGATTGATTTGCTAGCTCAGTATTTTTTGGAGTCTAAAGTATTTTTATTTTACATATTGTAATGTTAAAATATTATTTTCTTTTGTTTGATATAGTCTTGATTGCCTAGGATGTTCACTGAACAAAATTTTGATTTCTTTTAAGCATTTCGTGCTATTATTCTCTAATCTTAATCGAATGATTCTGATGATTTTCTATCTTGTGCTTTCAAAGGCACATGATTTCTTCTAGCTTTGTTGTTTTGCTTCTGGTCACATTGAGTTAAGGAATAGCCTATTGTTGGTTGTTTTAGTACTTTGTGTTGGTAAAAAAGCTGGGCATAACATGAATTTTACTCTTATACCATTAAGGGTATGTTTGGATAAAATAAACAACTTAATTGAGTACTTATTCAGTAAGCTATTATCACATGAGAGCTTATGTCATAAATTTTACCATGAAACTTATTGAAGTAAACTAAAAAGAGCTTATAGGAGTTATTAGCCATTTTCGTAAGTCCAAATAAGCTCTGTAGAAGCTCTTCCATTTGCCTCTTAAGTGCTAATTATATTATCTGTTGTTGATTGTAAGTGATAATTTGGTTTCAGGAATGCTCACCAACTATGCAAATTGTGCTTATTACTCCACCTCCACTTAGTGAGGAAGGACGCCTGGCATATGCAATGTATTTATAAATTCCTCCTCTTGTTAGATTTTAGCATTCATAATCTGCCTTCCTTTATAGACACCATCTCACTGCACTATTATGTACTTGGCTACTTGTGACTTATCTCATCGATACCATCAAATGGAATTGTTCCTCCTGTTTGACCTATATGTTTTCTTTTTGGGTAAATTCCTGTTTTAGTCCCTGAGATTATAAGCATGGTTTACTTTAATTCCCTACTTTACAAAACCCTTACTTTAGTCACTGATTTTATAAAACATTATTTACTTTAGTTCTTAATGTTAGTGGAAAATGATTAAAGTGAATGACATTTTGCACAATCAAGAACTGAAGTGATCAAGGTTTACAATCTCAGGGACTAAAGTGGGGGTTTACTCCTTTTTTTCTAAAAGAAAAATGCAATAATTGCTACATTCACCACAACCATTGCATCCATCTTTTCCAAACCACCATTTGATTATTTATCCCCAACTCATGTACATCTAAAGTTCATGACATCACTGTTGTACTCAATTGCTATACCACCCGCCCTCGCAGTATGCTAGTGACTATCAGTATCTAATTGAGAAAAATTTTGCAGTCGCTAAACCTCCATTGATGTGTGATTATTCCTAATCTGGTTAAAGCTTCTGTATTTAAAACATTGTGCTTCATTAGTGTTTCACATTATTGTTTTTGAATTCTCTGGTTATTTTTTTGGGTATTACACTTACCAGTCCATGAAATTATAATTGTTCTGGCACAGCAAGAGAATGTTAGTTTACATTGGCTTCTAATTATTCAACAGTACTTAACTTCATGTTTGAGATGTTTTTGTTGGGTCTTGCAGATCCGTATATGGTCAGAATGCTAACAAATTGCCTGAAAGAACTAATGAAGTAACTGGTCAATATGCAAACGCGTGTGTTGAGGTAGCAAAGGAAATCAGCGTGTGGTATATCAATCTATGGTCCAAAATGCAAGAAACAGCTGGCTGGCAAAATAAATTTTTGAGGTTTGTTACCACCTGGACTTGAGAAATATAGACTCTGACATAAGTGTGACCCTGTTTTCTTGTTAAACTTGAATGCATCATGGATTACATTTGACTAAGTCTAGTTATGATGTGATCCTGTTATCTTGTTAAGGGCATCACAGATTTACCTTTTTAGAGTCTAATAAGGACGCCATAAACTGCTTTCTTCTATTTATATATGAAAATTGAAAGTTTCAGAAGAGAGAAGAGTGGGGAATTTTAGGTTTGGATTTATTTTGTGTCTGACATTATTTTGGGGCTATTTAATTTTGAATAATTCTAAATACCCTCATAATTACTTAATGAATAAAATATTCAACGCTTTTGATGTTTGTAACTATTAAATATATTTACTTTTTTCATTTAATACTTTTTTTTTCTAATATATTAAGAAGATATTGTACAAGGATATAACGTCGTTCTTTATATATGCATATTTTATCAGTAGTAAAATCAACTCCAATACCTTTTTTGAAATTTATGGGAGATTCCATGTGACATTGATGTTTTCCTGTTTAAGGGATGGGTTGCACCTGACAACAGAAGGAAATACAGTAGTCTACGAAGAAGTGATAAAGGTGTTCAACGAAGCAGGGCTTTCTGCTGATAAAATGCCACTTGATTTCCCTCACCACTCCAAAATTGATTACAAACATCCTGAGAGAGCTTTCCAGCAGGATGTTTGTGATATCCCATTGTGATACGGCTTTGTTCTAGTCTTGCAATTTTATACTCTGTTCTATTTGGTGATCTATTTTTTTCTTCCAGAACTATATTCGAGTTTAATGCTTTAATGAAACCCTGATGAATAATATTTTTCCTAATGACGTGTGATTCATCTAGTTGATATCATATAATTTGATAAAACTATTGTTGTGATTTTTTAATGAAACTGCACTAGGTTTACTATTACTGAGCTTATTTATACTATTAAGAAGCGTGCGAACATTTGTGATTTATCTTTTGATATGGTATTTTTTTGTGATTTCTTTTTCTTTGGTGTGATTTTGATATGGTATTTCTGTATACTAGGAGTATTAGTAACACATTTTTTAACACACTACTTTTGACACAATTTATTATTAGTTAAAATTTATTGAAAATTTTAAAATTATGAGGAAGATTTATTAAATATGAAGTTAGATTTATAAAATTTTATGATTTTTAATAAATTTTGGTTAATAATTTATAGTGTATTGAAAAGAATGTTAGAAAGTGTGTTGTTAGTATTTTTTTTTTGTATATATATTAATATTAATGCGCTGAACTTGTGACTAACATATTACTGTCACGTCTAATTACTAATTGCTTTTCCTGAGGATTGCTAGCAGGCTTGGGCCTTGGCGATTTCATGCAAGCCGGGCCCTGCACCGATGGGTTGTAAAGCCCATCTTCCTTGACCTGATCTGTTACGGTATAGCGGAGCGGTCGGTGTGCAGGTATAAGGTTAATTTCTTTGTTCTACACGTTATATTTATAAAATAGTACGCTCAACTTATTTACTATTCAAGTTAATTATATTAACTATTATTTAACAGTTTAACACTTTACTTGATTTTTTTTATTTTATATGGGAAACGATTAATTTTGATATTCTAATTAATTACTGTATAAATTTAGTTTAAACTATTCATAAGTTCATTCACCCAAAAAAAATATCATAAACAAAAGTACCCATAAGTTCTGGCTGGGCCATAACAGATTTGGCTTTATTTTATTTGCGAAACGAGTGTTGATTTTAATCCTTAAACACAAGAAATATGGCCAGGTTAAATAAAAATTCGCTTTTACTAGCCCTGTTGTCAATAATGGTATCAAAATAGGCTAATCCATGTCGCCAATAGGTGTACAGGCTGAATGAGCTGAACAAATCGAGACATGATGTGAATTAGATTTTTGAAATTCTACTTTACTCTTAATTCCCACTTTAGCTGACCCATTTTTTATTATTATTTTTTTATGTTTTCATAATTTTCAAGCTCTTCTTTGTTTAGAAAAAATTTGATTTAAATATGCGTAATGAAAAAATAAATAAAAATTTTATGGGTAAATATGATAGGAAATAAGGACAAAAAACAATATGATAAGAAAGGGATACTTTTACATAGATGTATGTGTTAATTATTATATTGTTAGTGTGGTATTTAAATAATTAAAAAGAAAAGGTGGGCACAATTGGTTGGATTAGGTTAACCAATTTCCAGTCTGCAATTTAATTAAAGAATTTTAAGAGTTTCTATCAAATATCTTTTAGAGCTATCAATAAATATTGGATATACATTTTTTATTCATTATATCTTATAAAGTCAAATAAAAATTATTAAAATGAGTTTAATGAATATACACTGTCAACTTTAATATCACTTTTAGGATGGTTATTATCAAAGTTAACAAATTTATCATGTATATGATAGTCTATGACTAGATAATAGTGTGAAAAAAAACTTTACACCATTAATGTATATACTTTTTTCTCTATTAAAATTATCATTATTATAGAAAATTAATTATTTTAATTATCCATAAATAAATTTAATGAATACAAAAAATTAATTACTTTATTTCAGCAAAATATTACAAATATAAAAAATTCACTTGCCATGTGTTCGGATAGTGTAATTTAAGGGAGTAATGTATTTTAAGTGGAGAATTAAAATACATCAGTACAAAATATTTTGTTTAGATACTAAATATGTAAAATTTTAAAAATGAAGGAATTTTGTGAAGTATTGCTTTTAATACTAAAAATGAAGAATTTGAAATAACACCTCAAAAGTAGGAATTCTTAATTTCTTGTCGTTCTGGCTCTCTCATTTTCGCTTTACCCTTTGCTTGTAATACTCTTTTGTGCCTCCATATGTCCATTAATTAATTTGTCAGTCTCGTCTTCAATTCGTTTTGAAATTTTTACTTCAACAGTAGTAAAACACACGTTTAGTGTAATATGAGGGCGTTAATAAAGTAAACAGACAATATAAATATTTAAAAAAAATAAAAAATATCGAGCGACTTTCTTAATATTTATGAATAATCTTAAAATTCTTTATGTATAAACTAGTATTTTAGTCTGTGAATTGTACAGAATAAATGTTTATTTTATATAACTAAAATTTATAATAAATAAATACTTCTAAATATATTACATTACAATTAAAATTATAATAAATAAATATTTTAAAATATATAAATTATATTTTAAATTTATGATAAATACTTTATATTATGATATAATATTATTTTTAATTATTGATAACTTTTTAAAAAAATTGAAATTCAAGTTAAAATTAAAAATATTAAAAATAATAGATTGAAAGCGATAAGAGGCTAAAAAAAACTCTAAAAAGCCCCCTCATTGAAGAATGACAGTTAAAAATGCTCTCGAAGGAATGTCATATGCATGTTAGGAATGTATTTGAATTTTGAAGATAATATATATATATTTGAAATTTATTTTTGATATTCAGTTACAGCTTGTTAAACTGTTCATTTGATATTAAAAGCATAAAAGGATATATTAAAAGCATATTAAGAGCATATTTGAATTTTGAAGATAAAATATATATATTTGAAATTGGTTTTTGATACTCAGTTTAAGCTTGTTAAACCGTTCAGTTGATATTAAAATCATAAGAGGATATACCAAATGTATATTAGGAAAGTGAAGTTCACCTTTTTATGAAAGGAGAGTATTCAAATGAAAGTGAATATAAGGGAGAGTGGAGGTCTCATGAAGCAAATAGTTTTACACATTTATATATAGAGAGGGATTAGAATAACTATCTTAAATGTGAGTGTTTTTAGGGACCATTCTTTAACGAGAGCGTTTTTAGCTATTTTTCTTTAATGAGAGCATTTTTAGAAAATTTTCTTACTCGCTCATATCTTTTAATCTATCATTTTTATTTTTATTTTCATTTATAAATTGTATTTTTTTTTTAAATATCAATAGTTAAAAATAACATTATATCACGATCTAAATTATTTATCATAAATCTAAAATATAATTGATATGATAAAAAAAAATTATTTATTACGAAATTTAATTATAATGTAATTTATATATTAAAAAGTATTTATCTATTATAAATTTTAGTTTTTTAGTTATATAACATATAAAATTATCCTGTGCATTACACATGTTAAAATACTAGTGATAATTATTTCCAAATACAAATTGAGGAATGATATTAACACACTTTTTAACACATTTCTTGTAACACTATTTATTATTGGTTAAAATTATTAAAAATAACAATATTATGAATGGAACTAATTAATTAAATAAGAAGTAAGACCTAAAAAAATTAAAATTTTAACTATAATAATAAAGAGTGTATTAAAAGAATGTGTTAGATATGTTTTATTAACTTTTTATGGACAAATCAACTTTAATAACAAACACAACAGTAGAGATTAATTAATGCAATCTTAAGGGGGCATTTGTTTAAAGGTATAAAATTGTATTCTCAAGAATCACATTCTTAGGAATATTATTTCTATGAACATGTTTGGTTGGCATTAGGTAATTTCAAAAATAAAATAAAATTTATTTAAATAAAAATTAAAAATAAAAGTGAAAGAAGAAATGCGGAAGTGTGATGTACCAATAGGTAGTTATTGTAAAAAAAATAACTTCCACTTCCATGAGAATGCAAGATATCTACCATTTTCCACGGGAATGAGAAACAAAACAATTGTGAGTAATTGATATTCCTGGAAATCAACAATTGCTGGAAATGTTTTTCCAAAACTTGTACCAAATGTGGGAATGTGATATTCCAAGTTCACTTTCCTATAGGAATCTTTCTTAATACCCTGAAACAAACAACACCTAAAAGACAAGAAATTATTAAATATATTAAGATTATCAAGTGTTTATGGTCCCAACTAATGTTTATACATATGTTCAAAATTTATAATTTATGAAAAAAAATTAAAAACACCTTATTACATGTCATGTGAAGATTAATGAAGACTATAGTAGTCCAAGACTACCTAATAATTTCTCTTCTTGCACATGTTTCCTTATGCAGTTACACAGGTCATTTACTCCCTAGACCAACATTCTACTATAATCTATGATAACTGACGTCTTACCTCTTTTTCCATTAATTTTACCTTTCTACTGCTTCATACCAACTAGCTAGAGCGCAGGAGTTACAGAAAACCTAAAACTAAAACGAAAGAATCAATCTCATTTAAGGGCTTGTGCTCCTCCATAAGAAACATATGTAAAGATTTTAGTTGTTGATCGGTCATTGTACAGAAATAAGAGAAGATAGAAAATGTAATATACATTGAAGAAGCAGGAAAGGATCCAGAGTTAGTTTACAAGACTATGTATAACATATAATTTTAATATTTTTTAGAGTCTGTGAAAGAAAAGCTGACAAAAATTTCATATTATATTATCGTTGTTCATGCTGGTTGAAAACAAGCCGGGATTTTATTACTATCTTTATTTATTATAAAAATATAATAATACTCATTATTTATTTCAATTTATTATTGTTAATACTATTCCTTTTCTCCCTCCCTTTTCTGGATTGTAGCAAATCTCTGCATTTCTCTTCAATTGTTGTGCATGTGCGTAATAGTAACAATATGAGAACTGAGTCCAAGCTAGCTCTCTGTCCCTGCATCATTGTTATTAAAAAAAAACTCCAATACTTGAAATAATGAAATAAATCAACGTAGTGAGTGTGTACTATAATGGCTTTTATTAACGTGGGACATCATCTCCACCAAATCCAGTTCCTTCTTAACTTCAATCCCCATCGTGGGTGCCATAATCTCAATCTCATGATGCTGATCATCAACATTAACAACATGCATGATGCCTCCCTGATGAGATTGTTTTCCCTTCATAGTAGGAGCACATTGCATTTTTCCACCAAGATCTTTCTCATCCATAGTTGAAGCACTTTGCATATCATCTAGCAAAGAATCAATGCTACACCCCTCTTCAAACAAATTATCATCCAAACAAAAATCTGGGACCTCGTTAAAATCATACTTTGGCACCAAGTGGCCACTGGGACAAAATTGATCTGCACACTGGGGCTGAGCTGCTGCTTTCCCATTATTGTTTGTCTTGGCATTAACATTTTTAGAAGATTTTTTTCGATAGTCTATTGGTGGAATTTTGTCCAAGTTCAAGCTCTTGATATATTCCTGAAGAAGAGATCCTCTAGAGTACTTTGAACGACACTTCCTTTTGGAATATTGCCTTCTCTTGGTTGCGTTCCAATGGTTTTTGATTGAGTTCTCAGTTCTTCCTGGCAATCTTTTTGCAATCTCTGCCCACTTATTTCCTATCTCTACATGAGCTTGGATCAGTATCTTATCCTCTTCTTCAGTCCATATGTCCTTCTGCAAAATGGCACAATACTATAGTTTGTTTGTTTTTTAATACTAGGAACTATGAATTGCAAGAGTATAATATATATATATATATATATATATATATATATGTCCATATCAAGGTCTTATATGAGTTAAGATGAATAAATTTCAACAATTGTATCATGCTTTTATCATTCATGTGCTTTTATATATATTGTAGACTCAATAGTGAGAAGTGTATCTTTCTTATTTTTTATGACAAATAAATTGAAACCTTAATGTCTGGCCTTAAATGGTTATGCCATCGTTCCCTGCATTGTTTCCCTATTCTTCCAGGCAACGCCTGAGATATATGTGACCACTTCCTCACTCCATATTGTTCGACCAGTTGAATCAACAATCTGTTTATGGAAGCAGTCAAAGCAGATAAATGTGTTTTCTCACCCAAATATGCAAAATTCCAATATATGAAAAAAAAATGATGTAACAAGATTATATAAATAGCTATTAAAAACAAAAGGTTTAATGGAAAGTATGTATTCCATAAAATTATGCACCTGTCTTCATCAGCTGCCCATTGCCCCTTCACTATGTTGGACTTCTTCCGAGCTTTGAATGTTCTCCTGGTGCTTGGAGATTCCCTGATGTTTTTATTCAAGCCAATTCTCTTATAATAATTTGGTGGAGATATGCATGAGACTTCATCTGGTACAACAAAATTCAAAGGCTTGGTTTCAAGAGGATTAAAGGGCATATAACTTTGGCTTGAGACCATCATATCCAGTTGATTCGTCCGAGGGAGGTTCATACTGTAACCTACGTATTGGAAATTGTCCATAAGATGAGCATTGCCACTGACAAAAGGCTTGCACTCATAAACTTCAAAATCAGGAGGAGCAGACTCACAGGTTACATTATGATCAAAGGGATCAAAATTTGGAGTTTGCACACCGAAAATGGGATTGGATGAGGAGCCATTCACATGAAAATGATTATCAATATGATGAAAATCTTGCAAGAAACCCTGGGAAGAAGGAGCTCCAAAAGGAAGCTGATCTTCCATGCTGGGTTTCAAGTAGTTTTCTTGCAAATGCATTGTCTGTGAGGCATAGTTTTCTGTGAGGTTTGTTTCAATGTCCATGGGAGGAGTAACAGAAACTGAGGGCAACATCTGCGTTTCAAGCCATCTCCGTTTGTGTTCCTTAATAGGAGAGAGAGATTGAGAATGCATTAATTACAAGGCAATTGATATGAAGCATCAAATGGCCAAGATTGTTTCACATCTAGAAACTTGACCATAAGTTACAGTTCAATATAATATTATTGCGGTTACGTTATTTGCATGGTTAACCATTATTATGGTCAAACCTTGCATTGTGACTAGATTTTATGCAGTAGTATGCCAAGGCCGTTGTCCATGAATACTACAAAGCCCACATTAACATTCAGTGAAAATTTGACAATAATTAGTACATTTAGTTCCTTTTCTTTTCTTTTTGTAGTATGTCATTGGTTTCACTTGTAGGGATAATGTGTGATCCATTAAATGTCCAAAAAATTTTCAAACTGTTAGATTTATTTATTTATTTATTGATAGAGAGGAGGGACAAGGCCCCAAAAATCACAGCTACACCAGACCCCTATGATTAAGACCCCCCTACAAGACAAACTCCTTATGGTCAAAAAGGTTTGAGAATGTTCTGAGAGTACTAATTACTAATGTAACATATCATTTTAGTTCAGTCAATGCATAACCTTCACTCAGGATAAGAGACTAATTTTGCCAAATTGGATGGCTTGCAAATAGGGGAGCACTTTCACTCCACTGTTAGCTTGATAATCTGAATTGACTGTTGAATTCGTTCATGCTACTATTACCTTTAGCACTGATGATTAAAGACTATGTACATGCTTTGATTAGATTAATTTTTAGGATTTTTTTGAAAGAAAAAATTCAATAATATTTTAATTGGAACTTATATTAATGCAAAATAAACTAATTCAAATATACAATAAACATTTTGTTAGTAAATCTTCTAATTTGGTGAAGGGGAAATAAACCTATGTTACTTGAAATGCAGTTAGTTAATGATATTTGTGTATAAAATTTACTAGACCTAATATAGGGTTAATTTTGAATTAAGCTTGAAACATTCTCAACAATTGAATCCCACATTTCCACTACCCCCCCCCCCCCCCGCCATACCTGAAAAAGTCTTGGGAAGTAACTGACCACAGTTAATAACTTCTATTTAATTTTCGGTAAACGTAGCAACAAAGATAATGGTAAAGGATTACTCTTAGTAATAATGAGCGTTAAATAGAAATAAAATCACCTAGAAAGATCTAATTTCCCCCAAAATATCAGAATTTATTTTATTTTATTTTTTTGGGCCTATTTTGTTTGTTATTTCATGTATGAAATATCAGCAATTTGTCCATTATTTACTTGAGAAACAAAGAAGTGTCAGAACAAAATCTGTCTAGTTAATTGGTCCCGTTTTCCATATAGACAAATATAAAGTATAAACTAAATCTGACAGCAAGAGCTTGGACATATGCCAATCCCATCTGATTCACAAACTGCCTTTGCTGTAAAACCAGCAAATTCAAAGTCTGAGGTTGATTTGAAATCCAAGAGTACCAACAAGGATCGATCTACTTGCACTCATTGTGATTTATCAGGTCACACCATGGATAAATGCTATCGAATCCATGGATATCCCCATCGTCGTCATTAAACCAAAGTGAAGTTCACTGTTGTTATTCTTGTCTGAGTCTTGAATTCTCAAATCCACAAGAGTCTAGTATGCAGCTCACTTCTGATCAGTATAAGCAGCTGATATCTCTACTATCCTTCCAAATGTCTCAAACAGCCAAACCTTCTACTAATTCAAATGAGTCTACCTCTGTCCAAGGTATGGTTCTTTCTACCTCATCCTCTTTTTTTTTTCTTTTTTTTTCAGTTTACCCTGGAGCAACAAGTCATATAACTTGCTCTTTAGACCATTTCATCCAGCATCACCCTGTCACAAGTTCCTATGTTAATTTATCTGATAATATAATGATCAATGCTCATTCCATAGGTACTGTATAATTAAACAGATTTCATCCTACATAATGGTCTTTATATTCCCAATTTTAAAGTCAACTTGATATCTGTCAGTGCATTGTTAAGAGATTCATATTGCTCAATTTTCTTTCATCCTAAATCTTGTCATACAAGACAACACCCTTTCGAAAATGATTGGCAAGGGTGAATTAATTCAAGGGCTTTGCAACTGCACACCTTCACCAATACAACATTTTATCTCTGATTCAAATTCTGCTACTCAGAATTCATTTGTACCTATATTACATTTTTCGAATTCAGTATCAAATAAAGCTTTTATAAATACTTGACATGCCAGATGAGGCATCCTCATTCAAATGTATCTCAATTTGCACATGTCTAATTCCAATCATTCTTTGTTCTATGATATTTGTCCTTTGTCAAAACAAAGGCACATTGCTTTCATAGAGCGGAACCATTAGGCGCTACTCATACATGTACAATAAAATCCATGACCTAACTATTTTAAAAATAAATAAATAAACAAAGGGTCAAGAACCCTATCTGACCTATTAAAAAAAATTCAGAAATGTAACTACCAGGTGTGTCATATAACTAGCAAAATTTTACGACTGAAAACTAAATTGTCTTTGGCTTAAGTTGCTTCACCCTGGAATACAAGAAAACACCAGCAAGAGCTATAGCAGTCCCTGCGAAGGAAGAGCACATAAAATTTCAGCAAGAGATAGTAGGGATATGGTTAAAAAAAACTTTAAGACACTGGTCTTCAATTGATTCCAGTCGGAACCAGAAAAAAGGAATTTTACCAAATGCGTTAATTGGTGATACTGGTGTTTGAAAGAAGATAACAGAGCTCACGATGACCACAACCCTTTTCACACAATTTCCCACAGAATGGGTAACAGGTGACACCTTCTGCAGAATCATATAAGAAACCTGCACAGTCCATTCACAGAAAATTATCCCTACATCATTAAGGAATACAAAATATCTATTATTGAAAAGAACCACCCAACAATATATAATATGGCTTTAGATAAATTAAGACTTCTTTTAAAGGCTCTTATTAGTTAGTAACAAAGTAAGCTCTTTATTCATACCTATACTTTCCTTTTTCCTTTTATGATGATCTTATATAAAAAAGATTGCACTACCATTTTCATTTGGCATCAACATCTCGGCAGTATCGAACAATGACCATTTATTCTTTAATAAGCACACAATTCTCAAGATGAACCTAGCTAAGAAGTGTTTCTAATTTCATTAAAATGGTCGGAAGCTCGTTAGAAAGTGGACATGCTGCAGTCCTAATGTCAAGTTATTTTCAATAATGAATGCAGATCATTCTACCGTGAGTCATATTATTTTTACTTACAATTTTTACAACACATTTTTAGAACTTTTTTTTATCAAGTCACATTAATCATTTGCTTATCTCTTTCTAAGTTGTAAAAAAAATTATACAAAAGTATTGTACAAATAGAATTTCTCTTCCAACATTCACGAGCTCTCCATAAGCTTGTTACAACACATTCTACAATATTATTTTTTTTCGTCATCTCCCATTGAATCAATCATCTTGTCTCACCCTTATCTCTGTTCTTTTCTTATCTCTTTTTGTCTCAACAAAAAATTGTACAAATTTATTGAACAAATACAATTTCTGGCACACAAATACCCTTCTCAACTGGAATGACGTAGAATACAAGCAAATAAAATATCTCACAGCATAGTAGTCATATTGTCTCTAAACTTAAAAATGAATCCAAACCATACCAATAGAAAGTTTTGTACACCATGCGAAGATACCCAAGAGTTTAATCTATAATTTTAAAAATCATTTCATATCAAAGAAATTGGAATTTTTTTTTTTTTCAATAAGTAACATTTACTGATGTTTAAATCTAACGGTCAAGAGATGAAATATTGAAGAACCGGAAGCAGCAACACTTTGAATAAAAGGGGGACAATTGTGCATAGAAGAGGAAAACTCACTTGCTGGTATGCATGGAAACACAGTGCAGCAAGAAGAGATCTAATGTACACTTCGTTTACATTTAATCCCTGTCAAGAAAAATGATATGATGACCGATTAGTAGCCTCAAAACCATAATATATTTAGATTGTGAGAATGATAACAGAAATTAACAGAAATGCTATTCCTATCAATTTCAACCATCAAGAATTGGAAACACTCACAGCAGATTGCAGGTAAGTAGGGGTAAATTTGACACCCTCCATGAGAATGGTTACAGGTGCTGATAACAAAAAGGACATAACCGTTATTATTGAGAAGAGCGTTATGTTGTCCATAGATTCCTGAAAAGAACAAAATGTCTGTTATTTTCTGCTTGCTTAAAAAGATGAAATGTAATATAGGAGTGTCATAAAATACTACTCATACTCTGCAAAAAATCATCATCAACAATAAAACAAATGCAAAACTTTGAGACGTAGATCATATTACCTCCTTGTTAACCATGAGCTTTTTGCTAAGAACATTACGAGATTGATTTGTCAAATTGGAAGCCATTGCACTCCAAAATCCAGCCCTATTCAATATTCCAGAAAGAAAAAAAGACCACTTATTAGAACTCAAATGACCACTGATACGAATCAAAGAGATTTGTATTTCAATCGCACTCTTCAAGTCAGTGCCCAACTCCTTACAATGGAAAATCCATAAAATTACCCCTCCTTATTACAAATACTCCTACGCATATATATTGCCCCTTTCGCCCGCGCCCCGCCCCCCCCCCCCCCCCCCAAAAACGTGACTCCCATACGGCACAATTGAAAATAACAAAATATGCAAATAAGAAAATAACAGAGTGTTAGCCCAAGCATCCCGATTGTTTCGCACAATTCCTAACGGTCTCCATGAATCACAAAATCCTCAAATTTCCTTGGAAGCCTTCGTGTCCTGACTTCACGTTTATGACCCCCTCCATTTCCCAAATTCTCCTTATCTACCCTCTCCCCTTTGCTGCCAGTGTTCTCCAAACGACCTGTCCCTTCTGCCATTTCATTAACAAACTCAGACTCCTCTTCTTGGGCCTTAGCTTGAGCCCACTCCTTGAGTTGGTTCTTGATCTTATCATGGTCCAAGACCAACCCAGACTAGCTATCACTCCCCTCCCCTTCAAAAACAACCATGTCCTCAAGGTTGGGAAATTTGTAAAGTTGACAAAAAATCTCCAATTCTTACTAGGTTGCATCTTCTAGAGGACTGTGGGACCACTGAACCAACACTTGTTTCACCGTCTTGCCATGCTACTGAATGATCCACCCAGCTAGTATCACCATTGGGTATATTAGAGGTCTATTTGCCTTGCACAGTTCTGGAAGTGGATAATAATTTGTGATTGTGTCACCACGATAGGCCTTGAGTTGTGATACATGAAAAGTTGGGTGGATACGACTGTTAGGTGGTAGCTTCAATCTGTAAGCAACAGGCCCAACTCGCTCCATTATTGAAAATGGACCAAAATATCGGCAACAAATCTTAGAGTTCAACCGTTTGGCCACAGTAGTCTGTCTGTACGGTTGTAATTTCACCAACACCAAATCTCCAATGTCAAACTGAATGTCTCTCTGTTTCTTATTTGCCATTGACGCATTCGATTCTACGCGCAATGCAAATTTTGCTTGAGTTGCTATAATAACTCATCTCATGCAACAAGAAATTCTTCCACTGCTTGTACTACCGTGGATCCTCTTAAAAAAGCAGGAATTGTTGAGGGTTCTCGGCCATAGAGAGCTTGAAAGGGTGTCATCTCGATGGCTGATTGGTAACTAGTATTGTAATGGTATTCTGCCCACCCCAAAAATGAACACCATTTCTTAGGATTTTCAGCTGTGAAGGCTCTCAAATACTGCTCTAGGTAGCGATTTAACACCTCGGTCTGCCCATCCGTTTGAGGGTGGTAGGCTGAGCTCATCCTTAGCCGCGTACCCATCATCTCGAATAAACTCTTCCAAAACTGACTGGTGAAGATAGGGTCGCGATCCGATACAATAGAACGTGGCATCCCATGCAGCTTTATAACCATGCCACAGAATAGTTCAACAACTCTACTCGCTGTATAGTTAGCAGAGAGTGCTCCAAAATGAGCATATTTGGTTAGTCGGTCAATCACCACCAGTATTGTGGTGTTTCCCTTTGAATTAGGTAACCCGACAATAAAGTCCAAAAGCCAAATCTTCCCAAACTCTTTTTGGTATTTCTAATGGTTGTAACAAGCCATTTGGGGCTGTAGTAGAATATATTACAGTTTGGCAAATCACACAATTAGCTACAAACTCCTTCACATCTTTTCTCAAACCTTCCCAAAAGAAATTGGCGCTTAAGCGTATGAACGCTCTCTCCGCCCCTGCATGGCCACCAGTCGGTGTCTCTTGGAACTCTTGTAACATTAACGTCTTCAATTTGGATTCTTTGCCCAAATATAATCTGCCATTGTGATACAGTAGCCCTTCCCTCGATGAAAAAGCTAAATCAATTAGCCTTCCCATTTCCCATTGTCTTCGTATCACTAACATGTTAGTGCATTCCTCATTTTCTCTCCTCAAAGCCTCTAAAAATTCAAAGCGCCCTGCTGACATAGCTACCTGGATCCGCCTTTGCTCCTCATCATCACAGCGGGACAATGCATTAGCTGCAGAATTTTCACTTCCAGCTTATACTCAATGGAAAACTGATACCCCATTAACTTTCGAAGGTGGTATTGTTGTTCTGGAGTCTGAACGACCTGTGTTAGCAATTCCCTCAAGCTTTTATGATCGGTTCGAATAATAAAATAGCACCCCAACACATATTGCTGCCACTTAGCTACTGCCTCAACAACTGCTCACAGCTCCCTCACATAAGCGGAAGCTCCAACCATCCTTGGCCCAAATTTCTTACTAAAATAAGCTATCGGGTGTCCATCTTGCATCAATACACCTCCCATACCCACGTTTGATGCATCTGTTTCTATGATGAAAGTCTTGATGAAATCCGGGAGGTGAAGCACAGGTGCTCTCAACATGGCTTGTTTTAACTTTTCAAACGCAATCGTAGTTGCTTCATTCCACAGGAAATTGTCCTTCTTTAGAAGTTCAGTAAGAGGTGCTGCAATAGTAGCATAATTAGCAACAAAGCACTTGTAATAGCCAGTTAACCCCAAGAATCCCCTCAGTTGCTTCAGATTTTGAGGTTGTGGCCAACTATACATGGCTTCAACCTTGGAAGGGTCAGCTTGAACCCCGGCTGCTGACACGATATGGCCTAAATACTCAATTGAGTTCTGAAAAAATTTGCATTTACTATCCGTGACATAAAAACAGTTCTCCAAGAGACACTGCAAGACCGCTTGCAAGTGTTGCGTGTGCTCGACTAGACTCTTGCTATAGACCAATATATCATTGAAGAAGACGACAACAAATTTCCTTAAGTATGGTTTAAAAGCCTGGTTCATGGATGCTTGGAAAGTTGAAGAGGCATTGGACAAGCCGAAAGGCATACCAACAAACTCATAATGTCCTTCGTGAGTCCTAAAAGCTGTTTTGTGAATATCCCTTTTGTCCATCCTTATTTGGTGGTACCCGGCACGTAAATCCAGTTTGGAAAACACAGCTGCACCTCCTAATTCATCTAATAATTCATCAATTGTTGGAATGGGAAATCGATCCTCGATAGTCAACACAAAACCGCCATGATCCGCCTTTCTTCTTGACCAGCAAGACTGGCGATGAGTATGGACTGTTGCTATGATGTACAAATCCACACTCCAACATTTCCTTCACCAACTGTTCCATGATGTCCTTTTGGAAATAAGGATACCAATATGGGCGCACATTAACAGGAGGTACCCCAGGTTGAATATGAATCCTGTGATCAATGTTGCGAAAAGGTGGTAGCTGTTTAGGCTCTTTGAATATTTTGACAAAACGTCGTAGTAAGCCTCGACCCTCCTTCGGTAGAGTTTGCTCAACCTATTCAATCTTTATTGTCCCAGAATTTTCTTCCTCTCCCCCTTCCTTTGTTGTCGACTCTATCGTGAAAATTCCACTCACACTCCCTTCTTGCACCAAGGTATTCAGCTGAGAATAGGTCACTTGCCGTGGAGGCTTGTTGATACTACCAGCCTGCCTTACATTTTTGCCTTGCCATTGAAACTCCATAGTCAACTTGCTGTGATCATGCAAGTAGGGTCCCAACGTTTGCAACCACTACATCCTCAAGACTACATCTAATCCCCAAATAGGCAAAACATAGAGATCAACCTCAAACTTTGTCCCTTGTAGCTCAAGCCTTACACAGTAACATATTTTGTCACATACTAAAAACTGCCCATTACCCATATAGACGCGAAAGCGTCTAGCCTTTTCGCATCGTAGTCCCAACCTTTCAACCAGTGTTTCTTGTATAAAATTATTGTTATTGCCAGTATCCTGTAATACTTCCACAGTCTCAGCTCCTAGTTTTGCAACCAGTCTAAACACACGCGGGTTTACTGAATTTGAGAAGGTATGGAGGCTTACCTCCATCTCCCCATCTTCACTCTCATCATTCACAATTTGCTGACCCGCCTGTGAGTGCTTCTCTTCCTCTTCCTCTTCCTCACCTATCATGAGTAATACTCTATTCTTGCATTTATGATTGATGTGATACTTCTCATCACAACTAAAACAAAGGCCCTTCTCCCTTTTCACTTGTAATTCTGCCAGAGTGAGCCTTTTCATAGGCAATTTGGTTTCCAAGTTCTGTTATCCTCCAGTTTTGGGTTCTACAGCCATAACCACCCCCCCTGTGCTACCTGTATAATTCGCAGTGACTGCTCTAGTGATTCCTGCCTTACTTGAACCTCCCTCCACACTATGCCTTGACTTTTGAAATAGATCTTCATTCCATTCCTAAAAGAGTTATGCCTTGGCCATGGCTTCAGCTAACGTAAATGGTGGAAACATTAGCAATTCTCTACGTATTTCATTCTTTAGACCCCAAATAAAAAAACTCAGAAGCATGGAGTCAGATACACCTGTAATGCACATCATCAGGCTCTCGAATTCGGTTCGAAATTGGGCTACAGTGTCTGTCAGGGTTAACTTGGAAATTCGGCCCAAGGGGTCATCGTAAATTGATGCCCCAAAGCGCTTTCGAAGTTCATTAAGGAAGATCTCCCAGCTTCCAAGTGCCCCTCCCTTCTCCATCCATTGATACCAAGTCGCTGGTTCTCTGTCCAGGTGGAATGCTACCAATGCGAGATGCTTTGGTGGGTCAATTTGATGCAATGTAAAGAACTTATCAATTTTGTAAATCCAATTCTCCACATTGGTTCCATCAAACCGTGGTACATCAATTCGCAAGGTTTTCAGGACGCAATTCATATCGTTCTGGGAAACTATAGGGAAATTTGGTCGTCCTCCTGTTGAGTTTGCATCTGCGGTAAACTTAGCTGCTTGAGTAATCTAAGTTAGACAAAGCTCCGTTTTGGTAATATGTTGCTCCAAAAGAGAAGTGAATTTCTCCAGTTGGTCGTCAGCATGCTTCTTAAAGCTAGCCTCCATCGCCTTCGTGATTTCAGCAATTTCTTCGTTCCTCATTCTCTCAATGAAAGCACCAGTTGATACAAATCAAAGAGATTTGTATTTCAATCGCACTCTTCGAGTCAGTGCCCAACTCCTTACAATGGAAAATCCATAAAATTACCCCTCCTTATTACAAATACTCCTACGCATATATATTGCCCCTTTCCCCCCCACCAAAAACGTGACTCCCATACGGCACAATTGAAAATAACAAAATATGCAAATAAGAAAATAACAGAGTGTTGGCCCAAGCATCCCGATTGTTTCGCACGATTCCTAACGGTCTCCATGAATCACAAAATCCTCAAATTTCCTTGGAAGCCTACGTGTCCTAACTTCACATTTATGACCCACTCCATTTCCCAAATTCTCCTTATCTACCTTCTCCCCTTTGCTACCAGTGTTCTCCAAACGACCTGCCCCTTCTGCTGTTTCATTAACGAACTCAGACTCCTCTTCTTAGGCCTCAGCTTAAGCCCACTCCTTGAGTTGGTTCTTGATCTTGTCATGGTCCAAGACCAACCCAAACCAGCTATCAACCACATATTTTCCTTTCAAATGGTTGTATATCCTCTCTTCTCCCCCCCTTTGATGGAATCATAGTTACCAGCTACGTGATATGGGTATGAGTACACAGTAGGTATGCAATTCGTTACTTTTTATACTATTATTACAAGACTTCTTTAAAAGAAAACCTGATATGCAGTAGACGACACTAAAGGTTTTAAAAAATTGTCTATGACTGCGATTTCGGCCGTGATATCAAGGATTTTTATTGCCACCGCAATTGTGGCTGCATCAATCACATTTGTCTGCAATTTCTTTCACGCAATATTAAGGATCACGACAAGAATACGACTGCAATTTAAAAACTTGATGATACGGTAAAATTCAGTACGCATGTTGTTGAGAGAATTTTGTAACTATGGATGGAATAAGACATGCAGTGGAAGGAAAGCTTACCACTTGAAAGAGGCCTCGGTAGCAGAGGCCAGCGCCACCCCACCAACAATTGGCACAAGGGAACCAACCACCCATGCAGTAGGCATCTGGAGAAAATAAAGGTTAACAACGGATTAAGGTCGGAAACAATATAACAATTAAACAATAACCAGTATTAAACGGATCATGAAATTCGTTGAAAAGAAACAACAGGGTCAAAAGCTTAGGTTACAAAAAATAATGCCAGGTTGCAGCAACATGTGATGTTCTAACCTCTCCAAGGAACATAGCAGAAAGGAGCACAGAAAAGAAAGGCTCCGTTGCTTTTATTGTATGAGTGAAAGACACAGCAACCTTTCCAAGACTCATGTTAGTAAAAACATTCCCTAAAGTATGTACCAGAGCCAGCGGCAATATTGCTGCAAGCTGCAAGCCAAGAAATCACACATAAAACACAACAATACAAAACAGAAACAGAGTAAATATTATGTAACAGTAACATGGTTCTAAATTGCGGTCCACAACAGCAATTACAGCCGCAACGTAAATATTTTTTGACTAATAGTAATTGCGGGCACATCAGCCGCATTTTGTTACAATTTGACGCAATCCGCAATTTAGAACCATAAACAGTAACAAACACAAACATTAACTAACATACCTGGGCGCCACTGACTTTAGGCCTCTTATAGAGATTAAAACCCCACATGAACGCTACGAGGAGAGTCCCCGCGGCGAACTGAAGGGTGCTTACAGTTAAAGGGAAATGGTAGACCTTCAAGACCTGTTTGTTGTAAATGTTGAAGTATATGTTGAAGAGGAACCAGAACCCAAACAGGGCCCCCAGTTCCAGAGTATTGACGCCGGAGGACTCGCCGGCGCTGCTCTCCGGCGCGGAGGTTGCTCTGGCATGGGAAGGGTGAGAGGGAGCGAGTTTGAAAGAGAGAGGAGAGGAACAAGAAGAAGCAAGAGAACACGGTTGGCATGGGAAGGAAGAGGAAGAGGAAGAGGAAGAGGAAGTAACAATGACGTTGGGTTTGGAAGTGGAAGCGTAGACACGGGTGTGGGGTTTGCGGAGAGAGAGGGAAGGCGAGAGGGAGAGAACTGTGCTCTGCATTTTGGAGATCGCAACTCTTCAGCAGAGTCGGAAGGGCTTGTCCTGTTTCTGTCTCCTTTCAACGCAATGGTTGACCGCGACGTGATGGAGCAAGTTTTTAAGGCTGCGTTGCAAACCTAAATAATAAATAATGAAATGGAGGAGAAGTGAAGAACAACGACTGCATCTTGAATCTGGATTCAAAAGCGGGATATTCCACTCTAACGATGTACAATTATTGTAGCACTCATTGATAGTATATTTGCCTTTCTCTTTGTTCATGTCTTTGTCAGGCAACGTGTCAAATTTGGTCCTCAAATAACTCCTAGATAATATGCTTGCTTTTTACGAGAAAAATCTGTATATGTGTACAGTGACTCAGATCACACAAAAATGTGCTAACGAATATTTTATAACGATCACATAACATTTATTTATTAATTTAATATTTCCTCAGAACAAATTATTAATTTAACATACACGGACATGGCTTTTATATTAATCCTCTATACACATAAATTATAATAGTTATTTTAAACAAAAATATTTTTAACTATTATTTTTTAATGAAAGTATTTTTAACTGTCATTTTTAAACAAAGTGTTTTTAAAATTTTTTTTAATATCTTATATTTTTCAATTTATCATTTTTAATATTTTTAATTTTAAATTAAATGTTTATATTTTTTAAAAAAAATTATCAATAATTAAAAACTAACATAATATTACAATTATTGTTTATTATAAATTTAAAATATAATTTATATGTTTAAAAATATTTATTTATTATAAATTTTAATTATAATACAATTTATATATTTAGAAGTATATTTTTTTATAAATTTAAGTTATATAAAATAAATATTTGTGTTATGTAATGTACATATTAAAATATTAATTATATCATTTATACGTAAAAGTAGTTTTAGGAGAAAATGGATTGACAAATGAAATGACAATGATAAGTAAAGAGGAAAATAAGGAGAAAAATTAATTTTATATATTAAACTAAAGACGGAGACTAGCGTGCGTCTTTTTTATGACTTAAAAACTACTTTTTTTTATTTCAAATAGTGAGACCACAGAAGGTAGATACCATTCTTTTGAAAAAAAAATTCACCTAGTTTAAGGTTATGTTCGGCCCAAATTTTTTTTATTTAAAAGGTACTTTAAAATTAAATTTTAAAATAAGAGCTTTAAAAATAAAATAGAAGTTGTTTGGTAATTTCTTTTTTTTTTTAAGATTTAAAGCTCTTTTTAAACTAAAAGTTATTTAGTAAAAAAATTTAAAATTTAGTTAAAACTAATTGCCTCACTCAACAGAATAATAAGGCTTTGTCTTTGATTTTTATTTCTATCTTTTCTGTTGCTCTTCAACTAGTTTCACCAATCTTTAGAGTTATAGAGTCATTACTTTTGATTTTATCTCTTTTAAAAAGATAAACCTCAAGAACTCTTAGAGCTCCCAACAACTCATCAAGAGTTAGAGTCTTCATGTATCTAGCTTCAGCTATAGTTGTAGCTTTAGGTTCCCATCCTTTTAGAAGACTGTCCAAAATCTTGAGATTGTTTTGAACTTTAAGAAATTCAACAGCAAGACTGTGTTAAAAATTATTTAAAATCTTCCAAATATCTCATCAATAGTTTTTGTCTTTGTCTTTGTCAGGAAATGTGTCAAATTTGGTCCTCAAATAACTCCTAAATAATATGCTTGCCTTTTACGAGAAAAATCTATCTATGTGCATAGTGACTCAGATCACACGAAAATGTGCTATCAAATATTTTATAACGATCACATAACATTTATTTATTACTTTAATATTTCCTCAAAAAAATTATTAATTTAATATACGTAGTTGTTTATATTAATTATACCATTTATACGTAAAAGTAATTTTAGGAGAAAATTGATTGACGAATGAAATGACAATGATAAGTAAAGAGCAAAATAACGAAAAAAAAATTTATAGGTTATATATGTTTTTAGTTCTTAAACATTTCTTAATTTTTACTTTTAGTGCCTAAACAAAAAATTGATCAGTCTTAGTTCTTGTTCTTTTCTTCCATTAACATTTTTAGTCCCTACTGTTAACTCCCACCGTTAATAATGACGTGACAATCACGTTGGTAACTACGTGAGTTGTTATGTCATCAACTAGTCTGACACGGTTGCCACATGTAAAATTTTTTGGTAAATTATGTTTTTAGTCCCTAATCTTCTCACAAAATTCACTTTTAGTTTTTTAACAATTTTTTGACCGATCTTAATCCATCAACTATTGTTCGTCATTGTTTTTAGCCCCTTCAATCAAGTATCATCGTTAACCAATGATGTGACAACCACATTGGCAATCAGGTGACTTGCCATGTGGATTACTAGTTTGATGTAGGCGTGGCAATGAGATGGATCAAGGGCAGGTTTTGCTTTCCCCCCGTCCCCGCAAAAGGCGGGGTGAGTTCTGGTTTAAAAGAGACAAGTTTATATTTTTAAAACCCATCCACATCCCCATCAGGTTTTATCGGGTTTGGGTAAATTTGCAAGGAACTCGTCACTTTTTTTTTACAATTTTAATTTAGTTATACATTTTTAAATAAATTATATATTAACTTATTAATTATATCTTAATTCAAACAATATATAAAAAATTAATAAATAATAAATAACTTAAAAATAAAAATTTTAAGAATTAAATTATATTTTTAATTAAATGTATAATTAATTATTATTATTATTATTATTTGAATTATTTAACTATTAAAATAATTAATTTATATTTTTAATAATTATAAAAATAAAAGTATGAAAAAACTTAACTCTAATATATATATCTATATACATATATACATATATATATATATATATATATATATATATATGTGTATATATGTATATGTATAGATACATATATACATATATATGTATATAAATGTAATAAAAATTGTAAAAAAATGTAACGAGGCTGGTATGGGAACGAGGGCAAGACGAGGAGTCACATATACGAGTCACATACTCGAACCTTGAATCCAACTTTACAAGTCAGAAAAAATTCGAACCCGGTCAAAGCGGGTTTTTCCTGTCAAAGTTGAGACGAGGTTGTTGATTTTGCTTACTGCATATCCTTTTCTATTTTTTTTTCAAATTTGAATTGGAGGTTGTTGATTTTACTTACTGCATCTCTTTTTCTATTATTTTTTCAAACCTTCAAATCCTTTTTCTAGCTATTTTAGACCGCTAAAAAATTTATAGCGCCTTAGAAACTATTCAAAAATGTCTTAAACTAACAACATTGTACCACATGATTACTACATCAAACTAATAATCCACATAGCAAGTCACATGACTGCCAACATGGTTGCCACATCATTGTTTAATGGTGATATTTGATGGGAGAGGCTAAAAATAATGACAAACAATAGTTGAAAGACTAAAAGTGAATTTCGTAAAAAGATGAAGGACTAAGACTAATTAAAAAATTATTGAGGGACTAAAAAGGAATTTTGTGAAAAGATTAGAGACTAAAAACATAATTTACCAAAAAAGTTTACATGTGATAGCCACATCAAACTAGTTAATGACATGACAACTCATGTGGTTGCTAATATGGCTGTCACATCATCACTTAACGATGGGACTTAACAACAAGGGCTAAAAATGTTATCGGAAGGAAAATATAGAAACTAAAATTGGTTAATTTTTATTTAGGGACTAAAAATGAAAATTAAAAAAAGTTTAGAGACCAAAAACATATTTAACACTATTTTTATATATTAAGCTAAAGATGAAAACTAGCGTGCGTAAACTAGCAATGTCCCGCATGGTGCATTATTTTTTTCTAACCGCTAGATTAAGCAAGGAAAAATAGAAGATTATGATTTCAAATAGTGAGTCCGCAGATGGTAGGTATTTTGGCCTCATTTTTTTGAAAAAAAGAAAACACCTGGATTAAATAAATATCCACGTGCCTGGATAGTACTAGGGTGTGCAAGAACCCATCACCTGAAAAAAAAAAAAGGCATTTAGATGGGTTCGGACTGGTCAACGGGTTGAACGGGTAAAAATACGAATTAAAACGGGTATCATTGGGCATTTGAAATTTTAACACCGTCTATAACCCACCCGACAATAGGAGTGGCAAACGGATGGGTAAGATAAATTTTTAGTTAGATTATAATAGATTAGATAAAAATAATTTATTAATCAATTTTGATCTATTAAAAATTAATTTAAAAAATTCAATCCATCTATGATTCATCTAATAAAATTCAATCCAATCTATCCATTAATAATTTTTTAATGGATGGATATTCAATCCATCCACAAAAATAATTTATTTTAAAAATTTAATAATTTTTATTTTTAAAATTTTTTTTCCCCCTCTCTCTCCTTTTTCTCTCTTCTCTTCTTCTAACCTCTCTCTCTCTAATTTTGTCGTGTTAAAATAATACTCTTTCAAGTGATCACAAAAGTTATGTTCAAGAAAAAATAGAAAATAACTACCAAGGAATCTTCAAAATGTGGAAATTTGAAATTTTTTTACCATAATTCGAAATAAAAACATATTTTAATAACTCTAATTTTGTGTAAAGAGAATCGACAAAATTTAAATGTAATTTCTTAGCAATTCACATAATAGTCAGGATACAGATTTCAATCACTAACTAACTATATTATAAACGTTTAGGTTTAAGAAATTATTTTTAAACTTGATTAGAAAATATATTTTTTTAATGACTATTCTATTTTTTTAATGGAAATCTGATTATGTGACCAAAAAACAAATTATTTTAAAAAAAAATTAGACATGTCTTTTTATTTTTTTCATCCAATGAATTTGATTTTTTTATTTAATGTAATTGAATAAATTTTGAAAAAATAATAAATAGATCACTAATCATCCATAAAATTAAATAGATAAATTAGATTTAATCTATTATTATTTTTTTTATAATAAATAGATTAGATAAATTTATTTATAGATAAATTAGATGGATGATAGATAAATAAATTATTTTGCCATTCTTACCCGACAATATGTTAAAAAATTAAAAAGTTAAGACACATATTCGCATAATTGCCTATTCACCTTAATCAATCACGCAGCAGTGCAGTGCAGGCCTATAGCTAGCGTGGCTTAGAGTTGGAAGCAGATGACCAGTCACATTCTTTAGCTGTAGGTATGCTATTATATTATATTTTCTGCTTTTCCATGTTGTTTGTCTTTTCAAAAGAATGCGTAAAGTTTTTTAATTTTTGAAGTCAGAATACTTAAAGTTGAATACTATCCAAATATAATATATTTTATTACTGCTGATATTGTGATACCCAATTTGGCAGTTCCTTTTTCATCTGCATAGATCTTGTGCAGGTTCAAATAATATATTTTATAGCTGCTGATATTTTAATTTAATTTATTGCTGATTCCAAGTTTTAAACTATGACAAAAGGGGAAGGTAGAAGTGGAGTTAGAGACACGAGAGGGTGGAGTTTTGCCATTCTCACCAAATCCCCCTTTTATTATTCTCTCCTTTATGCATCCGAAAATCATACCATACTGCCATTTGGCAGTTTCCCCTTCTTTTTCCAATTTCACCATGCTCATCCTTTTTCCCTTCATATACACATGAAGCATTCCTTCTCCCTATTCTCCAGGAAGCGGATCTTCTCATGCAATACATGTCTCCAGCTCTCTCTAGCTTTATTTTCAGCTCTTGAATGTGTTAAAGGGATAGGATTAAAAGTTTGAAAATTATATCCAAATGATGGGTACTTTCATTTAAAGCAAAAACTATTACTGTTATGTCTAGACTACTTTCATATTATACACACACACACATATATATATATACACATATGATAGTACATTAATAAATGTTTATTTTATATAATATAATTTATAATAAGTAAATATTTTTAAATATATAAATTATATTTTAAATTTATTATAAATAATTATATTTTTTAAAAATGTTCTTTTTCATAGACAATGTATATTTATTAAACTCAATTGATAAATCAAATGAAATTTAAAATTAAAATTAAGAATATATTTGAAAGGAATAAAAAATTAAAAAATTAAATTAAATGCTCAATATATAACATTAGAATAAGACATGTGACTTATCAAGAGTGAGAATAATTCTTAAAAACATTCTCATTCAAGAATAAATTTTTAGGAGTTACTCTTAGTCACATTAAACCACATGTATTATCCCAATCCTATGTATTGAGTATTCAATTTTATTTTTAATTTCTTATTCCTTCAGTATATATATATACACACGCACACACACACACACATTTGAATCCTCATCCTTGAATAAGAGCATTTTTTGGAACTATTATTGAATGAGAGAGGATTTGGGAGTTATTCTTATTCTCGTTAAGGCACATGTCTTATTCTAATCCTATATATTGAGCATTTAATTTTATTTTTTCTAACTTTTTATTCCTTTCAAATGTGTTCTTAATTTTAATTTCAAATTTTTATTTGATTTCACAATTATCTCAAAAAAATTCTTTCTCAATCATCTCAAACTATTTTTCTTTTATCTTTATTACTTGATTTTCTTAACTTTTTATCTCTTTCAATTTATTTTTAATTGTGTTTCAATAATTTTTTAAATAATTTGTCAATAATTAAAAATAATTTTGTATCATAATACAAATTATTGGTTTAATTATTCATTTGATCCCTATATTTACAAAAACCTTACCTTTTGGTCCTTATACTTAAAATATTCTCTTTTAGTCCCTATACGTACCATTTTTAATCCTTTTTAGTCCTTGTCCTAAAGACTAAAAGAGATTAAAATAATATGTGTAGGGACTAAAAGAGATTAAAATTATATATGTAAAGACTAAAAGGAAATGTTTTTAAGTATAGAGACTAAAAGAAAAAAAAATTGTAACTGTAAAGACCAAATGAATAATCAAATCTAAATTATTTATCATAAATATATTCAAAAATATTTATTTATTATAAATTTAATTATAATAGAATTTAAAGAAAAAATGATATGTAGTGACAGTATAAAGTTTTTTTACACTAACATCTAATCACAAACTAACATATATGATAAGTTGTTGACTTTGACAATAATTATCCTAAAAATCACATGAAAACCAATTTATAATTTGTTGATAGTGTTTTACACTGACGGTACATATCGATTAAACTTTATAATTTATATATTTTAAAATATTTATTTATTATAAATTTTAATTATATAAATAAATATTTATTAATTCCCAATCTAAAATACTATCTAGTTATCTCTCTCTCTCTCTCTCTCTCTCTCTCTCTCTCTCTCTCTCTCTCTCTATATATATATATATATATATATATATATGTTATAGGAAAGTAGTCCAGGACACCGCAATTATTTTTGCCTTTGACGGATGACGGAGGGGATTCATCACATTTGGATATAACTTTCCAACTTTTAATCCCGTTCAAATTTCAATACATCCAAGGGTGGAAAATAAGGCTGGAGAGAGCTGGAGGCATATGCTGTGGGAGACAATCCGCTTCCCTATTCTCCATCGTGCCTAACAACTATTTCCTTTGTTTCCGAAGCTGTTAAAGATGCTATTCATGGAAAAAGAGTTTTAGGAAAAACAGTCATTATATACCAAGTAATTTTTTAACTCCAGAAACATTCTTTACTCCTTTTCTCTACTGAAATCATTCTTCATAATAAAAAGCAACGGTAAAGGAATCGGTGCCATTAATACCCAACCGATTAACCCACAATCTGTCCAAACCAAGACCCACCCAAATCGAATGGTCAAACGATCGAAATCAATTCAGAAAATAATAGTGGTCGATTTAAGTCAGATGAGCCTTTTTTAGCCCAAAATCGACTGAACCTATCTGGTGCTTAGCCCTATTGGATACAGTGCGGCTGATCTACTATACTATGTCCTTGATTTCCTCCTTTTTGCCATTTCCTCCTTGAGCCCTTTTCCTTCTTTCCTACATTCATTAATAATAATTAATTAGTATTTCATGTAAATATTTTTTCTTTTGTTATTTAAATATATTTTAATTAAAGTACTACTATTATCTTTTCGTATTTAAATGTAAATAATTTTAAAATTATTATTATAAATTATAAATATTTTATAACAGGTGTAAATGTAAAATTAAGATAATTAATGAATTTAAATAATTAATGAATTTAAATAATTAATGAATTGATGATATTTGAGCATCACATTAAATGTTTGATTAATTTGGTTCAATGCAATAAAAGTTATCTACTAAATTTCAATACATCTTCTCTATATATAAACTAGATACATTTTAGAAGATAGAGTATATAGATCTTAGCTCTCTAAAACAATAAACGGTCCAAATCATTACAACTCATTAAAATTGTCATGTCATATTTATTTTCAACAAAATAAAAATATATCATTAAAATAAAAAAAATAAAAAAAACTATTCCCTTTCACCTACGTGATAGATTCAGAAAATAAAAATCATCTTCCTGATAGAGTGCTAGACGAAGGGAGGGTTTCCTGCACATCTATGTGACCTTTTTCATTCCAGGACAATCAATGTTAAGTGAAAAGAGCAGTCCAGTACAAAGTTTGAATTTCTTTAGCTAAATCATTAATCACCAATGGTTAATAAAATCCAAATATTTCAACATACCACTACTCTTTAGATTACAACTAATTATTCCCACAAGATTCAATTAGTAAAATTGTAAACCAATGCTGATAAACTGATAAGCATGGTTGAATTGGTCTCTGCGCTGGCCATCGGCATAAAAGGCGGTGTTGGAATCAGCAAGGAAAAGAGTGACAATGGGGATCATGAAATCTCAAAGGACTGTGCAGGTGATATGCGAATCCATCGAATACAAAGAAACCTGTCGCAAGAGTCTCGCAAAAGCCTCAAACGAAACCGCGAACCTCAAGGAGCTTATCATAACCGCGTCCAAGGCCACAACCGAGTAGATCTGAAACCAAATAAAAAAAAAAAAACTCAACCCTCTACCATGAATTGATTACCAATGGTTAATAAAATCCAAATCTAACAACCACTACTCTTTGGATTACAAGTTTACAACTGATTGTTCCCACAAGATACAATCAGTAAGACTGTAAAACCAATGCTGATATCTCTTCCATAGAAGAAGATCACGTAAGTGGGTAGGTGGGAAGGAGTAATTTATTTTTTTATTTATTTTAATGATATATTTTTATTTTGTTAAAAATAAATATGATATGGCAATTTTAATGAGATGTAATGATCTAGACAATTTAATATTCTTGAGAGCTAAGATTTATGCACTTTACCTTTTAAAGTGCGTTGTATTTTAGAGGAATCCAATCCAATTAAAATAATTATCTTAAACAAGAATATTTTTTGGGACTATTTTTCAATAAGAATATTTTTGGCTATTTTATTTGTGGTTTTAGGAATTTTTCTTAACCTCTCATATCTTTTTTTATTTTTAGAGTAAATCACTAATTTAGTCCCTAAAATTGTAATGATTGGTCAAATTGGTTCTTAACATTAATAAAACAACAAAATGGTTCTTGAAATTGTATATTATCAATTAATTCAGTTCCAAAAATTGTAATAAACGGTTAAATTGGTCCCTGAAATAAATAAAATAGCAAAATAGTCATTGAAATTATAATAATAGGTCAAATTGGTCCCTAAACTTAAAGGTTTAATTGCACTTTCTGTCCCCTAACTTTCAAAATTTCACAAATTATGTCACTAAAGTAACTAAGTCATTTAGTTTGTTTAGTTTATATATAAAAAATATAAGTTTAAATATGTTTTTAGTCCTTATAATATACTCATTTTATACTTTTAATCCTTACAAAATTTTTCTTATGATTTTGGTCTCTATAAAAATTTATTTTATGATTTTAGTCCTTAATGGTATTGTTTTAGTTCTTATAAAATTATAGATTTTTTATATTAATTCCTCTTATATTATAAAATATTCATTTTAGTCCTTATTATTTAAGAAACATCAAGTCTGTTCTCCAATAGATAGTTGCCACATCATCAACAAATAATGACAGGGGCTAAAATCGTAAAATAAAATTTTATATGGACCAAAATCGTAAGAAAAAATTTATAGGGACTAAAACTATAAAATGAATATATTATAGGGACAAAAAACATATTTAAATCAAAAATATATATTATATATATCATTATTGCATTTGTTATTTGCACTTTTGATCTCCTAAGTGTATGTTTATATTTGAATGAAAAATATTAAAGGTTAAGATGATAAATTTATTTATAAAATAAATTTATTTTAATTTTAATTATACAAATTTATAAATTATATAAATTTATTTATTCAGTTATATAAAATTATTTATTATTTATACATCTTTCACCCTTTTATTTGTAGAGTAGTTATTTAGAAATAAAAATATAGCTTAAATATGTTTTTAGTCCTTGAAAAAATGAGTGAGTTTTGATTTAGTCCTTATAAAAAAATTTCTTTAGTTTTCATTCTCAAAAAACTAAAATCATTGTTTTTGGTCCCTATTATTATGTGTCACTCATTAATTACTTATGTGTTTAATGAAAGGTCAAATAATCATTCCAGATAACACTCACTAGTGTCTGTAGCACAATAATAATATGTGATATCTCTAAATTTTTTTTAGATTCCTAAAATAAATGTTGTTTATCTACCTTAAAATAAATGTTAGGGACCAAAAATAGTTATTTCAAAATTTGGAGGGATGAAAAAAAATAAAAAAATACAAGGACCAGAATCAATAGTCGCTTATTTTATAGGAACTAGAAATATATTTAAGTCTAAAAAATTTTAATGAATAAATTTATAAGATATCATATAATTTAACTTATAAGTAAATTTTTATAATTTATAAATTTATATTATTAAAATAAAAATATTTATATATATAAATTTATCATCTTAATTATCAATATTTTTTCGTACAATAAAATCGTACATGTATTTAGCATTAAGTGGTATATGATATTGGGGTAAGCTTTGGGTTAGTAATTTTATACTTGGTTATATTAAGGTGTAGGGTCAACTTTAGGTCACTAGTCTTAGGGCCTATTCAGATAAACTTCTTTATAAGCACTTATAGAAAACAAAATAATAAAAAATAAATAAAATAAGTTTCTCCATAAGTTAAAATTAGCTTATACATAAGCTAATTTGTAGAAGTTCTCTCATATTAGCTTATTTAAAAGCTTATTTTTAACTTTAGCATAAGCTAATTTTAGTTTATGGAGAAGCTTATTCCATTTTTCTGTCTTATTTTCTTTTTCTATAAGTGGTTATAGAAAAGTTTATCCAAATAGACCCTTAGACTTGGTAATACTTAAGTGTAAGGTTAATTTCAAGTAAATTGTCTCACAATAAGTGATACATGATCGTAGGATTAGATCTAAATGAATAGTCTAACAATATTATTGTACTTACATTAAATTAAGCTTTGGGCATAAGGAGTTTTATACTAAGGGTTAGCACTAAATTATAATTAATTTATTAAATTATTTTACAATCAACATAGTTTTTTTTCTTGAAGACCACAAGTATCCTCTATTAGAGGCAATCTTACTCGAGTTAGGTAGGACCATTATGAGCAGCAAACTCTCCCTGTGAGTATTTAACATAGTTGTATGCCTAAGATTCGAACTCAAGACCACACATTAAGCCAGAACAGTCCCACACTAGTTAATTCACGCTCTATGACAATTAACATAAATTATTATTAATATTTATATAATTCATACAAATAAATATGAATAGATTGTATTAATTTCATTAATTCATGTTAAAATAATATAAATTAAAATGTATAATTTAATTATTTTATATAAATTATTTTGATTTTAAATAATTCATATTAATTGAAATAATTAATATTTAAATGATTGAAATATTTTTCATTCAACATAAATTATTGATAATGTTAAAGTAACTTATATTGTATTTTTATCAATCAATTTATATATATACTTAATTTATAAAAATATATTTTATAATTCATACTTAAATTATTAAACTATTTCATTTTGTTTAAATTATTTTTTTACATGTTAATAACATTTTTATAAGTTATGTTTATTTCGCAAGAAATGCTAATAACACTCTTTCAAATATACTTTTTATTATTAATTAAAATATGATGCCTTTAAACACAATTATTTACTTTTCATTATCCCATGACTCCTGCCCAAACACTTCTCTTACATTTTGATTCCTGTTCCTAACAATCAATTTAACATGATCAATTATCATCAGTCCTAACATTTCAATCTACAAACACTAACTTTACAATTGTGTGTCTTAACATTTTAACCCTAAATTTATTAACCTTATATAATAATTTAAATTATTTATTATAAATTCAAAATATAATTTTTATATCCAAACATATGTGAGTCTCATCGGCTTTTTTTATTCCATTTCAATTGTTTTCCATTGCATCTTATCTGTTTTCAACTGTTCATTATCCTTCTTTCATCTTTTACCTGTTTCAAACAAACAATTAATATGCACATAATGAGTGGTTTCAAATTTAAAAATATAAATAAAATGTATTGAAATTTAGTAGAGAATTTTTACTGTATTAAACCAAATTACTCAGACATTTAATGTGATGCTCAAATATCAACATTTATTAATTATTTAAATTAATTAGTGATCTTAATTTCACATTTACATCTATTATGAAATATTTATAATTTATAATAATAATTTAAAAATTATTTGTATTTCAATACAAAAAGATAATAGCAGTACATTAATTAAAATATATTTAAATAAGAAAAGAAGAATATATTTACATGAAATATTAATTAATCATTATTAATAAATGTAGGAAAAATGGAAAAAGGCTCAAGGAGGAAATGGCGAAAAGGAGGGTATCAAGGACAGAGTACAGTCAGTCAGCCTCACTATGTGCAAGCACATGGATATTTATTTAATTCGGGTGATTTTTTTTTTAAGAAAAAGGGGACCGAAATACCTATCATCTCCCGTCTCACTATTTAAAATCATAGCCTTCCATTTCTCTTTGCTTCATCTAACAGTTAGAAAAATAATTTTTATTTATCTACATTATTTATTTATACTTTTCTTACAATTTTCGGAAAAATAGTATTTTAAATTTTAGATAAATTTAAAAATATTCGTAAAAATTGCATGAGAACATGCTGCTTTTGGTCTGGAAGTTTGCACGAGGACAGGGACTGGCATGGCCACTTTCTTTGCAAATGGGAAGGACGTGGTATTTCTTTAATGGTGATTGAACCAATAATTTCCACCAATAGCCGCCGCCTGCTTTAAATGCAAATATGCATGTATTAAGATTTAAGTGTTAAATTCAAGAGTTTAATGGTCATGTATTGATAGTATAAAATTATTTAATCACAGATTATCATTTATTGTAAGTTTGTTAATTTTTATAATAAATACTTTAAAAGTCATATTAATGATGATTTTTCATTGGATGACAGTGTAAAACTTTTACACTGACAATGCATGACCATTAAACTCTAAATTCAATCACCCATTCAATCAATTTATGTTTAAATATAATTTAATTAATAGTAACACATTTTCTAATTTTTAAATATAATTAAATTAATAATAACACATTTTCTAATATTCTCTTTTGAACATATTGGTTAAAATTTATTAAAAAATATTAAATTGTGTGAGTTCTCACTTCTTATTTAATGAAAATTACTCATTATTTTGTAGTTTTCAGTAAATTTTAATTAATAGTAAGGTGTATTAGAAAGTGTATTACTAATACTCCTCTATTTTAATTGCCTATGTATACTAATAAATTAAGATTATTTTGATACAAGTAATGAGGGGTGAAAATAAGTTGGGTCAAACAAAACATTGTTTCAATAAGCTTGAACTATTTAAAAATGGTCTAGATCCGTTAATACTAGGTGTCAAAGTTAGTCAAATTACACCTTTAATAACTTTTTTGTAAAATGTAAATTTAACCAATCCAACTGTTGAATTATGTGATATCATCTTCATGATCATGTATATGAAATTTCACATCATTTGGACTTTTCTAGATTTGTCATCTAACATTGAATATTTACATATATTTTAATTTTTTATTGCACGTTAAAATAAAGTGATGCAATGAACTACTAAATAATTTTGAAATTGTTTGAAATTTTGTATACTTAATCTAATGAATAAGAACATCAAATTCAAAGGTTATATTGATTAAATTTACATTCTACAAAAAGTTATTGAAGGTATAATTTGACTAACTTTGACACCTGGTGTCAATGAATCCTGATCCATTTAAAAATTCAAAGTCTAAGTCTGGCTTGTTACCTATCATAAGCTTTTTTTAGGTTTGGTTTAACCTTCTTTTAAAGTTTGATTTAACATGTTAACCTACTTAAAGACCTATTTTATATTAAAGTTTTTAAAAAAGTATGACATTATTCTTAAATATGTTAATCAACTACTAGTCAAAGGAAAAAAATTTCTATGTAAAATAAATTATAAACTATGAAATTTCTAACTTGTTTATATAATATAAACTTATTTATAAGGTCTAATATAACCTTCTTGATAACCTATTTAAATTTTTATTTTGCAATAAGACCTCTAAATAGGGTATAAATTTATCCTTTAATAAGTTTATAAGCTTGACTCTTTATGTATGTCAACATGTTTAATATTTAAAAAGGTAAATAAATATATTATTTTAACGTATTATAAAAAATTTAATATAATAATAATACTAACAAAAAAATAATATTTATATTTACTAAAATAGGCTACTTGTTAAGCCTAAAAATATTTTTGAATGACCTAAAGTTCGACCTTTTGAACTAAATAGGTTTTTATAAAAGTCTTGACCTAATTTATTTTGTAAAAAAGCATGGTTTGTCTTGATGTATGCTAACCAAGGCCCTATCAGATGGTCTGACCCTACTTCCACCCTTATGAGTAATGTTATATCCTCGTACTAATCATCCTTTAAATCCCCATACTTTATTGTAAAAGAAGTATTAAATGAATAAACTAAATACATTTAATGTCTTGAAAATATAAAACATAGGCTTAATTGTATTTTTGGTTCCCAAATATCGCAATTGTGTGATTTTAGTCTTTTAAGTTCCAATTGCGTAAATTAGGTCCTCTAGGTATTGCTATTGTGTAATTTTGATATCTCCATCAATCTTTTGTTAAATATTTAACAAATTTTGTTGAGTGGCACTAAATGATGACATGACAACCAACATGTTGCCTGACACATATGCTGACATGGTTTAATTACATTTTTAGTTTCCAAGAATCGCAATTGTGTGATTTTCCTCCTACTTCCAATGTGAATGGAGTCCGCTAGGTATCATAATTATGTAATTTTTTAATATTAAATTAATAATATTAAAGATGGTATTAATAAATATATTCATTAATTAATATTAGTAAATATAAATTAATATTAATACAAAAGGCATTATAAATTTTAATCAATTTATATTTATTAATTTATTAATTAATATTTATGATAACAAATAAATATATAGTAATTTACATTTATTAATTTATTAATATTAATTTTAATATTATTAGTATATATTTATTAATTTATTAGTAGCATATATTATTAATTGATTATTATTAGTATATATTTATTAATGTTAATTGTAATATTATTAATATCCAAAATATATATCGTAATTTATATTTATTAATATATTAATTGATATTTATTTTATTAATATTAATATTAATATTATTTGTATATATTTATTATTTTATATTTATAAATATTAATTTTATATTATTAGTATATATATTATGAATTTTGTTTATTTAGTAAGGGTAAATATTAGTGCAAAAGATAAGATAGTATCAATGTGTTTTGGTAAATATTTTAATTTTATTTATATTATTTATTTTTTTGCTAAATTACACTTTCGGTCTTCTTATATTATCTAATCCGCAATTTTGGTTCTTTTTTTAATTAAGTGATTTTTGTCCTTCAATTTTTAAAATTACGTAGTTTTACTCCATTCGTTAGTTGAGTTTATTTAGTGGCTTCTTTTTCTCCGTAAAAATGCAACTTTGTTTTATTAATACAAGTAGTCAAATAATCCTTATGTACCCTTTTCTTTTTCTTTCTTGTCTTTATTTTTTTATTTTTTTTTTCTTTTTGGAATCCTTTTCTTGAACAGTGTACCGCCTTTGTTACAAGATAGCAAAGGAAGATAGTAATTTTTTACTTAATTTTGGTGCATGATGACACTTGCTAGAATAGGTTGTCTACTACCATTTCAACTAGTGTGAGTGATTGGGAAAAAGTTGAATGCAACGTAACCTACATTAATCTCAATCCATTACAATTGTTTATTCTTCATTTGATATATTGGAAAGTGCAAACTAACGTTTTTAGGTTTTGTAACTATAATCCAAACACACTATAAATCATTAAGTTTTTTCTCCTGTGACTCATTTCCAACTTGCTTATATAAGATATTTTAACCTCCAATTTAACTTTTCAAGATAAGTTTTACAAACAAAAATCTTTTGTCCCTTTTGACAAATGCAAGGTTAGAGCAAAAGGAATCCAACACAAATAGGCCTGAAAATTAAAAAAAAAAATTGTTTTTAATTGGCCATCTACACAAAAACTATGTTTTTGGTCCTTTTAAATTTTTTTAAACTCGGTTTTAGCTTTTTTTTTTTATAAAATTGTCCTATTTTCATTCCTCTAATTTGAAAATACATCACTTTTAGTCTTTAAAGTGGTTAAATTAACATTTAATGGTATTTAAAACACAGCCAAAAAATATATTTTAAGAACCAAAAGTGATGTATTTCCTAATTAGAAGGACAAAAATTGGACAAATTTTTTTAGAAGATTAAAACCGAATTTGAAAAATTTTAGAGAACTAAAAACATAGTTTACCCAAAATACACAACTTGTCATATTGCATAACCTGCTCACTTAATTAGCTCTAAATTATCATAATTAACAATTTACCACACAATATTGATGTGATTAACATTCTTTCTCTACCAAGTTAGAATATAATAAGTAGGAATCTCTTTCGGATCCTTTTTAATAAAAATCTTTGCTATATTCCTGCAAAATTATTTCTGTGAATTGAAACAAATAACAAGAATATCATACATTTCGCATCATTATATAATGCAAATCTTTATATTTTTGTGTGTCTATCCTTCCACTCTGCAATACCAATGACATTAAATATGCAAATTGAGCCATATATTTTAATTAAGCAATGTGAAATTGTAAATTTTGAAAGAAAAAAAAAAGGCATACCACATGACTCTACCTTCCCAAACGAACTCAATCAATTACTAACTAATTTTTTTAACTTTTAGAAAACTTTTCAATTTATAGTTAACTTAACAATTACTTTTGCAAAACATATACATGCAATTAATACAAAAAATATATTAGTAACTTGCAGCAAGCTGGGTCTCACAGATTTATTTTTAGTTCATATAGTGAGCGACCAAACTGTAGATCTAAGGCCATCTTTATTGCCGGTTCTTAATAAGGAAAAACCTTAATAAAATTCATTTGCATTAAGATCTAGAGTGTGCGTACGAGATAAACTAATTAAGTATCAGTTGCTTATTTAAGCATCGGTGTTTAAAGTATTTAAAATAAAAAAGTATATTTATGTAATAGAAAAAAAGTTATTGTGAGTTCCATATACATGTATTTTTATGAAAAATGATAAAATGTGAGAATATGAGATTATTTGCTAAACCTATTTAATAAAAATTTTAGCATTGGAGAGTTAGAAAAATAAGTACTTAAATTATAAAAAAATAAATAAGAATGATGTATAATGATAGAATTTATTTAAGAACTTCAAAAAAAAAAAAATAGTTGCTGGGATAGAAATGCGCTAAGACCGACATTGCGCGACGTTTAAGAACTGTGTTTAACAAACATTCGCATATTTTTCTACTCTCCTTTCGCATAATCCCATTCCCATCAACAAAATATCTTATGATAACCTATTTGTGACACGTGTACTTTTCTTGTCCACACACAGCAAAAATGGACAGTGGTTCTGAGTTTCGGATACAATCCATAGCTAGCGAGCTGGAATATTTAACAACTCGGTACAATCTCCATAATACCCTCAACTCAGTTACTCAACGCAAAGGCTAGTTTATCAATGATGGAAATTGGAATTAATTTCTCAGAAATAAAACTAAAGCATGTACCCCCAAAATAACAGTAAGTGAGAAACTTTGCTTATAATAATAAATATAAATATAAATTTAATGGCTAATTTGGCAAGTTACATTTTAATTTAACTTTAGCCGCGGATAAGGTGCGTTGCGTCGCGTTGCGTTGCAGTAAGTAAGTACTAGGCAGTAGCCCCTGCACAATTGTGGGTGTGGTACGATGATTATTGGATTTTGATTTGGATGAAATACTAGGATTGGTTTGTGGGGAGAATTGCAAGCATCGATCGGAAAATGCAATCGTTGTCGTTAAGTATGAGTCTGAGCCTGAGGAGTAGTTTGGCGAATTTTCTGTTGCTGGGTTCGGAGGCGAGAGTGCGAAGAAGGAGTGTCATCGTAGCTTGTGCTTCGGAGGGAGAGAGTGGTAGCACCAGCTCCTTTCTCTCTCGGACCCAAACCTACGCCCTTCTAAAGCAACAATTGCAAGTAGCTGCTAAATCTGAGGTTAGTTAGTGCCTTGTTTTCACTCTTGTACAATTTGGAATTGGAGGTAAACATCATTTTTTGGTTCTTTTCTTTAGGATTACAAGGAAGCAGCTAGAATTCGAGACTCGTTAAAGTTATTTGAGGATGAGGAGCCTGTTTTGCGTCTGAGGAGACTATTGAAGGAAGCAGTGGCTGAAGAGAGATTCCAGGTGTCTATTATTGTGTGGCTCACTTAGTGCTTATGCACTCCAGTTGTGCTAACTTATACTTTGAATTTTGTGTGGGATCAATGCACTCGAGTATTAGGTGAATTTCATGTGACTCTCACTAATCTAGTGAGAATCATGTGAAATTCGTGTATTATCACTTGGGTTCTTAGAGCATCTTGAATAATTAGAGTATCTTAAATGCAAGAACTCAATTTAGGTTTCTAACTCTATTTTAGTGGATCCCTTGTTGCCACGTAGAATTCAAAAATACTCACTAATTTCCATTATAATGCTAGAATTCAACTTTAGTTCGTAACTTATTTTTAATGAATCCCATTTTATCTCTCCATTCAGACAAGAACCCCACTTTGATTTGAAAAATTGTTTTTTTAATAATTAAGCAACTTTGTTTGTAGTTGGTTATATAAGCAACTTTTATCAGAGTTCTATAAGAACTCGTTTGCTCCAATGCTATTCTCAAATTGTTTAACTTTAAGAACTAACATAATCAATTGCGTTGGAGTTGCTCTTTTTAGCGTTTCTCATATAATAAATAACTCTTGCGTTTCTGTGCTTGAGATGACAGTAGCACCGCCTTGCTTGAATTTTGATTTGTCTCACTCATTCCTTTCAATAAGTTAGACAGGACAGATGACAAATTTACACTGCTTTCAAAATTTGTTTGACTATGGTTGTGTGTCTGTTAACCATTTTTTTTTTTAAATTCAATAAACACTGTTTCTTTCAAGCTTCAATTCAACCATTAAATGTTGTAGTAAGTACATATCTCAACTTTCATACCTCTACCGCTCTACATTTTTCTTTCTAATCCTCTATCAGATCAGCACTCCTCACATCTATCATCTTGAATTGACCAAACGTGACCTATATTTCCATGTGTATGTTCTGAGGTATGTTTCCATTATTAATTTTACATTTTGACACCTTCTCTCTCTTTCTCTCTCTCTCTCTTTTTCCAGGATGCAGCTAATTATCGTGATGAGCTAAAAAAGATTGCCCCACACTCTCTTTTAAAATGTTTCAGTGATGCTACAACATTGGTATGATCACTACTTTCAGTTAAATAATTATGTCTACTGGATAGTTCTTTCTTGATGTAAGCCATCTCAAGAGCAAGAAAGCAACTTCCCTTTTTTAAACAGTCTTTTAAGTTGATTGCGTTGTTAAAATAATTAGTTCAATACCATGTCTTCAGAAGTGGAGTATCTCTCTTGGAAAGTCAATTGGACTGGATTGGTTTAGGCAGTTGGCTCTGATGATTTCTCCCTTAGTTTCAAAATACCCCTGCTAGATGTCTATTAGTGAGAAAGTTAGTTAGTCAGTTAGTAAGGTTAGTGGGCTGGAATAGTCTTTTCTTCTCTGGTAGAAACATTCGGCTTCTAATTTGGTTTTTAATGATCTGTAATAAAACTTATTTTCCTTCAAAGTCTTCAAGGAAAAACAATTACGAATCCCTATTTCATTTGAGATATCACGTTCTTTACATTAAAAAAAAGAAGAAAAAACAGGCCATGCACTGACAGTATAAAGTAGTTTTACACTTTTATTCAATTAAAAACTATCATTTATTATAAGTTTGTTGACTTTTATAATAAATACTTTAAAAGTCATATCAATGATAATTTCTGATTAGTTGACAGTATAAAAATTTTTAAATGCATGACCATTAAACTCTAAAAAAAATCTGAAATCTTAACATTTAATTCTGACTAATTCAGGGAATCAGGGTTCAAGTTAGGAGTGTATATATAGAGGGCAGAAGTCATCCTTCAAGGGGGCTATACTTCTTTGCATATAGAATAAGAATTACCAATAACTCAGACCACCCTGCTCAACTTCTTAGAAGGCATTGGATTATAACTGATGCTAATGGGAGAACGGAAAATGTCTGGTGAGTTAATTATTCTTCTCTTTTGCTATATTGTTGTTGTTATGCTTCCAAAGTGTTTTTCTTTTCCTGTTAAACCCATGGAGCACATAGTTAATGACAGAACACAATTACCTTGATCCTGGTAGTTAACCCCTCTTAACAAAAAAAGATCTTGTTATTTTAAACTCATGGGGATTCAAATTCAACATAACTTATGTACTTTATTTTCCACCTCACAGGGGAATTGGAGTTGTTGGTGAACAGCCATTAATACTTCCCGGGAATAGTTTTGAATACTCTTCAGCATGTCCACTGAGCACACCAAATGGTAGAATGGTAAGATTTTTTATTTTTTTGGTTGCAATTTCCTGGGGTAATCAGAATTGATTTGAGTAAGGTGGTACTCTTATAATATTGTTGGTGATGTTTGGTAATTGGTAATAATATAACCTTTCTATCAAATAGAAGCATAAGAGATTCCATCCAATGCTTTAGGTATTCTGCAATCAAATAGTAATATAACCACAAAGAAGGATAAAAGCATCGGATTTCCTCCTTCAATCAAACAAGTTTTATACTTAAATTGTCAACATGCCAAAGCTGGGTTTCTGTAAAAGATCTTATCTATAAAAGGCCATAGGAGATCTCCTTTGGAATTGAACATGCGTGACATTAAGTTTGAGTGGGTGCAATGCTGCCATGATTTCAAACCGAACAACTGTCACTATTTGCATAATCGACAGATCTTACCATAGGAAAAAGAAAGCAGAAGTAAAAGCCTTATTGAAGCCCATGTTTGACATGCTTTAGAGTTGTTGATTGGTTCATTGTTGCATTCTATTCTTCAATATTTCATGAATACTTTTAATATTACTACAGAATGAGTTGGTATCATGATTTTAGGGCTGATTGACCAATTTGATGCAATTTTAAAAACAAAATACCAAAATGGGGCTCTTTCGAAACATATTACCGGCATAGGTCTGTTTTGACCATTGACTGGTCAAACTCGTCAATTTGACTAGTAGAAATGGGTTCACATCAGCATTTTTTATTTTTTTATTTTTTTAAATTACACATAAAAGTTCGACCTGGCCAAAAAACGCTAGTGAGAGTAACGGAAATCACAAGATGACACCACGTGGCATCATCCTGCCATTTTTGCTAGTGGGAGTAGCGAAAATCACAGGATGATGCCACATGGCATCATCTCGTCATTTCCGCTACTCCCACTAGTGACAATGGTAGGATGATGCCACGTGGCGTCATCTTGTGATTTCCGCTACTTCTACTAGTGAAAATCACAGGATGACGCCACGTGACATCTCCCTGTGATTTTTGCGTACATATAAATTCCTTCCAGGTCTTCGTTAACCTAAAAAGAAAGGTCTTTTGGAAAAAATGGTAGGCCCAAATCCCCTCCGGGTATTTGCCAATGCATAGATCTCAAAAAGTTATATGGAATAAAAAAAAAAAACACCTCAATCCGACATTCGAGCAAAAAGTTATGCCCTTTCGAAGTTTTGCATTATGTTATATTTTTCCCCCACTCGTATGCGAAAATCACAGGGAGACGCCATGTGGCATCATCTTGTGATTTTCGCTAGTGGGAGTAGCGAAAATCATAGGATGACACCACGTGGCATCATCCTGCCATTGCCGCTAGTGGGAGTAGCGGAAATGACGAGATGATGCCACGTGGCATCATCTTGTGATTTCCGCTACTCCCACTAGCGTTTTCTGGCCACGTCGGACTCTTACGTGTAATTTAAAAAAATAAAAAATACTGACGTGGACCCATTTCTGCTAGTCAAACTGATGAGTTTGACCGGTCAACGTTAAAACAGACCCATGCCGATAATATGTTTTGAAAGAGCCCCATTTTGGTATTTTGTTTTTAAAATTGCACCAGATTGGTCAATCAGCCTGATTTTAGCCATGCAATGCAACACTCCCAGCTTTTCATCAGAATGGAAAATTGTAATTAAGACCCTCAATGATTTAGATTCATTGGTTGCATTTGCTTGTTCTATTCGAGATGAAATTCAACTTTCAAGGATTTCCAGATGCGTCTCCATCATATCCCACATAAAACCAGGCTTTTGTATCATAATGCAGGAAGGCGACTTTGAGATGATCCATGTTGATAGAGTAGGCTCACGATCATTCAATGTGGCCATTGCCCCGTTTTCTCTCTCTCTGCTTGGAGATGATGACGGTTCTATTATTTGAAATTGAACTGCAGCATCACCTTCTGCAACATGTAAAGTATTATCATTCTCACCGCTATTCCAAAGTATTAAAGCAGGCTATTTGCTTTATTAAGTGTAAAATATCCGATTGTTAATAAACTATCAGCATACATTTCTATTTTATTGAATTGATGTGTAGAAAACTCAAGAAAGAAATCAATATTATAGAAAACAATAGCAGATCGAATTGAATCAATTGATAAGGTGATTTAACTTGGACAACCATGAAGAAGCTGCTGAGGTAAATACAGCTTTGCGTCGGGCTCGCAGTACCATTAGATAAGAATTTAATAATTTTTAATGTTGTCAAACTTTGTTTCATCGCATTTGAAGATTAGCAGTGCTATTTAGCATGAATTGGTTTACGTAAAAGTGTTCGGAACCTTTATTAACCAATCATATGTGGGTTCATAATCTTAGTGGAAAAGGACGAAAATAAAATAAAATAAAATAAAACAAAATAATAATAATAATAATAATAATAATAATAATAAAAACATTACACACAAAAGACATGCCCCTTGAAGTGCACTTTATCCATTGAATTTCTAATAAAAGTTTCTTACTGATAGTTAAAATTGTCCTTTATTTTTTAAAATGTATTTTTTATGAGAAAATAAGTTATACATTAACAGTGAAAAACAGTTTTATACTGTCAATCAATCACAAATCACTATGTATGATAAGTTTGTTGATTTTTACATTAATTGTCTTAAAAGTCATATCAATAGTGATTTCTAATTGGTTGGCAGTATAAATTTTTTTATACTGATAGTGCATAACAATTAAACTCATTTTATATTTTAGAGTCAAATTCACTTGGTACATTTATAATTCTGTATGTTAATGTTAAGTCTGGTCTGATTGTGTGTATCCTTATGGTTTGGTGATATATTGAGCGTTTATATTAAGAAAATAATTATTAATTTTACAGTTTTATGAGTCTATATATAAAATAAAAAAACTTTTTAAATTATAGAGTATGTTAAAATATCACAACAATTATATAAGTTTATATTTGTGTGTGTAATTTTAATAATTTTATGTTTTGGCTGGAAAGTGAGTCTCTAGTTGCAGTGGAGATGATCTTGAAGGACCACAACATGCAGCACCTTTACAGTCCTCTGGTACTGGCTGCGAGGTAATTACTAGCAAGACAATGAATGGTGCATGTGTCCCATAGTTTTAGGGAGTTGAATAGAGTGGCAGACTACCTTGCTAGGTTGGCTCATAGTTTTTCGATAGGTCTCCATGTGTTAGGGCAACCCCCTGTTGAATGCCACCACATCTTGTTGTGGATGGACTTCTCTCGTGTCTGTGAAATTCGTAGTACATTAGTGTAGTTGGGCTTTGCCCTCCCATGAAGTAACTTCTGTAAAACATAATTATAAAAAAATGAAGAAGCAAGAAGAAGAATTGTTCTTGTTTTCAAGAATTATTAATATAGTTTTGATGATTTAGTCTCTTGATAAGTGTGAAGTTGTAATGTGTATTTATATGTGTGTGTGTGGTTGTGTGTTTTGCATGATTTATCTTTATTCTTGATGATTTGATGGTGATGAGCTCAAGATTTAAGACTTAAAGGATCAATAAAGTGATAACATGTTTTTATAAGTCTAAAATTTAGTTTAAGAAGAAATAATTGGATAAAACATGGTTTTAAATTGATAAGAAGTGATAGCTACATATTAAAGTTTTAGAAGAATTCAATCTTATGTTTAAGAACCATTTAATCGGATAAATTAGCTTTGTAATCAGTTAAATCCGTTGAAAAACGCATAAATATATGTTTCTTGTAGTTTCTGTTTTAACTAGTTACAAAATTATATAATCAGTTATTTCTACTGTAACTAGTTACATAATTTTGTAACCAGTTACATTTTCATAAAGTTGTTTTGTCCTATGCGAAAATAACTAGTTACAAAGTTATGTAACTTGTTATTCCAGTAAAGAGAAAATAAAACACATGCGCAAATAATTAGTTACAAACCAAAATAACTAAGTTATTTCCATTCTAGCTTCATTTTCCAGATTTCTAAAAACGAAATAATTGATTACAAGTCCAAATAACTAGTTATTCCAGTGAATTCTCTATAAAATGTGAACCTTAGTGGATCTTTTGACAGAACTTAAATTCTTTAAACTTGTGTGAGAGCTTTTCTAGAGAGAAAAATATTATTCTTCATCACCACTACAAGTTTTACATCAAAATCAAGAGCTCACCATAGATCAACATTAGAGATAAAGAAAAGTCATCTTTTGGGTAGAATTTGGTTTGTGCTTCATTGGTTTTCATCCATTACAAATAAAGGTGATATCTAATCTTTTCTTTTTTGTAAAATTTTCGTTCTTGAGATAGGTTTTCTCAAGTTTCTCTTGTGGTAGTGTTCCACAAAAAGAGGTTCAAGTTTTCTTGATAGGTTTTTCAAGAAACTTGATCTTGTGGTTGTGTTTGTGTTTGTTTGTAATTATCTTGTTTGTGCAAAGTGTTTGTAAACAATTGAATTGCATGGTGATAATCTCAATCGGTTTGATTGGAAACTAGATGTAGATCACAGTGGTAGTGATCAAATCAGTATAAATCTTGTGTATTCTTTTCTTTCCTCTACCCTTTCTCAAATACATTGTTTCTTGATCTCTTGCATATAAATTCATGAGGCTCTTTGCATAGTAAAATCAAGAAAATTGTTCCAATTCTACATCATTCATGTAACTAAATCAAAATGATTCAAAGTTTAAAAAAAATCTAGTTCTTCATCTTTGAAAAAGTTTTGGGGATTCTTGAAATTTTTTAAAGATCCAATTCACCTCCCCCCCCCCCCCCCCCCTCTTGGATCCAGCCATTTTATTTAACAAAAAAGTTTAATGAATATGCATGTCAATGTAACAGATTTTACGTTGTCAAGTAATTAGAAATAAGCTTTAGTGTGACTTTTATTGTGATTTTTATCAAAGTCAACAAACTTATCATATATGATGGTTTGTGATTGAATGACAGTATAAAAAGAACTTTACACTATTAGTTTACATTTTTTTCTCTTATAAAAATAAGCAAATTATATAATTATTTTTAAAGCACCAATAAAGTTTGGTATATTGATTAGGATTTGATTCTTTACTATATATGAAAAAGACTTTAGGTTGTGTTTGGATGAGGAATTTTAAAATTTCAAAGAATTTGAAATGCTTGAAATTTGAATTGCCTTAATTTAAATTTCTTTTATTTATTAAATGCTCTGTTTGGATAAATCAATTCAAATTTTTAAAATTAAAAATTTTAAGTTTGGATATGACATTTTAATTTCTACCATATACAAAATTTAATTTTTAAATACATATTTAAAAATTGAAATTTTAATATCAAACTTTTCAAAAAATAAACATTAGTCAATTTTTAAATATTTAATAATTCACAAAATTTTTCACTATTAAATAATATTTAATAATTCAAATATATAAATATTGATAATTTTTTTTGTCAATATTGATAAAGAGAAGAGAAAAAAAAGAAAGAGATGGAACATAGAGGAGAGGGAGATGAGACAAAGGGGAGAGAGAAGGAGGAGAGTGAAGAGAGGGAGATGAGAGAGAGGAAAGAGATAAAAGAGAGAGGCCATAGAAAAATAGAGAACAAAAGAGAGGAGAGAGGGAGAGGAGAGAGAAAGAAGAGAGAGAGAAAAGAAGAGAGGGGAGAGAAAGAAGAAAGAAAGAGGAGAGAGAGGGAGAGAGGAAAGAGAAAATAAACATAGAGGTGAGAGAAAGTAAATATGAAAATTTTAAAATTCTTACTTTTTGATGAAATTTAAAATTCTACAATTTTAGGTAATCAAAATACCTTCATAAATTACTAGAATTTCAATTTCTTACTAAATTTCCTATCCAAACAACATATTTCACCACAAAGTATTTTAAATTTCTTATAAAAATGAATTATCCTCTTAAAATTTCTCATCCAAACACAAGGTTATAGAAAAAAATAAAGCTTATTTTGATTATTTTTACATCAAAAATTAGTTTCTAACCATCTATTGAAGATATTCTTGATACACACACAAAAGATATAATTTTAATGTGTAGATTAGGGATGTGATGGTGGGTTGAGTTTAGAGAAAAAAAACAAACTCCAAACCAAATAAAATACCTTCAATTGAGTAGGATTTGGTGGGATAGTTTAAGGCAATTTGAATTGTGCAAAGGTTTTTAATTTTTTTAAATAAAATATATTCAAAAAGTATTTAAAACAATTAATTAATTAGAAATATTATTTAAAAAATCAAGGAAAGTACATGGTTCTAAACTTCTAATTGCAGTTAATTTTTTTAACTTAAAACCTAATACAGCTTAAATTGAGTTTAACACTTTTAAAATTGAACCAAAATGTTTAATCGAATTAAACTAAAAATTGTCTATAGACTAGATCAGGTTAATCCACTTATACCCCTAATTTAAATAAATAGAATGAATATGTGACTATATTGTCACATTATTTATTTTTAAGAAAATAGGGCTTTTGTAACTTGTTTGAGCTATAGGTGGCAAAATGGGCTACTTGCCTTATTGTGGGCTAGCCAATGTGGGCCACAAGTTGGGCCAAAAAAGCCCAAATTTAATTTGGTCTTCTAAATTGATACCCAAGTTCGACCTTATGCGAGCTACGAGCTTTTTGGGCGAGCCCAATATTTTTGTTGATTTTTTTTATTTTCTCACAAAATTCAAGACCCACATCGATTTTTAGCTTGCATTGATTTAGTGTTAAGAAAATTCTAAAAATTTTATATATGATTTTTAAAATATGTAAATAAAATAATGATTTTTAATAGATACATATATATATATATATATATATATATATATATGTATATGTATATATGTATGTATGTATGTATGTATAATTACGTAAAAGTGATTGTAAAATATTATTATTTAATATTCAAGGAAATTCATGATAATTGACGTTGTAAAAGTCTTTTATGCCATGTGCTTGAATAATCTTAGTGCAACACTAGTGTACTTGTATCAATTGATTATAATTATAATTATCTTGAATTTTAAAATATCATAAGTAATATATATGCATTAACATACGTTGTTTATATTAACTTAGCCTATCAAATTGACAAAGAAGCGAGTAGTTCGAACTCGATCGAGATAGCTCGACTTGAACCCGTTTATGACACAGGCTTTATCAGATCGAGCTAAAAAGGTCTACATTTTATTCGAGCTTGAATTTAGAGCCCAAGCCTTATATTTTAATAGGCGAGTTTGGGCTAGCTTGACCTATTTTGCCAACTCTAGTTTATATTAACTTAGCCTATCAAAACAACAAAGAAGTGGGTAGCCCGAACTGAACTCGTTTGTGACACGGGCTTTATCGGATCAAATTTAAAGGCCCTATTTTATTCGAGTTCATAATTTACAACCTAAACCCTATATTTTAGCAGGCGAGTTCGGGCTAGCTCGACCCATTTTGCCAGCTCTAGTTTATATTAACTTAGCCTACCAAATTGATAAAGAAGCGGGTTATTCGAACCCGATCAGGCTAGCCTGGCTTGAACCCGTTTATGACACGAGTTTTATCAGATCGAGTTTAAAGGCCCCATTTTATTCGAATTTATAATTTAGAGCCAAAGCCCTATACTTTAACAGACGGGTTCGGGTTAGTCCAACAAGTCCAACCCATTTTGCCAACTCTTATCTGAGCTTTTGGGGTTAGTCTTTTGTTTTATCGATAGGGTTGAGTGTATCTAAATTGAGATTTTGTTATTACACCACTCATTTTTTTAAACAATGCTATTCATCTTTTTTTTTTTAATTTCTTTTCAAAAATATCCTAAATGAATGATCATTCTCGAAATTTAATATATTTTATATTCTAAAATTATAATACCAAAAGTTTATTTATATATTTCTAAAACTATCTAAATAGACTTTTAGATTTTTTTTCCCGAAAAATGTAACAAATAGACTTTTAGAATTATAATTCCAGGAATATATAAATAAACTTATGAAATTTTACAAATATTCTTCCAGAATTTTATTTCCGGAATGTGTAACAAATAGACTTTCGGAATTATAATTCCAAAAATATTCAAACAGACTTCTACAACTATAATTCTAGAATATATAAATATATTTTCAGAAGTTTAATGTCAGAATATATAAATATACTTTTGGAAATTTAATTCCTGGAAGCTAAATTTTTACGGAGTTTAGGAATTTAAATTTCGAAAGACAAACCAACAGGACAAAAGAAATTCTGTGACATTATTAGGAGTATTTTTTAAACATATTAAAAAAAAGAGATGAACGGTATATTTAGAAAAAATGGATGATGCAAAAAGTAATTCCCTTATGTTAGATCCCGAGGCTGCCCCAACAAGACCCAATTGTTCATAGTAATTGTTAAGTGAATTAGGTTCCTCTTTTTTCCTAATGCTAACCAAGCAATAGTTACGAGATGAAATATTCAGAAAAATATACTTTGACAGAAAAAGCAAGAATAAAAGTAAAACAGATGAATTTTTTAAGCTTTGTTGATTGTTATGCAAAGGAAAAAAAAAAAGACGGAAAGAAGTAGAATCACTGCTGAAACTAACGAATAAAAATTAAAAAAAAAAAAAACAATTGTGAGGTCCTTGTGTTACTTGTTTATGCAAGTAAATGTGCCAACTCCCGCTATAGGGATTTGGGGTATGGAAAAAAGTCTAAACGATAATTGTATGAACATGTAAAACAGGCTTGATCAATTTGTTTGTTCATTATTCCGGGCCATAAGATATCAATTTGTTGGCTGGAAAGATTAGGAATGGATCTATGAATCAAGTTTGTGTCACATATTGCCCTTTGTTCTTGAGTTTACGTTCACGTTATGCCCAAACCAAACACCCACTTCATTGTACTTACAACTAAATATTTAAATACAACCCAATATAGACAAGAGAACTACAAATTCTTTTGTCTTAGCTTTCTTCTCCTGTCCTTCTTCTCTCTCTGTCTCCTCACCGCGTATCTGATTGCTTATGCTTAGAAGAAGCGTGTTTGGCACTTCAAAACCAAACATTAACCCAAAATAGTGAAAATACCATCCTCCAGCTGTCAAGCGTGAGAAACCCCCATTTGTAGCCACCGCTCTACTACAAGTCAAGGCTGGTCTCAACCGTGGGCCCCCATTCAATGTCCTAAAGAAAAGCAGCCTAAGTAATCTTTTTTTGATTTTGGTGAGTAAGAGGAAGAGTTATATTATTTATATAATTTTTTTATAACATTATTTTTTATTTCTTTTCATTATATTATTTATTTTAGTTTATATTTTTTCTCTTTTTATTTCTTTCTCCTTTTATTATAAAAAATTATACACATTTTCAAATAGAATTTGTCTAACGAAGTCAACGAGACCTTATTCGTTCGCCAAATCAGTCTTTTTTTTTTTTTTTATTAAACCAAATCAGTCTTTGATGGCTGCCAATTTGCTCCTAATAGTATGGACCTCCCTAATAGACATTATCCACTTGAATGATCATACTATCATAGTAATCATGTTCCATATCATTGGTAGCAAACCTTGATCCTACCTATGTTCCATACGCTTAATAGTTAGAATGCATCGTGTCGTCCCCCTTAAGTAACTATTTTTTTATCTCTCCTTTTTTTTTCTTAAATATGTTTTTAATCTTTTAAAATAACAGGAAATTTAATTTTATTTCTTACAAAAATTTAATATATTTTTAATTCTTACATGTATCAAAATAGTTTTAGTTTTTAATCAGGCATTAAAAACATATATTTCTGTTAAAATATAGAGATTAAAAACTTATTAAATTTTTATATGAACTAAAAATTTAGATATTTTAATGAATAAAAAATATATTTTACCTTTTTTTGGCCTTGTCATCCCTTTCTCTGGTCACTTTATTTCTTTTTCTGCAAGCCATGACTCATGCGAGGCAAGACCATTCTTGGAATACATGAAGCATCTTCGCTCCAAGCATTCCAATACAAAATCCAAATACAATTGTACCCTGTCCATGGTCCCTTTCTCTGTCATTAATAAAAAGAAATATAATAAGATTGTTAACCCGAGAAAGGTTCACAGAAACATGCATGTCTTTTGGGTCGGGGCTAGTTTAAAATTTGCATGGGAATAAGTAGGTCAAGGCTGCAATCAGATTTTGGTTGGATAACAATAAAAGCGAGAGAAGAAGCTTGTGCTACAAGCACACCATCCTTTTCTTTCCATTCTCTCTCTCTCTATCTCTCTTGTCTACAACTTTTGATAGTTTTCTATATACAAAAGCAAAGAAGCAAAGCATATCTCTTCTCGCTCCTCCACATTGTTTTGCTTTCCCTTGCAAGTTTCAATTCAACCTTTTCTTTACTTACAGTTCTTAGCTGCTGCCTCTTTTTCCTTTATAGACCGATTATCATACAATTAACATTGTCGGTTGTATCTTTTTGTGCAAAATCCACGCAAAGTTTGGAATCTCCACCTTATCTGATAATTAAACGATTGGTTAATGTGGTTAAAACGGGTCAAGAGTTCAACCTTTTAGTTCTTCCTGGCCCAAAACTTTTGCAGCTGTTCCTATTTTGAAATGCATGAGAAACCCATGTCATGTGTACTTTCTCATTAGGCCCCACTTTTGATCACAAGAATGGTCCTCCCCCATTCCAGTGGTTCAGTTCTATATGGTTTAGTTTAGAAGCCTGTCCTTAGAGCCATTACCTTCTATTTTTTCATTCCTCAATAGCATTGGTTTGCTGATATTTTCCTAAGGGGAAGCATAAACAACACCATCTCCACTTACCTGTGAGAGAATCTGAAGTAACGAAATGAGGTTTGTAACAGGTTCTCCGAAAGGCACGTGGGAACCCATCATGACTGCGGATACAACCACACAGAGTTACTGGCTAAATTGGAGGGTTTTGGTTTGTGCCATTTGGGTTCTGCTTTCAGCTATCTGTTCGTTATTGCTTATATGGAAGTATGAAGCTTCACGGAGGCCACCGACAAATGATAACAAGGAGAGCCAGAAAGAAACGTCGTCGACTTTGTACGAGGATGAAATTTGGAGGCCTTGTTTGAAAGGAATCCACCCTGTCTGGTTGCTGGTGTTTAGAGTTTTTGCGTTTTTTGTGCTTTTGGTGCTTCTCACACTCACTGCCACTGCGGACGGAGGAAGCATTTTCTACTTTTACACTCAGTATGTTTTTCATTCCCTTTTGAATTTCTTCGTATTGGAATTTGAATGCTGTTGATGAAATGGATTAATGCACATTATGTGGTGGATAAGGTCTCTCTGCATATGTATAACTTCAATCCGATTTCTATAAAATTATCAACAAAACAATAAGGGGAGAAAAGAAGAAAATATGAAGTTAAAATATATCAAGCTTTCGCTTGTAAATTAAAATTAACTTATACATCTTAACTTTTTTTTCTCCGTGTGAGAGAAGTTTGGTTCCAAATGTGTATGGTTCTGTTTTAAGAATCATCCTACGTTGTTGGTATGGAACACGAAAGCAAAAGTCTGTGGCAGAAACACAAATTTGGAAGCATATTAAACTTTAAACAGAGATAATTAATCTCAAACCTAAACGAAGCTAGTAGTTTTGCTAGATGAAGGGATTGTAGCAGTGCAATCAGTCCTCTTCTCTTGGAATTAATGAAGCTTTTATAAATTATAATCCCTTTGTGATCATTGGTTTGTGTGTGTCTAAGATAACAACAGCTTTTTAAATGATTTAACATGCCAATTGAAGCTGCTATCGTTTATAACAAGAAGCCTATTTCACCTCTTACCGTATTGATTAAGCTATAAAGGATTTCTTTTTTGGCATTTGATTATTGATTTTTCTTTCTTTTGCTTTTTGTTGCTTTGAAACAGGTGGACTTTTGCTGCAATCACTATTTATTTTGGGGTAAATACTGTTATAAAGAGCCTAACATATAATTTTCCATTAGTTATGTTACTCATGTCTATAATCTAGAGTAGTGTGTAATCTCGCTATACACTGTTGTATGTCTGATGTTGTAGCTGGGATCTATGCTCTCCATGCATGGATGTTACCAACATCATAAAAAAGCCAGCGGTGATAAGGTTGAAAATGTAGATGGAGATGCAGAACAGGGAATTTATGATGCTCCAACACCCCCACAGAATACTAATCCATCCAGCCATGAGAAAGGCTTGGGAGCTCCACAAGAACATCTTGTTCGCCAACCTGCAGGCACTTGGGGTTATATCTTTCAAATATTATTCCAGGTAAACTTGTCAAGAACACTGGTTGAACTGCAAGAATGATTTCTTTATCAGTATTCTTAGAATATAAGTTAAATCAGTGATGAACTCAACCTTTAGTATATATTTATCTTTTTACCCTTTATTAACATTTTCAACCAGACATCTCGTTAATGACAAATGAGGTGACACTTTTTTATAAAAGTTGGGGGTTAGTACAGGCTACAGCTTTTGCCATTGGCTACCTAAATTATTTTTTGTTTTTTGTTTTTCTCTTGTGAACAGATGAATGCAGGTGCTGTCATGCTCACAGATTGTGTGTTTTGGTTCATAATTGTTCCGTTTCTAACCATCAAAGATTACAACATAAATTTGGTAAGTACCATGTATGACTCAATAGATTTGTTAATTTTCTTTTGTAGCTTAAGCATAGATAGTTGTATTATACCTGCCTTCCTTTTTTTACCAAAAAAAGAGGAGACTTGAGAGCTAAATGATAAGTCAAATTGTCATGTGGCAGCTAATAATCAGTATGCATACCATCAATGCTGTTTTCCTGCTAGGCGATACGGCTTTAAATTCCCTGGTGAGTTTCTAGATTTGATTCCATTTAATTGTCCACTTCCATTGCTTATGCATATTCAAATTCTTACCCTTTATTTTATTCCCTTCAGAGGTTCCCTTGGTTTCGAATAGGATACTTTTGCATGTGGACAATCACATATGTGATTTTCCAGTGGATTGTTCATGCTATAGTTAAACTCTGGTAACAACTCTCATTATTTTTTTCACTTAACCACTATGTGGAAATTGGAAACACCTTATACGTCGTTATCTAATATATGTTTCTTGCCCTGGAAAACAGGTGGCCATATCCATTTCTTGATTTGTCATCGCCGTATGCTCCACTATGGTATAAGTTATTTTTCTTTTTCTTCTCATTTTATTCATGTTTCCAGTGCTTCTAAAGTATCTGATTCTGATAAACTGTTGGTAGGATACTTTGCTGACTCTTTCTTTCTGGCTTGTAATTGATTTTCAGTTACTTTTCTATGGCAATACTGCATGTTCCGTGCTATGGCATATTCGCTTTGATAATGAAGCTGAAACACAGCGTGTTGTCGACGCGGTACCCTGACTCGTACCTATGTGTCAGATGACTTCGGCTTGGGACGAAACGAGCTTCAATTTTCTCGTAGAAAATGGGAAGACAAGTAGTAGCAAGAAAATAGTAAAAAAAGGATTATATTGAGAAGTTTGGATTCATGTATTGAGATGAACAAAAATACAGCAAAGTACATACACATATATATATTTTTGGTTTTATTTTGGAAAATTAATAGTTGAACAAGCAAGGAAAATTTTGGCCGTTACTTTCTGTCGGCACTTCTCAAAAGATGGGGTGTATGTAATAGACCATGAATTCTAAGAACTGTAATCTGAGTGCATTGATTTACTCAACCGAAGCAAACCGAGGAGTAACAAATTACAAGCCGATTCCCGAAAATGGATTTGGGTAGCTTGGGTGACGGTTTTTCAGTTTTACGGGTAAGTCGGGTGGGTAATAGCGGGTCTTTGAGTGAAAAAACGTAGCTCTAGTAGCCACTGGAACTACTTCACCAATGAATGCAAACTCACCAAGCAAGTCGTGCTCTTCTAAGAACATATGTATTGGACCACCCCACCTCAGTGATATCTTGTACCCTTCCCAAATTATTCACTGATCACCATTGAGACAGAGGGAGAAAGGGAGAGTAATGGAGGGAGCTTCTTTTTTAACAAGCCCAATGACCAGAAAAGTAACAGAGAAAGACGGAGAAAGGGGGAGGAAGAAAGAGAGAGACGAAGGAATCGGTAAAAAAATTGTTTATTGATTTTATTTAATAGTACACGTAAATTTAAATGGGTAAGCAATAAATTAGAAATGGAAATTGTAAAGCACATAAGGATAAAAGTCACCTCTTAGTTTCATATGTCCAAGAGAAAGTAATAAAATACTGCTTCTTTTTGTTGATGTGTGTCAACATGCAACAAGTGTATGTACATTTTTACAAGAAGCAGTCCATCTTCTGAGTAAGTGAAGTGTGTGGCAATTGAAAGCTACCTGTATTCGGTTGGTTTGGGTATCCATAAACACAAGAAAATCAACCAGCACCCGACCATGACTATTCGATTCCTCCATTTTTTTAACCGTCCAATCCGAATACTTGTTGTAAACTGACCGTATAATACATTTTTAATATCGGTTATGTCGGATTCGGTTCCGGTGTCGGTTTGTTAATCACCAGTTAATAATTTTATTTTTGGAGAAAATTGACTATATATTGACAGTGTAAAATAGTTTTATATTGTCATTTAATCATAAGCTATCATGGTAAGTTTGTTAACTTTTTTAATAATTATCTTAAAAATCATATTAATGGTGGTTTCTAATTAGTTAACAATATAAAACTTTCTATACTGACGGTGCATAGCTATTAAACTCTCTTTTTTTTTCACGTTTCTCTTATAACTTTCTTTTGATGCTTGCAATAGTTGCTTCAAGCATAATCCATTTAGTCGTAAATATGCACAATTGTTATTAATGAGCAATTATTTTTTATAGGGTTAGCCACTAACAACTAGTAACAAAGCTTTCATTGACAACAAATGAGAAGTAAGAAACTTCTTTTCACGTTTATATCTTTAAACTTATATGAAGAGAAAAATTAAAATTAAAAGTTTCGTAATTGTCATGAATTAAGCTTAAGCCCAATTTATATCGTATTTGTGTAAGGCCCAATCAATATAAAGAAATTTGATCAAAGACAAACTAGGAGCAAAGTTATTATGGTACACACTAAAACAATGTATAATCACCCACCAGAGGCCTTGAGCCTTGTGCAAAAGATTTTAGGCTACATTTGACACCATATATACACCCTATCAACGTTAATGCAAAAACTATGCATTTCTTACTTTTAGCCATTTTATGGAGATTTTACTAACTTAAGCATCAAAGTACCTTTGTAAGTATCCCATCCATTGCTCATGCAGTTCGGTTTCCTGAAATACCTTAGCTGGAATCAACTAGCTCGGTTAAATCCCAATTTGGATAACCAAGTGTCCACTTCAAACCATCTAGCTTATAGTATGGATCAACTTGAATCAAGTCTGACCCCCGAAGCCTTACCTATATCAGATATAGCAATAATAAATGTTTCGTTATTTACAATACACATATTTTGATTTTAATAATAATTTAGTGACTCAAATTTTTTCACTTATGATACAATATTCTTTTCCTGATATGTGGTGTAACTTGCAGACATTTTCTACCTCTATTGTAACTTCTCAATCAATCCAAATCAAAATTAGTCTTGCAAATTGAGTAATTCTATTCCAATATGTGAAGCTTACAATTTGTAGGCACTTGCAAAATGTTTGAAGCTTAATTAATTTACTTTTTTGATTGGCACCTTAAATTTTACCTACGTATTATTCTATATATAAAATAGATATATTAATCTGCAGGTCCTAAATTAATTGGATATTTTTAAATAAATTCCTATACTTTAAAAGATTATAATTGGGTTCTTAAACTTTTAAATCATTTTTAATTGAGTCATTAGACACATTTTCATTAAAGTACCATTAAACTAATTGAAAATTTTAAATAGTTCAAAAACTAGGTTGTTAGTTTAATTATTCAATAAGTCTCTAAATTATTTATTTTTTAATATACGAACTTAATAAAACCCTAACAAAAATGTGTCTAAGGACCTAATTAAAATAATTTATAAGTAGAATATTTTTTTCCTTTAATGATTATATGTATGTATGTATGTGTACAATTACTTGTATAAAAATAGTTTAACTTCATTTCTTTTTTTAGTAGAGACTATGGGTATTCTCCATGAGAGGTAATAAAGTCTATTACAAATGACAAAACTCTCTTTTCGAATATTTAACGAAGTTGTATATCTAAGGCTTGAACTCAAAACCATTAACTAACCTAAAACAATCTCATATGAGTTGATTCACATTCTCGGTGATTTTAACTTTGTTTCTGTATATGTGCTCATATAATAATGTTTTTAATTAAAATAAATGTACTATAATTTTATTTCCAAATTTATTTAATTTATCTATACTTTTAAGTAATATATTACAAATAGATACTTTTAAAATATAAATGTTACTTTAATTAACATCAATATTGAAAAGTTTATTTCACTGGTTTTTGTTGTTTTATTAAAAAATTATTATTTCATTGGTAAAATAATTCAAAATTATTGAAAAAAATAAAAATTAAAACATTAATACATAGAGAAAAAAGGTCATGCACTAACAGTGTAAAAAATAGTGTAAAATAGTTTTACATTGTCATCCAATCACAAACCAACATTTTATTGTAAGTTTGTTGATTTTTATAATAAATATTTTAAAAGTCATATCAACAGTGATTTTTGATTGATTGACAGTGTAAAACTTTTTACATTGACAGTACATGACAATTAAACTCTAATATATATTACGTAAGATTTATATTTAACTTGTTGTCTTATATATATTTATAAATTCTTGACATTCTTTATGCTAATATTAGTAATTTAAATAGAATTAAAATATATTATCACTAATGTATACCAAAACTAGATTGAATGACATTATTGTAGAGCACAAAGATAACACAAGAAGGGGGGGTTAAATTGTGTTATAACAAATTTTCGCAATTTTTTAGTAAACAATGTATTGTCTGAAATAAGATTAAAAAGATTTCCAAGAACGCTTTAAAAGACAGATGAAAATTGAATGGCAAAACCGGAAGGCATACAGATTTTATAATGGTTCGTCTCATCCTAAAGATTATGTCTAATTATTGGCAACAACCAAGTTCCACTAAATTTCACAAGTTACAAGTAGTTTTTCCACAAGCCTCTTCAGGTTCAACCCAAGTAGTCTTTCACTTGTCTTTTCAAGCAAATACCCAAGTATTATTTGAATCAAAGCCTCTTCAGGCTTCCACTAATCTCTTTAAGAAAAAAGGTTTACGTGTGAGATTACCTCATTGGGTTTAACGTCTTATCAGATGAATATACAATGAAGTACAAAAAGAATTTTACAAAGAATTTAGAAAAAACTTTTTCTTTTCTTGAAGTAGTTATGAATTTTCAGAATCAGTAACAATTATATTAACAACAATTATGATCACAACAACTGCTCAAAGGAGGTATTTTCTTCTATTTATAGGCTTCTTCGAAAGTATCCGTTGAGTGTTTTGCAGAGAACGACCTTCGTTTGATGAAGAGAGTCATTGGATCATTAAATGTAACATTTAATGCTTTTTACCAACTTGTTATATGATAAGATAAAGCAGTTTGCTTATCTTTTCTATTCTTGTACTCAATCTGTAGCAGTTGTCATGTCCACTTTCCCGTTCTAACATTCGTACACATATTCGCACACATCATCGTCTGTAAGACTTGTTAGTTACGAAGTTTATCTAATCAAAAGATAAGATGATATTCAATTTCAAAAACGTCAGACGATTAAATGCGAACAAATGATCAAACGATTATGTGTGGACATATATAATTTTAACTGTTTGTTATTATCAAAATATTTGAGAGATATAAATTTGTCATTTGTCTTAACAATTATTGAGATATTTTTCATTATAAGTATAAAAATAATATTAGAGGAGTGCTAGTAGCACACTCCTCATAATACACATTCTATTATTAGATTAAATTTATTGGAAGCTACAAAATCATGAGAAAGAGTTATTAAATGAGATGTAGAATCCACAATTTTTTGTAATTTTCAATAAATTTCAACCAATAAAAAAGAGTGTGTTGTTAGTATTCCTCATAATATTAAAATAATAAAATTTGTCATAATTAAAACTAGAATTTATAAAATATTACTACATAAATACTGTATTAATATACATTTTTTTATTTAATATCAATATGTATAATAAATTTTTTTATATAATTTATTAAAATTGATATACATATAAATTTATTTATTTATAAATTTTTGAAATGTAATTATAAAAAATCAAATATTGAAAATATAAAAATAGAGAAAATTAAATAAAGTATAAAAATAAAATAAAAAACATTTTTAAACTATAAAATTCAGACAAAAAAAAAATGTAATGATTACAGCGGAACAACTTTTATATCATATAAATATAATATAAGCATATATTCTACTTAATTGTATAATTTAAGTGAAATACAATGACATGATATGATATATAATTATTTTTATATATCTTTCGCATTTTTTTTTATTTTTTTTTATATTCATCTAATAAAAACACTTCAAAATTAGAATAGACAATTTTTATTGTCTGAATTTCGTGTTTAAAAAATATTTTCCAATAATTAATCAAAGTTTATTTATTTATTAGGTCCATCAAAGCGCATTAGTCGCTACCAAATTTCCGCAAGGCTAAAACCCTAAACCCATACCATTTAACCGCTGAAAGAACAAAGAGTGAGAGAGCATTCCGCCATGGCGAACTCGAGCGACGCTTGCGTCGAAGCCCTCCGGCGGCTGAAGGCGACGGATCCACCGTCATGGCTCGCTCCAAACCCGGCGCTGTCGGAAGCTGCTCGCACTGCGTCCCAGTACTTGTTCTCTTCCCTCAAACCATTTTCCCCCAAATCGCCGTTGGACCAACTCCTCGTGGAGGGCTTCGACGCCGAACAGATATGGCAGCAAATCGACCTCCAATCGCAGCCTCTGTTATCCGCCCTTCGCCGCCGCTTGAAGCAGCTGGCCGAAAATCCCGAAGAGATTTCCCGGCTGAAGGTTCCTTCGGAAGGTGGGAACAAGGTGGAGGAAAAGAAAAGAGACGAGTGGGACGAAGAGAGTGAAGGTTTTGACGAGGAATTGGATGAGGATGAGGACGAAGAAAAGGAGGGAGAAGAGGAAGAAGAAGAAGAAGGGATGGAGGAGGATGAAGAGAGCGAGGAGGAGAATGAGGAAGGTGGTGGCATTGAGGATAAGTTCTTGAAAATAGATGAATTGGCTAAGTACTTAGAGAAGGAGGAAGAGAATTTAGAGAATGGTGAGGAAGATAGAGAAGGTGAGGAGGAAGATGACGACGACGACGACGAAAGTGATGAGGTGAGTGTGCTCTTTGCTTAGTTTGGTTTTGGTCGCCCCTTTTTGCGGTCTTTGAACATAGTCATGACTCATGAGATTAACCCTCTGGCCTAGGGTAGTTGTTAGATAATCTCTGATTACTGTAATGACAAGCTGTGGGCTTTAATGGGGTCTTGTTTGTTTTAGTTATTTATTCATTTATTTTTTTTATCTTGATATTTGTTTCCTTTTTTTTTTTTTAATGTTTTTTACTTCTAATTCTGCCTGCAAAATCAGTATTGATAAGCTGCGGTGCTTGTTAAGTTGTTGCTCGGTTCATTTGGTTGTTGCTTATTAATTAACTGGTTTTTGACTCGTTCTAATTATATTTATCTAGGATGGTGATTTTAGGATTGGTGACAATGATGATGATGAAGATGAAGAAGCAGAGGGCATGGAAAATGCAAGGTGTTTATTCTTGTCCTCCCAGTCTCCCACTAGAGAACAGAAACTAAAAAAGATATTCATCCATTTTAAGCTTGCAAGTTGCAACTTAAGTTATTGCTTATATCACTAATCTTTAATATCACTTATGGGTCAATGAAATATACAAATAAAAAACTTTAAATTGCTTCACTTCTGTTTAACAATCTATATTCCACAAATATCTATAGATATCACGTGTATGTTTTGTTCTTGGATAAAACTTTTTGCCGTGATGTGTGTATAACAATATCAAAGCATTACAACCAGGAGATCTTGGCTTATGGTAGTACATATGGAATTGTGATTTTAATGTTTAGCATTTCTCACATGACAACATGATATGTGTTGTCTTATCTCTCTTCTTTTTCTTTTGATATTATTTTTAAGGATGGGCGGGATCAGCCTTCTACTAAATTTTGTAGAAAAATGAAAGCCACTTGCTCTTCAGCTGACAATAAAAAAATAAAAATACATTATACTAGTTTTGGTGTTATATAGATAATATATGTGTTATATAGATAATATATTATAGATGTGAAAGCTTGTTTGTCTTTTTCCTAATTCTACTATTTTTCTGTATGAGTCCCACATTGATTACTCCCATGTTAAGTGAAGATTCTCACTATCGCCCTTGTCATCAGCCTTGCATTTTCTTCTAGTCATCACTTACCACAAGCTAGTTTGTCCGTCTCTGTTATGCTTGATTACCTCTTTCCAATCTGAGGAGATTATTGCTGGAGCATGAGCCCCATCTTGGCTGGGCAAGAAACATGGAATTCCCATTTGTAGCTGAGGGCTGATGCCTAATCAGCCTGACTTTTAGGACTTGGTTCTCCTCTGCATCAAAGCCTCACCATCCATATAACTCAGTATTTGTTTTGCTGTCATTGTCTCAATGCCATGACCAGATATACATGCCATTTTTCCTTTCCCTTTTTATTCCCTTTCTTTTTAATCTACAAAAAGGAAAATACATTGATAAATAATATATGCATGCTAATAATGGCTTAGAGGTGAAAATTGGAAATCATACCATATCACAAGTAGCACAGTTTAGGTATCTTGAATTACAAAGTAATGAAGTGATAGAGGGTGACGTAAATAATAGGAATAGGATCCAAGCTAGGTGGATGAAATGGAGGAATGCTTCGGGTGTTATTTATGATGGAAAGGTTTTATCAGGGGAAAATTTTACTGCATAGCCATAAGACCAGCTATTCTTTGCATCTGTTTCTGTCAGGTATAAAGACTTCTTTGGAGGTAAAAGGGAAAGGGGCTCAAAAAGAAAAGCTCAGGTGCTTCAGGAATCTGAATATTCTGATGATGAAGATGACATGGAATTTGACAAGCAGGTCTCTATCTCTGTGTGTGTGTGTGTGTATAAAGAATATTTATTTTGAAAACAACTTTCTTATTCTATTTTTTTACATATGTATGATGTATGTAGAAGAAAGGGACTGTATCTGCCCATGAAAAGCAACAAGAAAAAATTCAATCCAAGATAGAGCAGATGGAGAAAGCTAACATAGAGCCAAAAACTTGGACTATGCAGGGTGAGGTAATACAGCAGTCCTGACTATGCAGGATGAAGAAAGCTCTTTTTTTCCCTGATTTTTTTGTGGGTTGCATTTGTTGGCCCTTTTTGCTAATCTGGTATTAGATTATTTATTGTTGATTTTATAACAGGTAACTGCTGCAAAGAGACCCAAGAATAGTGCATTGGAAGTTGATCTAGACTTTGAGCACAATGTGAGGCCTGCTCCTGTAATCACTGAGGAAGTTACAGCTTCAATTGAGGATATGATCAAGAAAAGGATTATTGAGGTGACTTAACATGCTAAACTGACATGGTTTGGACTTCTACTATAACGCATCATGTTAATTACACGAGTGAAAGGTTATATATAGATGGCAACATCTACTATTTCTGTAAAAAGTTGGGTGTGTTAAGCCGATTATTGAACTACTACCAAGTAAACCATGGGACTACACATACTTATAAACACTAAATGTTTTTCTAATTTACATTTGTGTTTCTTATAGGGTCATTTTAATGATGTTCAAAGGGTTCCTAAATTGCCATCTAAAGCGCCTCGGGAAGTTAAAGAGTTGGTAAGCCTTGTTTTACCGAAATAAGATTTTAAGGTTTAGCTTCTTGTCTAGCTATATCTGTATGTAACTAACTTGTACAAGTCATTTCATTTCTGTTATGTATACAGGATGACAATAAAAGCAAGCAGGGTCTTGCAGAAATTTATGAGGTCCGTATTTCTTAACTATGTGTTCTGCAACATTGGAAACCCTATTACTAATTCCTCAAGGTGTTGTACATTTTGTCCTTTACTTTTGATGTACCTCTAAAGATTTTTTTAATTCTTGACAGCAAGAATATGTTCAGAAGACAGACCCCACTTCTGCTCCGTTGTCATTCAAAGATGAACAAAAGAATGAGGTGCAAATCTTGATTGCTTGACTTTGTTTCTATTTATATTACTATTTAATCTCTTTCTCATTTGTTATGTGCTTCATTTCCTCATGTATGATACAACGCTGGCTCAGTGTATCGGGCTGTGTGGCTATCCTTTTATATATTTCATTACACATTGAATCTTGTGTCTTGTACTTGTTGTGATCAGGCAAGCATGCTGTTTAAGAGACTCTGTCTGAAGCTGGATGCCCTTTCTCATTTTAACTTTGCTCCAAAACCTGTATGACATCAATGCTCTTACTATCTCTTGATAGATAATATACTTGACACTTGATTTCTGTCTTCTTATTTGCTTTGAATTGAACTGGACAGGTTATAGAGGACATGTCTATTCAAGCTAATGTGCCTGCTCTGGCAATGGAAGAAGTAAAGAGATATTATTTTATCAAATTTTTGTTTCTGCTTCTTCCATTTATTAGTTACTGACAATGTATTATGCCTTCCATTGGTAGATTGCACCTGTTGCTGTTTCTGATGCTGCTATGTTGGCTCCTGAGGAGGTATTTGATGGAACGGGTGATATTAAGGAAGAAGCAGAGCTTACAAAGACAGAAAGGAAAAGAAGGAGAGCTAATAGGAAAAGAAAATTTAAAGGTATCATCGGTTATGCAATAAAAGTATCTTCCTGGTGACTGGCATATAACAACATAGAGATTATGATATTGGTGTTCGATACTTCATTACCTGTCTTTATGCAAAGTTGTGCACCATATGCATATGATTGTTCTAGGAGGAAAGCTACCCATCATTTTCTTTTGTACCATACACTATTTTCATATGCTTTTCATTATTAATTAACAAACTTTAATGGTTCCAGCTGAGGCAGTAAAAAGGACAAAAAAGAAGGCACAAGAAGGTGCAATTCATAGCCAAGTTAATGGTAATTTCTTTTATATCCTTTTTGTACTAGATCTAAGAAATGTTACATTATCCTCACTTCAATTTTTGAATGTGCCACAAAAGTCAATTTCTTGTTAGTGACCACATTGTGTAAAGAAAATAAGACCATAACTATTGCAGTGGCTGTTCTATTTTCAATTCTGAAATGCCATGATCCTGTCATCTCAGGAGTTGGCTATATACTTTTTCTTTTTTAATCTTGGCTGGCTTTTATAAAGATTTGGTAGAAGACACATCTCTTATGAGTGGAGCATTTCTGCTTTCTCTGTCGTAGCTCCCACCAAATCCTGCAGAATATTGCAATTTTAGGTAGACATAGTATCCCTTAGATAGGTAGATTCAACCGGTTGTAGATTGCAGTCTCAATTACTTCCAAATTAAGCCTGACTGAAAAAAATGTTTTAGTGAGATTGATGGTGCCTGGATATTGATTCTACCCTTGTCTGGGTACAACTCCTTGTATCTTAGTCTTTTGATATGGTGACTAGTTGACTGCACATTAAGGTGAGGTGGCCTGCCGCCTGTGGAATGAGTAGCCAGATGTTGTCTATAGAAATTTTCCAAAAGATGACATTGTAGCTTCTCACCTTGAATCTCCCTGGATCTTTGCAGGGTAAAGAACAATACAAAATTTTATACGATTGTTTACAGAAGCTGCACAACTAACAACAATAAGTTCAAGGGGAGCCCGTGGCAAAACAGAAGTAAAATAGATATGGAAGAGGGTTTTTTGGAGTCAACCATGATAAATGAGCGATGCCATTCGTACATGTGACAGTGGCAGATGAGAGCAACTTGAATGCTCTTTATATCTGGCTATTTTCGTTGTTCATTGAATTCTTGGTTAATATCAAAACATTGATAGGAGGTTCACTGTTTGTTTTTCTTGCTATACTTATTGTTACAAGGTTGTAGCAGCGGTATTTATTTTGTGCTATATTTTGTATTCTTTAATTTTATTCACAGCTGATATGTTGTATTGATCTGCCACCTTGCTATTAACAGATAGTTGAACCTTTTTAATTCTCCAAACCGATGGGCATAAGAAAATTGTTGGAAAATTTTCTTTTGATGCTTTCGCTTGTAAAGCTTTTTGAAGCTGGCAAATCTTTGATTCTCATGAATTCCTGCTGTCTAGGGATGGGCATTAGTTGATTGGGTGAGTTTCGAGTGTTTTTTAAACAGATGATTTGTTGTATTGGTCTGCAGTCTGCGTATTGTTGATGACAGAGACAGGTAGTTGCACTTTGTAACGAACCAATGTGAAATAAGAAAATTGTTGGAAAATTTTGCATTCGATGCTTTCACTTGTAAAGCTTTGAAGATGGTAAATCTTGGTTCTCTTGAATTCTTGATGTACAAGATACTATTGTCTAGGCTGATTCAGTTTTTTGTTTGGCTTTCTTATCCTTGGAGGTAAATGTGCCTGCAATTTGCTTTTATAAAAATTCTATTTTCAAGCTTTTATTCATTAAAAGGAGTAACTTTTACTCTTTTAAGAGTTTATTAAAAACTATGTGGAGCCACTTCTCCTTTTAAATGGATAAGAAAGCTAAAACATATTGAACCGAACGATAAGTTGGGTTATTGTGTCCTTTAACTTGACCTCCTTTGCATTAGATGAATTAGTTCAGTTAGACTTTATTTATTTTTTCTTTGAATACCCACCTCTTCCTATTAAAATGTAAATGAATATTTACAACGATCTTTTTTTAAAAAAAAAACATAATTGGTTTTGCGTACCAATGCCTCAACAATGTTTGGTTACAAAGAATTGCACAAAAGGATTTAAAAGACTCGCCTTCGAATTACCAAATGTATATTCAGATGTAATTATAGCAGACTTTAAACGAAAGGACTTAAACCACGAAATATAAGGTAGTAACAGGTTTTGAAATTTTTGTAATAATTAGTAGATATATGAAGCAGAAAAAACAAAAAGAACAAACCAAAAACCACTTAAATTTGTAGCCACTAGAGTTAATACAGGGGCATCGGCAAAGAGGCATTTGAATTTTGGAGCGAATGAATGCTCTCCACAAATAGAATACAATCCAAGTGATAAAACACGTAGAAGTAATGTATTACCAGGAATCTTTCAAAAAAGAAAATGTATATGCAACTTTCTCCTAGGCAAGCCTTCTAACCTACAGCAATCAGCTTCTCTGTCACAGACCAGAAAAAGATGAAAATAGAATAGTGCTATTTATGAGGACAATGTATTTCATAAGAACACCCCAGAGCAGAGCTCCTTCAGAGGTATAGCCTTTACCCAGTTCTAACTGAATGCAAAACTGCCTCATCCCCCTGCGGCTACCATCACTAAAAGGAGTTACACGTAGTATAACTAACACTCGCCCGTAATTCCCCTCACTCTTTCTTATTTCTTCTGCAATGTCCTCCCAAGCCATCAACTAAGCTGGACTGAATTAACTAGGTCCCGAGGCCTGACATTATTACTCTGCAAAGTTCTGCATTTCCTTTCATACCTGTAACGTGAATACCAGGTTAAGTGGATAAGTAGCCCAATCTGCTCTTCCATTGATTTCAGCTTTCTCAGAATGCCTGGGTTAGACTGTCTGCACAAGTTGACTCATACTGCCACCACTAAAATATTTTATTGTTTTTGGCTCTGAGCTACTACAAATATTGAAATCCAAAGACATAAGCACTTTAAGAATATGCATACTACTTTTAACCACCTAGACCGAAAGCATCAAAGCTGAATCACACATGGCCCAATAATCTCACATGAAAAATCTTAAGCAACACGTTCAACTAAATTATTGAATTAGCACTTCTAATAAAAAGGGCATGAACGCCATTCAACTCCTTTAACGCAAAATTACCCCACTTCTCTGAGAAAATAAAAATGACAAAGCGTGCCATGAGGGGTATCGCACCTAACAATAGCTTTTCATTTACTTAAATTTCCTTCAAGCCTCTCAATTGCAGCACTAACACCACTCTTTACTTCTCTCTGATCTGAAGGTGGATGTGCAGCCGGATTCCCTTCATTAGCCATTTCTACGAGCTTCAGATGGATCCAACCTGCCAAACAATTAACGGAAACAAAATTTCAGTATATAGCCACACATCCACAATGCATATAAGCAAGGTAAATTATTCATACAATTGAATGATGAATTTGGATCCTCTCCTTTTACTCACTAACAAGACTACTCAAGAAACAATAACAATGTTACCAAGGGGAAAGCAAAATGCTGCTCCCAGCACTGACCCTAGCGCCATATTCCTTGCTCGCCAACGGAGTGATCCTGGCACTAACATAAAAGGGGAAACAATATATCAACACAATAATTGTGACATCTAACCATTTTTTACCTATCTCAATTTTCAACCTTAAGAAGTCTTTCATAAGATAAAAAACTAGTACAGTTAACTGTGGTTATCATCCAGCCCAGGTAACAATATAGAGTGTACAGTAAGTGTATGATTTCTTACTGATTAAACCAAAAGCTGAAGCAGTGGCTGATCCAGCTCCAACAACATTAAAAACATCATGAACACCTCTCTTCTCTGCAAGCAGATTTTGTATACCATAAAATGCAGCAGTGAACATTCCAAGGCGTACCCCTCCAACTATTGAACCCCGTGTAACTCGAAGGAATCGTTTCTCCATTGCATCTCTCATCAATCGATATTGCTCACGTTTGTCTTCTGTGCTCCCAAGTTTCAACATAACTTCTGCATCCTTGCTCTAGCAACACGTGTGAAATTCCTTAAGATTGCCACAATTAATTGGGATAATATAGACAAGCAATGTTTACAATAACATGGTTGGAAAGAAAAAGAATCTATAATCAGCAAAAGAAAGATAAATGTCAGCAACATGTTTGCAAAGGGAGTTATTTCCCTATCTAAACAAATGTTTGTGAGGGGTGAGACAGGTTTTTGTTGCATTCAGATGTAAAGTTAAAACAATTTGATATCACTAAAGAACTCCACTTGGGGGTAGGGATTTCTATCAATTGTCATTCCATGGAGGGTCAGGATAATTAGTATTCTTCAGTCTTCTTCAGAAAGACGTTTTGAAATAATGATAGTTTTAAAGTTGCATCCATTATTACTCTCCGTAGCTAAACAGCAATACAGTGCAGAGAAAACTAAAATGTGCAGTTCATACAAGTAGCATAAAAAATTAAAAAGGTTAGATATGTTTTTAGTCCCTATAAATATAGAAATGTTCAGTTTAGGCCCTTCAAAAAATAGTCACCTTTTGGACTTTCTTTTCTAAAAATGTGTCACGTGTGATCCTTGTCCTTCACAAACAATCACCTCCTTTTTGTCCCTTGTTTATGGAAATAGGGACCACAAATGACACATTTCTACAAATGAGATCAAAAGAAGACAATTTTTTCTTGAGGGGCTAAAAGCGAAGATTTCCCTATTTGCAAAGACTAAAAAGATAACCCAAATTAAAATTTCACACTAGATGACATGAATAATTAGAAGATTTACAAACATATGACAGGAAAAAATGTGCTGACTTAACTATCCTTTCTAAGAAAAAGAGTAGCTTCAAACTGCAGGCACGGGGGAGAGGGAGGGGGGAGGGGGAGCAGAAGCAGAAAAAGGACAACACAGTAAATAACATAATACAATGTAACAGTTTATGATCAACATTTTTTCAACTTACCTATAAACAATTCATGCCATCTTTAGTTAAGGTCTTAAACTATGCAAGGATTAAGAAAAAAAAAATTATGCCAGGTCATCTGTTTATGGAACATGGCAATCTTTTTGACATCCTTATAGTGTTCAAATAATGGGCTTGCACCTAGCTTCTAATGTTACTACTCTGGAAAATTCTCAATGAAGAGCATGCATTAAGCAAAAAGTCTCTGTTACTTATCCTTGTTTCCATTATAGGATAGACAATATAAAATATTACGTTTGAGTACAATTTAACTTGACAGTTTGTTACTCATTTTGTAACAGGAAGCTTACTAGTCTTCCATTTTAAAGTTTAATGTACATTCTTCTTCTCCCCAAGTACTTTCACTAGGAATATTAATTCTTGGGAACCACAAAATAAATAAATAACTATGACATCATAACCCTAGTGTTGAACACTTGAACTTAAATCATCACGGTCATATCTAACAGTAAGAAAACCAAACCAAACTCACACACTGAATTACAGAATATGTAAATGATTTTCACTTGTACTCTTGTCTTTACTTTTAACGACCTTTTCTGTGTTGAACATAATACGTTTTGATAATTCTATATGAAGCACAGAGTTTTGGAGCATATTTTTACTCATAAACTTACAACAGAAGCAGCTGCCTCCTTGCTACCGCCATATAACATGCCTGCAAATACTCCAATGACAGTTGCTGGGCCCCAGTTAACTGTTCCAGCTAGTCTTGGAGAATTCTGATTAAGAAAAGTATTAAAACAGCAATGAAGTTAAATGAATTCAGTATGGTGAAGTCCAGCACACACATGATAGCAACAATTTCAGAAATCCAGGAGGAAAACAGAAAGTTTTCTCATTAGATCAACGCAAGGTCAACAAGATAAACATTCAATACATTATGAATTATGATATGTACAGATTTCTGGAAATACACTCATTGATTTAATACGCAATAGGTAGATACAGTTAGATAACCAGCATTCCATAACTTATACTTTCAAAAAGTATGAGAATTGAGAAACCTCTGCATCAAACCTACAGAATTATAAAAGCAATTTGCAGTATATTTTGAAACTTGGTCATGAGATTCATGACTCACCACCTTCTGAATTAAATGTAAATTTGTTTGGCATTAATCCACATTCATAAATCATAACAGACACTTGAATTATCTTTTAGAGAGAGAGAAACTTATAATGCATCACAACACATCTAAGATGAGACCTAAAAAATGCCAAGAAAACGGAAAATCAAAAGATTAGCAACATCAACATTGCAATTCCAGATTAGACATATTTTCTTTGGTGCTATATTGACAGATAATAGCATGCTATTAGGTAAGGTAATCTCGTATTCATCACTATTCTATTGATTTTAACTGTAATAAGTATACAGGCTTGATCATCATTTTATAGAGATGCTTCAGAATAAAAATTCTCTCTGTGTTCTTGTCAACCGCCAATTGAGTGCTAAATGAACCAAGTCATTGCAGATACCAAATTGATAAGATGCACCACGGTCATACAAACCGAAGAGTCTAGGGTTCATTATTCAAATTCTTTGCACACTGCTATCCACACACACACCGAACAATGCAACTAAATTCTTAGTTAAAATGAAAACTAAAAACAAAAATGAAGAAAAGAAGCAATATATGAGGAGGTTTGTACATTTCGAACGGTGGCTTCTGAGTTGTCAGGGACTTCCATGATCGGAGGCGCGGCAAAATCAACGGAATGGAAATGGAAATTGTATAAGCTGTTTGGTTGCCGAGAAATTAGGCAACGAAAGAAAATTCGAAAAGGAAAGGGGAAATTGATCTCCGAGGAAATTGATTCCGTGCGGATGGCGGTGGAGTCGAACGATGGCACCGCCGTCGAATCTTTTTTTGGGTACTTTTGGGACTGAGATGAAACTGAGTTGCGCGGCGTTGCACTATTCCTTTTCTTTTTCTTTTTTTTATTAAACAATATATTTTTTTAATTGAAAATTAATTTACACTCTTTTAAAATATTTTAAGAAAAAATAAATTATGTATTGACAGTATAAAATCGTTTTACACCGTCATCTAATTACAAACAATCATATATGATGAGTTTGTTAACTTTTATAATAATTACCTTAAAAGTCATAAAAATAGTGATTTGTGATTAATTGACAATGTAAAACTTTTTATACTGACAGTGCATAATTATTAAACTCATATTTTAAATTAATAACTTTATGGTATCAAATATGTAAAACTATTACCTATTTGAAATTCAAACTTAATCAAAATTTGACATATTAGGAGTGTTTCGAAGAATTTTCATGAGTTTTCCTTCTTTAGTTTATCTTCTTATATAAATATTTAATTTAATTAGGTGTTTGGTTTAATTTATTAGGAATTTATGACTATTGTATATTTTTTAATTTTTTAATATGTTATATTTATTAAAATAAATTCACATAATACAATCTTATTTAATTAGTATTTAATTAATTATTCACTCAAATACATCCTAAATATATATAACAGGTAATTACAAACTTAACCAGCAGTGGCTTTCTTTATATATTTTTTCTTTTAAATAATTTATATATTTTTTAAATGTTATTCAAATTTAAAATGCATATATATAATGTATGAAAACTCATTGGTATGTATTTAAATTTATTTAATTTCCTCCACTTATTTTTTGAATCTGTTCCAATATGAAACCCTTAAAAGAAGAGAAATACTGGAACAAATTTATTGTTGTTAAGTTATGTGTATTAAGCCAATGATATTAAAAATTGATAAATAATTTGTAATTAATTAACAAATAGTTACAAAAATTAGCAATGTACTTAGCTTAATATATTTAACATAAATTCTTTAAGTTTATATAAGTATTTCTCAAAAAAGAAATACATATTAGTGGGAATGAGCACTTTTAAAGTGCAGCCTGCACTTTAGAGACTAAAATGCACAAATTTCAGCTTTTCACAATAATAAATGGATCAAATTAATACATCTCAATTAAAATTGTTACATCAATTTTTTTTAACAAAATAAAAGATATTAAATTAAAATAAAAATACATTTTTTTTGGTTAACAATTAAAATATTGAATTAATTTTTCAGTAAAAGTCTTTTTACCTTTAATTACTTAAAATTAAGAAAATCCTAAAAAAAAGCCACCCAAATCTTCAATTTCAAGTCTATCCAACGGCTAGACAACCCAAACCAAACGTAAATTAAGTGAATCGATGCCATCCTTGACAGGCAAGGTATGGGGAATATGTAAGTGGAAGTGTGAGTTTCCTTCAGTTTAGTCGATAGTGTCAGAATACAGAAAGTGAAAGTCAACTACTTTTAGTGCATTCCTCTGTATCCTCGTCAATCCAACACAATCTGGAAAATGTTCTATGTATCCGATAGTCATGAGCTTAAACATTCAAGATTGTTGCCATAGCCATAGGTAACAATAAACCACTTCTACTTTCACCGCGCGGGAGCAATGCTATTTATATGGAATAACGATATTTATACAATAAATTTTTATAACAATTTTTACACGTTCACTTTTCCCATATTTTTCTCTCTTTTCTTTTCATTTTTCTGACATGTACAGTTCGTTGTGTAAATAACCTTAATCATTTATATATATTGGATTCTAAAGCAACCTGTTTAGTGTTCACCAGCCCCAAAAAGCAAACCAAAGCGAAGCAGAATTTCAAAAGCGATCAAAATGTCCATTAAAATAAAAACAATAACAATCCCCAGTCCCTACCCCAACATACAGTGCAGGAAAACCCCCACACAATTCACCTAGATTCCTCGCTACCACCGCCTGTCAATAAAGCTACCCGCAAAATCATCAACCAAGCAAGCAAGGTATCATTGCATGCATCGCCTCCCATGATCACTCTCTAATCTCCTGCTCCCTCACTAGCCAGTATTCCTCAAAAAAATCTTCAAGTCCCTTCGCAACAGTCACAACCATGCCCCCATTGCTACCCGCCCTGTATCTCATTCTCTCAGCGTATTTAATCCCTTTAACTTTGGGGCACCCCAACTCGTGCCGCTCCTATTGCGGAAACATAACCATAGACTACCCCTTCGCACTCCAATACGGGTGCGGCCACCCGGGCTTCCGCGACCTCCTCTTCTGCATGAACGACGTTCTCATGTTCCACATCAGCTCCGGCTCCTACAGGGTCCTCGAAATCGACTACGCCTACCAGGCCCTCACGCTACACGAGCCCCACATGTCCACCTGCGACAGCCTCGTCCTCGGAACCCGAGGCAACGGCTTCGCGGTGGAGCCGTGGCGCGCGCCCTACATGAACCCCGCCGCGGACAACGTCTTCATGCTCATCGCGTGCTCCCCTCGCTCCCCCCTGTTCCAGGGCTTCCCCGGGAAGCACTTGCCCTGCCGCAACGTTTCCGGCATGGGCTGCGAGGAGTACTACGGCTGCCCCGCCTGGGAGATGTTGGGCCACAAGCGACTGGGCTCCGCCTCCTTCTTTGGGTCCGGCCCACCCGAGTGCTGCGCCGTGCCTTACGAGGCTATTAGGGGGATTAACCTCACCAAGCTCCAGTGCGAAGGGTATAGCAGTGCTTACAGTGTGGCTCCGCTTAAGATTGATGGGCCTGGCGGGTGGTCGTATGGGATACGTGTCAGGTATTCCGTGCAAGGGAATGATGAGTTCTGTGGGGCGTGTGAGGCCACCGGTGGCACGTGTGGGTATGGTTCGGATGGGATTAGACAGGTGTGCATGTGCGGGGACTTCAATTCCACGTCAAATTGTGATTCAGGTTAGTGATTTTATCATGATTTGGGCTTATTAATCATCAGTTCTTTCTTATAAAAAATAATAAAAAATGGTTTTGTTGGTTTTTGATATTTGATTACCAATGTTGATAATATGCAAGTGACTCTTTCTACAAATTTTACAGTTGGCATATCGTCAGGAGCAAGGCCTACGTGTACGAGGGTAAAAATATTATCAGGTACTTATACTAAATTCTGTTTTGAAAATAAAATAAAATTATCTACCATTTTTTTTATAAATTTTTGATTTGTATAAAAAATAACAAAAATATGTTACTTTTTACTGTTTTTTATATAAATATTTGAAATTAAGATATGAAGTGAAAACAATTAGACGTCACAAGTTCCATGGGAGTTTTTTGACAATCTGACTTATCTCCACTTCTTTTTAGCAAATCATTTGACCATTGGAGAGTAATTTATCTTTTTTTTTGTTTTATGAAACTTATTGTACAGGATTATTGACGTATGTGCTAGCGTGGATAACAACCAACCAGATTTCAAAAGTATGGTATATTGTGTGAGACTATCATCACAAACTGGGTCATGTATTGCATATTGTGTGAGACTATCATCACAAACTGGGTCATGTATTGCATATTGTAAATGACATTTTTGCTGAAGAACGTGTCGTACAATGAGAGTGAGAGTGAGTGAGTTTTGATTTGTATTCCCTATTCCCCTTTGAAAGACTTGCTCAAACATTATTTAAAAGCGCAGTACGCAGGTGTTTGGCAATTATGAGTTATCTAGCCATATTGTTTATTCACATTAGTTGTCTTTGATTCATCCTCGTATTCCTTGATGAGAAGTGCTAGGAACACACTTTTTAATACACTATTCTTAACACACATTTTATTATTAGTTAAAATTTATTAAAAACTATAAAATCATACGAGAGAATCATTAAATAAAATGTGAAATTCACAAATTTTTATAATTCTCAAAAAATTTCAACCAATCAAAAAAGGTATTCAAAAGAATATGTCAGAGAGTGTGTTGCTAGCATTTTTCATTCCTTGATTTGTAGAGAGGGACGATAGTTACACCCAAGGTTTATTACCGTCGCATCTTATATACAAAATCTCAAAGTTTACTGAAAAAAAGATCCCGTAATCCATTGTTCTTTAATTTTTCTTCACAAAAGCAAACTACGGGACATGACTACGCAGATTATGAAAAACAAATTAATCAGGAGCTGGAACCTCATAGCCAGAACACAGGTGCTTGAAACACTAATATTCGGGGAGGAAAGAGGGCAAATTGACCAAAATAAAAAGGATGCCGAATTCATTTTTTAAAGCTTCAAAAGCCAAGTTAGTATCATAATCATCAGTCTAGACTCTAGACACTTGTTATGAGCAAATATATTTCATATCTTCTCTTTGTTTTTTCTTTTTTGGGTAGAAAGATTGAATATAATATCCTTTCAAGAGCAAATAGATGTAAGAGTAAAATATTATCCTAAACTTTGTTATAACTCATTTTTGTTATAGTACTTGGATACTTTCTGTTTTCAATAAGTACCGACAAATATGAGTTGTTAAACTTTTTTTTTTTTCATGGATCTAGTATCCATCTATCACTTTCCTAAAGATGCATATATTACTGATTAATTGTATGATTTGTCTCATAATTTTCAATTGTTATGCCGTGAAAGTTTATAAATACCCACATATCTAACACTTTTGTACATTAATAAAATATTATATCCCTCAATATGCTAGAATGCAAGATACTTGAAAACGAAGGATGTCCGGGACTTTAATGATGTAAAAAAATCACAATACTTTAATTGGCCCACCCAATATATTTATCTAAAATTCTGAAATATTTTTTATTAAATATGATAAATAATTAAATTTAAGAATAAAAATACTAATAATATTCTTAAAATATTATTATAATCGCAGTAATTTAATATCGTCAAGACACTAATTAATAAATCATTTATGAATATTATTGTTGCAACATTTAGAAAATATTTTAGTAGAAATCATAAAAAAATTGCAAAATAGAGAGAATGAAAAATTTCATGATATTAAAGCCAAATAAAAAATGTTAATAATTATATACCTATATATTTTATAATTTTAAAATTTATGATAAATATTTTTACAATATAACTTATCTAGTACTATGATTCGATTAAATTAATTTTTAAAATTTATCTTATTTTACATATATATTATTTATAAATGTTATTTTCTGTATAAATCTTTTTTTACATATTATCCATATAATTTATTTAGACAAAACTAGTAATAATAAATTTTAAATAATTTACATAAGAAAAATATTAAATAATTTGCATAAAAAATAAAAATAAAATTTACACAAGTTTAATTATTTTTAAGTTTAATTTTTATAAAAAAATCATTATTATCTTATTAAAATTAAATATTTTCTAAAAAAAATGAGTTATTGATATAACCATTTTGAATCTATTTTTTATTTGGTTATCATGGGAACTTCGTGTTTTAGGGAGTATTTGGGTCATAATTAAAGGTGGAAATAAGACAGGTCAGACTAGGATTTGGTAGGCCAAAGCTGGACTTTCATTAAAATGACAAAGTTTAGGCTTGACCTATTTACTTATTGTAGGCTTCTTGGTCTACATAAAAATCTAGCTTGACCTAGAAGTCTGTTTAAAAGCTTATTTTGTGAAAAGGCTTATAAAGAGGCCAGTAGGCCAATTGGCCTAAGTAGGCTTATCAGCCTAAATAGGCCTATTAGCATGTTTGGTAAAGATTATAGGTATCCTCCACAGGGAGCAATCTTGTTCGAGTTATGTAGAACCACTATGGGAGACAAATTTTTCCTTTGAGTATTTAACATAGCTTATTAGCGTAAATAGGACCACTAATTTTTATATTATTATGTGTAACATATATATGCATATACATATGTATATGTATATATGTATATATGTATATATATAGTATAACATAATATAATATTATATATGTATATAAATAGATTGGCCTATCAAGCTTAATAGGATTTTTTTAAAGGCTTAAGGCCTAACTTTTTTACTTGAACAAACTTTTTAAAAGTCTAAGTCTAACATTTTTAATAAATGAGTCAGGCTCGACCTATTTCCACCCTTAGTCATAGTGACTTGGTAATTTCTAACTTTTCCAACTTATAAAAAAATTGGATGTTGATACATTTTTGATCTAGTTTCTATTTGGATATTGTGGGAACAATAGGTTTTAGGAACATTTCAGTCTCTTTTTGGTGTACTCTTTTTTCTTTTTAAGCAATGCTTCAATCATGACGATTTAGTAATTTTTACTTTTTGAAAAACAAAAATGATTACTTTCTTTTGTATTTTTATAAAAATAATATTTTTTAAAATTAATCAACATACATATTTTCTTAAAAACCATGTATAACTTTGATTTTTTTCAATCATAGGAGCAAGAGAACTTTCTTGTTGAGTTAAAAATGTTTTATAAAGTTTTATTTAAAAAAAAAATTATTTTAAATAATAAAGATTCTCATATGATAAATAAAAATATTTAAAAAGATAAAAATAATACATGTTTTAACAAAGTTAATCTAATAAAGTTATTTCACTAAAAAAAAGCATAATAAGATATTTCTAGAAAAGATTGACACTTATATGCTTAGGAAAGTTCTATTAAAACCAAATATGACAATCTTTGATACTCAAAAAATATGTATAAATATTTTCAAAACAAAAATATTACTAACTAAACAAATTTTAACCATCCCCAAAATCATGACTCCCAATACGGAAAAACTTTCCTTTACCAAATGTTGCTATTAGCATTTGTGGTAAAGGTTTTAACTATTATGTATTTTAAGAATAATTCTTTTATTGGTTTGATCCAGGAAAAATGTGTTTTTAGTCCTTATATTTTCGGTCAAATGTGGTCAAGGTTCTTTTATTTTTATATCAATGAATTTGTTCTTCAAACATTAAAAAACATGTGGATTTATTTCTTTCTCTCTAAAAATTCATCATATTTTTTAAAGTTATGAGGAACTAAATCCATTCGTTTTTTAAAATTTGAAGACTAAATTTATCAATATGAAAGTATTGGGAGGGACCTTGACCACGTTTGACCAAAAGTATAAAAACTAAAAATACATTTTTTTTCCTTTGATCTAATTATATATATTTTATATGTAAATGTGACTAAATTTGGGATCGAAGATCGGTCTCCTAGCTGGCCCTAAAGGCCAAAACTTATAAAGATATCTCAAGGTCTTGTCAAGAAGTCAAAAAGCCCTAATTATATGTATTTTAAGAATAATTCTTTTATTGGTTAAGGTTTGATCTAGAAAAAAATGTGTTTTTAGTCCTTATATTTTCGATCAAATGTGGTTAAGGTCCCTATATTTTCATATTAATGATTTTGGTTTTCAAACTTTAAAAAACATGTGGATTTAGTTTTTTCTCTTTAAGAATTTATCATATTTTTTTAAGTTATGAGAAACTAAATCCATTTGTTTTCTAAAGCTTGAAGACCCTTATCAATATGAAAGTAGTGGGAGGGATCTTGACCACATTTGACCAAAAGTATAAAAATTAAAACCACATTTTTTTTTCCTTTGATCTAATTATATATATTTTATATGTAAATGTGACTAAATTTGAGATTGAAAATTAATCTTGTAGTTAGCTTGAAAGGCCAAAACTTATAAAGATATCTCAAGGTGTTATCAAGAAGTCAAAAGGCCCTAATTATATTAGTTAAAAAAATTATCATATTCACATGATGCACTTTTAATTGGTTGACTAGAGACAATATCTCCAGTATAACATACGAGTTTATCCATGAAAAGGCTACCCAGTTCAACTACCAAATTGGTTTCGATAAGGACAAGTTTCCATGGCGGAGTTACTTGAAGACTAATGATTAATGTCTATCCGGTGTATATCTGAATGTGTGGTTAATTATGTCTATAAATATGATTAATTTTATTTTATAAGTGATTAAAAATAAATAAGCGAAATTGTATATAATTAATGATGTGAATAATATTAATTACTTGTGAGACAAAAATAATCATTATTAGACATTCAATAACTTCATAATATTATAACTACTTGTGAGGTATAAAATGAATTATCATCAAACATTCTAATAATCTCATAACAATATTAACTACTTATCTATAATTACATACAATCATGTTTATTTACCGTTAATCACTTGTAAGACAAAATCAACTATATTGACCATATGTGATTGTTAATAATCTTATGATATTATTAACTACTTGTGACACAATATTGACTACCTGTGATGCAAAATTAATCACTATTAGACATTTAAATAATTTTATGATACTATTAATTACATATAGATGATTGTATACAATATCACGTTTATTTACTTATAACTAATTGTGGAGTAAAGTTAACCATGTTTATACACATATGATTAACTACTTATTCTAGGTGGTTGTATAAATCCTGCGTGTATGTTTCCATTTTTCCTCACCTGAAGATGTGTACCTAATACGTTGAAAATAAAAAGATAATTTTGTATCTGGAGACAGAAAGAGACAGCCAATTGCCTAGCTAACCAACAAATTATTACCATGTTGAACGTGGTGTGCCACTCTATTTTCTACACCATGCGACGCTAATTAACTCCTTTGTACCGGTAACCCAAATAAGGAAAAACTAAAGCCCAAGTCTGTTCATTCCTCCTTTAGTTTATCATAATCTCCGTACATCATTTTTCTTTATTTTTGGGCTCTCTTGTATCATCTATCTACCTCGCTGCGAATAACAAATCATGCCTGTAAGAAAATTAATCAAGAAAACTATCTCCCTTTCTACCTCTACGGTGGAACCCCACGAAAAAGAGATGTCGAGAAAGCAACGAAGGAGTAACTATAACGAGGAATTTGAAGCCAAATAGCAGATCATTACTCTCTTAATTCTCATTAATTCTTTGTAATCATTATTAGCAACTGAGAAAAAATGTTGCAATTTTTCAGAGTACGTGAAAGCCTTATTACCTGGCTATGGTTAATGTTCCTGATATCCTCCTCGTTATTAATCCCACGTGCGGCTTCCTCGGACGCTGGGATACACGAAACAGGTCTCACGTGCGGGTCTTCCCAGAGCCCCGGATCAAGCGCATCCAAGTTCATGGCCATAATGGACACGGTGTCGTTTCAGGTCAAAGACCGAGGCTGGGGAGCGCAGACACTGCTCGGCTCTGGGCCTCCGACGTACGCACTGGGCCAATGCCACCGCGACCTCGGGCCCACGGAGTGCTACACCTGTTTCACCCTAGCAAGGCAAGTGCTGTCGCGGTGCGTGCCCAAGACAGCTGGCAGAATCTACCTCGACGGTTGCTTCCTTCGCTACGACAACTACTCTTTCTTTCGCGAGAGCGTGGACCCCACTCGCGACATCAACGTTTGCCAGTCGCAGAGTCTGGGAAAAGACGGGGACAAACGGGTGGCGTCGGCGGTGTTGAACGTGACGGAGGGCGCGGCGGAAAGCGGGTTCGCGGTGGACGGGGGTGAGGGGGTTTTTGCCTTGGCGCAGTGCTGGGCGACGCTGGATAAAGGGAACTGCGAGAGGTGCTTGAGTGAAGCAGGGAAAAAAGTGCAGGAATGTGTGCCTGCTGCTGAGGGTTGGAGTCTCTTTACTGGTTGTTTTTTGAGGTATTCGACGCGCAAATTCTACAACGAAGTTTCAGTAAATGGCATCAAGGATTCTGGACATTCTAGAGGTAACACAGTAAGTTGTTTTCTACTTTAAAAGGTATATTTAACATGATTTCTAATTAGTTAGTAATTTTCACATGTATATATATATGACATTAATTTTAGAATTTATTTAAAATGTACTGATAACTTAAATGTTTTTTATACTCTATGTAGTTAACTTATAAATTGTTTTAGTTTAACTAATAATTTTGAGTTTGAGTGTTGGACATACATTTATGTTAAATATTTAAAGAAAATTTTTACTCAATATCTGACTCAAATAGAATTATCTTTTATGAAAAATATATACAGATTTGTATCGAAAAAATAATATATGATTGATAACTTTGTTGACTCATTTCTGCTTAGGCATGTAGCTGGGCATTCCATGCTTTAATATATTCCCGCACCACCAGAAATTAGTTATATGGTTGGGGCCACATGATCCTGGCCAATCTTCTCACATAATCACATTTTTTAATTTACGAATTATGTAGAAATTGTCAGGACCATGTGGTTTTCTCCCAATCCACGCCTGTTACAAACAGGACATTGGTTTTGTTTTATTTCTACATTTGAAGTTACTTTTAACATCAATGTTTTCAGAAAGGTCTAGTGTCTGGATGATCGTTGCATGTGTATTAGCAGCGGTTGTAGTGCTTTTACTCGTCGTGCTTGCTGTATTTCTGTGCTGGAAAAGAATAGCATCGCAGAGAAAAGGTAATGCTTACTCATCTGAAGCCATAGTGCTAGTATTTATTTATTTTTTATGTAGTATTTTTCTCTGCTCTAACGCGCTAATTTTACTCTCTTTAGTAAGCGACAGTTGGGGTGCGTCACCTGGTTTTGCCTACGTAGCTGGCTTCAATTTTAGGTACGATTTGCTTGAGAAGGCTACAAATTATTTTGATACCGCAAACAAATTAGCCCAGGATGGAGCTGGTTCCGTGTTCAAAGGAACCCTCCCCTCAGGAAGGACCGTTGCTGTTAAACGACTGTTTTTTAATTCACGGCAATGGACAGATGGGTTCTTCAATGAGGTCAACTTGATTAATGGGATTCAACACAAGAATGTGGTGAAACTTTTGGGGTGCAGCATTGAAGGTCCTGAAAGCCTGTTGGTTTATGAATTTGTGCCCAATGGAAGTCTTGATCAAGTCCTTTTCGGTGAGTTGTCCGGTTTGAATACACAAGTGTATATACTATATAGGATTATATATAGTACGTGCAAATAAATATACAGTTCCGCAAGTCCGGCCCAACTTTGAGTAAGGCCTAAAACAAATTTTGAAATTTTTTTTTTATTTTAAATGAGAGAATTATATGTTTAGCTTTTTTGTCAATATATGTGACCCTTTTGCTAATATATATGGCTTTTTTATTTTATAAAAAACTACTAACAAATAATTTTTTGTTAATAGACCTAAAGTTTGAGCTTTAGTAGTTTTATCTTTAGGCCAGCCTTGCAGTTCTGATACTCCATTGAACACTACGGGTTCAAATTGGTATTTTTTCTAAATTACTGTAGTATGATTTTGAATGACTACTTTTACTAGCCAGAGACATATTTGTCCAGATGTATTTTACTGTCTTGTGTATTCTTAATCAAACACATTTGGTTGGTCTATGGGAACTTTGGGGTGTTATTTTCATTATGAACTATACTAGCTTTTACAATTCATTCAAAGTGCTTCAAGTAGCTGTAGACAAAAACCATGATTTTTATTGGTGACTTGGCTTTTAATTTTGTTATTGATTGCTAACTAGCACAGTTTGAACTCATGAAATTCAGCTAAACTTTTAAGGGGGAAAGAACATATATACAAGTTATCTTATTCTACTTTTCTATCTTTCTCCCTCCTGATTTTCAAAAATGAGAATAGATCCCTTGTAATTTGCAGGTAAGGACTCAGAAAATGCTCTTAACTGGGAGCAACGGTTTCAAATCATATGTGGGATAGCTGAGGGTTTAGCATACCTTCATGAAGGCTCTGGAACAAAGATTATTCACAGAGACATAAAGTCCAGCAACATTCTATTTGATGAGAATCTTAATCCAAAAATAGCTGATTTTGGTCTTGCCCGTTGGGTTGCTGAAAATAAATCTCATCTTAGCACAGGAAATGCAGGGGCGCTGTAAGTAGAAAGTTTCTTTCATTTCAATTTACTTTAATTCGTAAAATTATGAGGATTCCGAACTCAGTTGCATACCCCTTATTAGGTACATTGATAGTTGATATCGAGGCCATGCAATATTTAAAACTGCAAATCCTTTGTAAAAAGTTTCCGTGGAATCTCAACCTCTTAATTATTTTGTAATAGAATTGATAAACAAAGTTCTAATGAATTTCAATCGAAAATTCACTTGTGATGCATAATTGGTCGGGGCCCATATTAAAATCAACTGCTTATGACAGGGGATATATGACTCCCGAGTATGTTATCAAAGGACAATTGGCAGAGAAGGCAGATATCTATGCTTTTGGTGTGTTAGTTGTTGAAATTGTCTGTGGTCAGAAGAACAGTGATTACATACCGGGGTCAACTTCAGTACTCCACAGTGTAAGATTTACAATCCCCATACCTTAACTTATTGGTATTAGTAAATTTCATTAGCATCTAGTAACATGTACTTTTTATCTATTGTTCAGGTCTGGAAGAATTACAAGGCAAATAATATCACAGCATCCATTGATCCCGCTCTGCATGGCAAATTTTCGGTAGAAGAGGCATCAAATGCGCTCCAAGCTGGCCTTCTTTGTACACAATCTTCTGTTACTCTTAGACCATCCATGTCTGAAGTAGTTCAGATGCTAACCAAGAAAGACTACTTTATTCCCTCCCCAAAGCAACAACCTTTCCTCAATTTCAGCGGGCTAAGTCTAAATGACCGCTCCGCAACTTCCACAATGAGCATTCTATCCTCAAATGGGCATGCAAGTGCAAGGTCCTCCTTCCACAGCACCACCAGTTCCCTAATCCCAATTGATGATCTAACTGTACTAGAGAATTCACTTTCTTCTTCTGCCAGGTTCACCACTACGGGGAGCCCTGATTCAAATATCCAAATAAATATTGGGGCACCTGAGCCTAGGTAGATGAACTTGAAATCGTAGGACGATCCAGAGAGACATGCCTGATTAACTAAGTTAAAGAGTTCTGGTCCACCATGTATCGTTCTGGGGCGAGCTGAACGAGGCATAATAGAGAACTGAGGAAAGTCATAACTCTCCTAATGAGTTTAATTTTAAATTTGAGTGTATAAAATTCTTATTTGCAAGGCTGGAAGTAGGCATGGCAACGGGGCGGGCGGGGGTGGGTTTTGCCATCCTCACCCTCGCCCTGACTCCCTACATTATTCCTGTTTCCGATTTCTACCGGAGTTAAAAAATGGGTACCCATTCTTGTCCCTGTTAGGGATCGGGTTTCCCTGCCCGTCCTCGCCCGTCCTCGCCCTTATCCTAGTATTTTTTTTGTCATATATTTTTTTTGTTTTTTGGTTAAAAAACATGAAGAACATGATGCTAATAAATAAATATTTAATATGTAAATGTTGTAATTCATACAAAAATAATTTCTTGTTATCCTACCTCTAGTTTAACATATCCTAAAATTTAAAATAAAAATAATAATAAATTAAGACAAATGATAATAATTACATATTTTATACTCGAATGATTTGTAAAATTTAAATAAGATTTTGAAAACATATTTCTTAAGAATTACACATACAAATAATTAAGAAAACAAAATATAAAGTACGTTATATAATAAAAAAAAAACCAATGTTCTAATTCATGCAATCCATTATTTAAGAATGTTTTATTTGTATATAAGGGTAATTTTGTATTTTTATTAGCACGGGGTGGGGCAGGTATCATCATTCTCGTTCCTACCCCCGTCCCTGACTTTGGCATTCGGGGAAAACTCGGCCTCGCCCCCGACCCCGGCCCGGTCAAAGTGGGTTTTTCTCGTTAAAGTCGAGGTGGGGGCGGGCGGTTCAGGTTTGTTTGCCATCCTTAGCTGGAAGTTAAGCAAAGAAGGACATGTATGGATTTTGCTCAACATAAGATGCAAGGATGAAAGTGAAGATTATGGCGATGAAGCCACTTATAGTGTATTATTTTGTACGTGAAGCGGCACTGCAGGGGTAATTAAGAGGAAACTCAGGTTGTGTTTAGTCCTTACAACTTGTATCTTGGATTTGATGAGTTGAAATAATTAGTTGTTTTATTTTTCTAATTGTTTTTGAATTTTTTTAAATATTTAAAATTATATTAATATTTTATTTATTTTACCCGATTACCCAATATGACTCAACCCCAATTAAGGTTGAGTTAGGTCGCTTCGAAAAAAAGAAAATCCAATTCAATCTAATTTGATTATGTTTAATTGAATTAGGTCTTAAAGTATAATCCGACCTAACCTAGGCCACTTACACCCCTAGTGACAGTGGTGGTAATAACAATAATAGTGGTAGCTGGGTGACGACAATGGTGGTAGTGACAATGACAACAATTGTAGTGGTGGTGGTGAAAGTAGCGACGATGATAGTGATGATAATGGTGGTAGAGGAGAGAAAAGAAGAAAGAAAAATATTATAATTATTAAATGACAAATAAAATGATTTTTTTAAAATATTTTGTATTTAGAATAAAAAGTTGTTTCATAGTTTATTGAATAACAAAAACAGTAAGTTTTTGTCCTGTCCATCATCTTTTTCTTTGTAATGTCCTATAATTTTTTAAAATCAAACGAAAAAATAATTACCCTTTCTGTTCAATACCTTATTTTTATTTATTTTTTGGCAAATCAAATCAACACATAAAGAGAAAGAAGGAAATTAAAGTGAACTGAAATATGACTAGCTATTAGAGTCTGTTTGTTTTCCTGCAGCCATTATCATGATTCAATATGCTTTCATCGTAGTAAATCCCTTTGCTTTCTTAGTTTAATTACTTATAATCTCTCCATAAATATAGTGTTCATTTTTCCATAAACTGTGCATAATTCCGATGCCCATTTGATAAATTCTATATTTAAAAATTTAATAATTTATTTAGACTACCCGCTACAATAATGGAATTGTTTTCATATTCTACTAGTTAGAAGTTCACCAAAACGAGTTTTTGGAACAACAAAATATATATGTCGGTCAATGACTTTTTTACCCATATCAAAAAATTAAATTGATGAAAGAAAATAATTTTTCGAGATTAACCTTATTATTAATTTTTTTTTGCTAAAAATGGTACAACACAACAATAATTTTTTAAAAAGAATTTAATAGTCATGCACTATCAATATAAAAAGTTTTACACTGTCATTTAATCAGAAATTATCATTAATATGACTTTTTAAAGTATTTATTATAAAAGTTAACAAACTTATAATAAATGATAGTTTGTGATTGGATGATAGTGTAAAACTACTTTACACTGTCAGTGCATTATCATTAAACTCTTTAAAAAATATTATTAGGAATATAAATGAAAAAAAATTAATATTACATTGAAAAACTTAGATGACACTTAATTTTTAGAACTTATTACGGGAAGGAAAGAAGTATTATAATTATTATAAAAATTAACAAATTTATTTTATATAATTAAATGACAGTGTAAAAACTATTTACATTGTCATTACATTTAAATTAAATTCATAAAATAATAAAGAAATTATATTTGTATGTTATTTTATATAAAAACAAAAAGAAAAAAATATAATAAGATGATTGATATAATAAAAAATATAAAAATTATTATCAAAGTACGTTACATAAATCAAAATAATATGTGACCCCGTGCAGTAATAGCTGGTTTAACTAAGTTTAACCTTTCTAATTAGATTGAATTTAAGGTGTTTTAGGTAATTCCCGATTTTATTTCCCTTGATATGGCATCTGTTCATTTTCCTGTGGGTTGTAGTTGGACTCAGGTGCAGTGATGGAAACGCCTGTAAGAGATGCTTAGATGATTTGGACGTTTTTTTAATTTCTTTCTCCTTTCGGCACTCTGTCCTTTTCTTCATGATTTGGACGATCTTTGTTTCCATTTTGGCCGACTGTCCTTATCTTGTTCATTTATTCGTAAAGTACTGCTTGACGTGATTTTGTTGTCTTATGCTTCAAATGTTACCACCATCACACATAAAAAACTACAATTTTTTCAATAATGTCTGTCATATTACTTTCTCGGGAAAATTGTATATAGAAAAATGTTTTTATTATTTACTGAAATTTGTTAGAAATTATAAATTATTTAAATTTAATAAATTTTATTAATGATTTTATAATTTTTAATAAATTTTACCTAATAAAAAAAATTAGAAAAAGTGTTTTAAAAGTGTGTTGATAATACTTCTCTAATAAATGAGTAACTAGAATCTACTTTATTCTCACTCTACACAATTTAGAGGATTCAATTCTCTTTAAGATATATCTTCTTCATGATTTATAATTTAATCGATTGCTTTAAGAATATATATATATATATATCAGTTGTATTTATTTCATTTCAGTTTTTTATTTTACAGTGGAATTAGATTCTGGTTGTAAGAAACTCATTTGTATTATTATTTTTCTTTAAATGTAAGAAATAATATAAGTGAATTCTAAAACATGATTGGATGTTTGAGTGCATGTTTGGTTTCGTGATAAAATCATAATGAATCACGTTTATTTTAGTCAGACTAAATTTGACTTAAATTTAAAATGTTTGATTGCTAAAATAAAATTACTTTTAGTTAAGAAAAATCAAGTTAAGGTTAAAGCAACAAGAAGTTGCTTTTGCTTTATCCTGAATCAATTTTGAATTTTTGCTTGTTATATTTTCTTTTAATTATCCTTTTTTTCATCGTATATACTCTCTTCAAATTATAAGAGTTTCACCAATCTAGATACCCTATTAGTATTTGACTATTTGTAGTTCTCTATTGAAATCTCTTATGTTTTTCAAATATTTTACACCACTTAATATTACTCATTGAAATGTGTTTTGTATGTGCATCATTTGTCTATTATTTATTACATTGTATATTATTCATCGAGATGATATGTACCGCTTGACTAGGAGGTTGCTTTATTACACACCAAAATGATATGTATCAATTGACTATTGATATAGCATTGTGTAGTTTTCATGTTTATTTACAATTTGGTTTCTTCTAAATTAGATTTAAAAAAAAAAAAACTATTGGATTTATACTATATAAACAAAAGTGTAGCATTACGTCCTTTTTCTTTTTAAAACTATTGTTTTTATTTACAATTTGTATTAGTATTTTTTACGTTAGTTTTTCTTTTTAAAGTATAGTAGTACCTAGTTGAAGTGAAAAATTACTACATGCGTTTTTATTTTTAATTTGTTAATGTATATATCAAAATAGCTAATTATAATAGAAAAACAATATGTATTGTTGTGTATTTTGATAAGATATTTCAAAATGTTAATATCTATTACTAATTATCTTAGAAAATCATTTTGAAATTAATTTGAAGATATGAGATTTCTAAGTTACCATTTTTAACTTGGAGTAATTTTCGGTTTTAATGACATTAATGTCATATTTTAATTACCCATTTTAAATTGTATTAAAGTTTATTTTAATTTGATTTATTACCTCTTTTAAATATATTAATGAACGGTTATTTTGGGTTAATTAACATTATTATACTGATTTTATTTGTAACGTACTGGAAATAATTTGATTGTTTTCTAACTATAAAAGGGGTACTCTTTCTTCTCTTTTTAATACTAAATTTTCTCCTCTCTCCTTCTTTTCTTAGATTTTTCTAATTTTTTTACTTGTTAGTTTTGATGTTTCAATTAATGCGGGATGAGTCCGTTAAATCCTGCGAGACTTGCATATCATACAGATAAGTCATTGAGGACAGTATGACTATCACACCTCTTAGCCTTTTTCTTTATGTTTGATTGAGCTCTATGAGTTAGAGAATCAGTTGAGGTGGTTTGTGGTCATACAAGTTTGTGTTCGTAATTGATTGTAGTTCGTAATTTGGCCTACCTAGAACAATATACATGAACATTAAAAAACCTATTTTGGTAATTACACTTTCAAATCAATTTTGATGAAAGCATTCAAACAATATTTTATGAAAGAAATCACTTTTTTAATATATGTTATTTAAACAAAAATCATGTTACTTCAAACTCAATTTTAATCATAATTAATTCTACAAAATCACGTTGATATAAAATCAATTTTATCAATGCACATCTAAACATACATTGAGTTCATTTGTTTTTCTCAATGTTTTAAAATCGTACCGGTCATTGAACTGGTGAAGGTACTGGTTCAAGGTTCAATGGTTCAACCGTGGTTGAACCGTAGTCGAACCGGTATTAATAAAATAATAATAGTAACTAAATAATACATAAAATAATATTAAAAAATATCATAATTTTATAATACTAAAAATTAAAATAAAACATAATTTTATAGGTTCTTTACATTTAGAATACCTACAAAAGTGTAAATCAAATATGTCATGATACTTAAGTATAAGTTTTAATTATACACATCAACATTTATTAATAAAAACAAGTTTATATTTAAAATAAAAAAGAAAATGATAAATACTTTAGGTTGGTTTTTATTTTTTTAAGAAAAAAGTAAAATAATGTTGTATTAAGAATTTTTTTTACTTGCTGTGAATCGGTTTTTGGCCGATTCTTGACCAGTTTTAATGGTTTTTGATTGATTTCTCGATTCTTTGGCCAATTTTTCTTTAGGCCAGTTTTGTAGTTTATTTGAACCAATCAGATGATCGATTCACCGGTTTTCAGTCTGGTTCGATTTTCTAAACACAGGTTTTTCTGCACCTTTATCCATGTGTTTCTAATTTATACTATTTCCAACTACTTCATTTTCAATGCAAATTTTAATAAAAAAATAGCATTAATGCTTCACTATAAGTATCTTGTAAAACACAAAGTTATTAATACTCCATTAAAAAATAGTCTAAATTACTCAACTACATATAAAAGTATAATTTGAAAAAAATTACACAGTTACAAGTTGAAATTCTAAACAACCAAAATTTTGAAACAAAATAATAGAGGGAGTAGTTTTTAATAAGAGGAGTGTTGATAACATACTCTTTAACTTGTTCTTTTTTTTGATACATTGGAATAAAACTCACCCTTTCTAATATTCTCTTTTTTATTAGTTAACATTTATTAAAAATTACAAAATTATAAGTAAGATTCATTAAATATGAAATGAGTCTCACACATTTTTATAATTTTTCAATAAATTTAGTTAATAATAATTTTAACCAATAATAAATAATATGTTAAAAAATTATGATCAAGAGTGTGTTACTAATATCCTCAATAATTAATATTTGAAAATAAATTTCTTTTAAATTATAAAAATAACCTAAATAAAATACATTATTTCATTCTCATAGTTCTCGTCTGGTTGCCTGCCTGTTGGTCAAATTTATTCTAGAAGGTTCCAGACGTACAATAGAAGAAAGAAGAAGCAATACAAAGCGACAGAGGTCGACGCTGTGGAAATTATGACTTAGCTTGGCGAGGTGATACAGAGAACAAAGATGGCCGCCATAGAAATTGTGGATTTATGTAGTGATGATGAAGAGGAAAAGGTTGGTTCCAAAGCTGCTATTACTAGTAGTGCAAATAAACAAAATGAAACTAAGAAGGAAGGCCAAGTAACCGAGCATCAGCGATTTCAAAGTCATTCTACTACACAAGTTTCTGAGGAAAATAAAACCTCTAGTGGTCTAAGCACTTGTCGTAGTTATTCCGGTGTAATGGAGCAGGGCTTGTTGCATGCTGACGACACAGGCTTTTCTTCATCGCCAATTTGTAGGAATTTTTGGAAAGCTGGAAACCATGATAGTGGGCCTGGTTCAAAAGTCAGCTTCCAAAGTAATTTAATATGACTTTTCTCTAATTAATATATTCTACCAGTGGTTTCCATGGTTTGGTCCCACCAGATATTCTGTCATCCCAGGTTATATTAGTTAAATAAATGCTAATTGTTAAGCTAATGTGGGTTAAGGATAAAAAATGGTTCTACATTGTGGTTCGCAGCGTAAAAGTTTTTCTACTCATTGCAACTACGTCGCGACTGCAATTGCGGCCGGTGCAGCTGCATTTTTTCATAATTTTTGCAATATCAAGGATTGCGACGAAAGCGTACCCGCAACCGCAATTTAAAATTATGTTTGACTAGGGTTGGGCTAGCAAAATGGGCTAATTCTCACAACATGTTGAACTAAGGTTTGAATTCTTGCATGAAGAGATGCCCACGTTTAGTGGCTGACAGTGTCTTGAATGGCCTCGAACAGTTTTGCGAGAGTTAACCCTCATCTTTATGGATGCGGGTTCGACTCACGCCACTAAAATCTCGCTTGGTCGAGATTCCCTAAGGACTAGTTGAGTAGTATTGGGGTGCCTCCTGCTCAATCATTTTATTCATTAAAAAAATGCTGATTATTAACAAATATTTTTTCCCCGTGATTTTCTTAGGGATTATAGTTTTCGGATCTCACGTGCTACGTGCTAAGCTTGTAGCGTGGAGGTTCAAAGGGAGTTTGTGCTTTCTAGACTCATTATATATCGCTTTTTTAATTGCATTGCAGATGTTGAAAACTACTTGCATGTCCACCCTTTGTTCCTTCACTCAAATGCGACTTCTCATAAGTGGGCATTCGGTGGTATGTTCTAATGGTCTATTTAAACTTATTTCTTCTAGTGACCCACCTTTTTTTTTATTCTTTTTACGAGATAATTTATTCTTCTGTTTTACTGTCTGCAGCTGTAGCTGAGCTTCTCGACAATGCAGTTGATGAGGTGATTATTTGCCATGTTTGAACTACGAAACAGTTAAAGTTTTGAAGTCAATAAAGCTTGTGCTATTTTCTTTGATTTTTTGCATGTTAAGCTATTGGCAAATGGCAACCAATAGTAGTGCGCTGTCTATTCTTGTGTCATTTCCTTGTCCTGAAATTGCTTCATTTATTTATTTTTATTGTTGTCTTGATTTGGTGTGGCCTTTTTGACAGCTTGAAATTGAAATATATGAACTGCATAAGATTGTAAGAATCCTTTTTTGGACATAAGCCCATAGTGCCAAGTGCACTTTGTTCTGTTATAGAAATAAATTTGATGCATTCATTTTGAACTATATTTTGATGTCTGGTTTATGTTTATTCCAATATTCTATTCTTTAATGGTTATGGCATGTATTGGTGTTAAATTTCAACTGATCAGGATCCTCCTATGTTAGTAACTAACATGGCAATGTAATGTTATGAGAGAGACACAAAACAATTATAGTAAGACCTACTATTATTTGTGTAGGGTATATTAATTTTATTTTTATGTTTTTCAGTTTTTCTCTCTCTAAATGACATTGTCTTGTTAATTATTAACTTGAGAGGATCTAAATCCATTCTTAATGCCCATTGCCTCTACTGTTCTGTGCTATTGCCATGTTTGAAGCAGTCATTTAAGATTTTGCATTTCATAATTATTGACTTTTGTTCGTAGGGTAGATCCAAAATGGGGCTACTTTTGTTTTGTAGATAAAATTTTAAATCCAACAGATGGAAGTCCAGCATTGTTGATTCAAGGTATATTGCTTATGGTACTGGTCAGTTGATAAGTTCATCATTTTAAATTCCTACTTCTTCTGAATTCGATGATTTGGCTATATATAATATTCTAATTCTTTTGATATTGTTCTAATACTTGCAAACAGACGATGGTGGTGGAATGGATCCTGAAGCAATGCGTCAATGCATGAGCTTTGGATTTTCGGACAAGTCAAAAATTGCAATTGGGCAGTGTATGGGCTATGGCATTCTGTTTGCAATGATTTTGGTACTTTCTTTTGTGTTTATTTTTCCATTTGGCCTTGCAGATGGAAATGGCTTCAAGACTGGTACTATGAGACTGGGTGCGGATGTCATTGTCTTCAGCCGCCACCTGAATAACATGTATTGGTCCAGAATTTCATGACTCTACATTGTTGTTTGAGCTTTGCTCTTCCTATCGTATGACATAATGTAGATATTTTTAGTTTATATATTGAAATTTAAATTCTGATTGGAAAAACTGAAATATTCCAATGTTCTTTGTCTAAATATATATATAGCCTTAGAGTGATGGGAATCTAGATTAAGGTGTTTTAGAATGTGCTCTACTGCATGGAATTTGAACTTTCTGTCTCTGGAGGCTATAGCCTTAGGTTAAAACTGATCCATTCTATCTACGTTTATCATTACATCCTAGTTACTTCTTTCTGTCACTCTCTTTCTTTTGTTTCATTCACCTACTAACCCGAAGGTAAGACAGGGAGGTTTTGCAACAATGTATGAAATTATGGGAGAAACTTTAAATTGCTATTATTTTTCTTTCTTTTTATTTTCTCTACTGATTGTATGTCGATCAGGATATTGACTCAAAGCATTGGACTTCTGTCTTATACATTCTTGATGCAAACACAGCATGACAGAATTGTAGTCCCCATGGTGAGTTGTATTTCCCATTTTTGCTTTTTAGAGGGTTCTGGTTTATATAGTGCATTTTTAAAATTCTGATTTTCTTTGTGATGCTGATTTGTTACTAAAAGAAGTGGACATGCTAACTGTATATTGGTAGGTCTAGGGGCTTTATGTGGAAATTACTATGTTACAATGTGATCCTGAAGCATCATGTTTTATTTTGGGGGTAAAATATCTCACCAAAAGTCAGTATTTTTTTGAGACCTGAACTATAGCCCTTTCTCAACTTAGCTCCCATAAGTTTACTTTTTATCACGGAACATCTGATGAGGACCTGAAGCCCTAAGGTTAAGGTGTATGCAAGGAAAGGGAGGAGGTCTGATGCACCTGATCAGGTCTAGAATAGAGAGATTGCCTAACTAACTGCAAAACTACATGGTAGTTAATTGATAACAAAAAAATTCAGGAGACATTTCAGAAAAGGCTGTTTTTTCAATGGAAACTTTGCCCTATTCAATAAACGAAATTCAGTTGAGAAAGATTATACTTCAGGAAGGGTAAAATTTATTGTACCTTTTATTTTTTCAACTCTTTTGATTGTCAGTAAGCTTGCATGTTGGTGTATATTACTTGTAAGTTAACTTGGCATTGTCATGCTGCATACTGATGATACTTATTGCCATCATTTTTCTCTCTTGTCTACCAATACCGTTGTGATTTGATGTATCGCTTTTACTCTCTTTCCAGTGATAACCCTTCTATACAATGAAGGTTCTGCTCTAGCAGTTTCAATTGATGTGACTAAGTGATCATGTTAATTTCAGGTGGATTATAAGTTTGATTCAACTGGAAACTTGGAAATACTAAATGACAAAGAGCATTTTGAGTCTAATTTGTCTGTACTATTGCGCTGGTCTCCATACCTATCAGAAGCAAAACTTCTAGAACAAGTCAGTTTCTGAAATTTTCGTATCATCCATGATAATTGGCTGCCTCTTTCAGAACATACTGAATGATTGCTATGATTGTCTTTGCTTTTCTGTTTTTTTTGTTCCAAACATGATAACCTTATTTATGTCTTGAAAAGTAATTTACTTTGGACGATTGTCATATACTTTCTTTCTTTTTTCCTGTTCTAGACAATGCAGGCCCTTAAACAGTGAACATAACCTTATTTGTCTTGAAAAATAATTTACTTTGAATGATTGTCATATTTTTTTCTTTGCCTTTTCTTTTCCCATGTTCTAGACATACAGCTTTACAACACGAACATATAGTTTACTGCATTTTAAGACCTCTCTCTTTTTCTTCTTCCTTAAAATACTTGTTAGATTTCTCTTGGGAGTTGAGACTGCAATTTATGGTTGTAGGATGCCAATTCATAATTTGTCTTCTATGTATATATTTATCTATTTAGTTGAGATGTTGATGTCAAATTTGGAATTAAATATAAGTGGCAAAATAGCAAGGGATGCAGAGGTTTCTTGACATATATGGCTTGAGCTATTTAGTGGTGCTGAGATAAGATTTTAAATAAGAAAGTTGGAGGCTCCTTTTATGGGAGAGAAATGTTTGTTTAGCATTGCTTGGGTGTTTTATGGATTGACTTAATGCTCTTTTAGGGTGTTTCTCATTCTATTACTTATCTTCAGAGAGATTAGAGAGATTTATTATAATACTCTCTGTTTTCATGGGCAGATTATGAGTATTGATTGACAGATATAGACATTAGTGTTGGCAGGGAAAGCTAGAAGGGGTTTGCATTTTGTTAGAAAGCCCCCCATCTTTAGTTAGTTATTTAGAGAGAAGCATAATGGGATATAAATAATAAGAGGGAAAGAAGAGAGTGGATTCTTTTGTTTGAGTAAAATTTGGGAGAGTCTAGGTCTTTGAAATACCTTGAAGGTTAGAGAGTGATGTTGAAAATTGAATCCTGTTGGGTCTCTGTTTGGTATCACATTGATACTGTATCAGAGGCAGTTTCTGCAATAAAGGTGGTGATTCCATCATCTTTGTGAACCATCATCAATCACATTGCAGGCACTAGAATGTGGTTTCAGCAGTCAATTGGGTACTCTGAAGTCTGAACAATACTATGAAATTAGGATTTGGGGTTTGGTCGGTTTTAAGAAGGAAGAATCAAAGTTTTGATTTTTATGGGGTGAAGTTTCAATGATGCTTTCCTAAGAAATCTGATATGGGCAGTTGATAGAATCAAAGGAAGAATGGTAGAAGTAGAGAAAAAAAATGAAACCTAAGTCACACCTTATGGCTTGATGTATTCATGCATTGCATAGCAATTTGCTGCCATAATTCATAAAACTGAGCACTCTATTTGAAAGAAGGCATTACAAATTTAATTTACAATCTCCTATTATAAAGATTAGGAATGAAATCCTAATTTGAATGTGTTTGAAATAGTTGTAAAGAAAGACTTTTAATAATTGATTACTGTTTTAAAAAATGCTAGAAATACAAATTTTATGTTTGGATTTGTTAGGTGAAAAGCAATTTTAAGTAATATTTTTCGTTTGGATTGTCTAAAAAAATCACTTTTTGTTGTAAAATTACATATTAAGGTATGAAGTTATTTTTAGTAGTTGGTTTTGTGTTTGAAATAATCAATAGTTGGATATAAAATGAGAAAACAAAAGTTAGTTAGAAAATAGTCTAATAACTTTCAATCATAAGCTCCAAAATTTTGCTTATGATAAAAGATTTTTTTTCCATTAAAAAATGTGTTTTTAATCACTTTGATTGTTTTACCAAACATATTATTTAAAAAAGCTTCTCTCCCACCCCCTCCTGCCTAGATAACCCTATCCAAACATGCTATAGCTATAGGACTCTACTATTAGTAAAATCTTAAGAAAAACTCATTACTAAAGAAAGAATCATTAATACCTGATTGAAATAAAGCTATATCCAATCACCAGAAAGACGAGAGTTTGTGTGAAAGTTACTATTAGAGTTAGCTATGTCTCACATTCTACTTTACTGAATTTTTGATTGTTTCTTTTGCTTTTTGGGCTTTTATTAGTTGTTTAGTCAGTTTACTGAACCTTTGTATGATAGTCAGCTATGTATAGCTAACTCCTCATTGTAACCTTTGAGTTTAGTTGTAATAATTCAGTTTAGAATTCAGTTACGATTTAGTTACAAGTTCTCTCTCTAACTCTAAATCTCAACATGGTGTCAAGAGCAGGGTGTGAACTCTAGATGAACCTTGATTTTTCTCCCACCCGATCTATGCTTCATCGCTGCAATCGTATCCCTCCTTCATAAATACAAAATATTCAGGTAATCAAATATCCTAATTATGGGATTTTAATCCTATCTATAAAAGGAAATAATATATACAGAAATCCTGTCTATAAAAGGGAATAATATATACGAAGGGATTCTGACACTCCCCCTCAAGTTGGTGAGTGGATGTTATCCATTCCCAACTTGCTAATAATAGATTGACATGCAGAGCCACTTAATCCTTTTGTTAGAACATCTGCCAGCTGATTCCCTGTGGATACAAATGGTGTGCAGCTTGTCCCATTATCCAACTTCTCCTTTATGAAGTGTCTGTCAACTTCAATATGCTTGGTCCTATCATGTTGCATTGGATTATGTGCAATGTTTATTGCTGACTTGTTATCACAGTGTAGCTTCATAGGTCCGTTCCACTCAATCTTTAGGTCATCTAGAATTATTTTCAGCCATAGGAGTTCACAAATTCCTAAGGCCATGGCCTGAAATTCTGCTTCTACACTTGACCTTGCAACAATGTTCTGTTTTCTGCTTCCCCAAATTACTAAGTTTCCTCCATGAAAAGTGCAGTATCTGGAGGTGGATCTTCTGTCATCTATGGATCCAGCATAGTCAACGTCTGTATAGGCCTCCAAAGTCATTTCCTCCCCTTTTGTAAATAAAATTCCTTTTCCAGGAGTTCCTTTCAAGAACTGCAAAATGCGGTAAACAGCTCTAAGATGGTTTTCTTTGGGATTATGCATGAATTGACTTACCATTCCCACTGCATGAGCTATATTTGGTCTGGCATGAGACAAGTAAATTAATTTTCCAACCAGTTTTTGATAGGATTCTTTGTCCACGGTTGCATCTTCAACAAATTCACTAAGTTTCTGATTCTGCTCAATAGGAGTTTCTACAGGTTTGCACCCCAATTTACCAGTTTCGGATAATAAATCCAGCACATATTTCTGTTGAGAGATGGAGATACCATGACCAGAATGTTCCACCTCAAGGCCAAGAAAGTATTTCAGTTTGCCTAGCTCTTTAATCTCAAACTCTCTTAACAAACACCTTTTTAGGATGTCCATTTCTACTTGATCATTTCCTGTTACAACTATATCATCCACATAGACAATTAGTGCAGTAACTCCCCCTGAAGCTGAATGCTTAATGAACAAAGTGTGATCTCCTTGACTTTGTTTATACCTCATTGCCTTCGTCACCATAGCAAATCTGTCAAACCAGGCCCTAGGGGACTGTTTCAATCCATAGAGAGCCTTCTTTAGCTTACAAACCTTGCCTTCCTCAAAGTTAAACCCAGGTGGAACCTCCATATAAATTTCTTCTTCAAGGTTGCCATGTAAGAAGGCATTCTTGACATCAAACTGCTGCAAACTCCATCCATAGTTAGCTGCCAAAGATAACAATATTCTAACAGTGTTCATTTTTGCAACAGGAGAAAGTCTCAAGGTAGTCAATCCCATATGTTTGGGTATTCCCCTTAGCTACTAACCTTGCCTTATACCTTTCTAGTGTCCCATCTGCCTTATATTTAACAGTGAATACCCATTTACAGCCAAGAAGTTTCTTTTCTTTTTGAAGTTCTACCAACTCCCAAGTTTCATTTTTCCCTAGTGCATCCATTTCAACTTTCATAGCTTCTCTCCACTCTTTGCTATCGAATGCTTCATTAGCAGTTTTTGGGATAGTGATAGTGTTTAAATGAGTAAGAAAACTTCTGTGATTGCTGGATAGTTTATCATAGGACATAAAGTGAGACCATGGATACCTTGGCCTTTGTCTACATGTTCTAACACCCTTCCTTATTGCAATCGGAAATTCCCATCATTAGTGGGCATATTTTGCTCCTCTAAAATAGTCCCATCAGTTTTAGTTTCAGGGAGTATATTCTGCTCTCTCAAAACAGTCTCATCGGTTTTAGGTATTAGTTCGGAATCTGAAACTTGCATAGGTTGGATAAGAGGTGTTGTCCTTCGTGAGTAAACTTGTAGTGGACGAGCAGCACTTGGATTCTGTGTTCTAGTTGTCTTTGGACTTGAATAAGGGGAAGTGTATAGGACTAGACTCAAGTATATTGGATTCCTTTGGGGAGGTGAAAGAAAGATCCCTGAGCAAATCATCCTTATCTTCCATGTAGGAGTTCTCGCCCTGAAGATAAGGTTGGGAAAAGAAACATTTAGATTCAACAAAAGTGACAACAATAGACACAAGGACCTTTTTTGTGGTAGGATGATAGCACTTGTATCCCTTTTGAGTAGGGGAGTAACACAAAAATATGCATTCAATAGCTCAAAGATCCAATTTTCCTTGATGTGGAGAGTGAACATGGACAAAGGACACATACCCAAAGATCCAAGGAACAAGGTTATTTGAAGTTTTGAAGTGTGGGTAGAACTTGGAGAACAGTTGAATGGGGCTACTATTTTGAAGAGTTTGAGAGGGTAAACAATTAATCAAGTAGGCAGCAGTAAGAACAGTCTCCCCCCAGTACTGTTTTGGAACATTTGTGTGGAATAAAGATGCTCGGGTAATAGCTAAAAGATGCATAATTTTTTGTTCAGCCACTCCATTTTGTTGTGGGGTGTGTACACATGATGATTCATGAATAGTTCCATGTTCATTGAAGAAGGAGGACAGTGTTTGGTTAAAATAATCTTTGGCATTATCAGAATGAAATCGTTTGACAGTTGTCCCAAACTGGTTTCTTATCATTTGAATTTTTTTTGAAATATCTAACTGACTTCACTTTTTTGTTTCAAGAGATACACCCATGATACACGAGTACAATCATCAATAAAAATGACAAACCAGCGAGCCCCAGATATATTTGGAATGTTGGATGGACCTCAAACATCACTATGTACTAAGGAAAAAGGAACAAACATTCTTTTATTATTGTTAGGAAAGCTAACACATTTGTTTTGCAAATTCACAATCATCACAATGAAACATTCCTATGTCTAGTCCCTTAAACAACCTAGGAAACATTTTTTTTAGGGTACTAAAGGAAGGGTGAGCTAAACGAAAGTGATACAACTAGATTTCTTTATTGTGGGAAGGAAGTGACTTTGATAGTAAAGACAATGGGAGTTTATTCTTAGTGCTGCATGTCCCACGAGCTTCCTCAAGAAGGTATAGCCCATTTTCCTCCCTATCAAGTCCAATCATCTTCCCAGTTCCCTGATCCTAAATTTGCAAAGTGTAGGAGAGAATGTCATTAAACATTGCAAATCTGTTGTAAGTTTATGAATAGAAAGCAGTTTGGCAGATAATTTAGGCACATGTAAGACATTTCTCAAAATTAAATTATGACTTAGGAGAATTTCCCCCTTTCTAGCAACTGTAATAAATGTGGCATCTGCAATAGTAATTTTTTTATTACTAGGGCAGGGTCTATACGAGATAAATTTAGTAGAGGAATAGGTCGTGTGATCTATAGCTCTAGAATCAAAAACCCATGTCCCTTGTGTTGTAGATTGCAGAGCGCTGAGAGCATAGGCTTGGGAATTACGGGAGAATGCCAGGGAAGAACTACCTGTGTCGAAGGATTTGACTATAGTGTCTAGGAATTCCCTCAGTTTATTAACTTCTTTTGTATTGAAATCTGTAGGGGGTTTTGAAGGATTGCCCTCTATAGTACCTGAATGAGCCAGGTGGGCCTGTGTTGGTCCTCCTTGTTGAGTGCCTTTGGTGGTCCAATTGCGGTTCTGATTTGGAGGCCTACAATGAAGTTTCCAGCATCTATCCTCGGTGTGTCTTGGCTTCTTACAGAAGGTACGCCATAGAGAATCCTTGTTCTCCCTTTGGTCGATCTCCGTCTTAGGGGCTACACCTCCAGGTTGATTGGTCTGCCATTAATCAATCTTTTTTCCCTTGCTTTGTGCAACCAAGGCAGAACTTTTAGTAGATTGAGATTCCATCATCACTCCTTTTTGCGCTTCTTTTGCCTAAAAGGTAGCCATGGTTTCATTGAGTGAGGGTAAGTCCTTTCTTAGCACCTGAATCCTTACAAGATCAAACTCACTGCTTAGTCCTGTCAAGAACTTATAGATTCTGTCCTTTCCTTATAATTTTTAAGCAAATTAGCATCTTCTGTGCAGTTTGCTTCAAATTGTTCATAATGGTCCAACTCCAGCCATAGATTCTGCAAAGTTTGGGCATACTCACCAACAGACTGGTCTCCTTGTTTGGTAGTTGTGATCTTCATCTTAATTTAATAAATTTGAGTAGCATCACCAACCTTGGAATAATTTTGCTTATAGCTCTCCCCCACATCCTTGGCAGTCTTCATGAACATGAAACCATCACTCACTTATTGCTCCATGGAATTCCACAGCCACGACATTACGACTGCATTTGCTTCATCCTATGCACCAAAGTTACTGTTTGTGGGTTTTGAGGCATCTTTTCCAGTAAGATGATTCAATTTGCCCTTCCCTTTTAGAAAGGTTTGGACAAAATGAGACCATTTAAGGTAGTTTCTACCATTGAGATGAAGCCTGGGTTGAATATATTGTAGCTCAACAGTGTCGGTATGTTGGGCAGGGTTATTGGTTGTTTCAAACATTCTCAATTTTGCTGGGTGAGATTCAAAGGCATGGATAGTGTTTTAGGATAGAAAAAACGGTAATATAGGCCGCACAGCGGAAGAAAAAAATATGGCAATGCAAGCCATGATTTTACACAGGCTTCGGATTTTGGAGCACTGATACCATGTCTGAAAATATTTCGTTGTTAATATTTGATAGAAGAGCTTGTGCTCTTAAATAGAATACAAGATTATCTAAAAAAGGAAATTACAAAATTAATTCTCATCATTGTAATCACTGTCAACTCCTATAATTAAGGGTCGATGATTCCTATTCATAAATACAAAATATTCAGGTAATCAAATCTCCTAATTATGGGATTTTAATCCTACTTATAAAAGGAAATAATATATACAAAAATCTTGTCTATAAAAGGGAATAATATATATGAAGGGATTCTGACAATTAAAGGTCATCAACTTCATCATTTTTCAGTGAATCTTGTTTTCTAACCAAATTTTATACTGTTGAAGATCGCAAAGCAGGTTGTGTCTCAGATGAATTTCTTGCATGGGAGCAACAAGATCAGTTGCTCCTTTCTTGGCTTCAATCCTCAATTTCTTGCGAAATGTTGACATGAGTGATAGGTTGCAAGAGTTCTTGGTAGTTATGGGATAAAATCCATGCATTCTTTCACTTGCACATTGTTACAGAAACTGTGTGTTTTTAACCCACACACTAGTAGGTTTATTTATAATCACAGAATTACAAAAAAATAAGGAAACGGGTTCAAGATCCCTAAGAATTAGCTATGGGATAATTACCCTATTTACAGGTGAATAAAATCAGACCTATATAGTTTCCTAGTTACTTTATTTATAATGAATCAGATCTTTAACACTCCCCCTCAAGCTGGAGCATATATGTCATATGTGCCAAGCTTGTTACAAATATAATCAATGCGAGTCCCCTTGAGAGATTTAGTAAAAATATCTGCTAGTTGGTCACTGGAGTTGACAAAATCAGTGTTGATTTCTCCTGAGAGTACTTTCTCTCTCACAAAATGACAATCTATCTCGATGTGTTTAGTCTATTCATGAAGGCCGGATTAGATGCAATGTGGAGAGCGGCTTGATTGTCGCAGATAAGCTTAGTGTCTTGAGTATCTCCAAACTGTAACTGTTGGAGAAGTTGCCTAAGCCATGTAATTTCTCATGTAGCTGTTGCCATGGCTCGGTATTCAGCTTCGGCTACTGGATCTAGCAACAGTATTTTGCTTCTTACTTCTCCATGAAATTAAATTCCCTCCAATGAGAACACAATAGCCAGAGGTGGACCTCCTGTCTTGTGGAGATCCTGCCCAATCAACATTAGAGTAACAGACAATTTTGGTGCTGCCTTTATCTTCATATAAGAGTCCACAGCCTGGTGCATTCTTGATATATCTAAGGATGTGCATGATAGCATCCCAATGACCATCACAAGGGGTGTTAAGGAACTGACTTACCATACTTACTGCAAATGTGATGTCTGGCCTAGTGACAGTGAGGTAGTTGAGTCTACTAACAAGTCTGCGATATTTTCTCGAGTCTTCAAGTGGCTCCCCTTGACCTGGAAGAAGCTGGGTGTTGAGGGTCATAGGAGTGTCACTAGGACGACAGTCAAGCATACCAGTCTCGGTGAGAATATCTAGAGCATATTTTAGCTGGGAAATGACAATACCAGTAAGTGGATTGAGCAACCTCGATGCCCAAAAAATATTTGAGCGGGCCCAGATCCTTAGTCTAAAACTGAAGTTGAAGGTGAGATTTGAGCTGGCGGATACCTGTCAGAGTCATCACCTATGATGACAATGCCATCAACATAGACCACAAAATAAATGCACAAGCCAGACGGAGAGTGAAGGGTGAAAACAGAGTGGTCTGCCTTGCAACGAGTCATGTCAAACTCAAGTAAGGCATAGCTAAATTGGCCAAACCAAGCATGGGGAGACTGTTTCAGGCTATAGAGAGAACGACAAAGGCAATAAACAAGGCGAGCTCCACCAGAAATAGTAAAACCAGGGGGTTGGTCCATGTAAACCTCTTCTTGCAACTCACCATGCAAGAAGGCATTTTTAATATCCAACTGGTGAAGCGGCTAATGGCGGATGGCAGCCATAGCAATGAACAGTCGAATAGAAGTGATCTTGGCCACAGGGGAAAATGTGTCCACATAGTCGAGGACAAAGATTTGAGTATAGCCCTTAGCCACCAAGCGAGCTTTAAATCGATCAATAGTGTCATTCGGTCCAACCTTCACTGTATAAACCTAGCGACAACCAATAGTAGTCCTGTTAGGAGGCAAGGGAACAAGCTCCCATGTTCCCCTTGCTTCCAAAGGAGCCATTTCGTCCAACATCGCCTGCTGCCAACGGGGATCAGTCATGGTTTTCCTGTAGACTTAGGAATAGACACAGAATCCAAAGAGAGATAAAAGAGAAATAGGAAGGAGATAAACGGTTATAATGAAGACAACAAGCATATAATGGATGAGGATTGCGAGAGGACCGAATACCTTTACATAGGGCAATGGGAAGCTCATGTGCAGGAGACGTTGGTGGAGGGGCGGTTGGAGCAGAGATGATGCTGGCGAATTAGTAGGTGGGGCCGCTGAGGGAAGTCGTGGGCGACGCTGATAGGTAATTAGTGGTGGTGGAGTAGAGATAACGGCTGGCATTAGAATAGGTAGAGTATCTAGAGGAGCGACGTTGGTGGTGGGTATTAAGAAGAATGAAGTAGATTCAAAGAAAGTGACATCAGCAGAAACAAGATACCGTTGAAGTTGAGGGGAGAAGCAACGATATCCTTTCTGGAAGCGAGAGCAACCCAGAAAAACACATTTAAGGGACTTAGCAGAGAGTTTATGTTTATTTGGAGTGAGATCATGGACAAAATAGATGCAGCCGAAGACATAAGGAGGAACAGGGTAGAGGTTCTGTTTAGGGTACAAAATAGAGAACGGAGTTTGATTGTTGAGTATAGACGAAGGCATGCGGTTGATCAAATAACAGGCGGTAAGAAGTGTATCACCCCAAAAGCGGAGACGAACATAATAGTGAAGGAGAAGGATACGAGCGGTGTCAATGAGGTGACGATTTTTCCGTTTAGCAACACTATTTTGTTGTGGTGTGTGAGCACAGGACGTTTGATGAATAATTTCCTGCAAGGTTAGAAAGGATTAAAACTGGGAAGACAAGTATTCTCTGGCATTATCAGTGCGTAAAATTTTAATGGAATTCCTAAATTGATTTTGAATTTCATGCGAGAATCCTTGAAATATAGGGAAAACATCAGAACGATTTTTAATTAAGAAAACCCAAGTACAACGGGAAAAATCATCAATAAACGTAACAAAGTAATAATATCCTAAAGTTGAACAAACGCGACTAAGATCCCAAATATCAGAGTGAACCAAAGTAAAAGGTGATGCAGTACTTTTATTGACACAAGGATTGTAGGAATGACGAACATGTTTTCCTAACTGACATGACTCACATTCTAAGGACTTAAGGGAAGAGAGGGTAGGAACCAAAAGGCGTAATTTGTCCAAATTAGGATGATCGAGGCGCTGATGAGTAAGTTCTGGTGAGGGCGTGGAGACACAAGCAACTGGTGGTGAGAGCTGATGCAATCCCCCAGACACATGTCCTGCTCCAATCGTTCGTCTGATACGTCGATCTTGAACAAAGACAGAATTATTAACAAACAGGACAGAGAAATCAAGTGTGCGGGTGAGCTTGCTAATTGAAATTAAATTGAAGGGACAACCAGGAACAAAAAAAAAATTTAAAGAAAGATTAGGAAGGGGGCGGGGTTTGACCAATACCACGAACTGGAATGTGAGAGCCGTTTGCAAGAGTTACAGACGGCAAGGTGTTGGAAAAAGACAATTGAGAGAAAAGAGATTGGTTACCAGTCATGTGATCTGAGGCACTGGAGTCAAGGATCCATGGGCCAAGGGAGGAGGATTGAGATACAAAGGCAATAGGATTACTAGACTGAGCCACGGTAGTAACAGGCGAGGCAGGTTGCTGGGCTGCTTGGAACTGGAGGAAATCATGATACTCAACGGTAGAAATAGTAACATCTGTTGGTGGAGCAGGTTCGGCAACTTGAGCCACATTTATTGATTTCGATTGTTCTTGGACTTTGGTGCAATAGTCTGCTTCAATGTGGCCAAAGCGGTGACAATAAGTGCAACGAGGACAACTTTTGCCACCACGTACTCCGCCACGTCCACCACAGTGAGAGGAGTGGGAGACAAGGGCGGAGGAATCAACAAAGGGGGCAGATGGATGTTCAAAAGCATGTGAAGTGGAGAGACGTAACAGCTGTTCACTAATCATGTCATAGGTAGGAACAGTAGGGCCAGAGAGGATTTGGTTACACACTGAGTCAAGGTCAGGTGGGAGACCAGTGAGGGCGAGAACCATGAAGAATTGATTACACTGTCGTTAAAAGGTCTCTGCATCACTAGTGAAGGGCATTAGATTATTAAAATCAGCAATCAAACGATTGAGCTTACCAAGATACGTTTGCATGTCCATATTCTCAAGTTTGGTGGATATCATGGCGGTCAGCACACTGTGGAGACGATGGACATCATTGGAGTAGACTTTCTTGGCTTTGGTCCAAACCTCATAACAGGTGGGGAATGCCTGGTATTGAGGTTGAAGGTTGGGAGCAATAGAGAACCACAGGACATTGCATAAAGAGGCATCAATTTGTTGCCAACGAGCGCGATCTTTTCGGGAATATCCGTGGCTTTAGTGGTCATGTGGTCGGCACGGCCTTGACTATGGAATCACAGTTGGACAACAGCAGCCCAAGTGCTGTAATTAGCTGTTCCAGTTAATTTTTCACAAGGAATTAACGGAACAGTGGTAAAAGTCACTGTAGAGGCGAAAACAGAAGAGGAACCAGGAGAGGCCATGAAGAAGAGAGCCAAACAGGGTCAGAAAAGGGCGCCGGGGGTAAGGGGAAGGTGTTGGGGGGGGGGGGGTTGTGCGGCCAGTGGGTGTTGCCGGAAAAAGCATTATGCGTTGATCTGGGCAAATCGCGTGACATGCATGCGTCGGCTTGTGGGGGCACGTGAGGCGGCGAGCGGCGGCGTTGGGCGCACGGTGGTCGTCGGAGGGTGGCAACTACGGTGGAGGGGTCGCGTCGGAGAAAGGCGGGTGCGACGGTGGCCAATGGAGCTTCGCAGCTGTGTGCGGTATTGTTCACGCGTACCAAACAGTGGGGGGACATTGCAGTGAAGAGAAGAATCGAACTGGAACTCTTGATACCATGTTACAGAAACTTGTGTGTTTTAACCCACACACTAATAGGTTTATTTATAATCACAAAATTATAGAAAAATAAGGAAACGGGTTCAAGATCCCTAAGAATCAGCTATGGGATAATTATCCTATTTACAGTGAATAAAATCAGACCTATATTGTTTCCTAGTTACTCTATTTACAATGAATCAGATCTTTAACACACACTAATGCTAGGGCTTGTCAACTTCAATCTGAGCTCAGGAGCATGACGCTTGAAGATCACTCTATCTCTGAGTATTTTCTACGCATTCAGGTTGATGCGCTCACAGCCATTGGAGATGCTGTTTCGCCCAAAGAACACCTTGATGTTGTTCTTGAGGGACTACCTGAAGAATATGAGTCTATTGTTGCTTTGATTAGTTGTAAATTTGATCCGTTGATGATTGAAGAGGTTGAAAGTTGAAACCTTACTCCTTGCTCATGAGGCAAGAATTGAGAAATTTCATAAAAAAACCTTTTTTCTGTCAATTTTACTGAAGCTGTTCAACTGAATTCCAGTGATCAGGTTCAGCCACAGGCGAATTCTACGCAACATCAATACTCCAATGATTCTTCCACAGTGTACAATTACACTGACAATTCCTTTGGCCATTGTGGTGGTTGTGGAGGCCATAGTGACAGACACTGCGACGGTTGTGGTGGCAGGTCTCAAATTCAGTGCCAAGTGTGCCATAAATTTGGCCTTGATTTCAGTGTGCTATCATCAATTTGAGCCTCCCTACTTTTCGTAGCAGTAGTTGCTTCCTACGCATATAGCACTCAGGTTCATCCTCACTGGACCTTTCCATAGGTGCCTTCTTGGCCTAATATTGGGCCCCCTGCTTTTCAGCACTTCCAACCACCTATGCAGCAATCTTTTGTGCCTCCTTCTATTCCATGAAGACCTCAACCTCAAGCCATGTTTGCAGGACTTGATGCTGCTCATAACTTTGTTTGGTACCCTGGTTCAAGTGCTATGCATCATGTTACGTCCAATGCTCAGAATATTCAACAGCAAGTTCCTTTTGAGGGTTTTGATCAAGTGATCATAGGGAATGGCCAGGGCCTTAACATCACATCTACAGGTTCCACCACTTTCTCCTCTCCTCTTAATTCCAAAGTTCACTTTTCTGTAAAGAATTTATTGTATGTTCCCTCAATCACTAAAAACCTCATCAATGTTAGCAAATTTGCACATGGTAACTCTGTCTTTTTTGAATTTCATCCCTCTTTTTGTCTTGTCAAATCACAGGGCTCTAATGAGGTTCTCCTCAAGGGCATTGTGGGCTCTGATGGACTGTATCGGTTTCCTTCTTTGTTGGAGCATACCACTTCTTTGCAGTCTAATACTTGTAACAATTCTTCATTACTTTGTTCAACTGTAATAAATCCCACTGCAAATACTACTTCAATTTCTGATGTAACCTACTCTTTGTGGCACTCACGTTTGGGCCATCCTAGTGCTGATATACAAAAACAAGTACTGACACTTTGTAATCTACATGCCATTAATTAATAAAACTATTGATGATTTTTGTACTGCTTGCTGTTTAGGAAAGGCACATAGGTTACCTTCACATCAGTCTATTACTATTTATGCTAACCCCTTTGAACTCATTTTTAGTGACTTGTGGTGTCCAACTCCTAACTTCTAATTCTGGCTTTCACTACTATGTCACTTTTGTAGATGCTTCTACAAGATTTACATGGATTTTACCTATTGAAACAAAAATCTGAAACACTAAACATTTTTAAACAATTTCAGTCTATGATTACAAATCAATATAATACTTCTATAAAAGCTGTTCAAACTGACAGGGGTGGTGAGTTTAGGTCCTTTTCCAACTATCTTAACCAGCTAGGAATTACCCATCAACTCATTTGCCCGTATACCCATCATCAAAATGGAATAGTTGAATGCAAACATTGGCACGTTGTTGAATTAGGACTAACTCTTCTAGCTCAAGCTTCTCTTCCATATAAATACTGGGATCATGCCTTCCTTACAAGTGTTTACCTAATCAATAGACTTCCCACCTCTTAATGAAATTTTGAAATACCTTTCACTAAATTATTTAATCAACAACCAGATTACTCTTTTTTAAAAGTTTTTGGCTGTGCTTGTTTTCCACTTCTTAGGCCCTGTAATAAACATAAACTTAATTTAGATCACAAGAATGTATTTTCTTAAACTATTCTAATCAGTACAAGGGTTACAAATGTCTCTCTTCTACTGGTCAACTTTTTGTACCCAAAGATGTTATCTTTAATGAAAACAGATTACCCTGCCCTCAACTCTTTCCCACTGCTTCCTCAATCTCTTTCCTATCCTCTCCCCCATCTGCCCTTATCCCAACTATATCATCTTCCATTAACCCTCCTCCTGCATCAATTGCCTCCTCTCCTTCATCCTCTTCTACTTCCTCCTCTTCCTTCTCTCCTTCTCCCCCTACATCACCTCAAGGCTCTTCTCATCCTGTCCTACACTCTCAATATGTCCATCCCGTGCAAACTAGGTCCAATTCCGAGATTGTTTAGAGAATTCACCTCATTTTATTACTCACACATATGGAACCGAAATCAGTTAGACAAGCCCTGACTGATCCAACTTGGCTAGATGCAATGAAAACTGAGTTTAATACCCTGCAAGCAAACAATAAATGGACTCTCAGATTCGAGTCCTCCACATTCCTGTAGAACATCAGCGTGCAGGCATTGTCACCAAAGCTCTCTCCCCTACTCGGTTTGCCATGTTGAGATCCAAGCTCAGTGTGGGTCATCCCACTGTCTGCCCTTCTCCTGAGCTTGCGGGGGGTATTAGAGTTACCTATGTCTCACATTCTACTTTACTACTTTACTGTATTTGTTGATTGTTTCTCTTTGGGCTTTTATTAGTTGTTTGGGTTCAGTCAGTTTACTGAACCTCTGTATGATAGTCAGCTATAAATACCTGTCTCCTTCTCATTGTAACCTGAGTTCAGCTGTAATAATTCAGTTACGATTCAGTTACAAGTTCTCTCTCTCTCTAACTCTGAATCTCAACAATTGCAAGTCCCCTTGGACCAAAACTAAAAAGTAAAGATACTATAATTGCAACCTAGTAAGATGAATGGACAGTTACGGTCAGCCTTTAATCATAAGGAAACCAAAATATAGGGATAATTTGGTCTTTAATCTTTCTTGATGCTCTTGCCACTGCTGTACTAGTCAAATATGGGGCTAGTTGAAGGATATGAAACATGGCCAAATAAATCCTTGCAAAGCAATTAGTGTAATATGTCAAGTTGTTTTATAATGTTTGCTATTTTCTGAATAGGCTAAGCATTTTGCTTGTGAGTTTATGATTCTCTTTCAATATTCTTCACTCTTGGCAGTTTGTTGACATTGGAAGTCATGGTACCAAAATTATTATCTTCAATTTATGGTTCAATGATGATGGCAATTTGGAGCTAGACTTTGATTCTGATCCTGAGGTTGTAGTTTTTGTTTTATTGATTTTTCTTTTTTTCTCTTTGCTAGCAGTTATAAAATGATGGCTTTCATTACTTAAGAGGGAACTTATAATATTTTGGATGTAGGATATACGTATTACTGGGGATATCAAGAAGGTTAACACAATTCCTTCTTGGAAGATAGTAAATGAGAAACACATTGCCAACCGTTTTCATTATTCTTTACGTGTATGTTTGATTTAGAAACTTATGCTTAAATGGCTATATAGAAGGTTGTATATTCTCTTGACTAATATTCTCGTGTTAAACAGGCTTACATGTCCATATTGTACTTGCGGATACCAGAAAGTTTTAGAATTATATTGCGAGGGCAAGTTGTGAAGCTACATAACATTGCAGATGAACTTAGATATACTGAATTTATCTTGTATAGACCACACAGTGGTTGCTCTGAAGAGGTTCTTGTCTGACCGCTGAAAGTTTGTTTTTTCTTTACTAACTCATTGGAAAATCATCTTGGACTATGTTATAGATAAAATCATATACAATCAGTAATCACTTCACTTAGCACTTAACACTTAACAGCTTAAGCTTTTAAGAGAGTTGGTTCTTGACAGACTAAATATGCATTGTCATGACTGTCTGAAGAGTTTAAGCTGTTGAGTGAAAGCACATGAATAGTTTTATTTCTAAAATGCTCCCTCACACAAGAGCCATTTGAGCTTAAGTTGTAGACAATACACGGGCCCACTCTACCTTGTGTTGAAATGTTAACTTTTATTGGAAAGAAAGGGCAACAAGGATTGAATTTTGGATCACATGGTCGTTAAGACTCTAATAGTGTCATGAACCAACTATCCCAAAAATTTAAGTTGAGTGAATGCATGCATACGAATGATTTTATATCTGTAACATGCATGCAAGATTTTAAATTGATGGCTTCATATCTATCATGCATGCATGATCCTATGTTCATATTAATAATTAGTGGTTCTAATCTTAAGGACTAAGCAGTTGAACCAAGGTACTTCTGCTAGCTATAATTTATTTATTTGTGTTTTTTTTTTGATTATTTGTGCAGGCAATAACTGTAACAACAATTGGATTTGTTAAGGAAGCTCCTGAAGTGAACATCCATGGCTTCAATGTATATCACAAAAATCGGCTGATACTGGTAATTATCACACAACAGAGACACCAGTAAGAAAAGTTGATCAAATGGATGATAACTCAATACAAGTAGAGGAAGATTGGGGAAAACCTCAAATGTAACCATTAAAAATGACCTTGATCTAATTTTAAATTTTGGCCTTGATAGAATACAAAGGCATTGTTTGATCTGGATCCTACCTAGTGGGGCAAGGCTTGGAGGTTGTTGTTGAAGGGTTACGAGAAAGAGGAGGATAAGATATCCTTGATAAGTAAAGGATCAAAAGAAGAAAGAAAAGTAACTGAGTCAAGGAGATGCTGTATAAACAGAGTGCAATGTTACAAAGAAAAGAAAGTCATGAACACAATCTCATTTCAGAATAGATTAAAGAATAATTATGTCTATAAAATTCTGTGCTTTGCACCCTACAAACCATAGAATAGTATACTCTTGTCAAAAGCCTGAAAACTAATCAAAAGAAGTTACTCCAAATGCTGTGGGCTGTAGTTAGTTTGGTCCAATTGATTTAGGTGAAAACTTTTATTTTTTACATTGACATAATACTTATGGTTTGTTAAAACATGTAGAAAGATTAGTTGCTGATTGGCATATCACATGTTATCTTTTCCAAAGCAAATATATTATGATTATGTGAAAAAAAGAAAAAAGGGAGTTTTTCTTCTCCATCTTCTTAGGAAATTGGCAAAATTGCAATTAAAATGAAAATTGATTGTTTGTCAAATTGCATATATTGCAGCATCAAACCAGCTAATAACATTTTAAATCATTTAATATTTATTCTGATGTGAACTGATGATAACCGTCATGACTCATGAGCAGTCATGTATTATTAAATATGTGTAAGTGTAATAATAACTGTCATGTTGGCAGCTATGGATAGAGTTAGGAGCAGTAATGTATTATTAGGAATAGGAATGTGATAGAAAATAACTTATCCTACATTAGTTGTTCTGTATTAGAATTAGAAGCTGCCTTGATGACAATTATTCATAGAATAACTAATGGCAGTTATGTATTCCCTCTGTCCCATTTTGTTTGACATTTTAGCAAAAAAAAATTTGTCCCATTTTGATTGTCATTTTACAATATCAATGGGCTATTAAATATTTTTTCCTGTTATATCCTTAACCATTTATTGTGGAGTGAAAAAATAAAAAAGAATTACAAATGAGAGTGAATCTAATTAATATGAAAGATAAGGGGTATATTAGAAAATTACATAATTTTTATGAAATCTAAAATATTAATTGCATTTCTTAATTCTTGTGCCAAAACCTTAATCATCAAATAAATGAGATGGAAGGACTATTAGGGTATATTTGATAGTAGGGCGTGTAATTAGGCAAAGTGTTAGGATCCAATTGCTAGGTATGGGACTTGAGTCTCACATTGGAACTATGAGATTCTAGTGTAGAGTTTTTGGGCTCTCTAACTACAACAACTAGCTTTTGTGGTGTGATTTTTCTAAGGTTCTTATCAATTGGTATCAGAGCCTTCTACCATGTCCCTCAGTTGCAAACAAGCAACATGGGTGGTGACACCGACATTGCAGTATTTGTCAGGATTAGTCAAAGGGTTAGTGCACAGCTAGCCATGTGGGTGCTGGGGTTGCGGAGCATGGTTGTATGTTAGGATTCAATTGTAAGGTATGGGACTTGAGTCTCACATTTGAAGTATGAGATTCTAGTTTGGGGTTTGTAAGGCATTGGATTCTCCAACTACAACGACTAGCTTTTGTAGTCTAGTTCTCTCAAGGTTCTTATCATAGAGGGTGTTGTTATTTGCAATTTATGGATAGAGAGTACTCTCTGTAAGAGACTTTGTCTCTATAGCAAGTAATTGCTGTATTGTATGTGATTTTTGTATTCAACATTATATTTTATTGGTTTATTAGAAGTGTTCTATCAATTTGGTCCAACCTATTGGATTGAAAAGAGGGGGTTTAGTGGTTTGCGAATTTATCATTCCACCATGGCTAGGGTGACAATGTATGGTTATGTTGGAGGAAAAGCTTGAAGGGTTGGAGGCCCAACTTGATGCTTTATTAGGGGCTAGCATGGAAGTTAAAATTGGACATATGGAAATAGCCATGACTGAGAGGCTGTTATCAGAAATGAGGAAGATTTTGTGGAGGAGGAACATGATAGTTCCAACCATAAAGAGGGAGATTCTGCAGTAAATGATTCTGATTCAAATCATCACAATTTGGATGTGAAATATCATATGGCAGTCAAAATGGATTACGAGAGCAGAAACCTATTTTGAACTTTAAGTGCAGAATGGCATTGAAGATTATATTGGCTAAACTATGGAGGGATCAACCATCCATTGGTTCAATCTGTTGAGAGAAACAGAAGAAGATCTCACTTGGGAGAAGTTGAAGAGAGCCATGGTGCAAGGTTTGGAGGCAGAAAATTTGAAATTCCTTGCCAAGAATTATCAGAATTGAAGCAATTGGGAATGTTAGAGGAATATATTGAAGCCTTTGAATTTCTCTCTTCACAAGTCAATAGGCTGCCTGAGTAGTATTTGGGGTATCTTTGGGAGCATAGTTATCAAACTCGAGTGTTAACTTGTAAACTCGGATGAGTTTACGTTCCCACGATGTCCCAACGAGCTAACTCGGATGCAAACTCGTTTTCAAGTAAACTTGTGCAAACTCGCTCAAACTCGTGAGTTCACAAGCGAGTTGGCGAGCTCAATAGGGCCAAATTTTTTAGTTCCAAACAACAGCTTTTTGTGTCGTTTTCGTCATGTAAAAACCCAAAATAGAAGGTAAGGGCTCCATCTGTATGTTCTCCGGTGAAGTCGACGCAAAATCGGTGGTGATGCCTAACGCGATCCACTATGTGCAACTTTTGTCGACGTTTTGCTCCGCTCAACGCTCATCAATCTGCTCCCCAAGTTCGACTAAGAGTTCTCCACTTCGGTTTGCACTCTCCAAGTTCGACTTCTACTCTGCTTTTCAACTCTGCATCTGCACTCCCCAAGTTCGTCTGCACTCCGTTTCTCGACTCTGCGTCTGCTTCTCTGGTTTCGACTCTGGTTGCATCTCTTCTTTGATTTCAACTCTAGTTTGCATTTTGCCTCTGTTTTGTCTCTCCCAATATCCCCAACCCCAACTCTATTTTGCATTTCCATTTCGAGCGTGTCATTCTTAGTGGCTGGACTTTGTTTTGTCTCTTGTATACTGATTATCAAAATGCCCAAATATTTTGCTGTTGAACATTGTTTGAGTTGGTGAAGGAGCACTACATATTAATTGTTTAAATTGATGTTGAACATTGTTTCATTATTGTGATTTACTATTTTGCTTTTATCATGGGGTTGAAATATTGAATTGTTATGTTATTGACAAGTATTTTAATTTTTTTTAATAGTAAGTAAACTCGTAAAGTAAACTCGTAAAGTAAACTCGTCGAGTTGAGTTTACGGAGCTCCCACGAGTTTACGTAAACTCTCGAGTTTGACAACCTTGTTTGGGAGGTTTATGACCAGAGATCAAGAACCAAATTCATACCTTGAGGCCTAAATCACATCTTCAAGCTACGCAAATGGCTAAAGATATTGTGGCAGAGAAAATTGCACTGTCCCATGGTAATGGAGGTTAAGCATGGTGGACAAGGAATGGAGGTCCGCGAAGTTTTATAACCTCTGCGAAAGGTAACATATAGGTGCAATAAAGGGAGAATACACTTTATCTGCCCCAACAAGCCCAATAATAGTTTAGGCAGTGGACAAAATCTAATGGGAAGCATGGGTTCTTCACAGAACTGCTATTCATCTTCTTCTATGGTGTCTAGTGGGTGAAAATCCAAAGAAATAGGACAACATTCTGCAGAAAAAAATAAAGGTCTTCATCACCTGACTTGACTTACAAGTAACTAATGGAGAGGAAAAGGAAAGGTTTATGCTTTTGGCGTGGAGAAAAATTCCACCCATTATATCAATGTGCAGAGAAACAATCAAGATTGGTGATTTTAGGTGATGACGAAATGCGAAATCAAGAGGATGAAATAATTGCTGTTGAAGTAGATGAAGAGAATAAGGAAGAAGCTTTTCCTGACTTACAGCCTTGGGGACAAGGCTGATTTTTCAGCAGGAAGCGATGAAGGGAACCAATAATAAATAACTGTCAAGACTCATGAGCAGTCATATATTATTAGATGTAATGTAAGTGTAATAATAACTGTCATGTTGACAGTTATGGGTAGAAGTAAGGAGTAGTAATGTATTATTTAAATATGTGATAGAAAATAGCTTATCCTACATTAGTTGTTCTGTATTTTTTTTTTTTTTTTTGTATTAGAATTAGAAACTGCCTTGATGACAGTTATTCATAGAAAATAACTGATGGCGGTTATTTATTAGGGTATATTTGATAGTAGGCTATGTAGTTAGGTAGAGGATGTTGTTACTCTAAGAGACTGTCTCTGGGACAGCAAGTATATTGTTGTATTATATGTGATTTTTGTGTTCAAAATTATATTTGGGTTAACAATTGTTCTATCATATTCTATGTTAATGAAGCATAGGTTTACCGTATGACATCTGTGTGTGTGTGTCTAATATAATTGCAATGTTTTTTTTGCAGCCATTTTGGCAGGTTGTGAACTATTCAAATAGTAGGGGTAAAGGTGTTGTTGGTAAGCACAGCAAGTGCATATTACTTGACAATATCTAGTTCTATTTGATGTCTAAATATTTGAAATATGCTGGACTTCTAGAGGATAGTTATCTCGTGTCAGGTATCTTGCGAGCTGATTATCTTGAGCCAACTCATAATAAACAAGATTTTGAGAAAAGTTCCCTGTTTCAAAAACTTGGACTACGCCTGAAGCAAATGACATGGGACTACTGGTATAGTGTTTATGCTAATTTTCTATTGTGTCCATGGATCTCAAAAATATATATTTTTGCTTGCGTCTTATCTTCTCTTCTTTTGCATGTTTTCTGCTTTTGAAACATGTGCAAGATTATTCAGTATGATAACTTTTAAGTAGATGATGCAGTGGAGTTTGACTATTTCTTTTTGTTGCTGGATCCATACTTAGAGTATTAATCCACCTCCCCCTTTATGGTTTTTAAGCATCAATATCTGACATGCCAGGACCCTTGTTATAATTTTGCAGGGATAATCACTGTCATCTAATTGGGTATTGTGAAAGGAGGACTGGAGTTCCAGGTAGCCCACTTATTTCATCACTGCAGAAATCACATATTATGGAAAAACCAATTGCATTGAAAAACTGTTCCTTGCTTGCACTAATGTCCAACACAACATATCTGAAAAAGGCAACTGGTTATGTGAGAAACAAGATTTTTTACTACTAGCTTAATCAATTTTATCCAACTAACAGTTTTTTGTTGTGCTTCAGCTGCATCTCTTAATAAGAGGAAGACACATGGATCTATAGAGCTTCATAAGATGAAAAGGCAAGCAATTGAAGAAAATTTTACTGTTGCTGGATGCGATCAGAATGTGCTGGTGTGTAGCTTTTTGTGTTTCTTCTGAATGCGTTCAACACTGTTCTCATTAATACAACTTAAACAGTAGTTTTTGTTTTCTAATGATTTTATTTTTAATATTGACACCTATTAGCTTGTCCTTTTTTTTTTTTTTCTTAATATAGGGGCTAAAACAAAAAGCAATGTCAAGAGTAAGGATCAATTTTTTAATTTATCCTTAATTTTTATATTGCTTGAAGTAGTATTCTAGAATAGAATAACTGCTCGTTTAAGATTTAACAATTTTATTGATTTGTTTGATTGCCTTGGCCTTTATACTTTGTCATTGTAACTCGTTGAAAATTTTCTTAATGCCAAGTGCCAACTTCACCTTTGTTTTTTATGTAGACTACTGCTTTTCCTACAGACCAGACGGTAGACCGAGAAGTTATAAAATTGATTCAAATGAACAAAAAACTCTTAAAACAGTGAGTATATTTCTAATTACTTAGTCACCTAGTCACTGACAATACTTGATTTCATGGAATGCTGTTGTACAACTACTTGGATGCGAATCACAAACTACACACCATGTTTATGATTATCCTTATGTGATTTGATCTTTGGGAACATTAATAAGTTGCCTTCACTTCTTAATCATCACATGGCAACACTACGAAGCAAAGCCCTTGTTTATCCTCTTTTTTTCCTTACAGATGTTTGGAACTTGAAAAGGCAGAGAAAGAACTTAATCTTAAGGTAATTTTTGTATGGAGTAATAAAGGTTGGTTCATTACTTTGTGTAGTCTATTTGCCACATACCCACTGTTAGTCTAGTTGTATCTTGGAGAATTATGAGTGCTGGGATGCTGCCTTTAGATAACTCTCTTTACATAACCCACAAGCTGTAGTTGTCTCCTCGCCCCAAAGCGAGGGGATGTACGGGAGAAGGTGGTGGGTTTTTTTAAGTTATTTTGGGGGGTGTTTGGTAAGGGGATTCTTGTAAGTTTCCTAGGAATCTTAGGTTGGGAATGTTAAACTCTTAAGTTTGGTATGAGAATTTTAAAAATCATTCCTAGGAATTTGACATTCTTAGGAATAATTTTTAATTAAGTGTTCCACTAAAACTTTTTCAGTAGAAAGGTGACAATCCAAGATTCCCATGAAGGTGGAAAGTTTTTTTATAATTATGTATCTCATTCCTAAGAATATTTAGATATACCAAACATATTTATGACATTTTCAAGAAACATGATTCTTAGGAAATATAATTCTTAGAAAATATGATTCTTAGGAATAATTTTTTTTTTCGTATACCAAACATTCCCTTAATGTTAATAACTTCTTACATAACATAAAAAATATAAAAATAATTTTTTTTATTAAGAAAAAAAATTAAATTAAGTTTAAATTTGTTTGGTTATATCATTTTTTATTATTATTATAAAAAGGTTCTTTTATATAATTTAATTTTTTCTTTCTATTCTTTTTTCCAGTATCTCAATAAGTGGAGAAGATTTCGATTACTTATTTCTCTCTTATTTCTATTGATCTAAACAGCACTTTTTCCATATTCTTTTTACTCTATTTTTCACCCTATTATTTTTTTAGCTCTTATTTCTTTCCTCCTTATTTCATCCCTCACTCAGTGTTGAGTTTGTATATGCGATTGTTGGATTTGGTTGAAATTTGTTATTTTAGGTTCGTTGAAGAAGATTTGTAGAATGAAAATCTGTTGTTTGGCATTTTTGACCCATTTAAGAGGATATCTTTGCACAGGTTACGCAGCTTAGAAGTAAAATTCAGAAAGCTCAGCGCGAGTATAATAGACTTTTGGAAGTACAGTCCCTTGAATTATGGGAAGAAAAAGGGGGTGTGTAGCTGTACCTCTTGCGATCTAGCTTCGATTCTTTGTTTTGAAAAGATGCTGTATATAGTTTACTCCAGTCTATATAGGTCGGGCCTCTTGTAAGTAGATAGAAGTGAGCCACAAGATCTGCTTTTTTAGTATGTATAAAATAGGGTGAACTTTCCCCTCTAACTAAGCAATTAAGCATTGTATATTTTGTCTTGGACTTTGATATTTCCGTTTGGTTATAGTTGTCTGTTACAAATGTAAGCAAAATCTAGTACAAAAATTCTTTTTTGGGTGAACAAATCTAGTATAAAAATTATATTAAGGAGGAAGTCCTCAAACCTTTACTGGTGAAGCAATGGTATTATAATTAAGGATGATCAAGGGTTTGTTTGTTTCAATTTTAAGGAAAGAAAATTTAAACTAATCAGAATGTATTAGTTTGATTTAGCTTATTTTTGTATTTTTTTTTGTTTTTGTAATTTTTTTTGTTAAACTAAATCAATTTGATTGAAAAATCAACTAAGAGCGGTTATAATTTTGTTATGCAGAGAAATCAATTGTACAAGGTTTGTTTCATTTCATTTTTAACAAATTCTGGCTGGGCAAAATTGTGGGAGGTTGATGCTATTATAAGGTGTGTTGAGTCGGTGTGGTATACCAAGAAAAATGTTCTAATTTACGAAGGAAATTAATTGGCTCGTATATTACTTGTCTGATGTGGTTTATCTCCGCATATACCGCATGTTTGGATTCGTGTTCAGGTTGATGCATCCTTACCAGAATAAGAGGGCACTAAATTTGACATGATACTTAGGGATTTCAGTCGAAATTTGATGGTAACAATAACAAATAAATGGTACAGAAGCAAAGGTAGTAGAGGCTCTGTCTTGGATGGGCTATTTTATGGATGCAAATTTGGGATTTCAAAATGTTATTTGAGATTGAGCATGGTAAGCTCTTCCTTGATTGAAAAAATAAAAATATATGTACATATTTTGATATGGGTAGCAAAACAGGTCATTTTGTCCTCTTGCGACATTGACCCATCAAAACCAAGTTTGGGGGAGTTGACATGTATTAATTAAGGGCTTTTACTATTTACACTATCCTAGTTACTAAGTAAGCTGCCTTAATTTTTTTTTTAGCATATAATTTTACTTAAATACTTTTCGTCTTTATTTTGAAAAGCAATTTTTAGAATTATATTTTTTTTGAAAAAAACATAGTTTTGGAAATTACTTTCCAGAAGTGGAAAATGTTCTAAAAAGAGATTTTCGAAACTGTCTTTTTTGACAATTTGGAAAGTGATTTCCAGAAATAATAATAGAAAATGAATTTGAGCATGATTACTGATTGCATGTTTTTGCCTTTTGTCAACACAAAATTAAAAATAAAATTGAAAGGACGCAAATGTTGAGAGAGGACATAGGCTGATATTTGCTGATTGAATGCACACAAAATAGACGTTGAGAGACAAAGGTTGATGAATTAATTAATGTATGTTTTTGTAAATTAAAAAGTATAATAGATGAAGTTGACGTTGGACATACTTTGAAAAGTAGTGCCACGTAGAAGAAAATGTACCGTATCATATAGAAATTTGATGAAAAATGCACATATCAATTTGATGAAAAATGTGGTATTACGTAATTAGGGTTTAAAGAATGATGAATAAAGGGAGAAGATGGAAGTTTGAAATTAAGGTTTAAAAAATAAAGATGAGGGTGTAAAAATAAGATTTAAAAAAATAATAAACATTGGGAGGTATAAAAATAGGGCTTGAAAGGGTATATTAATAAAAAAATATAAAAAAGGATGGGGGTGTACTTAGTGAACAAGGAGGTGTAAATAGAAAAAGTTTTAATAAAGTGAGTTGAAAATTTTAACACATTTTATTAAGTGTTGGGTCGAGCCATAAACAAAAAAATATGCAGGTTAGGTTGACATGTCAACTCATTAAAAAATACTAATAAAAAAGAAATAAATTATAAAAAAAATATAGACATACAAAACATTATCTAAAATACTTCTGATAAAATAAATAAAATAAAATATCAAGTCATTAGCATTTAAAACTAGATTATTATCTACCAAATATTAGTCCATTGTTTACAGAGGCAAAGCCAAAATAAATAAAATAGTAGACAAAATCAAGCAAATAAAAAAAAACCAATATTGATTATTTTTCCAATTGTTTTAGAGGAAAAAAAAAAAAAAAAAGAGCAGTGACTTGGCTCGCTCTTAGTTTAAAACTTAACCCAACAAGTTTATCATGTTTTGTCACCACTATGTTTCACAGAGATTGTATTTATATAAGGAATTTAATTAGAATATATTGATAATATAAAATGGTTTTATACTATCATTTAATTATAACGATATTTTTTAATTGATTGATAGTGTAAAAATATTTACACTGTACATGATAATTATATTCTTATAATTTTTTTTATAGAAATTTGTGCAATAGAGATAAGAAAAGAAAAACTATAAGAAAAAATAATTTATGTAATAGAAAAAATAAAAATGATGTTATAAAAAAATATTATAGGAATGATATACTCGTTGTTGAAGAATTCCCGCTCCCACGTAGGGCATGATGCTTTTGAATCGATAAGTATTTATATTAAATTAATTGATGTTAGCATTTGAGGATGTGGCAGTACTGTTGGGAGAACAAATGGTTCCTCAAAGCTTGGAACCCAAACTAATGAAAAAGATGTTACATATTTGTATTTTCCACGGTTCCAATTTTGAGATTATAGAAGGAAGTAGTTGTTGCTGAATTCTGCTTATCTGGTGAAGGAATCAACCCAAGGGAATTCATATTCCAATACTCTCCATTCCTTGTCTTGTGAGCAACAGTGCCACCACCCGCACTTGAAATGGCCACTTTTCTCCAGTTGCACCAGATCCTGAGCATGATATACAACATCACTAAGCATATCACTGTGGAAGTGAAGACAATGGCCACAGTGATTGCTGCCACTTGTGTGTTTGAAAGCTGCATTTTCCCCTGTGCCGTGGATTCTGAGCATGATCCCAATGGTGGGCCACACAAGCCGTTATTGTTCAGGAATGAGCTTAGTGGGAATCCTGAAAATGTTGAAGGAATCTGGCCTTCAAGACGGTTGTTTGAGAGATTCAGCACATGCAGGCTGGTGAGTTTGCCAAGTGAAGGAGGAACTTTTCCTTCAAGTTGGTTGAAAGAGAGATTGAGTCTCTCTAGCTTCATGAGGTTTCCTAGAGACGGTGGAATCTCACCAGTGAAGAGATTTTTACTCAAGTCCAATATGACTTGCAACTCTGCAAGCCCTCCTAGCTCAACTGGTATAGCACCTGTTAACAAGTTCTCTGAGAGCCTGAGCTCATACAGCTTTGTGCATTGCTGAATTGTTGGAGGAATGGGGCCAGAGAAGCTGTTCCTTTGCAAATTGAAGACATTGAGGGAAGTGAGGTTTCCAATCTCTTGGGGGATTTTACCAGAGAGATTGTTGTGATGGAGAGAAAGCTTGAGCAAGTTTGAGCAGTTACCAAGCTCAGAAGGTACCCTCCCACTGAAGGTATTGTATGAGAGATCTAACTCACCAAGTTCTTGTAAGTTTCCCAACCAAGCAGGTATTTTGCCACTCAACCTGTTGTTGCTCATCAGGATGTGTTCCATTTTCTTGCAGTTTGAGAGTTGAGGTGACACATCTCCTGTTAAATTGTTGAATGATAGATCAAGAAAGTTGAGCTCAGTGAGGTGGTCAAATTCAGAAGGAATGCTTCCTGTGAGATAATTGAGTCCAAGTCTGAGGCGGCTGAGGTTTCTAGAATTGGCTAGAGTAGAAGGGATGGGGCCTGAGAAGCTGTTGTTGGTCAAGTCTAGAATGGTCAGAGAATTTGAACCAGTGAGAGGAAAGAAACTTCCACTGAACTTGTTGTGTGAAAAGTTTATGATTTTGAGGCTTTTGAGAGAAGAGAGTGAATGGGGGAGAGGTCCTTCAAAGGAGTTGTTGTAAAGGGTAATTTTAGTGAGTTCTGAGAGGTAACTGAATGTGGGTGGAATGGAACCAGACAACCTGTTATCTGCTAAGGCCAATATCTGAAGACTTCTACAGTACCCCATGCTTGGTGGGATTGGACCAGACAAGTCATTCTGCCTAAGATGAAGAACAACTAAGTCCTTGAGCTTACCTATAGTCTCTGGAATGGGCCCTGTAAAGTGATTTCCAAAGAAGTCAACTTCCATTAAGCTTGTGCAGTTTGTTAACCCTCTTGGTATGAGTCCAGACATCTGGTTGTCATAGAGGTAAATGGTTCTCAATCTCTTCAGCCTTCCAATCTCCATTGGAATTTTACCTGTGAAGAAGTTACCAAATAGGAAAAGACCTTCCAAGCTACTAATGTTCCCAATTTCAGGAGGTAGAGATCCAACAAAGCTGTTGTTGTTGAGTATAAGATCTGTGAGGTTCTGCAGTTTGTCCAGGATGGAAGGAAGCTCTCCTTCAAAGCTGTTATCAGAAAGGTCCAACTGTTGGATTGAGGAGCAGTTGAGTAACTCCAAGGGAAACTTGCCAGAGAGCATGTTTCTAGCCAAGAAAAGTTGCTGAAGCTTTGAACTTCTGAGGCAGAAGTTACTTGGAATGCTACCTGTCAAAGCATTATCAGACAGAACAAGAGTTTCAAGACTTTGCAATTTTACATTAAGGAGAGGTATTGGTCCAGAAAGGTTGTTTATGGACAAGTCTAGCTTCTGCAGCTGAATCAGACTATTAAGCTCGGAAGGAATTTCTCCATGTAGTTTGTTTCCAAGCAAATTCAGGTATGTCAAGTTAGAAAGGTGACTCAAAGCTGTAGGAATTGATCCAGATAAACTGTTATTGGCCAGGTTCAGAATTTTCAAAGATTTAAGAGACCCCATAGAGGAAGGTATGTCTCCTTCAAGCATGTTGTTTGACGCTGCAAAGTTTTGGAGCTCTTCACAGCCTTGAATCTCTTCAGGAATGGGGCCACTGAGGCTGTTCATTTGTAAATCAAGAGATATTAGATGCTTCAATTCACCAATCCCAAGGGGTATGCTTCCATTCAAGTGGCAGTAGCCAAGACCCAACACTGTCAACTCACTCATATTGGCAATACTAGGTGTAATTTCACCTGTCAACATGTTGTCTCCCATTCTAAGAACTAGCAACTTCCTCAAGTTACCTATCTCTGCAGGAATGTTCCCAGAGAGATCATTTGAGTATAGCTGCAATATTCTTAGATTTTGAAGCTGGCCCAGCTCTGAAGGGATGGAGCCAGAAAGAGAATTTGAAGACAAATCAAGTGTTTGAAGAGAAATGAAGTGACTGAACTCAACTGAAATGGAACCTGATATTCCTGAACCAGACAGATTCAGGCCTATAACATGTTTCTGATCAACTACACATGTTATTCCATTCCAGTTGCAGATATGAGTTGTTGGAGACCAGTTGCTAAGGGCTCCTAATGGATCTACCAGTTCTGATTTAATTCTGAGAAGCCAGTAGGAATCTGTTGCATTATTGGCCATAGTTGCAATAAAAGCAGTATTGAGTATGGTCAATAACAGAAAGAAATGGCACCTCCAAATGGAACCCATTACAGAATGTCTGACAGATATGACTTTCATTTCCAAGGTTCAGACAGAAGATCAAATGGTTTAAAAGGTATGCTCTAGCACTAGGTGGTCCATTCTGTATAGAGGAATAGAGAACAATTAAGAAGGGCTCAAATTTTGATGGGTATAAGATGAAAGTAACAAGAAAAAAAGAATGGGAAATGAAGGAACTAATAATAATGAGCAATGACACATTCAAGTGCTAGGAGGATGTCTGATACGGCTTTATATAGTACCCTAGTCGGCCCTGCCTACTTTGTTTAATAAGAAAGTTGAAGTACACTGATATAGAGGTATACGGTATAATTCTTTTCAAATAATTAAGAAATGTTAGTGTAATGATTTTTAAATAATTAAAAAAAGTTAATATAGGAATAGAAAAAAGAGGAATTTGAAAAAAAAAATTGATGACACCTCATAAATTCAGTATAATTTATTCCTTATTTTAAAAATATAGTGATGCCTTTCTAGTTTCTACCTTTTCAGTTTAACCATGGTTTCGGTGCCTTTTCACCTCTTCTTCTCTTGTCAACAAATTGAATATTTTAGAATTCTTTAGTAGCTTTTGTGGTAGGGAACTAAAAGGGAAACAAGATAATATGATATGTGCTCAAAAGAATTATAGAACAAGAAAGAGATCCGCTCGTGCCCGAGAAAAAAGGTGACACAAGTGGGCCACTTTTGTAATCCTTAAATTTTGTTCACAATGCCGCTATACAAATTCATAGTTCCTTACCTTTTAGAAGAAACTAGGTGTAACACCAGTGAGTTACTAAATACATCTGTAAATGCTAGTGAGTTGCAATCATTTAATTGAATATGAAAAAACGTGATTTAAATATATATAAAAAAATATAAAGAATTAAATTTTTTATTAATTTATATTGTATTATAAATGATTCATTGAAAATAATATTTTTAAAATGATGCATGTATTTTTTTGTTAAGATTAATAATATGAATTGTCAACTTTTTTTAATGAAATTATGGTTGAAAAAATGAAATATATCAAATATTATAGTTAATTGAATCAATCTATTAAACATTTCATTGTTGACTACATTTTTAATGTAATTTGTATATTCTCATTTTACACACCAATAAAAATTATAATCCTTTTAGTAATGTAACTTTTGACAATAAGAAAATATATGGTTTAAATATGTTTTTGATCCCTATAAAATATCACTTTTTGTTTTTGATCCCTCTAAAATTATTTTTTTTAAATGATCCTGGTAAAATTTATTTTTTAGGTTTTGGGTCCTTTTATTTGTTCTAATCCTTTGAATATATCTATTTTTTTGTTTTAGTCCCTATAATATTTTGTTTACTTTGAATTAGTCCCTTTGAAAGTATATTGATAAGGACTAAAAGCAAATTATTTATATATTACAAAGACAAAAATGAAAAAATAAATATATAGCAAGGACTAAAATAAAATAACAGGGACAAAATAAAAAAAAAAGAATTTTACAAGAACTGTTTTAAAAAAAATATTTTTATAAGGACCAAAACTAAAAAATAGTATATTACAGTGACTAAAAAATATTTAAGCCAAAACATATATAGTGCTATATATAATAGTGTATTTTAATTAAAGAACAAAAATGTGCAACAAATTACTTTTTAAATTCAATGTATACATTTATCAATTTATTTTTATCATACTAATGTATATTTGAATTTTTATATTTCAGAATATATTTTATAATTTACTTATTTCAAAAATAATGAAAAATAATAATTTTCTAATGTATATTTTAATACGTATATAATATATATAGATATTAAATTTTGTAACAATTACAATATATTAAATAATAATTTTTTAATATATATAAATTTATATATATAATATTTATTAATTTAGTAAAGTATATATATTTAATAAGTATCATAATTAGTATATTATACGTCAATTTGACTGTCCAATAATATTAAATACATGTTTTTAAAATATAATATATAGTAAAATATTAAATATAGAAATTAAGAGAAAATTATTATATATACTTATCATTTATTAATACTATATTAATATATATTTGAACTTTTCTATTTTAAAATATGTTTTATAAACTCATCTTTTAAACAAGTAATAATAATAATAATATAAATTTTAATGTATGTTTCTATATATATATATCTTATATAGCGACGAGAGAGAGAGCGAGAGAGAGAGAGAGAGAAAGATGTTAATTTTTATAATAGTTTTTTTAAATTTAATAAATATATCTTATTTGAAAATATCATATTACTATCTTTAAGTAAAATTATTCAACAACATTAAATATTTTATTTATTAAATATAATATGCAATCAGATTATTAAAGAAAAAAATAAGAGATGAATTGTTATATTTTTTTTTATATTATATTATTATATGTTTTATCAAATAAATCTTTCAAACATTAAAAAAATACTAACATTTTTAACATATTAAAACATATATTACTTATTAAATTTAATAAACATATTATACGTAATAAATGTCAAATTTAATATATTATAGGTAAAATTGATTGTCCAATAATATTAAATACTATATTTATTAAATACAATATGTAGTCAATTAATTAAGTATAGAAATTAAGAGATAACCTACTAGAGTCGGCTTAGTGGTGAGGGATTGATATAATATGCATGATATCATATCTTCTAATTTCAGTGTGACCATTGTACACCAAAACAATTAAGAGATAAATTATTACATATATTTATCAATTTATTAATATTATATTAATATATTTGAATTTTCTTTTTTGAAATATGTTTTATAAACTAATTTTTTAAATAATAATACTAATAATAAAATTTAATAGACATTTTAATATATATATATATATATATATATTAATTATTGTAATAATTACTTTTTACCTCATAATTGATTATATATATATATATATTGATAGATAGAGAGAGAGAGAGAGAGAGAGAAGAGAGATTTATATGAAAGTCATATGTTTAACAAACATATATTATATTTAATATATTTATTAATATAATATTTAATGATACAATTTAAGCTAATTATAGATTATATTAATAAATACAATAATTAATATATTATAAGAAAATTTGATTGTATAATATATTAAAACTTAAATACAATATACAGTAAATAATATGGCTGAATATTACATTCATTAAATAAATATATTATTAAAGGATAAGAATTAAGAGATAAATTATAAAACATATTTATATATTATATTAATATATATTTCTATTTTTCTATTTTAAATATGTCTTATCAACTAATTCTTTTAAACAATTGTTACATTTACTAAAACATGTTACATTTACGAAGTTTAACAAATAAAGAGTTTAATTGACATGCACTGTATAAAAACTTTTATACTGTGAACCAATTAGAAACCATTCTTTCTATGACTCTTAAGGTAGTTATTATAGAAGTCAGTGAATTTATTATATATAATGATTTGTGATTAGATTAAAAAAATTATACTATCATTACATGTATTATTTATTCACAAATATCTTATATTTAATAAATATCATACTTAATATTTTATAAGTATAATTGACTGTTCAGAAATATTAAATACTATATTTATTAAATACAATACATAGTTAACTTATTAAATATAATAATTAAGAGATAAATAATTATATACATTTATATATTTATTAATATTATATTAAAATATTTGAATTTGTCTATTTTAAATTATGTTTTTAAGCTAATTTTTTTAAACAATAATACAAATAATAAATTTTTAAAAATCACATGTTCAATAAACATATGCTATATTTATTATATTTAATAATATCGTTTAAGTTAATTGTATATTATATTGAATAAGTACTATAAATAATATATTATAAGTAAGATTATTACCCAATAACATTAAATGTTATATGTATTATATATAATATATAGTCAAATTAAATAACATGGTTAAATATTTAAATGTTGTATTTCTTAAATATAATATGTTTTTAATATTTTATTAAACATAGCATATATTGGAAATGAATTAGTTTTAATATTCATAAATTTTTTAAATGTGATATTTATTAAATTAATGTATAATCAAATTTAATAATGTAATTAAATATTGATGCGCTAAAAATACACTAAAAAACAAGTGTACCCTTATTGTAGTAATAACAAAAGGACGTGAGTCTCGATATCGAACTCAAATGACTAAATGACGATTACTAGTTTCCAGAGATTCTATATTGTTTAGGTGAAATTAAATAGGTAGTAGGTTGATTCAATAATAATAAACGTGTAACAAGAATTACAAAATAAGCAGTGACAAGTAGAGAAAAATTTAGAGAAAAATAAGTTCCTTCATATCTAATTCTAACTGAACTTCATATTATTCATCAATTATCAATATTTTCCTACACATTTTATTGTCAATTGTTGGTCATAAATTGCAATAGTCATTTCTAAGTTAATTTCCCAATTAATCATATGAGAAATTAAGACCCTAGGAAGGCATGAAGAATAAAGGGAGAGATTAATTAATTATTTAATCTAATTGGAAATTAGGAATGAAGGTTGATCATACAACAAAACCTACTTTGATTACTCGATACGTCTACTACTTAATTGCGGTACGACCACCGCTCAATTAATTTATTCGAAGCATACAAGGGACGATTAATTTCAAGTAAGAAAATAAAAATAGTAAAGCAATCTAATTGAGTAAATAGAAACAAGAATTCAATTAAAATTAAACATTAAGGGATTTCAAACACTTAGTACACCACAACCCTAATAAAGAATTTAGCTACTCATGGCAAGAAGAGACATCATAATTTTAAAGAAATACATCAAAGGAAAGAGAAGAAGAAATCTTTTACAAGAAAATGTTTTTTCTCAATCTCTGACTCTGAGTATCTTATTGCTCTCCAAGAATCCTTCTCTAAAAGCCAAGGACAAAAAAAAATAAAATGGGGAAAGAATAAAGATAAGATAGAGATGATCTCCCATTGTCTTTTGATCCTTGCTAATTGTAATACAATTTTAGAATTTTGGAGTAGGAGGCTTCACCCGATCCATCCCACACAATCAAGTCCCATTAAAAATTAAAATAAAATTAAAATTTGGACCTTAGACTTGCCCAACAAGGTTAGAAACCCGCTGGGTGGTTTTTCGGAAGGAATTTGCTCCGTTTTGGTGCTGAGCGGGCTACACAACCTGCCGGGTGGGATACCTCCAGAGCAAGGCCTGTTGAGCGGCCTACAGAGCCCACCAAGGGGGTGCAACCTTGGGCACTCCGTTTTGCACTTCAAGTCTTGTTTTTGGCCCGTTCTTGTACTTATAGGCTTCTTTTGTGATCCTCACTTTGGTTCTTGCTTCTTTTAAATCCACTTTGATAAGTATAATACTCCTCTATGTTTGTGAACTGCATTTTTCTTCTTTGTTCATCTAACTTCCTTCATAAAATTCAACAAAATTAAGACAATTCATGTAATTTTAAATAAAAAGCCTAGAAACACACATCACATAAAATCTTTCATTAATGATTTATTTTTTCACAATTTTCTATGAACTAATGCAAAAATCATGTGAACTTGTTCTATAAATATATATTTTATGTAGATTTATCAAATATTATATTCAATAAATATAATATATTTATTAATTTTTTTATTAAATGTAACAATTAATTAAAAAAGTTGAATAAAGATGATAGTACTTAATACAAATATGAACCTCAAATTAAGATTGAATTCCACATATAATACTTGTGTTCAAATCTATCTCTATCTGTATTAAAGTTTAAGAAAAACATGTTTGAGCACGATTTGACTTTATAAGAGTACCAGTCATTTAAGCTTCAAAAATTGTCAACTAAATTGGTACAAACTCATTATGGCAATCCGAATACTCAGATTTCCCTCAGGATATTCAAACATAAGATACGAGCATCTGGCATTACTTTCTGCTTGCCGTGATAAGATTCTTCAAGTTTTCTTAAAAGAAAAACCAAACGTCGTAACATTTCAAGCATGCATGATGATGATATATAAGAAAGTTAGTTTTCATAATGATGGATGAGAAAAATGAATGTGAATAACTTCCATACGTTTCGTCTTTCTTTCTTTTTCTTTTTTTTTCGGTTTTCCCTTGAGTTTCTTTTTCTGTTTTATTTCCTTTATCCACGGGTGAAAACACAGGACAATGTTAGGTGTCTCCATTGTCATCTTCCATATGTGCATTTATATTCTACGATCAAGCTTTAGGGTTAAGGCATCTTTTTTTTCTCAACCTATACCACCTACTTCCGTATTAAATACGAGAAGAAAACATAAAAGAGAAAACAACCACATTAGTTTTGGTCAATCCCGAGTAAAGACCATTTCATTCTTCACGTATGAAGTCCAGAATAAAAGCCAAAACCATGTGAGGTTTGGTGTACTATACCGTATAATTTATATATTCAAATTATGTTGCATTATCCTAATTAGGTTCAATAAAGTTAAGGGAGATGGGAAAAGGAAGATAATATTTGCTTCAATGTATTACCGAGATTCTTGATAAATATATATAAGCCAAAATACATGAAGACAAAGTACCTCAAATCTTATCTTTCATATTCATCTCACTACTTAGCTTTCAGTGTTAGCTTTATACCATCCACGCCTTGCCTAGTTTCCCAGGATTCAAGAATAAGCAACCCCTGAAAAAGGAAACATTACATATATTGTAATTAAAATTTCAATCATTTCACGCCACTTTATATTTATTGTAAAAGAGTCTCCCTAGTTTTTTTTTGTTTGCTTAATTACATTTTTTGTCCCCATAGTTTCATGATTTTACGAATTTTGTCTCCAATTTTTTTTCTCCATGCATTTTGCCCCATATTTTTAAATTTTTGCAAATTTTGCCATTTCATTAGTTGACCATCCATTCCATTAGTTGACTACTAACGTGACAATGTTGACTACTTACATGGCATTTTAATGATGAAGTGACAGTACACGTGGCACTGATATAGATTAATGATGTGATGATGACAAGGCATTAACATGATAACATGTGATTAGGGTGCAAAATGTGCAATATTTTGAAAGTATAAGGGTAAAATATGTAATATTTTGAAAGTATAGGACAAAATACGAGAAAAATAATAAATGATACAAATAATTAAAAATATTGGTATTTGTTGTCTTTGAGCTTCCTTAAATCATTCTAACCTACAAACACTACTTTTTCACATACCAAACCATGTCATTATCAATCACAAATCACCATTTCACCCCCTTTAACTCAATCTTGCTACCCAAAACCATGAAATGCTGTTATATAATTCTCAAAAGGTTTCTTACTGAAATTTTCAATACCATCATACAAGTTCATCTTCAAAGAAATAAATTTGAAATATAGTTGTCATGGTTTTCTCTTTGAAAAGAATAAAAATGAAATACTTTTTTTAAACTAATACATTTTATGCCCCATGATTTTGTGAGTGATGATTAATAAGACATTAAAATTTGTTGGGGTTCAAGAAATTTTATTTTGCGAGATTTGCTAGTTGTTGGAAAAAAATTATGAAGTTTAAATAGAAAAAGACTTTTATACCTAATTTATAAATAATAATAGAAGATTAAGAAAAAGGTATTGTCTTCTATGGTTAAAAGCTACAATAGATGGAGAGCTTGTAATATAACGAAAAAGCTGCTAGAAAACCTACAAGTATGTGCAATTTTGTACATCATATTTATGCAGAGTAGATCAAAGAAAGATTATCAACGAATACATGGCTAATCACAATTTGCACACCCAAAGCTTTTTTGAGCATCAAGTTCTATGCATAATAAATGAGTATGTATTCATGGCTTTGGTTGGTTGGGTTAAAAGGGGTCAAATAGTGGTTTGTAATTGATAATGACATGGTTTGGTATGTAATAAGGTAGTGTTTATAGGTTAAAATGATTCAAAGAGGTTTAAAGACAATAAACACCAACATTTTTATTATTTTTACCATTTACTATTTTTCTCACATTTTGTCTCCATATTTTCAAAATATTACACATTTTATCCCTTCATCACACGTCATTTGTCAATGTCATGTCATTGCCATGCTATCAATCCATGTTAACGCCATGTGTATTGCCATATCATCATCAGAGTACCATGCCAGTAGTCAACGTTACCACATTAGTGGTCAATCAACAAAATGGATTGTCAACTAACGGAAGGGTAAAATTTGTGAAAATTTAAAAATATGAGAGCAAAATTCGCAAAAACAATTTTGAGGACAAAATTTGCAAAATCATAAAACTAGAGACAAAAAATATAATTAAGCCTTTTTTTTTTTATTTTCCTTTTCCACATCACTTACCATTTTATCACGTATGACACGGATGTAAAGGCCGAGTGTATAAGAAAAATGTGAAATATGGAATTTTTCTTATCTATTTTGGTACTAACCCAACCAAAGTGCTTGCCATCAACACGATCTTTTTCTAGATGTTACGCTTTTATTCACGCTTCTATACATGCTCCAAACCACTATCTGGTCACTACTACAAAAAAGTTTAGGTGCGTACGCTGCGTGCAAAAAATAATTCGTTTTTTCGTTCGTAACACTAGCACGTTCAACTGGTAGGATCGTACAAGTCCTTATGACCTTTCCCCATAAACTTTTTATAACCTAAAAAATTAAAAGAACAGGATTTAAATTCGTTAGCTACATTGTCACCAAGTCCACATTTTCTTTATATTACATTTTGGTCAATATCAACCCATGGTGAACCCGAGAAACAAACGCCATAGGTATAGAGGAAGAAGGACCTTCAATAATGGCCTAGCTACAAATTAAGAATAACTCGCTTTCAGAGTTTGGTTGACGGCTTACAACCCAATCAGTGTTTTCCATTCCATTTTAATTGCTACCTAATCTGAGTTAAAGTCTACTTTCACTTGAATAAAAAGGAATAGTGTCACGGGAAGATTTAACTACCCTTGAATACAATAAAAAGGACAAGATACTTAGGTGTAAAATTTTAGACCGTTGCAGGAGATGCAGCCAAGGGAGAAGGTGCATTATTGAAGAGAGCAAATAAATAAATAAAGATTTAAAACAACATCAGGATACAACAAGACATTGTTTAAAGTAATATAAAAGATCAAGATTCTGCATTGGAGTGAGTACGAATATTTCGTTGAAATGAAACTTAGAATAATCTCAAAATTATACTCCGACCGTTTTAATTGGAGAGGAAAACAAAGCTTACAGACAGAGATGTGCAGAATTATTGGGTTAGTGGTAATTAATAGTATTTGTTTGCTGCACGTAATTATTTGTTCCTGTTTAAGTAAATGAAGTTTTGAAAGCTTTTGCATCACACACAAAAATTAATAAAGATAAGTCATGATCGAGTCATCAGTGACAGTGGTTTGGTAGAGAAAAAAGTAATTCCATTAAGAACAATGGTGCAGATTGCCCCAGCGTTGACTTTCCGTTCTCATACGATTTGATTCTTTAATAATATGTTGACTTTGGTTGGGTTTCAGGCTGTATGTATATATTTTATAAGTTTAATAGTCATCGGTGTAAAAAATTTTATACCATCATCTAATTACAAATCACTATTAATATAACTTTTAAAATATTTATTATAAAAGTTAATAAATTTACAATAAAGAGTGATTTGTGATTGAATGACAGTGTAAAACTATTTTATATTGTCAGTATATGACCATTAAACTCATATTTTATTAGAATTTTGGCACCAAATTATTTGTTGAAGCTTCTTTGGACCATGTACTAGCAGGAAAATTTTATAAAAGAATTTAAGAAACTTTAAAGCTGGATAAGTATTAGGCAGACAAATGCACTCACTTCATCTGTCTTAGTCCCCTTTTCTTTATTACCTTTTGGGCTTTTTTAGGAGGGAAAAGATAAAACTAATCATATAGGGAATTGTAAAAATTAGTTATGTTTAATAATTATTTATATAAAGCTAAATTTAAATATTTCATAGCAAATGAAATGAAATATAACAAAATGAAATAAAATAAAATGAGATGGAATAAAGATAATGTTTTATTAAGTAAATTTTTTTAAACGAAATGAGAAAAAACTAATTCCATCCTATCTCAAATTGAAAGAGAAGAAAAAGAAAAATATTAAATAATATAAAATATAATATATCTTATCACATTTTATTTTAAATAATCCAAATAATAAAACTAAATATCATTTTGTTTTGTTCGACTTTATTCTGTTAATTCAAATATAATCTCATGCAACCGCACTTATGTGAGGCAAACATGAAACATCTTTCTCTAACATAGCCTTATGAACAACAGATTTCTTTTTGTCACTATAAAAGTTGATAACTACTTCCTTATCTTCTCTCCTTTAGCTTTTAATTTTGAGTTATGACCAATTGATGGTTACTTTCACATTAACGAGGATCTCATATATGTTAACCAAACCCGATCATGTCTGATAATTACGTAGATTATCTGTTTTTCTAATTTTTTTTAGATAAACTATGTCACTAATTTAAATTATTTTATTGAATTTGTCCTAAAAAAAGGTATTTTATGATATTAAGAAAATAAAAATTAATTAGTTTATTCTGTTCTAATTTTAATGAAATCTAACTCATTTTAATTTTTTTTGTTTTGATTTTAGATAGTAAAAAAGAGAATTTTTTTGAGCCCAAAAGAATTAAAAACATTAAAACAGAGCCCAAAAGAATTGGGCCGAAAAGAATCAAAGAAAGTCGTATGCTTGTTGGGAGTTTTTTTTTTTTTTTAAAAGCAAGAAAAGCAATTGCATGAATAGTACCTCAATGTGAAAGTGACGTGAATATGCACACAGGGGTCATGCTGGGCATATTTGTTTTGAAAATTTAGCGCTCATTTCTCTTGTCAGTCTTGTGTATTGAGCGTCGCATCCTTATGAAAAGGCTTGTGAAAAATTAGAAGAAAAAAAAAAAACTTTTGTCACATGGGGTCTACGAACATCAATATGCCCTTGTTCCTAACAATTATCATAATGTCATCCTCTTTAGATTCAATCAATTGAATCAGAGACTAACTTTATTTTGATTAAAAATATTTAAATTCAGTCTCTAAATCAATTGTTATAGTTGCTAGATATTTTTTGCCTCTAATTAGGGAATTTATGCTAGTGTCCCTTTGCTGACGTAGCAGCTACTTATGTTAATATGGTTTGGTTCCTTCACGTATCATACAATTTCAATTTAATTCCTATGTGTAATGCAACTTTAATTTGATCCTTACATTAAAAAAATTAATTTAATTTCTAGTCGTGTAAAAGTTTTCAAAACTTATTAACTTGATTTTGACAATGAAAAGTGTATACAGTGTATGTTACCATCGCACTCAACACTAGCTACTCATTAAAAACAAACGTTAAACCACTCAATTTATAATTCAATAAAAAAATGAATACAGTATTTGCAATTAAAATTCCAAGTCTACCAAAGATAGAAGTTGGTCCATATATTACTAAAACAAAAATATATATATGTGTGAGTGAATGATAGAAATAGTGATTAAAAATTAAACACATTTTTACCAAGCATTTTTACCTTACTCCTGTTTCCACTAGTATGTTGTCATTATGGATCACTCATTTTGTGTTATATCTTCACATCTCCACCAAGTGAAGGACAAATATATCGATTTTTGTAAATTTTGGTATTATGCCTATATTGATAGTATCTGTCATATTTATTAGAAACGTACTACCTCCTCAATTTAGTTAATATTGTTTCTTCTAATTCTCTACTCTTTAAATTTTCAAGCATGTGAGTTTCTTTTTTGTATTTTGAGAAAAGATCTCCATATCATTACTTAAAAAACTATTTTACCTTCATGACACATAAAAACTCTCAAACCTTGGCTAAAGTATAAAAGGAAGTATATCCAACTCAAACCTGCATATATACCTTATATTTAATCTACAATAATTCAAGCTGTTGGTTGTTTGCCAAAAAAGTTGTGAGATTTTAAAAACTTTAAGATTCCAAATAGAACAAAGAAAGAGGAAAGAGGGAGTTCATAAAACCTTTTTTTTGTATAATAGCGACAATAGCAATAGAACTTAAAATGTGCAAACTATCTAAATCCACCACCACTAGGTGTATAGTAGGTTAAAAAGTTCATAGAACTTATCATTAGCAGTGAATTCCTTCAAAAATGTTAGACTAATAAAAAAAATTACAATTAGAGACTATTTTTTTTTTTTGCAAGTATAGAGATTAAATTGAAATTCTAGTAAAAAATAAAATGAAATTGGATGATACATATAGAGAGACCAACACATATTTTAAGGAAAAACATATAACTGTCATATTAACAATTATTAGTCACATCGACAAAGGAAGGATGGTGTTGTACAACATTACGACAGACCTAAACGAAAGGGACTATTTTAAAAACTTCTACTTCTACACATACACAAAAATAAATTAAAAAAAAAAAACCTACAAGACCTAATTGAAATCATGTGACACATAGGAACCAAATTCATATTTTAACCCAAAATATCATAAAAATATATATGGAACATATTATTTAAACTATTGAATGCGTATTACTTTCTTTTCACATATAACAGCTTTTTTTAATTCTTTTTAACGACATTTTTGATAGTAAGTTGTATAAAGTTAAATTTGCTACTAAGTCGTAAAAGCTTAAATTTGAACATTATACATAAGAAAAGTCTTTTTTTTTTTTGCTTCTTACATGGATATTTATGTTAATTAAATCAAAATTTGATTATACTCTACATTCATTTAATCTACCAATTAATTGAGTTTAATTTCAATATATTATTAGTGTAAATATGATTTTTAAAGTAATTATTGTAAAAGTTAACAAACTTACCATACATATCAATTTGTGATTGAATGATAGTATAAAAACCATTTATATTGTCAGTACATCAACTTTTTGCTCCCAATTAACTTATTTGAACGACTTGAAAAGTTATTCCATCGAAACTAACAAAGTATCGTGGATTGAGAGTAGCCTTCAACCCATTCCCTTCAAATAATCTTTCCACGACATTAGGTTTATATTATGTTTATATCATAAACTAGGCAGACTTGCTTTTCTAAAACATTCGATTCTTTTCTAGATATGGGTGAAATTATATCTAACATTTGTACACAAATTCAAAAACAATTAATTATCTTTACATATTGGTTATCACTCTTATTCTTGTGAATTTGTGTAGATTTCAATTCTCTACTTAAACGAATATGGGTACAACATGCACACATACACACAGAGGCAAGACGTAACTAGGACAAACAAATCATAAGGGTTCTAACATGTATGTAGAAATAGAACTACAAACAATATCCCTTCATTTGCTTTTTTTGTATTTCCTCATTTACAAGTTTTAGCAACCACAATCAGTATTAGACTAGTTAGAGGATCGGTGCTGTTGAGAATTCAATAACGGTAAATTTAACTAAAGAACGAAAATAGAAAAGGACACAAACTTTACAAGGTTTGACAATGTGCCTATGTCCTCGAGAGCAAAGTGGCTATGTATTTTTTATTAATAAAAAATAGAGTTACAACTCATATATAAAGCCTACAGTACATGTTTACAAAATTACTCATGTACTGTATTGCAGGGGCATTACCTCTCACTCGCAACTCACTTATTTTGTAACCCAACTAAAACGAGAAACCTAGGCCCAATGTCTATCCACTTATTCCAAAATAAGAGCCATGCAATTGGGCCGAGTTAGGTCGAGTTTAGCCTTGTTTAAGACCTAACCTAATTAAACATAGTCGAGTTGAGTTGGGTCGAGTTTGCCTCTTTTTTTCCAAAGTAACCTAACCTAACTAACCTTAATCAAGTTGGGTAATCGGGTTGAATAATTAAAATATTACTATAATTTTGAATATTTGAAAAAATTCAAAAAAAGAAAAAAAATACTTAATTGTTCAACTCATTAATGCATGTTCAATTTAAAATACAAGTCTAATTACACAAATCCAACACTTAAGAAAAACACAATATATGTGAATATTATAATATTTTTATTTTTTATTAATAAAATAATAGGTTGGGTTCATCGGGTTAGGAATGCATCAGCTCGTGACCCAATCCAATCTTAATTAGGTCAATGAAAATGAACTCAACCTAACTTGATGACCTAACCTAACTCGTTGCAATGTAGTAGGGTTGGGTCAAGTTGGTCGGGGCTTGTGGGTCGATCGCGACCTGCTTTCACCCTTAACAAGTGCTTATTCAGATTGTTTAGTTTTTATTACAAAAAAAATTAACCCAAGTACATCTAAAAATATTTTGCCTAAAGATGACTTGGGGTGTGTTCTGAACAATGAGACGATATTATGAAAAAACCTAACATAATCTTGGCATCACTGCATAATTACTTAAGCAAAAGGTAGAAATCTCATAAGGAAGTTTAAGAAAGACCAAATGAAAATCACAAGAAAAAAATGAAGGACATTTGAAAGTATACCTAAAGAACTGTTTTCAGCTAGTTTGTTATAAGGCATCTTAGCTCCTCTATCACACGATAGATATGTTACCACTTTTGCTTCTTTATATAGTTGGTGCATTCTATATACTTGTGCATTAAATAATTCATTAGTTTGTTAATACGAATCATCAATTGAGTAGCAAGAATAAGAATATTTGAAGATTTTCAGTTAATTAAGAGCCAGTTCAAGAGAGAACTAAGGTAATTTAAAATTTAACAAATTGAAAAGATCTGATAATCAAAATGTTTATTGACCTCGTTTTTACCTGATAGGCTAAATCTAGGAGGTTAATCACGAGGGTATTAGGATTGCTTTTACTTGAAAGATAAAAGGAAAAGCAAGAGCCCATGAAGGTGACTTCCAATATCTTGCATGTTGCTCAAATGTGAATTGGACAACTATACCAACCAGGTATGGAGCAATAATTAAAGCAATATTTATATGTGAAAGTTAAGTTAATAATGAGAGTTAAACATTGCAAACAAAATGGTAAATCCACAAAGAATCTAGTTATGGAATAGTATGATAAAGGTTCAAAGAATCATGTATTTTGAGCAAGTGACTATTAGATGAATTCTCAAAATGTTGCACTTGGCATTCCTAAAGAAAGAGAGAAAAGAGACCAAAACTCAGGTGTTGACCATGTTGTAGTGAAAGAAAACAAGAGAAATGCTAGGAATACACTCTTTTGAACACACTCTCTTATTGGTTTAAATTCATTAAAAATTACACAATATTGTGAGTCTCACATCATATTTAATGAATCTCTCTCTTAATTTTGTAATTTCTAATAAATTCTAATCAATGGAAGAGAGTGTTAAAAAAATGTGTTTGAAAGTGTGTTCCTAACACTCATCAAGAAAACAATATTAGTAAGAAAAACTTCATCATCAAGCAAAGTAGCATAACACAAACATAATGATAATCCTTTTCTTTATTTAATTTTGTGATTAATGATAGAGAGAGCCTCAAAGCCTGGTTCCTTGGCATCTCTGTTGTATTGGAAACAATGGAAAGGAGAAGATGGTGAACAAGAAAAGGAGCAACCAATTTTGGTGGCCATTAGTGATTGTAATAGCCAACAACACCCACCTTTGAGTCCAAACCACCTTGATTTTTGGTAAGCAAGAAAATGGGTGCTGTGGTGACTAGTGAGTGGGAGAGAAAGGCTTTCTAGTTTGCTATTAGAATTTAGACACAGCTCAGTGCAATGGGTTTCAATTTGATTTGTTTATAGTTGTGTACTTTTATATATGTCCTTTGCGATGCTTCTACACTTCTAGTTTTTCAAATGGTACATGTTTAACTTTTTTATTATCGAAAATGTCTTGTTTTCTACTAAATTACTTGGTTTTTTTTACCAAAATAATACAAAAAAAACTTTATTTCCCACAATACACTACTCCCAACTTTATTTCCCAAACTACACCAATTTACTATTCACCCTAAAATTCTCTCCCCCAAAACCCGACTTCTCTATTGTTTTTTTTTTTGAACCCGTTGAGAATTCAGGTCCCCAGGACCCAACTTGGGGACCCGAGTTCTCAATGGGTTTTTTTTTAGTTTTGTTATTTATATTAAATTTAAATGTAATTTAATTATTGTTTTAATTATGGGTTAATTTTAATGCGAAAAAATATTTATGGTTAAATAATACATTTAGCAGTTAATTAGGATAAGTAAAATTAAAAAAAAGATTAAATATTAAATAATCATATTAAATTAATCACTATGTTTATTATGTTTGTTAGTTTGGGTAAATTAAGACAAAAATTAAGATTGTCAAATGTAATTAAAATAATTACTATGTTTAATTTTAATAATGTGGTAATTTTATAGAAAAAATTAAAATTGTGGTTAAATAAGCAGTTAATTTAAAAAAAAAAGACACAATAAAGGATTAAATTAATAAAAATTACATAAGATTAAAAATCATTGGGGCTGCCTTAACATTTCAGCACGGTTAGGACATTTCTTTTTGGTATGTCTTGGTGTGCGACACGCTAAACATCTTTTTGGCTGACCCCTCTCTCTGAGGTCCATTTCAGTACGTATGTGAGTTGATTTTGGGCATCAACTGATATTCATGCGCATAGCTAGATTGTGGGACAATTCCGATCCATGATATGTTGGTCGTGACCCTTCATTAGGCAATATGTGGAACCTTTCACTATAGACGTTAGATACATATTTTTACGTGTACACCAAACTCACATATTGCATCTAGTCATGGTGAATTTGGTTACAAGCAGAATGATATGTGCATATGGGATGTGCAATTTTTGAAACTTTCCACATTTACATTGTTGTTGTTCCAATCTAACATTGAAATCCTTCGTAAGTCACCCCTCTTGTGGATTAATCAACTCATGCACCTAGAATGTCGAACCGTCTTGATCGAAGTCCTAGACGTAGTGAGTGTTCACCTTTGTTGTTGTGTCTTGTATGATCTTGTTAAGAATCTCTGTATATTTTTGGCCAGAGTTTATCATTGTCGTCGCTTCCTTCCCCTTCTTGACAAACAATTCATTACACCTAAAGTATTGAATTGATTACCTCCACGAGATTGGTGGTCATGTGTCCCCAACGTCACCCTCTATCCCATGCGAGAGTCCATTTGGCCTTGGGATTTCATTGAGCCATTGTATGACTTTTGGATGTACATGACGAAGATTGTTGTAGTAGTAGTATAAGTTTCTCTCCATCATGGCATATGCTAAGGAGTTGGATTGAAGGATTGTCAATATTGTTACGATTAGAATATAAAAAAAAATTAACATGTATGCAATACATACCTATATTGACAACTTATTTTTTCTGATCAGCATTCTTGAAGTGCCTCATAAAATTTTGTGCGATTTGTCGTATGCAGAACATATGCACTGAATTTTGTTCTGTCCACTCGGTCCCTCGTTGTGAGTAGGCACTCTTTATTGATTCATGTTTGTCTGATATTAGGCATAGACCATGTTGGGGTGTGACGTACTCTCTTAAGTACTTGAGAAAGAAGAACCAAGAATCTCTTGACAAAGGCTATCAGTAGAATATGGTTGTTCCCATCTTGTGCCGCTGCCACCAAAAGAGTACCTCTGTATGTTCTATACAACCAGGTGCCATCGACCTAAACTATGGGTTTACACTAAGGAAACCCATCGATGCATGGTTTAAAACTCCAAAAAAGATGATGGAAAGCATTAATGTCACCATCTTGGTTATTACATGGCAGTGTTTGCATCTTTACAATCTTCCAGAGATTAGTCATTTGGATTACCTAGAACAATTGTGGTAAATCCTTGTATGACTACTCCCAATATTTGTAGATCGTTTTGATAGCCTTTTGCTTTTCCACCCATGCTTTTTTGTAGGTGGTGGTGAACTACTTAGTTGTTTTTATGTGTTCAATCAGCAATGACACCAAGATTGAGGGATCATTTCTAACAAGTGCCTCGATCTCTTTACTGATCATCGTTGACGTAAATTGACAATGATCTTGAGATAACATTGATGACGCACATGTATGGGGTTCTTGAAGTTTTATGATCTCCCATTGTCTACAAATCTTGCCATATGCTGCTTTACACCTCCAAGCATATCCTTCAATGCGACATTTTGCAACAAACAGTTGCTGGTCATAACTTACAACTTTGAAGTCCACATGGTTCCTGATGTGGCACTCCCTAATAGCAGACAAACATTATTCTTTGTAATGGAACTGCATCCCATCGTAAAGGGTTCCAAGTGCTGGACATGATATGCCTTCATGATCCAACACATGCATAAACTCTACATCCTCTTCTGTTGCATCCAAGTCGACAACATGCATGTGTGGGTGCAGGTTGTAAGCATCATTAATTGTTGAGGGGCCTACGTCTTACTAGTTGTTGTCATATTCATCATCATTGTCGTTGACATGGTGTTCTAGAATGTCTTCTTCATTATCACTAAAGGGACCAACATATTTGTCATGTAGCCTTAGCATCATCAATTTGTTTTGGCTCGTTGGTTTGGGAGGGTAGTTGTTCGATGTATGGAGTTGTGGTTAAGAGCAAAATGAATAGAAGTGTGGATAGTAGTTAGGTGAACGAGGATGTGGTTGGCACAAATTCAGAAAAATTAAACCGAGTGTTGTTTAAATCAAATGAATAGGCATATGGTGAAAGTTAGGTAGAAGAAGGGACTGTCTCCCATTCATTTTGGTTGGTATACTCTTGGTTAAGATCAAATGTTGTTGCATGTAATGATGTGAGATAGAAAGCATTGTCAGGTTAAGGATATGTTGTAGAAGGTGTGTCCTCCAACGTCACATATAGCTTTATGCATCCAAATGTCTTGTATTGGGTAGAAATTGTGAACATACTTTGGACATCCTCATCTTTAGAAAGTTTCACTGCCTCGTAACGAAGAACTCCTTTGCCAACACATTAAGGGTATCGATGAAATACTGTCCACCGTTTGTGTTGGTTGAAGTTTTAGCTTTTGTTGGATTCTTCGTTTTAAGGCCTCAAGTGAGAGGCCTCTCTTGGCAATAAGGATGACTGGGTTTGGGCATTCGAACTTTGCCCCCTCCTCCGATCGAGTCATCTGACCATTATAGTAGATAATAAGATTGAAGTTTGTTGAAGTCATGGTGGATGTGGAGAGTTGAAGGTTTTTGGCTGAAAACAAACATTAAGTAAGGATATGTTTGTGTTTTGCAAACTAAAGTGAAGTCGAACTCTATATATAGACATGAATAAGGATTGAATCTAATCGTTGATTTTGTGGATACAATCTGGACTATTCATTTTTTACACTAACCCAAAGTAAGGAATCTTTGACGCTAAGTAAGGATTCCCTGACGCACTGATGCGAAGTAAGGGTTCCTTGACGTAAAGTTAGGATTCACTGATGCACTGACTCAAAGTAAGGATTCCCTAACATAAAGTAAGGATTTCCTAACGCACTGATGCAAAGTAAGGATTCCTTGACGCAAAATAAGGATTCCCTAACAAGATCTATGCATGAGTTTTGACGTCAACCATTGTTGCTACTGTTCACCATTAGCATGAGTTCCTTAGAGGAATTCATGTTTGAATGTTACAACGGTGAAGTGATCACCACTGTTGATGAAAAGGAACCATTGTAACCTTTGTAAGAAGATTCATAATCGAAAAAAAAAAGAATTAACCTCCATTGGAAAAACAACAGTTGAGATCGCAGCAACGAAATCAACGGCTAATATTGCATTTACACTTTTATAAATACATAACGGCTTTATCTCCCACATATGCACACTCACTTGATCGCATTCAAAGTACACCTTCCAAAAACCTTTCTTCGTTCACTTATTTTACTATTTTTCCTTCAGAAAACCAAACGTTTCACTCCACTCAATTATTCTAAACGCTCGTAAACATTACTGCCACCGTTCGCCATTAGTATGAGTTCCTCATATGTATTCGTGTTTGTATATTACAACGATGAAGTGATCACCACTGTGGATGAAGAGGTAACCTTTGTAAGTGATAACACAGTCAATATGCGTTAACAGAGAGATCACCCTTGATGCATTAAAGTAGGCAATCCTGAATAAAATCAGAAATGGTCAACAAAAAGGGTTGCAGGACTTCATTATCGATGTTTTATATCTATTAGTAGTGATCGTATTCATTATAGGACATGCAAAGTTGATGATAATGAGAATGTGAATACGATGTTCTCTCTATTTGCTGTAAACCCCAATCTTGCATGTGTAGAGATATGTGTCACTCTAGAAGAGACTACCACACATTCATCTACCACCCAACTACAGACATCAAATGTTGGTGTTGAATCATCTAATGTTGATGATCCAAATGCAGATATCATGAGAGAGATTATGGGGGACAAGAAGAGATATCATGCAACAACTCCCTGGTGTCACACTTTCTATAGAAGTGTCAATTCTAAGGAATGGAGAGAGTTAAATCTCTCTCCTAGCCAAAACTCCAGATAAGGTGTATGTCGGAGTTTCGTTGGCTTGGCCATATGTAATTTCTTTCTGTCTTTAATTTCCAAAAAAAATGTAATCCTTCTAAATTTATGTTTGTTATGAATTCCATCATTACATGTTTTTTCACAAGAAAAAAGGCGATTCATAACTGGAAGAAAAAAAGAATTAACCTCCGTTGGAAAAACAATGGTTGAGATTGCAACAATGAAATCAACGGCTAATATCGCATCTACACTTCTATAAATACATAACATCTCTAACTCCCATATGCACACATTCACTTGATCGTGTTCAAAGTAACTCCTTTCAAAACCTTTCTTCCTTCACTTATTTTACTAATTTTCTTTCAGAAAACATGGATTCAGAACTTGTGTTTGTGCATTTCAATGGTCGTATGACGACAACTTTTGAAGATGTCTACTTTCAGTGTTCTAATCCTAAGTCATTTAAAATACCTCATGATGTCACATTTGTTGGCCTCAAACACAAAAATAATAAACACAATCGTGGCTGGTGGAAGTAAAAGGGTCGTTGAAATTTATTATCGATGCCCTACAAGTATAGGGGATCGTTGTGTTGTATATGATGCTATGAAACTCCGAAACGATGCCGATTTAGCAGACTTGTTCTTTATTTTCTTTCAAAATAGACATGTTGGGCCTATCGAGTTTTATGTAACGCTAACGAGATTTGTGCACGAGATCATGGTGTGCTTGAGGCAACCTAGATCTGTGGACAAGATCATGGTGTGCTTAAGGCAACCACAGCTATCAACCAACTATGATAAGGAGGCCACAACCAGCTTGTCTGAACCATGATTCATTATTGTTGTCCTTCGTCTAGTGTTTTCAATTCACTGCATCGAAGTAGAAGATGTTCTATTCAGTTCATCAATGTTATTGTTGTCCTTTGTCTAGTGTTTTCAATTCACTGTATCAATGTAGAAGTTGTTCTATTCAGTTCATCAATGTTATTATTGTCCTTTGTCTAGTGTTTTCAATTCATGGTATCAATGTAGAAGTTGTTCTATGTAGTTCATCAATGTTATTGTTATGCTGTTGTTTCTGTTTATGTCTTATATTGTGATAAAAAAAATTGATAAACAATAATAGATCCAATATTAATAAAGAACACAACTAAATATAACATTTCATTAAATTATACCACTTCGATACATACGATTCATGTTTACAAGTGGTCTTATCAAATCTTTTTATCTTCTGCATAATGTGATCCAAGGTTCATGGTTTCATCAAAATATTCTAACAGGCAGTCCCATAACCATAAGCTTGACTGGTGGGACTGTGGTTGGTTAGATGGATGTGTTTGAGCATTCTCGATAGTTGCGTATAACTCAACGGAAGTGATGTTCGACACTTGAACGAATATAGCAAACATTGTGTTTACGTCCTCATCTTCTTCAAGTTTGCACGCCCTATATTGAAAACAACCACTAAGAAAGGATATCAAACAACGAAAATGGAGGTGTGCCAATTTGCCATCCTTCGGTCTAATCATATTTTGAATAGCTTGCTTCAACACATCAAGTGTCATGCTTGTGTTAACTTGGAGTAGGGGTGTTCATAAACCGATCCAATCCAATGAAAACCGATCCAAAAAACCAAAAACTGAATAAATCAAAAACCGAAAAAATCAAAAATCGAAAAAACTGAAAATTTTTATTTGATTGGACTGGATTTTATTTTGAAAACCGATCCAATCCAATTCAAACTGAACTTATACATACATATATATTTTCACTTGTAATTTTCTAATATCACTCATGTTTATATTTTTATTTCTTATATATTTGTAAAATTATCACATAAATTATACTTGTTTATAAAAAATATATTTATTTAAAGATAGTTTTTTAGTAACTCTTTGAGTAAAGATACATAAACATAATTATCAAGTTGTGTAAATTTATTTTTAATAATATATATTTGAATAGTTATACTATATTAGTTATATAATGCCTCATTAATAAAATATTTGATATTTTAAATTATTTTTTAATATATTTATTATATATCATATTATTTATTTAATACTTTTTTTAAAAAAATAATCGTAAGATTAAAACCAAAATCCGATCCAATCCAAACCATTTTAAATTGGATCGGATCGGATTGGATTTAAATTTTAAACCAAATCGATTGGATGATGAATTAGCAAAACCGAAGTTATTAGATCGGATGATTTTTCTCTTCAAAACCGATCCAATCCAATCCGCAAACACCCTTAACTTGGAGTATCTTTGGGTCATTGCTGATAAATGTTAACCCATGCTCAGTTTCTCTCATCTCCCCATTGTAATATACAAAAGCAAAAACAGTTGTGGAAGTCACGGATAGGGTACGACTTAAGGTTTAGACTTAGGGTGATAGCTAAAACGATGCTTGTGTTGTCGAAATTAACATCCACCCCCATTATATTTATACACTATTCACCCAATTCAAACATTTATGCTTGTGTCGTCAGAAAAAGCAACAGTGATTCACTAACAAAATCAACGATCCAAATCGCCTCAATTCAAATGCATTTACTATTCATTTGTCAGGGAATCTCCCAACATCTTGTCCCTTTTGTCAGAAAAAGCAACGGTCATGATCGCACCGACAAAATCAACCATCCAAATCGCCCCGATTCAAATGCATTTACTATTCATCCGTCAGGGAATCTCTCAGTGTCTTGGCCCTTTCGTCAGAAAAAGTGACGGTCATGATTGCACCGACAAAATTAACGATCTAGATCGTCTCGATTCAAATGTGTTTATTGTTCATCCTATTAGGGAATCTCTTAGTGTCTTGTCCCTTTCGTTAGAACAAGCAACGGTTATGATCGCACTGACAAAATCAACGATCTAGATCGCCTCGATTCAAATGCATCTACTATTCATCCGTTAGGGAATCTCTCAATGTCTTGTCCCTTTCGTTAGAAAAAGCAACGGTTATGATCGCATTGACGAAATCAACACTCTAGATCGCCCCGATTCAAATGCGTTTATTGTTCATCCGTCAGGGAATCCTCCAGTGCCTTGTCTTTTGCCTCATGAAATATGCAACAGTCGAGATTGAACTGAGGAAATCAATGCTCTAGATCACACATGCACTTTTATAAATAGAAAGCCTCTGATGGTCCCAGATAAACACACTCAATTTAAGTACTTCACAGTCATCCTTCTAAGACATCTTCATTTCGTAAGTTACAAATAACTTCGACCATGGAGCCTACACCCTTGCTTTGGAAACAACACCTACACAGATCTACACACATACCTAATTCGGTAAGTTTCAGTCAATGTTAATTACATTAATGTTCTTTACACTTCCCTAATCATGTTGTACTAATAAATACTGTCTTTGCCATGTGCAGGGCACGAAATAAGATCTAATCGAATCATATTGTCATTCAATGCCCCCTCCATATCCATTAATACAGGCGTTGTTAGAGCGAGCTGGGTTTTCCCAGATCGCAAAGATGAGACATTTCAAGGTTGATCATTCTTTGATAACTGTTCTAGTAGAAAGGTGGAGACCTGAATCACATACCTTCCATCTTCTAGTTAGTGAAATGCACTATAACTTTGGAAGATGTGGCACTCCAACTAGTGCTAAAGGTCAATAGAAAATTGGTTACTGGCCTAACGTACTTTGATTGGGAAGAAATGTGCGAGACATATCTGGGTGTGGTTCCTCCAAAAGGGGTAGCACTAAAAGAATCAACAATCAAACTTAAATGGTTGCGAGATAATATGATGCCTTTGCCTGCAAAACCAACACATGACTAGTTACAAGCCCATTATAGAGTTTACATTTTAGGCTTGATTTTTTTTTTGGGGGGGGGGGAGGGGTGTATTAATGCCCGACAAATCTAGCAATAAAGTTCATCTAATGTATCTACCATTATTGGTAGATCTTGATCATGTTGGACGTTACAGTTAGGGTTCAGCTTGTTTAGCAACTTTGTACAGAGAAATGTATAGGGCTGTTTACCTGAATTCCAAAAGCATGGGTGGGTGTGCATCATTGTTGCAATCTTGGGCATGGTATCGCATGTCATTCATTGCACCCCAAGTTAATCGTTAGCCAACATATCCATTTGTTGTCAGGTAAAGAAAAAATCCAAACTAAAGTGTACCTACCTATCCATTAATTCTACTAACGTTAAATGTCTTATACTAGGTGGAGTGGCAAGTGACTACAATTTATAGGAACTCCTCATGGCGATGTTATAGGATACAGATCAAGAATCGATCATATGTAATTTGAACAGGTTATTATATATACTAAATTATCCTTTGTCATACATGTATTATCAATTTACCAACTATCCTTATGTTTGCAATTCCTATGGATGCCATACAGAGGGTGTGAGACATTTATACCACCGCATGCATTCAAGGATTCCAAAATGTGGAGTGCCTGTACTGTTTTAATTTGTTTTTTGGTCATAGAATGGCAACAAATGGGCAGAGTAAAGGTCCAGTTTGGACTATGGCAAGAAGTGCCACAATTGCTTAATAATTTACATCACCTCCACCAAATAAATATGCGAGGAAATAATTACATGAACTGGGTAGAAAAGCATGTTGACTGGCTCGGAATTTGGAAGGAATGTCACAACAACATCTTAGTGGGGCAATCTATTTAGGGACCTCTGTTGCAAACTCGTGACTATATGTAATGGTATCGTGCAAATTTGATACCTCTTCTATCTGTGCCACAACAATTACAACACCCATGAGTTGCACATAACACGGATGTTGGCGACACAACACATGCAACACAGCAAATGCCAACACAACAACATGCACGGCGACAGAGTACACCTCCCCAACCCATCCCCCCAGTTGTTCAGACCATGCAGGATGAAGACTTGGAACCACATCGTCATTTATTTGCATTCACTCCATCACAACAACAGGCTAATGAAAATCTTGAGTATCGTCGACACTTGTTCGCATCTAGTGCAAGAGACTTTATGAGCAACTTGTTTGGTGTAGACATTTGAACTTCCGAGTTGGCTCACGCTTTTATGCAAAGTATAGCCGTTCTATCGTTTCACCATTAGCTTCTTGGAAGTTCGTCAACACCACACGTTGACCATTATGCAAATTATTAGTCATTGCCTCCGACAAATTTAAATCCAAACTTAGATAAGGCTATGCATTAAGATCAGCCAATTGTTGATGATGAAAAAAATCAAGCACGACAACATAGACAAAACTAGTCAAAATCCTCCATGTAAAAGGTAACCTCCATTGTGTAGAACTAGATACCATTACGGAGATTAAGTCCCCCCTCTTTTGTAATATTTATTTAATTTATTTGCAAGCAATTATTTTAATGACATTTGACAATCTTAATTTTTGTCTTAATTTACCCAAACTAACAAACATAATAATTAATTTAATACAATTTTTTAATATATTTTTTTGTGCTAATTATATTTATTTTAATTAACTACTAAATATATTATTTAACCATATTATTTAACCCATAATTAAAATAATATTAAATTAGATTTAAATTTAATATAAATAACAAAACTAAAATAAAAATAAAACTCTGTTGAAAAGTCAAGTCGGGGGGGGGGGAGGGGATTTAGGATGAATAGTAAATTAATATAATTTGGGAAATAAAATTAGAAGTAATGTACTTTAAAAAATGAAGTTTTTTTTTGGTATTATTTTGGTAAAGAAACCAAATTATTTTTCTACTTTGAAAATGAGACTTCTATAAATAAAATTTTAAAAAAACAAAATATATTTGAATATTATTTTTTAAATAATATATTTAAAATCAATTACTACAAAAAAGTTTAATAATTTTATAACCAATTATCATGAAAAAGTATTCTTACTTATGAGGAGATAACACATTTATTTCTACTTATTCATAAATTAACACTCCTTGCGGTAGTAGCCATCTTTGGACCAACCCCAGCGGTTAACAACGAATGGAGGCAAGTGGAATACTCGGCCATCTTCGGCAATAAGCTACATAATACACAACTCTTACAAGAAAACAAGGGCGTGGGGTGCTAGGTTTGAAAAGAATCCATGCCAATGAACAATTACGTACAGAATCGATCTAATACACAACCTCGTACTTACGTAGCCATACAGTTACAACCTAACCTAATACAAAAACGTTTCCGACGTAGCAGGACTCAGGCAGGAACTGCCTTCCTCATGACCATTAAGTATGTTTGGATTCCTGTTGAAATCTTGGTAGTGGAAATTCCAATGCACTTGAATGCAGAAGTAACAAGGAAAATGCTTCTGAAAAAGTAAGTTGGAGGGTAACCTAATAGTAACCCAAACATGCACTAACTCACTCAAAACACCAATACCCCGGCATAAAATGGGATTGGCTAGCTCTCATTTGAAATCACAATCAACTTCCCGGCAACTCCCCCCCAATTTTTCACTCTCTTAACCCTTCTGAAGACTAACCTCGAATTTACTTTCAAATTTAAATAAGATTAGCCCTCTTCAAAAATCTGATTGTCCGACAATAGTAGGGCCATATTGATTCCACAGAATCACGATACATCTCTATTATCCATTCTGCCAATTCTTTCAACCTTTTTCTTGTCAGCTGTTTATAATCAGTATTTTTTATGCTCAACATAGGCTGCAAAGTATGACCATTGATGTCTTCTTTGAACTTGCCACTAAAAACATAGCTGTAGGCCAAAATGAAGTAAGAGGGTGAATTCTTAATTACTTTGACAGTCTGCTTGAAGCTGAAGACATAAAGTGCACATAGCCACCGCACTATCATGATGTAGAGAGCCACAATGAATGGCCCCAAAACCCATAAAGGAGTTAACTCCTTTGACACCTCAGCACCATAAACTACATTAACAGCCAAGTAGAAAGGAGCACTGCAGATAAATATGGAATCAGAAGATGCAAAAAAGCATTAATAATGCATGCTGTTGACATTATTTTGAATTCAAGACAAGCTCAATAGTACTTCAAAAGCTAGTCACATACGCTGTACTATCAGGGGAGAAAATGTTAGTGCTTATTTGAATGTGCTTTCTTTTCATACAAAAATAATCTTTCTAAAAACAAGTAATTTGTTATATTTTAGAGTGTTCAATGAACTTTTCTTAGAAAAAGCAAAAAACACTAAACAAAGCACTTTCTTTTTTTAAGCTAGAGTTTTGAGCTTCCAGGAAAAACATTTTTTTTACAACACAAAAATCCTGTTCGAACATAAATGCATAGATCAAATTTTACATCCAAACATAAATAACCTTTAAAAAGGAAAAAAAAAATTCTTTCAAAAAAGATCATAAAAAAAAGATCTTGTTCAAAACCTCATCCAAACCAGCCCATTTTCTTTATTGTTGACAATATGTCCATCTAAAAATCCAAGTTGACCCCTAATGAAATTGAATATGTGATTAGCAGACAGCAAATTAAATTGAAGACCTCAGAAATGCCCACACGTCCTTTTTTCTCAATTCCCAAGTAAAGCGAAAACATATGATGGAGGGAAAGGCAAATAACATTAAATGCAGAGATGAAAAAGCTATCATACTTACAATATTAAGAAAGGAATCTTTATTGTTGCGTCCAGGGCTACAAAGTGGGACCCTGCTACCTTCAAACTCTGACCTTTTACAGTCCTTTGCGTCCCTTGTAGAGATTCTTGTGAAACCCCTGGAGGCGGTTCTCCCAATATTTCCTCCACTCCTTGATTTGATGGCGGTGTGCGCAACATTGTAAGCCATTTTTTGAAAAGTTTATGAATACCAGGTGATACTGCAAGGTTCTCATTTGCTTCAGAGGCACAAGAGAGTGGAACATTGTTGGACTTTGGAGATTTTAATTTGACGTCACCACTCTCGTCCAGTCTAACAGAGGTCTTAGGGTTGGGGACCTTCAACCCATTAGCACTGGTTACTGAATCATCATTTTTGGCACTGCCTTTGAAGCCTGAAATCTTCAAAGTTTTCAGCTTGGATCCACAAATATGAGGAGGCCCTACACTGGAAATAAGAAATCTTTTATCTGCATTTTAATGCAGGTATACAACTGAAATTTTCCATGCAGTATGAAAAAGAATCCTAGGACGGGTAACTGAAAATTGTAATTGCAACCTAAACACATTAATAACGAATTTAATGTGATAATTTGGTATTACAACAAAAAAAATAAGAGATGTAAGTAAGCACTCCAATAAATCATTGGTGCAAAAAATATGTACATGCAATAATTAGTTTCTCCCTCCCCAGATAGTATCCTCCTTTCAAAGTATCAACCTCCAATTCTACAAATAGAAAACTATGTACAGATGGCAATTTTATTACTTTAAAAATAATGTAAGATAAAAATACAACTGATCAATCAAGACCTGTAAGTTTTTTTAACTCTTATTTCAAGGAGGCTTCTTAAAGTTGCATTTCTAATTGACTCTGCTAAATCTTATTATAGATCCACCTCTGATATTCTAAGACACTTCTGTCATTATGTAAACTTGTTCCAAACATCTTAAAGTAATTGAAAATAGTGACCCACATAACAGACCAAAATTTTCACCACAGTGACACAACAATATATCCACCTTAAGCAAATAGTCTGCTTTAATATGTAATGCCAATCAGCTCTTTCAATCAAGTGACGTTTTGTTAAACATTGCTTCAACTTCAGCCCTTTGCTCCATGACAAATGCCTTGAGGAAAAACTCACAAACAAGCCCTGGATAAATAAAATCAAATCATCCACAAAATTCAAATTTCATATATCCTTATATTTGAAATCTGAACATGGAAGGTCCAGACTGCAAACACAGAACACTAGAAAAAGACGATGAGCTTATTAAACTTAGTGTCTGTTTGTATTGACCAAGAAATGGAGTTTTGGAAAAATTGAAATAATTTTCCTTCCAGTAAACGAAGCCTTGAAAACTGTGAAACCACATTTACCAAAGAATGCAAACAGGCCTTTAATATCAGGGAAGAATTTGAGAGAGAAATAGAAGTGTATATAGCTTCACCTCTCAAATAAAATTCAATCTTCAGGATAACTAATAAATGTTGACAACTGTGATACTCCAATTTGGGACAGTAATACTACTTTACTGAGTATACAAATAGCATTGAAACTAAACTTTGAGAAGAGAGCATCATAACACAATGTAAATTTATCCTAACCATTTAATTGGCAAGTAATAACGCAAATAATACCCAGCACCTTTTACGACAATAAACTATTCTGATTGACATTGACATTACTATTAGGCTCAAAAAATCCATAGAAGGCTAAAAGCTTGATGAAAATGACAAGTTAAAATTGGCCATAAAAACAATCCAATTTGATATGTAAGTACCTGCTGTTGATGGGCAACAAAAGCCATTTTATGCCTTCAACCCCCAAATTATCCACTGATAGGACCTATTAAACAAACACCAAAACAAGGAAATCAAAGAGATAAATAAGCACAAAAAAACAAAACAAGGAGTAACTCACAAGCCATCTTTAACAAAATTCGGTCAGTATAACACATTAACATTTTAACTTTGAAAGTAGAATGTCTTCATCCAGCAAACGAATTGTTATAGAATTGAAACTGAATTTTAGAAAGCAAAAAATCAAAATGTCAACGACACCAACTCAGGTGCTTCTCCAACAAGGCGTGTGCAATTCCGAACAAGTGCTGATAATAAGAATTTTTTATTTCTTTTTCAAAGGAAGCATAAGAAAATGAATCACAAAAACAAAAACCGAGAATGGCAAGCAGAGCTTCAGATACACAAACAGAAAGCAAGACAAATCCAAGTTACGAAAACCAAAGGAACAAGAATACCGTACCGTATCAGATACTAGTTCCGATTTTCACGAGTTACCGAAACGAAACGATTGAGGAATCACTTGTAGGGTAGAATTATGAAATCGAATTTGAAGCAGATAGGTATGGAGCGGTGAAGAAATGAAGGGAAATCGGAACTCTGCAAACCCTAACCCGACAACAACACAGCACAATGGGCGATGGACGAACAAGACGATATGCTTATCTTTTATTTTTCTGTACATTCGTAAGATGTCAATTGTCATATGCCAAGTTTATTTTAAATAAAAAGAAAAGTTTAATTTTGTTTTTGCTCGTCAGATTTTCTTAATTCTTTTATTTAATCTCTTATTTTTTATTTTTGTAAATAAATCTTTCATAAAATATTTTTTATCAAATGAAATTATTTAAATTTAATTTATTTTTTTATTTTATCATTTAATTTTTCTAAATGTCACAAATGTTTCATTTAAATTATCATTATAAAGAGATTAAATAAAAAATCATTATATTTAAAGAAATTAAATAAAAATTCATGATATTTAAATTAATTGAAAAATAAAAACTGCACTCAATTTAAAAGGCAAATAAAAAATTACCAAAAAATCATTTGACAAAAAATATATTTTATGAGAGACTTGTTTTGAAAATTAAAAAAAAAAAAGAAAAACAATAAATAGTAAATTTTTAACCAAAAAAAACCTTAAAAAAAACTTAACTAAACCTAATTTCAAGTATTGTGGATAGAAAAATGTGATTGGAGAGAGACTCTACTAAAAGTGTTAAGTCAAGTTTTTTGGCAGAGATTAATCATCAACAAAGTTAATAAATATTTCACACTTATAACATAATAATAAAAAATATAACTATATAATATGATAAAGAAAACAGATAATAATCATCAATTCATTAATTAAATATCAAAAGCCTCCATGAAAAAAAAAGGTAAAAATTATATATATTTTTAAATATTAAATGAGACACTGAAAACTAGCCAATTATTCTAGAAATATGTCCCCTCTTAATAGAAGAACTAATTGAGAAATATGTCTAACCACCTTTAGTGGAGTCTCTCCTCCTAATCACCTTTTTTTTCATCCAAATGATTCAAACCTGAGACTTTACTGAAAGGATTCAAATCCAATTCTATTCGGATCAATGTAATATTAGTAAGAGAACAACATAAAGTTAATAGGGTTAACATGAATCATGTTTTCTAAAATATTTGTACATCTAGTAGCCTATTTGAAAATATAGTTAGTATCGAGAAAAAGTTCATCTTGAAGTAAGGTTTTTATCACTTTAATAACTGTATGACAATAGGAGGAACCGATGAATGTTTTTAAAACTGGACCAGTCATTGAATTGATCAAGACACTAGTTCAAAGTTCAACGGTTGAACCAGTAGTTGATCCAGTATTAATAATATAATAATAATAAATAAATAATATATAAAATAATATTAAATAAATACAATATCATAACTTATAACACTAAAAACTAAAATAAAATATCTTTTTATACCTATTTATCATCCTTACTAAATATGTGATTTGTTTATCTTAAAATTATTTTATATTAAATATTAAAAATAAAAAAATTGAAAAGCATTAGTTCAAACCAGTTTTCTACATCGGTTTTTGACCCATTTGACTGGTTTGCACCAATTTTGAAATCAACCAATATTTTAGAATAAATAGATCGGTCACCTAGACCGGATCCCCGTCAGACTGATCGAACTGGCCAATTCGATTTTCAAAACCATGGATGAAATACAACCTTAACTGTAAATTGTACCACAATCTTAAAATCTAACTCAATGAAGACTCTGTGGGGCTCGTTTGGTGGTCAGGAGATGATAAGATAGGATATAATAAGATAACTAATGCGTAGCATTTTATACTATAATTTGCATTTGATCCATGTAGGTTTGCATACATTTTAGCTTATTAAGAATATTTTTAGTTTTAATTTCCTTAGGCCATTTGCTTAAAACTCTTTAGGTGTGTTTCTGTGTTTTGTTTGTGAATTTTAGGAGAAAAGTTTAGCATGAATGAATTTAGCTTTGGAATCAAGGAAGAGCAAGCAAGAAAGGGAACGCAAGCATCCATACTTGAAGAAAATAATGAAGAAAAATGTGAATCCCTCAACTAGAAAGCACCATAGGCTGGTTATGGCAATTGCCACAAGTGTGGTAGATTTCAGGAAAGCACTAGAAAGTGCCATAGGCTGATCGTGGCAAATGCCACGCCCGTGGTAAATTTTAGGAAGACACCATAAAAGCTACTAGAGAGTGCCACGAGTTGCTCGTGGTATACTCCACACCCTGACGCTTTACTAACGCAACTTTTCTTTATTTTTGTTTTTTATTGCTTTAGGTTTGGACCCTTTTGTAACTTTAGACATAAATAGACTTCTTAGGCATAGGAAAAAGGGTTTGAACCTTATGTTCTTAATGGCTTAGACTGAGGGCTTGGGCATAATCATTTTAATCTTATCTTCTTTCTCTTCCGGTTTGAATATTTTCCTTTTCTTCTTGTTTGTTTTTTATAGCTATATGTGAGTAGTCATTTTTATTCTAGGATTGGGCATAGCCCTATGAATGTTTAGTGAATTAGTTTCTTTTATCCTTGTGTGATGCTTGTTTTACTCTTAATTTTTTCTTTAGTGATTTTCTTTATGCAAAACGAATTGGCCACGTTTTACATAACGTTAAGGATTTAGGGAAGTATCGAAGGTGAACTTGAGTACCGAAACTATAAGAAAGAAACCTAGGTCTAAACCATGAGAGTAGGTGAACTTTTTGGGGACTATTTGGATTAACAGAGAACTCATTGGGTCTAATTAAACACAACCACCATGAAAGTAGGGGGCCAATTTGATTAGACACCCCTCCGTATCTTTAAAGGAAACGAAAGATACCTTAGGTTAATTCACCCTCAAGAAAAACAAGTAGAAGCATGAGATAAGAGAATTAGTTTAATAAGTGTCATAGGGTGATCCTCGATCGTAGAAGGTTTTTTTACCAAATTAATATCAATTTTATTTACTTGCTTAATTAAATTTTTAATTCTTTTGCTTTCAAAACCTAAATTCCCAATTCAATTATTTTTGTTTAATTTAATTAAATTGCAATAATTACAAAGCCAAACACTCAATTTCTATGGAGAGGACGATATTTATTACTAGGACGATATTGTACACTTGCAGTAACGTATCAATAACTATGCTATCATGTTGTAATTCATTGTTTGTTGCGCTAACGTTATCCTATCTCTTATTATATCTTGTTGCTCTAGTGTATTTCTTATCCTAACTAGGTTAGGAAGTAATAAGATAGGATAAGCTTTTTCTCTCTCTATCTCTTTCTCTATATATATACTTGTAATAATTTTGACATGCAAATTTAAAGTATATATTAATTAAAATATTAAAAATTAAATAATTAATATTTAAATATTTTTAAAGAAAAATATTTGAATAATAATTATAATTTTAAAAATTTATATATATATTTTTTATAATTTTAAGAAAAATAACTACACAAATAAAAAATAATATTGTATACTTTAGTTAAAATTATATTTTTTAATTTAAAAATTAAATTAAAATTTACTTTTTAGAAAATTATATGTAATGTTAACAAAATAGTCATTTTGTCATTTGAACATGTTTTATATTTTATCCTATCATTATCTGGTGTACACCAAACATTAGATAAGATTATACTTTATCTTACTCTTATCCTATCATGTTCTTATCTTACTGTCATATCTTATCTTATCCTGATTATTAAACAGGTCCTACAAACTTCTAATTCTTCCACTAGATGTAGGCCAAGGAAAGGATTCCAAATAATTGTTGGGAATTAATATACTAAATTTCTTATTCTATGAATTTAAAATAGACACTAAATGGAAATGGAAAAAAGTGTGAAAGCAAAACAATAACATTGAAAATTTTAGCATAAAAAACGTTCTCAACATAAGGAAGAAAATGAAAGAACAAGATTCGCACAAGAAGGGAGGTTGAATTGTGCGAATAGAAAACTTTTGCAATTTAAAACAAGTTTGAAAGCGTTTTGAGCAGAAGGATAGAAAAGACAAGAACACAAAGAATGTTATATTGGTTCACTCAGCCTTAAGCTACGTCCAGTCCCTTCATCCAGAAGGTATTCACTAACTAACCTTAAGTTACAAGTATTCTTTATCGCCTCTTTAGGCTTTACAATGTAATCACCCCAGATTGCATAACAACCCAAGTATTCTTTGTCACTAAGTCTCTCCAGGCTTTCACAATAGGTAAAGTTGTTTTACAATAAAATAAATCAACTCACAAAGTGAGGATTTGAAAGCTTAATCACATAACAGTATTGTATCAGAGAATTTTTAACTATTATCTAGTGGACGCATAAACTAGCAAGTTCACAGTCAACATTTGTAAGAATTTTGCTTAATTCGTCACACGTGCTACTCCTTCTTTGGTATATATAGTCTCTAAGGAGAAAGAGCTGTTGAAGATGACTTAGCTTCAATCTACAAGAAGAGGTGCACTTATCGAGTTTCCAAATAGGTTAGAAAAGGCAGCTTTTGAGCTTGCACTAAAACGAAATGTGCAGGACTGTGTTAGTGTATTGCTTTTTTGATCATACTTCTTTTGGCTTGGCAACTTGATAGGTTGACTTTCTTTTTCTGTGTAGCTGTGCTTTTGCACTAGAATGTTTCTGTTTATCATTTAATGCTTGAAATATTTGAACGTTAGATCATAAAAAGGTAAGGCATTAGTTTCGAAGCTTGGATATATATAAGACGTATAGATTGGATGGGAGTTTAAGAAAAGCTTAGTCATTTACAAGAGCTTTCGTTTGGACGTGTTTAGTTTAAATGTCTAATGCTTGAGACATACAGTCCATAACAGAGACTTACTCTTAGATGGTCTCCGTATGCAAATATATCGGACGCTTGTCAAGATTGGCACGTTGGACTCCATGAGTTTGGACGTTGTAACTTTGTTAATTTTAACAAAGACTTAAATATTAATAAGTTTATTATCTTCAAAACTTTGAGGGACTAGACGCTTCAACGTCTTTGGTTCCAACAGAAAAAAAAATCATAAGACCTACTTCAATAAAATATCCTCGTTATTGAAAGGATCTTTTTATTTATCTATAAGGATATTTATAAAGTTATTACAAAGATTATAGCTAATAGAATTAATCTGCATGCCTTTTTTATATCTCAAACGCAATGTGGTAATCCTTCCAAAGGTGGTGTATTCTATGAAAAAAATAAATTAAAAGGTAAAATAGGTTTTATGGTGTTAAATGTAATGTTGAGCTACTTTTAGGATTAAAGATTGTCCCCACAAATTAAGACAGGTTTTTTCAATGTGTTATGTCCTCACTTACATGTTTCTTAGGAAACTTCTTAAGAGATCACCCATCCCAAAATTACCCAAGTTAAGCACGCTCAACCTTGGAGTTCTTAAGTAATAGGCTACAAAAAAGAAGATGCATTTTGTTGGTATAGGTAGTACTAATCAATTCTTTTAAGTTATTCTCAACTATACAGTCTTATGCCTTCACAGTCTCTAGATCCTTCGCATTTCAGTATGTATTCAGTTGTGTTTTTAAAACTAGACTAGTCATTGAACTAGTAAAGGCATTGGTTCAAGATTCAATGGTCGAACTGGTATAATAATAATAATAATAATAATAATAATACATTAAATAATATTAAAAAAACATAGTATCATAACTTTATAATACTAAAAATTAAAAATAAAACATAATTTTATAGCTTATTTACATTTACAATACCTATAAAAGTGCAAATCAAATACGTCATGATACTTAAGTATAAGTTTTAACTATACACATCAATATTTATTAATAAAAACAAGTTTATATTTTAAATAAAAAAGAAAATGATAAATACTTTAGCTTGATTTTTTTTTAAGAAAAAATCAAAATAAAGTTGTATTAAGTATTTTTCTTTGACCTGCTGTGAACCAGTTTTTGGCCGATTTTTGATTGATTTGGACTGGTTTACCAATTTTTGACCGATTTTTCGTTTCTTTGATTGGTTTTTCTTTAGCTGATTCTGTGGTTTATTTAAATTGGTTAAGTGGTTGGTTTACCGGTTTTTTGGTCCAACTAGTCGGTTCGATCTAATTTTCAAAACATAGGTGATTTTACTTTCTTTTCTTAGATTGTGAACCTTATAGCTGCTTGTGTTTTGCTTCTACCTTGTCCAATTAACAATAGAAGTCATACTATGTTGTTACGGCTATAAAGTTCTGTTGAATTGGCACTAAATTTAAGTTTCATAATATGTTCTTAGTGCTATTAATTTTGGCCAGCCTGACTCATCTGGTCTAACCCATTATAGACCAATGCATTTTTGGGTTTGGCTAGGCTGAGTTAATTTAATAATAGACTAAAAATTTTCTAGTCTAGTTCAGCCATTAGGCAAGCCACAAGCTAAATGGGTTGGTTCATAGGGCATTCATTTTTAAAATATAAGAAATTGAAAAATATTTAAATAAATTAATCTTTACATGACAAGATAATAAAATATTTTCTAATCACTATAAACAAAAAAAATATAAGTCGTCATTTGTATTATAAAATTGCAAAATATAATATATAATATATAAATAAAATAAATTGTGTCAATTGTAACGATAAACAAATGCTAGAAATTAAAAACAAAATATGTATAGAATAAACTTTAAAACAGACATTAACAACACATGCATTAAATTTATCATTTATGATTTTATTAATTATAAAAAAATAATGGTAAAAATAAATGGGCCAACAGGCTAGTTTAGCTCATCATGGGCTAGCTCACTTTGACCAATAAAAATTCAAGTTGGGCCAAGCCAAAATAATCTTGAGCCTGAATTTTCACAGTCCAACCTAACACATTCATCAGGCTAATTAGCTTGAGCCCATTTTGACAGCCTTGACCATGATATTGACCTTGTTTTATGATTAGGAATCTCAACCTTAAGTACTTTTAAGTTATTGAATTAATATTTAAGTGACTATGAAATATTTGGCTGTATCATGCTTTCTATTTTCACATTTAAAGCACTATTTGTGAAATTTTTATTCAGCCCAAATCTTATGTTTTCTCAACATGAATAATAACATGTGTTGCCTACCATATTTTTGTTAATTACATAGCTTCAAGGTTATTATTGTGCTAGGAACATATTTTGTACTGTGCTAATTTTATGATTATTGAGTTGTTGTTATATTTTGTTGAGTTAAATGAAACCTTTGGGTGGGATTTTTATTAGGTATAGAAGCTACTAAGATATTAAAATTATATTTGATGACTCACGGTTGTCATTAAATTAAACTTGGTTGGCATTTTTCTGTTGTGTGTTGAATAATTTTGAGAAAAAAAAAAGTAATAATCAGAGAAAGTGTAAAAAAGAATTATATATTGAGATGACGCTTTCTTGAGGAAGCATTATCTAAGTCCTGTCGTAGTACTCAAATAACACTTTATCAAGGAAGCGTTATTTGAGTATTAGGATTCAGATAGCGCTTCAAAAACATTATCTAAGTTATAATTCATTAAATAACAAGAGGATGTATAACGCTTTCTAAGTGTTATTTAAGGCCAAACAAGCGCTATCTAAGACTTTTTTAGCGTAGTGTAGCTTTTAGGATGATGATATAATGTAGTTCTGTATGGAAGAAAGAGAGGAAAAATTACTCACTTGACATCAGTATCTAGAATGTGTGGAATGTTTGACAAAGCGAATGATGTTTACTCTGGTTAACAAACTTAAAGGCTTAAGATTAAGGTGATTTGTATATGGAATATATGCTCTATTAGTGATCCCAACAAGCTATTTGCAATGGAAATTGTCATCGTAGATGCTAAAGTTAGTGTATCTGTATGTTTGTTATGTTTTTATTTGTTTTATCATTCCTCTAAGTATTATTATTTTTGTTCGTTATGATATGTATTGCAAGGAACAAAAATTCAGGCAACTATCAAGAAATCAATGTTGAGGAAATTTAATTGTTGTGTAATAGAGGGTGAAGTGTATAAAATGAATTTTTTTAGAGTAGTTCCTAATGCATATTCATGTAGACTATATTCTTTTAAACATGGATAAATTTTTAAAGCTCCGTATTTGGTCTCATGCAGAAATTATCATTTGAATTTTTTATAATTCTGATTTTATCAATACAATTCAAAATACAACTAACAAAATTACTCAATTAATTTAAGTAAAGTGAATCACAATCATATTTCATTGAAAGTATTATTATCTTCTGCAAATGCTTTATGTTACACAATTTATCGAACATCACATATGTTACATGTATTGTAAATTTTATGATAAATTCATTTAAGGTTCCACTAAAAAATCCAATAGATATTAATTAAATAATTAATATTTTAAAATAAATTCTTGGTAAAATTCCAGATTTATAATTTATTTAAATTTTTAAAATCAATTAAATAGTTTATAATTCTATTTACTTAATTTTAAAAATTAATTACAAGAGATTTACAAGGTGTTTTGACTTGATTCTTTTAAAAAAAAATTCTATAATAAATTAAGGTTCCAAAATACTACACTTTCTAAATTTTAAAAAATTTTAAATGTGAAACTACTATTTTGCCCATAAGTTGTCCATTTTGACTAGTTTACTTATAATTAACTAATTTTAAGTCCCAGAATTGTTTTCGTTTCAAATCTGACCATAATAAATTTATTTCAACTAAAATAAATTATTTTAAACAATATTTTAATTTAATATGAGTGTAATTACAATTGCCTTTTTTTTAACCTAATTCTCAATTTAGACTTCTAAACTACTCCCAGTTAGCTTCTTTTTAATCCAAACTTTTTCTTAAGCTCATTAACTCATTATTAATGACTTTTAATCACTTAGATTAAGTAAATATTACTTTAAGTTTAAATAATTTATCTTAGCCACTATTTTCACTAAAGGCTATATTTTTATTAACTTTTCTTAAGTAAAACTCAGCCTAAAATTACTAGAAGTTGTGTTAGGATTCTTAATCCACTTTAATACTTAAACCTAACATTTTATGGTCTTCACATCCATTGTTCAATAGCATGAAATTATGGTCTTGAGTCCAAGTTGTCATTTTTGTCAATTAAAGCTTATGATTAGGTCAAAGGTTAATGCTTTATGCTTCAAATCATCAATAATTCAAATCAAATCAAAGATTCATCTAAGGGTGTTCATGAAGTGGATTGGTTCTGATTTAGGTTAAAATTAAATTTGAATCTATTATATTTAATTGAATTAGTTTGGTTCGAGTTTTGAAATTTTTTTTGGCTAATCCAAACCGAACTAAACCGATTAAAATTGGGTTGGGTTGGTTCGGGTCAACGGATTATGATAAAAAAATATTATATTTTTTAAGTTTTTATTCTCACTTATTGTCTATTTTATATAAATATTTAATTTTACATTAATGCAACATAAAGATATTCCTTGTTTTTTAATATTTAATTATTTATTTTATTTAAGATATTTAATTTTTCTATAGTTATCACTTTACATATATCATTACCCACATTATAGTAAAAAATTACATGATAAACATGACCAAATTAAGACAATTGATAACATTAAATAAGATCATAAGAAAATTAAAATAAATGAATAAGAAAGAAAATACAAGAGTTGTAGGAAAATTTAAGCTCTAAGTTTAAAATATATTAATCTAAAAGTTAAAAAATTGATCAGATTGGTTCGAGTTGAAAAAAGATAATTTTGATAACCAAACCAATTATAATTGGTTTAGTTCGAATTTGAAATGAAAAGAATCAAAAACTAAACCAATTCAAACCAATTTAATCGGTTTGGTTTGGATTGTTGGGTTCATCGAGTAAATTTGATTCAACAAACACTTTTAGATTCATCAAAGCACATCATAATAACACATTTATCCAACCAATATTCCTGCCAAAAATACACAGAAATAGTAACAAATTTCATGGAAAGGAATGAAGAAAAATAGAAAAGATTTATGCTTTAGCATACAAGCAACCATTTTTCATCAAGAACAATATTCAAAGAGGTCAAACTCTTTAGAAAGAATTCACCAATCACATTTTTAATAAGAATACAACACAAAACAGTCCACAACTCTCCAAGCACTTGCATCAGGAAGCTCCCTTTACCCATAACTTGAATCATGAGTCCTTTTGCAAAGTTTCTCCAAAGCTCCCAACCCACCAACAAAACTTCCATTTGGAACCATAAAAAGGAAGAAAAATAAAATAAAATGAGATGGAGAACTTGGTGGAATAAATCTATGCAGCCCAACAAGAAGAAAGGAAAAGAGAAAAACCTTGCTTGATGGAGATGAAGAGAAATAAACACTAGAACCAAGAGTACTGTTGTTAGAGGATGAAAAATCTAAGTTGTTAAGGTTTCAAAGTAGTATTTGAGTAGAAAAAATGGTCACTCTTGGGTGAGGGGGAGTCTTGGCCAAAATTAAAGAAAAAATGGGAGAAAGTTGAGTGAGGTGAGAGCATTAGGTTGTAAGAATGAGTGAGTTTTAAGGTTTTAGTGTTGAATGAATTTCAAAGTGTATTAAACAAGCTAAATGAAAATAAAATCCTCCCTCCAAACGCCATGAGCTGGTTTGGCCAAACCTCCTTAGTCAATGAGAGTGCTTTATGAATCATTGCCTAATTGAAGTCAAGGAAAAGCATTGACTAAGGTGGTAAGGAAATGGTTTAACCATTTTGGTGAAACTTTGCTCTTAATCAAGATTAGTGTGTATCATTGTCTCATTAAGCTACATAAGACAAAGGAAGGTAAAATGGTAATTTACAGTGTATGGTGAGTGGCTCTAGGTGGATCTCTAGTCCAAATTGCTCTTCGTACAACATGTATCTAACACTAGATAAAATAATAATATTTTAATTTAGAGTGTTATAATCACTTTAAATTTTCATATATGACTAATTATGATTAATCATATTAATTTTCATGAAATATTAGATTGTTTGCTCACAAAAATAATATAAATTTTTACTGTTTGTTTCACAACATTACACAACGTGAAATATTTTATAACATTATACAAAAATTCACAAAAATTATAATTAATTAAATTTAACATTTTAAATAATGCTCCCACTTATAAATAACGTCAATCATTTAATTAAGGGATAATGAAAAAATCAATGTTACAATTTACATGTGACATCCCAGATACTAACAAGGACGAGAAGTGATTGCTAATGTAAAAAGATATGAGGCACAAATAAGAGTGACTCTTGACAAACTTCCAATGGGAAGGACAAATGAATGAGTTGAATAACTATGTTCTGGAAACCGGACCGAATTAGTTAGTTGGACTGGAAAATCGATAAACCAGTCACCTAACTAGTTCAAATAAACTACAGAACCGATTTGAAGAAGAACCGTTCAAAGAACCGAAAAACTGGTTAAAAATTGGTAAATCGGTCAAAATCAGTCAAAAACCAGCCAAAAACTGGTTCACAACGGATCAAAGAAAAATGCTTAATACAACATTATTTTGATTTTTTTTTTTTAAAAAATAAAAACCAACCTAAAGTATTTATCATTTTCTTTTTTATTTTAAATGTAAACTTGTTTTTATTAATAAATATTGATGTGCATAATTAAAACTTATACTTAAGTATTATAACATATTTGATTTGCACTTTTGTAAGTATTGTAAATGTAAATAAGCTATAAAATTATGTTTTATTTTTAATTTTTAGTATAAAATTATGATACTATTTTTTTAATATTATTTAATGTATTATTTAATTATTATTATTATTATTATTTTATTAATACCAGTTTAAACCTTGAACCAGTGTCTTAACCAATGCAATGACTGATTCGGTTTTCAAAACACAGAAAATCACAAGCAGCTGTAAGGTTTACAATCTAAAAGAAAAGAAAGTAAAATGTTTATAGCCGAGATCACCAAAATTGACTGTAGTTTCAAATTGCTATCATGAAATAAACAAGCAAACCGAACACCATGTTCTCGATGGAACATGATCTCAAAATATGCTATCATCACAGAAAGTTGCGACTCAGAGGGCAAAATTTTTTCCACAGTAAGCATAGAAAATAGTACCGAATTGTGAAAAAATAGCCTACCTTAGTGCTCAGAAAATTAAACTAGGCTCTTTTTTTTTCTTAGTTAATATTGCACGATATCAACACATAAAATGATTTGAATCCACCACCAAGTATAGTATAACACCCCGAATAATATATATATATATATATATATATATATATATATATATATATATATATGGTTGGGATCTGTTGACACCAGGTGTCAAAGTTAGTCAAATTACACCTTCAATAACTTTTTATAAAATATAGATTTAACCAATCCAACCGTTGAATTGTGTGATATTATTTTCATGATCATGTATATCAAATTTTACATAATTTGGATTTTCTAAATATGTCATCTAACATTGAATATTTATATATATTTTAATTTTTTATTGTACGTTAAAATAAAGTAATGTGATAAAGTATTAAATAATTTTAAAATTATATGAAATTTTGTATAGTTAATCTAATTAATAAGAACATTAAATTCAACGGTTGGATTGATTAAATCTGTATTTTACAAAAGTTATTGAAAGTGTAATTTGACTAATCTTAACATCTGGTGTCAACGGATCCTGACCTCATTAATACCAGGTGTCAAGGTTAGTCAAATTACACATTCAATAACTTTTTGTAAAACACAGATTTAACTAATCCAATCGTTGAATTGTGTGATATTATTTTCATGATAATGTATATCAAATTTTACATAATTTAGACTTTTCTAAATATGTTATCTAACATTGAATATTTACATATATTTTAATTTTTTATTGTACATTAAAATAAAGTGATGTGATAAAGTATTAAATAATTTTAAAATTATATAAAATTTTGCATACTTAATCTAATTAATAAGAACATCAAATTCAATAATTGAATTGGTTAAATTTACATTTTACAAAAAGTTATTAAAGGTATAATTTGATTAATTTTGACCTTTGGAGTCAATAGATCCTGACTCATATCCTTCAATAACTTTTTGTAAATATGTCAAATTTTCATGGTATTAAGGTGGGCAGAAACTTCCGAAAAAAGAATTACAAACAAATCCTACGGGGAATGACTACCCCCAAAACATCTTTAACAAGAAATAGTCCACTACCTCCTGGAGGTCTATCTAAAATGTGCAAACTAAACTCATATTTATGAGCTAAACATGCTAAATAATCAATAACACTATTAGCTTCGCTAAGCACTTGTGATATCTTTACCTCCCACTCTCTTGATAACCAGTCTCGAATTGTATTAACCATAGCACTATATGGGTGACCATTAGCAACTCATTTGGTAACAAACTGAACAACAATGTTAGAGTGGCACTCAATCCACATCTTCTTAAAACCCGCATTCTAAGCAACTTCAAAAACTGAGAGAACGCCCCAGAGTTCTGACATAGATACAATAGAAGAGCCTAAATTCCTCACAAAGCCCAAAATCCATTGTCCATTAGGAGACCGAATCACACCAGCACAAGACACACTCACCGCTACCCATCACAGAGGCATCAGTATTTGCTTTGAGCCACTGATCCGTAGGAGCTTCCCATCTAATGGCTTTAGTTTGATAGCCTGGACCACTAATTCTTGCACTCACCAATGAAGTATTGACATTTTCACACTGCCACTCCTTTTGCCAAATAGATCTACAAATTGATGAGCAACTAAAGTTATCTCCAGCAAAGAGGAATTGGTTACTAGCCTTCCAAATGGTGTTGACACCAACAGCGAACACCACATTCCAGCGTAAGCCGTCCATGTGCCCACGACCCTCATGCAGGTAATAAAAGATCCACTGCATCAAATCACCCGCAAAAAAGCTTAAGCGGTATATTTGGTGAAAGACATTGCCACACCGATTTGGCATTTGGGCAATCCTGAAGCATATGTAACAATGTTTCATCATCCTGATTGTAAATGGGACAAATAGCAGTATTGGATAGACCCCTACTCTCCCTAAATGCATTTGTCATTATGCCATCATGAACCACCCGCCACAAAAAACAACTTTCACGTGGGTGCATGCCTACATAATTTACAAATCTTATTCCACAGTTCATGTCCTTTAAGATCTTCCTCCCCCTTCAATAACCTGTAGGTGCTCGTTGTGGAGAATTTGCCATCGGATCCAAATGAATCTTTTACCCACCAAGCCCTCATTGGAAGTAACAACTCCCCTAATTTCTACAACAATCCACACAGGAAGAAGATGTTGAATCCTCCCAATACACCAGCTTCCATTTTGAGAAATATAGTCACGCACTGAAAGACCCACCTCCACATCAGGCGGCTCTTGAAGAACTATATTAATAATAATATGCCCAGAAGGAAGCCATCGGTCTCTCCAAAAACTGATATTGCGTCCATCTCCTATAATCCATCTTCCCCCCAATAGTAGAGAATCCCAAGTTGAGGAGATTCTTCTCCAAATCTTAGATCCATTGTTGTGCTTCCGCACATAAGGAACTTTTTGATCTCCACACTCATACTTACTACGAAGAACCCTCACCCACAATGCATCCGGATCAACAATCAACCCCCAACCAAGCTTCATTACTAAGGCACGATTAAAATTATGCAAATCTCTAAAACCCTTACCTTCAACATTCTTAGGCAAACAAAATTTATTCCAGGCATTAGTATGACACCTTCTACGGTCATATGCTTCACCCCAAACAAAACTCCGTTGCATGCTTTCCAACTTATCATAAACTTGCTTCGGAAGCAAGACAGTTTGCATTATATAAGTAGGCAAAGCTGCTACAACTGTTTTTGCCAAAGTACATCTACCAGCAAAAGACAGATTATTGGCTCCCTAAGTGCTTAGATGGCTTTGCGTTTTATCAAGAAGATAATTATAAGTCTCCTTCTTTTTCTTGCCATGTAATAAAGGGACTCCAAGATACTTACCAAGGTCACTAGTCAGGCGAAAACCAGAACTCTGGCTCAACTCCTTGGCCCTATGATGATTCACATTTTTAGACACAAAGAGTCGGGTCTTATCAATAAAAACTTTCTGTCCAGAGGAAGAGCCATCCAAACAGCGATTTATAATATCCATCTGAGCTACACTGGCCTCTCCAAAAAGAAGTAAATCATCTGCAAAGAATAGGTGGGAGATTGGTGGTCCTGATCTAGATAGATTTATTGGCTTCAACCTTCCATTGGCAACTTCGCTTTCAATCAAGTGCGCCAATCGTTCCATACAAAGCACAAACAAATAAGGTGATAAGGGATCACCTTGTCTAATGTCTTGTGTAGGGGAAAAGCCCTCTGTTGGAGTCCCATTTACCAGCACCTGCATATTAACAAAAGATACACAAGATTAAATCAAGTCACAAAAGTAGTCATTAAACCACACTTCTTTCAAAGTATCCATCAAGAAGTTCCATCTCAGATGGTCATAAGCCTTCTCAAGGTCCACTTTTACTGCCATGAATCCGCTCCTTCCTTTCTTTCTTCGCATAGAATGGAAATTTTCTTAAGCAATAACAACATTATCTGTACCATGCCTGCCCGGAATGAAACTACATTGGCTTGGCCCAACCAACAAAGGCATAAACTTTTTCAACGTGGTTGCTATAATTTTTGTAACAATCTTATATATCACATTACAAAAACTAATAGGCCGAAACTAATTAATGGAAGTAGGGGCGTCACACTTTGGTATAAGAACCAAGAAAGTATCATTAATCTCTTTAATGCCTGTTGGGTCATAGTAACAGGAATGAACCATATCACACACACAAAGACCGGCGACACTCCAATTTACCTAGAAAAAGATTGGATGTAATCCATCAAGTCTTGGAGCCTTGAAAGAACCCGTGCTTTTCAAATCTCCTTATCAGAAAAAAAAAAAAACCCCTAACTGTGACACCCGTTCACGTTGAACACAACTCGTACTTATTTACTTACTTAATTATTAAGTTTGAGTTGATGAAAGTGCGAGTAAAAAAACTTTTCGTTTTGTTTTACACTCGATTGTCTTTTCGAGACTTTTAAAATAAAAAATTTGTAAGTAAAACATAATTTAGAAATGGGGGTAAAAGATAAAAGAAACAAATTTTATCATATATGCGTCAATAACATACATCATAATTACTAAAATACATAGAAAAATGATGGAATACAGGAAAATCCAAACATTACCTACCCCACTAAATATAGTAAAAAGGATCCCATATCAAAGTAATGTCTATATACCATATCCTATCCATATATAATTCAGAAGGAAGTAGGATTCTTAGTCTTCATCTGTTGGAGTAGTCTGTAGATCATTCGGTGTAGCATCAGGGCACAATCAATAGGCATTACCGTCATCTTCGTGTATTAGTGCATAAATAACATACATAGAGAAAAAGATAAGAGTGAGGTGATTTTGTTCTAAAAATCACTTTCATATGTGTGGCAGGAAATCTTATCATAAAATACAAATAAAACATAAGTGACAATAAAAGGGAAACTTAAGGTTTATTCTATGTTATATTACCCATGACTCAGTATGGATCCATACTTCCCATTTGTGAGTAATAGTTCTCAACAAAATTGAGAAATGACTAGGAGTACATATACCTCTTCTCATCACATGGTACAATCCTCATTATCATTGAAGAACAGAGCAACAGTTCAGGATAACACAATCCACATAGAGGCATATTCTCACACCAATCCTAATGATGACTCAGCAATTGTCAGGGTTATCAAGCTTGTTTTCTGCAAAGATCCTGGCTCAAGGTTGTTATCTTGGCCATTGGGACTTCACTACTTGATACCGCACCCTTAAGACCCTTTAGGTCCCTACATACATCCCATAGTGTATCAAACTATGGTTTCCCTAGCAGGGTGTCATACCACTGCATGTCTCACATTTACATTACTCACTCACTTATCAATTTCTTATTTCTTAAATAGAGATTTTCCCTGGTCTCATTTGACTTAAGCACCAGTACAATCTTTTCTAATATCCGTGCCTCATATTATAGAGACTAAATCTATATTATTTACAGATATGACTAAATTACATACTTGGATTTAAATGCAAAATAGTAATTAAAATATTCATTAATCATACATTTAGAACATAACTGTAATTTTTAGAAATTAAATATCTAATTAAATTCCTAGTCATTCTATAAAATTCCTTATTTCAATCATTATTTCAACAAGGTTAAAGGTATAAGATTTATATTATAATTCTATAAATTTACTAATTTAAGTGTGGATTATTTGTAAATGATCATAGTCTAAATTTTAATTTCTATAATACAATTTATTAAAAATTTTGTATAATTTTCAATTTTATTTTAACTAGGCTGTGAACCCATTTATAAAAAATTTCTTAATTTAATTTGGGCTTTACATCATCACTTAAATTATTAATTAAAAATTTTATTATCTTCCTATCACTAAAAATTTCGTGAGCCCTAAAATAATAAGGGTATTCTATGCTCAAGTTTCTTCTACTATTCTTACTAAACTTTTCTAGTTTTACCAAAATTTGGCAATATAACAACTTAGTAAAAGTTAAAGTTTAGTATAAACATTATAACAATATAAAGAGAACATAACTGAACTTATGCATTGAAAGATTTAGGGGAAAAATCATTCTTACCAACATGTAAAATGACTATAATTTAGAATCAACCCCACTTTCTTCATTACCTCAATGGAAGTATATCACAAGAAGAGAAGAAGAGGTAGTTCCAAGGTCTCCTTTTGATGAAGCTTGGAGAATATAGTAATGTAGCTTTAATGTGAATATGGAAGAAATTTTATGGTGAGAATTATGGAGGAAGAGGATTCGACTATCAATGGGTGAGGAGAAAGATGAGAAAATTTGTCCCAAGGATGGCCTATTTATAAAGAAGAAGAGGGGTGAGGTGTCCAATAATGATATCATTAATATGATGTCATAAATCAAATTTTAATTTCTTTTTAATTAGTAACTGGACATGCGTAAAGAATTAGAGTGGTGAGTCATCCAGGCTAGGGCTATGATGTGTCCATCTCATGTATCCCACAATCTCAACATTTTATTTTTTGTGCAGTTGAATTGACCGGAACTAATAAAATTACATAAACTTTAGTAAATTAGCTTTTAAAATTAAATTAATGAATTTTAATGTGAAACTTGATACACCATTATTTTTATCAAAAATTAATTTCTAATAATTAAATTCATTTTTATTTCTTTTTAAAATTTCTACTTATTTATTTTATATTTTTAGTTAAAATTCATATTAAATCTATTTTAATTCAATAAATACCAAATTTTTTATGGAAATGTTAAAATTAAATATTTTACCTAAAAACGATATTATTATTTTCACCATTTCTATATGTCAAATCAATACTAGTTTGGTTTAACAGACACCTATTATATTAACTATTGGTGATTTTATGGAAATGTTAAAATTATTATTTTCACCATTTCTATATGTCAAATCAAAAACGATATTTTACCTAAAAACAATATTACATGTATCAATACTAGAAGCTTAAAAATTTCAAGTGGGGCAAAATGTTGGTGAAAATCCAAACTCGGTCTATATATATACATTAATAATAATATTATGTAACTCTTCCTATGCTTGAAAATATGAAGTGGTTTTTTAATAGTATAACAAGGTACATAAAGATATAAAATACAATATTACAAATTCCTAAAATTGGCTATATTAAAAAATAAACTTTATTCATACAGAATTAAAGTGGTAGAGAGTTGCAACTGAAAACGTGAGAACACCCCACTACGCTCTTGCTGCGCTATACTAATGTCATTTGCTGCCATCTACGAGGTTGGGGAAGCAGACAACAAGCAAAAGAAAAACAACACACAAATGAACAAAGAGGGAGTGAGGTTCTAACTTAAAACATCAATATGATAATAAACATTTACGGAGCCTAATATAACAAACAATCATAATAAAATATAATAAATAAGAAAATTTATATTCTATCATAGATAACAACCAATCAAATGCAATGCATAGATGCTAACTCATGATTAGACATAATGGACGAAAGCAAAGGTGTTAATTCATCTTCATGGAGGACTATCTAACAATAGAGTAGTAAGATCAGGAGCTTATACTCCACTGACCAAAGCATGCCAAATCAATATCAATATTCACCTAATCTAGAATGGGAATAATATTAGGTGATTCACCAACCAAAGTTAGAATGCGAATAGCCTTTGGTAGTAACACGTATGCAGCAATACTCTCCACTAATCATGGATAAATTGTAGTAACTCGTCAGGAATGTTAGTGCGCAAATCGCCTTAACCACGACATAGAGTTGTGATCTTCTGGCCTCCTGTGGGATGACATGCACCGAAAACCCTTAAAATTTCCTTGGCCTCCACTACAAGATTTGCAACCCATCACAAAGTGTAACTACTCTGAGACCTTGGGTTTGACAATAATATGATTATAGTCTATCTTATTAGAGTTGATATCAATTGAGTATTTTAACAGAGGGTCTCAACTTCCCTCAATATAGATTTTCTGGAGTTCCAATTCATACAAAAACCTGATTTATTTAAGCTTATGAAGTTTTTTTCCAAAGTTAAATAAATAAAAGCCTTTCAATCATTTTTGTATAATTATAAATACAGATTCATTAATTTGCTAACCTCTAAAAGTTGTAACATATTAAATTTTTCTATCTTAAGTCCTTAAAATTCTAGCTAGCAAGAGAAATTTATATTATGATTAGTAAATATATTAATAGTATGAGTATAATAGTAACGCCTTAAGAGAGAACATAAATTCTAATATAAGAATATATCTAAAAAAGAAAAGGTGTCACACACACTCTGTTAATAATTAAATTTTAACAAAATAATTTCTCTAATAACAGTAAAATTACTGTCAAGATAAATAAATAAATAAATAAATTTCTTTAAGTTTATGAAATTTTTCTTAAAATTGAGTAAATCAAATACTCTTTCATGGTTTAATTAGAAAAAAAAATTATTAACAATTACAATGACAACTAATGATATATAAAAACTAAATTTTATTTCTCATAGAAAAAAAATGAAAAAAATGGATGTTACATATAGCAATAGCAATGTGTTCACATGGCTCAAGCCTCAAAGATGACTAGAATCATGACTCAGAAGATTGAAAGCAAAGCGTTATAACAACTTGAAAAGAAATGGGTAGGACACTATTACTCAACCAGGTATTTAACGAAGATTATATATACATATATATAAAAAAAGAATCTCCTATGGTCCTTGTATGGTCCTTGTAGTGAGCTCTTCCACCTGTTCTTTGGAAAGAAACAAATTGATTTGGTTTAAGACCCTCCCCCCCCCCCAGTTTATATAATAATAATAATATTATTATTATTATTATTGTTAAATAAATAAATAATATTAATAATAATAAAAATAATATTAATAATAACAATGAATAATAATAATAATAATTAAAATAAAATAATTTCTAAAAATTAACTTTTCTTTCATTTTTCTTTTATTTTTGTTAATCAAACTACCTTAATTTTTATTTTATTTTTTATTTATTTCTCTTCTTTTCTCTTTTTTTTCTCTCTATTTTTTTTTTTTTACCAAACACACCCTGAAAGGTGAAAACCCTAAGTGTGTGTGAGAGAGAGTGAGACTGTGAGAGTGGTGAAGGCATGTGATCAGCTTAAGGAGTGGAGTTGTGCCACGTGATAGAGCTTTCTGCAGTTAAAACTTGAAAGCACGTGATGATGGCCTGATGTGATCCTCGTGTTTCTTACTTTTTCTTTCTTTTAAATATATATTTGTTTCAACTTTCGTGGATATTTTGTTATAGCTGTAATTGTTTTTTTTTTTTTTTTCATCTCAATTTTTCAACTAATGCGCAATCAAGCACGTCATGGGTCTTTTTTTTTTTAAATCATTTTACAATTGAATAATGGTGTTTAGTTTTGTCAAGGCTCCTTCTTTTGTCCTTTATAAGAAGCATTAATTTGGTTTCAGAAATGCATTGGTGTCAGTTATGTAGTGTAACTCTGTTTGCCTTTATTCACAAACAACTAGATGATTCATCAACTAGCCAATGGAGGATTCCTGTAAAAGGAATTCTGATCTAGCAATAGGTTGGTGCCATTATCCTTTTTTTTATTATTAAATTTGGTGCCATTATCCTATATGATGAATAATGCCTTTCCCATATATGTAATTATATACTATAAAAATATTTATCAATTGGTATTTTTGGCTATGCAATTAAGAAAATAATAATAAGGAGAAGAAGAAGGTTTAATATATGAGTATGACCCTGAATTTTTTGAAAATTTTTAATTAGATTCTTAAACTAAAAAAAATTATAATTAAGTTTTTAATTTCCTATAATTTTTGTAATTAAGTCCTTACAGTTAATTTATGACGGCTTAAAACTAACAAAAATTAGCAATTTGTAACGATTTTATTAACTCCAATGACCCAATTCAAAAATTGTAGAAAATCAAGGATTCAATTACAAATTTATTTAGTTTAAAGATCTAATTGAAAATTTCTAAAAAGTTCAAGGACCTAATAATATATTAAACCTAATAATAATAATAATAAGCAAAAATCAGTGGTATTTTTTTTTCCTTTTATTATACTTTTGTTGATGTATCACTTGAGGCATGCCTAAATTTTTGAAATGTATTTCTGAATGGAGTGTGTTGCTATAGATGTATGAAACAGAGAAAAATATATCTAAATTATGAATAATTAGAATTAAAAGTTATTTAACGATCATATGACTACTTAAAAAAAATACTATATAACTTTATATTTTAATCTTAATATTTTATTACTTAATCCAATTATCATAACTTGATCTTTTTACTTATACTAAAATCCCCTCACTTGATATGCTATACAGAAAAAAGATTGTTAATATTCACACACCATTTTAGTTAGAGTGCATTAACAACCTATACGAAAAAAATGGACAAAAACTTAAACAACTATTTTGTTTTAATAAATTTATTTTAGAAATATTATAATAATTTATTATTTAATTTTTCTAAAAAAATAATAAACTCATTTCTCTCTCCTCATCATCTATAAATACCATTTTCACATCTCACTCAAAATTTTCTAAAACTTCTCTTTTCTTACACATTCATCTTCAAATTTATGGAATATTTAACTTAATACTCTTCTTTAATTTGGGAGGGCTAACAACACACCCTTTAATACACTCTTCCTAACACACACTCTATTATTGGTTAATATTCATTAAATATAATAAAATCATAAGAGAGTCATTAAATAAGATGTAAGACCTATAATTTTTTGTAATTTCCAAAAATATTCAACCAATAATAAAGAGTGTGTCAGAGAATGAATTACTAGCATTTCTCCTTTAATTTTAGCCATCTTCGTTTTGAAACCCAATTTGTGCATCTTAAAAAATATTGCCTTAGAGAAGTCCCACTCTTCCAATTTAAGATGCATTTATTTAAGCCTTCAAAATATAATTATATGTTAATCTAATTAAAAGAAACTGTTACATTAAACTTCGGTTTAATTATTCTTTTGGTTCCTAAAGTTACATAAACTTTACCTTTTAGTCCCTATAATCAAAAACCATCATTTTTGGTCTCTATACATGTCATTTTTAATTCTTTTTGGTCCCTGCCGTCTATATTCACTTAACACCATTTATGTTGAAGATGACATGGCTTCTCAATGTCGACGTGGGTGTTTATGACATGGGTTGTGCTCTTCTTCTTATGAGTCTTTGATGTCTTCTTCTCCTTCAATTTGCGACGACCATTAGTATTTGCTCTTCAATCCTTCAATCTGACAAACTTTCCCACCAACAACCCAGCAACACAAACGTGCTCTACCTCAACTCAAGATGAAAAAAGGACGAACATTGCCTACCTTTACCAAGCACCACCAATGGGAACTAAAACGAATGAAAGTCATTACATTCTCGCTAGGTTTCTCAATAATTATTAGTATGCACATTTTATCAACAAACAAAGAAGAAATGACGACCCAAAACATCATTTTCCTCCCAAAGTATAACAAGCCATGTCATTATTCACCTCAACAAACACATCAATACCACGTAGTGAAAAAACACACATCAAAGATACACTAACTGCACACAAACAATATTAAGCTAATATAGACAACAAAGACCCAAACGGATTAAAAATAATATATATAAAGACCAAAAAACAATTATTTTTAACTATATAAACTTAATGTAAAGTTTATAAAACTATAAAGACCAAAAAAATAATTAAAAAAATACTTTTTTTTTTTACAAATATTAGTTCTTTGTAATTGGTAAATATCATTCATTAAAGAAAAGAACACATTCTTTTAAAAAGCACAGACAACTCAATTAATTGAGCTTAACTTATTAAACCGACGAGGGCTATTAACATCCAAAAATCTCTCCAGTTCATCGTCTCCGTCCAGATTTAACAATGTTGTACCAAATGATCCTATAACTATCCAAATCCCCAGCCCCTCAAACGCACCCCAGGAGAGGAAAACAAGAACAACATTTGGTAGCTTACGTCTTCGCTAAATAACTGACTAGTCATTATCTCAATTCAAATAATTATTTTTACTCGGACTGCGCAAACGCTTGAGCATTTTTCATATATTTTCCAGCAAAAATACGAGGAAAGTGCACCGTAGAACACGTCCTCTCGTTGGTATCCTTGTTATCCCTAGTAATAGACACGTTGAAACATGTCAAGTATTCCATACCTTCATTAAGAAACAAAATAACCATCAAATTACTAATTTTCAATCAGATACACGAGAAAATTAACAATCAACCACAGGGCACTCTATCCACGAAACGCTTTTCTGCCCCCAGCCCCCCAAAAAAACGGGGGCACCATCTTCATCGCTCCTAGCCCTGCTGAATACATACCGTCCATCAGAAGATAATTAATGTGGCTACAATTAAAATTCAAAAGTCAAAGGAATCTGAAACCCAGACTGCATATACCTGAAAACACGGCTGAATATAGCAGCACAGTTGATGGATGTATGGCTTCAGATGGAAGACACAAGACCACCTTAAGAAAGTCTCTCCACTACTGATTAACACAGCATCTATTCAAAAGATTCAAAACCACCATGGCGTCCATAAGAGTTTCCCCCACCTCGGCGTGAATGAGTTTGACCTCTCTCCCTAAATCTCCCCCCACCATGGTTACCATTTTTTGGTCGTTCAAAGTTGTCCGACCTGCCGTCATCATATGACCCAACAGGGTGATACTCATAATGCAAGTTTGGGCCCTGCCTTTCCCGGTTTGTAGGTTGATTAAAATGTCTGTTATCTTGGGTTGGTGGCTTCAAATCTCCATGTGATTCATGTCCTCTTCGAAACCGATTTTGGTTTACATTTTTGCCAGACCCAGATGATGGGCGTTGGTCGTGCAAAAGATCCACGCTTGTTGGAGCCTGCTCAACTGAGGTAATAGACACCTGATTTGGGGAGTGGTGATGCCTTTTTGATGGAGCATTTTTTCTCTCTCTTTTACCCTCTTGATTCCCAAAATGGGGAGCTTCTCCAGCCTTGCTCTTCTCAGAGACTGATTGATCATGGAAAGGTTGGGAGACACGAGTGTTGGAACTCTTGCCACGGCTCCCTGGAAGAGATTCCCCATCATGAGTGGAATCCTTTTTGTTCGCTCCAACAACCACTGAGCTAACATTTTGATCACTTGGTACGTTTCCTCTATGATTATTAGATGCTTGAGATTTGGGTTGCCATTGAGAAGTCAAACGTTCCCCAACACCTCGATTTTCTTTAGAAGCCACACCACCATCTGGATGACCATGCTCAGAGGATGAGATACGTGTTTCAACTTTCTCTGCCTCCCCAGAATTTTTTTTGTTATCAACATCACAGTTCCCTCCAGCACCCTTGTGTCCTCTGAAAGGGGCCCGCCTCCCTCTACCTGTTGCCGCATGATCTTTAATAACAGGAACTGATGCCAAAGCAGCTGAATCATTGTTGTTAGAATTGTTTGAAACATCAATATCACCAGAGTCATCAAAATGCTTTGTTTGCCCTTTCACAAAGCTTATTTCAGACTTCTGATCATGATGATGCTCTGTTGGTCTCTGAACATTTGGTTCAGTGTTTGAATCATGGTCCCTTTATTGTGCACCTCATGCACATTAGTTGATTCTGTAAGATTTCGTTGCCGCCATGATCCATGCGCTTTTCCCTGCTTACTATGCCTGGCATCTCTATTTTTAGACTCCATTCCAGAACCCACTTTTCCAAAAACCAAATTAGTGTGCTGAATGACCTGGGGACCCTGTGATCCAGAATCAACTCTCCCAATGCTATCATCAGTAGGAGCCTGACTGCTTGATGAAGCAACCTGTTGTATGTTTCCTTGTTGAGCCATTTCTTTTGCAACAGGTTTTGGAATATATCTCTCCATTTCTGCCCTCTTATTTTTTAAATTATGCACCTGCTGCTCACTCTTTACAGGATTAACTGCCTCAGTTTTACTTTTCTCACTCGATTCATCCATGATCTCACTCTTGTTCTGTGGTTTAACAGGTGCCCACATCACAGCATCAGTCCCATGGGATTTCTCTGCCAATCTATTGGCCTGCATATTTCTTGGCATCCTACGAGAATGCTGTGATTTCCACTGGCTATTCATTCTACCATGGGATTCCTCATTTGCTAAATATCTGTGTTGCTCTGAAAACTGATTTGGATCTTTAGACAAAGGTGCTGGCTGAAGTGAGCCCTGATCTAACTCAAAGTCAGAAGCCCTGGACTTATCACTTTCAACTGGACTTTTGGAAAGATTGGTTTCTTTTGGTACTGTCGATGGTTGTGCAGCCAGAGATGAACTTTCTTCAACTTTCTGTTTGTTTTTGCTATTCCTGATATTCTTCTTTTTCAGGCTTACTGAAGATTCAACAACAGAAGCTGAATTCATGGGTAAATCAGAGCCACAGACTGAACCAACTTCGTTTGTAACAATGCCAGAAGACAGAGTAACATCAACCACTGTCTCGTTCTCAACTTTAAGGGCAGTTGAGGTGGTAGAAACGACCTTTTCACTTGATGTTTTCTCTAAAGGAAGATTTTGCTTTTGTTTATGGCTCATCCGCTTCTGCTTTGAGGTGATATTGTTATGAACATGTAAGGCATTAGTAGCATCAGCATTATTAATATCCTGGTGCAGGGATACTGATTGATTATGATTCAGAACAGGCTCTTTGCCAGAATTCTTAAGCATCTCCACAGTTGGCTCACCAGACAAGATCGGCAATTTTTCCACTTTACTAATGCTGGGGTCATTTATCTGACAGATAGTATTGGCATTACAATTTACAGCTGAACTGACAGCTCCAAATTTGCCTGCTGCAGTTGTAGACTCAGAAGGTTGTAATTCCTCTTGCTTATTCTGGATGGCAGAATTTGTAGCACACTCTTTCTGAGTTGACCCATCCCCTGTTTGAGAACGCCTGTTTAACTCATCCAACTTTGCAAGAGCTTTAGCCTTTTGCTTTCTTGCCGTTCCTCCTCTTCTTCCTGCAGTTGCTTAGTCTTTTGCTTAGCTAACTCTTTCATTTTGGTATGCTGATGAGTTTCAAAGTGTATTATGTAAGTATTAATTGCAGAGAGTTAAGCAAGTAGTAAGCATAGATAAGGTGTACACATTACCTGTGCATGGCTGTCAGCAGGATCAGACTTGGTTTGAACAGATTCTCCAATATGCCTTGCTTGGTTATAGGAGCCAGACCTATCGTAGGTCTGAACAGAAATTTGATGGTCACCCACAAGAACATTAGATGTTTCCAACTGTGTACCTGATGAAGCTGAAGAATCTTCAACCATGGATTTCTTCCGCCAACCATCAGCATCTTGACTGTTTGATCTTCCCTTGTTACGATGGTCACCTCTACCTTGCATTCCATGAGCAGTTTGCCTGTGAATAAGCACATCAATACCTTTCACCAAGATAATATAAATGAACCATAATTACACCAGTCAACACCTAGAGGTTATGGCCAAACCTGGATGAGGCTGTTCCACTGAAAGATAAGGATTCAAATTTCTTTTCCGCACCAGCAGCACCCATTTCACGATGGGCTGGATTTACGATTTCTGTGGCATGGGTTCTTGCTGGAAACACTACATCAGCACCAACTGCATTTTCCACATGGTTTATCAGAGCATTACCAGCATGAGATTTATTCCTTTGCTCCTCTCTAATTCTAGCAGATGAATTATCCCTGGCTTTTGCATTTAAACCCTCTATCTTTTGAATCAGACTGGCATCTTTTGGAGCAGATGGTCTCCGGGCAATTTCTAGCATATCAGAGGCAACATCATCCAATTTCCTTGCTGAAATATCATCAGATTTTCTTTTGTTTCCCGAACTTTCGGAAAATTTGGCCTTCATGACAGAAGAACTAGATACTTGATTTTCTGAAGTCCGAGAAGAAACTTCTTCACCATGATTACTTGTCCTCAAATCCATCTCCTCATTCTTTCTGTAATTTGATCTCTGCTCATTCTCCCAAACAGTCATTCTTGGTTGGCCCCTATCATCAACATATTTTGCATTGGTTGTCTCTGAATCCTCCCAATTTGTTGGTTCATTTTTCCCATCTGACTCATGCTGCTTAAGAAGAACTCTGTATGGTCCAGCTGTATCAGGAGGATGGCTGGATTCCACTTGCTCTGAGGCCAATTGCTTCCCAGCATTACCATATCCACCAGGTCTACCTTGTGAATTGCCAGGTTCGGGGGGATTTTGATTTGAGTACCTATTATAGACAGGGGATCCAGTAGCCATTCCCATGAAAGGAACATCCCGTTCATTAGAATTGCAGTAGCCCATTGGAGGACTGTAATATCCCTCATAGGCCATTGAACCAGGATAAAAACCAGGTCTGATAGGAATGCCTGGGCGAATAAAGGCATCAGGCATATGAGGTCTGTAGACATCTCCATTTTTATGGTGCCCTCTTGGTCCAGCTCCAGGAGGGGGAACTGGGGGTGGGTTCACAAGACCAGTAGGGGGAATATGTGGACGGTAATATGGAAATGGTTCAATTGGAAAGCCACTTGGAGTAACAGGATTTCCAAATGGAGGACCACCAGGAGGACCCCTAAACCAAACGCAGCCCTGGGGGTTATTTACTGGAGGACCATGCCAAGTATCATAGTGTTGAGGAGGAATACCAGCATTAGGATAAGGCTGGGAATTTCCCTGCCATTTCTCTATGCCTGGCCTCACACCTTCCTCATTATAAGCCTGATAATCTCTCCTCCAAGAATTTACAGTTCCACCCTTAATATTTGCATTTACAGGAACATCATCTGAAATATAAGCAACCCAAAAGATCATCACAGTAGGAAGCAAAACCTATCAGCAGAAAAAGACAAATAAAAATTGAACCAAAACATTAGTATAGAAGCAAGAGCATGAACACATACCGATAACAGGGGCCTCATTTATCTCTTTCCTGAGTCCAGAAGATGAGTCAGGGTGAGCTTGAGAACTGTTGTCTGCCAATGATTGATAAAAAGAATAATTATTACAAAAAATATCATTGAAAAACCCAGTAGTATACCTAAAGATACTAATGGAATTTCTATATTGTATGTTTTAAGGTAACAATACCATATTGCAGCATAACTATTCAACAATTAACAATAAAATTACTACAACCATGTTTGTCCCATTTTAAAGCCATATGATTGTACGAGATGAAATTCACACTCAACACTTTTACACAAAACACCCGTTTCAACACATAGTGGAAACTAAAAATCATAACAATGTCTTCATAAAATATAAGTGAATCCTATTCCAACCATTCCCAATATAATACATATAGCACTGCTTAAAAAATGTATGAAGGAATTTCAATCATAAAACCCAGGGACAAGATACGCTGCCCATAAACCACATATATGAGAAATCTTTAATCCTCTTGGCATAGTAAAACATAGTGGCTCCAAGTTTTTAAAGGGAAAAATTGATATCATTACAATCCTAGAACTTCAGTTAAAACCATTTTATAGACAGTAACCACTACTAAATGATAAATGTGTTGCAAATTTAAAGAAAGAACTATGACCAATTGACCATAAAATGCACGACTATTGTCCATAAAAAACAGATACTCAATTTAAAAAAGCAATCACCACAATAGTTATACAGAGTATGATGATACCTTGCAACTCAGAATTCAGGACAGACTTATCTTTATCAGAACCAAGGGTTGGAAAGTCTCCAGAGCTTAGAGAAAATTCTTCATTCTTGGGTTGTGTAACTCCCTGCATTTGTACCAAACTATAATCAGTGGCAGGCTAGCAATGCATGCAAAATAAAGGCAACCATAGACAGGTGGACCTAAGAATACAAGGACAAAACATTTACTTTGATAGCATCCCAAAAAATAATGTATATACAAAATGTTTGGAATATCTATATCACAGGTCTTAATCAGTGAATCATAGTCATACAAGACAACAAGAAGATAATAGCTCTTACCACACAAATACCAAATCAAACCTACAAATATGTGCACTAACACAGAAACTATACTCCATAACAAGGTGTACACCATCCCCAAACAAACCAAAAGTAGGTAAGAAATGGAAATTTTTTTCCAACTGTAAAATTCCAGTGACAATTATTGTAAAGAAAACATCTTAAACACTAGACTAGATCAGCCCATGATCCTAGAAACAATGAATAGCAAAAAATTACATTTAAAAAATTCTTCAAAAGTGACTAATAGTAGTACTCAAGTTTCAAGCAGAAGCCTACCAGTTTTTCTGTAGTCCTAGCAGCATTCCAAGCACCTGAATTTTCAGTCAAGGGTTCAGCAAACCGAGACAGCTGTGAGCTACCAGGTCTTGTTTCTGCACTGCGAGGACGCAATGATGCCAGTGAAGACTGATTTGTTGACAGTACCCCTGATGCTGATGAAGGCCGAGAATTTGACCCCCATGAATTAGCAGTAGGCTCAAGAACCCTATCACTACCAGCAGTAGAAGGCCGTGTGCCACTTCCACCAGATGATGGACGGGCACTGAGGTGACTGGGTGAACTAGTACCACCATCAGTATTTGGGGACAGTGAAGAAGACCCCCATGCATTGGATGTAGAAGTTGATGATCTACTACCCCAGCTGAGTGTACCCCTAATAAAAAAAAAGATCACAAAAGCATCAATAATCTAAGACTAGAAAAACAAAGGCAGCAGAAAAAGTCATATCATTCAGGTCTATAGAATATATACTCACTTGGGAACAATCTCCACATTTGGGTCCAGACCATGATTTTCTAGCCTTAACAAAAATAAGAGGGAAAATTTTCAGATGGTAAACCAATCACAGTTAACTGAAAAGAGAAAAGTGTTCAGCAAGAATTCAAATACCTCTGACTGGGTAAGTTGATAGGTTTTGGAACTGCAACTTTCCCTAAAACAGTCATACCACCTCTTCTGGAAGAAGAGGCCCATCTGCAAACAGCATTAGCATATCATCAATTTCAATTTTATTTTAATCACTTAATAAGTTAATATATTTATAATTCATGTACACATTGGGGGGAACTATGATAATTGATAAGATGCTAAGTTATGGCCCAAGTCAGATAACGAGGTAAGATGGGAGTTGGAACAACTATTGGATTTGGTCACAATGCCCAAAGAAATATATGATCCAAATTCTGAATACTTCATTACAAAAGGCAATGAGAGAGGGTACAAGGGAGGGGAATTTGTTATGCTGCGTTGGTAAATCAGTTAGAAGGATAGCAGAATATAGGGAAGAGGAAGAGTGGGTGTGTTTGGTATGCCATTTTTTTTTCCCTCTATTCTTTTTAATTGAATAACACTCATACACTGGTTTCTGGTCTTAGTGTTCTGTCAACTTAACAGTGGAACCAAATTGACATACCTTCTACAAAAAAAAAAAAGTATATATATATCACTATATAATTTGCTTTCCAAAGCACAAATTTGGTTTTGGGGTACAATGAGACCACAGGACCTCCTGCACACTACCCAAAACCCTCACCATTAGTTCACTTTTAGTGGCTTCAAAAGCGCTCAAATTAAAGCATACCTTCGCTCCCCACTCAACATGCTTGAAGTCATCGCCTAGTTGCCACCACACGGTCATTCAATCCAATTGAAAGGCCTGATAAGGGAGACAGAGAGAAACATAATTCAATCAATAAGACATATTGCAATGAGTTCATACAGGTACAGAATTTAAGATGTATTACAATATCAACATTAAACCTGTGAACAGATAATAGAAATACTCTTTCTTAAATTTCAAGGGAACAGTGGGAGTTATATAAACTGTTAACTTTAAAAAGAGTTGGCTGGCAGCAGCAAATTATCTACATACTATCCCATTGTTGACAGATTATAGTTCTAATTTTTTGGCCGCCATTCATTCATAACATCATTCTCAATACATGCATTTCAGACTACCAAGGTAGGCCTGCAAAATATCCAACGTTAATTTTCAATGGCAGCAAAATCCATTGCCATCTTCATCATTTTCTCCATTTACTACCAAATCTCAGCAGTTCCCCAATGGAGCTGAGTCTATATATAAAAGATGCTACACATTGTTCATCTGCTCATGGTTCTCAGTAAGCTTATTAACTTACATGAAAAAGGATTTGACTCCTCTAAATCAAGGGGAACAGTTCAAAGGGTAAAATGCAGAGTTATATCTGTTGGTCATTGAAACAGTGGTAAAATGCATGTCTGTACAACAGATTATAAATTCCTTAAAATCTCAACTATTCATTTTCCAATCAACTATAAATATTCTTCATTTTACGCAATTGGCCAATCCTGTTAAATGACATCTATGTTTGCAGTTAGCCCATCCACCTCATGGAGTAATGTTCTATTAAGGGTTTCTATTTCTATTCATATTTTCTGCCAATGCATTTAATACCATGCAGCTATATTCAAAGATCAAATGACTACACAAAGTGCCTAAACTTCATGCAATGCATCAACTGATACAAAACAGCCTTTCCTTCTTATCATGATCACTCAGTATTTGTTTATAACACCACTTCACAAACATAGCAAACATAGGCATAACCATTGCAGTCACAACCATGTGTTATATGCCAAGTCTACCAAATAACATATTCCAAAACCATTAACATTCAATTCCACCAGAACCAATCATCCATCAATTCCGTAGTAGTGATTTCATCAGCAAACCAGAGATCCAAAAGCAGAGCCAACAAAAGCAACACAAACTTTTCAACAACGAGCGCTCCTCAACGACAATGCTGTTATAGCCAAGTTAGGCCCAACAATCACACACGCACAACATCTTCAAAAGCCGAGAAAACACGTGTCCAAATGAAGTTCAGAAGCATAATTGCAACACAAATGCCTTCAGATCATTATATTCCGCAAAAAATAAAAAATAAAAATAAACAATCGTACAAAAAAAAACACTTTCGTGATGAAAACATGTTTACACCGGTCCATTTTAATCTCGAACATCAGAAAAAACAAAAACAGAGGCATATCAAATCCCAAAGCAGTTAAAGTTACAGTTGCCAAAATGCCAGTTCTAATTCCCCCCCTCGAAATACGTTTTTTTTTTCTTCGTCTCCTCGGAATCAATCGCGGATGAATTATAGTCAGAAGTGGAAACGAAAGTGTACCGGATACAACTGGAAAATCCGTCGCCTCGGAGAAACCCTAGCGAAGCAATTGCGGAAAGCTGCGAAAGGTGGGAGGGAAAAATGGAAGAATATGCGATCAGAACTTTAGGGGAAAGTGTGGAGTGAGGTTGAGAAAGGGAGATCTGTGGGAGATAGAGGCGATGGGTTTGGATGGTGGGTTTCGGATCGGAGAAGGAGAAGGGTACACGAGCGAGCGAGAGCGAGAGCGAGAGAAAAAGAGATAGCTGAAAGACGTAACAGTTGAGTTACCTTCCCACCCCCTGAGAAAATTGTTTATTCATATAGCCTGTAGGCCCACTCTAGAAATTACATTTAATAACTTGTACACCCTATACCAAAGTTGTACGACATTTATCAACATGTTTGTTTTGAAATATCATATTATTTTTTATCACATTTTAAAGAATGTTATAATTGAAAATGTTATTTTTGAGTATATTTAAAAATATATTTGGTTACGTTTTAATATTTTTAGGAATATTTTTGAAATTTTGAAATAATGTAAATAAAAAATAAATAAACATTGAAGTTATAGATGTATGAAAAATAGTTACTCATATTTTTATGGAAATATCACGTTCCCACCTTTTTTCATGGGAATAGAAATGTAAAAAAATATGGTAAAAAAAAAGTTATAACTTTTTCAAGAATGAACAATACTCGAGAATAATTTCTCAAAAGTTATAACAAATATGGGTATATTACATTCTTATGTTTCCATTTCTGAAAATCAATTTTTAATTCGTGAAAACAAACGCACTCTCAATATTTTATTATTAAACAATATTTTCCTTAAACCATAGAATATAGGGTCTTGTATTCGAGTCCTCATTTATCTTTTCATGATGAAATAAATATAAATTTTCCTATAAATATTCTTGAGTTTAATAACTATGTAAAATATCAACCAATCAAAAATTATTGTTAGTATAACTTTTAAAGTAATTATTGTAAAAATTAATGAATTTATCATACATAATAATTTGTAATTAAATAACAGTATAAAACTATTTTATATTGTCAGTACATAACATATTTTTTCAATATTTTTTTGTATCTGGAAACTTTTCTTACCTTATTAGACAGGAACATCATCTTTTCTCCCTAAACTTTTAATTAACAAAAAGGAATTATAGAATGGCATGTGAGAAGTAAATAAAAATAATCCAACAACAAATTAGTAGTTCGTTTATCTGTTTATGCACATTGCTATTTAATATTTGAGTTACTGAAAGTACTTGCTGCGCAAATAATAGAGTTGGTTGGGAAATGCCAAAATGGAAAGAGTAAAACATAATACGTTGACGAAAATATATAAATTAATTTGGACTGGAAATATGATTTAAATTACAAATATTTCGTTCAATGTTTTTCATATGTTTTAATTTAGCTTTAATTTTATGTTAATATGGTATTTATAATGAGTTGTCAAAAAATGTATTTGAGAGTCCTTACAAATGAAGTCATGTTAAAAGTGGATAAGAATAATTTTATTATTCGTAGTTGTCCTATATGCCTTGAATCAAACTAATCAAATTTCTAATATGTTGTTTAAATATTAAGATTCTAAATCAAAATAGATATTATTAAAAAAAGGTTTCCAGTTTCATATGAACCGTACTTTAAGAAACTAGCTTCTCAGTTATCGAGTGAGAATATATAACCTAAAACAAACACAACATAGAAGGTATCAATCGTTTTATTAATTGTTATTTATTTTCAATAGATATTAGATAATTGCGATCAATGAATATTTAATAATTCATATAAATATTATATTTACAAGATGGAAAGGATGAAAAAGAAAAAAATAAATAAATGAAAAGGTTTTTTAAAATAAATCTAATTTTAAAATAAACAATGTTAGACACATAATTTAGTCCCTATACGTGTTGTAAATTCTTAATTTGGTTCTTATACATAAAAATTTATTAAATTGGCTCCTATACTTGCAAAATGTTACTGATTTAGTTTCTGTCATTATGATGTCATTTACACATTCTTAATTTAGTCTTTATATGTATAGTGCATTCTTAATTTGGTTTCTATATGTGTGGCATATTCTTAATTTGGTCTCTATGCATCTAACACATTCTTAATTATTATAGGGACCAAATTAAGAATACAATACACGTGTAGGAACCAAATTAAGAATACGCTACATGTATAGGAACCAAATTAACAATGCGTAAATGGCGTCATGATGACGAGGACCAAATCGGTAACGTTTGCATATATAAGGACCAATTTAAAAAGTTTTTATATATAGGATCCAAATTAAGAATTTACAACACGTATAAAAATTAAATTATGTATTTAACCCATAAACAAATAAAATAGCTAAAATTTTAGTAATTAATTTAAAATAACTAGAATTATGATTTATTTTAAAATAAAATCACTTGAAAGATTCTCATCAAATTAGAAATTATTTTTACTGTTTAAAAGATTTATAACAAATGACTAAAACTCTATTTCTTTGTATTATGAATTTGAGTCTTATTTTTTTAAAATAAGACAATTTCTATATGTATTCTTCTTTATGTGTCTTCTTCATTTTGTAACATGTACTTTTGCAAAAAAAAATTATCAAATCATAAAAATATTTTTCTTCTTTAATTAGTTATCTAATTTAAAGAACAATTTAATTTCCATAATTTTTCAATTAATAATCAAATTCCTTCAATCAACACTATATGTAATGAGATATTTATAAATCACCATTAAAATAATGATTAAACTGTTTTTTAAGAATTTTTAAAATTAAAATTTGAAACACAAATATTTTTTATGTTGTCTAAATTTATAGTTTTTTTTATATCTCACTTATGTTTAAAATATTCATATGATGCTTGAGATACTTATTAACTATACTTTATTTTTAAATTTATTTCATTTATTTTAATTTTGGTATAAAAAATAGCAAAAAAAAGTTTCAAGGATATTTCTTGAGATCTTTTTGTTGTTTACATCTGTTTCCATTTCCTCAAATTTAAAAAGTGTTTAAAAATTTGTTTGGAGCCTTGTAAACAAAAGATTTCACTTTTTAAAACAGCAAATGTAGAAGGAGGAAAGGAGATGAATTAGTGTTCAGCTGAACTGAATGGAATTCCAAAAACAAACTAAATTTTCAAACAATGAAATCTATTAAGATCGATCTAATGGTGGGTGTTTGAATAGTTTACATAAAGTCTTAGATTTTAACCTATGTTGCCATTATACATGAAAAAAATTGTCAAACAATGAGACAAAAGTAGGGGAAATAGTTTTTTAAGGAGAAATATCATTTAATTTTATTTTATTATTATTTTTTGTTCAACCATATAGTTAATTTAATTTTAAATCTCATTTCACGAATATCTGATTTAATATAAAACAGTTTGAAATAGATCATTTTCAATTTTAATTTTTTATTTATAAGATGTAATAAATAATTCTTAAAATAATAGTAAATATTGCCAGCATATCCCCTAGGACAATAAGAAACTCAAAAACATGTCATTTTTTAATTGCTGGTTGATTGTAATTTGAAAAATTGACTAGATAAGAGTTGTTTTGATAAATTGATAAACTGATTGTAGAAAATTGATTTGATAAAGCTTGGCGATTACTAAACTGCCTCGATTTAGTTGTCTCAAAATAAACCACAAAATTAATGAATTGTCACAGCTAAATTAATTTTCTATTAATATAAATTAATTTTAAAAATTATTACTATTATATTTTACTTTTTATATAAAAAGTAAAAGTTTTAAGATTACTAACCAATCGTAACTCCAGTATTTTGGGAATATAAATTGTAGAATTAGCAAATTGTCAAAACTAAATAAATTCTTTGGGTTCAAATAAATTAATTTTCAAGATTTTATTTTAACAATTAACTTATATATAAAAGTATTGGGTTAACCAACCATAGCCACCACGTCTCAGGCTATGTTTAGATTAAAGTTAGAAAAAGTATTTGTGCAAATTTCAATGAATATTTTCTCATTCTAGGACACAAATAAATAAAGAATTTTTTTGTTTTGAAAGTAAAAGTACTTTTAGCCTCTTTAATTACAATCCAAACATGCACTCAATCCTCAAACAAATGAGGAAGAAGAAACCCTAGTTTCTGTCTTTGTATAAAAGTATTAATTAATTCAGTAATTTGAAGTTTTAATTCATTCTTCTATTTGCTCAAAACAATAACAAATTTGGATGTAATTGCCAACTCATTTTACAATGTTAATACCATGTAAGAAACTTATGTTAAGTAGGGAAATAGATTTGATGGAAAGAAAATGTTGTAATGTAACTAAAAAATAAGTTAAAAAGTTAAATTAATAAGAAAGATAAAGGACAAAATTGAGACATTAAATAAATATATGTGATGAAAATATATATTTTAGTTCTATACTTTTCTCTATTCCTTATACAAACTAAACAAAGGATTTCTCTCTTCCCTTCTTTCGGTCTTTCTCTTTGAATCGTGCTTAAGGTAAATTCATTTACTACCTATAACTACAACTAATAAATTTAAATCTTATTGAAAAAACCATCAATTTAGTCCCTAATGTATCACTCTCTTGTCTAAATAGTCTTTGAATTAATAAAATTACATAAGTAGTTCTTATAGTATTAAATACCCATCAATTTAGTCCTTGGTTAGGGATTAATTTGAAGAATTTTTTAATACTTGAGAAATTATGTAGCATGATTTCTAAATATTTTAGGGACTACTTATACAATTTCATTAGTTTAAGAATTATTTAGGAGAGAGAGTGATACTTCAAAGACCAATTTGATGGTTTACTCAACCTTATTTGCGAAATACATGTTCTAAACAAATTTGATATCGATTTTTATTAAAATCGCCAAAATATGGTTCCTATCAGATCATTTTTCCAATGGAAGTACCCAAATTCCCTTCGAGTGATAAGCAATTTCCCAAGCATAAATGGCTATTAAAAACCAATGCAATTATTCTGATCATGATGTTATTGTTGTTGGGCTTTTAGTGAAATGCCATATTTTATTGGAGTTGTGAGAGAAAGAAGTTTTCCATTGAATATCATGAAGAATTACAGTATCTATAGTACAAGAAATGAGGGAAGAACTAGTAACTAATTGGACCAGCTGTATCAACTATATAACAGAAAAATAACTACCTAACTTCTTGATAACTAATAACAGTAGTTATTATGGTCCTAACACCACCCCCCCCCCCTCAAGCTGGAGAGTGTATGGAGAGCATTCCCAACTTGGAAAGGAATTGATGAAAAGATGTAGATTCGAGAGGCTTGGTAAAAAAAATCAGCCAGTTGGTGAGATGAAAAAATTGGCAGCAAGTGAAATAGATGAGCCTGCAGCTTTTCACAGACTATGTGCCAGTCAATGTCAATATGCTTCGTGCGTTCATGGAAGCTAGAATTAGTGGCAATATGTCGGCCAGACTAACTATCACAATAAAGCAAGGCCGGTGTGACGATGGGAACTTGAAGATCTTGCAGTAGTGAAGTCAGCCATTGATTTCACATGTGGCAGAGGCTAAGGCATGATATTCTGCTTCGGATGATGACCGAGAGACAGTAGTTTGTTTCTTGGATCTCCATGAGATGAGGGAAGAGCCAAGAAAAACACAATAGCTTGTTATAGATTTGCGAGTGATGGGACAAGTAGCCCAGTCAGAGTCACTAAATGCCTTGAGTTGGAGAGTAGAATTAGTGGGAAAGAAGAGACCTTGAGCTAGACAAGTTTTAATATATTTCAGGATACATGTAGCAGCTTCATAATGATGAATTGTTGGAGACTCCATGAATTGGCTGAGATGCTGTACAAAAAAGCTTATATCAAGCCTGGTGGTGGTTTAGTATAAGAGGCGCCCTATGAGTCTATGATATTCTGTAGGGTCATGGGAAGGAGCATCAATGACATAAAGCATTTTGTTGTTTTTAATCATTGGAGTAGAACATGGCTTGGCAACTAAAAAATAAGCATCAGAAAGTATATCAAGTGCGTATTTTTGCTAACATACATGAATGCCTTTGTGTGAACAGTGGACTTCAAGACTTAGGAAATATTTTAAATCACCTAGATCCTTGATTCGAAAAGAAGAATGCAGAAAATTCTTGACTGAATTGGTCTTAGAGGGAGAATTCCAATGAGTATCACATCATCTACATATACTAAGAGTGCAGTGAATCTGGATTCTTGTTTCTTGATGAATAATGAATGATCATATTGTGAAGGGATGAAACCAATAGAGGATAAAGATGTAGATAATTTGTCGAACCATTGGCAACTGGCCTGTTTGAGACCATAAAGTGATTTGGTAAGTCTACAAACTTGGTTGGGTTTGCTAGCAATGACACTGGGTGGAAGTTGCATGTACACTTCTTCATGAAGATCACCGTGAAGAAATGCATTATCCATGTCTAATTGCTGTAAAGTCCAGCCTTGAATAGCTGTAAGGGCTAGCAATAAACGCACAGTGGTAAGTTTAGCAATAGGGGAAAAAGAATCAAGAAAATCCACTCCCTTTTGTTGAGTGTAGCCCTTGGCTACTAGGCACACTTTATAGCACTGAAATGTCCCATCTGCTTTGTGTTTAATACGGTATACCCACCTGCAGCCAATAGGAACTTTGCCAAGGGGTAAGTCAGTCAGATACCAAGTATTGTTGGCCTCAAGGGCCTACAATTCGACCTTCATAGCCTAAACCCATTCCTCACATTTAACTACTTGTTGATAATTTTTGGGCTCAAGATTATTTGATATAACAAGTGTGTATTTGAGTTGAAAGGAAGATAGAGATTGATAGGAAAGTACATAGGATAAAAGGTATGCAGGTTTGCCTGATGAAGGTGAAGAGGGTGATGCTGAGTTGGATAGGTGGCAATGAAAATCCTTTAAATATGCAGGAGCTATGCAATTCCTTGTAGATCTATGAAGGAGTGTATCTTGACTAGGTTGATTAGCAGGGGGAGGTATAGTGACGGTTGATTCCTTGCTAGAAGGAATGTGAAGCGAAATGGGATTGATAAAGAAATCAAAACTTTGATTTTTAGTTAATGAAGATAAAGATTCAGTGGAAAATGATTTAGTGTGTGCAGCATGTTCATATGGAAATATATGTTCATAAAAGACAACATTGCGGGAAATTAAGATTTCTCTTGAATGCATATCAAAAGCAATATATCCTTTAGTACCTATGTTGAAACCAAGAAATATACATTTCCTTGACCGTGGATTAAGCTTTGATTTATTGTCAGCTAATGTGGATACAAAACATAAAGATCTAAACACTCTAAGATCAAGAAGTGTGGGGGAAGTTTGATGTAAAGTTTCAAATGGAGAATTATGCTTAAGGACAGGTGAAGGCAACCTATTTATTAGATGCACAGCATACATTACAGCGTAAGACCAAATAAGCTTAGGCAATCTGGATTGAAAAATAAGACTTCTAGTTACATTTAAAATGTGATGATGCTTTCTTTCAACAGTAGAGTTTTGTTGTGGGGTGGCCACACATGCGGTTTGGTGTACAATTCCATACTGATTATAAAATGCAGGGTAGTTAAATTCACTACTATTATCTAATCTAATGGTTTTAATAGTGGTGTTAAATTGATTTTTGACAAATTTGATGAAATTGTGCATTACTTGTCTAGTTTTAGATTTGAGCTTCATCAAAAACAACCAAGTATGCCTAGAGTAATCATCAATGATGGTTAGAAAATATCTATGACCTGTGCAAGGAGGGAATAGAAATGGGTCCCCATATGTCCATGTGAACAAGTTCAAAAGCGTTTTAGTAACACTAGTACTGGAAAAAAAGGTAAAGCATGTTGCTTAGCAAAATGACATGAATCACAAACAGTATTTTTATTAAATTTCACATAGGGAAATTTGATACATACTTGATCAAGAACTCTATCAAAGGGTGACCAAGCCTCAAATGCCAAATGTTCATATCAGTTTTGGATTTATTAGTATGTACATGATTGATTAAAACAGTACTAAAAGGAATTACAGGGTCCCTTGGTTCTTTCAAACGATATAATCCACCATTCAACTCAGCATGCCCAATCATCTTCAAAGAATGTGCATCCTGAATGTGACAATGAGAGTGAGAAAAAATTAATTTGCAATTTAATGAAGAGATTAACTATTGGATAGAGATGATGTTGAAGTTAAATTTAGGAATATAGAGTACATTATACAATTGAAAATCTTTAGAAAAGTGTATAGAACCAGAGTAGTGTGCTTGTGACAGATATACCATTAGGAAGGGTAACTTTGACAGGTTTAATGCTTTGAAAAGTTGAGAAATGTGACTAAACATGGGTAACATGGTCTGTAGCGCCAGTATCTAGGATCCAAAATTTCAAGTATGAATCAATTTTACCTTGTTAATTGTTGTTTGATTCTTGCTGTTGAGTGGATGACTCACCAACAAACGAAGAATTGACTTGGCTTGAATTATAAGTTGGGATTTTCGAGTGCTGCAACATGCTAAGAAGCTGCTACACTTGCTCAGGTGTGAATTGCTGTGATGTATTTCTCTAAATTACCTGCGGCAAAGACTTCTCAGCTTCAAGTAGTTTTTCTCCTTCCTTAGATACAGTACAACTATTAACATTATGATTGTTCTTCCATTTGTAACCTGGAGGAAAACCATGTTTAAAATAACATTGATCAACTGTGTGATTAGACCTATTACAATATGTGCATTGCTTGCCGAGAGAATTGTTTCCTCTTCCTTGATACTGTTTGCCTCTTCCTCTTCCATTACCTCTTCCTTGAGGTTTCCAAGTATTTTGATTCTCCATTGAATTAAAGAGAACCTTTGGATCATTGATACCACCACCAGTTAGTTGTCTTTCTTGTTGTAAAATGAGGGAATATACACGATTAATGGATGGTAAAGGCTCCATTAATAGTATTTGAGTTTTCACTGTGCTATAGATTTCCCCCAAACCTTGAGAAAACACATCACGTTATCTGATTCTCTAAGTTGTTTAATCGATTTAACAAGATCGCAACTGCATCGAACTGCACAAGTGCAAGTTGGAATAGGTCGCAGTGCTTCCAATTCATCCCACAGAGTCTTTAATTCAGTGAAGAACTAGGAAACTGTTCTCTCTCCCTGCTTAATAGAATGGATTTCTTGCAACAAATCTGAGATCCTAAAGTGATCTCCCTTGGAGAATCGCTCCTTCAAATCGTCCCACAGCACCTTTGCATTGTCAATGTACACAGTGCTTTGTATAATCTACGGTATAAGCGTCCTAGTGATCCAAGAAATAACAATTACATTGCAACGTTCCCATGGATCATAGAGAGTACTGTCTTCGTGAGGCATTGGGATAGAACCATCAACAAACTTCAATTTATTCTTCAATAAGAATGCTCTTCTCATGGCTTGGCTCCATGAGTGATAATTCGTGCCATTCAATGGTGGTGTAACGAGCACCATTCCTGGATTCTCTCTAGGATGAAGATAATAGGGGCTCATTGGATTCATTGGTAAGGTTTTGATTTACGTCATGGACATCAAAATTCGAATCGTCCATTATCAAAGATCAACGGATCAAATGAATGAAGGATGAGAATTAGATGAATTGAAACAGGAAAGAATAATGGAGAAGGAAGAACTTAGCTATCATGTTTTGGCAGAAGCAGAGCAGGCATTACCTGCTCTAATACCATATTGGAGTTGTGAGAGAAAGAAGTTTTCCATTGAATATCATGAAGAATTACAATATTTATAATACAAGAAATGAGGGAACAGCTAGTAACTAATTGGACCAGCTGTATCAACTATATAACAGAAAAATAACTACCTAACTTCCTAATAACTAATAACAGTAGTTATTATGATCCTAACATATTTCACTAAAATGGGTTAAAAAAGAAGAAGAAAAGAGGCCAGATTTAACACCCTCACCTTCCACGTTATTTCTTTCATTTTTCCATTTCCCACGCCCCTTCTCTTGTCTTCTTTGGTCTTGCTATGCTCTTCTTTTTGTTTTTCTTTGATTTGTAATCCCTTTTTTTTTCTCTCTCTCAAATGAATTTCAGAGAAATTTTTTTAAGAGAAAAGTCACCTAAGAGAAGTCACCCTTAAGAGAAGGCTATCAATGAGATGGAATAGTCCCTAAGAGAAAAGTCACCTTTAGGAGAGTGCTATCAATGAGATATAATTGCCTCAACTTTTGATTTTCTCACACATGATCCTTATTTTATATATTTTATATCTACTTTTAGTTTTTGAAATTTGGGAAGTGTTAACATGTTGTTTGTTTCGAAACAGTGATTTACAATTTTGTAATTTTTTTCTACAAACACTTTATATCGAGATTATTTGAATAAATTGTATTTGGTACTCTAACATGTTTGTCATTGAGTTTGACAGAATAAATATTCTTATTGTCTTTCCCTTTTCTTATGCTCTCATTCAGATTGCGTGATTCACTCATCTCTTATTTATTTATATCATCAGACAACTAAGTTACAGACAATTAGGAGTTGCTTCCTTCTTAGTAGATCATTTATTTGGTAAGTCTCCACTATCTCAATGGCCTTTTTTACTTATTTTGAAGACTTTGGAGATTCTCCAATTATAAAGGGAGTTTTGAACACATTTTAATTGTATTAAATCTTTGTATTTTAATGATACTGCTAGATTGTATATTTATTTTATCAAGTGATTATTATTTTGGAACATTGAATTAAAAAAAAAAAAAACGACTAAGCAGAAGTTTGATACATTTAAAAGTATAAATTATTTTGAAATAGAATCTTGCGTACTATGGACCATTTATAACTTGTATTTTGGGTCGTGACAATCTCAACTTAAAATAAATGGAAAGGTCATACTGCACTCAATATGTCGTTCAATTGCTCTGTGGTCATGGAAGCACCGGGACACCGGTGAATTTTTATGTGTGGATAGTAGGGGTAGGGAGCGTAAGCAAAGAGAACTTGCCATCTTTGTTGTATTCATATTGTGATAATGCAATCAGGAATTCACTTTGGGAAACTTTTTTTCAATATTTATCCAAATCGAAATTTGTTAATATTGGAGTGACAGAGGCTTTAGAGCCTTTGATTGTGTGTGGCCTCATGAAATGCACAGTGACAGTTCGGTTTTGTCCTGGCTACTGCTGGGAAGAGGAGCGACGCAACCGGGTCTTGGAGATGTCGGGGTTGTTGTGAAAGTCACTCCTTGTCCTTCGTGTTTAGAAAGAGCTGGACAAAAGTTTTGAATGCGAGGGAAGAAGCTTATGGTTGGGTGGCTTTGAACTACAAAATGGGTAGCTTTGATACGGAACAATGCCAAAAAACTAGCTGCTGCTGCTGCTGCTTAGTTCATTTTATGGTATTGGTAAGAGTTTAATCATTTGTTTGCATTGTGTTTATTTATTTATTTAATAATTTTTCCTAGAAGTCAGTAGAAGACATGTTAATTGAAAATTACATCATCATTTTCAGCACAGCAAATGTTAGATGAAGTAATCACTGAACTAAGAAAGAAATGAGCAGTTAGGCTTGGTGGCTGTATGAAGTTACTTTCATCTTCTCATCCATTCTCCAAAACTGTCCCTTCTAAAATCACCAGAGTAAAAACTCGAACTAGCAACAAGGAAACTTCCATCCTATCTATGAAAAATTGGTACCAGAATATTTCACTCTCAAATGTTGATAACGTGAAACTATATTACCTTTGATTATTAAGATTAGCATATAGATAAAGTCCACTTTTTGTTTATCGTAGAGGTGGCTATCAGATAACCCCAGCTCCCGGACAGCCACAAGAACACAAAGGAGGAGGGGTTGTTATGGGTTCTGCTTCTGTGATGGCTGCTAGTAGGAAGTAGGAACCTTGATTCATTAGGTACCTTGCACACACAGGTATATTTATTTAAGGACGACTTGGCAAAAATGCATATTATATAGAAAGTACACTTAACAATGGCTGGTCGCCAGACCAACTTTTTGGTCTAAAATTTTTTCTTTAGATATGCACCAATTTGACAGCATCAACTTATTTACCACAAAAAAATAAAGACGACAGCACTAAATTTCATCCAAAAAGTTTATAACATTATTGCAGAGGGTGATTGAAAATAGAAAACGAATAGATAAATCAATCCACCCAAGATCCAACAACCTAACCTTGTTTACTGTGATTTGGGTTAATCATGTTGCAAGTCTTGATTTGAGTTAAAGTTATAAAATGTAAAAATAAAAATAATATAAAATTCATATGTTCCATAGCTAAACTCCTAAAGCAACTCAACCAAGCTCATACGGGGCCTTGTTTTTTCAATAATGACAAAGTGCCTTCTTTCACTAGTGGTTCTTACACAACTTTGCTCGCCAACAACGTTTAAAATTGTGGAGCACATTACATGATTGCAAACGGCATTGCCGCAACAATCACAACCACAACTTAAAACCTTCACCTAGCTAGCAAGCCAAAAATAATGCATCTAGAACAACTACTTAACCCTAAACCACAAGAAACTGTTAGGTGGTCCTGGACTACCATGGTCTCCATTAATCTTTAATTGACATGTAATCAAAGATAATTAATTTTTTCTCGTAAATTGTAAAATTTGAATATGTATTATATAAACATTGGTTGGGACCATAAACACTTGGTGGTCCTGAACTACCTAATAATTTTTCCTAAACCACACAGCAGCTTCCCATCTTTTCCCACACTCCTACTTCGCCAATAATTAGTAGTTTCAGTTAGTTTGATGTAGTCGCCAGAGGGAAGAAAGATGACATGTTCTATAGATTCCCTCACAATGGATTTGACAATTTCAAGTGAGTCAATCTCTTTTCCATGACATGATCATGTGAAAAAGTTCACACAATCCTATTATTTACACACACAAGTCTATGTTTCCGGATAGTTACATAACATAAACATATCAACAGAGTAATTTGATCCTTGGACATTTATACAGACCTGTACAGGAAGCAAGCAATCACAAGTAGCAAAGCATTCTGCCATTCTCCTTCAATATGCGGCAACACCAACCGACTTACAGCCTAATTCAGGAGCATCAATGTCCACCCACACCTCGTTTCTGCGCTTCACAATCCGGAAGGGAGTGTTGTACTGCGCAATTGAGTAACCACTCCGAGTCTTGGACTCGGCCCACGGAGACCTACTCAGGCTTGTGGCAAGCTTTTCTGCCTCTTTGACAATCCTCTCATCCTTGGCAAATCCAGAGAACTTCCTAACCGCAATGCAGTGGCTGCTGAATTCATAGGGCTTGATATTGAGTTCTGGAAGCGGCACCGGTGGACTGCCTTGGAACTTAACGGGTAAGTACAAACTAACGTAATAGCCTTGGGATTGAAGGGGACCGGCTCCGGGGACCATGGTTGTCAACACGGGAACAGTCATTGGAATTCGTGAGAAATTCAGGTTGGCACCTTCTGTGAACTGGAACAACCTGCCAGATTGTGAAATATGGTTACAATTTGGTTTGTGGATTAGTTAAGGTGGGTGATGTCTTAGAATTTTGGGAATTTTGGGTTTAGGCAGTAAGATTTGTTCCCCAGTTATATATATTATCTTGGTCATGTCACCAGTTGACTTGAAATTTCCGATATGATGAATAAAATAGAATGAATACCTGTGGAAGCCATTCCAGGTGGCTTTCTCGAAGGAAATGTCGAGGGCAGGAGCGGACATCCAAACAGAGCTCCGATAGAGCCTGATCTCGAAATCGGACTCGGAGTGTACTACTGTGTATTGCGGGGACTCGATCGCACTGCTGCAAACAATAACCAAACACATCACGTTGACTACCACGCTCAACGCCCCTCCCTTCTTCATTCTGCTTGCTTTCCTTTCCCGACGCTCAGTCTCGATACTTATGACCATACCTCTGTCGTTTATTAAGGCTGTGTTTGTATTTTCATTGGGTGATGTTGAACGTCAATCTAATATTAGAGGAGGATTAGATTCAACGTGCATTAAAAAGTTAGAAATGGGAGATTGAAGGGTAAAACAAACATGCACCAAGTCTTGCACATTGCCGTTTTGGGACAAAACACTATCATACCCCAGTCTCAATATCAATTCAGATCTCCTGTTGCCTTTACAGCAGGAATATCTTTACAACAGAAATCTCAGCTGTTGATCACATTCCCTCTCTTTTAACTATTACTATAATAACCAATCAATTGTTTAGATTTTGCAGCATGGTTGTTACCGAGAATCCAAGTTAATCTCAATATGCCTACTACGTTTACATTTGCCTTTACACAAAATATTACCTTTAAACTTCTATTACTATATCTTAACTTTGTTTTAGATTTCCTGTCGTTTAAAATATTTTAAAATTTTCAATAAATTTCTCTTAATTACTAATTTCGTTAAAATTTTTAATATGTAAACTTGTGTGCCCAAGTAACACTACAAACATTCAATGTTTTTTAGAGAGTAAAATGAATTCATTTGATGAAATGTTGTCACAATACTTTGGGCATGAATGCAAGTTAGAAGAGATATATGAGAATTTTCTAAAGATGGGTGAATTCACACTAGTTAAGAACTAATCATGGTCAATGAAGTGATGATGACAGTCACGTGTAAAAACACTTTGACATTTATGTTGGCATGTGCTTAAAAAAGAAGTGAGATTTAGAATGAATGCATACTTTAGAACAATCTAAGGTCTATGTAAATTAGGTAACATATCATTTGATAGAAGTTATGAACACAATTATAGCGCTTTCAATCTTCAAGAAGATCATTAGACTTTTTTTTAATGTACAATGATGACAATAAGATTAGAACCTAAGATCTTATGTAAAATATCTAAATCTCCAAGGATAATTCATTGATCTTTGGACTATTAACAAGTTATTAACTAGTTTAAACCATCAAACTATCGACTTTCACTTTGGCCCGCAGTGGGACAATTCATTGGGCCGAGGAATTGGTTTAGAGTAGAATTAAACAAAATATAATTATAGGGTGAAATTGAAATCTAATTTCAGTTAAGGTCAAGTCAAAAATATTGATTTTATTAAACTTTGTTAATATTTTCTAGAGTGTACAATATTTTTAGTAGGAATTCACTCAGTCACCATATTATGTTAATGAATAGGCTGATGTAATAAAATGATGAAATTCTATTAAATGTGCGTGTAACAAATTGTCAAATTCTATGTTTTAAATACTTCTATATTTAGTTTGTTTATTTCTAATATTCAAACTTCGATTTAGTTCGGTTAGTTGTGTTACTTTAGGAACCAAGTAAGTTTAGTTTGGTTTGACAATACCGTTAAAACCAAATCAAGGCGGTTCATGTGGCAGCAGCGGCATCAAGCAGGAAACGATACAGCTCTACCCACAACAAATCTGTTAGTAGAGAAACAGAAATATTCAATGGGAAGCCATGTGAATACGATTTTTCGGATCGGAGTTCGATCCATGTCAAATGTCTAATGTTGCTTCTCTCAGAATTAATGTTATCTCACTTTTGAATTCCCTTTCTCTAAAACCTGGTATTTCCATCTCATTTGCACTCCTAATTTACAAAATTATATATATTTACATCTATTCATTTATTATTTCTTACCTTTGCTTTGCTGTATTTATATGAAGCATGTCATGATGACAAACTGTACATGTGACGTTCGATCAATCTCTTGTGAAAACATTAACTTGACAGTTGAGATCATAATCATTGGTCGTTTCAACTGAAAATGCAGAGGGATGTAAATGTTTTGTTCAACTACTATTATTCGGTGCCTAGTAAAAAATTGAAAACTGAGAAAATCAAAATTATCATGTTAAGCCTTTTCTTTTATGGATTTTGTTAATTTGTATACGCTAACGAACGAAGATAATATTTATATATCCTGTTTACTAAAACAAGGAACGATAATTTTTTAAAAAAATTTTAAGATAATAAATATTTATATTTTTTTATTTTATATGTTCTAGCTATACACGTTAAAAAAAAGTTGGGAGTGAAAATATTTGTTGAGCTGAATGCAAACGGTGGACTCTCCCTTTTCAATTTTCATTCTGTCCTTCTATTGCATGACAAAGCAAGCACAAAAACATTTGCACTTCTTCAATCATCCCAGCTTTTCCACTTAACCCAATCAGCCATGTGATACAATAATTATTTGGTTTGGTCAGAAAAATGTGGAGATGTCCAGGTTAATATGTGGGTGACATTAGTTTTCGCTATTTTTCTTGAGACAAATTGTGTCTGGTAATTATTTTTTTGGCTTGAATGGTAATATTCTGTCAAATAGGTGCAACGCTGGTGCAGACCTGTGGAGATAGTGAAATTGGAAGAATTGTGATTCAAGATGCTAAAGAGCGGAAATATAAGACCATAAGCATAATTGATGACAAACCAGGAACTCCTGATATCATTGAAGAATTAAAAGCACTTGGTGGAGATATTGTTGTACCAGAAAGTTATACAAAGACCTGGTACGGTTTGAGAAATTGTTGTACGTGCAGTTGTTTCTTATGATAAATTCTTTTTTTGGAAATTTATCTGACTCGTCTGATTTGAGAAAACATTTCCTCTTTTTCTTTCTGGTTTTACTACTAATTATATTTTATTTTTGGTATGTAGATTTCCGTCTTTAGTTCATAGCATATATGTGCAGAAACTTTTTCTGAGAAGTACTCTGGAATGGTTTGCAATTCTGGCTATGTAACTGGACGATTCTGGTGAAATTAATTTAAAAATAGCTTCCAGTTCCAAGTTGAAACTTATTATTTTCTTAAAAAGAAATTATGTACTTAGCAACTATCTTAGCATTTTCTTTCAGAGCGTTTTGAGCTATGTCATCAGAATTCAGTAAGTAGAAAACGGAACAAATAATAAAAATGTTTACTCAAATGGTAGAAAACTCTGGGAAGTTGTTTTGAATATAGTTATTAGGAACTAAGAACCTGTTTGGTATTTTCAGGAATGATGCTTATCTTTGAAAATCATGCACAAGGAGTTTTGAAATGTTTTCGCAGTTGGTATTGCTATTTTCACACTGAACTTACTACTTACTTAGTACTTAGCATTTGCTTCCCTTTAAAGCATTGAAATAACTCCAGCAATTCTAGTTGTTTGTCCATACACCACAAAATGCACTCAGAAATCAGAATGCTGCTAGGAGGTTGTCAACCTTTCATGTGCTGCAATTTCGCTTTTCAAGGGACATACAAAGTGTTAACTAGCTAATATGTACTCTTGTCACGGATTTAACCTTAGTTTTTAACCTTTATTTTTACACTGGTTTCTGCAAGCTGGTATATGCGGCGTCTAGTTGGAGAGTTGAGTCCTTCAGCAGGTTTGAATTTCAGTGATGGGTACCAAGCAACAGCTATAGTCAAAGCTGTAGCTAATGGTGGAACATTCCTCACGTACGGCAAGAAGTTACCTAAACAAGTTGTCTTTGAAGAAGCTGATCGCAAACCAGTTGAGCGGACTGCTATCCTCAAAGAAAAGAACCGCAAACTCAAAGCATTAGGCATGTAGGGAAGCACTTAAAGATTGTTTTCCTAGGAAGCAGTGGATATTGTCAAGATTTTCTCCCTTTATTCTTGTTCTCCTCGTTATTATTAAGAGTTGCTTTATTTGTAGTTTTCATTATAAGGTATAGTTCTTTGGCGTAAAGAACTCATTTTCTTGGAGGCCAAATATTAAAATTAAAGTAATTTCTCATCTTAATCCTTGATAATGTATGTTTTGGACAATTTAATATCTAAGATTATTAAAATCTATGCTAATATCTAAAATTGTTAATCATCCATCACTTTAGTCATTATCGTTTATAGTGTATTTGAATTGGTGTTCAAACAAGTTGAACATGAATGCATTGTGAGACAAAGATTCATGTTAAAAGTGTCTCAGAAAGTGTAATTGAAGCAAAACAAACACACTATTAGACATTAAATACTTAAATATATGAGATTATCCGTTGCTATTTTTTTCCTTTTATTTTGTTTATTTCTGTCTTTTGAGCTGATCTCACTTGCCCATATCCTTCAATAGTCAAAAATCAATAAAAAAGAAAGATGCGCACCTTTTTTTCCCCTTCTCTTTTTGCTTCCACAAATAATTAAAAAATATATTATTTTAAAAATTAGTTGTTCTTGGAAGTTACCATTGCTTGAATTCCAACATCATTGTCAACTACAAAGCAATATTATCTGGAACTTATTTAACATTTCATAAATCAAATTTAAATCAGAGTGTCAAGTGTCAACTTTATAGCAAATATATTTTCATGAAGTAATGGACATTGTTGTATACTCAAATTGACTTACATACTAATAGTTCAAAGGAGTTATTCACGTCCAAGAGTACTGAAGAGTCCTAGAATCGAAAAAGAACTAAAGAAAACCCAATAAACTTTCTTATGTGTGACTTGGCATTACTAAAGGGAGTCATGCCTATTTATTAGGTGTGATTGGCCCCAAAGCTTAGAGGCTCACTTGTCCTTAATCAAGCAATCCACAGTCCTTCAAGCATCAAAGCTAAAAGGCGCAGATGCTTATTCAGTGATACAATCAATTATCGTCATCTTGAAAGACATGGACCCTTGTTCAATTGGACGATCTACAATCGGTTAGTCCATTGTCCCACAAGTGTCAAGCCTAAAAGGCACATACACTTACTCGGTTGGCCGATCTACAATTGATCAATCCAAGAGAGAGAAAAAATGAACACATTGTTTAGTTTGCAAGATGAGAAGAAAGAAAATAAATCAATTTATTATTACATCCTTATAATAAATAAATAAAATCATTAAATTCAAATGTTCAAAATTAAGGATAATTTAATCAGTACTTTTTAAAACCTTTTAAGTATTTTCTCTCCAAATCTTTCCATTATTGGAAGGGAAGTAAAAATGAAAAAGAGAGACTTTGCCCGCCTGCCCTCTTCCTAATATAAGATATATCTCTCCCTTTTCTCTTTTTATTTCTCTCAAACTAAACACTGAGTTATACTAAATAATCATCCAATCATATTAAGGGCTAAGTCCTATATTCTGGAATGACTTAAAAAACGATTATACTATGTATTCAAAACACAAGTTTCTACCGCTTATACAATAGATATTGGTAAGAATATCAGATGAAATGCCAACACGGAAGCAATAAACTGAAAATTAATTCTTGCTCATTGGATGGCAAACACAAGACCTGTCTTCTCGGTATATGAAATTGTCTCTTCAGTATTGCATCTAGATAGTATTATTCTCAACTGGAGCTGAGCACTATATCAACCCTCTAACACAATTCTCCAATCTCCAGCATAATTTCTCTCATATTCCTATATATCATGCATAAGAAGAAACTAGGGAATGGGGTGCCTATATCAGCATGGTTTTTCCAAAATTCCTCTCTTAAGTACTTTTAAGTAAGAAGCTATTTTTTTTTTCAGCTAAATAAATGTTGTGTTGTTGTCCTCAGATCCACATATTGGTCTTTGAAAGTCCAAGACAAATGCTAAATAGGAGTGTGTTTGTGAAGTTTGCTGCAATTTTTTATATCGTCCACTTTCAATCTCTGAAGCTTGGTGGCAAAGTTTCGTCTGTAAAATATTCCTTCCTAACAGTCTCTGCAGAGCAAAATCTCACCTGTAAAATAAAAACGGGGGGCAGAAGAAAGAATTAGCACATGTTTGGGTTAATGTTGGAGCAACTCCAACGTACTTTTCCCAAAGCAACTCCTTTATAACTTCTCCATTTAAATGCATCAGAATTCGTGCTAACAAGCTTTTAACGGTAAAGCAAACATACCCTCAGAAGAAAATGAAGATGGGGCAGCACAAATACTTAATATCTACTGCCAAATAGTGCTGAAATCAATAATTATGGTTTTGTTCAACTTCAAAATATGAGCCAACAATCTTACGTCCAATATCACATAAGCCAAATGTAAAACACTCTGCTAATTGACCTAATCCCAACGTAAAGTCAGTTACGTGCTAGCCATCCCAAAGAAATGAGGGAACTCATGGATGGGACCATTGTCCCTAGCCCCCTGATGATAATGACGTGGAACTACCTGAGCCTAATGGGGAGGCTCTAAGATCCCTCAACCTCAAATTCAGAAGGTGAAAATGCATGGTCAGCTACCACCACTAGGGCTACCCTTCAGCAGGCAATTACCTCCTATTACTGTGATGTGAGACCCAATTACAATGAACAACACTCCTATTTTTACCCTAACTTGGAACCCAATATACCAGTTCATATTCCAAGGAAATACACAAAAATGGGTCAGGTGACCTCCACCACAAACACCTATTGGCCAAGCCCTCCGCTTCCATCACAGACCTCCCCTTTTTTTTCCACTCAAATTTTGAGCTTCAACATATCGGGTCGGGTTATAATTTGGGGTGGCCCATTAACAAAATTCAAGGCATCTCAAGTTCTCAACACTTCATTATAAAGGGAAAAATAACTCTTTTTCTTATATTAATAAATGAACAATCAAAACGAGCAACACTTACCAGAGAAGCATATGATTTTAACAAGGGCTTGACTAGCTGCCAAATTGGCTTAAAAACAAAAGGTGCATCCACAAATAGTACTTGAGCCAATCGCTTGGGATAGTAATAATAGAATACATCAAACTGCCAAAAATAAAGAAACATGTTAGTTTTTGTGATGCTCTCGGTACAATTCTTTCTAGTGAGGCACTATAGTTCACAAACACACATAAGGTGGTGACAATACAGACTTCTTATTAAATGATATTTGGCAGATGGTATAATATTACCAGGAATGTCAAGAATTTAAGATCAGCATTTTCTGTCCTGAAACCTCTGAGATCAACAATCCCAAGTATTTGTTCTTTCCCAGTTGGAAGCTTACTCAATGCCTTCTCAATTAAGAAAACACACAGCCTCTCATCATCTGCAGGGTCCTGTGCCTGTGACATAATTATTTATCCATATTGTCAGAGACAGTTTTCCAAAGGTCATGAGGAGCTGGTTACATGTAAGGTATATCCACAAACTACTAGATGAAAATGCAGTATGTACTATGTACTACAGAAAATGTGGGATAATTGACAAAGATTGACCTCAGTTGTGCCAACTCACATCAAGCTGCACATACTTGCTACCAGAAATTTGCACGCAAGATTAGGCAATCACATTAATTCCCCAAATTTAAGATCTGATACAGAGTAGAAGTGTCAATTGCAAGTGATGAAGGTCTAGAAGAAACAATATACAAGGTAGAACAAAGGAAAAGCAGAAAGAGGGGATGTATGGTAGGTTGTTGAGAGTGTATTTGTTTTACTCATTTCCCACTTTCTAATGCACTTCCAACGTCAATCCTTGTCTCTATGGTTATTGACTTTCTGAACTAAACAGCTATTCAAACACACCCTAACAAATCAGAGTACCAAGGTGAAACTCTGAATTATATAAAATTATCCTCAGAAAATTGAAAAACATGTCCTTTACTGCAAAGCAAATTTTAGCTGCATGCAAGTAACCATAATTATATTTTATCTGATCGATTTTGTTTCACAGAACATAAAGATAACAACAAATATAAAGTAATAAAACACATTAAAATATTAATTACTACAACTTCTACTCTTACTTCTGGAAAATGCTTTGATGCAACCACCACAAGCACGGGTCTGTCATTGACATCAAGAAAGTCGTGTACATATCCTTTTCCAGTTTGAGCAACATCTTTAACGGCTTCTTCAGTCAATTTTGACACCTCAAAATCTTGACGCCATTTCTTATAGAGTAGAAGGAAAAAGTAACAAGTTGAGTAGGTGGAAAATTTTGAATGAAAATTAATCTAAATAACATGAACATGATTGATTATGATCCGTTCGAGATAGACCTAGCTGACATGTCCGAGGTGGACTATTGACTTGGGCTGAACGTTGGCGGGTGTTGGCCGTGGATTCCTTATTGACTTTCTGGCTTAAGTGTTGGAATGTCTTTTGTAGCTGCCCACCCATCTCCATGGTGTCTCAACCTTGCCAGAGCGCCTGCTGAACTTAGAAGACCTTGGACCTTGGTTAGCTTAGAGCACACCACGGTCAACACCCACTAGAGCTCAGCCCAATTCAACCGTCCACCTCGGACACGTCAGCTAGGTCCATTTCATACAGATCAAATTACATGAGCAAGTAGAAAATAAAATTTGTCAAATTCACTTATGTTCCACCTCCTCAAACAAGCAGACTCTAAAGTCTAAACAATGGTTGTGTTGTGAATAAAATTTCATAATGATATAAATATGAGAAGAAGGATACAATGGCTTTAGTCAACTTGGAAACAGCGTCTTCAACAGAAAACTTGCGATCTTTGAGAAACCATAGTATCATATCTTCATCATCCCTTCCATTTCGGCCAACAGGGAGGCTGTGGTGTTCTTTTTCAAGCTTTTCCTTCACCACAAGAACTAACTGCAATTTTTTTTATTTTTAAATTAAGAGAGTAATCAACAAGACGATGATATTAAATTTAACTATGCTAACCAGTAAAATAAAAATAAAGCATTTGAATTCAACCGAGCATTTAACTTTGATTGAGCACTTAAAGGGAAAAGAAGTAAAAAAGTGTGCAATGTGGTGGATGGAAAATAGTGTAAGAAGTTGTTACCTTGCGTGAGTCGAGTTGCGGTTGTTGGTGAAGGTTACAGCATCGAACGACCACGTTGGTCCTAATGGGAAGGTTTGAAAGAGGAAGAGGAAGAGCAATGGTTGGGTACACAGTACGCGCCAGCACCATTCTCTGTTTCTTTCAACTCTATCGTATTCCTTTCTGCTCCCTGGGAAGTTGGGTGGGGTGACTTCACAACGTTAGGGTGCTCCACCGGCTATCGCAGACCCTCCTCTATTTGTGTCCATATGCGATAAAATTACAAGCCAGCCCCGCTTAAAATTTCGTTTTATAAACATAAGTTTAAATTAAAAGTATGTTATAAATTTAAGTTTGATAAAAAATAAGTTTATTATAATATAATTTATGTTTGGATATTTTTTGTTCAAAAATATGTTGATAAAGTGAAATTTGTTTAGATAATATTAATCAAAAGTACTCTTGCACTTGTATATATACTACCAACAAAAAAATAAGTTTTCAAAAACAAACCATATCTTACTTCTATTGCAAACTGAGTTTAGAGTAAAACGTAAGTCAAGAAATTATTTTTGGAGACAACCAAACATAATAACAAACTAAGTTTAGTAGTTCAAAAGTATGTTGGAGGATCCCAAAGGAGAACCCAAACATACCCTTTGTCATGGATTTTCCTTTTTGATGACAGGGTGATAGAGAGCGGGATAATATATTAATTTTAGTATTATGTATAGTTTAATTATAGAATTGAGAAAAATATAAAATTACATATAAAGAATATTTTATATATATTTTAAAACTAATAATATAATAAGATATTATACAAAATATTACTTACTAAATTAATAAGTTTTATTTATTAATATATAATTGTTAGAAAAATATTTTTAAAAAAATATAAGACATTAAACAAGGTTGAGACTTGAGAAAACTTAAAACATAACTCGAATTCATTCTCAAAATGCATTGAGTCTAATTTATAAAACTTAAACCTATCAAAATTAATTTTAAATTACACTAGATTAGTGTAATATGACGAGTCAGGAGCATGTACATTTGATGGGTTGCAAGGAGGAGACAAATATTTGCAAATTTTATATTGAGTGATTTTAATTTTGTGAAATTAATTTTAGTTAAAATTAAGTTTAAAGTTAAATGATTTATATCTAAAAAAGTTTGTCTCAAAAGTAAATTTGTAATAAAATTTGATAAAAAAATTCACTTAAATGTAAAAGTTACATTTTTTTTCCTTTTATCAAACATACATTTAAGGCTATATAACCAGGTCTGGTTAAAATCAACCAAACATAATTTATTTTGACAAATCGTGTTCATCACATGTGCTTGACCATGACAAAAAATAAACGCAGCATATGTTTAAATATTCAACCGTCATTTTCTACCCTATGCCGCAAGTTAAAAGTACATTGAAAACAATTAATGCATTTAAGATAGGGTAACTAATGTTCTTTAACTTGTACTTAAAAGAAAAATTGATACCATTTCAACTTTGCGTCCAAGTGTAACTATTTTTCTATGTATTTGGTTTTGGTGTTGTAGTTTTCTCAATCAATTGAATCCTATATGCTTTGATCATATGTGCCATGAAATGACACAATGAGGATTTCAGAATCCATATTCCCTGCCAAAGCTTGGTGCTTCTGCACTGTTATCTGGGTAATGGAGAATAACGCCCTTTTTTATTTGTCATTTTTGCTACAAATGAGCAGCATTGAGATTAGTGGGTTTGATCACAGTTGACGAAGTTCTGGTGTTTTAAGTATTGAGTGAATATTTTAATTGAAGAAAATAAAAAATAAAAATCATATGAATATATTACCTTAATTCTTCGGAACGTTATGCGTAAGCAATTTTTTTTTTTTTTATAAGGGTGTATCGGTGAAAGATATTCTATCTATCTCCAACTCTAATTTAACACTATTTATTATGAAATCATTTTAGTGTTTGGTTGGTTAAAGTTAAGAATCACTTTTCCATCCATTAAAATGAGTTTGTGCCGCAGTTTGGTTGTTTGGATAGATTTTGTTGTGATAATTAATTATTGGTTGCAAATGGGACAAATGGAGTATAGTTAAGGGCAAACGGGTCTGTACACACTTTTTCAGATAACTGTTTTCAAAGTAAAAAAAAAAACCACAACGACAACAACAACTTCTTCAAACATAATGAAATTTTAAGTAGATGCTACATGGTAGGTAAAATTGATTTTGAAAGAAGGGAAAAATTTTAACCTTTTCCTTAAAAAAAATAATTTTAAATATGGGACTTATAAATTATATTTTATTTATACTTTAAAAACAATTTCACTTTATCAACCAAACAATTATTTGTTTAACACTCTTTTCACTATGATTGCGCATTCTAATGCAATTCTGAGCATAATCTAAAACCTCCATTACCAAGTGAAATTTGAGGTATGACAATGCTAAAAACAACTCATTTTTTAAGTACAAATTATTTTTTAATCCTAATTCTCAAAAAAAAATTTAAATTAATTTTACCAAAATCTAAATCAAATAAACCCATAATTGAAAATAGATAAACTAATTGTAAATATAAAAGTGCCCGTTAATTATTTGCATACATCCTGATATAAGTCCTTTCCACTGCAAATAAGCTCTATCAAAAATTATCAACTCTTGAGAAACGATCGTCGAATGAAAACACCAGCCCATTATCTTATAAACACTTGTGTACATGTACATTGTCCAAAGTATTCCGGATAGTGGTACTCATGGGATTGAGTCAACTCACATTCGATAAACAGTGAATCAAATCAAAGCAAATCAAATTAAATTAATTTGATTTTTTTCCACACAATTAAGTCTAACCTAAATCAAACTGACCAGACTTGATATTTATTAGTTCTATTCTTGGGTTCATACTTTCAAAAACCAAATCAATTAGAACATATATGTATATTCTTTTAAGATTTGAAAAGTTTTCCTTCCCATAACAGATGAATTTTTTTATTATACATTTAAAAAATCAATTAAATTCTATTATAAACGAATTTTTGTTTTAAAATTTGCATTTAAAAACTAGACTTCTAACTACCACGAATAGTCCTAAGATAATTTTTTAATGTGGATTGCAGTAAATCACTTGATAAACTAATCTAATATATGAGTGTTGGTAAACAATCCTTCATCCTATTCTTGTCACCCACATATGTTATCAAATAGGGAGGAGGAGGAAATTTTTAATTTAGTCATTTAAAGTTACATGCGGTACCACATAAATTTTCCAAAAATTTTAGTTACCATATTAGTGCATCAAAGATTAAAATGTTACCCTGTTAATCTTTTAAAGATTGTCATTATTTTAATCTCTCAGATACAATCTTTAGAGAATTAAAGTAGTGTTAAAAAAGAGCCTTTGAAAAACTAAATTGGTAACAAAATTTTTTACAAGACTTGCATGGTGATGCATGTAACTTTAGATAGCTAAATTAAGGGTTTACTTAGAAAAATATAAGTTGAAAGATCAAAAGAAATTTGACAAAAGAAGAGGATGATACCCAGTACCCACTATAAATCTGACAATTTGGCCATGCTCCACATCTAACTTTCACAACCACTTACCTCAATAATCTTTCTCAACATTCAAAACTGAACGCAATCCTCGTTGATGCAAGATCAGGGAAAGATTCAGTAATTATGGGACAATGGATGGAGCAATAATTTTACCGTTGATAACCGATTACCCCGGCTTTGGTTATATATCCCCACTGTTTTCTTATTTTCATATTGCCCACGTTTGAGATTCATTGGGGCAGTCAACTTTTCAGCTGGTGCTGGAAGTACATCAATGGCTAAGGTTCAGCCTTTTCCGGTTTGCCTGAAATGCACAGAGCAGAACCAGTGAGGAGTCAAAGATATACTCTGTCTGTGAGGAATGACACCTTGCTGTTGATCATATTCCAGACATGGTGGCATCTGAGGGGATAAAAAGCTTGTTGTTTTGCTGACAGCTATTCATGCCATTGTAGTTCAACAGACAGAGGAGCATAAACAAAAGAAGTCAGATTTTGCATTTAAAGAGCTTGAGAAGAGGGCAGTTCAGCTTTGATCCTGGAGTGCAAATATAGTCCATACTGCTTGTTAGAATACTCTGGCTACCATGAAAGCCAAGACCCTGTTGCCGAGAAGCATGCTAAGGGGGAAACTTTGAGAGCGAAGGTGCAGGAAGAAAATACCAAACATGAAAAATCAGTCAATGTAGCATGGGCAATGACACTGAATAACCAGCAAATGGGTTGCCAGCATGTTCTTCAAGGGATGGTGGGGTTTTCAAGTGTGTGCATGGTGGTTTTTAAGTCTGTATACAACAAAGCCAAAGTTACTGAACAGGAGCATGATGTTAAGAGAATATTACCTAGGAAAATTGACCTGCCATAGTATAGATGATCACCCTTGCCCATATTTATAAATCGTATTTACACCAGTAATATCATGAGTCATGATAACTGATACTCCTGCATACCACAGTGGAGGCAGAAGCTGCAAACTATGCAAACCCATATGTAACTAATAGTAATTTGAATCTATGTAGGTCAATTGAATATAATCTGCTCAGGTTGTCTTAATCTAATTTAAATAATTAACTCAAACCAATTTTTCTAAAAGATTTTAAACCAACCCAACCAAACCCAAATAAGAATTAGACCATAACTTATGCATAGAATCTTTAGTGTTAAGATATATAAAGTGTAATTAATTTTCAAGTGAAAAACAGAATTGCACCAGTAGGTCAATCAAGTTGAGGTTCAATTTGCAAGGAAATGATATAGTTTTGCAGGTACCCAATCTCAATTATGCTTTGAGAATATGCTACAACAAGAAGATGCTCCAGGAGAGGCAGGATTTCTCCAGGAAGATGCTTTTCTGAATGTTTTAAAAGAGACATCAGAATTTATTTTTCTACAACTTGAACCAGTGCAATTATGTGTCCCTCTTCATGGCCTAGTTTGTGAGAACTTATTCTTAGTTAAATTCTACGTATTTGATAGGATGGGAAGAATCAAATAATAAAAGGTCCAAATTTCAAGTGGCCATGGGCACACTAAACCTCAATGGTATAACATATTACCTCATAAGATCAGGGTTCACGGGTTAGTTCAATTCTCCATGAGGCACCACACTCCTTTCCCCATCTCCCTCCCCTGATTAAAAAAAAAAAAGTGTGGCAAGGGGAACTTCACTAACTGGGAAAATTGAAATCAACTGCAACAGGCAATCAAAGTACTACAAAAATCAAGCAAGCAAGCATTACAATAAAAGAGAAACATTAGTAACATGCTCTTTTCAACACACATTATGTTATTGGATAAGATTCATGTGAGTCCCCCTAACTTGGGACTTGAGAGTGTGACCTACCAAATAAGGTGTGGGACCTACATCCATTAATAACGAGACCCTCGTGAATTTCACTAAATAAAATAAAGCATGTTGAAAAGAGTGTGTCACTAGCATTCTTTTCACAAAAAAAGTCATCCATTTATAGTTATAATTAAATGTCTTCAACTACAATCAACTTATTACAAAGTGTAAGTTTCTTCAGTTTTCTATCTTCCATATAACATTGCTGTAAAGCTAACTCTAACTAGTCTAGAGAGTAAAGGAATCAGCAGCCAGTGAAAGCTATCCTTCACTATCCTAGTCCCTAGATCCACTAGCTGACCCATAAAAATCAAGAAAAAAAACAGAAGAACAATGAGCAAAGGAAATATCAGTTAAAGGAACTGAGAATGTTTATAGCAATTATACTACTATATTGGATCTTCCTTGAAGTCTTTCGAACATGTAAGGCCTTTCTTTCTTATATGTTTGATGTTCAAACAATAATTTATACAAGCAAGGTAAGTCATTAATATCAATGTTAAGATTGTACAAGCACTGAATCATTGACAAATATTCATATTGCAACATATATTTTCAACTTCTCAAGCCATATCCTTAATTTTAGAAACTTCCCAAATATGACTTGGATGACTTTTAGGTACACAAGTACTTTGCTTCAGATTATACCAATTGAAAATGCAACTGCGAATACATGACTATCCCCCCAACTACTTTTCATTTATAATGCGCAATTGACACCAAAACTTTGGGCATAAAAATTAGTTTCCTACCGGTGTGTAAATTTTTGAGTGAGCTAGAATAACTATTGATTTCTAAAACCTTCAATATCATGTCATTCTTCCAGAATGAATTTATGCAAAGGAAAGATACAACAACACTGGAATATTATTAGTTAGATCGACGTCTTACATGAGTATAAGATGGCAAAGATGAGCTAGAAGCAGAAGCCCTCCTGCTTGGCATTGGTAGCTTAATTTGACTACAATAAACAATCAATAAAAGCAATAGAAGTACAGCAAAAAGAAAAGTTGGAGAAGACACGACCTTGACATTTTTTAAAGTTGAAATAATAACGTGGGCTTTGCGGCTTGTACTATTTAACCACAGAAATTTCCCTTCAATCATTGCAGCTCCTAAGGTCCACGAAATGTCACCTGGACCAAATACCATTTCAACGTCACCAAGACACAGACCATATTCAATCAATGATGCCATATAAGCCACCCGGAAACAAAATTGTCCAGCATAATTTGGATCGTCAGAAATACTGCTCAAGCTGAACCATAAATTTGAACATATTTGCTTGCCTGATTCCCAAACCATTGTTAAGTTGGTTCTTGGGCTCAAATTTAGCTTGTTGTAGACAAAAAAGAAGCCAGATAAAGCATGAAACTTGATTGGGTGTGCAACAGCAGATAAATTAAGTATACCAGTGCCTGCAAGGTACATAATGAAACAGAGTAAGTTCCTAGCAGCAAATAATAGAAACAAAACCTATAACAACACCTCCCTCTTCCATGTTCCTTTGGCTATCTGGGAGCTAGGGTTGTGCAAAGTCAGCATGTACCATAAAGAAAAAGTGGACTGTATGCCAATCTTAGTCATCAAAACTAATATAGTTTTACATTATCAACATTTGAAGAGTGAATTTTTTGGTATGATCATAGATGGGATGGGATGAAGTTTCCTTATTGTTTGACCTATTTTTTATTTTGATGATTTTACAAAGAAGAGTTTCAGAGAACAGGCAAGAGGTTGAAAAGATGAAAGTAACTACATTTGACATAAACCAAACTGCATATTTTTTACTTAAGTCAGTGGCAACTTCATCCAACATTTGCATTGCTGAAATTATTATAATGTTCAATTAACATATATATTCTAAATACTTCAAGAAGGCTGAGAGAAAACTTTATTAAAAAAAAAGTAAGGCATGAATAAATAAAATAAAAACATACAATGCAAACAAATGATTATGCCCTTAACAATACCAGAAAATGAGCTAGCATGGCAATTTTTGCTAACTGTCAGATGTGAAACTATGGAATCGCTCAAGTTCATAGCAGCAGCAATAGCTAGTTCTTTGCATTGCTCCCAATCAGGTTGTCCAGTAAGACGTAGAGAATAAAGTTCACTTTCCTGGTGTTGGCTGTGATTTTTCTGATAAATGGAAGCCAATCCAGAGCAAGAATGGCACGTATAGTTTTGTACAAAAGTTGATACCAGACAAGGATGTCTGAGCTCAGAGATACTTGCAGTTCTTTCCTCGCTTTGATTGTTTCTGAGCATAAGAACTGTCCTATCAAATGCTTCATTTAAGCCAAACGCAGGCAATGAGTATGCCATAATCCAATGTTCCACTGAGCTGAGCTTTGATCTCGTCACGTGCACATCATCCCCAGCACCATCTACCTCTACCACAATCTGCAACGACGAGCCACCCAAATCAACAAGTCCCAAAGTGGGAGACCCAGGATAGTTATTATCAAAGGTGCCCATTCTGTAGTTCAAAGCCACCCAACCATAATAAGCTTCCTCCCTCCCACTCAAAACCCTTATCCAGCTCTTGCTAAACATAAGGGAGTGATCCTTCACGACCGCCTCGACGTCTCCCAAGACCCGGTTGGCATCCTCCCCGGGGAGCCTCCTGAGTCCAGCAGTAGCCAAGACAAAAACAGGAGTGTCACCGTGCATTTTGCGCGGCACCAGTCGTTCTGCCCACACAATCAAAGGCTCCAGAGCTTGTCTCACTCCTAAAGAATCATTAACAAAGTTGTGTAAACCGGGTTCGGTTTGCATACAGTGGTATTGGCAAGAACTTTTCCATAGTGAACTACTCCTGGTCGCATTATCAGGATAAGAGTGCAGCAACACTGGCAAGTTCCCTTTGTTTATGCCCCCTACCCCTACCATCCACTCGTACACATTCACCCGTGTCCCAGTGCTTCCACAATCCACAACCACGGTGTAATACGACGACGCGTTGAGTTTGCCGGTATCTGACTCAAGATAAAAACCCAGCAACAATAGCAGCATCACCAAAATGACTAAACCGAATTTTATGAGCCATTTATGTTTGGCGATTCGTTTATATTTCGAAGGAGATTTGGGACTTCCATTAGAAAAATGACGTTATAGTCATAGGAAACCCCTTTTTATCGAATTCCAAAATCGGGGTTGTGGAAAACATGTATTTCACGAACAAGGTTGAAAGGTTCAGATCAGATCTACTTTGCTAGTTGTAGTTACTATAGCGCAGGATAGAAGATGAATTTACCTTAGGCTATGAAGTTGTTGTAGTTTGATCCGTAATTATCTGATGGAAAACTCATGAACTGCTACTCACTGGACTGGGAGTCTGAAGATCGGGGTTGATCAGGAGACTCCGCAAGTTTCAAATATATATATATATATTCCCTTTTTTGGCAGAAATTCACTGTTTCATTTTTTTTTTACCATAAATTGATGTGTTTTTCATGACAAATTTATGAAACTATTATTTTAGGCTATGCATTATAAACGATAAATATTTATTTTTATATAATTAAAATTTTTAATAAATAAATATTTTATAATAAATAAATTATATTATAATTAAAATTTATATTGAATAAATATTTTTAAATATATAAATTATATTTTAGATTTATGGACATATTTTCTTCGTATTTTTTGAATTATGATTTTTAAAGTATATATAAAATTATAGGTTATTAATCTGGTTAGACAAATCAAGCAAATTCAAAGCACTTGAATTAATTGAATTTGATTGATTTGATTTTTTTTTCTTCCAAAATTGAATCCATCTAACTCGTATTATTATTACTCACATACTATTTATCATTCCTAAAATTTTAGTTTGTCTTAAAATATTTATCATTTAAAAGTTTTAAAATATTAATTATTTTGTAGCAATACTTTTATTTATTAATATTTTAATTAAATACTTAATTAATTTATAATTACATTCTAACCATTTTTATAAAAATATTTTAGTTAAAGGAAGTCATGTTAGGAAAGTATGCTAACACAATATGATTAAATATATTTAACGTTAATATTAAATGATAATAGAAACTATTCACAAAAATTTTAAATAAAAATCAAAAGTATAAAAAATTAAAAAACTAAAACTAAGTTTAATCATATTTTAATAAATTAAAAAAATCTATTTAAGCCTAAATGTACACTAGAAACTGACTAAAGTAAATGTTGAAGTACATCAATACACTAAAGAAAAGACTCAAAAGAGGTGCATTAAAATTTTCCCCATAAGTAGTCATTGTATACTCAATTGTTTTATTTTTAAAAAAAAAGTTACAACCCAATCAATGAAAACACAAGCCAAAGTCATTTATATCCTCATGTTCGTCTTTTCATTTTCCTATACCTTCAACCTTTATCTTCAATAATTTATTGCTTTCTTAACATTTTTCATGTACAGTCAGCTTTTTATATTATGTAATTTACAGCTTTCTTCATGCTATTAGTGATTTTGGTTCTTCATCGAATTTAGTTTGTACTCGATTTTCAAACTAGTTACTTTCTTTAGCAGTATAAATAAGGGAACCGGTAATAGGGAGACACAGAGTCACCTTCTTAGCTTATTGCTTGTTTATTGGAAAGTGGAAACCATAGTTGTGAATATGCTAATCGGTTCGGTTCGGTCAATAACGAAAAAAGTCGCAAACAAATATATTCTAATTTGGACAATTGCCAAATGGTGAAAGTATTTATGCACTTGGTTTTGCAAGATGAAGGAAATAAGTAAAGAAAAAAGAATGCATCCACGCACTCAGAGTTTGGATTCGGCAGAGCAATTATGCATTTCCTGTAAACCGGAACAACAGTTGAAATGGTTCCGGAAATTATCATCTGAAAGAAGTCCAGAAATTGTTTTGGAGATGCACTCAAATCTTAATCAGTTTAAGGGCTCAAGTGAAGTCCACATAATAATTTTTTTGCTCTCATTTTGATTAATTGAAATTCAAATTTATGTTGGCAAATAGCACATGTGCATCTTAACATGGGGTTATAGGACTCTAGTTCATAAAGGCTCCAGGAACACACTAGCTTTAGGATACAAGCCAGCCTCTTTGAGAGTCATTCTCATTTGATCAACGCCATAAGCTTTTCTTGGAAAGTTTGATATCAACCTGTAGTTCCCAATCCCTGGCAAACCTAATGAATCTATGTATGAGAAAATGGACTGGATTTTGTCTGTGTAAAGGAAAGTATGCTCTCTTCTTTCCCCGTTTGGAAACCTTATTAGTATCTGCAACAGAAAAATTTGACAAACACAGTTAAGTTCAACACAAGCTAAACTTTGACATGCTTCTAACTTCGTTGTGTAGGAGTAGGACTAAAGTATATGTACCTGTGTGGGCTGAGACTCGCTTCCTTTGCTTGCAACTCCCTTGTCTCGTTTTTCTCTAGTGGATTCATTCACTTTGCTGTGCTGTTGAGTGACATTGATAGAATTGGTCCTCGGTTTCCCATTATTTCTGGTGTTCTGAGTTTCCACTGGCTTCTGAACTCTCTCTCTTGAAGGTAAACTAGTGAGTTTCTCTTTTTCCTATATGTAGCAATGAGTGTTAGTTAACCATTGCTCTTAGGAAAGAAAAAAATAAAAAATAAAAAAGATTATATTTAGATTAAGCTTAAATTTGTAGTTAAAATGTGAAGAGTGGAGAGGTATACACCTTGTCAATTTGCAAAGCTGCAAGATATGCAGCATCTTGTTCTTCTCTAAGCCTACGGTCTGCGCGGATCTTTTCTCCCTGTTTAGCTTTGGCACCTCCAAAAGCCACCCCTTGTTCTTCCAATGTTCTTTGTAGAATCTCCACTAGCTCAGCTGGTGAAAGGGGTCCTTCTAGCTGAAAAGCAAAAGAAAAATGAGTACAGCACAGGCTATGTCAAATATTTTGAGTTTGTGACTAATGATCCACTCATGGATCACCATAATTTCATCACAATCAATACAACAGCATAAGATAGATTCTCGCATCTGACAAGTCATAATTTCAATCTCCTCTTGGGTTGAGGTAAATGTAAATTCTCTCTAAATGCTTTCTGAACCCAGAGATGTTCCTACCTTGGGTTAGGATACCATCTTCTCATCCTAAAATTTTTATTACCAAAAAAAACAACATAAACAATACCTAACTACATCTTGCATAATATTTGATGCACTAAGCATAGTCCATAACAAAAGGCATAAACGTGAGAGAGTTATCAACCCCAAGATTTAACCAACCTGTTGCAGCACTGCTATGCTCTCACCAGGAGCGGGGGCTATGACAGCACAACAGGGAAAGGTAGTAGCGCTTAGTGTTGCAACCATTCGCAGTCCCTCTCCTCTATCTGCAAGTGCACCCCAGCAAACAAAATTCACGTCAAGAAACTGGATCACTGGCTCCGAACACAGGGTTTCCTTGCAGAAAACGTTTGCAAAAGGGTGGTCAGGTGAGTGGAGGTACATGAACAAGAACTTGTGATCTTTTTCTGCTAACTTCATGGCTTCCACGAGACTGCAAGCATAGAAGAAAGGATGTTTGGTGCCATATTGCTGCTCAAAACTCTCTAGAAAACTCCATTCCTCTGGACCTACTACGGGATCATGTGGTTGTGGAACATGGTCTTGAGGCTGCAACGGAAATTTTGCACGCTGATTTCTTCTTCTTCCTATTCCTACTAAGCCCATACCATCCCCCATTGCCCTTGAAATACCCTCCATTATGCTTCGAGGAAGGCTTGCCATCCTCCGAACAATCCCGTGATCCCTCACTGTTGATGGCATTTCTTAATTTCTGTTTCTACTTTCCACAATAGTCTCTCCAAATTATTCTTGCAGCAACTACATGCTTTAATTTCGGGTGTCTAATGTAACATAATGATGTTGAGATATTGTAGCGTCCAAAAGAGATTTGTGATTATCGAAATATTAGAGGGAATCAAGTTTCCCATGCAATGCCTTTCTTTGTTGTCTTCTTCTCTAGAAAAGACACGAGAGGATTGTAGAAGAATGTTTAGATGCCACCCCTATTTTTCTTTCTTAGACAAAGTATAAAGAAGATTCTTTGCTTAAGGCCGAATCCGCCGTTCATTTGATAGTTCTACATCAAATTAGTGCCCTTTTTGTGTAAGGCCGTTAAGGTGTACTCGTATAGATGGGGGACTATGGTGAATATGGTATCAAACTTATTCTTTTCCTACGTTCCTTTTCATTATCGCGAGACCAAAGTAAAGTAGTCGTCAAGCAGTAGAGGAACGTATTTATAATATACCCAACGAAAGTTGAACTTTATTCAGCTAGTGTTGAGTATCCCTTTGGACTGACAAAGCCCAATCTATGACTAGATTTCACATGAGATCTGTAATTCTTGCCTTTGTGTGCATAACAGCTCCAAAGGATAGAAAGAATATTTTACGCATTCATTGCCTGAAAATGTCATAGGGCTAAACTGCTCAAGCATCTTACAAAAATATGTTACTCTTTTAAAAATAACTTGTGTAATTAGTGGCACTGGCAAATCAAATATTCCATATTACATTTTTTTTTTTTAATTTTATTTTTGGGTGCTGTAAGTTAGAATGTCAAAGAAGTGTATATGCTATTTAACTGAGTATGGCAACATTTGATGGCCTCTTTCTTTTGGGCCTTACATTGGGTAAATAGCCCAGATTAGACATCTATACGGCATCAAAGTCATCCTGAAGCAGCCCAGCACAACCATCCGTAGGTCTAACAACAGCGCCAGTAAAATCAAGATCCATGTTATGAGCAAAGCAAGCTAACCAGTCCGCAATTCTCATTATTGTTACCTACATAAAAACGTAGTGTTGCTGAAGCATCTTAAAAAGATTTATGTTGCTCTATTCTATTCCAATTATTTCTGCGATTTAAAAACCAAATATTCAAGACTTATAATGTGGAAATTGAAATGCAATTTTACGTGCTGCTGAAATCACGTGGAACCTGATGGCTTAATTTTGAAAGGCTTATAATACTCCTACAAATTGAAAAGTCACGATTGGGACCGGATAGCTCTGGGTTTCTTTTTCTCTTCTTTTTTTTTTTTTCCTGGTCCATAGGATAGCCGGATAGCTCTGGGTTTAAGACACTCAGAGAGTTTCTCTGTTACCCCATTACAAAGATGATATGCACCGATCACACCTTTTGTAATGGCCCTATAATTTCAATGCTTTTCAAAAGAAAAATAAAAATACTTAAATTAGCAATTAATATATCTAAAAATGTGTCTATGTTTTTTATAATTGGGATAAAAAAAAATAAACCTATTTATTTCTTATAAAAAGAACCAAAGGGAGTATTAGTTAAGTCGGTCGCAATACACATGTTTTTAATTTATATTAAATATTTAAATAGAAATTTTAAGAAATTGGTATAAGTAAAATATTCACGAAAGAATATTTGGAAAAAAATGTGTAGTACAAAAATAAAAGAATTTATATATTTATAACTAGTATTTTAGCTTGTGAGTTGTACAGGACAAGTGTTTATCTTTATATAATTGAAATTCATAATAAAAAATATCTTTGAATATATAAATTATATTTTACATTTACAATGAACAATTTAAATTGTGATATAAAGTTATTTTTAACTATTGATAACTTCTTTAAAAAAATTATTAAAATTTAATTTAGAGATAGAAATAAAAGAAGGTAGATTGAAAGAAATAAGTGATTAAAAAGATTAAGTATATAAATAAGGATAAAAGAGTGATAATTTGATATGATTGATGTTTTTTTTTTTTTTTATATACTTTCAAGAGTACTATGTAAAACACACATCCATATGAGAGAAAAGAAAAACTATTAAAATGTCAATTTGAGAGAATGAGAGTCTCACTTTCCAAGTTGTGTATTATAATCTACTCCAACTTGGAGAGTGAGACTTAGTCTTCTCAATTTTTCAATTAGATATTCTTAATATTATATTAATTTGCAAAAAAATTGAGAAACACAATTGAACTTCTCTTTTTGTATGTGTTTTACAACATAGATACAAGTTTTTATGATAAATTCATGAAGATTCTTGGTGGCAAGTGAAATTGATGATTGACATTTATAATCTTGAATCTTAAAAGAAGAATGTTTAATTTATCTTTTGTGTAAATATATTTTCTATTATTTGTTCTTTTATTACAATAATGCTAAGATATTAGAAAAAAAATATTATTCTTGGCTTGAATATAAAAGGAAATGAGATATACAATTTGCTTATTCTTCTTTAGTCAAAATTATTTTCAACATGAGAAATGCTAACAACATATTCTCTAACACACTCTTTTGAACACAATCTTAATTATTAGCTAAAATTTATTAGAAATTACGAATTTTGGTGGGATTCACTCCTCATTTAATGACTCTTTTTCCTGATTTTATAGTTTTCAATAAATTCTAACCAATAGTAGAGTGTGTGTTAGAAAGAGTGTGTTAGAGAATATGTTATTAGCACTCCTCTTTTCAACATATGAAAATAATGCTTGTTATACATATTTTTGTTTAGAAAAAGTATTTATTTTGAAATGAAAATTGTGGAAAATTTTTGTATATATTCAATTACAAATTAATGAGCTGAAAGTAATTATAAAAGTTGCCTCTCACAATAGGTACTTAGGTGGGTTTAGATTCGGTAAACTAAATTCAAGATGTGGTACATTGAATTAGCTAAAAGTTAATTACAGAAGTTCCCTCTCACAATAGGTAGAAATAAATATTTTTTGAGTAAATTACATTGACATTTTCTAAGATTTTTTGAGATTGCATATAACTTCCTGATTTTTTAACATTTACAACAATCTTCCTTATAGGGGTATAAGGTGTAATGTTTTTAAACAATCAAGGAAGGTTAGTGTAATATATAAGGCGTGTTAATGTAATATTGATCAAATAATTAAGGAAGTTAGTATAAAAGTAAAAAAAAAAAAGTATCAAGCATAATTTAATGAAATTATATGAGTTGTCAGTGTAATTTATTCTATTTCTTTTGGGCATAGAAATGTTATTTGTTATACATAAAATAATACTATGACCAAACAATAGAAATATTTCTTTTGGGTATAGAATTATTTTTTATTATAAATGAATTACTTTTATAATTATTTTATTTATTTTATTATAGAAAATGTATTAATGTTTGAACAAGTTCTGTCATAACATATTTTTCCTTGATGTTGAAGATTGTGAATCTATTATTCTCTTTATATAAATTATAATAACTATTTTAAACGAGAGTATTTTTAGAAACTATTTTTTAACAAGAGCACATTTTTCTTTGATGAGAGTATTTTTGGAGTTTTTTTTCTTAATGTCTTATCTTTTTAAATATATCTTTTTCATCTTAATTTCTAAATTAAATTTTAATATTTTTTAAAAAATTATCAAAGTTAAAAATAATCTTGTGCCACAGTATAAATTGTTTGTCATAAATTTAAAGTATATATATGTTCGAAAATATTTATTTATTAAGAATTTTAATTATAATATAATTTATATATTCAAAAGTATTTATTTATTATAAATTTTAGTTATATAAAATAAATATTTATCTTGTATATTGCACAAAGTAAAATACTATTATTTATATAAAAACGAATGAACATATTATGAAAATTGACATGCTAGCTTTCTTTTGTTGTCTTTCTAACTTCTCTTGTTATGGTTCTCCTTAAAAAAAAAACCCTCTTGTTATGGTTACTTGACACACTTTAAGAATTTCTATAACACTATTAACTAAATAGCTCAATATAGCTTTAACTTATTATATGACACCATTCATTTTTTTTTATAATTACTTTTTTTTATTAGTAATAATATACTATAATGTATGTAAAATTTAATTTTTGTAATTAATTACAGAATTACTAGTAGAAATAATAAATCCATGGAATCAAACAAATCAATTTATAGAAGATTTGCATATTAATTATTGAGCTTAATAATTTAATTATGATAGGCTTATGTTGTTTTCTTAATTTAGTATCAAGGTTGGCTTAATGATATTTGAGGTCTTAAGTAAAATTAAATTAGGGTCTTTTAATAATGTAGAATATATATTTTTCAAAATTTATTTAGAAACCATTTTTTTTTTTTTACTTTTTGTGATGCAAAAGCAATCCAATTTAAAAACTAAGTTTTTTAATGGACAAAATAGATTAATTATTTAATTCTTTTAGACATATTTAAACACAATAAACATTAATTCTAGAAAAATTGTTTCCATTGAAGGTACATAGTCAACAATATTTTATAATCTATCCACATATTTGAAATAAATATTTTTATTAAATTTGATATTTTAAGTGATATTTTAATTTCTACTTTTATATTCTCTTCCAAATGTTTTAATCCTAAAAATCAACTCTAAAATTAATTTTTTTACTTTTCAATTATATATATATATATATATTAATTTTTTTTGCCCAATAAAAGTGGACTTTAGGCATAAGTCTTAATGTATGTTTTTTAACCAATTTGGACATATGTTTCACACTTTCCAATAAATTGAACGTGAATGGAGCTTTTCATTAGATTCACATTAAACACACTTATTTTTACAAACACACCTTTCCTGTCTTAATCACTTACTTGTGTCTTGGGTAGGGGATGAAACTAGGCTAACCTGAACAAGGTTTTTCTTAAATACGCCTGGCCTATTTAAAAATAGGTAGGTTAAATTTAATAAGAGCTGAGTCCAACTTGTTTATATGATATAAACATATTTTTAAGGTCTAATATGGCCTTCATAATAATGTATTTAAAAGTTTATTTTACAACAAGGTCTCTAAATATGACATAGATTTATCTTTCAATAAGATTATAGGTTTGATTCTTTACTAAAGTAAAATGTTTAAGATTTAGAAAGGTAAATAAACATATGACTTAAATACATTATAAAAATTTAATATAATAATAATGCAAACAAAAGATTATTATTTATATTTACTTAAATAGGTCAGCCTATTAGGCCTAAAAGGCTTGTTAAATGACCTAACGTCTGATATTTTTAAACAACTAAGCTTTTGTAAAAGTCTTGGCCTAGTTTTTTTAATAAAAAAGCTTGACCTGACATAACTTGATGTAGGCTAGGCCATAAGCTCCTGTCAAACGGCCTAACCTATTTTCATCTCTAGCCTTGTGCTAGTCTAGTTGGCAAGTTTATAACCATTTGTTATATGTATTTCTATTTATAATATGCTACTTTTGTCTCTTTTTTTCTTTCTAAATTTAACACTTTTAATATAATATTTTTTGTTATGTTTATAATGTCAAATTATACTCAAACATAACAATGGATATTTTAAGAAAAAAAAATCACAAATCTCTTGATCAATTAAAAAATATATTATTTTATGCAAACATGGAATACCACATTAGTAGGGGCAGAGGGGAGGGGTGACTTGGTGGGCCAAGTCACCTAATTATTTTAAGTGTAGTTAAACTATCATAATAAAAATTTTGTGCCCCCCTAAAATATATAAAAAATTGCTTCATCTATTTAATTTATGAGTTTAATTTTTATATACCATCAGTGTCAAGATGTTTGCATTATAAACTAATTAGAAATGATCATAAGTGTTAAAGTAATTATTATAAAAGTCAATAATTTTACTATACATAGTCTATAATTAGATAACAGTGCAAAAATCATTTATATTGTCAACATATTTAAATGAAATCCCTAATCTAACTCTTTTTCTAATATATTATTTTTGTACTTAATACAATTATGTATTTTTTTTATTCATAAAAATATTGGTTTTGTACTCTCTTTTTTTTGCATGTTATATATGTAAAAAAATTTAAATATTTTTACTAAGTCATTTTTTTTTTCTTAGCTCCCCTTAAGCTAAATTTCTGGCCCTGCCCCGCACATTAGTGGCATTGGTTGTGTTTTTTTATATACAACATAGGTCATAGGGCCTATATCTAGCTAGTTATCCATAAATGTTGTGTCTGAATTTCATAATAAGTCGCTTAGTCGGTTAATATGACAAGGATTGAAACTCTACTTCTTGCTTTCATATAATTAATATGAAAGCTATATTTCCTTAGTCCTCATATCTTTTGCATCTTCCCCCAAGGAATCATTACTTGTGGCTCTATAGTTTAATTTGTCAAATGTGTTGACAAAAGGCCCGTCTAGTGCTGTTGGCACTTGAATAGTTTTGACTCGTTTGTGTGAACATATACTAGTTGGGTTGGTGCGTTTCCCCCAGATATTGCCTTTTGTAACTGTTTTCCACAACGCGCTGCACTACAAAGAAAGAATAAATAATCGTAAGGAAATACTATGGTAGCTACCCTTTAACCATTTATTTTTGCATATATGTGTCTCTAGCAATATTGAATAATTCTATTTAGCTTCAAAAGTTCATATTTCTGGTGTCATTTAGAAAAGTTCCTTAAAACTTTCATGTTTTCATTTTGTCTTCACAACGGAAACAGTAAAAGATTATATGCCAAGGCACAACATCACATGGCTTCCACATTGAGACTCAATGACCCATCATCATCTTCAACCCACTATGAGCTTAGTGGCTTATCTGTATATGGATTATCTTATGCAGGCACACTCGCTAGCTTTTAAGAGGCTACACTCATTCCCTTCCTATTACTTTGCCGCATGCTTTGAATATATTTTAGGTAGTCACAAAAAGCATATGTTCGTGTTGCCTATGGCAGCCATGCACCTCCACCTGTCAATCAGGACAAATTCCCCTGATAACTGAAGAATTGAAGATATGGGAATAAAAAAAAACTATTGACCTATTAACTAGTCACATACACATATAGATGATTTATAATAATTTAAAAGTAAAATAATCTTGTGCAATTTAATAAATTCACGTAAATATTTGAGTTTTATCAATCTAATTATTAAATTATAATTATTTATTATTTTAATTTGTGCCAAATGTTATAAAATTAAATTTAAAACAATAAAAATGTTATCAAATGATTAAATTTTTATATATTTCCAAACTACATATCATATTAATTTTAATATATATTAATAAAATATTAAATAATTTAAAATTTATCAATATAATTTATATTATTCAATACTGTAAGAGAAATATTGATATAATCAATCTAGCAACAATTTATTATGTTAGTTCAATAATATTATATATACGTGTATATATATATATATATATATATATAATCTAATTAAAGTCCACTAAAGTTTTTTTATACGATTATTTAATCATAAATTGTCACATAATTAAAAATTGTTGAGTTTTAAAATAATAACTTTAAAAGATATATATAATATGATTTTTAATTGGTTAATAGTGTATAAAATTAAACTTATTTAACATTTCTAAATCAACCTTCAAAACACAATATTCAGAAAAAATTTAATATGTCTAGCAAAATACGAGTAAATTACGTGCTTCTTTGATTGCTTCAATTATTCCTTCGTGAAGATGAAATTCAGTGCTCATAGTCACGAATATCAGCTCCACTACTTCGGATCTCTAATTATATGTCTTTCTTTCTCGTGTATTTTAAATTGCTCAAATCAGATGCTGATTCCTTTTAAAAGCACGCTCAGCCGTGGCAGCCTTTAACAAAATCCAGCGAACCGATTCTATATTGCTTGTGCCATAAAATCACACACTTTTACGATAAGAACTATGAAGTTCTAGGAATGCATATTGAAATTTGTACAGGTCTTGGGGGAATCTGTTTATTGAGACTCACTTTTCGAAAGGGTATGGTTTCACAATTTCACTAAAAAAAAAGAAGAGAAATGTAAACAACACATTTTCTGACACACTCTTTTGAACATACTCTTTTATATTAATTAAAATTTGTTAAAAATCACAAATTTTTATAGATCTCACATTTTATTTAATGATTTTCTCTCTTGCTATTGTGACTTTCAATAAATAAAAGTGTGTGTTCAAAAAGATGTGTTAGAGAGTATGTTGCTAGCACTCTTAAAAAAAATATATTAAATCTCCTTCAATTGTAGGTTTTATACTGCGCGACTCACTGTGGACCAATATTCATGCTGACTAGTGCAGCGCTTCTCGAGTATTAATCTCCACAAGTTTGGTGAGAGAGTGAGTGGGCGTTTGTTAAAAGAAGAGAGAAATAAAGAATAGCAAGAAAAAGGAAAGGAACTGTAAGTGGGAAGCATCACCATTGCACAGTCACAACCCTCAAAAGATTACCAGTGCATGGCCCCATACTTTTGTGCTTCGTAACACAATAACACAAAGTCACAAACTAGCTTAGTGGCCATAACTCACAGCCCAAGAGAATTTTACTAGGTTGCTATGCTAGATAGGAATATCTTTCTAATCCGTTTTCATAATTAATCATGTGCTACATGCATGTATGGTAATTATTTAACTGATGAAAACTTTAACTGGTAGTAACATGCTGCCCTCGTAGGCATGTAAACGATTCTAATTGTCTTTGAACACTTTTGATGGTTATGGTTTTATATAATTATAAAAGTAAAAAAGGAGGAGGGTTTAAATTTAAATGTAACATTGCTATTAAATAGCAAGTGTTCCGTACATTGTGAGTATTTTTAAATTTATGTAAAATATGAATAAATATAAATTTTAAAAATATCAAATAAAATATTATTTTACTTTAATAAAAATTATTTTAATGATAATTTCAAATATTCTATTATACATAATGTTAATTGAAGAAACTTAAGTGATTAAAATAATTAAAAAATAACAATACCCTTTTAATGAGATAATTAACAAAATATTAATTTGATCTGATTCAGAGTATGTTTAACAATTATTTCAACTACCTTATAATTTATTTGACAAACTTATAAGCTTTTTTGACCAAAATAGAGGTGTTTGGATAAGGGAACTTATATCACTAGCATATGGCTATATTTGGTAAAAAAAATAATTGAAAAACTAACTAAAAGCTGAAAAATTAATTTTTAGTTGAAAGATGTTAATCTATTTTGTTGTAGAAATGTTTGGTAAAATTAACTATTGAATTAACTAATAGGTATAAAATAACATAAAAGAACTTGTTTATACATTTTTTTATATATAATGTTTCATTTTACAGACAAAAATATTTTTTAAGTAATTATAGTTTTAAGTCCTTTAGTTAATTTTGAACTCTTAGCATTTTTTCTTACAATATAATTTTTGTTTATAAAGATCAAGTATTTTATTAAAAATTAAAATAAATAGTGCCAATAGTATAATAATTAAAATAAGAGAAGTGCTAGCAATACACAATTTAACACACTTTTTCTAACACATTCTGTTTTATTAACTAAAATTTTTTGAAAATCATAAAATTATGAGTGATCATTAAATAAGAGTTAGACATACATAATTTTGTGATTTTCAATAAATTTCAACCAATAGTAGAGTGTGTGTTATAAAAAGTGTGTTAGAGAGTGTGGTGCTATAGTATTTCTCTTAAAATAAATAATATAAATATTAAAGGAAACAATTATTAAAAAAAGTAGTGTAATATTAAACGAGGTGACAAATAATGAATTCTATTAAAACTATTAAGGGTAAAATAGACAAAATTATAGCTTAACCCTATTTCAAATAACATATAAAAAATTATAAATTAGTAAGATAAACTCATCTATCAAATATATTTCTATTTTGATCAACTAGTTTATAAGTTAGTCAAATAAGTATAAACTACATGAAATAGTTTGTCAAACACACTGTTTAGCATTTTTTTAGACGTTACCTAGGCTATGTTTAGCAAAACCAACTCATAAGTTACCATCTTTCTATTAATTTGGTTCTCACACTCAATTATTTATGGGAAATTTGCTAAATTATTTATGTGATGAGTCTATCATCTCTTATTTGTTTATATTTTTAAAATATTAAAAACAATTACTAATATAAGACCAAAATATTCAAAAGACTTTTCTGATCAGACAAATATTTGTCAATAAATTTGTTCTCTTTTCCTTCAAATTCAAAGAGCTCTTATTAATTTATACATAAATTATTAATTATGCATTGTATAAAAAGGAGGGTTAAATTCATTGTTTTTACTATTTTTCACTGAAAAAGAGGATTCAAGCCATTTTATTGACATGATTATTCTATATCGAAAAAAACTAACAATTTTATTGAACTCATTTCATTTCTATATTAACACAATAGAAAGATTAAAAGGGATTTTTAGCTTAAATTGTTAGCTAAATTTATTAAGCTAACATACTATATTAAAGGTACTTGATAAGATTAGTTGTTGAATAAATTGGTAATGTAAAATAATATAAAAGGATATATTTATATGATTTTTATATAAATTTGTATTTTATAAATCAAAATATAATTTTAAGTAATTATAGTTAATTAATTTTTAATTCTTATATTTTTTGTTACAAAATTCTTATAACACTTGTACAAAAAAGTTTTAAGATCGATTGTTTTCGACATTCTATATCAGTTTCATGAATGGAATTAGAATTAGCCGATATAAAAAGTCAGTACTTTTAAATCAATTGAGACCACAACCGATGTAGAAAAGAAACTTTTTAAATCGATTATATTCCACTCTCTAGATCAATTGTGGTCGCAATCGATATAAAAAGTTTTTTTTAAAATAAAAACAACAATACAACTACATTTTCTCCCTAGTATACAATATTCCAACATGAAAACTATAGATACAAAACTAACAACAGATACAAAAGTAATACAAGACAACTTCATTCCATATACACACACACACACACACACACACATATGACTTTCTACGTCAGTTGTACTCTAGATCAATTTTTAGTACAAATGATCTAGAAAAGTCTTGCAAGAAATTTTAAAAGTCATAAAGGACGTCAACATTCTAAGTTGGTTATACAAAATATCAATGTAAAAACATTTTCTAGATCAATTAGTAGTATAATTGATCTAGAAGTCTTGTCCAGAATTTTAAAAGTTGCAAAAGATGCCTATCTTCTAGATCAGTTGCTAAAGAAATGATTTAAAAAGTACTTTCTAAATATATTCTTAGAACAACCAATCTAGAATGTTCATCCCAATGTTAAAAAAATGTCATCACCTCATATTACATCAGTTTTGCAAGATTGATGTAAAAACTATTTGTTGTAGTAGTGTAATTTTTGTTGAAAGATCAAATATTTTGTTAGAAAAATAAAATAAATAGTGTAATAATTAAAATAAATAATGTTCTATTAAACGAGAAAATTTATTAAAATAAATGGTGCAACATTAAATGAGGAAATAAATACGGAATTTTATTAAATTATTAAGAGTAAAGATGAAAAAAAATAATAAACTGTAAGTTACAAATTCAAACGTTACTTTGAGTAGAATTAAAAAAAAAAAAAACTATAAGTTAGCAAGATAAATTCATTTACCAAAAACACTTTTATTTTAATCAAACAAAATAAATTATAAGCTAACTAAAATAACTTGTGAGACACACTATTAAAGTAGCATTTGAATTATTATTATTGTTGTTGTTGTTGTTATTATTCATCCTCAACACTTTGAAAAGATTTCTCATTTACCATCTTCTTTAAAATTATACAATTTGTTTTAATAAATTTCTTCCTTTGATACTATATTATTTATTTTTATTGTTACATTATTTATAATATATGTTTATTTTTTAATAAACTATTTGATATTTAAAATATGATAAAATTTCAAAATTAAGTGGAAAAACTTAAAACTATAATTACCTAAAAATATTTTTTTACAAAATAAAAAATATATGCTAAAAAATTATATAAACGTATATTTTTAAGTCATTTTACTCATATTAACCAATTTAACGACTAATTCTATTAAATATTTTTAATTTAATAAGTTATTGTAAGAAAAATTGAGTTAAAGATTAATCTTTTTAACTTTCAAGTAACTTATCATCTATTTTTGTGAAACATAACCTTAAAAGATCATAAGACAAATGTTTATAGTTATATATTTACTTACACGAGAAATATATATATATATATATATATATATATATATATATATATATATATATATATATATATATATATATATAACGTATACTATGAGAATGACTTTTTTATGTGAAAATGAGAATGATCAACTTCAACCATTAGATTAAAAGACTCACTTAAAATCCTAAACTCATTTAAAACCACAACAACCATTGTTTGTTCACCACCACCACCACTGTCGTTACCACCCCGACCAGCATGCTGGTGGCGATGAGGGTAGCGGCAACAACAGTAGTGGTAGGAACGGTGGTGGCGATGGGGATAATTGTGATTTTGAATGGGACCACTATTATCGTTGTTGTTGCTACCACTGTTGTCCCCCCTTGCTGTCAACAGAGGTGGTGGGGGCGGTGGCAACAATGACAATAATGGTGGTTTCACTTAAACCACAATTGCTGATGCCGTTGTCATCCCACCACTGTCGCAATTGGAGCGGGTAGCAATGGTAGGCCGCGGTGGTGGCAGTAGAGGTAGTGATGATAATGATAGTGTTGACAACGGCGGTGGTGGTTGTGATTTTAAATGAGTTTAGGGTTTAGGATTTTAAGTGAATCTTTTAATCTAACGGTTGAAATTGATCATTTTCATTTTCACACAAGAAGGTTATTCCATAATGTACATTCCCCATATATATATATATATATATATATATATATATAACATATCTAGTGAGAAGGTCTTTTTTATGTGAGAGTGGGAGACATAAAGCTGGACTATTAGATCTTACCATGAATGGTCAAGATTAAAACACACAATGAAAGAGCAAGAAACACATAAGAAGGGGGGTTGAATTGTGCAATTAAATAAAACATTTTGCAATTTAAAACCAAGTTCGTAAGTGTTTAACCAAAAGATAGGGAAGAACAAGAACACAAGGAATTTATACTGGTTCACTCAACCTTAAGCTACATCCAGTTCCTTCACCCATAAGGTATATACTAACCAACCTTAGGTTACAAGTATTTTTCACAGCCTCTTCAGGCTTTACAATGCAATCACCCTAGATTGCTTTAACAACCCAAGTATTCTTTTTCACTAAATCTCTCCAGGCTTTCACAACAAATACAGTTAAATACAGAGAAGGACGACTCACAAAGTGAGGATGTAAAAGATTAAGCTCACTACAGAATTGTTTCTGACAGTTTTCACTATCGTCTAGCGAACACAAGGAAACAATGTGCTCTTTACAAAAGAATTTCAAATATTGTCTATTCTTTTGACTTTATTTGTTCTCGTTGTTCTCTACATTTCGCTCTTCTTTCTTGGTAAATATATAGTCTTCAGCGAAAAAGAGCCGTTGAAGATGACTTAACTTCAATCTTTACGAGAAGGGCACACAAAACAAGCTTTCAAACAAGTCAGAAAAGGCAACTTCTGAACTTGCACCAAAAAGAAAGGTGTAGGATTGTGTTGACAGTCTACTTTTCTGAACAATCTTCATTTGGTTTGGCAGCTTGAAAAGTTGACTTCCTTTTCTAAATAATTGCGTTTTTGCACTAGAAAGTTTTTGTCTACCATTTAATGTTTGAAATATTTTGAACGTTAGATCTTAAAATGATAAGGCATTAATCTCGAAAATAATATATATAAAACATATAGATTGGACAAATATTTAAAAAAACTTAACCATTTAAGAGCTTTCGTTTGGACGCGTCTAGTATGGGTGTTTAATGCTTAAGACACATAGTCCACGAATGAGACTTTACTCTTGGACAGTCATCATGTATAAGCTTTGGACGCTCGATGAGATTGGCGTGTTGGACGCCATGAGTTTAGACCCTGTAAAACTTGCTAATTCACACAAAGATGTAAACTTTAATAAGTTTGTTATCTTCAAAACTTTGAGGGATTGGACGCTTCAACGTCTTTGGTTCCAACACACAAGTCATGTGAGGTTTTTAAAAAGTCACATGACTTTTTTAAGTGGTCACATGACATTAAATCATAACTATCCATGTATGGTTATATGGCTCAAATTTACTCTTCTTACTCTCATATAAAAATGACTCTCTCACTAAATATGCCCCATATATATATATATACATATATATATATATATACATATAACTCTAATTATCAATGACTTAAAATGAATACCTTACTTATCATGATAAAAGAATGAACATAGTAATTTAGTAAATAGTTTTCTCAGTATTTATTTTATTTAATCAAATAATTTAATTAAATTGTTAATGTAAAACGTTTTATGATATTCGTGAAATAAATTTTTGTTTTGCATTTTTGATTATCCCCTTTTTCTAAAATTACTTTGACATCTTCTAATTTATATAACTGAATAAAAAATCAGAAGACATATGTGTTAATGGAAAGAAAATATGACATTATATTATTATATAAATTAGAAAAGATTTTTATTAGAATTAAAAAAGAAAGAGATATCAGGTTATTGACAAGAATAATTTGTGAGAATAATTTGTTCTATCAAAAAAGGAAAAAAAAAAATCCTTATTGTCAAGTTATTGACATATTTTCTTTACTTCTTTTGCTCCTTACGATTTACAGAAGTTACGACTACAGCAGTTTGGTACAGAAGTTTAAATTTCAAGGGACAACCTAACAACACAACAGATACTCCCATCACTCCGATGAATTGTCATTTGTCGGCACACAGAGGTCAATGACTCCTTTGACCATCAATTGACATCAGTTAACGATGTTCCTTACGTCAAAAAACTTGTTCGAAAGTGAAAGAAGGTAACGTTATTTTCACTAAAAAAATTTACATATTTTTTATAAATTGTTTTTTCACATTGTGTATTTTATATTATATTATTCTCTTCTTTTTTTATCTCTTTATCTTAAAAAAGTTTTATAAGAATTTTTAGGGAAAATAATAACATTACGCTAAAATGGATAAAAGAGTTTGAAACTAAAAAGTTCGTTTTGGTTTTAGTTTTTACTGTGCTGTGATAATAATGTTAAAGGTTTGATTATTTATTAGCTCATTCGTCTTACTCTAAGTACATAAATCTCCGATATATATTTTAAGAAGTGAATAATACATTTTTAAGATTTTAACTATAAATGTGCATCAGACAGGGTATTAGATGTCGTAAATGGGGATTAGCCTAAACATGCGCCCTTTGGTGTGTTAGAGCAAAAAGAGTAATAGGATAATTGTAGTAACATTTTCATAATCAACCTGATTATCCACATACATACAGTCAAAAAGGAGTTAAGACTAATAATAAGTTGTGATTGTTGTTTCCTTGCTCTTTCATCATTCATGATAGCCTGTTGCCAATGGATATAAATATAATTATTAGGCATGGCCCATTAAAGTTGCTTTGGTGTCCGGTGCATCTTACACTGGGGGTAGCTCCATGATCTAAAAGTCAATTTCTCTTGGGCCGTATCAATTGCAATTAATAATATGAGCAGAGGAAAGTAAAAGCAGATATCCCCAGGGGAGAACGAAATAATATGCCGTGAGGTTGGAACAGAAATAGGATGGCAGCACAAAAATTAAAACGCGTACAACCATGGCAAGAGAAACCAGGATGAAAGTTGAATTGAAGTATACGCAAGACATGGGAAAGGTGAACTGGTTTAATACTAGCTAAACAACTTTTACTGGCTTAACATCAACACTCAAACATTTATAAATTGTGGAAAAAGATAATTGATGGGACTCTTATTTTTAGACTTTTCACAGATCTTCTTAAGGTGTTCTCCTTTTAATTATTAAAAAGTTAAAAATAGTCTTTACTAAGAAGGATCTTATGCATATTGGCTAAAAAATAAATAAATAATTTATTTTAATTAAAGATTACGTTAAAATATATTAAAATCATAATAGAGTACATTAGTAATGTTGTTTAATAAAAAATATTATTTTTAATTTTTTAACTAATATCCTAAAAACGTTTTTTCAAAGTTAATTTGATACCAGTGTTACTTAATTCTTAAATAGGAGAATTTATTAAGTATTATTACTCTAAAGTTGTTTATTTATTAAAATTAAGAAATTGTCAGTTTATTTTCAGTTTTAGTAATTCTGTTTTTTGCCTTTATGTAGTTAAGCGGAAGAATTTTCAGTTTAATGAGAAAAAAACGCTAAACAACAACTTCAATTTTGATTATATACAACAAAAGATAGTAGAAATTCCAATGGAATTGCTTTGGTTTATATTCCTATTCTGATTAATTGTATGCCTAAAATGCTATAGTATTTAGTACAAACCGGAGACAGAAGAATAAAGGCAAGAAGAGTCCATCATGCATCACGTAATTCTTGGTTTTTTTTTTTTTCCCTGTTCAATTATTTCACTGTCTACACGGTCCTTTGAGAGGTAAAAAAGTAAACTTGGAAAATGCAACCCCACCTATCCGGGGCCTGGGTCTATTTTGTGTGCTGGTGCTAGTTTTGATGGTGTGGTGTGGAGGCATAAAATTAAAATCACTATATTCTTTCTCTCTCTCTTTCCGGTTAGGACCAGTAGGAGTTGTTTATAATTTGAAAACGTGAAGGGCAGCCAACAAACTAGGGGGTTCTTCTTGGTAGTTCTTCTGTTTTGTATGGACATGAAGGGATATTCAGTTTCCTGGACAAAACATAAGAAAGAGCCATTTTTTGCAGCTCATCACACAAGAAGACAACACCAATGCATACAAGCAAATCATGATGCCCCAGAAGAAACAAGTTCACAAAATCATTCCCTGAAATTGGCTGTTTCTACTTCCCAAAATACTCTACTACCTATGCTACCTGCCTTTGTTGTTGCCTTGCTGCTACTTGTTACTTCAATTGGCACAGCATTTTCACACCCCATTGCCTCCAATTCACCTTTGCCAGTCCCCAGTGCTAACCACACTTTGAGACCAGCTGCAGTGTTGCAAAAGTTGAGGAGAATCAGAGCTCACCTGAAGAAGATCAAGAAGCCTGCTGTTAAAACAATTAAGGCATTTTCCTTTGCTTTTAGAACCTGTGACAATGACACTACTGCATTTTCCTTCTCCGGATTCAATGATCTATGTTTTTGTTCCTTTCTTGCAGAGTCCAGATGGGGATTTGATAGATTGTGTTTTATCTCATCAGCAACCTGCTTTTGACCATCCTCAGCTCAAAGGGCAAAGACCATTGGTAATTTCATCCAACTCATATGTCAAGGAAAATGATTTTGCTTTGAATTTCAGATATATCCACATTCCTCAGAATTGTTGAGCCATTCTGGGGATTGTGGTATTCCAATGTAGCTGCTAGCCATCTTTTAGTCTGAACAAAGGACTAAAGGTTTTATTTTAGGAATTGAATTTTATTTGAGAGACTGAGAAAGTAAGAGGCTTAAGGTTTACAGGATCCACCAGAAAGGCCAAAGGGTCACACCAATGGAGAAACAGTAATAGAGAGCTTTCAGCTTTGGACTGATTCTGGTGAAGCATGCCCTGAAGGAACTGTTCCAATCAGAAGAACAACTGAACAAGATTTTCTACGAGCAAGCTCTATCAGAAGATATGGAAGAAAACCAAGAGGTGTACGGAGGGACTCAACAGGAACTGGTCATGAGGTTAGTGCTTACATATGTAATTTGCTTATTGAACTTTCATTTCCAATTCAATTTTTCCCTGCTATTGTTTCCATTTCTCACAATGCATTCATTTGAAAGGAAAATCTCTGCTCTTATTTTTTCAACATTCTCTAGTCATTCCCATCCTTTTCCTTGTCAGAAAGAAAAGCACAACCCTGCTTTTCCTTATCCATCAAAATTCAACATGAATTGCAAAAACATAAGACATTGAAGGGACACCACTTAGAAAAGTTTGCCTCCTATGTGCACCAAAAAGTAACATCGAAATTATTATTCGCAAGAGGAGGTTCTTCACATGCAAAAAATTTTCCACCAGGAGCTAAAAAAATGAAATAAATATATAAATAAATAAAAGGCCGAAGTTACACCATAGGAAAAATCATTCTTATGCATGCATTATGTGTATGTTTACTGATAATTTTGACACACATCCTGCTGCAGCATGCAGTTGTTTTTGTAAATGGAGATCAATACTATGGAGCAAAAGCAAGCATAAACGTGTGGACACCTAGCGTAACAGATCCATACGAATTCAGTTTGTCACAGATATGGGTTATTGCTGGATCGTTTGGTAATGATCTGAACACCATAGAAGCTGGATGGCAGGCATGTCCATATATACTTGTCCAAAAATTCACAGTCATCCAATTTTTTTTAGTGAATACAGTAAAGTTGTTGAAGAATGTACTAGGATTATACATTTCTCTTTATCATCTGCTTTAGTTTTTAGTCCGTCGATTTCTAGCTAAATAACAAGCATCCTTTCCTTCAGGTAAGCCCTGAGCTATATGGAGACAACTATCCTAGGTTCTTCACTTATTGGACTGTAAGTAATACATGTCTCTTTTTTCTTCTATTGTTTCCTTTTACCCTCGTTTCTTTCACATCTTACAATATGTGCTATTTGATAGACGGACGCATATCAAGCAACTGGATGCTACAACTTACTATGTTCAGGATTTGTCCAAACTAACAACAGGATAGCAATAGGGGCTGCAATCTCCCCAAGATCCATCTATAATGGCAGACAATTTGATATTGGCCTAATGGTTTGGAAGGTGAATCTTTTTTTCCCCAATTAATGCAATTCAACACCTAAAGTCAAGCAAAAGGAAAACACTAATTAAGGAGAAAATAGGGTCCTTTAACACAAAAGGCTCAATGGTTTGGATTTGGAAGGTGGTTTGTTGTTAATTTGAGCTTTTTTGCTTTTCAAACCGTTATTTGCTACATTTCACAACCTGTTTACATTGATAAAAAAAGGTTAAACATGCACAATCCAATTAAGAATCAAGAAAAATCGTATCCAAGTGAAGTAATAATTCGTTTACTTTTTTTTGGCCCTTTTTCTTTTGAATTTTTCTGCATGTTATTGTTATTCAAATGGAAGATTCCCTTGCTTTCCTTGTACGAGTGTCCTTCATGGGGTCGACTCTAGCTGAGCCTTTTCCTTTCCTTCCTTTATTAAAGCAATATTTCGCGGCTCACGCTTTTCTTTTTTATTTTGGTTTTGCTCTAACTTGCATCTCTAGCCTAGATAAGAGGAAAATTTGTCTTGCAGCTTCTTTTTCTCAGTTTTATTCTCCTCCAATAATGTCATTAATAATGGTAAACAACCACTTTATAATACTAAGTCATGCATTAATTAATTAACCCAGAAGGGAAAATTTTTCGTGTTTGCATTTATACCAACACATTAATGTAGGTTAGACAGTTGGACTCAAGCTGTAACATACTAACTTGCATTTCGTTTTGCTTCCAATAATTCTTAGATACCATAATGAAATTCTATCTGTATAGGACCCAAAGCATGGACATTGGTGGCTGGAGTTTGGGTCGGGGCTACTAGTTGGGTACTGGCCAGCATACTTGTTTAGTCACTTGAGAAACCATGCTAGCATGGTACAATTTGGAGGGGAAATTGTGAATTCTCGTTCAAGGGGCTACCACACTGGCACCGAAATGGGTAGTGGCCATTTTGCAGAAGAAGGGTTTAGAAAAGCAGCCTATTTTAGAAACTTACAAGTTGTTGATTGGGACAATAACTTGCTTCCTCTATCAAATATTCACCAGTTGGCTGACCATTCCAATTGCTATGACATAAGGGTGGGATCAAACAATGTTTGGGGAACTTACTTTTACTATGGAGGTCCTGGAAGGAATGTGAGATGTCCATGAAGATATATATTGGCTCCTATTATACAGGCTTCTCTGTTATAAATATATATATTCTTTTTTCTCCCATTTATTTTTTTAATTTTCTTTTGGGGATTTTGCTTTCGTTATAAGCTTCACATCGTTTGGCTATATTTGTTAATTTTGGCATACTTTTGGTTTTGGCTAACAGGATAGAGACAGTTTGTTCTGTTATTAGAGATGATGTAAATTTACGAAAAATATGTTGTCAATTTATAACATTAAATCGAGGGGTTTTGTGTTTCTTCCTATTTCTTTCCCCATTGCAATTAAAAGAAACTTAGAATGAAATTCTTAACCTAACTCTTAGAAAATTAAAATTCCAAACTTAGAATAAATTCATTTTTTCCAAATTTCTTTCCTCGTTGTTAGAGACACGGCAAGTATACTAGCCATACAAATAATAAAGTGGTAAATTATCGTTCTTACGATAATTATAATTTAACAACTATGCAATCAATCATTTACCCCTTAATTTGAAGGAGCAAACAAAAGATGAATGATTAATTTTTTGGTAGGTATTATCATAAAATAGGCAAAAACTAGTAGGTATTAAAATATTTTTAAGTATCTCCTAATGTAATTTTATTCAATCTTAAATTTCTTCTAACGATGACATTAACACTCAATTTCACTAAATTAGTTTACTCCCAATTCCTTGGTAAGTAACCCTTTATTATCATTTATGAACCCTAATTTTTTAAGCGAGTGTAATTATAAGATTCAAGAAATCACAATGGATGCATACATTCAAACCCTATTCCTAGGCGTGCGAGATAGATGGCCAATTAGATCAAAATGATTCAAGTTCCAATTTTCCATTTACAAATTCAAATTACAAAACAATCCTAAGGTGATCAATCAAAGGAATGCTTTAAGCATAGATCTAAAGACTCAAATTGTGTGAAAAGATATGAAATTTAGAAAAGGAATTCACTTACATAAGGTTCAAAATAAAATTCATCCTAACCTAACCCTAAGAAAATTAATAACTTTTAGAAAGGAAAATTGCTTTGACACCTATGTCAAGTTGTTTGCACAAAATACTAACTTCAGCTTCAAGACCAATTTCTTCTATGATTCACACTAAATCTAATTAGAATCTTTCCATGAAAAGTGTAAATCTATGTTTAAGCTTTTAATAGATACCAAGATCACCTCAATCAAATTACTGCAATCCAAGTTATAACTTGATCTTCTATGTGAGTCTATCTTGCTCTTCTTTCTAAGTCTAGGTCCTCTTCCTTTTCCTTGCTCATTTTTTCTACATTGAAAAACTCAAATAAATAAGTGCAATCATACTATTTTTTAATAAAAAAAATTCAAAACATGAATCACATGAAAGTGTATATAGTTGAGTTATATATTTTCACAATAATCCATCAAGTTAATCGCATGTAACAAGGCTCTATAAATCTATGTATACTCTAGACTTATTAGCTATATTTGTTAATTTGGCATAATTTTATTTTCGGATAACAGGTTAGAGACATTTTGTTCTGTTATTAGAGATGATGTAAATCTACGAACAAAATATTGTCAAATTATAACATTAAATCGAGGGATTTTGTGTTTCTTCCAATTTCTTTCCCCATTGCAATTCAAAGAAATTTGAACCTTGCGGATGGTGTAGTTGATTTTAATTGGTCAATAAATCTGTAATGCATCTTGTCTTGACTAGATGGGACCATAATTTTCCATGTTTCCTACATAAAATCCAGTGTAAATTATATATTTTACTGCTAATGCATCCGTTATATACGTGGTTTTGCATGTGGGGAGTACTACAAAGAAGCAAGCTACAAACAGATCTCGAAGACTGAATGCGTTGAACTTTCCATTTCTTCTCTGCTACAGTATTTTAACCAAATTATGACCTGTCAATGAAAAAAGAAGAGAATACTTTTCTTGGTAAATAAAAAGAGAATATTTTAATGTGTGTATGCACTGGCCGCAAATAATTTTGCACTGTAAATAAATAAATAAAATGATGAATGATTTGAATACAGTGAAATCAAGACCAATTAACGGTGAGCAATCGTTTTCCCCACCATAATTAAACTTGAAGAAAACATGCTTACATATTACATATTAGAAAATAAATAAACATTTTTTTCGTTTGAATTTTTGCTCGGCGATAATCTATGTAACAATATCCAGTTTCTTATAGAAACACACAAAATAAATAAATAAACAACACCTTTTTCAAGCCAAAATTCCTTGAAAGCCAACAGTCAGCGTCATAACTGCATCAATTTATTAATCTTAGACCATCCGAAACTAGACAAGAAAAAAAAAAAAAAAAAAGGGAGCACATGGGTCTGGAGAAAATAAGTTGCTGGTGTTACTAGCATAGAATAGCAGTAGCATCCTAGTGTCCTAATGGATGTTGGTAGTATTGTGAAGTGACGCAAGATATGGATCTTTTCAAGAGAATAATATTTAGAAGGGTAGAATTGTAACCCAATAACTGACGCTTCCTTGCGTGACAACAAAGCGATCCCCACCACTTTCGATTAAAGAATAAAGGACAGTGATGGTCTACACAGGAGTCCAGAAGAAGCGTATAATAGAAGAGTATACAAGGAGTTTGGGATTATGCTGGCTCAAACTGGAAAGGCTTATGAAAAGATGATTCGCATATGAAGCAAGAGAAGAGCACTTTCTTGTAGGATGCAATGTGAACAGACTCAACAGTAGCAAGCAAGAGCTACTTTTTTTTTTTTCTTAGAGGGCAAGTATGTATATTACAACAAAAACTAACTAGTAGTAGTACATACTATATTCAAAATTCTGGGTGGCAGCAGTAGCAGTGGCATTGTCCCTTTCCGTACAGTATTATAAAACAACACTCAAAACATACTGCTTTACGATAACTACGAGAGTAAACATGGACATTTTATTGCCTTGGTCGTCATTTCCATTCTTTTTGTTTCCCATTGGCATTTATACAGAGATAGTGGATGGTTGATAAGATAAGAAGTGTGTAATCACTAACTAATCAGCGTATCCTTTTTAATAAATAATAAATAATAGAGAAAAAAAGTCATGCATAACACTGTCATTCAATCATAAACCACAATTTATTATAAGTTTGTTAACTTTTGTAATAAATATTTTAAAAGTCATACCAACGGTAAATTTTAATTAATTGACAGTATAAAACTTTTTACACTAACAGTGCATAACCATTAAATTCTAAATAATAATACACATGCTTCGGTTGTCTAAAGCAATAATGGTATTTACGCTATATATACTTTAGGCACAGCTTCATTAGCATAGATAACATCATAATTAAGTCATAACAATACAATCTAAAACAAACAAAACACACAAGGTGGACCCCAACTCCCACAGTCCCTAGAGAAAAGTAAACGTCAAAGAGGCTCCAGCTACGATGAGGGAGACACGGCTGCAAAAACATGTCCGGAGCAGAGCTAACCGAGACAGTCAGTAAATGCATTAGCCGCTATGATTACTTATGATTGTTAACATAAAAGCAAAAATCTATAATTAAAAGAAACAATTTGTGTTTTAGAAACTAATAGTTATGGAATACTATCATTTATTTAATTATTGTAGTATTTTTATTTATATTTTTTGTAAATTAAAAAAAAAGTAAAAATATAACAAAGATTTGAAGTGACTTGGAAATGCCTTACTGAGACAGCTGCATGTTTGATATAGATATGGCGCGATTATTTTAAAGTGGTCCTTACTTCTTAACTTTGGACACTCGTTAGTCTTAAGATTATGTGTTATCACAACCAAATCCCTCTCACTTCTGTACTTATTTAGCAATTAACAATGCGGTAATCACTAATCAGCTACTGTTAATAAATTTAACAATTAACAATGTGGTAATCACTAATCAGCTACTGCTAATAAATTTTTGTCTGACAGAAGCCAATATTTTTGTATGTTAAGCATGAAGAAAATGAAGGACACCCATAAGATATATAAAATTGAAATCTTGTTACCATCGAGGGTATAAACTTCTAAAGAGCAAGATGGATAAGGAAAAGCAAGAAATTTCATGAAAACAAACTAAAAATTATAAAAACATAGGGATAATAAAAGTTAATATTGAAAAACAAACGGAAAACGAGGGATAGGACGGAAAGAGGTGTTCCTATTTTAATGGTAGAACAACATAAAAAATACACAAAGTATTACACTTAAGTCTTGGCTTTTTAAATATCAGCATTAAATCATAGATAATTTGAAATTGAAAGTTAAACATTATAGTTACCTTCTAGGGATTTATTAATAGGTGTTCTAAGCACATTAATTAAAGAACCAATAAATAAAATGTTTTTATTGAAATTAGAAATTTATGATAAAAATTTGTTGGTAACTTTTCTTTGTAAAACCTTTTAACTTTTAACTTTTTGACCAATAGTTTTCCTTCCTTTCATTTAAATCCATCAACAAGTGAATTGAACCAAACCTCTAGTATAATAATAAAATTTAGACCAAAAACATAAATTATTCGTGGAACAATTGTTGCTTTCCTCGAGACCTTTAATCATGTTAAACAAGATCAAAGGTAAAAACATTTTGAAGTTATGTTCGAGAAACTTTGAAGAGACACAGTGAAATGGTTTGAAACGGAATGAAATGAAAAGGTAAAAATTTATTGCTTTATTATTTAGAAATTTTGAATGAGTTTCTCGTCATTACATGCTAAGAAGTAGAGATAGGTATATAGAAAAACTTTATTCATTTAATCTAGTCTACATTTAAATAGACCAAACCAGACTGGCCCACTAATTAAATGGACTTCATTTTTGTTTGGTCGACATCTAGGCCGCTTAATATATAAAAAAATATATGAATTCTGTTTTTTTTTTAAAATAAATAATAATTGGAAAACCTAGAAAATTATAAAAATTGATTAAAAAATAAAAAATGTCTAATATAATATTAACAAAAATTATAAAAAAATGTTTATAGTTTAATGAAAATAGTAAAATTTAAAAGAAAATTTCATCCACATCACTCAAACATCAAATCAAATAAAGGATAAAAAAAACTTAATATCTATATTTTTTTCATCAAAAAATTATAAATATTCCTGTACTAACAAAGAGGTTGGTATATACTAATTAAATACCAAGTAGTATTTATCCAAATACTTAATTAAACAATAAAGGTATAAAATAATAATTAATATTCTTAAAATTTTAATTGCCCCATGAACTGGCCTATTAACCTACAAGTTAAACGGATCGGGTCATATAAGCTCGCATTTAAATGAACTAACATTTTAGTTGAAACTAACTTGCTTAATCTGTGAGATAAATGAATCATTCACAAGTTCAAATCCATATGCCTAGTTCTATTAATTACCAATGAACATCATGACTTTTTAATAGAACTAGGAATCTATATACGTAGTTCTGTTAAGAAGTCATGATGTTTATTAGTGATTAATGAAGTAGTATAAATTTATCAATAATGTATTTTTATTGTGTATTTCGACAAAGATACACAATGAAAATATATTTTTGTTGTGTATCTTGACAAAATTTTATTGAAATACACAACAAAAATATATTTTCGTTCTATTGTGTATCTTGAAAAAGTTCTGTCAAAATATATAACAAAAACGTATTTCTCTCAAATATATTTTTTGTCAAAAAAAATCAAAAAAAGTAAAGGTGCGAGAATAACAGCAACCTTAAAAAGTTAATTTAAAGCAGCCCTCGTTAGCTATTTATACATCGGCCCAATAAGCACGGGTATCCGTCGACCCACTTCACAGCAACAGGACCTGAGCCTTTTATGGCCCAGATTTGACCCAAAAGCACAAGCTGACCTATAGGCTATGGTATTCCTGAACAACTGTAATCCCGTTTCTTACAACCTTATTACGTCCTGCCCTGCTTATACCATGATACCATCTAACGCAATCAATAAATGACTTGTCATCTTTCTTAATATTTATAGACAATTAATCATTTTATGCCACTGATTCTAATAGCGAAAAAAATAAAAAAGGATTTTCTATACTTCAGGAACATTGACACATTATCACAGTTATGGTCAGTCCAACTTATATATATCTAAGCCTAAAGTAAATTTTAGGACGAGACCTTTTTAAATTAACAAAAATAATTTATTAAAATCATTATTAATTTATTTGAAGTTTATTTTTAAATCTTTTTAAGATGTAAATTACTTATTAAATTATTGCAATCAAATTGATTTGATATTTTTTTCAATTGATAATAAAGTCAATCTATTTAATCTTTGTTTAGACATTATTTATACTAGGAAAAAGAGAACACTTTGTGTCTCTCTATATTTTTAAAAAAATAAATATAAAATTAAAAAGATAAAAAGAGATGAGGTTAAATAAAAAGTGGTAGTGAGCAGTTAATTCTATAGTAATTATTTAATAAAAATTAAGAATAAAAATGTCCAACAAAAACATACACCAAAATGGAATATCTTCGAATTAAGTAATATTTAATTAATTTTAATTTTAAAAAGCTTATTATTATTTTTTTGGTAATAAGGAGGGCCTAGAGGCCCAAAGAAAAACACTAAGACATTACACTACGGGGCACTAAGATGCCCATGTAATCTTGAACAAAAAGAAACGAAACAGAAGGTAGAACATGGTCCAATATATGCGTGCCTAGAGGGAGATCATGAGCGCCATTTGCTTAAGCATTTGCTAACATATTAGCTTCTCTTTAAATATGATCAAATTTCAGGTTCCAGGGTCTGTGCTTGAAATTACTAATTCTCTCAACTAGAGTCCTGCTTGGGTGGTTTTTGTGGCACCCTTGCATAGCAAGTTGGATAGCTGTTTTGGAGTCACATTCAACTATAAAGTTTTTGATCCCCATATCCCAAGCAACTTCCAAAGAGGTAAGGATCCCCCATAATTCTGTCATAAGTACTAATGTGCTTAAATAACAATAATTGTTGATATGTTTCATACACACATTATGATAGATAATTAACAATTATGACGATCAATATGTTGGTGGCTTTGATTCATTTCAATGTTTGCAATATTAAATATTAGAGTATAAACATTTTATTTAAAACTAATAAAATAATAAAATCAACTAATGAGATAAAAAAAAAAAGTAGTTACTAATCAAGAAGAGAGATGTGGCATGATAAATATGTGTTTGCTTACACATTGTGTCTACCTAAATCTGTGTTATATATAAGCTAGTTGTTGTAACTTGCGTGTTTTTTGGATTATTAGACATGGTTTTGTTGGTTGATGTATGTCACGGATGTTCCAAACATGCACTAAGATGGTGTCTTATAATATGGGTTTGGGCCTAACACAACCCCAAAAGCTAACTTATAAGATAAGGGTTGCCCTCATTTATATACTTTATCTTGGCACTATCTCTAACCAATGTGGGACTTAGATTTTTTCCAATACACCCCCTCATGCCTAGCACTATTGGGCTTGGTGTGTGGATAATATGATAGGTGGCCCGTTAATGGATCTAAGATATACTTTGATACTATCTTATAATATAGGTTTGGGCTTAACTTAACCCCAAAAGCTAGCTCATAGGATGAGGGTTGCCCCCCACTTACATATTTTATCTTGGCACTATCTCTAACCAATGTAGAACTTGGGTTTTTTCCAATATGGTGAGCTATTTTTTTTAGGAGAAAAATAATTACTTAACACTACTCATATGCTAATTACAATTTTTTACTTGGCTTGCTATGTTGGGTTAGCCCTGATCAAAGCTGAGGAATGTAAAGCAAAAAACCAAAAATAAAAAAAGAAGATTTCCCACACTTCAAGATCACAGCAGTGGAATGTATGCAATTGTAAGAAAAATCCATGATTTCTATTTTATATTCTTTGTGCATGATATAATCATAAAGTTGGTAGATATAAAGAGGTATGAGGGAGTATCATCTTCCAAGAATAGAAAGTTTGGTTAAGATAGTGGTCACTTGCAAAAGCAAAGTGGATAGATATTTTGAATTAGAAATAACAAATTATTTGTCATTCGACCATTATGCTTAACTGCTTATTTGGAAACTGTCATTAATTTCTATTTGTTGCAATTTATTCATCATGCCTATTAAATATGACCAGTGACCAACTATATGACTAGAAAAAATCAGCAAAGATCCTGCTAGAAGAATTAAAAGCTAGAATTGTTCATAAATTCGGTGAGAGGAAACTTATCTTCTGTTAAAAGGAATTACAGAATCATCTAACATTTATAACCACTAGAAGAATTTTGGTCTAAAAAAATATATTATGGAGTGTCTTTGACTAGCAACACATAGCAACTCACAATGTCAAATACTGTGGAATATATTGGTGTAGCCCAAATAGGGATCGCTTATGTTATTGGACTTTGAAAAGACCAATAGGCCAAGAATTATTAAAATCCATTTGCTTTTGGTAACGGTGTGTGTTTGTATATAGAAGCCACGGTGGATTTTAGGAGGAGCTTGCAACGGCAACAAATATCAAAAGGAACAACTGAAGAGTCTATATATTTACAATTCCAGCAAAACAACAGTGTAAAAAAAATCAGTTACACAGAAGCCGTTATCAAGCACAAAAAGTGATTGGAAATGATAGATAGTCCATTTTTTGTGGTCCAACACAAATACCACCCTACTTCCTAAATGCATGCATCATTCAAATTTATGATATGAAATTATGAATAATGGATGTCTCCATAAAAGGAGAAGAAGTGGGAGAAGCTAATTAACAAGCCTACCTTTACAAAATGCTAATCCTTTAAACACGGTACGGATTGACTATTATTTGTACGATTTTCATTATTACACTGAACATATCCTCTCTTCGTTGATGTATGAATTCTCTAGTGTTCCAATCTGCAACCTTCTTGTGAGAAATTTATCCTTATATATAGTTATAGGAATTATGGTATAATCAGCCTTCCATGTCATTTTGCTCGCTGGTGGAGTTTACCGAGTTTGCTCGCTGAAGTTTCAGTCGGGTTATCTATGACATGACTCTTATCTCTCACTTAAAAAAATATCCTCAGTAAAAATGGAGGTTATGGATTATAATTTGCTTCCGTCACTATTGAACGTTGGATGCAAAATAATATAAATTTTGATGTTGGAAAACTTTATGGCTAAGTATTCCGTCAAACTATTGTGTTTGTCTATTATTTCCCTCTCACTACGACAAATTTAACTTTGATTTCGAGATCTAAAAAATAGTATTAAATTGAAGTATTTGTTGAATTGAAAGGAGAATTTTAAGTGTTAAAAATTATTTTTAGATGAAGTGGAGATCAGCCTTAGCCCACACATTCAATCAATAATAATGGTTAGTTTCACTGTCAGACATAGGATTTAAGGCTTAAATAAGAAGAGTTTGCTTGGTCGCTACTGAAAGTCAATCACCCCTCTACACAACTATGATGATAAAATGATAGTTTTTTTTTTTTTAATGAATCAGACGTGGACAAGATAAGAACTTATCACCCTTTGAGGCTGTGACTCCGACCCTGTAATTTATTTTGCTATCACTTTTTCAAAATGTTTTCTCCGGATAACATTTATCCTTTTTGGACCATAAATGGCATGTGAAAATCGACTCTCATTATCGGCCATACCTTCTATGGCTGCAGTAGTGAGCATCTAAATCTCTCTATTCTCGAGCAAAAAAGAGTACATACACGAGTATAATACCTGGTCATGAGGTTTTAAAGGCATGGACAGCTATTTTTATGAAATGACGGCATGCAAGTAACGCTTAAAATTTAATTTTTTTTTCCACGCGTCACGAAAGGAAAAATAAAATCAAAACTATATTACTTGGTAATCTTTCATTGTCATTTTCATTATTTGATGGAAGCTCTCATATGTAATTTGTTCGTTTCCTTTGTAAAGCAATAGATGAAAGATCCCTTATCTTGCAAGAGGGGGCCAGACAGCCAGAGTCTGCGCTACGCATTAATCTACATGTGAAGCTGGTGAGTACCATTAAAATACTGCGCCCACCCCATATAGAATAATACTGAGGGATGCAAAATTGGAAAAAACATATTTGAAGCTAAAAGAAAGGAAGAAATGCAGCACAACCACTTTGCATTAGTCTGTTCATGACATGATGGTCATGCGCTTGTCAACTATTTAAAGTAAAGCCAGTTGCTATACGGTGTAATCGAATGGGGCTATATGCGGAAAGTATGCTTGTGATTGCTCGTTGCTTGCCCACAAGTGTTCTAGACTTGAATGCATGCAGAATGCTCCTCCTTCACATGGTGCGGGCCAAGATAGTTAGTTGAACGAAGACAAGCCAACTCACTTCTTTTTCCATAATCAGCAACAATCATAATGGAAGCGGAAGAGGACTCAAAAAGTACCTAATGATAGTCCACCTTCCAGCTCAACCTGAAATCCCCCACTTTTACTCTTTGGCTTTCATAGTTACACGACACACTATTGCCCTCTTTTGAAGAATTGATGGAAGCAACTTCTTATGGAAAGCTGCCCCTTTGATTTTATACTATGGAAATCAATGTAGGCCCCCTTACATATTATTTTACATAAGAAGTGTAGTTAATTAAGACGCGGGAAGGAGCCACAGTTTCTGTGAAGAAAAGAAATGGAATCGTGTCAATCAATTAAGCTTTTCTGTACACTCATTTCATTTTACCTTATCTCGTTATCAGGATACCCAAAGTACCTTTACAATTCCCACATTACCCTAACGTTAATGACTAGTACTAACTAATTAACCAATCAAAATAGCTAACATGATCTAGAAACCCTGAAAATATAGTAATTAATATATTTTTTCTGAAATAGGGAGAGGCTTAATTTTCAATTCAGGATTGGTTCCTTGGAGGGTGGTCGCCTGCTACCGAGGAAGATGAATAAGCAAGTGATGACGAATGTGAACTAGATTGTAGGAGCAACAACTGCGACGGGATCACTGAGGACGAAGAATAGGACGAGGCTTCGGTTGTTTTGAGCTTGTGGGGCTCAGCACCTGGTGGAGGGTCGTGACGAATTTCTCTCAATAATGCTGCAACATCTTTCATTGTCGGTCGATCCTCTGCACGATTACTTGTGCACAAGAGAGCGATACCAAGTGCTTGTAGCATCTCTTGTATTTGTGTGTCTGGATGGCCTTGCAGCTTGGAATCCAGAACCTCAATTGGGTCCTTCTTGCTCTTTAGGTGCTCCCTGACCCACTGAATAACATGTTGTCCATCCGGGAATGATGGATCCACTGGCCTTTTTCCCCGTTATTATCTCTAGTAGGACCACGCCAAAGCTGTACACATCGCTCTTCTCTGTGATTTTAAGCATGCAAGCATACTCTGCAAGATTCCAACCCAACAGAACATTATACTCTCCACATGTTAATTACCAAGACAGAGAGGTAAGTGACATTTGTTGTCTGCAAAAGTGGCTCAACAACTAACAAGGATTAATCAGATTAGGGTGGCCGCATCGTGTGTGACTCGTGATGATTTGGCTTTTGTGCCGGCACTATCATGTCTTTTACTTGTCCAAAGAGATAGATTATGTGTAATTATTATGCATGCAGGTAATTTCTGACTTTGTGTTGTCAAGTACACGAAATGTACAGATAATCAAACCAAAAAGCAGCAAATCAAACAGCATCAACCATAATGAATGGAAGCCTTCTGCATAGATGGCCGTACGGTCCCCATTTACCACCCACACCACCATATAGTCCATGAACAATGTTCAGTGAAAAACCTACCTACAATTCAGTTCCGTATAGATCATAGATTAATTCCTTACTTGTCAATCTATCAAATTTCTTATCACATTTCACCTGTATCATCTAATTAAAATTAATAATCAGTTGGAACAAGACTTTTATTTTAACGAAATCATAAAATGAAAACTCTTTTATAACTTGGCCAATATTTACAAAATACCATGTATTATTAGATAAACTTGCTACTTAGGTAAATTAATAAAAGAAGAGAAAATTGACTTACCGGGAGCAATGTAGCCGTAGGAGCCCGCGAACTGCGGATTAACGGAAAAGGAAGCGTGATCTTCTTCGACGAATCGAGCGAATCCGAAATCAGCCAAACAGGGTTCATATCTGTCTCCTAACAAAATGTTGAGCGCCTTGACGTCCCGGTGCAAGATAGCAGGCACGCAATCGTGGTGCAAGTAAGCCACACCCTCAGCCACGCCGAGCGCTATTCTGAGCCGCGTCTCCCAGTCAATTAATCCGGTGCACCCCTCGTGCAACAACGTGTCCAAATTACCGTTCGGTAAATAATCGTAAAACAGTAACTTCGTTCTCCGGTTCGCTCCCCAACCCAGGAGCCGCACGATGTTCCGGTGGCGGATTCGCGCCAGCGTGGCAATCTCCGACGAGAACGCCGCCGCGGAGAATTTCTCCGACAGGCGGAACTTCTTGACCGCGATGGCGAGTCCCGTGGCGGGCAAGTTGACCCTGTAAACGACGCCGGATCGGCCGTGGCCGACGACGTTGCCGGCGGAGAGACATTTCGCTACGTCAGAGATAGACAGGTCGAGTTTCTGGTACAGTGTCACCTCCCAAGGTGGGGCCATGTCCGCGTCGCTGTCCTTTCGATCCACCTCCACGTCGTTTTCGCGGTACCCTCGTCGTTTCGCTGCGACGACGACGTACAGCGCCGCCATGAGCAGCAGGCACGCGGTGCAAAGCATAACCACCATCGCCACGCGCGCCACCCTCGCCCGCCGTCCGGACTTCCCTGCGCCGTCGCTGGCGCAGCCGTTGCCGGGGAAGCACAGCGCCGGGTTCCCGGCGAGCACGCTGAGCGGAAGCTTCGCGAAGAAGGGCGTGTCGGGAACGCGCCCGGAGAATCTGTTATACGAGATATTGAGCGCCACGAGATTTTGCAGGACCGCGAGATATTGCAGGTTTCCGCTGAGAACGTTGTGAGAGATGTCCAGCACTCCGAGCTTCGTCAAAGCGGAAAACTCCCGAGGGATCTCGCCGGAGAGCTGGTTGAGGCTCAGATTCAGAGTGATTTCCAGCGCCGGAATGTTGCCAATGCTGCCGGGGATTTCGCCCGAGAGGCGGTTGCAGCTGAGGTCCAGCAACTGCAATTTCGCGCAAGAACCGAGTTGACTCGGAATTGAGCCGGCGATTCGATTCTTCGCGAGAACGAGCTTGGAGAGTGCGGCCAGAGAACCGAGGGTAGGGTTTAGTGTACCTTCGATCATGTTATCAGAGACATCGAGAAACTGAAGCGAATTAAGCCGGCTCAAACTTTCCGGCAAATTTCCGGCGATGAAGTTGGAATGTATGTCGAGAAAAGCGAGATTCCGGCAGCCGGAGATCTCCTCCGGGATAACGCCGGAAATCCGATTGTTCCCGAGGTCGAGGAAATTCAAATTGTTGAGATTCCCAATCTGCGAGGGGATGTTCCCGGTGATGTTGTTGTCGTTGGCTCGGAATCGAATAAGGGAGGAACAATTCCCAATCTGAGAGGGGATTTTCCCTGAGAGATTGTTTGAGAGAAGCAAGAGCTTGTTGAGATTCTTGAGCTGGAATATCCCTTCGGGTATGGGACCCGTTAATCCATTCTGCGACAGATCAATAGCCTCTAGGTTGTGACAGTTGGAAAGGGAAGAGGGAATGTTACCTTGCAGCTTGTTGTGCCACAGGAACAACAACGTTAGATTCCCTAGGTTTCCCAATTCGGAAGGTATTGTGCCCGTGATGAGATTGTTGTCGAGCTCCACGTGCGTGAGTTGCTGACACTTGCCCAGTTCTCCAGGAATCTCCCCCGAAATCTGGTTCACGCTGAGTTGGAGCTCTTCCAGTGATGTCAAGTTTCCAAAAGTTTTGGGGACGCTTCCTGTTAGTGAGTTCATCGACGCGTCGATCACTGACAACTGCTCGCAGTTTCCAATCTCTGGTGGGATGGTGCCAACTAAGTTGTTCTGCCACAGCAGAAGGTTTTCGAGGTTCTTAAGGTTTCCCAAATGGCTTGGTATGGACCCAGTGAGGGAGTTCTCGTAAAGATAAATGTTTTGGAGCGCAGTGCAGTCGCCGAGTTCGGGTGGCACTTCACCGGAGAGTAAGGAAGTGTAAATGGCAATGGTTTGAAGGTTTTTCAAGAGGCCAAGAGTTGGTGGCAGGGAACCTGAGAGGCTTGTTTCCGCCAGACCCAACATCACCAAATTGGAACAGTTGCCGATTTCTTGTGGTAAAGGGCCTTCCAGGTTCTTGTTTCCTCCTGCTCTTATCACCTGAAGGCTCTTAAGGTTGCCGATGGTGCTGGGAACTTCGCCGCCGAGTTGGTTGTCGTATAGGATCAGCTTCTCCAACTTTGTGAGGTTCCCAATTGCAACTGGAATGGACCCCACGAGGTCGTTCGAGTTGAGATGGAGTTCCTCGAGTTTGGGCAAGTAACATAGCACACTTGGGATTTCGCCACTCAGGGCATTGTCACTCAAGTCCAAGTAACTGAGTTCGCTGAGGACCCCTATTTCTTTTGGAATTGAACCCGTGAGGTTGGTACCGGTTAAGATGAGACTGCTTAAGGAAAGCAGTGAGGTGAAATTAGTGGGAAGTCTTCCAAGCAAGTCCACATACCTCAGATCCAATTGTACTACTTCGTTCTTCGAGTTGCAACTCAATCCATACCAGCTACATGGGGTGTCTTGAATTGGGTCCCAGTTACTCAATACCTCTAGGGAGCCGTTCAGGGTTCTCTTCCATGACAGAAGAGCTTCCCCTTGTTGGTTCACTGCGGCAGCTATGAAAGAGTGGAATGGAAGTAGAAGGAAAATGCATAAGAAGAAGAAGAGGGTCCATGGATTTACAGGCATTACAACTATGCTACGGACTCCAATGAAAGAACACGCAGAAAGGTTTGAGCCTAGGGAGGAACAACGGGAAGGAACCAAATCATATCTTGAGGGTTACTGTGTTTATAAATAAGAGTTTTATACAAATTAAAATAACCCAGTATCTCCGGATCCAAGAAACAGCTAGGCCATGATGCTTCTGCAGGGAGAGATGGAATTTTAGATGGCTGTGTATAAGTATTTGTTTATGTTGAAGTGGAGCGCAGGGGTGGGTGGGTAGAAGGATTATAACAGTTTTTAAAATTTGAGAATGAGTAACAGAGATGGGATGGGTGGGTGAATGCCTTTCTTTCTAAATTTTGTTTTAACATTAACCGTCTATCTTTTGATGGGGCCTTGTCATAAAATGAGCTCTCATTTTCTCTTGGATTTTTTCGTGACATGGATGAGACGAATTGTATTCTAAAAATATGGGCAGGCGCATTTGTCTGCTACGACACATTCTGCCGATGGCCAACTAGTTTTGAGTCTGACTCTCCATTTTGTATTGAAAGGTGATGAGCCTAATTAGATTTAAGAGCTAACCTTTTAGGCTTATGCGATTGATGATCTTAACCTCTTAATGATGGCCCAAAGAAACATACGGTTTTCATATGATAACGACAGATTTGATACTCTCTTTAAACTGGAATTACGCTAGAGTTTAATCTGTAACATCATGTTAGAGTTAATATTTCATGATTTTTATCTAATCTCAGAAATTCTTAAATTACTAAATTTCTCACTTTCCCTTCACGTACGAATTTGTTTTCTCATCTCTTATTATAAAACATTTTCGACTCATACAATTTTTATTTAATTTTAAAATAAATATCTCTCATTCCCTTCGGGGGATCTTGAGTGCTAGTCCCAACGTTGCTTAAATGGAACCTACACAGTGCATCATAAGTAGTTTTTTGATTTTTTTTCCCTCCATTTTGAATTAGCGGCTAGCGGTGGCGGTAAGTCAAAACGGTACATTAATCAGAATAAAGTTATACCTTCTTTTGCTAAGGGCACAGGAAGGAGAGTCCGTATTGCAATAATTTATTACCAAAATCATCCTTTCCCTGGTTTTGAAAAACAGTGAAAATTTGTAACAGAACATTGAAAGGAAAATGAGACTTTCGAATAAAGGGTCTGATATCTGCCATGATCTCAATCAGATTTGAATTTTTATTTACAATATGTTTTCTGGGTGGACTTGGGTGTAAGACTTTTGTGATTCAGATGTTGCTCCTATTTCACCCGTCAAGCATAATTAACTTTGGATCTGAACCAGACTTAAAAAAATAAGACCATGAGGGGATTCTCATTTCTCATGAATACAAAACCTGCTCCATTTTGAAATTTTTGTTTATACATGATGCGATCTATGACACCGTCCATTTGTCCTGAGAATCTCGTATTATTTAAAATCAAACCCATCTCAAATGACAAGCATAAACCAATAGCATCGCTCAAAATTTGGTACTTACCCATGAGTCATGACCATACTAATCATCCTGAACGTGCAAGTACCACTTATCCATTCATCTTTAAACTAGTTTGAACTTTGAATCCCATTTATTAATTAAAGTTTAACTCTATTTCTTTGCTTTATCTTGTATTAAAACAAATAAAAAAAGAAATACAAGCTGTCACGTGATGTCGCGTGACAACAGGGGACCTGGAGAGCAAGAATGAATTGAATTTTGGTTTTGGGCTGACACTTGGCCATTCAGTCATATACAGAATTACAGATATACTGCCTGCCCTCGTGATGATGCTGGGGATCTAGAATATAATACTCAAATTATTTGACAAGTGCGTCCATTGAGAATCTAGGCACGAGCTAGATGATAGCAGGGGCACATGAGAGAGAATTCTAGTCGTTAAAAGCCTTGGCATACGACAGCTTTATACAAAATTACATATAAACAGGGTTTTTTTTTTACTCTTTTAAGGTGTGGATGCCAAACGACAACAGGCACAGTCCACGTCTTAACTTTCATTTTCGTTCTTTGTATCATTAACCTCTAACTAGCTTACTCCTTGCTAGTACACCTAATTTTTGTGACACTTGCTTAAAACTACAACCTCAAAAATTTGGTGATTTTTTTAGGGTGTGGGCAAATAAATGATTGAGGGGGGCTATGATAGGCACGCATACAGCTAAGGTAGGAAGCAAAATGGGGTTCCATTTATTGCACCAGGAATAAGCAGTAACTGTTTGGTTTGATAGTATATGGGCTTGATTCTGTTGTCGCACACGGATGGGACCTTCTCAACTGCTTGCTTTTTGGTTTGGGACCTAAAATTCGCACAGGCTTGAACCCAGCCATATATGATCAGTCATTCTCACAGTCCCTTCGTACGTGTAACGGTTTGAGTTTTATCCCTTTGAGTTATATTATTTATTTAATTTTTTTATAATATTTCATTTTTTATTACGTTAATTATTTTATGTCACATTTTTTTTATCTCTTTCTTTATTATACACTAGCAGAAAAAGAGGCCATAGTAATTTAAAAAGTAGTTAAAAAATAAAATAATAAATAATTTAGAAAATAACTAAACGATATAATAGTCTATTTGAAAATGAAAACTACAAAAAGAAATTCTCTTTAGTCATAAAAATTATATAAATATAATTTCTCTATCTATGGAGACTTTTCTACTGTTGGAACAAACGATAGAAATAAGAGAATGAAGGAGAGAACAAATGATTTTGGGGAAGAAAAACTGAAACACTATGTCAATAATTCACAAGGAATTTTTCACTTCCCACATAAGAAATTCAATTACTTAGGGCCCGTTTTTGATGGTTTTTGATTGTGAGTTCTGAAAATTTCAAAAATTACAATCAGTTTTAGTTTTTAAAAATTAGTTTTAGTTTTTTTTTTTTTTCTAATTTTTGGTTTCAAAACAAACTTACTTTGAAATTTCTTATTTTGTTAAAATTAGTTTAAAAATATGTTTGTGTGGTGGTGGTGACGACAACAATGATGGTGGTGGCAGTAGTAATGTTGACGGTGACAATTGTGGCGATGCCGACGGTGGTGGTTGTGGCGATACTGGTGGTGATCGTGGTGGTGCCAGTGGTGATTGTGGTGGTAGAGTTAGTGGTGGTGGTGACAGTGCCTATGGTGGTGGCAGCAACACTGGTGGTCGTAGTCGTGGTTGTGGAGGTGACGATGGTAGTGGTGATGAAACTTGTAGTGGTGGAGGCGATGTTGGTGGTCGTGATAGTTATGACAACGGTGATGGTGGTGGTGGTGGTGGTGCCGATGCTGGTGGTGGTGGTGGTGACGACGGCTACAGAGATGGTGGCTGCAAAGATGGCGGTAGCAATAGTGGTGGCGGTGGGTGTGGTGGTGGTGAGAAAGGCTATTGTCAAATATAATGATATGTATTTTAAAAAAAAAAACCAAAAATCAAATTCACAAATCCTTTTTTCTTAGTTTTGAAAATGAATGTAAAAGTATTTTGAAATTAAGTTAAAAACCATTTCAGTTCCATTTTAGCCAAATGCATTTTGTTTTGAAAATTGTATTTGAAAACCAAAAACTCGCAATCACCGCAAACGGCCCTTATTAATTATTACTGTTTATTAATGTTTGTTTTATTCTATTAAAATGAATTTTTAACACGTATAATAAATATTCCAAATACGTAAAAGAGTCAAAAGGGATTTGTTTTCATTATATTTTTTCCTTTGTCTAGAACTCTACCGATACTGAACATTTGTTGTTGTTGTTGTTTTACAACACCGATAATATACTTATTTGTGTTTGGTAATGCAATAACACAAGTTTACACTGGAGAAAGTTTGATAAAATAAAATCATTTGCAACCAGAATAATTAAAGACGAAAAGAAAATTAAAAAGACCAGGTTTTCGTTGAGTGTTTTTTTTTTAATAAATGAGTGGAAAGGTAGACAGCGAAAATAGAATTTAAAAATTATTATCGCGTGTATCCTTCATCAATAAAAGTGCAGTGTGTCTATATATATACTATTTTATCCTGTTGTGTTTCAAAAGAGAAATTATTGTATGCAAGGGTACACATCATTTGTTGATGTGGCATCCTTTTCCATTTAAAGGTCGCACACACCTTTAGTCATTTTGCTTTTGTTGTTTTACGATGCTTTATATATTTTTTTGTGATTATCTTTTTCAAAATTCGTTTACATTCCATTTTCGTGAAGAAACGCACACAGCAAGTCCATTGACAAAACTTAAATTGGTAAACGTCTAATGTTAGTGATTATGTTCTCCTTTAATCCAAATAATTATTAGTTAAAGAAAAATGATTGTTAAGCATACAATGAGAGACAGGAAGACTCGAAGAGAAGAAAAAAATAAAAGATATGATAGGTGACGTAATATAACAGAAAGTGAGAAATTAAAAAAAAAAATAGAGATATTGTACATGGGTACATAAATTGTTGTTGTTAATTAAATAAAATGAGGATCAAAATTGTTCATTCTTGTTTTCTTGTCTTGAACATAAGGGTGAATAAGGGATGAGTTAGGATAGATTATACTTGTCACTAACTAGATTCTAAATTTTGACCAAATCAATTCTTTAGACTCTAACTTGTCCTTAGACTTAAATAAACATGATAACCAATTGGTCAAATTAACACTACATCTATTTAAGATGGGATCAAGTTGATTCGAAATACAAGGAAAACAAAATTGTAATGTAATCATTTAGTTATGACCAAAAGTTAAAACTGAAACATTGAATATTATTATTTTACCATGTATCCTAACTAAAATATGGCTCACACAAAAATAATTTGCTATAAAATTAATAACTAAACTTGATTCTAGTTTACCTTGGTGGGCTAAGGGAACACAATGTCAATTATGGATCCTAGTCTCCATATTTGATTTGAGAATATTTGTATATTTTTGTAAGGATGGGGCTGAATTATGATCAACCATAACATGATAATGGCAGTAGAAACAATTCAATTGTTGCTCAATTAAGTAACGTTTACCTCGAGTAATGCCTTTATCATATAATAGCTTGGTCAAGGTCCTCCTCATGGTGCAATATGTAATCATGTTTTTCTTTGTTTGCTTAGTCATTGCAATGGCTCACTTTTTGTCTTTTGATTGTCTAGGTCTTAGCTAGACCGACTTCCTTTTTGGGATGAGGTCACACCTAGATCTTTGTCTTCTAGTTGCCTAAATCTTAATTAGCTAAACCGACCTACTTTTTGGAGTGAGGTTATGACTAGGTCTTTGTCTTTCGATTACCTAGGTATTGTTGTCCGATGTGTGGCATCAATTGTCTCGTGGCGGAGGCCCAAGTGGGTCAAGTCACAGTTGACTCATGGCGCTTGGGTTGCTACGGTTAAGTAGAAAGAGTTGCGCCCTGACTATTAGCTATAGCTTTTGACTTAGTGGTAAGCGTTCGATCCAATAATTGGTATCAGAGCCAAGGTCATGAGTTCAATTTCCAGGAGTCAATTGCTGAGGGGGAAATTGTTGTCTGGTGTGTGGCATCAATTGTCTCGTGGCGGAGGTCCAGGTGGGTCAAGTTACAGTCGACTCATGGCTCTTTGGCTGCTACAGTTAAGTAGAAAGAGTTGCGCCTTGACTATTAGCTATAACTTTTGGCTTAGTGGTAAGCGCTCGATCCAACACTAGGTCTTAGCTAGATTGACCTACTTTTCAAAGTAAGGCTACCTCTAGGTCTTTGTTGGTTAAGACCTTCCCTCTAGGTGCACTTCCAAGGGAGGCCAAATAGTAGTTCAATTGATGTTGAGGTGCACCACTAATCACAATTTCTTCTATTGCTTGTCCAGTAGAACTAGGTTTTTGTTGAGAAACGGGTCAAGGCACACCACTAGTCACAATTTCTATTATTTCTTGCACAGTAAGACCAAGTTTCTATTGAGAAGCAAATCGAGGCACACCACCCGTCACAATTTCTATTATTGTTTGTCCAATGGAACCAAGTTTCCATTGAGATATCTACATTATTGAGAAAGGTGAGCTAACTTCATAATAATGTTGTATTTTATTGCTTGCTGATGGAGAGTATCTGAAAAAGTATAAAGTATATTTCAAACTAGATTAAATGTTTATAAAGGAAAGAAAGAAACATCAATAGATGATAATTTGGTAAGCACGGTTAAAATACGATAATTGTGGCAAATGCTAGAGGAAGATCAGGTGATAGGATTAAACATTAGTAACGAATTATTAAGGTAATAATAAAAATTTATGGTAATAAAGCATTGGAAAATAAAACCTTAAAGAGAAAATTAAAGTGTTATTTGGGCGCTTTGTTTGGATTATTTTTTTCTTATTTGTTTATATTTTATGCAAAATTACCATCTTGAATTTCATATATTGATGACTAACATTAATGATTAATTAATGTAAATAATCACGTGAAAGTTTTAAGTGATTTTGAGATGTAAAGATAAGTTATTAATCAATATTAACTAATATATAAAAGGAAATTAACGCACAGTTTTTATAATTTCAATAATTAATATATAAGATTAATATATGGCCCACCAAAAAAATAAGATATTAATTTATATCTTCGATTTTTTCCTTTGTCTCTATCCCTATCTCGTAAGTAGAGCATTTGAATCAATAGAGAATCCCTTCTTCTATATCTATATGAATTGATATTATTATATTCCAATTCCTTTCTGATACCTCCTAAGGAAAATATTGAATTGGATCCCAAATTGACGAGTTAGTGTAAACTTATCCATGCGGTTATGCACCCTTTGAATAGGAATCTATTTTTTGAAAGATCCTGGCTTTCGTGCGTTGGTGGATCTTTGAGATCCTTTCGATGACCTATGTTGTGTTGAAGGGACCATGGAGAAAGGAATCTTAGTGGCAAGAAGATTGTAACATGAGAGAAGCAAGGAAGTTAACATTTTTTAAATATACAACATGGGTTTTGACAATGCAATGTGGTTGGACTCTCATGTCGATCTAAATGAATTGTCCTTTTCACAAAGGTAAATCTTTGCTTGCTAGGCAAGAATATATGAAGTTACAAATTATGGTCTTGGTAGTATATGTATTTTTATTACTAGTAAATTAAAGTAGTTAATGGTGGGATTGCCATTATCTTTTTTGAGGTAACAAATCTTGTATGTGTTTCTTAGAAAAGCAATTTGTCCAATTTTCAAGGTCATAAATTAAATTAATTTCAAATCAAATATAAACTTAGTTAAGTATCTCTTGTGTGAAATATAACTATTATTTTTTTCTATGATTTTTTTTTAAAAGGAAAACATATATGTTCTACATAAATGATAAAGTTTTATTCGTGTGAAATTATTTTTTATGAGCTTAAATTAAATAGTGACAAGAACTAATTCCACATAAATAATAATAATTGTGATAATAAGGAATAATTTCAAACAAAATTTATATGCAGTAATTAGTTAAGCGGTATTTCTGCCACAATTAAATTTTTTAAATTAATTATAATGATTCAGGTAATTAATTTTGATTGGCTATTTATGAAATAAAATAATGTCAAATATTAATTCAATAATTCTGAATTTAATATCATGATGAGGTAGACTAATCAACGTAATAAAAAGGGAACGTCTATAAATTAAAAAGGACTATACTAATTCACTTATTATTGTTGCTTTTACATAAAGCTTTTACCTTTTTCGTCTATGTTCAACTTAATTTGTCTATTTTTTTTTGTTTATTGTCTTGTAAATAGAATATTTGAAGCAGTTTGGTAGATTAATTATGTGAATATCAAATAAAATCTTGTCATAAATATTTATATTTACCCTAAACAAATTATATCTTTTATTTCAATTACACAAAACAAGGAATCCTAATTTTCATTGTTGTCAGAACTGAACCGAACCGGTCGATCGGACTGATTGAACCGGGAACTAGTCACCTGACCAGTTTATTTAACCCTGAAAATTGGCCTTGCAAAGAACCAGTATAAAACCGTTTGAACCATTCAAAAACCAGCTAAACCGGTCAAAACTAACCAAAACCGATTTGAACCAATTTGTTTGAAAAAAATATATCTTTTTATTTTTTTAACTAAAAATCTAATATTTATGATGATTGATATAATTCTAACCTAATATTGCAATAATAGATAATCATATCAATCATATTTATTTAGTTTTTTATCATAGTTATTAATATATATTATTGTTTGTTATTAAACTTAAATATTATGACATATTTGAATTAGTTTTATGTTTAATTTTGAATATTATATGTTATGAGATATGAGTTATCAATTAAGTGATAATATTTATAAGTGAAATTTAATTTTTAATATTACAAAGGTATGACTATTATGTTATTTTTTGTTTAATATTGCTTAATATATTATATTAAAAATTAAAATAATATTATTTAATTATTACCAAGTCAACCGTGATTCAACTACGGTTAGACCATTAAACCATGAACCATTACCCTCACCGGTTTAATCACTTGTCCAGTTTTAAAATATTACTAATTTTAAATTTTTAGGATATCTCATACGAATAACATTGTAAATTCGTGATCACTTGTTGCCCATAAAGTGAAATTAATTTAAACTATGGTTTTACAAATTTTTAGCAATGACTTTAACGAGAACAACAATTAATCATTTGAATTTACAATAAATTTTAAATCAATTAATTATGATATATATAAGTAATGTGGAAATTTTCATATGTACAAAATTAATCATATAATAAATGATAAAATTATAGTGTAAGAAGAAAAATTGTACACAAAATCCGTTCTAGTTAAATTCAAATGTAAATTCATATCTCCATTTGTTTCTCAAATTGTTTTTCACATAAGATTTTTTCATACCAAAAATCATAAAAACATATGAAAAAAAGGGGGGAAATAGGATGGAAATAACTTATCTTGGTCTCAAAAGGTAAATACAAAAGATAGAGCATATTGCATAGAGTCTTTTTGGTTCTAATTCACGTATGGTAAAATCGTTTCACATTTGTCTTCCACTTGTTTGTACCAAAAAATCGTACTCGAGCGCATTAGGGCTAAAACATCCAATAACACCACCCAAAAAGTAAAAACAAATTGAAAAGATATGGAAAAAATAGGATACAAATTTATCTTAGGAGTGGGAAGGGTTGAATCGTTGCACCATTTGATGTCGTACTTGTATATTCCAATAATTTAGTGTGTTGTCATAATATTCAAGCTCAACATCAAATGCCTCAAGAAAGAGCTTGATCTCTTCTTATAAGATTTGTTTCCTAACTAGAAGGTTGTTGGTTGAAAATGTGTGTGTGGAGAGGGGGGCTGAGAAGAGTTTATCGCAGTCCCACAATGAGTGCCAAGCATTCCCACTAATGTCAAGGGCATTAGGTTGGTCCCAAAGTTTGACTATAACACTTCTTTAATTTTAAATATAATTCATATTAATTTAAGTTGATGAAAATGTAAGCAATTTTTTTTTTTTATTCTACAATAGAAATTTTCTAAATTAACAAAATTTGGAAATAGAAGTGAAATGATAAAAACTGCTTATGTATATATATATCAAACTATACATCATGGTTTAAGTATTACATAATAGTCAAAAAGAAAACAAAAGTACATCAAAAGACATATACTACCTAGCCCAATATATACATCAAAAAGATCTTATACAGAGTAGTATTTATCTACCTATCCCTTAAGGAAAATATTATAAACTAGGTTTACAATTCTGGAGGAGCATCCTTTAACTCATCCTTAGCATCATCATGCATTGTCGTCATTTTCAATAATTGCGATCAATCATATAAGAAAGAAAAATAATGGAGGTGATTTGTTCTAAAATCACTTATACATATATGGTAGGAATTAAAACATAATTAACATAGGGAATCTAGGATTTATTCTAAATTATACTATATTACCCTTGACTTAGTATGGATCCATACTTCCTATTAATGGGTAATAATTCTCAACAGAACCTGAGAAGTGACTAGGAGTACATATATCTCATCAACATCATCACATGATACAGTCCTCATCATTATTAAGGAAAACAACAGTTAGGATATTCATTTATAGAGGTATACACTCAACCAATCCTGGAATGTTAAGCAGTTGTCAAGGTTATCAAGCATGGTCAGGAAAATATCTCAGCTCAAGGGTGCTACCCTGGCTATTGGGACTTTCACCACTCGATGCCTACCCCCAAGACCTTCTCAAGTGGGTCTTGCCTTTCATTCCTCAATGTACCAAACTGTAGCTTCCCTAGCAGGGTGCCATGCCACTATATGTCACTTGCTTTACATTACTCACTAAACTATCAATTCCTAATTTCTCAAGCAGAGGTTTTCCTAGTCTCAATTAATTTGAGCATTAGTATAGTCAACATTTCTACCTTATTTTGCAGAAATTACACAATACCAAAATTTTAACAGAATAACAATTTAGTAATTATATAAAATTTTTACCAGAATAACAACATAGTAATTATAATTTAATTACTAAAATTTTGGCCAAATAACAACTAAATAAATATATTTTAATTTTCTAAATTTGAACAGAGTAACAGCTTAGCAAGTGCATTTTAATTTTCAAAAATTGAGCAAAGTAACAGCTTAGCAATTGTAATTTAATAATCTAAATTTGAGCATAATAACAACTTAGAAATTATAATTTAATAATTTAAATTTGAGCAGAGTAATGACTTAATAAAAATTAAAGTTTAACATCAAACATAATATAATGATAATAATAACTAAAACTATGCCTAAACAAGTTTAGGGGAAAACCCTTCCTACCAACATGCAAAGTGGAAATGATTTAGAACCAACCTCACTCCCCCCATTACCTCTAAGATAGTTGATGAAAAGGATGGAATTGTTGATACAAAACTCTTAGGAAGAAAAGTTTACTAGTTGTTGGAAAACTAGTAAAATTTTAGTATAAAAACAAAGTAAAATAAAAAAATTTCTAGAGAGAGAAGCTCTCTAAGAATTTGGCTAGCTTGAGAGAGAGGAGGATGTGTGAAAAATGACCAAGAAGCATGGGTATTTATAGAGGAGAAGGGTGGGTTAGGTGTCCCCTAGATGACATAAGTGAGGATGCAATAAAACTTATTTTTTAATTTCTTTTTAATTAATTTTAGGGTCATATAACCCAAATAGGTGGTGAATCACCTATTTTAGGGTTGGGGACGTGCTCCACCAGCTTTCCCAAGCCTCCATGTGTCAATTTTTATCTGTAGGTGAATTAACCAGTACCGATAAAAACGCCTAAACTTGAAAAATTAGCTTTTAATATCAAAATAATTCATTTTATTGCAAAACTGGACAATTACATTATTTTTCATCAAAAATAAATTTATAATAATAAATTTTAATTTTTATTAATTTATTTCAAATTATATATATTTATTTTGCATTTTTAAGCTAGAAAATTCATAAAAAATCCATTTGAATTCAATAAATACCAAAATTTTTACAAAAATTATAAAATTAAATATTTTACCCAAAAATAAACTAAAAATACTATTTTCATCCTTTCTAGATGTCAAACCAATACTGGCTAGGCTTAATAGATACCTAAGAACATTTTGGTCATTTTACACAAGAATTCCAGAAATATCTCAGAAAATATCCAAAATTGTATTTTAATATATATGACATGATTCCAAACTCAAATTGACATTTTAATGTCAATTGAATATTTTTCTCATACAAACCCTTAATGTTGAGAAATAGGGACAAAATTGTCATTTTCTAATTTCTCTAGGCTCCGACTTGAAAAAATTATTAAAAATCACGTTTAAATAGATCTTGATATTTTAAGCATAATGGTGGGAATTAGAATTTTGAAATTCCTTTCCGATTTTTCAAAATTACATTGTCAAATATGAGAAAAATGGTTGACAAAATTAAAATAAGGTTGATATATTTTTCACTATTTTTCTTTCAATATAAAATTTTTATAACGAAATATACTTAATATAAAATTTTCAAAACATTTTAAGGTCAAAAAGTCTCTGGTTGGTTCTTGTAGTTAACTAGGGGTATTTTTGTCATTTTTGAAAAATTGTTTCAATAAATTTACGAAAAATTTATAAAATCATTATTAATTATTCTAAGTACATTGATGACTTAAATTTTTTTTTTAAACACTTCCAACTATTTTTGTTTATTAATTCTGTTATTTAGCATTTTAAGGGCAAAACAGTCATTTTATAAATTTTCGAACTTCATTTCCTAAAAATTATTAAAAATATAAACTAAATACTAATTTCTAATCTGAACATAACCATAGGGATCAATCTTTTGAGATCTCCATCTGGTTTTTTAGAAATAAATATAGAATAATTTAATATATATAAAAGTAGGGGTGTTACATTGACATTATCTGATCCATTGTTGCGTTATGTCTTTTTCCATTGTGAGTGGATCTATATACAAGAAAATGTCATTAGGTCAATGAAGCATATTACAGATTAATTAACAACATCATTAATTTTGCAAGATATATTAAGAGTTAATAGGCAACATCATGAATTCAGTGAGATATTTAATTGATAAGATTTTAAGTCCAATGTGTGACAAATTAGTCTTGAGCTTGCCCTAATAATTATAAAATTCAACTAAGACTGCTTAGTACTTGGCTTAAAAGTTAGGAGGGTTCACTTATAAAAAAATTCACTTTTGATTCTTAAATTATTGAATTACATTCTTTTATAAGTACTGATCATTATGAATCTTGAATTTAATATATTAATTTTTAAAATATATATTTTTATATCTATGTTTGGCTGCAGATTGGTGCATGGAAAATAAGGGGCTAGCTTAGCCCTAGAGAGTATGGGTGTTCACATCCAAACCGATCCAAAAAAAAATCGAAAACCGGTCCAAAAAACCGAAAACCAAAGCAAACCAAATTTTTTTGGATTTCATTGGATGGTTTTGGTGGCCAACCAATCAGTTCGGTTCAATTTTCGAATGGTGGCTCTAAAACCGAACCGAACTGAAATAATAATATTAAATATGTGTGTTAAACAAGTGTTGAATTATTATCATATATGTGTCATGCTTAGAAGGAAGTAACATTTCTTTTTCCTAAAATTTGCAGTACCAAAACTATGTACACTTGTAAATCCGCATATATAGGTAAGATGTAAATATATATATTTGAACACGTACTAGCATCTATATAAAATTTGCAATGCCAAAATCACATACACTTACTAGCTAGTTGTTTAGTTGAACACTTGATGTATTTGGTAGTTGATACACTTAATGAATTAATGTATTTACTAGTATCCTTATTTTTCTCTTTACATATCTTATTTTTCTCATGTATGAATTTAAAAAATAAGAAATTAAAGAATTGGTAAAGATGATTGGTAAAAACCGAATCAACCGATCCAATCCAAACCACATTTTTTGGATTGGATCGTATCGAATTTTTTTGTGTAAGCTATCCAAACCGAACCGAACCGCATGGTCTTTTTATGTTTGCATCAGATGACTTTTTGGCTCAACCAATCCAAACCGATCCGCGAACACCCCTACTAGAGAGTGGATATGAGGATGACACAGAATATTGCCGTGGGCATACGTCTCCGGCTTTTAGCAATCAGCACATAATGCTATATATTTGTTTGTGCAACTGTCTTGACAAGAGAAATTTGAGAGATGAAACAAATTTTGTGGATTTGTTTGGATATACCCTTTTCTTTCTTAATTAATCAATTAATCTTGGTGAGATGTATCAACGCGTTGATCAAACGCAAGCTTCGAAGCACTTCTCATGGTTTCTTCAAATGCGTTTTCGTGTTTCTTTGTAAGGTTTTGCGTCATCCTCTTAGTTGCTTACCTCACAACAACCTACAACCCCACTGCAGCTTATGTTTTCAGCTGTAATGGTTGAAAATTGAAGCGAACAAAAATAGTTCATTTGTCACTGTGTCAATATAGTTTTTTTTTTTTCTAGGATCCCGTCATATTTAGACGTGAAATTACCTTTCATTACGGGAAGATGTGGTTGAACTTGATCTCCACAACTAATGTCTTCAATATCAAATCTATCTCCTAAAAGCATAATTCACTTACTTGCTCTTATTACTTTGTTGGATATAGTTATTAACTTCTGAAAACATGTTTTTGTAATAATTATTTAGAAAACTAACAAAAATTGTTTGTTCTACATATAGAATTTTTTTTTATAAAAAAAAGACCAATTATAACCAATAAAATAATGTTTTATCACAATAAAAATGAGTCTGACAATTCAAATATATATGACAAGGATCTTCTCTTACTGCATTTCATTCAGCCAATATCAAATCCAGATTTGGGCTGTTAAATTCGTTACTCCCCCAGATTTGTAATACCCAATCAACTATATCAAGCTTAAGGACATTGGTTAATTTAGTTGATAGCATTAAATTTGTCTTAAATTTATATTTTTCTCTTCAAAACTATCATTAACATTAGACTTTCTATCTTCCAATGAATTAGTATATCTACTAACTACTTATTGAACTTAGATAAATGACTTTAATTAAGGGTATTTTTGTAAAGAAAAAATTAATGCAAGAGATATTATGGAATGGTTCTTATAAAAAGGACCAAACATTTTCAATTTGATTCTTATAAATTAGACTTGAGTAAGTATTACACAACAATAAAGACAAAGAAAGTATATAATGGACGATTGAGATTTCACATGGAACAAAGTGCCACCAACGAGGTTCCAAACTCGTGTTAAATTATTAATCATAAAAAACATAAATTTACTTTTAAATGTATAATTATTAATTTTTTATACTTTTAATTTATTGTGAAGTGTATTAATAAAACATTCTCTCATTTTTTATGAAAATGGATATATTTATTGGACTATTAATAATATACTAAGTCACACTTATTGGCTGAAAAAAATATCCCATTAATGTTATTAAATATAACTATTATTTAAATTATTTAATTTTATGAGTATTTTTAGAATAAAATTTAAATTTATAACATTATTAATTAAAATTAACTAATTTAACTATTTTTATTCATCTTAACAAATTAGGCATTTGTTCTTATATATATATATAATCAAAGGTAGTGTCATCATGTTATTAAAACAGTTAAATTTTCGATGTAACTCTTGTACTATTTAAACTTTTTTGATGATTTCATAATGCATAGTGATAATATAATGGAAATTGACATTTTGCTACATATTACTAATTGAGTAATAATTAATTTGATAATTTTAAAATATTAGTAATATAATATTTTTTATATTATTATTGAAGTCGCATTTGTTTAATAAGATTTAAAAAAATTAATTTTGAGATTATGTAAAAATTTTATTTTTAAATTTTCATTTAAAAATTATTTATCATAACTTTTCAAAAAAAAAAAACTCAAAAGCATTAACAAACTTAAATATGTTTTTGATCCTTCAAATTTGGGATAAATCCGTTTTTGGTCTTCCAAATTTAAAAGTGATTTTTTTTAGTCTCTTTAATTTGAAAAAAGTTTATTTTAGTCCTTCAGGACTACTTACAGTATCATTGATTGGACAGATTGAATCAATTGTGCAGCATCAGTTGAGTTTGGTTTGATATTTTCACTGATAGAGACATTATTGGGTGGGTTTTATGTGGCAAATTTACTAATTGCATTTGGACAGAAAAACTAAAACATGCTTTTTTCAAATTACAAAGACTAAAAAGATCACTTTTAAATTTGGGGGATTAAAAACAGATTTATCCCAAATTTGAGGAATTAAAAATATATATAAGCCTACATCAAAAGTCACTTTTTATCGAATTAAAAGTAATTTTTTAATAAAAATCCTATACAAGCACGCTCTTAATTATATTATCAAATTATTGAAATGTTCAACTCTTAAAATGATGTGATGATAATTTTAAAAACATTTAAAAAATTAAAGACAAAAATTGTTAAAAAGTTATATATGGTATGAAAATCTATATACAACTATAAACTACAATTTATAAGTAAAGGAGATAGATAATAGAGAGAATAATAAAATTGAGAGAATGGGGATTCTTTGCATTATTTTTAGAAATGGGGTAGCCTATTTATAGGTACAAATTGTAACTGAACGGTTACAAATAATTTAATAGTATTAAAGAGAAATATAAATAGTCATAATTTATTATGAATATGGACAGCCACATATTAAATATTTATAACACTCCCCTTAGATGTCTATTATTTAAGAATGTGCCTCATTAAAACCTTACTAAAAAAAACCATGTAGGACAAAAACCTAGTGAAAGAAAAAGAATACATCATTCTTTAATACATTGTCATATACTGCTTGACAAAACCATGGTGAAGGGGGGAAAAAGTGTTGAATGTAATTATTTCTCCCCCTCATGCAAACAATCATCTTTAAGACGATGAAAGGCAATCTTTTATACTCGTTGCTTAAAATTTTACTTACTTATTTTGGTTTGTTTCACATGTCGCCATGAAATTGTTGTACCACCACATGTAAACAAATATCTTGTTTGTGATATATCGTTGTAAGAATCTGCCAAATAATCTCTACGATAACGAAGTATATGCTTGACTTTATTCCAATATCTTCATGTAGGTGAAAATTTTTATCTTGCTAGTAAATTGACAACAAATGATATATTAGGACATGTATAATTAGCAAGATGCATTAGTGCTAATATATGGTACTTCAGGACCAAGTAGTTTTCCATTATTTTCTCAAGGTCTAAAAGTATCTATGTTCACATCTAGAGACCTTACAATCATTAGAGTACACAACAAATGTGATTTGTCCATTTAGAATCTTTTAAGCACTTTTGCTATATAAGCTTCTTGATACATAAGAATTCCATTATTTAAATATTCAATTTATAATTCTAGGAAAACTTTGTCCTTCCTTGGTCTTTCATCTCAAACTTTTTTTATAAGTAATTTATAGCTTTTGAAAGCTCTTTAGGAGTTTGTGTAACATCCCGAGCACTGAGAAGGGCGAGGAGTGATTGCTGGTGCAGAAGAGATAAGGCACAGACAAGAAGCGACTCATGGCAGGCTTCTAGTGGGAAGGGCACATGAATGAATCGAATACACACTGAAATGAGAGGCATCCAGACGCTGTGCAGGTACAGGACTATACATTTGAGGTTAGCTTAAAGGAATTAATAAGTGCTACCTATACTAACAAGATGCATCTATTTTTCAGTAGCCTATCACTTAAGAACTTCACAGTTAAGCGTGCTTAACTTGGAGTAATTTTGGGATGGGTGACTTCTTGGGAAGTTTTTCAGGAAGTGTGTGAGTGAGGACAAAGCATGTTGAGAAGTCTTGTGTTGGTTTGTGGGGACAGTCTTTGATCCTAAAAATGGCCAGACATTACAGTTTTGATAATATTTATGTTTATCTACATAAATATTAATTATGACAAATTCATTTATAGATCTTTTCATAAAAATACATGGACAAATGAGATCATTTTTATATCATTTTTTATCAAATACTCACTGAGACAATTATACCACATGCATTCATATTATTTTAGTCTATAGAAAGAGTTATTTATTTTCATTGAGTATATTCTAGAGAAGTTGCACTGTTGGGCAAATTAAATCCTTCAATGAGTTTAATATAAACGTCATTATCAAGATAGTCATACAAATAGGTTGTAACAACATCTATTACATTTAAATTGAACCTTCATGTGCAACCAAACTAATTAAGTATTAAAAATTACTTGCATCCACTACAGGTGAATGTCTCTTCAAAATCAATGTTAGGTCTTTACGAAAATCTTTGAGCAACAAATCATGCTTTATATCTTATAATTTCGCCATTCTCATTTCATTTTTTGCACAAAAACTCATTTGTATCCAACTGGTTTTTCATCTTCATGTATATAAACTACAAGTCCAAAAACCAAACTAGTTTTACATCTTTGGGTGTACAGATTACAATCCAAAAACCTTTCACTTAGCGAATCTATTCTGCCTTAATTAAGTTTTTATATTCTAGCCAATCATTTCTTTATTTACAATCCTTAATAGACTTTGGTTCTTGATCCTCATTATCATTTATTACATTTAGCACTACATTATATGCAAATACATTGTCAACGTTGACTTCAGTTTGGTTCTATCGAATTCCATTCATGACATAATTTATTGAGATATCTTTATTTTCACTAAATTCAAGTACCTAAGTTCTTCTGAAACTAAAATATTAATTATTTTAGAGGAATCTTAAGGAGTTTTCATATCCTCAATTTGGTCGTTTTCCATTTTAGCTTCTTTTCTTATTTGTGGATTTTTGTCCTTGAAATTGATGGGTCTATCACACTTCATGTGTGTTTGAGACTCATTTTGCAATATTAGATTGTCCAACAGAGATATCAATTTTTATTGGAGCATTAGCAGTTGGTAAATGAATTATCTTTTGAACTTCTAGTTCACATTGTTTCGTTCAAGGATCAAGATGATAATTCATTATAACTAATTTCTTTTTTTAACTACTTATTCTCTCCTTCTAATTTTGGGAAAAATTATTCAAATGTTAATCGACAAACCAAGCTATAAATAAATCTTTTGTTGATACTCAACATATTTTATTATAGATGGAGATTCATACCCAACATATTTTATTATAGATGGAGATTCATGCCCAACATATATTGCCAACCTTCTTTGAGGACTTATCTTAGTGCATTGTGGTAGACCAATTGGAACACATACAACACATCTATAAACTTAAATGGAAAATATTATGTTGCTTACCAAAAATCAATTGCAAAGGAAAAGACTTGTGATAACTTGTTGGCTTAATGATTGTCAAATTTGTTCTCTATTTGTTGGTGATTGTCAAATTATCAACTTTTCTTGTGAACATGTAGTACAAAAAATTTATTGAATTGAAGAACTTTTTAGCTCTTCAATAAGTGTTCACAAGAATTTTCAATTATTCTTCTTATCATAATAGATCCGAAAATGGCCCAAACTGGTCTTGCCAAATAATAAACTTATTTAGACTTGTAAACTTTTGGTTTACAACATTGTGTTTCAGTTTGTACTATATACGTGTAGTACAAACCAGATAAAAAATGTGTGTTTTTCCCTACACATTTCTTGGTCTAAGTCTCATTATATAAAAACATTTTTCACATTTGATGTTTCAATATTGTATTCATTCATACAAATAACTTTGAAACTTAATAAGTTTCTATAAAACTTGAAAGAATATAATACAATAATAATGTGTAACTATGTTCCTTCAAATAAAAATACATCAGTTATTCTGGAGCCTTCAATTGTCTTTATAATACTAGATATAGTATTAACATTGACTTATTGCATTACTAAACAAGGAAAATGTTTTTTTTAATTCTAAAAAGTCGTTGCACTATCAACAAGACACATATATTCATTATTGATTTCAATATCAACATTCATTCTTCATAGAAACAAAGAGCACAAATAATCAATATGAGAAAATTTGATTACATTGTAATCAATTTGAAATTGAAACTGTTTACCATTTAATAGTTATTGAATTGTAATTTTTAATTAATTTGAAATATTCAAGTTATAAACAATAATATCTAATAAAATTTTTAATGTTGACAATAATGATTAACACTTATATATTAAAAATTAATTATTCAAATAATTAATGCATTTGTGGCTATATTCATTTTTAGGAATGGAGAAATGCTAATTAGATGAGCCTTATAATTTTTCATCAAAAGCTCATTATTTTTTCTAACTCAACTCAAAATATTTATTAAATCATTTGACTTAATATTGCTGCTACAGGAGCACAATAAATGCATGAAAATGAAGAATATCTTTCTAACATATTTTTATCAACATTTATTTTTTCATTCAATTTCAAATCAATAAATGATTAATTCTAGAAGTGACATCTTCTCAATCTATCTTCGGACACCAATTTAATCCCTAAATTTACTATAATTTTATGCTATAAAAACGTACATAATCTTTGGAGGAATAACATGATGTCCTATATATATTTGGGGGCCTCGATTTGAGTATTTACTCTATTTCATTCCATCCCTTTTAATCAATGTAATATAATGGCAATTAAATTTTTAGTCGCATCATGTCCTATTAAAATTGCTTCATATAAAAATTAAACACGTGTAAAGAATATCCCAACACAACTTTACTTTATCTTTTTATGGAAGAAAGTATGAAACACGAAAATAACAGTCATTAGAATCAACTATAAGCAACCATGCAACTCAATCATACATGCTTTTGAAAGAATCATAGTCTTTTAGTAGTCATATTTTTCTTTTAAATTGTTCCAAAGAATAAGTGAATCTTTTACACTATAACATATAATAATAAAATGATAAAAACGATCACTAAAAATTATCTTTAACAATGGTATAAAAATAGACGTATAACGTTACGAAAATACATAATGTATTATAAACATTTAATATATTACAAATAATTATAAAAACAAATTAATTGTAACACAAAATAAATTAAGAAATTAATTAATTAAATTTAATATATCATAAAAACATACAAATAAATTAAAAATCTCAATGTTATCAAATAGTCAAATATATTAACGTAATTAACCAACATGATATTAGCTTAATCAATATTTATCAATATTGATTTATAATGCAAACACATAAGAATATAATGTATTATTATCAAATATAATAAAATAATATAAATAAACATGCTAACAATTTTTTAATTACGTTAAAAGAATTTAATTCTTTTATATCTAATTTACATTATTTAGTGAATAATGTATAATGTACTAACATATAATAAGTTTGTACTTACAATTAAAACTATTTCAATAAAATAATTTTAACTTGCACAATACATTTATTTTTGCAATTGATAGAGTCATTATTGATAATAGATGAAATGTAATATACGGAAACAAATTCTATTCAGCAATATAACTATGAATAGAGAAAAATATAAAACCGATCATAAGTATTTAATATATACAATTTATCACTTAATATATATTCATTGTAATCCATTCATGTAATCATTAATAATGGAGAAACTTTGCAGATAAATGATAATAAAGAGAAAACTATTGTATTATAAACACATATAGATGCTATATAATTTTACCCATAAAATCCTTATAAAAATTAGTAAAACATATTAAGTTACAAATTTACACATTATTAACACAACTTTTATTTCTCTCAATAGAATTATATTTAATATGTGGTTATCCATATTCATGGTAAATTATGACTATTTATATTTCTCCTCAATACTATTAAATTATTTGTAACCGTTCAGTTACAATTTATACCTATAAATAAGCTACCCCATTTATGAAAATAATACAAGGAATCTCCATTCTCTCAATTTTATTTTTCTTTCTATTCTCTATCTCCTTGGCTTTTAAATTGTAGTTTATAGTTGTGTATAGATTTTCATAACAATATATAATTTAGGAGGCCAAAAATTTAAAATTACTAAGAAGGACTATATAAATTTTATTAGAGAGAAAGAGCATTTAATTTTACCTAATGGTCAAAATTATCATTGATCAAAATTTAATGAATATTATTTATTACATATAAGATAAGTATTGAATAATATTCATTGAATTTAATTAAAATTTATTAACAGTGTAAAATATTTTAACATTATCATTTAATCATAAATTGTCACCTATGTTAAATTTATTGGTTTTTATAATAATTAATTTAAAAATTTTACCTGAATAGATTTTTAATTAGTTAATAATGTAAAAATCTGTAAATTAACAGTACATAAAAATTAAATTCATATTCATTTACATCAGAAGATAGTTACTTAACCTTCATTTTCTACATATGAATTAAGGAAGAAAAAAAAACTAAGTAGATCAAAAAACACACACCTTCGTAATCTTTTCTTCACCAAAGAAGAAAAAAATATAATCATGGGAATCAGGACAAAAATAATCTCTACTCTTCACGAACAAAACGAAATCAAACTCACTTGTGTTTGGTTGTGTGGAAATGAAGAGGAAGGAAGGAAGAGTGAAAAAATAGAGAAGAGATAGAAGTATTGCCCTTGTTTGATAGCAACAAAATGCACGGGCGAAGAAATAAAAAGGTGTGGACTCACCTTTTTTATTTCTTTGCAAAACACCGTAAAAATGAATAGTAGAAGGTGTCGTGATTGACATTTAGCCGGGGTTGGTTTTACTGGGATTTAAAACCACTAAAAAAATACAAACTAATAGCATTTACGAGAGTTTTTTTGTGTTTTACGAGAGTTTAAAATTCCCAATAACGATTAAAATGCATAAAATCGGTTATTTTACAACATAATCGATTATCCCTTGCAACATAATTGATTGTCCTTTGTAACATAATTGATTATGTTACTTTTTTATTTATTTTTATCTTTCTCTTTTCTATTTTTTTCTATTTCTTCTTTATTTCTCTTAAACCAAACACACATATTTTCACTCTATTTCTCACCTATTTCTCTCATTCCTAATTTCATCTACTCTATTTCTCACTTATTTCTTTCTTTTCTACCAGACATATCGCTAAATTTAATTTTAATATACCAAAAGTGTAAAAACTTTTATACTATTAACTAATTAAAAATTATCTCAAATATGAATTTTAAAATAATTATTATAAAAGTTTAAAAAATTATTATATATAACAATGTGTAATTAGATAATAATGTATTAATGCATTTTATATAAATTCATCAATCATATTGTTGAAAGTTTTTACTTTTATTCAATCATCTTATTTTCTCTTGGCTAGTTCTCCCGTTGCTTTTATTCACTTGCTCAATATTTTAACACAAATTCAACTATATTTAATATTTTATTTATAACATAATCACAATAATCAACATGAGATAATATTCTATAATACTTTCCAAATAAAATTTATTTAAAATATATATAACTTTATGTTTTTAATTCTAATTTTATATATATGTGTGTGTGTGTGACTTTATGTTAATTCTAATAAAAAATATATAAATTCTAATTTATTATTAGTATTTTGTAATATTATAATTACATAAGGGATATTATCAAAATTATAATACATTTAAGGTATATCTTGTTTGAAAATTTTATTTTATTATAAATGTTTGTATTGATAAACATGTTAGATTAAGTTTCCACTCAATTATATTGATAAATGTTTGTATGTCAATCACAAGTCCTCTTTTCAAATGTCACATATATTTTTGGTTCTAATTAATATTTTTTATAGGAGGTAATCTTGTTTGAGTTGAGTAAGATATGTATAAGCATATTAACTACTCATTGACAATAAATATCAAATTAACCTACTTACCACTTAATGACTATTTTTTACCACTCAAGGATGGTGATAGCAATTGACATAGAGTACAATTGACAAATATTTTTAGTTAGTTTCTAGTTTTTTTATTAGTTAAAAAATTTGTTTGGCCATATTAATAATGTTAGGTAAATAATTTTTTTAGTAATTTGTAACATTTTTTAATACATTACTTCAAGTAACGTTTCTTGAGATGCTAGCTCTTAGTTTCTGGTTTTTTATATTTCATTCCCTTTTATCTTTAAAATATTTATTAAATTTATATTTTACCATTTTTACATAAGATAGTGTTTTCTTTTTCCTATTATTTTTTGAATATTTTTTATATTATGTTGTTTATTTTAATTACTACCCTATTTTTAAGAGAAAATAGGCTATGCACTAATAATATAAAGCAGATTTACAGTATCATTCAATCACAAATCACTATGTACGGTAAATTTGTTGACATTTACAATAATACCTTAAAAGTCATATCAACGATGATTTCTAATTGGTTGACAGTGTAAAATTTTACACTGATAATACATAATCATTGAACTCTTTTTATTATTTATTTTATTATTTTATCATTACATGTATATACTTCAATATATTGATAGTTGATCAATAAGACAATACCAATATATAATGGTATTTAAAAGTATGCACAGAATGAAAATATATGATGTCTATTTAAGTATGTGCTATTTTTATTTTATGTTAAACTTAGTTGGGACTATTTTAAGACATAATATAAGATTAATAGTAGAATACACAATATGAAAAAAATATAATAATTGAAACTATAAAAATATAATTAAAATAATTGATCTTCAAATAAAAAATTATATGAGTTAAAAATAATTAAAAAACTAAAATTATAATTACTCAAAAATATTTTATATCCATAAAATAAAATTAAAAATTATATAAAAGTATCATATAAACATATCCATTACTGTTATTTTAAGTTTATCAACTGCTTTAATAAATAATTTTACTAAATACTTATAATTTAATAGATTAACTTAACAACTTTCAACTTTAAGGTACTAATTAACTTTTCAACTACTTTTAAATATCACCACAATGACCACCATCATTATTGACCGGTCAAAGACGAGCAATAACAGATGAGAACAAGGATAATTTAACTGTTAGGAAAATTATATGGTCATTCTTTCCAATTAAAATTAGCAAGCATTTATTGTGTTATATCAGTATATATTTTTAAATTTTAATAAAATTTATAAAGTATAAATTAAAATGGATAAAAATGTATTTTTTTTCTTCTTATCTTGTTTCTCAATTTCATCCTAAAACATTTTTTTTTATTTCAAATTCGATCTCTAATTTTTCTTACCCACAATATTTCCTTATTCATATATACATTTGTCTTAACGACATTATTTCACTAAATCAACATAGTCAACAACGTTATTGTTAAGAGTCCTTAATAATCAACACAATTCAGATGAATTTATATATGAATTGCTTAGAAAAAGTTAAGAAATTCAAAATTAAAAAAGAGTTAAAATAAAAAATTACAAAAAAAAAAATTAGAGGATGAAAATATTTTTTTTACCGAAAAAAATGTTAAGAAAAATGGTTTAAAATTATAAATAAAGTACGTATAATTGTTTTTTATAAAATCTTTAAACTATACATTAATAAAAGAGATAAAATAATTAAAGTCATAATAAAATATGCATAATTAATGTATAAATATAAGTTTAGAAATTTCTTTTAAGAAAAAAAATGTATCATCATTTAAGGAGAGTATTATAAAAGATTAAGTTTGTAGGAAAAACGTACTTTAATTTCATTTATAGTTAGTGTGAAATTAATTTAATTTGGGGATACAAACTATATAGATTTAGAGAGATTGATAAAATTTAATCACAAAAATTAATGTATTTAATCATAATTTTTAAAAATGTAAATAAAGTGAAATTTTCAATTTTGAAGTCATGTGTCTTAAAAGACAAATAAACTACCATAAGAAATTATTTGACTGAAAAAGAATCACTTTTCTCACTCTGTTAATTAGACATTCTCAATATTTTTTTTCTCTCTCCCTCTTTTTTTTTTTTTTTGAATGTACATTTTACACATTACTTTCACAACTAGCCAAAAAAATTTCTTTTTCAATCATTTCAATTTACACTACAAGAAAAACACTTACGAAAACTTAGTGTCAACCACAGGACTAATGCAAGTCAACACTACACCGATACTAAATTGTTTTTTGTTATTGTTTTTATTTTTTTCAATTTGCATCAGCCTAGGCTAATGCTATTTTTCATTTTCTCACTTAAATCAAAATTTGAAACCTTCTTTGTTGAAGAAAGGAAGGAGATGAAAAGGATGAAATGAGCGAGAGGGGAAGGGATCAAAGAGCAAGAAAGGGCATGACACTTCACATTTGAAGAATCCTGTCGTGTGATGACAACGCCTAAGGTGGAGATATCTCTAAGCCATGGCAAAACTAATGGTAGTGGTTATGAGTTGTCGATTTTTTTTTCTCAATGGTTTCATTGTTTGATTTTTTTTTTTTCAATTGTAGTGGTCTGGGTGTGTAGTGGCAAAATTGATGGTTAGAGACATTGGCTTCATGGTTTTGAATAGAGAAAGATCGATGATGTTGGCGAAGTGGGGGTTTCAATGGCACTTTATTGCGGTGGTGGTATAAGGGTGAACAGTGCTGTATTTGGGGTTTGGTTCAGGGATTTTGGGGTTTGATGGTGGTGATGGAGTGGAGCTCACAGTAGTAGCTCGACAAAGGGAGAGGCAAAAAGGGAATGGTCAATAGTTGTTCGATGGCCGAAATGGCCACTAGGGTTCTAAAAAAAACATACTAGCATCAGTCAAGCTTATGTTAATTTAAACAAAAAAATAAAAATAATAAAATAATTAGCATTGACTCTTCTTAAAAACAAGTTAAGCGTTGGCCTTTCCTGTCAATCGTAAACAAATTAGCATTGACTATTGTAGTGACGATTGAAATAGCAAGTGGCGCACAAGAATGGAGGGTTGAATTGTGCGTTTCTTAAAACTTTTCAATATAAAAACAAGTTCAAAAAAGGTTTTAAGCTGAGGGATATCGAAGACAAGCACACAAAGGATTTTATACTGGTTCACTCAACCTTGAGCTACGTCTAGTCCCTTTACCCAGAAGGTATCTATTAACCAACCTTGGTTACAAGTATTCTTCACGACCTTTTCAGGCTTTACACTGCAATCACCTCAGATTGCTTTACCAACCCAAGTATTCTTTTTTTTTTTTCCACTAAGCCTCTTTAGGCTTTCACAACAAAATAGTTGTTTACAAACAGATTTAACTCACCCAGTGAGGATATAGAAGATTAAGCACAAATACAGTAATGTATCAGAGATTTATAAACTATCGTCCAGTGGATGCTTAAGAAAACAATCAGCAATTTTATGTTCGTGCTTGATTCGTCGTTCTTCATTAATATCTCACTTTTTCTTCTTTCTCGATATATATAGTCTTTAGCGAAAAAGAGTCGTTGAAGAAGATGTGACTTCAATTCTTCAAGAGAAAGGTGTGCGTATCGAGCTTTCAGTCATATCAGAAAAGATAACTTTTGAACTTGCCCTAGAACGGAAAGAGTAGCTCTGTGCGGGAGGTCTGCTTTTCTGAACATTATTCATTTGGTTTAGTAGCTCGAAGAGTTGACTTGCTGTTTCTGTCTTGTTGCGCTTTTGCACTAAAAAGTTTTTGTCTACCATTTAATGCTTGAAAAAATTTGAATGTTAGATCTTAAAATGGTAAGGCATTAGTCTCAACATATAAAAGAAGGACGCATAGATTGGACAAAAAAAAAACTTAGACGTTTAGTAGCTTGTGTCTAGACGCGTCTAGTGTGGTTGTTTAAAGTTTAAAACACTGAGTTCATAAATGAGACTTACACTTGAACGGTCATCATAAATGAGTCTATTGGATGCTCGTTTGGGATTGGACGTTGTAAATCCGTTAGTTTAAAATCAGAGACTTAAACTTTAATAAGTTTGTTATCTTCAAAGTTTGAGGGTCTGGACGCTTCAACGTCTTTGGTTCCAAAAATCTCCCCCCTTTTGATGATGACAAACCTTATTAATTTTTAAGTTTTGTAAATATTTTAAGACAAGGAAATCGCATATATCACAAGGTTTTAATAAACTTACTATGCCCCCCTTGAGTTTGAAATATCATAATTTTCATACTTGACACATACGAAATGTTAGTTCAGATAAATATCCAAGTATCAGAATATTGAATGTTTATGTATGAATGCAACAAGTATCAGAGCGAATCAGAGTAGTCGAAAATATTGTCGTATCAGAGCAATCAATCATAGTAACTAAAGAGAAGACTAAAGAGCAAATCATTCAGAGAAAAAACTTTATTATAGACATCTCAGAACTGTACATACAACTTGTAAAACTTATACAATATTTTCTCCCCTTTTGTCATTATCAAAAAAAAAAAAAGGAAAAGAGAGAGAAAAAATGTCATCATAGTCACTAGGGCGCTGAGGAAGAAAAGGTGGGGAAGGTTGCGGTGTGTGGAGAAGTGCTTGCTTATTCAGGAGGATTTGTTATAGGAGTAAGAAGATGGGTTGGAGTTGGTCGGTGACATACTGTTGGACGACAAGGTTGACAGTTGAGGTAGGTGGAAGGGGCAGTAGTGGAGATAAGAAGGCTTGTGGATGGTTGGGAACTGGAAGGAGGTGGGGGTGAAGTTATTTATGCAGGTAATTGAGAGGGGGTTGATGGGTGAATTTTAGTGGGTGGAAGGGGTGCTTCTAAGAAGAGAAGGTTGGAGATTTGGAGTTGCTATGGACGCGGTGTTGCCCAGGGATAAGGTGGTTTAAAAGAGTTGCGATGAGTGAGAGCAACAATTAGAGTGTAGAGGATGGAGGTTTCTGTACCAATTATAGGACGTGTGTTAGCTAGACAAACAAAGGCGGCAGAAGTGTTTGAGACATGAAAGACACGATTTGGACGTTGCGTGTACTTACAGTTCTTTACAGTTGGAGTGTTGGCCTTGTCATCTTGCAAGACTCTGTTGCTGGACACTTCTTGTTCACACGTGAACATATGTTCATGCCAAAAATGTTCAACGTTGTCGTCATCCATGTCTTGTGAAAGACAGTGAGCAATGTACCATTCCAGAGTGATGGTTGGATGATGTTGAAGTTCAGCTCTGGACGGTAGTGGCAAAGAAGGCGTCTTGGTCAGAATCTTCTCCTTCTTACTGTTAACATCTAGGGTTAGAAGCCTTGGGCATATATGGCCAGGTTGGATGCAGACGATTGTAGATGGTTTGATGTGTTGAGAGGGAGGGATGTAAAGTTGGTACTTCAAGAATGTAGAGCTCTTTACAGAGTTGCAAAACATATGCTCAAAAGACAAGGGGAAGAATCTAGCTTCTTCTAGGTCCAATAACCTAAACTTCAAATTTGCTGGGCTCAAATGGACTGTCCGGACGCTCGACATCCTTTTGTTGCAGAGCCTATTGTATTTCTTCCACTAGAGGTACTCGATGTTGAAGTACTCCAAGAGGATGGGCAGTTAAGCGCTAGGCTTGCACCAACCTTGGATACCTTTGTCTGATAAACTGCTTTAGCGGCAGATGTTCAATTGCTCCAAAAGGTAGCGCCAAGTATTCTACAGATGGTTGATGGACGTAGTTGTCCATATACTTGTCAAGAGAGAAAGGAAAATAATCAAGACCAAAGTCCGGCTCAGGAAGAGGTTCTAGACGTAGTATAATGGCATTGTTGTCCACTTGGTTTTGTTGATTGCCATCCAAGAACAATAAAGGCCATTGTTATTTGGTTCTTGTCAAGGTTTCTTGTTTAGTGGATGATGAGGCTATGATGGAAGATGAAGAAGGTTGTTTTGGAGGCTTGATGGAAAGGTGAAGTTTAGGGAGTCCAGGTAAGGGTATGGTGCAGGTATAACCTTCATCACCAGGTAGTAGCATCTCTGACTTAGGTGTTGTTTCTGTTTGGGTATGTGTTTGGGCTTGTGTTTGGTCAGGGATGTGTTCGGTAGGTTCAACAATCAGAGTTTCAATAAACTCAGCTTCAGATTCAACAACAGCAGGTGCAAATATCTTACTTTTCTTTTGTAGTGCTGTCTTTCATTGTGTGTCTGCTGGACGTTTTAATTGTTGATATGGTTGGACGGCTGATGCTGGTTGAGATTGAGGAGAAACTACTCCTGTGGCAATTTTCTATTTCTTCACTAGAGCTCCTATGGGCTCATTGTCTTCGTCATCTGACTCCACTATTAACCAAAGTCTTCTCTTAGTCGATGCTTGTGCAGGTGCAGCAACAAGAGTAGATGGAGTAGGAGCAGTAATCAGAGGAACAGGCAGAGCGTCAGGTTGTTGCAGTTTTGGATCTTGTTGCTTTGGACATCCTTGCTCTAGATGGTCGCCTTCGGGTGGACTGGTCTGGTAGTGCGATAGGATGGACGAAAAGAGCTTCACCGTCCATTGGCTCGGCTGGTAGAAAAGTTGGTTGTTCAACTTGTAGAGGTGCCTCTTCTACCAATTCTTCCTTGACATCCACTAGCTTGTCAGGCTTTTCCAGTGGTGTCAACACAAACCTAGCTCTCATCTGGGCAATATTGTTTTGTCCAAAAGGCACTTGGGGTGAACCTGTGGCGACTACCTAGCGTTCGGATTTGCACTTACTCACTAATAGGCAGAGAGAAGAAGGCGCGATATATCTTTTGTATCCAGAAAACCCTGTTTAGAAGAGTGGCGTAGGTGATTTGGTCATGTTCGCCTCAGTCCATTCATGGTCCTCATAATATTGCTCAGGATGAGGTGAGGCAGGTTGAACTGTTAACCAGTAACCATATGAAACAGCGCGAACTTATGTAGGAAAGTTGCGCTGTCCTTGGACCCTGCTTTGTGCAATATCCCCTTGTTCAGGAACTGCTGGTACACCTTGGCATCCTTAATTAGTTTGTTGTATTCAACTAGACCTTCCCCTTCAGGTCCCATTAAGGCTGCGTCCACTGTCTCATGTCCTCTAAAGTTGTCTTCCCACCCATTTTTGATGCAGGAACCAGCCCTTTTCGCATCCAACAGTTTGTGCCACACTCCTAAGGTCTAGAGTGACCTTTACGCCCAACACATAACCAACAATGTTCGTTGTAGAGAACTTTGCAGATTTCCAGAATTGTTTGATAAGCTCTAGATATATGATCTCGTTAAGGTGGAAATAGTTGAGGATTTCACATCGAGTCAAATTGTCCTTGAGCTTTACTCCCATGTCGTCGAAAGCTTGTATGTCAAAACGGCTCTCTATCAAGACAATAGCCCTATCTAGGCTTTCCACACGAGCCACAGCCTTTTCAGCGGCACCTGTTTTCTCCATCACAAAAGTTGAGAGATTGAGGGTTTAGGGTTCAAGAGTTTTTGAGAGAGAGAGATAGAGTTTTAGAGATAGTAAAGATAAGTGTTTAGGTGCAGGTGTTTGACTGTATAGGAAGGAACTGATAGGTTTCTCTTTTTGGTAGTTTTTTGAATTCTCGAAGAGAGAGATAAAGTCGCATTAAATGCTAATCAAGTGCACACGTTTCACGAGGATGGTTATACGGCGCATACGTGACTCAAACAAGAATAAAGCATTTATTTCAAATCATTTTCAGTGAAAACATGATTAAGTACGGATAAAGATTTTTATGCACATAAATATGAACCGTTATGAAATACGAATGGTCATTGGCGCATATATGATGAATGATATAATGATAATGGATGCTATATGACTTTGGACGCTACTAATCATTGGACGGTCAAGGCACATAGATAGAAAATTATTCCTTTATAAATTCCATGCCAAGACGATCTTAGATATGGATAAGTTTATCTTCAAGAAGTGATTTTGTAAATATATCTGCTAATTGATTTTCAGTGTTAATGAACTGAATATCAATAACCCCTTTCTGAACATAATCCCTTATAAAGTGATGTTTTATTTCAATGTGCTTTGCTCTTGAATGCAATATAGGATTTTTAGATAAGTTTATTGCAGCAATATTATCACAGAGGATAGGAATGTTACTCTCATAAATACTGTAGTCTTCTAGCTGATGCTTGATCCATAGGATTTGTGAGCAATAGGACGTTATTAAAATGTATTCTAGTTCTGCTGTAGACAAAGCAATTGTATCTTGTCTTCTGCTCACCCAAGAGACCAGATTTCCACCAATGAGATGACATCCTCCACTGGTGCTTTTTCGTTCTATTCTATCTCTAGTATAATCAGCATTAAAGAATCCAACTAACTTGTATTCCTCATTTGGCTTAAAGCATAGACCAAGGTTAGTAGTTCTTTTCAAGTATTTAAAGATTCTTTTTACTACCGTGAGATGTGTTTCTCTAGGATCAGACTGAAAACGTGCACATAAACATACACTAAACATAATATCAAGTCTGGACACTCTAAGATAAAGTAGTGATCCAATCATACCTCGGTATGTAGTTTGGTTTACCCTTTTGGATGTGTCATCCAGCCCAAGTACTGAAGATGGATGCATAGGTATATTCATTTCTTTGGCATCGTCCATCTTGTATTTCTAGATAAGTTCTTTTGTGTACTTCGTTTGATGTATGAATATGCCGTTGTTGGTCTGTTTTACTTGTAATCCCAGGAAGAATTTTTATTCTCCCATCATACATATCTCAAACTCAGTTGTCATGAGCTTAGAAAAATCCTTGCACAAATCATTATTAGTAGCACCAAATATTATATCATCCACATAAATTTGTGCAATAATAAAATGTGATTGGACTTCTTTGTGAAATAGAGCAGTATCTACTTTTCCTCTTGCAAAACCATTTTCTAAAAGAAAAGAACTAAATTTTTCATACCAAGCTCTTGGAGCTTGCTTAAGTCCATAGAGGGCCTTTTTGAGTTTGAAAACATGTTTAGGATAAGTATCACACTTAAAACCAGAAGATTGTTTCACATAAACTTCCTCATTTATTATACCATTTAGAAATGCACTCTTTACATCCATTTGATAAAGCTTCATATTACTATGAGCAATAAATGAAAGTAAAATGCGAATGACTTCTAGTCTAGCTACTGGTTCAAAAGTTTCGGTAAAGTCTATACCTTTTTGTTGAGAGTACCCTTGAGCCACAAATCTAGCTTTGTTTCTTACCACTTTGCCTATTTTGTCTAGCTTGTTACGAAACACCCATTTTGTTCTTATGACTGATTTGTCTTTAGGTGCAAGAACTAGTTGCCACACGTCGTTTCGTTCAAACTGACTCAGTTCTTCCTTCATGGCATTGATCTAGCCTTCGTCTAGGAGAGCTTCATCCACTGTCCTTGGTTCTGTTTAGGAAATCAAGGCAGTTTGAGCTTGCTCCTTGAAGGTTGATCTTGTCCTTACATGATCGCATACATTTTCAAGAATTTGATTACCTGGATGATATGTCTTCATTTGCCATTATCGTCTAGTTGGTTCCTTTTCTTTCGTCTTTGGATCGTCCAACTGTGTTCTGGACGCTGGTTTGTTGGTATTGTCTAGCTTTATGTATGCAAATGAGTCGTCTAGCTTTGATAGTTCTCTATCAGGCTTATTTTCATTGAATTTTACATGAATGGCTTCTTCAACCGTTAAGGTTCTAGAGTTGTAAACACTTTAGGCCTTGGGCGTTTTAGAGTAGCCTAACAATATTCCATCATCACACTTAGAATCAAACTTTCTATGATATGTTGGGTCTTCTTCCTTTCCACAATTCATAAGGAGTCTTTTTCAAAATGGGTCTAATATATATTCTATTTTGTAAACAACATGCTGTGTTTACAGCTTCAGCCCTAGAAGTGCTTAGAAGTAGAGTTATCATTAAGCATGGTTGTAGCCATTTCTTGCAATGACCTATTCTTTCTCTCTACCACACCATTTTGTTGAGGTATTCGTGGTATAGAGAAGTTGTGGAGAATTCCGTTCTCCTCATAGAACCTTTGAAAACTTTCCTTTTCGAACTTTCTTCCATGATCACTTTGAGGCTATACACACACCTTTTTCATTTTGAACTCTTTTGCAAAAAAATAGAATATACTTTGTAAGACTCATCCTTGTGTTTTAGGAACATGACCCATGTCCATCTAGTATAGTCATTTACTACAACTAACCCATATTGTTTTTCACTAAGGGAGGCTGTTTTAGTAGGTCCAAACAAATCAATGTGTAATAGCTCAAGTGGTCTAGTAGTTGAAACAATATTTTTTGAATCAAAAGAGCTTTTTACTTGTTTCCCTTTTTGGCATGCATCACAAAGAACATCATATTTGTATACAAGATTTGGAAGGCCTTTTATGAGGTTATGCTTGTTTAGCTTTGAGATTAATCTCAAGCTTGCATGTCCAAGTTTCTTGTGCCAATTCCATTGATTCTCGTTGATGGATACTAGACAAGACACATTTTGATTTGTGAGATCATTTAAGTCAATCTTATAAAGATTGCTTTGCCTTTTAGCAGAAAATAATATAAATCCATCTAGATTTCTGACTATACATGCATCTTTGTCAAAGGAGACACTGTTTCCACTGTCACATAATTGACTTATGCTCTGTAAATTGTGTCTAAGTCCTTCAACATATAAAACATTTTCAATAGAAGGGAATGGATGCTTACCTATCTTACCTATAACTGCAATTTTACCCTTCTGATTTCCTCTAAAGGTGACCCATCCACCATTCTTTGGTTGGAGGTTTTAGAACATACACCTTTTGCCTGTTATGTGTCGTGAGAAACCATTGTTCAGGTACCATGATTGGTGTTTCCTTCCTATTGTTAAGTAGATCTACAACAGGAATTATCATGGACTTAGGTACCCAAATAGACTTGGGTCCTTTCTTATTAGTTCTGAAGGCACTGGATGCCTTCTTGACTGGACGATGAAAGTATCGAGGTGGTTCATGCCCACTTTTTCCACATATTTTACAAAAAGTAGCATTTTTGTTTGTTTTATAGGCTTCTTCCTTAGTAAAGCAAAGCCTAAATTTGTCATAAGGACTCCGTCTATAAGACAGAATTTTATTTAGATTTTTAGTCCCATTGACGAATTTGGATAGGCTTTCCTTTAGATGAGTAACTTCCTTTTGAAGTTCTAACGCTTCATGAGGAGGTATCTCTTCTAAAGTAACCTTTGTTTTTAAAGACTCATTTTCTTTTAAAACATTTTCATAATTTTCTTTAAGAAAATTGAATTCTTTTGTCATTTTGGAAATTTTCTTTTTCAGTTCTTTATATCCCACTGAAAAAGTTGAGGAGTTAGCAAGCAATTCACTATAAGCTTCTTAAAGAGAAATTAGATCATTAAAGTTTACCTGTTCATCTTGCTCATCTTTTGAGCTTTCAGAACTAGTCTCCGCCATGAGACATAAGTTTGCTTCTTCCTCTCTTTCTTCTTCGAATGAGGATAGGTCCATGTCCTCCTAAGTAACCATGAGTCATTTCTTCTTTTTGAAGAAGGTTTTCTTCTTATCCTTTTGTAGGCTTGGACATTCAACTTTGAAGTGTCCAGGATTTTTACATTCAAAACATATTGAGGGACTCTTCTCCTTGGCTTCTTTATTAAACTTCTTCGTGAAGTTTTTAGCTCTGGACCCTCCTTTTTTTCGCCACATGGCCTGTATCTTTCTTGATATGAAAGATATCTCGTCCTCAGAGTCGTCTTCTTCGGATGCTTCATCAGAAGACTCTTTTACGTTAAGGGCTTTGGATGATGACCCTTTTATAGGACACTAGATGATTAAAGGCGATGGACTTCCTCTTCTGTCCTTCGTCCTGCTTTAGTTCCAGCTCATAGACTTTGAGAGTTCCAAGTAACTCTTCCATGGAGAGCGTTGTTAGATCCTTGGATGCTCTTAGAGCCGTAACCTGTGGTCTCCATTATCTAGGCAAACTTCTTAAGATTTTGTCAATATGATCATAATTATCATAAGTTTTGCCTAAAGATCTCAGGTTATTAATTATAGTTTGAAATCTACCAAACATAAGTTCGATAGTTTCATTTTCTTCCATAGTAAAGAGTTCATATTGTTTTACAAGTAAGCTCAATTTAGATCTATTTACCTGAGATACCCTCATAAGCAAGCACAAAAGTATCCCACATCTTTTTAGAACTTTTTAAACTATGCATTTTTTCATATTCAGTTTCGGATAAAGCCCACATCATAGCATTTCTAGCTTTTGAGTTAAGAAGGTACCTTTATTTGTGAGCTTCTGTCCACTGACCTCTAAGTAATTTAGTTCCAGCATGGTCTAGGGGCAGATAGTCACTAGTTTCTACTACGTCCCACATTTCGATGTGACAAGCATCAAAGAATGCTATCATCCTTTGTTTCCAGTAGTCGTAGTTTTGACCTTTGAAGAGAAGAGGTTTGTTTGCTGCTTGTCCTTCGTTTTCCATCTATCCTCAGGATCTTTTACCCCTGCAGTGTTAGATGCTCAACCCCAAGAGGTCAAGCTCTAATACCAATTGAAATAGCAAGTGGTGCACAAGAAGGGGGGTTGAATTGTGTGTTTCTTAAAACTTTTCAATATAAAAACAAGTTTGAAAAAGGTTTTAAGCTGAGGGATAAAGAAGACAAGCACACAAAGGATTTTATACTGGTTCACTCAACCTTGAGCTACGTCCAGTCCCTTCACCCAAAAGGTATCCACTAACCAACCTTGGTTACAAGTATTCTTCATGACTTCTTCAGGCTTTACAATGCAATCACCCCAGATTGCTTTATTAACCCAAATATTCTTCTTTTTTTTTTCACTAAGCCTCTCCAGGCTTTCACAACAAAATAGTTGTTTACAAACATATTTAACTCACCTAGTGAGGATATAGAAGATTAAGCACAAATACAGTAATGTATCAGAGATTTATAAACTATCATCCAGTGGACGCTTAAGAAAACAATCAGCATTTTTATGTTCGTGCTTGATTCGTCGTTCTTCACTACTATCTCGCTTCTTCTTCTTTCTCGATATATATAGTCTTCAGCGAAAAAAAGCCATTGAAGAAGACTTAACTTTAATTCTTCAAGAGAAAGGTGCGCGTATCGAGCTTTCAATCATATCAGAAAAGACAACTTTTGAACTTGCACTAAAACAGAAAGAGCAGCTCTATGCAGGAAGTCTGCTTTTCTGAATATTCTTCATTTGGTTTGGTAGCTTGAAGAGTTGACTTGCTGTTTCTGTCTTACTGTGCTTTTGCACTAAAAAGTTTCTGTCTACCATTTAATGCTTGAAAAAATTTGAACGTTAGATCTTAAAATGGTAAGGCATTAGTCTCGATATATAAAGGAAGGATGCATAGATTGGACGAAAAAAAACTTAGCCGTTTAGTAGCTTGTGTTTGGACGCGTCTAGTGTGATTGTTTAGAGTTTAAAACACTGAGTCCATAAATGAGACTTACACTTGGACGGTCATCATAAATGAGTCTATTGGATGCTCGTTTGAGATTGGACGCTGTAAATCCGTTAGTTTAAAATCAGAGACTTAAACTTTAATAAGTTTGTTATCTTTAAAATTTGAAGGTCTGGACGCTTCAACGTCTTTGGTTCCAACAACGATCTCGAGGCTGCCACTTTGCTGATGCTAAGGTAGAAAATAACGTCGCTTTTTCATAATTAACATCAAATTTTGGTTGACGCTAAGAGGCATTTTCTTGTAACATTATCATTTTTTTATCTTGATATGTATACTTGTTCTTCGTAATCATTTGTCCCTTCCAATTTACTCTCCTTTTCTTTATAGCTCTAAATTAAATTTTAATAATTGTTAAAAGAAATTGTCAATAATTAAAAACAATCTTACATTATAATTTAAATTATTGGTTGTAAATTTAAAATATAATTTATATATTCAAAGACATACATTTATTATAAATTTTAATTATAATATAATTTATATATTAAAAAATATTTATTATATAGATTTTAATTATATAAAAATAAACACTTATCCTATTAATACTAGATTGACATTAATTTAATTTTCAAAATTTTCTACCGTAATATTACACCAATTTTAAATTCATTAATTTTCATTAACAAATCCTTTCCGCTATGTTGGATCATAGTTCATTTCCCTGACTTTATCCAATTTCAGATGTAATACTTCACCATCTCATATAATATTATTCCTTAATTAGAAACAAGCGTTTGTCCATGAGATATAGATGGATAGTACTGCATACATTAATGTGTATTTTTTAATTAGTTCATTATTGAAGAGTTCTTTTTTTTTTTTTTCAATAAAATAGATTATGACCTAAAATAACCCAGTAGGCAAGTGACAGTAGGCTAAAATACCAAAAAAATCTAAATTAATAAGTTGCGTGAAATTTATTCCCCAAATTCAGGCAATTTCTAATGGGATTTAGTTTCAAAAGGTATTAATTCTGACAACTGTTGTAGATCCCACATCGACTGGTAATATGACCAAACAAGTGTATATAAATGGGGGGGCAACCCTCACCTTACAAGCCGGTTTTGTAAGGTTGAGCTAGGTCCAAACCCACATTCTAAGATGATATCAGAGTCTATCCTAACAATTATTGTTGGGCCTATCGGGCGACCCGCTATCGGGCCGTTATCGGACCACCTTCAGATGTCCAGTCCTGTAAACTTCACGCTTGAAATGTCCAGTCCTCGGCGTGAGAGAGGTGTGTTGAAGATCCCACATTGACTAGTAATATGACAAAACAAGTGAATATAAGTGGGGGGCAACCCTCACCTTATAAGCCGGTTTTGTAAGGTTGAGTTAGGCTCAAACCCACATAACAACCTCTTGAAATTTACTTATAATCTTATTTAAACATTTACCCAGACTAAACAAATCTAATTTGTAATAATTTGCCATTATTAAAGCAGAAGAGAACATGTCCTGTCATTGCATAAAACTATGTATGTTACCATATTCGGTATAATTAAGCATCTTTGAATAATTAAATAATCTAAAACGACAATGATAGACGCACACTTGACATGTACTACTCATGAAAGGTACAAAACAAATCCAGCTTTGCTTAGAACTCTATTATGAAATCAACTCTGGAACCATTCGTATTTTTTTTATTTTTATCAAGAGAATTATCGAAAATATTATGGGGGTGCAATATTTATTAAAAATGAGACCTTAATCAATAATCACCAGGTGATTTTAAGAAAATGGGTAATGGACCCTTTTCCTGTAACAGTACCACACTTACATGTCCTTTATATTAATTATTTGATTTTATTTACTTGCAATTTTAATTTATGTACAAATCTGGTATTTTTCCTCATTTAACCTCATTTTTATAGTTGATAAAAATGAATTCCTAAACTTGTTTGGTACACCAATAGGATATAATTATCTTATCCTACTATCTATCTAGAGGCAGATCTTGGTTGGGACAGAAGGGGGCCATGGCCCAAATTTTTTACAAAAAATATATATATATATTAAAAATATTTATATTTTTAGTTAATACTACTAAGATTTTTTATAATAATTTCAAATATTATTTAAAGTTATTTGTTTTTCAATTATTAATGATTTTAAGTTATTAAAAGAACATAGAGAATTTTAATTTGCAAATCTTTAGTCATTGAAAGAACATAAAAAAGGTAATCTTTAGTCATTTGATGCGTGTATTTTACAACTCATTTAATATAGTTATTTTTACTAGATTGCATGCATTCTATTATGGTTTAGGATTAGTTAGGTATCTAATTGTATGATTTTTTTCCTCTTGTATCATGTTACGCCTTTTTCTTTGTTTGTCTTTGTTTTTAGGAAAATCTTGTAAGTTGCTTAGGCTTGGAAAGCAAAAGATTTACAATTGGAAGTCCTCAAGATGATTTGAAGACCTTTGAGCACTTGGAAGTCTATTTGGAGAGCAATGGAGTTATCCCAAAGCATTTGAAAATCAAAATCTTGAAGAAAAAGCTTTGGAGACCTCACCACCATTTGGTGGCAATCGCCACCACCTAGTGGCACCTCCCCTGATGCCCAAAAGCCTTATGTGCACGTCTCCAACCACCTCGTGGCGCACCTCCTGGAGCATATTTTCATACCTACACATCTACCACTAGCTGGTGGTGCTTATCACCACGCAGTGGGTGGAGCTACTTGAAGGATTTCACAAGTTTTTAATTTTTCTTTTGAGGATTAACGTAGGACCAATTGTAATTTATATATAAATAGACATTCTTAGGGATTTTATTGAAATCTTTTGAACTCTATTGGAAGCAAGGAGAATTGGGAATTGCCCTTCTTCTTCAATTACCTCCGGGTTTGTTTTATGTTTTCTTTCTTTTCTTTTTGGTGTTCTCTCATAACTATGTGTGAGTAGAACCCTATTTTTCTAGGATTAGGGCGTAGCCCTGTGATTGTCTTAATGAATTAGCTTTCGTTTACCTTTGTGTGATCTTGTTCCTCTTTTGAATCTTGTTCTATTGATTTCTCTATGCGAAACAAATTGGCCAACGTTTTTTATAACCTTAGGGATTTGGGGAAGTACTGAAAGGTGAACCTAATGACCCATAGGAAAAGAACTTAGGTTTAAACCATGAAAGTAGGCTAAAGCCTTCGAGGATTAATTGAATTAACAAAAAACTTACTAGATCTAATTGAACACAACCATCACGATAGTAGGTGGTAAATTTGGTTAAATGCCCTTTCATATCTTGAAAGAGAACGAAAGGTACCTTAGGTTAATTCACCTTTAATAAGAACAAGTGGAACACATAGGTAGCAAAATTAAGGCATTAAGCGTCATAGTGTGAAACCCTAATCCTAAAAGCTTGTCATCTTGAATTTCTCCTATTTTTTATTACTAGTTGATTTAATCTTTAATTGCATTTTTCTCTCAATTGCTTTACCCTAAATTTTCCCAATTAAAATTCTTTTTGTTTAATTTTTATTTATTTAACGATAATCACTGAACACACAATCCCTATGGAGACGATCTTTTAATTATTACTTAATGACAATCGTGCACTTGCAATTTTTTCATGTCATTATTTTGTTTATTGTTATTATTTTTATAGATAATTTTATGTTAATATTGAACTTTAAAGTTTTTGTTTTTATAATGTCAACCCCTATGATTGATTTAATAACACTTTTTATGTATTAATTATTTCATTGATTGCCTTTTATAAAAGTATATCTTTTATTTTTTTGCATTTTTCAAACCAACTTTTTCCTTGATTTTATATTCTCATTATAGTGTAAGAAAGCTTATACCATATGACTTAAATCTAAGTTTTTTATATAGGCTTTTTTTATATGAATTTTGTGATTTTCTTGTAATTTTTTTACATATTTTTATGCAAATTTTGCTATAATTTTAGCAAAAATATGGTTATTTCCTTGAATTTGTTGAAAAATTCAAAGATTTTTTTTTGCATATTTTTGTGCAAATTTTGTTTCATATAAAAAAAATTAAAATTTCTACCAAAATTTTTCATTAGAAAGTTATAGATAAATTTTCTAATTTTTTTGATTAAGTAGCAAGAATATAAAAGTTGTAAGATAAATTTTCTAATTATATTTTTAATCCTTACACTTTAACAAAAACACGTATTTTTAGTCCCTAATAAAGACTCAAATCACATCACTTTTGGTAAATGTCAGGACTAAAAACCTATAAAATTTTTATAAGAACTAAAACCAACATTTTGAAAACAAAATTATGGACTAAAATTATATTTTATCTTTTAATTTATACATTATAAACTTAATTTTTTTGGCCCTTCAAATTTTTTTGCTTGCTCCGTCACTGTGTCTATCCTATCCTATCTTGTTGTTATAGTGTATTTTTTTATCCTGAGGGAAACAAGATTAGAAAATAACATAATAGGATGGGGTTATCTAACTTACCCCAAGTAAAAATGGGGTTAAACAACCCCGTCAAAGATGATTGGTGCAATTTTCTATGTTGTACCAACCATCTTTAAATACATAAAGAATTCCACCAATCATTTTTAATGGGGTTGTTTAACCCTATTTTTACTTTGGGTAACTTAGACATCCCTTAATAGGACAATCTCTCTCTTTCTCTCCCTCTCTCTCTCTATTGCTGAAAGGGTAAGTCGTACTTAGCCAGCAAATTAACAAGTTGATTAGCCTCCTTGAAATCGTGCCTAAAAGATATGTTTCTCTCTCTATGGCAAAAACTCAAGATCTCACGAACTAAAAAGGAATAAGAGTAGGGGTAGGCAACCTTTCTAAAGAAGGGAAATAGCCAGTTGAAACTCAAACTCGATTATGATGCTTCTAAAACCTCTAAACCAAGCAAGCTTTAGACCATGGAGGATTCTCTAACATTCTACCTGAAGAACATAACATTCCTTTAATAACAAGCATAACCAATAATATAAGACCCATTGCGATCCTGAACCAAGCCACCGCAAGCAACATTACCATCATTATACGAAAAATCCCAGCCAAACTTGTCTCATACTCAACTTGGTTTATCAATGCTAGGAATTTAAACCTTTATGATTTTTCTATCACCAAGTCAACCTATCCATCCAAAACTATTCCAGCTCTTGCAACCTTAATATTTATATATGGTCCATTCATTCGAGATACTCATTGTACTTGACTTGTTCATTTCTACAACAAAGTCAGCCAACACTTGACCTTTAATATTTGTCATGGGCTTATAGGTAATATAATGCTTAGATAACTCCAGATCCTATACTATCATTCTCCCAACTAGGTTTGGCTGATATAGAATTGTCTTATTAGCATGTCAAATCTGATTATAATAGGGTGCACTTGAAAATATTGGTGAAGACATTGAGTTGTGAAAAAAAAGGCAAGACTCACCTTCTTCAACCTTATCTCGCACAATGAGCAACAATTCTAGATACCTTAGGAGTAGGAATGATCTCCCATGAATTCTTTAAGATCACTCTCATATGGTTGAAGTTGTTGTTTACCGATCCCCATCTAACTAAAATTCTAATGGTAAACACATTGGGCAAGCCTTCTTAATTGACAAACATTCTTTCCATGTTGACATTTGCTATCACAACTTTAATAATCATGGGGTCATCAGGCTTTGGGATGGTATTTTCTATAATTAACATCCGAAAAAGAAATTGATGGGTTGGTTCTCTTTGGCATTTAATTACTTTGAGAGCCATTTTGAGCTTTTACCCTTACAAATGCCTTTAATGCACACTTTCTTGCTCTTACTAAGATAACACCTCCAGCAAATCCACTTGAGATCATATCAATTTGTATCCAAGATGCCTTTGTTTTATTCTGCTACTCCTTTGGTGGAGTCTTGGCTTATGTTTTAACTTCTTCAAATGCATCTCTTTGCCTATCATGATAATCCTTTTTATCATCTCGACTTTTTTATACATATTGGCCTAAACACCCACATTAGGTTAACTCCTTAATTGTATCTTTCAAATGAATACACTTATTGGTGGTGTGGCTATAATAATCATTGAAGAAACAATATTTCATCATATTTTCATGCTTTCTCCACAAGGGTGGTAGGCATTAGGCTTCTAAGAATTCAATCAAATAAATCTCATAATAGATTCAAGTAGGGTTTATCACCAAAGAGGCATAATTATGAAACTTTGCATTCAATTCCCTCCTAAGCCCATCACAATGACCATTATTCTTTCTCACATTATGATATCGATCTTTGCCTGGGCCCTTAGCCTAACTGTCATGTGCTTTCTTTTGCTTATTCTCCTTCATTATGTGAGGAACTAGTATGGTGGAGTCAATCTCTGCTTCTTATAGATGTTGCTCTTGACAAACATGCTTTGTAACTCAGACTCTAGATTCCTTTTAGGCTTTTCCTTTTCTAGAGATAAAGCAAAATGAGTGCCTTTCTTGATTAACTCCACCACAATATGGAGTTCGATTTCTTGAGGTGAATTCGGCACCAAAGCTTCCTCTTTATAAAATCTCCCAAAGAACTTCTCAAACTTTCTTCAAGTTGTTGGATAACCTTAGCCAATGTGTAAAAATACCCAAAACTTCTCTCTCTAGACAAAATGTCAGGAGAAGGTTGTTGCAAGGTCATCCCAACTGTGTACTAACCTTTGAGAGAGGTCAAAACTAGCTAAGAGCCTTTCCCATCAACATCTTGGAAAAAAGTTCTACAGATTATTACATTTGGTGCTCTAATGAACAACATCTCATTCAAGGAAGCATCCAAATGCTCACTAGGATACTTTTCTTTATTGTAAAGCTCGATGGACAAATAAGCTTGGTACTGATTTGCTATCTAGATAGAGGTGATGTGCTTTACAAAAGAATGTTAGAAGAGAACATATCCTGATTCAGCCATGCAAGTATGGTACAAGACTCCTCCTTGAGCTCAATACATGTAACGGGTCAAGACATACACTGTTTGGAAGCAACAATACTATATTGAGGTTCCTTATAGTGGTGCAAATATTGTTGATGAGGTATTGATTTGAGTTAGCGTATTCTCTAACTGCCTTATATGTTGTTTTAAGTCATTCATAAGTGGCTAAAGAGGCTTGTTTGGAGGTTGTTGTAGTTCAACAATCTATTCCTAAAGCTGAAGTATGAGCTCATCTTGTGGATCAGCTATTGTAACTCCATTTTCAGCTATACCTTTGCAAGTTGGATATAGCATATGTGATAGTGCCGAGATAGAGTAAGACCCACATGGAGGTTGTGAGGTGGGTTCACCTCCTCCACATGGCTATCTGGAGTGAACTCAGCCTGAGTATTTTGATGTCTTGTCTTCACCATATTGGGTGGAAATTAGATTTACTAGATTCCCACAAACGACGCCAATGATGTGTCCAAGATGAGATTATTGAGTTTGACTGAACTTCGATTGCGTTGACCAAAGTGTGCTTCATGTGGACTGGAGTCTTAGATCTCCTAATAGTAGTGTTGCTCCCTGACATAATTGAGACATCATGGACAGGGGGTGGGTACCTACAAAAGGTACTCTTGTGCTCAAGTTAATGACTATTTTACCAAAGTGACAATATGAGATAAATACTTTCCTACTATAATGGTGTTGGTTGTATTCATAAAAGTTTGTGATGGATTAGATTCCTTGGCACAGGGCCTTTGAGGATGAAAGCCAAAGAAATTTTTTTATAAGAACTAAAATAAAAACTTACTTATTTTACAGGGACTAAAAGCATATTTAAGCCTAAAATTAATGAATAATTTTATAACTCAAAAATTGAAAAATATAAAATCAAAAAATTATATTAAACAAAATCCCGAATAAATTTTTTTTTACCACTGTTAAAACTTATAGACACGATGGTCTACAGACAAAGCTGTCGTGTCGTCAACTGAAACACACATTATAGTTATTTTTCCTTCGGGCCATTGATTGATACTACATTATCTTCCATTTTGCTTATGCATATATAAATACGTCAGATTAGGAGTGTTTGCAGTGCGATTTAGTTTAGTTTTCAGGAGAAAAGTTATCCGAACCAAACATAAAATTAACATATAATTCGGTTTGAATGTAACATTAAATCTGAATGAAATCAAATCAATCTTTTGCGGTTCGGTTTAAGTGTTTAACGGTTTTTTATTTATTAACAAAATGTAGACCTTTAACACCCTAATGTTGACTGTTTACTTAAAGGACAAAGCAAGGTGTTAGAATCGAGATACTTTAATTGAGTTTCAAACTTTAAAAGATACGGGGAAAAGATCCAATGAATGGTGTCTATCCCAAATTAGCAGTGAGCTAGCTAGTGGAATAATAACCTTAAAAAGTGGAAGCTAATAATACAAAACCAAAACCAATGTTTATTATTTTAATGTATTTACGAAAATTAATCCCAAAATAGAGTACTTTATAAAAGCCATTCAATCTTTAATGGTGTTCCGTCTCTTTTGTTAATTAAGTTTATTAAATGGTAGGGTCCGTCCAGTTTGCTTTCAATTCCCTTCCTTGGTTATTTGGAATGTTCTCTTGCTTCAAGATCAATGACTTAATAACCTTTTCTTCTTTCGGCTGTAAAGTTTTAAGTGGATCATTAATTAACTGATGAATTCTCGAGACAAAATGAGTTACGAGAGCAAATAAAATTGTTTATGCATGGCCTGCAGCGCATTTGAAGGTTGATTCTTGCTTCAGCGTGACAGCTATGAAGCTTCAAGCGGTCGTTCACTCATTATTTATTATTAATAAATGTTTTTATAACATATTGCAGGGACCTGAATGTGTCAAACTTATTTGCAAGGCTGAATATGACAAGATAAGGTTGATTATTAACTGATCAATTCACGAGTCAAAAAGATTGATGAAGGCATATGAAACTGTCTATGCATGCCCTGTGCTTTCTCCTTTAATTTAAAACCAGCACAATTGAAGGTTCATTCTTACTTCAGCATATGAGAGCAGACGAAGCTTCAAGCAATCGTCCAATATTCATTACTTGTAATTGTGATTAATGAGACACTGTATTTGTCAATAACAAAATCTTGCAAAGGCTGTATATAAGGCAAGATAAGTTGGAAGTGATATTACAGTTTACAGTAGCATATCATCAGGATCCGACAACTTCTTCGATCATATCTTTAATTAGTTGATATAGTTAGATCCTATAAATTAACTTAATTGTTGTTAATAATTATACTTTTTTTTCGGTGTTAGGAACCAATATTACATTTATTTCAACATGACTTACGTACATGTCATTAATTTTTTTGAAGAAAATTATAAAGGGAATTTAAAGGAATAAAAATTTAAATAGGACCAAAGAACCGAATTATGATATGAAAAAATAGGTCATACATAGACGGTGTAAAATAATTTTACACTATCATTCAATTACAAACATTATGTATAGTAAATTTGTTGACTTTTACAATAATAACCTTAAAAGTCATACCAACAGTAAATTTCAATTGGTTGACAATGTAAAACTTTTTACACTGACAGTGCATGACCATTAAACTCTAATGATATTTATGGCTTCATTACATTAATTAAGATAAAAATTTTAATTTACTAAATATCAGCACAGACTAATTAATTTAATTTCAATAATTTTTTATGCTTTTTAATTAGATTAAATGTTTTCACCTATTTTAATTTTTATAAAATTAAAATTAAGAAAATTAATAAAATAATATAACATTAATTTTATACTTTAACATTAGATGTGACATGTTATTTTTAAAAGTAATTTTTCATTAATATTTTCTTATTACAGTATATATAATATTCATTGTAAATAATGAAATTACTTGTATAAAAAATTAATTAATATTTTGACATGCTCATAACTGACGTTATATTCGTATTTTACAATAGAATAGTCATTTTTTTCTATATATCTGAAGAGTTTAATTAACATCAGATTTTAAGATTAATTTTAAATAATTAAAAATAGAAAAAAAATATTATATTAGAAATATTAAATTATAATAAATATTTTCATCAAAATATTTTTAATTTTAGTTATATTTTCAGAAATGATACTAATAAAATTGATATTTGTTTTGGTGTTGATATAAAATTGATATTTAAAATATATATTTAAAGAACAAATAAAATATAGCGCTTATCCCAATTAGTCATACTAAGATTATGTTTGGTCCAGTTTTTTTTTTGGCTTAAAAGCTACTTTAAAGTTAAAGCTCAAAATAAGAGCTTTAAAAATAAAGTAAAAGTTGGTTAGTAATTTATATCTCCTTTTAAGCTAAAAATTGTTTGGTAAAAAATTTTAAAATTTTAAATTTACTTAAAACTAATTGCCTCAATCAATAGAATAATATATATATATATATATATTGATAAAATAAAAAAAATATTTTGTATAGTTAATTTTGAGTTACAATGATGTAAAATTAATTTAATTAACATAAATTTATTTTAATGAAGACAAAAATATATAAAATTATTAAAATATATAAATTTTTAATTTTAAAAATGTCAAAACTATTATAATTAATAAAAGTTAATTTTAAATATGATTTATAAATATTTTATTATATATAATACTAATTACAAAAGTATTAATTATAAAAGATAAAATATTTAAAAAATTGTATTATTGTCCAATAATATTTTCAAAAGATAAAGAATAATTTATTTACATAGAATTCAATAATGTCAATATATATTAAGTAGTATTTAAAAAATAATTGAAAAATTATTTAATAAATATATTGTTATAATTAAAAATGAAAAAACATAACTACAAACTAAAAATTACAAAAATCTTATCTCTAAATTAAATTTAAAGAATAAACATTATAAACATTTTTAAATATAAAATTTTTATTTAACTATATTATTTACTCATTTTAGTAAAAAAAAAAAATTATTTCGTGTAATAAATAAATTTAATTTTAAAATGTAAAAATTAATTTAATTAAAAAAAATTAATTTATAGATAATTTAAAAATTATTTTATTATATATAATATTAATTAAATAAATTTATATTAACTACAAAAGTTAAAATATTTAAAAAATTATTGTTTAATAATATTTTAGAAGATAAAATATAATTTATTTGAACAAAACTTAATAATGAGTCTTTTTGGATAAATTTTTTTATTAGCACTTATAAGAGAAGAAAATAAGAAAATAAACTTTTCCATAAGCTAGAATTAGCTTGTGCATAAATTAAAAACTAGCTTTTGGAGAAGCTAATATGAGAGAACTTTTATAAATTAGTTTTTTCATTTTTTTAATTTTTTCTTCTTATTTGCTTCTCTTATAGGTGTTTATGAAAAAGTTTATCCAAACAGACCCAATGTCAATATATATTAAAAAGTATTTAATAAATATATCGTTGTAATTAAAAATTCAAAAACGTAACTATAAATTAAAAACTTTTAAAAATATGGCATCTAAATTAAATTTCAAGAATAAAAATTATAAATATTTTAAAATATAAAAAATTATTTAACTATATTATTTACTCATATTATTAATGTTCTTTTATTTTATGTAAAATATTTACAAAGTTAAAAGATAAAATAATATATTTTAACTGTCTAAAATAAATAATTTAAAAACAAATTAAAACCTTTAATAAATAAACATAATTAAAATAAACTAATATATGTAAGTATTATTTAACGGAGAAGCTGATGAAGCACTTAAATTGAAAAAATAATGAAAAATAAAAAAAATAGTATTTTTGGTTGTATTGGAATTCGAAGAGGGACCTACATAAATAAGTTCTCTATAAGCCCAAAAAAGCTCTTCCTACTAATTTAAGTATAAACTATTTTTTTTAAAATTTTATTCTATAAAAATAAATAGCTTATTATTTTAGGAGTTTTTTGTAAAATGTATTTGATCCAGCTTTTTTTTTTTAAAAAAAAAATAAGCTAAAAAAACAAAGGCACCCTAATACTTTTCCACTTCTCGAAAAAGTGCAGAGTGGCAACGGGGGACATTATCCAAAAATAGCGCACATGCCCAATTTTTATGGGCTTTCCATTCATATATTAGCCATCAATCATTATCAACCAATTTTGATGTGGGACATAAAATTAGAAATTATAAATAGAAAAGAGTACGAGTATTGCATAAGCAACAGACAAAGGAGGAAGACTAACGTGCAGAAGCCAGACACTGAGTGAAATTGAATGTCTAATATTTTCCACGGCTGACCATCTTCAGGCAGATGCCGGCGTACGAGATCAAACGATCGAGGAAGTAGTATAAGATTGAAATATGATGAATCATATACTTGAGTCTGCAGGAAGCATATAGTTATTGATTTCAACATGGTCCGGTTTAAATCTTTCGTTCATTAATTATTTTAGGGGGCTGTGTTCATTCTTAGGAACTACTAATGAATTATGAATCCTTTCAAATGCTAGTAGGATGCATTTTCTGACGCATTGGAAATTTGAATAATTGAATATATTAATAACGGAAATGATCAATAATACTAGAATCCAGCATAAACTGCTGAGAATTTTGCCAACATCTGCTTCTAAGCCATATAGCACACCTTGCATTCGTAAACACATTATGCCTTTCCAGTTGGTTGGCAATCGGTTAATTGTGTTAGTTTGAGTCCAGGAGTGAGTAAATTCAATTAGGGAGCTACTCTTAACTGGATTTGTTAACAATTCAACAAGTTAAATTTAGTGTGAATTTGATTCAGTTTTATTTAAAAAAAAACTTATTTGTATCAATTTTTAGAGATTTTTAAAAAAAATTAAGACTTGATTACATTTTTTACCTCCAAAGTATCACAATCTTATAATTTTTGTCCCAAATATTTTCTTTTTTGCGAATTTTACCACCCAATTTAAAAAAGAATTGAATGATAGATTGAATGAATTAGTCTTTTTATATATTTCGCAAAAATCTAATTCTTTTGCACCTCCTTTTTGATGTTAAATGATAGATTGAATGAATTTGTCTTTTGATATATTGATAGTAAAATGTTAGAAATACTTATAAAACTTTGATTAATAATTTTCTAATTGATAAAAAATAAAATGAGATTTGACAAATTATATTAAATTAAATTTTGAATATAAATTTCATCTAAGGCCTTAAATTTTTTTGTTATTGCTTTGCACTTAAGTAAAATGCAGGTAATGGATACAAGTACAGGTGTATATGTACACAGTGGGTACGAAGATGTAGATTAAAGTTGCTACTCGTACAGGTATAAAGTTGAGTATGGATATTTTTTCAAATGCAGGTATAGAAATGAGTATTATAATACCCAAACTAGATCTTACCCATTGTCATCCTTAGTTGTGATACAATTTTTTTTATTATAAATATTCTTTTTAAGGTTACTTGAGCTTGACGTAAAAAAAAAAAAGGTTACTTGAGCGGCTAATCGAAATTCTATATTAGTTTTAGGTGGAGGCTAGCGTGGGCAAGCCCATAAAGTTTCCCATCGTGGAAAAACGATTTATATCTGTTAGATGCATTATTTTTTTAATCAAAGGCTGAGATTTTTTTTCTTTTTCCTTTTTATCACTCTTTTTCTAGAATTGTCCCCCATTCTCTTTCACCCCCAATTCCAATTCTTCCCTAACGCACCCCCACCAACATCACTGCCTGTCCTCCTCCCCTTCCTCCTACCGCCTTTGTCGCTCCGTTGAAAGCACTCCCTCAACACAACAATGAGATCCACCACGTTAGCGCCTTCAACCACATCATTTTCTCTTCCTCGTACTCTTTATTCTCTTCATCATTCTTCGTCTGACTCGTCCTTGTTTTCTTCTAATTCATATGACAAGTTGCCCTATTCCTTGGCAGCTATAGTGGTAAGGGGGTGGAGGAGGCAAAAGGTAGTGACCCATTGGTTGATTTGGTTGCTTGGATTTTGGTTCTTTTTGTAAATTTGGTTGTAGCTAAGTTGGTTTGAGCATGACACGCGAGATGGGAGAAGGGGAGTGTGGCGATGGGAGATCTGGTGTGTGTTCGTGACTTAGGTTTTTGTTTGCATGTTTAGGTTACACATGGAGTGAATTCGAGTTGGTGAGCTTTGAGATTAGGTTGTTCACTTGAATTCGAGTTTCTCTATGTGTTTCTTGTTGAGAAAAGTGAGTGAAGGTAGTAGAATTTTGTGAGGAGTGTTGAGGATAAGAGATTTGTGGTGAGGTTTGTGGAAATGGCATCATTAGAGGTGACGATGAGGGGAAATTGCTTGAACCATAACGACGATGGAGCTATAGTAATTAAATCACGACGTAGCATAGGTTTGTTCGTTTTGTGGAGTGTTTGTGAGTTGTTAATTTGTAATCAGTTATTTTTGGTAGATGCGAAAGTTGCACTTTGGTGTTGCCATAGTGGTAGTACAAGTTGCAGGCAATGGAAGAGAAGGGGGCAATTAGGGGTAAATCAGGAAAGATTGAAAAAAAAAAATCTTAGTCATTAATTTTGAAATTATTATATTGAATTGTTGAAAATATGTTTCCCACGGTGAGAGATATAATGTACTCACCCACCGTAGCCTTGACCTTATATCAATCTACGAAGAGAGAGAAAAGTTGCAAATGAATTTGTTTCAATAAAAAAAAAATCACTCAAACCTCGTGTTTTTTTTTTTTTCGAATTGTGCCCAATACCCCTACAAATTTTTACCCAATAAAAATCTCCTTAATTGTTGCGCACATGTTGCATTGTGTACCCCTCCCCCCAAAACATCGTCTAAGCACGTTACAAAACATGTCATGTACGTTGCACGTGATCTGTTTAAGACTTTTTGTGCCCAAAATACCCTTGTCTCCTTCCTCTAAGTGGGACATCTGGGTTCAACATTCCAAAAACATAAAACAACAATGAATACAACTTCTAAATTTTGCCTCTTGCCAAATAAATAGATGTTATTAACAAAACTCCTTCCAAAGCATGATTAATGATAACAATCTCATGGGAATGAAACCAGTAAAACCATCACAAGAAAAGTCAATCTCTTATATAACTACAAACTAAAAATTCAATACATTGGACAATAACAAAATAGTAGACACACCTGTTTACTAGATACCACAATTAGTTTCTACCAAGAGGGAGACCTATAAGTAAATGTTTCTTTAAATTCAGACTTGTTTGACGAAGTGAAAATGGACACGTACACATCCTTCGTAGCATTTGTCAGCGCCATATCAGCAGCCTTAAAATGCTTTGCAACTGTAACACCACCACGACCACCACTACCATTCACACCATTTAAACCACCATTACCAACTTGCCTAAATTCCTTGGGAAGCTTTTCCCCAACAACACTTCCACCAGCACTTCCTTGTTGAATATATTCCTCAATTTGTTGATCACGCAGGGCTCCGTCAGGGGCTCGTTGGAGAGGGTGCAATTGAGCCACTTCAAGAAGCAATGCTTGTTGGGGTCCACCTTGTTGATGTACATGTTGAGGTAGCAATCGTGGGACTCGACACCAGTTCCGCCACCATCTTTGTCACCACTGTAGAGGCGAGAGTAGAGGAAGAGTAAGGTCTTTACAATTCGCTCAACACCACAAGATTCGAGTTTTTAGAAAAATCCTCTCTTCTTCTCTTCAACCTTACTCCAAAAACGGGGAATAGGGGTTTCACCGTTCGATTCGCTTCGTTTCCACTATGAGATGTTTTCTTCTTCTTCTTCTCATTGCAGTTTAGTGATCAAATGGACTTCCTTCATGCAATTTCTCTTCCTTGTCATCTTCGTCCTCTCCTTCTCTAAAAATGATATTGTTTCGCCTAATTTAGACAAATCTGTGCTCCTCCTCCTGAAGGCCTATTTCTCTAACCCTGCCAATCTTCTCTCCATGTGGATTGCGCGGCCGCGGCAGTGGCGATAACTCCAACCACTACTCCTTCTTTGACATCCTCTGCGTTGTCACCGTCACCATCATCGGAAATGGAGGTAACTGAACCTCGCACCCCTGCTCCAATTTCATAAAATACTCCCTCTATGATTCGGAATTTGGAAAGGGTGAAGTAGAAGGATTGGTGGGATTGGGGGAAGAGGGAGTGTTTGAGCTCGGAAAGGGTTTCGTTGTTTTTGGTCTTTAAAACAAAAGGGTAATTTTGGTTTCTTACTATTAAAAGGGGACATTTTTATCTGACCACATATAACAAGAAACATTACTTAACGTTGTTAACATAAAGAGTAGAAAGTAATGCGAAAATTTACAGTGGTATCAGATGCAATTCGAAAAAAAAAAACGGAGAGTACAAATACAATTCACTCTAAAAAGAAATTAAAAAGGTTAGCTAAGCTGTGCCAATTTCTATGAGCTTAGTAGTTAGTACTTTTAAAAGGTAACATGAGCCACGATCCAAAATTTTTAATCAAATATTTTTTTGGAAATAAAATCATCTTTATATTTTTTTCAATCCCCTAAAATATTTTATAAATATTTGCGTAACTTTAAGTTGTCCGTCATACCAAAAAAGAAAAAATAAATTTTGGGAGCAGGATTTATTTCATCAAACCAAACTAAATTATGACAATTCTTTCTTCAATTTCTATTTTTATCATCATATTTAATTCTTTATTTTGTTAAAGAACTATTTTAAGTTTAACTTTTTTATTTGAAAAATAATTTTAAAAAGAGATTCACTTTTTGTAAATATTTGCTTCAAGGTGTAAAATAAATAATTCAAACATTTTTTTTTTCAAATTGTATAGCCATTTTATAATGAGTGTATTAAGGATATAATAAGATTAAGTTTTATTGTTTTCTAGGCATAAGTGGACTGTCAAACCTCTTTTTTATTTCATAAATTATTTTTAAATTTTCTATTTTTCCTAAAATAAATAAAATCACTGACAACTTTTTTTTTTTTTTTGTCAATTCGTAAGTCATCGCAATTTTAATTGCATTAAATATCAAATTTATAAAGTTTAATCTTGATTCGTTTAAAGAATTAAATTTAATTTTAAATTTAAACTTATTCATTTAATTTAATAAATAGTTTGATTAATCAAATATTTATAAAATTCAACTTAAATAATTCATGAATAGATGAATTCATTTATTCACCAAAAAAAAATAGATGAATTCATTTACGTCACAACTAAGGCATGTTAATTAGTTCAGGTACATATAAAATCACATCATAGATTTCAATTGTCATGTGATTTCTGCCAATACTTGCATACAATTACATAAAATTAAGAAATAAAGAAGTTTGGTATATCACTCTTGACAACCCACCATACCTTAACATCGACTGCCATGTCAAATCTTGCAAAATGTAGCAGCCGAGGCAACTGTAATGCAAAATTTTGTTATAAAAAAAAGAAAGGATGATCATAAATGTGTTTGGTTAATCGTTTTAATTAATTTATAAATTTATTTAATTAAAATGGGTCTGTTCATAATATTTAAACTATATTAATATTATTATTTTAATATAATTTTGATATTCAAACGAAAAATTATAAGAGTTTAAAGTTAACTAAAAACTCTAAAACTAGAAATACATAAAATGAAATATTTCTATCTATAAAATTAAAAATATAAACATGTTTTTGTATAATTTTATATTTATCAATGAGTTTAATAATCAATTTTATCAAATATACATAATTCAATAAACTTGTATAACCTTTTCAAAAAATAAAAATAAACTAGTTTAACAGTTTTCATTGATTTTTTTGACTCATTTATTAGTTGTTTTTGTCAAACGTAACGTTTTAACTTTTAATAAACTTTTTAACTATGTACTAACTTATCAATTATTTTTAACAATCATAACCTAAACGCCGATTTCCCCACATATATCCTTTTTCATCCACAGTATTTATAATGTGTGCAATCAAGACAGACGCTGATAAAGCTATATGAAAAGAGTCACAATTAATAAGCTCCAATCGTGTTGGTTTATGAAACAAAATATAAATAAAGATTTTTTTTTTCAAAAAAATTTAGGGGAAAGGGACTGTGCCCAAGTAAAATTTTTAAGCATAAACTGTATGACTACTCTTACTAATGCTACAATAAGTGAGGCTGCCCAAACCGGACCCCCCCCTCCCCAGACAAAACAAAAGATACGGACGTTATAGGCCTATACGCTCTAATCATATAACCCGACCTTAAAATTTCAATTCTTTAGACTTTAGAGGCTCATATTTCATTTTGTATCAAAAAGAGGTTTATATTTCATTTTTGTACTGACACTTGTAGAGTTTTTTTTTTTTGGTCAAACTTGTGGTGGGTTTTGAAAGGCCCGTTGCCTACTTGCCTTGCATTACTGTTCAGCTCTGTGTAGGTTTGGGCTTACCTTTTGGAAGCATCTGCTATCTGATACAATAAATTCTCCTATGTAGGCTACATAGCCCGATCAACCTTCTTCGGTTTAGCCCACAATAGATATTGGGTAAAAAGGCTCAGCAGTCAACAAATTCCCAGTTATTTCTAAAAATTTAAACAAAACCCAGCCCATAAATCACTAAATCAGTAGTTAAATTGGTTGGGTCAGGCTGTTCCGGACCCAGCTTAGATTTGAATCCAAGCCATTGCCAAATGTTACATAAAAAACCTTGCAAATCTTGAAGAGGTTAAAAAGTAAGAATAAATAATTTTTATACTGTTATTCAATTACAAATCGTCATGTATGATAAATTTATTGATTTTATAATAATTATCTTAAAAATTATACTAATAATAATTTTTAATTATTTGGTAGCATAAAAATTTTACATTAACAATATAAACCTAAAACTAAAAAGTAAATGAGGAAGAGTCTATGTACATGTTTGATAGTGATGATTTGTGAGAAATAATTGTTTTTTAAAAATATTTTGGAAATCTTACAAAAAAATCATTATTATTTTGAATAAAAGTTGAACCAAATATATATCATGTTTGGGTACTTTACTACTTTTGGTTCATAGATGTTTTTCTTTTCAACAATCATTTTATGAAAATGTTAATAGATCCAGAATTAAACTCTTAGCAATATGATCAATAGATATGATAAATGCTAGGAACACAATATTTTGAGTACACACTCCCTTATTAGTTGAAATTTATTAAAAATTACAAAATTTTGTGAGTTTTATATCCTATTTAATAAACATTTCTCCTAATTTTGTAGTTCTTAATAAATTTTAACCAATAAAAACGTGTTAGGAAAAGTGTGGTTCTAATACTCATTTAATAGATATAATTATCTAATAATTATGACAAACTTTATTAGTTGATGATAATTTGCTCTTATTTTTCTAAATTTTCTTAATAAAAGTTTTATTGTCGAATGAAGAGTAAAATATTGTCATAACTGATAGATAATTGATTCTACATTTTTCATTTGTTAACATGGTTAATTTGATATGAGAGAATGAAAGAGAGTATTAAGGAGTTTGGAGAGTAGTTGAAGAGTTAAATAGTCTAATAAAATGTTATTGTTATAGATTATAGATTATAATTACTTGATTTTTTTTTTTACTTTTATTAAAAACTAGTACTTTTAATCCATGAATTGCATATCCACTCTATATATTAAATGAAAACAGTTATTTTGAATGAGGGTGTTTTTAGCTACTATTTTTCAACGAGAGTAGTTTCTAGCTATCATTCTTTAATGAAAATGTTTTTAGAAATTTTTTAACCTCTTATTTCTTTAAATCTATCATTTTTAATATTTTTAGTTCAAATTAAATTTTAATATTTTTAAATCAATCATTTTCGGTATTTTTAGTTCTAAATTAAATTTTAACATTTTCAATGACAGTGTTTTTAGGAATTTTTAACATCTTATCTCTTTCAATCTATCATTTTCAATATCTTTAGTTCTAAATTAAATTTTAATATTTTTTAAAAGAAATTATCAATAATTAAAAATTAACATTATATTACAATAATTGTTTAATATAAATTTAAAATATAATCTATATGTTCAAAAACATTTATTATAATTTATATATTCAGAAGTATTTATTTATTATAAATTTAAGTTATATAAAATAAATATTTATTTTATGCAATGCACATGTTAAAATACTAGTTATAGATATTTATTTGCATATAATTCTAATTCTAATTACAATTATAATTATAATTGATGATAAATAAATATTTTTAAATATATAAATTATATTTTAAATTTATAATAAATAATTAAAATTGTGATATAAATTATTTTTAAACTGAAATAGATAAGCAATTAAGAAAATAAAATATATAAATAAAGGAAAAAAAAAGATAATTTGAGATAAATATTTTTTTGACTAGTTGTGAGAATAATGTGTAAAATGCACTTTCTAATAAAAAAAAGAGAAATTCATCCTCCAATGAAAATTACAAATACATTAAATATATTAAAATATTAATAATTATTATCAATATTTTTTACCGTCTTTATTTTCTTTCTTCTAGTCAGAACATACTATAACAAGTCTTAAGCATTTACTGTTTAGTGTTTTTTGTGGGTGAATGCGGGTATAACCAACTGAAAGCTAACTTTAGGTAATGAAATTCATTTAAGGGATTAACCCATCTCATTAAATATTTTTCCATATACATGGTCATAAGAAGTGAATCCTTGATCACATATTTAAAGAACGACTTTGGCTAGGGTGGGGGACCTAGCCATGTCCCCCATCGTGGGAGACTTATGCTAGCCGTTAGATATATATACATTAAATGTAACTGTCAGGATTTAAGACGGAGGATCGATAATGGGAAGTATAAATAAATATTCCAACTTTGCTTGTCTTTTTCCACGGTGTCGCCAGTGTCGTGTAAAGCAAAACAGAGCCAGAGAGATGAACCTACTGCCCATGCATAAGACCCTTTTCAGAAGACTATGCAAAGAACATCTTAGTCATTTCTCTGCAGCCTCTGACCATTTGCGAACACCATTAGGGTCACCAATTTCCAAACAACCTCCGACCCAACAACAACGTCTGACAATTTGTGAACACGATTTGACCCATTTCGTCTGTTCCTCATTTCCCTGTTTGGAGTTCCCCTCATTCTCATGTCAGTGCTGGTGAAAGCACAAAACGTGATACTTGCCTGGTAGACCTCCCTAAAGAGGTGTGACTCGTTAGTGCAGTATCCTTTTGAACAATAGAACTTCCATTTGGTCCAATGATATCTTTGCTGCACAGTTGAGGAGGTTGTCAAGTCGACATCGGCAACGATCGTGATTTTGGACAGCTTGCATTGGATAGCTTCGGTTGAGCAAGTAATCATCGTAGGGGGTGGTTTTAATTCGTATAAATTGCATTTTATTGTCCAAGTAAGGTTTTTATTCTAATATTGCTTTATGCACATGGTTAAGTGAAAGATTGAAGGTGGTTTAAGTTGAGTATAAATGGTGAATAACGTTGTTGACTTGAATATTATATGGAAGCAGGTGCATAAATTGATTAAGATATTTAAAATACAAAATAAGGTGATGTATTTGTTTAACGTGTATCGTAGAAGCATATAATGCAGAATGAAAAATTAGGTGTTATTGGAATTTGTCCACATGATAAAAGATACAAGAACATACAAAAATTGAAATATAAGTAAGTGCTTATGTTGTTGATGCTGCGATTGAGCATGAGCATGAGCATGAACATGAATTTAAAATTTTTTGTATTGTCATCAATGAGCTCAGTGATGAAGTGCAACATTTGTGTACTATGTTATGGCACATCGTTCATGTTTTTGAACAATCAATTGGCTTTTAACTTGCTGTAGGGCGAGATTGAATTAAGGCCTCTGCAAAAATTATAAATTAAGTAGTCTATTTTTAAGGATTATTCCATATTCTTTGTTCTTTTACTTCTTTGTCTCCCCATGTGTAAGAAATACTTTTATGAAATTTGAAATTGATGGAAGTTGCAAGCAGTTAAAATTTAAACCCCAAATGCTTTGTGTTTGGGGATCATATGATGCATCTTTTTGTCAAACTTCTGTGTATAATATTTTTGGTTGGAAGGTGTAGGCTTCTCATTTCTTGCACCTACCTTTTATGTTAATAGTGTTCTTTTCTTTATTTTTTGATTGATGTAATTGGACATCCCAATATATGATAATAGAAGGACTAATAGCTAACAAGGGATTGAATTCTGAAACTTAATGTTTAAAAAATCAAAAGGTATCATAAAAAAAAGCAAAAAGGGAATTTTTTTTTTTTTGAAAAATATAGTATTCGATGCTACTAATGAATTAAATATAGTAATTTCTAATAAATTTGTTTATATATTGATTCTGTTAGAAAAATCTATGTTAAAAAAATAAAGGATTTAATTTTGATACTTTATTAATGGATTAGAAACTATTTAAATATAATTTTTTATAAATATCCATTGATCTATTGTCAATATATTGATGTATTGTACTATTCTTAAATGACAGGACTTGTTGTGGTAATTTTATTAACTCCATGATCCAATGACAAAAATTAGGTTTAATTACCTTTTTGATCTCTATAGTTGCGCAAACTTTACCTTTTAGTCCCTATAGTTAAAAATAACTCGTTTTAATCCCTATACATGCACTTTTAATATTTGTTTGGTCCCTACCGTCAAGTGTGTCTTAACTCTGTGAAATAAAATCGTCACAAAATAAAAATTGGCGGTGTAAAAACGTCACAAATTGACATTTTCTAGTGTTTTTTATTCAATTTGTGGCATTTTAAAACAACAAGGACCAAACTAATATGAAAAATGCATGTATAAAGACTAAAACGGATTATTCTTAACTATAGGAATCAAAAGGTAAAGTTTGAGCAACTATAGGGACCAAAAAGATAATTAAACCAAAAAATTACAAAGGATGAATGATCTAATTACAAATTTTTTTAATATAGAGACCTAATTAAATTTTTAAAAAAAATCAAGGACCTATTGATGTATTCAAGCATAAAAAAATAACATGAATGAGGGTTGTTTAAAAATCATAAGAGATTACATGCGACTCCTTAGTGGTCTTATTTGACTCAAGCAGAATTATCTCTAGTGGAGAATACATGTGATCTCCACAAAAGAAAGAAAAGAAAAGAAAATTTATGTTGATTATAAAATAATTATAATTTATGTTAACCCTTCATATGAAAGTCCTTACCCAAAATGTAGCTTAATGTAAGTACAATAATATTGTCAAACTATTCATCTTAACCTAACCATATAGTTATGTATCACTTATTGTGAGAGTATTCATTTAGAATTGACCTTACGCTTATGTAGATCCAAGTCTAAGACTGGTGACCTAAAGTTGACCCTACACCCTAGTATAAATCTAAGAATACTAACCCAAAGCTTACCCTAACTCATATACCACTTAATATAAAAGTCATTACTCATAACTTCGCTAAACACATGCACGATTATATTGTTAGACTATTCATCTTAACTTATTAATTTGGACTTAACTATACACTTAAGTATATATCATCAATTTAAGACCACTAACCTAAAATTGACCCTACACCTTGATATGATCAACTCTAAGAATACTAACCTAACCCTAAAATCATTTAGTACTTACTGTAAGACTATTCATTTGGACTTGACTCTACACGCAAGTATATATCATCAATTTAAGACCATTAACCTAAAGCTGACCCTATACCTTGGCAGGACAAAGCCTAAGAATAATGACCCCATACAAAATTTTTTATTAAATCGGTCTCTATACGTGCCGCAGATTCTCAATTTAGTCTCTGCCATTTACAAATTCTTAATTTAGTCCCTATATGTGTATCGCATTCTTAATTTGGTCTTTATATATGCATCGCATTCTCCTTTTGGTTGTTATAGTACAGGGATCAAATTAAAAATGCATTGCACATATAGAGGCCAAATTAAGAATGTGTAACACGTATAAGGACTAAATTAAGAATGTGTTACATGTATAGTAGGAGTGGCAAACAGATGGGTCAGATAAATTCTTAGTCAAATTATAATGGATTGGATAAAAATAATCCATTAATCCATTTTGATCCATTAAAAATTCATTCAAAAAATTCAATCCATCCACGATCCATCTAATAAAATCCAATCCAATCCATCCATTAACAATTTTTTATGGATGGATATCCAATCCATTCACAAAAATAATATATTTTAAAAAGTACAAAATTTTTATTTTTAAAATATTCTCGCCCCCTCTCCTTTCTATCTCTTCTCTTTCTCTAACCTCTCTCTCTCTCTTTCTCCCTCTCTCCTCTCTCTCTTTCTCTCTCTTTCCAATTTTGTTGTGTTAAAATAATATTCTTTCAAGTTACCACATAAATTATGTTCAAGAAAAAATGGAAAACAACTACCAAAGGAATCTTCAAAATGTAGATACTTGAAATTGTTTTTTACCATAATTCAAAATAAAAACATATTTCAGTAACTCTAATTTTGTGTAGGGAGAATCGACAAAATTTAAATATAATTTCTTAACAATTCACATAATAGCTAGGATGCAAATTTGAATCACCAACTAGCTATATCATAAACGTTTAGGTTTAAGAAATTATTTTTTAACCTAATTAGAAATTTTTTATTTTTTAATGGCTACTCTATTTTTTTTTTAATGAAAATCTAATTATAAGACCAAAAAACAAATTATTTTGAAAAAAAAACTGATTAGACATGTCTTTTTATTTTTTTTATCCAATAGATTTTGAAAAAATAGTGGATGGATCACTAACCATCCATAAAATTAAATGGATGGATTGGATCCAATCCATTATAATTTTTTTTGTGTAATGGATGGATTGGATGGCTTTACTTGTGGATGGATTGGATGGATGATAGACAAATAGATTGTTTTGCCACCCTTAATGTATAGGGACCAAATTAAGAATGTGTAAATGACGCTATGACGGCAAGGACCAAATTAAGAATTCGCGACATTTCTAAAGGCAATTTAATAAGTCTTTACATATAAGGACCAAATTGAGAATTCGTAACGCGTATAGGGACTAAATTATACGCTTCACTTATATATATATATATATATAGTATGTATGTATGTATGTATAGCCTAGATAAAACATCTTTGGAACACATAGGCTTTATTAGGCCTGAGTAAAACTTAACTGTATCACTTAGGCTTCATTAGGCCTAGGTCAAGCACCACTTGATCATTTTGGTTTTATCGGGTCTACATCAAACACCACTACATCATTTAGGCCTCATTAGGAATGGGTCAAATATCACTAATTCACGTGGGCTTCAATGGGCTTGGGTTTAACAATAATGGAACAATTAAGCTCTATTGGATATGCATCAAACACCATTACAGTACTTGGTCTTCATTAATTTTGGGTCAAACATCACTAGATTACTTGAGTTTCATTGGATATGGGTCAAACATCATTTGTTAACTTAGGCTTCAATGAGCCTAGGTCAAACATCACTAGATCAATTGGGCTTCATTCTTAAACTTAGTGATACTAGAGTATAGGGTCATTTCTAGGTCAATAGTCTTATACTTAGTGATCCCTGGGTTTTGGGTTTAGGGTTAAGTTCAACTGAATAGTCTCACAATAAGTGATACATAATCGTAGGATTGGGTCTAAATAAATAGTTTAGAACTATTATCACACATGTGTTAAGGTCATCTTTTGGTAGGACTTTTATACTAAGTGGTATATAAGATTAGGGTTAGCTCTTGGTTAGTATTCTTAAAGTTGGTCATACCAGGGTATAGGTCAACTTTAGGTTAATAGTATTAGACTTGAGCGAAAAAATAATTACTTTTGCCAATAAAAAAAGTGGCGTCAATTGCTTTTACACTAAGGTGAAAGTGACATGTAATATTGAATAGTTAAACGATAAATGTTAACTTTGAGAAGTTCTCACGACTAAGATATAATTCTTATTCATTAAGCTGTTTATGTAATTATGTGAACGATTGGAAAACACACACAAAAAAAGGAATAAAATGAAACATATGGAGAAAAATTGTTAACTTCTATAATAATTACTTTAAGAAGACGTTTGGTGCAAGAAAAATTTTTAGTTTTCTAAAAGTCTGAATGTTTGTTTCCTACGTTTAATTTATTATTTAAAAAATAACATTCTTAAGAAATATTGTTTTGGGGGAATGAATGTTGTTTTTACCTATATTTCCAACAAAATTGTTCTCATGGAGAGGTGAGAATCTAACTTTTTCGAGTTGAAAAAAAAGTTTTAATGTTGTAAAAATGTCATGTTACAAAAATGTCACGTTACACTTATCAGCTCATTTAATACAATTATATAAAGCTTTTGAAATAATTCCATATTAAATGTGACAAATAATTATTTATACTAGAGCGCGAACCTATGTGATGCATGGCAAAATTATTGGATTTTTTTTATATGTATAAAAAAGTATATTGACAATTTTTGTTAATTTCTTATTTCGATGAAAAAAGATCTTAAATAAATTAAAATTTTCGTAATAAAGAAATTAATTTACTATATTATAACAGAAGAATAACATATCAATTAAATATGAACTTATTCATTAATTAATAAGAAAAAAAATAGAAGATAACTTAATGTGATTATTTTTCATTCATGTACTTAATAAGTATCATTTCTATCCCATGCATCACATGGGTACAAGTACTAATTATGATAGAAGAATAACATATCAATTAAATATGAACTTATTCATTAATTAATAAGAAAAATAGAAGATAACTTAATGTGTTTATTTTCCATTCATATACTTAAAATTTAGTAATTTACTTAATGTAATTAATATAATATATTTAAAATTATATTTATTTATATGATTAAATTATAATTTAAAATAATTCATGTTAATTGAAATAATTCATATTTAAATTATTATAATATTTTACATTCAACATTAATTATTGATAATATAAAATTAAGTATATTAATTATATTTTATCAATTATTTTATATTAATTAAATTAAGTCATACATGGTTTATAAAAATATATTTTATAATTAATACAACAATTTTAAAATATTTTTCATTCAAGGCAAATTATTGATAATATTTTAGTAACTTATATTGTATTTTTACCAATTAATTTACTTAAAACATAAAAACATATTTTATGATTCATCCTTAAATGATTAAAATATTTGATTTTCTCTAAATTGTTTTTTTTTCACATATTTATAAGTCATATATTTAAATTAAAATAAAAAACACTATGAAAGTTAGTGATTTTTCTTAATTATGACTTTCCTTATTTAGTTTCAAAATAGAATTTTACCTTTTTAAAATACTATTTCTTTTTGCATCCAATAAAGCTTTGAAGTAGTGAACACAGGAAAGGCATAATTAAAAAAAATAAATTTTAATATTTCATTTATTAGTTAAAAAAAAAAAGAGACTGCAAGTTTTACATGATTAAAATTAAAGTACAACAGTCTCATAGGACTTTACAAAAGACCTACCATTTACTTGAAGAGCAATCAAATAGAAATATGAAATATAAAATTAAAATCCCCTTTGACAGAAATAACAATCTCAATTTATGTACCTTTTCCTAGTTTAAACTGTCTTGCTTTCGACAAGCTTATCTACTAATGATCTAGGCGCTTCCTTCTTCCACACTAATACCAAATTCCTCCTCAAGTCCCATCACAATGTTAACCTGCATAAAAATTGAAAAGCAACTCTAAATAATCAAGCAATAATTATGAAACATATATGATAGATGTTACTCTAACAAACATGGTATAGACTCAAGAAACAGGACAACTAAGGGAAGAAATATAATTATATAGCTATTTTTCTCAAATAACTTGAGGCATTTTATGAAGGACACAACAATTAATTTGTCATACACTAAATACAACAGCAGTTCAAAGTGCAGTCGAACAATTTCATTTTTGGCTAACAAAAAGAAGTTAAAGAAAAACTAATAGCCTACAAAAATCTGCTCCTCATAATTGTCCAGAAAAATGAAATCCTCGACATTTTTATCACATGGTATATCACTAGTCACAAAGTTCAAATTGTCTGATCTTTCCCCATGAAGTCAGGGTACAGTTTTGGTTTTAGATGAGAAGGCATAGTGGCAAGCTTCCTGGTCTTTGGAAAATCAACAACATTGGCTGCTAGCTTGACCAAGTGTATGCATTTCTATCTAAGGCACCATAGTCACAGCAATCAGCATGTACCCAAATTTTCATTTACTATGTTTCTGACAAAAAAATCTACGATATCCTGCAGTGTGAAAACAAAACAACTTTAAATTGCTGACTCATTTTTGGAATACATAGTCAACAAGAAAAATCACACCATATGTACAAGACAAGTTAGAGGACAAAGTGCAGAGCATGTAAACATATGCAAGAGAACACACTAGCAACATATACCTCAAATTCTACAATTTTATGTGACAATGTGTAGAATTAGTTCCAGCATACCCAAAATTTTATGTTTGAGATCAGATGAAATAACCCAATATGCAATGTTATCACTATAAGTCCCTATTGTGAATATATCATTTGAATTACTAATCAAACGCATGATGCTATGAATAATTCATGTGATTGTACTAGCTCTAATTTTGTATTTTTGGGTGTGGATGCAACTTCTGCTATATTTGTGAGAAGAATTCGAAGTCTGCATTGGGAGTGTGATGGTGGGGCGCCGCAGCAGAGGCGGTATCTCTTCATTTATCTCCATTCTTGCAAACAAACTTAATTAAAACATAATACTAACTCCATGTAAACACACACAAAAAATGCATCTACAAAATTTATTAAATCAACGATTCTTACTTTAAAGGCAAATTTCAAAATACAACATATAACTACTATTAAGGTTTTCTATCTTTCCTCTTCTTCTCACATTATAAATTCTTCCAATACACACCCCTCAGACAAAATTGTCCATTATATGTTTATACCATTCATTATTAAAAATCAATCATATTACTTGGTACTTTGCCTATGTTAATCAATTTCTCAACACATATGTACCAATTTGTTGTCCACAACGTTGTTCAACATTCATAATTACCTTGGTTCAAGTACTCAGCTAAAACCGTGTACATTTTAAAAATTCAAATACACACCTCACTTTGATGCTGCATTATGTGCTGCTATGATGCACAATGAACAAATCCATCACCTTAGTCCCTATTTTTAACTATGTTAACCAACTTGTAGAACTACTTCTACAAAATTTCAAATCCCCAATGTTAGTGCTAATATTCGTTAACCATACGCACAAAACGCTATAGACGAACTGCTATAAAAAATAGCTTACTAGCAGAATAGAATGCCAACTATACCAATATAAACTGTTGCCTTCGACGATTACTTGCTCAAACAAAGGTGACCAACGAACGCAAGCTGTCCCAAATGAGCACCCTCCCCAATGACTGCTTCGACAAACCTCCTCAACTGCGCAACCAATTTATAGTCAGAAAACCTTCCTTCAAATGACGAACAACTCACAAATCGGGGCACCCCTCACTTTTTAGTGTTCCACGACCACTACCATAACATTGTGGGGAACAACAAACAGGGCAATGACGGTACTGCAGTAATGAGTCAACACCTCTTTAGGGGGGATTGGAGGTCTACCAGGCAAGCATCACGTCTTACGCTTGTGCCTTACGCACATCAGAATGAGGGGAACTCCAAACACGACAATGTGGAATGGACGAAATGGGTCAAATCGTGATTGCAAACAGGGCACTGACATCAGACCTTCATGTTGGGTCGAAGGTTGTTCGAAAATCGGTGGCCGTAACGATGTTCGCAAATGGTTGGGGGGTGGACAAAAAATGGCTAATAGGTTATTCACATACTCTTCCCAAAAGGGTCTAGGGCATGGGCTGTGTGTTGATCTCTCTGACTCAGTTTTGGTGTACATGACGATTGCTACACTCTGGAAAAAAGACAACCTGAACTGGAATATTTATTTTAAAAAAATGTTTGAAACACTTGCATAGCCGGTCTTCATGTCTCAAATCCTGACCGTTGCATTATATATATATATATATCTTTCGACTGGTGTCATTTCCCACCGTGGGGGACGTGGCCAGGTCCCCCCCACGCTAGCCAGAGTCTTAAAGAATAAGATTATGTGCTGTCACAAGACGTTGGTACTGGCTTAGTGTGTTCCGGTTAAAAAGCAGATTTTATTATTTATTTTTTGAAGAAAGGGGAAAAACAATCAGTCTTTGAAAAAAGCCAAACAAAACTGGCGGGCTAAATTACGATCCATATTCAAAAACCTTAAACTCAATATTCCGACTGGGAGCGAAGAAAGATGGAGTCCCCAATCTCAATCTGCGAAACTGAGATCCCTCTTCAAATCCGCAACATCGATGCTTTCACCGCTTCTTACGCCCAATCCCTCCAATCTCTGAGAGCCACAGCACAAGAAACCGCTCGCTGTCAAGGTCTATCACTTCCATTCCATTCCATTCAATTCAATTCACTCACATGCTTTCTTCTCATAGATTAGGGTTTCGTCTTAGGGTTTCCATTTGCCCTCACACACTTTCTTCGCAGTTCAACCAGAAGAGTTTAAAGCTAAACTGAGGGAGGCCGAGGATGATTTGGTCCAAGCACTTGCAGGTTTCTTTTAAACTTTAATTGCGGAGTTCGGTTTCAATTTTGAATTGAACAACGTTCGAGCTTCTAATAATCGCTTTGGTTTCGACGTGCAGTCAAGACCCGCAAAGAGGCCAAGCGAATGGCTTTGATGGATGCTATTGCTTCTGCAAAGACTAGAGTTGAAGACCTCAACACATGCATTCAGGAGCAGCGAACCAAAAAGCAAGAATATGCCTCATTTATATCTCAACAATCTCTCGGTAATGCACCTCCTTCTCTGCAAATATTTCTAGCTATTTAGTTATTTAAATTCGTTTAATATTTATACGGATTATCTTACCTTCTGGGTGCTTATATATACTGTATGATATTTAGTTTAATTACTGCAGAAAAGTGAAGGTAGTTAAGATTGTCTTTATTATATTGAAACAATTATATTTTGTAAACTGCGAACCTTGTGATTGTCGTCACAATCAGACATGTTTATAGCTGCTAGTGATCTTTTCAAACCCACATGTTTATTTGTTTGCAGGGCTTTACTTTTGTGATGACTGAAATTGATTTGCAATTAGGTGTAAATATGCACACAATATATTGCGGATAAAAAGAATCTGATAAGATAGCCTGGTTTTGGTTTTTACGAGCCTTAGGAAGTTAGGCTATGCCTCTGATTGTTTAGGATCATGGAGGCATAAAGTGTAACCAACTGCCATCTTGCATTAGCATTAAAATTACATTTACCCGGAGGTTGTTATGCCTATACACTAACATTGTTTTCGAATAGCTACTTCAACATGTAATCTATGTTCTGTTTCCTTTTCTTGAAGCAAAGAACTTTGAGGATAGGGATTATCATGCAATCTTTAATATAATTTTTTAAGATTTTAAGTTGCGCCTGTGGTAAAATAAGTTTTGAAGGATGTTTTACGAAGGTTTTGTCATTTGTGCTTCATTTCTTGCTTTTGCTGGACATATTTTGGAATTGTGTTTGTCTTTTCCCTTGTATCTATTTGCATCGTTCTACTTTCCAAAATTCAATATCTGCATCCTGAGAAATACTGTGAACATTTCTAAGCTACTTTTTCCTTCCCCCTCTTCTCTTTTCTTCTATAAAAAGCTTTGACAGCATCTGAAGGGAAGTTAAATGAAAGCATTGAACAGAAAGACGAGACACAGGAGGCCATTTCCTGGTACAATAGGGTCCTTGGTCTTCATGTAAAAGGCGGACGTGGTAATTGACATTAATCTTTTTACACAAGGATTGTAATTGTTCTTCTCAAAATTGCTATCCTCACTAGTTCTTCTGCTCTTCAGGGGTAAAATTCACATTCAAGAATATAAATTTGAACAATCCAAATGAGGAGTACTTTTTAACTATCTGCCATGAAAATGATACATACTCATGTAAGCATCACATCTGATTTGTTTATGATCTTAAAAATGTATTGATATACTTCATGAAACCTGAATTTTGTCCATTATCTTCCAGTGTTAAACTGTGAACCTTCCCTCAATGACACCAAAGAGTTGATCCACGAATTAAACAAGACAAATGATCTATTTAAATTTGTCAGAGTAATGAGGAAAAAGTTCCAAGAGGCAGTAGCACAAGGTACAACAATGGTCCTTTCATTCTTTTACATGAGTGCATTCATGTGATGGGAGAGCTCTGTATGTTGCAGGCTGAATTTACCACTTCAATTGCAAAATAAGTTAACTGGTCCTTTGTCCAGTCTGATTACTTTTTGAAAATTGAAACCATGATTACTGAAAACCAGTTGAACCAGCTAGCTGGTTTTCTATCAAATCAATGAGCCATTGCCAATTCTGCTGGTTTATCTACGGCCATTGTTGTAGACTTGGCAGCCTATGTCTGGAGAAAGGATTTTACTTGGATCTCATGCATAGTTATTAGGAAGTATCTATCTGTTATACCCATGATCATCTCCTTAACCATTTCAACAATTTGTCTTGTTTTTGGAACATTGATGAAAAGGCTGCTTATTATGAATGTTATTTTTTTTAAATTACATCAAAACAGGGAGTTTAGTTGTGACAACAGGTGAACATGAAGAATCTGCCTTTAACTCTGCATCTGCTCCAGTTTTATCAATGTCATCTGTTAGAAGTGATTTTCTAGGCAAGGAAAATGAGCATCAAGTTAAACCTACAGAAGGTAATACACAATTCAAAAAACAAAAATCATAGAAGGGTAAAATCAGCAGTTTTATCTCCTAGATCTGCATCATCTGTTCGCCAATCTCCTCATTTGAAGGTATGAGTTGATCAATTGCTGTATTTGTTGAATTAAATTTCCTGTCTCAGCACACAATATTATCCAAAGATCATTTTCTTCTCAGAAGATGTTCTCTAGTTGTAGTGTTGTCCATTGTACCTTCAACATGAATGATTAAGAAGTCCCTTTATACCATTTTTTATCTATTCTTGGTGTGATTGATCAATCTTAGCCTAGAGAAAGATGATAATGGTTAGACTAACTACTTGGCTCAGACTATTCTACTACAACTATTTTATCCATGATATGGGCACTGTAGATGCTTGAAATTTTATATTAGTAATTGAATTGTGTATTAACATGGTATGATTGTTATTGTTTGAATTAGCATAAAATCATAAATGAGTGGCATTGACTTTGGCCCCATTACTTTTTGGAATTGAACTGGATTTTGCCTGTAACTTATAACACTGACTGAAAAGAGGACATTCTTATGAACTTGATTCTCTCTCTCTCTCTAATGTTCTGATCAGACAGAAAAGTGAAGAGCACTAAATGTTAGTGTATGGGGAAAGGTGAATTTTTACCCCGTCGTTATGTAGCAGAGCTTTTCCTCTTTTTAATCTGACATCTGGTCCTTAATTTCATGTTTAATTGTGCCACCAAGTTGCATTTTCCTTTTATATCCGTCTTTTTCTGGATCTGAAATATAATTATCATTCTGGGAATAATTGCTATAGTTTATGTGCATTGGCCCGTCTTCACTAGTATTCTACCGGTCCTTTTGGATTTTTCACTTATGGATGATGGATAAAAAGGGTTGAGTGATGAAAAATTAAACATGCAAAAAAATGGTAATATGTTTTAACAGTCTTAGCTACACTTAAGTCCCTGTTTGACGTTTTATCTTTGATACATTTTTGGGTCCTGTGGTGCATTAGATATAGGGGTTTGCTGTAATCTGTATTTTGACATCAATTAATTGCAAATAAATTTTAATGGCTAGTTTTCTCGATGAAAAATATTGGATATAATTCTAGCATATATCTATGTATGCATACAACATCAGCTAATGCTGATGTGTCATATATGACAGGCTAGGAAATAAAGTCAAGTGGAGGGTGCTAACCACCTCATTTGTTGATACAAGCTGAGGTCTCTGAAGTCTGAAGTGCTCTTGTAGGCATAACTCATGACTCAAGTTGCTAAGTTCTAACAAATTGACACAATTCCAGACATTTCTGCATTTGAGAGATGTCTGAATCTGTACATATTGTTGAGATGATCTCTACAAAATGGGTCAAACGTGAAACTATATTGGGAGACAGGAGATTTGTTGTAAGTTTTTAAAAAATCCTGTATTATCTATGACTGTGACAATTTTTTTCCTTGTTCTTTTTTTAATTGTTTGCCTTGTTGCTAAACTAGTTAAATTATTCAATTAAACATTAGTCATTATGATGCTGATATCTTTTATTAGCAATGTGAGTGAAGCAATGTATTGGAATGGTTCTTCATGATCTTCTTTCATTTTTTCCCTTGTCTTCAAAAATTTCAATCTAACCATTCATTGTATCGAACTCTTGAGGTTGAGTCTAGGTGCAACAATAAGATTGCTACGTGACCTGGATATTCCAGATTCTAGTTGAAACAGTCCCTCTAACAAGACTAAGGGCTCGTTTATTTTAAAGTTAAGCAGAACTAATTTTGAACTGTTGAACGTAATTAGGATACATGTCTAAATTAATCTCAAATCACAATTTTTGCATTACAATGTATGTCACCGTGAGAAATTGATTTTAGGTGTTTGCCAAATTGGCACTAAGGTTGCGTACATCTTACCATCCCTAGTCCCCAAAATAGTAAGAACTTTGTGTTAAACTTCTAGATGAAGTCAAGTTTAAAATCTCAAGTTGCTAGTTGTGTGATCTCATGTTGGCTGCAATTTGATCGATCAATGTACTACTAACGATGAACATCTCCAAGCTTGTACTTTTTGTTGAGACTTATATCTAATAGTAGCAACTTCCTATTGTGAAGGTAGCGCTGTGCTCTCATATTTACTTTTTAGAGCAGATCAACTCTCACTTCTATGATGTTTTGGTATAGACAGGGGAAAGAAACGGAGAGGACGGAGATGGAGTTAAAATTTTCCATTTCACTTGTTTGGTGAAGCATAAAAACGAGGGAGAGAAATTTTATGTGATGCACAGAAAATTTTCTCCCCTCACATGAAGAAATTTCTGTTATTTCTATATATATATATACTGTGCGTGTGTGTGAGGTTTACAACTCTTTTTACTTCTATCCTCTATTTTTTTTTCGTTCCTTTTTATATTAGTATGAAGTTGTCTTCATGCATATGTTCTATTTCTTTTATTTTCATGCTTTCACTTATCCAAAGTAGAGAAAATTTTCTTCAGTTTTCTTTTCTCATTTCCATTCATTCAATTTTTTCCTTATTTTAATACAAAGCTTTAGTATGTTGAGATTTGAGAGGGAAAACAAAGAGGTTGATTATATCCCGTATGTTGCAAGTGTAAGGAGTTGAGTTGACCTCAATACATAAAGTTTAAATTTGTAAAAGAAAGATGTTGCTCATTTATTTAAGTAAATTAAATCTAAAGCTTGAGCTTGATTTAACTAAAACGTATGAAGTTTGAATTTGATTCTTTTAACTCATTTATGATTTGATTATCGTTTTATTTGTTGATTTTTCTTGAATAAATTTTGTTTATTAATTTTGTATTTAACATATATCTTCTTTGTAGTAAAATATTATTAAAATATAATTTTGTATTTGTGAATATGATTTAAGATTTGGAAATGAAATCTTTGATGAAAAATTTGTAGATTTTTCTAAAGTAAGTTTGTGATTACTATTTAAAATGATTTTTGAAAATTGAAATTAAGTAAATGATATATAAAAGATAATAATAAATAAAACTAATTTTTTAATAAATATAATAAATAAAATCATAACTATCTAGAAAATAAATATATACACAAGCTATTAAGATTAAACTCATTTAAATAATTGAATTTAACTTTAAACTTAAATTTGTTTGTTTTGTTAAATAAATGAATTTGACCAAGTATTTAATGAGGTTGAATAATTTATAAATAACTTAAACTTATTTGAAGTTCTACTTTGTGCTCTCTCATCAATAGTTGCACCATTGGGAATTAGCTATCCCCTCAAACAATGGCATTTTTGTTTTATGAAAAATTGTGGCATTTTATTTGGATATTTGTCTTTTTCCCCGTAGGTTCTCCTCTAGTTTGTACAATAAATCATCGTAACGTCACATAGGGAAGGGTATTACTCTATAAAGCCCTTTGATTATGGTGTTGTTTTGGGTTACCTTTTAGAACTCTCTAATGGCTGCTACTTAACGTAAATAGATAATTACATATATACAAGGTGTAGAAGGCTACTAGGTCTAGAAAAGGGGGAACAAAGACTTTCAATTTGCTGCTTGACGTAGCCGTTTGTGAAGCAAGGCATGGGTGTCGTTCCATAACTTTTTAGCTTCTGATTCGTCATTTGCTAGACTTGAGCAGTTGCTCTCATTACAATCAGTAAAATATTTCCCACTCATCCCATCTGTTTGCCTGCTTAGAGCAACATAGCACGTTGTTGATGCACCCTGCAGCGCAGATATGCATTAATGTAAATACTGCTACTCATAGTGATTATTAGAGACATTTTTCCCACCCTCTGCCTAGTCGGTTGTCTTATCCACCATTTATGCATCTAAATTTCCACGTCACTGCAACTGGACAAGATAGAATTCCTACTACAACAAATGCTCTCCTTTCAGTCGCTCTTTCTAAGAGGCAATTGCAGTACTAAGTGCTTGTATGAGAATATTAAACTTTGGAAATAATTGCTTATTTTTTAAAATATTTCTTAGAAAGCTGTTAAAAATAAGTAGTTATTTCTTCAAAATAAGCTGAATTAAACATGTATCAAGTATTGTTTATTTTAAATCTTAGGGGAATTGATTTTGAATTGGAATACAAGTATATAATTGAGATGTGTGTTTAAATTAATCTCATTTTGGCGGATGTTATGGGCAGTCGTTTCCTTCTATTCTAATTTTCAGCTGTTTTTTGTTTCTTTTCTCCACTTACCAAAAAAATTTAATCTCATTTACAAATTTTACATTAAAATGTGTGCTATGACATGTGAAACTGATTTTGCGTTCTAACCAAATAAGCATTAAATATTTACAAACCTGTGATATCGATTTCAGTAACTTCGATGCGATGAAAAACAGGGAATCTGCATGGAAATTTTACGGATATTTAGTTGCTTCAACCTTATAAAAGTGACATAAGGATACGACTTACCAAATTAATTAAGCTTTGTACTTACCCGTTATTAAGCCCTTATGTGCTCTAATAATTCCCGTCTTTACAATGCCTGGATGCACTGCGTTAATAGTTACATTTGCATTCCTTTCCTGTGATCATCTCCCAATTTCCAAGAATATTTTAGCGAGATATACTAAGTTTACTTTAATAGCGTGATGATCATCATTCATCACAAATAAAAATACAACAATAGAAAATTTGGGGAGTTGAGTTATTTCTAGTTCTGACCTTCAGCTGTCTGGCCACTTCCTTCACATGCAGAATTGTGGCCAATTTTGACTGAGCATATGCGCGTGTGCCATTATAACTGCATTTGTTATTTAAAAGAGAATTACGATTATTAGTATCCAAATTTTATGCAATCAAACTTGTTCTTAATTTTACAGAGAAGGGGACCAAGTGGTAATTGTACTTTTTTCCGCAGAGCATGTCGTTGAAACAAAAACCAGATCTTTTCACCCAGCTATGAATCACAGAAGAAACGTTTATTATTCTTCCTTGAATGCCTGTCTTCTTTGTAGTATCTATCATTTTCTCTAGTAGCATTTTTGTTAACAAAAAATGTCCTGCAATATAAGATGAAAAAATAAAGAAATAATGAGGGTCTTATTTTTCCTTTTCGCTCCATACTAAACTTCCATTTTATTTTTTGTTACCTTTTTGTTATTATCTTGTACGATTCTGCCTTGTTAATTTGTTGGAATTAGAAAATTGATTACGAAACATCATCAACAGAAACATTGCATATAAGAAATAGTCTACAGAGCGGGATTTGGATTTGCAAGTTGCAACTCATTTAAAAACGGCGCATGCTCTGCTTGCTATTTGTTGACCAAAATTAAGGCTAAAGTGATATCCAAGATTGCTCAATCATATACTCGTAGTCGCGGTACAAAATGTAGCCTAATAACATTAAATATAGATTGTTATTCTTTTCGTATTTTGGAATATGAGTGAAAATCATTTTTTTTTATATATTATTTATGCATAAATAGGTCTTTTAATATGAAGACTTGTGCAGAATGCCATCCACTCTTAATGGTGGTCATGAGAACTCTGTTTGAACCTACTTTTAACTATGCTTGACTTTGCTTCTCTAATTTTTGTGCGCGCGTTCGTTTTTGGTTTAAGGACTGCAAGAAATAAGTAAGAATGGAGAAGTACCTAAGTAATTTGTAGCAAATGTCATTTCAATTTTCTCTTCGGAGAACTCCAAGTTTTGAGAGTACATTCCTGCATTGTTTCTGTGAAAAAAAACTAAAAATTATTCCAACTTTTAGCACTTCATGAATATACATGATTTCACTTTTCTTACCTAACGAATCACGAATATATAATGAAAAGGAGGAAAAATATGATAAAAATAAAACTTACATGAGAATATTAAGGGGCAGTTCTAAAGCTAAAAACTCTGAACAAAATCTCTGTACAGAAGCAAAAGAGCTAAGATCAATCTCCAACAGAATAACCTCGGCATTAGGACTCTCCTTTTGGATTTTCTCTCTCACTTCCCTGGCCTTTCTCAAGTCCCTGGCACCAATCACAACCCTTACTCCTCTCTTTGCTAACACTCTAGCTGTTTCAGCTCCAATACCAGAAGTCGCACCTTCAATTAAAAATTCAACAACAAATTACAAATTCATTAATTAAGCTAATCCCACATTATATTTCGCTTACTAATTATCAAATATTTTATAGTGTAGTGTATACACAGCCTAGCTGGTAAATGACTATCATATATTTAATAAAATCCACGGTAAAAAGTTGGATAGAGATTTCTGACACTGTCAGAACAAATGCAGATAGAGAAAGTACAGATGAAAATGCTAGCGACAGTTCTATATCATAAAGAAAGTGACAAGAAGAACATGTTCAAGAATTTTCAAAATTAAGTGATGGACACCACCACACTCACGCTGATCTGCTTCTGTAAAAACAGACTCGAAGATCAGAAGGTAATAATACACAGAAGAAAAACATTAACCATTCATGGTTCTTAAATATAGACAAGATATGTCTGGTCACAAAATTATCAGTGGAACTGGAACCGTGTTATATAAACCTTTTCATGATATTATACGGTCACTTACCAGTGATCAGAGCAGTTAGATTGGAAGGGAGCAAGGAAGAGCAATCTTCAGTGACTTGCTCAGCTGTTGAATTTGAGCCGAAACCACTAGGGCCAGCAATGCCTGCTAAGTATCGTAGTGTTGCCTTCATGGATTGCCCTGCTTTAGAATCTCACAAGGACAAAGCATTTGTGGGTGGAACTCAAAACCACATAGCTATATATATGGCAAGTCATAGGTAGTGTTTGGTGGGAATATAATGGAACGTTTTGTTCTCCTTGGTTATACCCTTTAACTAAGAAATTATTGTATGGTCTAAGATTATCAATTTATCACATATTCATGGTCTCGACTAATTTTTACATGACATGTAACCGCGTTTTATTAACTCTTTCTCGTAAATTAAAAAACTTGGTTATGTGTTCTGTAGAAATTAGTCAGGACTATAGACACATAGTAATTTTAATCTATACAATAATTTGTCTCTTTAGCCTCATGTGTTATTTTTTAAATACACTAAACATATAATGGAATTCATTTTTTTTTCTGGCTTGTTTTAACACGTGTATGAAACGTCATAAAACTTCCACTTAGACCGCCAATTATTAATTTATTAACGAAGTTTTTTACCAGAAGCTCAGCTTGGACCTTTCTACAATGGTTAGTGAGACATAGTTGAGTTAGTTCGTTCAATGGTACACAGCTCTTTCCTATTAGAGTACCCACTAATTTTCAAGTAACATAATTGATTGAGAGTTGAGACCACCCATGTTGGATGGTCCACAAACTATGTGATTTGAACCTACCAAAACGGTTGATACTAATTAATTATATCAGCACGTATTCTATCGATCCCTATTTGCAATTCATTTGGATTATTTCCCCTTTACTTTTCTGGTCTTCATTTCTCATAATTACTGCTGTCCTTATTAAGTGGCTTGCATTTGCCAGTGGGCTGTGGACTTTGGTGTTTTTTTGGTAAAACTTTCGAGTAGGTAATAATGCATAATTAAGAGTAACAATGAATCATTAATTATGTGAAGATTATTTCTGAAGTAAAACCGAATTCTTACGTGTAAATGAATGATGTTTGGTAGCTGTGCCTCCTCTTTTATTTTCTTTTGTTTTGCACAAGGATTCTTCCTGTTAACTTTCACTTTTCTTATGGTAATCAATTTGTGAATGTGGATCCATAATTTTCTGTACTTGTTAATTCCATCTAAAACGATCATCTTACCCTCTTTGTCATCTTTCCGCAGGATTCATTTTTTTGCTTCAGGGGAGGAGGTTCATTTTTACACCCTAAACACATCACATCACTGCCAGAAAATGGGTTGTTACCTTAGTGACAGCAAAGTCGCCTCTAAAATCCTTACAAATGTTGGTAATAATTAACGGCTAAAAGGGTTAGCAAGAAGTAAGAGTTTCATCATTTAAGTTGTGCCTTCCATCTGCCATATATATGTACACTAGTGAAAATAATAGTGATATATGTTAGATACGGCTAAATATATAGTCATTTATAGTGAAGGTAAAAAAAATTAAATTAACTATGGCTAAGATTTTTTGTTTCTTCTATATATATGCTGACGGAACGTTATCTTAAAGGAAGAAAGACCATATCATCTGATGCTTTATCCAACTGAAAGGACAAAGAGTACTAGACAAGAAGATCCAGTCTCCATTGCTCAGCAAGATACGTGTGATCTGCTTTGCCTAACTTCTTTTTGAAAGTCCGTTTATATTATTACAAAAAAGGGTTTTAGTTCAACAAAATCAAAATACAATATCAGTATACATATCACTGTCACATAGTCCACGCTAAACTTGCTTCTTTTTTTTTTCCTTCCCTTATTTTGGTATATAATTATTATTTCCAAATTTCAACCAAAAGATACTGTTGGTAAATATCCAGTGTGCGGTGCGACATAAATATAGATTGTTGCACCAAAAGTCATGACCTTCTTTGCACGAGCTAATTATATTTTCTACTTCTTACGATACGTTAACTTCAAGAAATACCAAAAAAAAAAAGGTAGTACAAAAAATGTGTTTTCAAATTCGCATCTTTAGGTTGAAATATGTCGCAAATATTATCTCTTCTAGTGATTATGTATATTATTATAAGATATATTTGTTACTTTTTCAAGATAATAAAAATCCATTTTATATTATGATTAATCTTTTTTTTTTATCATTACTAAAACTTAACATTTAAGTATATTTAAATAATATAATATAAAATATTTTTTTATAAATGTATAATTAATTATTTGATTTTATCATGATTAAACTAATAAATCCTAAATTAATACTTTTATTGGTTTAATCATCAAATCATTTTAAAAAAGATTGTCCCCTTGTTATTAGTTTTAATTTGTATGTTTATTAATAATATTTGAAAGAAGGAAAAATTATTTATGGTGTCCACGTTTTGTATTTATTTATATTTTCATATATATCTCTTCTCTATTAAAAAAATACAAGAAAAATCCTTACATCATTTCGTACTATAGTCTATTATTAATTATTTATTTTAAAAATATCTTTTTGACTTTGTAGAAATGATGGAAGCAAATTACTATTTAGTAACCAAATTAAGTCTTTATTTAATATTTTCCTTCTGCTCTTGCTTTCTTGCTCAAGGGCACAACTAGTAAAGGTATATTCTTATTGTACATTTAACAGTATTAATTATAGATGTATTAAAGTGGTTTCTACGTATTATCTTAGTTGTAAATTAAATTTGTGATTTTTGGATAAGCCAAGGATTTTATTGTTGACTAAGTGATAGCACAAGCTATACTCACTTTGCATGAAAATGACAATGTAATTTACAAAGTGTAGTATGCAGAAGTAAATTAAATTTGTTACATACATTATGTATGTAACACGCCTTTTTGATTTTTACCCTCTAAACAAAAATTTGACTCTGCCTCTGTATATAATATATAAAATTAATCGTCACAGTCAGCGAAATGTTTATGATACGCCAAGGTATCCAATCGTCCGCCAAAGTTATCAATGATTTGTAGAAAAAATGGTGCAACTTTTCAGGAAAAGGGGACGATTTTTTTAATAGCTGAATTGATAATTAATTAACCATAGAAATCAAGTGGCAAAATTCATGCACGTCAATTTTGTTTTGTTTAACGTTTTCTAGAATGACCCCCAGCCTACATATCTTTTCTATATATGAAAAATGACCCCTACATCTAAGATTATTAGTTTTGACCAATATATATATATATATATGGATTGTCTAATTTACTTCAAGTAAAAATAGAATTAAACAACCTTATCAAAAATAATTGATGCAATTTTTTATACTGTACTAATCATCTTTAAGTACATAAAAAATCACACCAATTATCTTTAATAAATTGTTTAACCTCATTTTTATTTAAATAAGCTAGACAACTTATATATATGTATATATAAGTAAGTATAACATCTCTAATTCATCATCCCTTTTTTTCCTGATGATGGTTGCATGCACTGATGAAGAAAGCGAGAAATGGGTATGGATATATGTATCCTAACACGTGTGCATCTAGAAAAACCAATGATAATAGCTACAGCATATGCATTGAGGATTTGAATTTCGACAGCGTCGCAGAGGATATAGAAGGAATCAAAAGAGAAAGAGATATGTGTATACGCGTTGCAGACAAAGATGCTTTTGATGCGTGCACACCGTGCCATTCACGTCTCTCTTTTATGCCACATAGAGAGGCCCAATTTCTCTTTATCCATCCATGGCGCTTAGAGAATGATGGGCGGTGTTGGAGGTTTGACGGGCTAAAAGTAAGGCATTGATAACGACCCTTCAACGATGGAGTGGCGAAATGCGATGTGTGGGCTGTGCATAAGGGTCCCATTCTGTTTCCCAACTTGCCAACACCATCTTATCACCTGCCACAACTCTTTCAAGCACTACTTAATCTTAATTCCTAGTTTCACACGTGATCTTCATTCCTTCATGGCATGCGCCTAGAAAATCAAAAGTCTCTTCAGTAAAGTCTGATCAATATATATCACATACAAGTACTATTCAAAATCCATATGTGTGTGTGTGGCATGAAATGTATACTACATGCATTATGCATATGCTGACATACATGCTTAGATGACACAAAAGGCTCCTTCCCATTATTCAAAAGCTAAAGTGGGTAATTATGACTCATACCTTCTTCTTTTGCGAAGAAAATAGGAACACTAGTTGTGGAGTTTCGGTAATTAAAGGTTGAAATATAAATTACCATCTGTTGAGTGATCTTACTTCACTATGCCAAAATTGTGCATATGCAGCATTATCTATACAACGCTTATATAAATAAGCACTCTATTATAAGACGTGGAACATTAAGATAGCGCTTGTTTAAATAAGTGTTATCCTTTACACAAAGTTAGTTTTATATGGAGTGCATTTTCTAATAAGCGCTCTTTTATAAAACACTTTTTTTTATATATATAGAGCATTGTTCTTAATAAACGCTCTTATATGCGATTAAGATTTTGCTATTTGTTTGTGCCCCTCGCATTGTTTCCTCTTCATCTCAGTCTCTTACTTTCTCCTTCCCACTCTGTCTCTTCTAAGCTATTGTGTTTAACCCTACATTGTTTCCCTTGTGGAACTGTCATTAAGCGTTTTTGAATTGAACCCTACAACAAGTCCCTCTGCAACCTACATGTCATTTCGCGTTGAAGTCCAGTGGTGTCGCATTGAACATTATGATTTAAAGATATATTTATTTAAAGTTTTTGAATTTTTTTTAATTATGATCGATTTGGTAGTTTTGAACTTCTATATACCCATATCTTCATATCTTGATTAATTGTACCCCTTGAGCTTGATCAAAGCATTAAACTAGGAGAGTAATAAAGAAAATTATTCTATTCAATACATTTTTATTCACAAATGGAAACTACAAATTATGAATAAAGTGATAAATAAAGTAATAGAAGACTGCTATTTAATACGAAGAGTTCTCATACGAATTAATTACGCGAAGTCATTATCAAAAATAATAATAATAATAATTAAGCGAGTCACATGTTTGTATTTGATTGAACAAAATTTAAACAAAATAATTATCCAAAAAAAAAAAACTGATTTGACATCGAAATCACTCGTATCGTTGTATTACGGCTGCACACATTCGTACAAAGGAGAATTTATCCAAATAATCAAATAAAATTAAATCACTCTCAAAAGATTCAAAATATCATACAATATATTCTCGAAAATGAATGTGTAGTGCTCAATGTAAAAAAAATAAAATGTGTAGTGCTCATATACAACTTTTTGATTAATTTTGTGGCTTAACCTTGAAGCTAATGAATTAACCTTAAAGACATATCACCTACAAAATTATGAGTAGTTTTGCAACGAAATTAGTTTGGAAATTTGATTCACGCAGCTGACCAACACAATACTCTCGTTAGTTGAAAGGGTGCGTTTTCTTTTTCTTTTCTTTTTTTTTTCAAATTCAATGACGTATCATAAATTCGTAATTCAAATTAAACACTTAACTGTTGTCTCACCTTCTAATTTTTTCTATTAAATTAAGTTTCACGTTTTCCTTTTCCACTCTTTCTAAATGTATTGAGTATTCTAATTACTTTCATCATGCATCAAATAATTACACATGGTAATATTGTTAATCATTCTAGAGTACTATATGTGATAAATTAGTTTGTCTTATTTACTATATATCACAAGTTTAGTCAAACTTATTGTTAAAATATAATTGTATCATAACTAAAAAACTGAGAGACGTTTCATGTAAAAACACATTATTTATTGAATAAAATTTATTTAGTACCATATAAGTTTGATTTTCATACATTATCAATATAAAAATTTTGACACTCTTAATCAAATAAAAATCATGTACACTAGATATAACTTTTAAAGTAATTATTGAAAAAAAATAATAATTTATCATACATGGTAATCTATATATAATTGGAAGTGCATTCTAATTAAATTCATATCATAGTCCAATGATTTATCTTCTTTATGTTAATTTGATTTTAATTAATGAAAGAAGGACTTCCTGTTGTCATATGAAAAAATTAAATCGGTTAACAATCAAAACAAAAAATTAAGAGAGTAGTTTATCTAGTGGTCAAATTAAGTTGATACGACTATTTCCACTATAAGCTTTTTTTATTGGTTGTTGGCTGGTTATATAATTAGTCTATAACTTTTTTTCCTAGAGTCTATAACCTACTTGATCTAGAGAATATGTAAAACCTTTCACATTTGAGATTCTGCATTTCAGCAGAGGCTTTTTTCTTTCTAAGATGATAGAAAAAAATCTTAAATCCACCACAGGGATGTCTTGTTTTCTTCCATGATTATAGAACTAAGGACATTAATTAAAGTCCTAATTGTCTTGATTACTAGTATCAAATCACCAACAGCTCCACTTTATCAATGATAAAAGATTTATACGTTCGAGCTTATTAAAACCACATGTCACCTAACCTAGCCATAGAAGATGGCCATTTTCTTATATATATATATATATAATTTGTTAACATACACATATTTGATTTTTAGTTAAAATACGTTAACAAATTATAACTAAAGATTATTTACAGTGTAACTTGTTAACATATTTTAATTAAAAAATAAGTAAATATATGTTAGTAAATACTTGTAAAGTTTGTTAACATACACTCATTTATTTTTTAGTTGAAGTAAGTTATTAAATATATATATATATATTAATCTTAGCTGGCTATTCTTAAATGATAACTGTAGGAACACATAAAAGATGAATAAATCTAGACAAAATACAAGTGATGTGTACAATGTTACCTTTGACGGAAAGAACAATATAGGACCTCTGAACGACCATAGGGCCCTAGCGTCACAACCTTGTCCGCTACAAAAATAGCCAAAATTTCATACAATCATACCCGAATATTGATGCCTTCAACAAAGTTAAAATTTAACAATGCCGACAAACCCTAAAAATTTCCCTCCTATCAATCATAATTCATAACTGCTCGTGTTTTTCTTTTCATCCATATGAACATCAAAGAAAAGATTACTGAAAATAGAGAATGTATATGGTTTTGTATCATTTGGATATGTTTTAGCCTCACGTGTGATATACCAATAAGACAGTGACACGTGGGTTCAACTTTTGGACCCATATTACTCGAGCCAATCACGGAGGAAATGGATGTGGTGGGCACACCTAGACTAGTTTTTCGCCTACTAATTATACCGCCACATAGATCGTTAATTAACTACAATATATATTATAAACCTAATGCTTCGTACTGCAGGGGACGCTTATATGGTAAGATTTGAAGAAAAGGTTGTTTGTCATTATCGTGATGCAGCAAGTGTAAACAAAAAGAATCTGTTCGCACAATCCAAGGAGAAAATTAAATTGTTGATTGTAGTTGCTAGGAGTTGATTGAGGATAATGGGCACATACCTCCACCTTAGCAACACAATAATAAAATAATAATAATTAAAGAATAACAAATAGTTCTTAAAAACCCATGATTACGTGAGTTGTTCCATAAGACGATTGAATGGTAGGTAAAGGAGGCATGTGAATTGCGAACAATATTTTCGGGGACAATATCATGTGTTTGCCATTGCCGAAGTGGATTTTACTGTGGAATGTGGAGAGTGTATAAAGAAAACAAGCTGGAATAGAGCCATGTAACCCAACAAGAATGACTAGAATATCTAAAATAAAATCTAATGCGATATACTTTTCTCCTTCCCCTGTGGTTTTAAATGCTATAAATAAAAATTTATCAAAAAAAATGCTATAAATAAAAACAAGAGTAAATTACACTCACATTTCATGAGGTTTTGTCAAATTCTTCCTGGTATTCTTTTTTTTTTTTTTATCTCTACATTAATTTCTTTTGTTTGAAAAGTATTATACTAACACTCCTATACATTAAACTAACCCTCTTAATTATTTTTAAAACATTACACTGTATATCTTTATAAAGAGAATTACTGTAAATGTTAAAAAAGCAAGAAATTGTGTGTAATATCAAGAAACCTTAGTAAAATTAGTGTAATTTATTCTAAAATCAAATAACTTTACTTTATGAATTTTAGTAAAAAATTTAAATAGTTCAAATCATACACACACCTCATATAATAATTTGTGTGTGCATATATACATATATAAGAAACTCGGTCCTCGTCTTGGAGGATGAGAAAGCATGAGTTTCCTCTTTTGTCGTCGCTAGTTGAAATCCTGGCCCATTTCATCTTTAAGAGGCCCAATTGATCCCTACAAAGGGCCTGTTTTAGTGGTTTTGGTCTTGGTCTTGGAAAACCCCAGGCTCATTCCGGAGCCCTGGAATCGAAGGCTCTAAATGGATAATCATTTGGGCCATGTGGGTAACACAGATGGAATTGTTACAGTACCCTAACCCAAAATAGCCCACAATCATAGTGCCTATAAATGTGACTCCTTCTTAAACCTAGCTTTCGTCTTTCTTTCTGCTCTGGTGCCGCGGCTACATGCGGTGCGTTCCAACTGTAAGATCGTAGCTTCTAGTTCTTTTGTTTTATTGGCTCATTGATTTTGTATAATTGTATAGTTGTGTGTGTTTTAATATGCATATATGAAGGAGAAAAGAGAATCCCCAATGAGGAAGATAACCCAATTGATAGGAAGTGCCGTATGACACTCCAAAACAGCAGTGATCACAAACCCATCCCGCCTCGTGCGCTGCGGCGTCGTTTTGGCGATTCGCCATCGTCGGGATCGGTTGTGACTGCTGTGTGTGTGATTTGAAAAGGGACTCTGAGGGGTAGTTATTGTTATTGTCGTCGCTATTAATAATAACAACAACAATAATTATTATTACTATTATTATTATTGGGTAAGGTTCAATGCCACGTCGCTGATAGCCATTTATGCAATGACCTGTGATGCTATGATTGGACCAAAAGCAAGCGTGTTGTTTCGCAGTCTGATAGGAATCTGTGGATTGGTTACTCTTTCCATCCACGGAGCCGTTTTCTGCGATTACATTTTTTTCTCTATTTTTTTTAAATTGAATCTTTTGATGGATTGTAAGTAGTTTAGGTGAAGCCCATGAGGACTAAGCTAAATTGGAATTACCGGCTGAACAATTTACTGTTTGATGTGAATTTCTGGCTTACTGAGGCTTCGTTTTTTTTTTTTTTCTGGTTATGTTTAATGAAACTACAAACGAGTTTGGGTTGCATTGCATTAGAAGTAATTTTCCAGCAGCGAGAAACAAAGTATGTTGAACAACCGGAATTTCATTGGGAACAAGATTAAAGTTAACCCCTCTTATGGTTAAACACATGCTGATTTTAATACTCAAATTCCTAGAATCAAAGATTAGCATAATATATTAGTCTTAAATTGCAGTACAATTTGTTACACGGGTAGGGAGTAATCACCTTTTTAGATCCATGGTTGATATATTACGAAATACGTACTTGCCTCTTGAAAAGGTGGGTGATTAAAGTTTCTCATATGTAGTGGAAGGCAAATATAGTGGATGATTGTTTAGTTATATAAGAAATACTATCCACATACTTTTTTGAATATATTCTACGGATAATATTTATTGAAAATGACAAATTAGAATGAGTATTAAAGAGTGTATTGTCAACACTCCTCTTATTTACATTGGCCCATAACCAAAACTTAGGCTAGTATTGTTTAGAATGGATGGCAATGGATAGATTCTAGGTAGGATATTATAGTATTTATTTTTATATCCGTGTTTGAAAAGAATATTCATAGTCGGTCCCATACTTGTGTGGATAGAAATTTTAATCTCTTTTTCATATTTGTTGGGTACTTATATACATATACTTACACCTGCAATTCGTACTATATTTATGTGTAAAGTCAATAAATTAATAAAAAAATAGTAATTAGAAAAATTATTATAAATAAATTAAAAGTACTCTTAAATTATTTAAATATAATCTTAAATTATCTAAACTTATTCTTGAATAATTTAAATATAACATTAAAAATATCAAAACATAAAATTAAATGCATCCAAACAATTACAAAGTTGTCCAAATTTTCACGAAACATTATCACAATTTTCAATATTGGAGATCTCTTTAAATGCCAATGTTCTGATGCACCTTTTGGATATTATAAGGAGAGGAAAGATGAGGACTAAAGTGAGAGTTCCCTAATCTCATACTTATTCTTTCTTGTTTTTTCACAGCTCAAATCACTTTGATAATTTAGATTGAAATGCATTAAAATTTACTTTTTCTCATTCTTACACTTTCTTCCATCCATACTATTATCAAATAAAAAAATTATCAAGAAAGATAAAATTAAGGCTTCTAAAATGCATTAAAAAAAACAAATTTGAATGTTAACTGCATATCCAATTATCAAATAAAAAAGAAGCAATTTGTCATTACTCATCATAGCTACTATACCTAGGCAAGTGAAACGAAGGAGAATTATGCCAAATTTTGAACTTCATATTCATGTGGAGAAGTTTGCCTTAAGGATGTTAAGGTTTTGGGCAAAAGGAATAGCAATTTGCCATGCTTCTAGTTTCGAGTTCCACAAGGCTGTGCCAAATTTAAAAGTGGAAAACTAATAATAAGTTAAACCATTGATATAGAACTAGTTTATGGAAATGAATTTAATCATCAACCAAAGCACATAAGCAAAAAGGAAAAAATAGAGTTAGGTCTTTAGCGAGAACAGTACAGGAAAGGTAATTCATCAAGGGAAATAAATAAAAATGGCGACATTAGATACAGCAAAACAAAAAATAGAAAAGGGGTAAATTACTTCACTTGGGTGTGTAACGCAAAGACGCTAGTGTGAGTGACGTGAAGAAGTCGAAACGCGAAAACGCTAGGTGTGAGCGACTGGTGCGATGTGCGATGCAGAAAACTAGGTGTAGCCTGTAGGTGATGGCGTGACGCAGAGAATGTGAAGAGCTTAAGAGCGCAACAAGCAATAGGAGGAAGATGAATTGACAACACAAAGAATAGAGGCAAGCGACACGCAACAAACATGAAAAACAGAGGTGCAGCGCAATAGATGTAAAGAATAGGGGAAAGAGGGATTTTTATTTTTTAGGATTCAGTAATTTCAATTGTTATATTTTATTAATTAAATTAATAAATTAATATAGAATAAAATTATAGTTATCTATATGCAATATTATAAGTAAATATTTATATATATTAATATGTACGGGTATGGGGCTGGGTGAGTACTATAGTACTCATACCAGTACCCATTCCTGCTAAATTTTGCGGGTAATTACCTGTCCCTGGACCCATCCACATTAAGCAGGTGATTTCCCTCCTTGTTGCAGATATTTTTTGCGAGTACCCGTAGGGTCTGAGTACAATTGTCATCCCTAGTTTAGATAGGTTGCGAGGTGGATGTGTTACTCTTTAGATAGGCTACGAGGTGGATGTGTTATCTTGTTAAGAATGTAATGGGTTAACTACACCGTGTAATGTTGGTAAATACATTGTAGACTTTTGGCTGACTTTCACACACACAAAAAAAAAAGCATAATAACTATATAATACACAAAATAATAGTGAGAGTCTATCCTTCTCATGGTGCAAATTCATTTTTGTAACTTACACTTCACAAAATAACAAGAGAGTATTCAATTAATCGTGTGCATCATATCAAAACTTCGTTGAAATAACCCGTTTCAATTGTTTACACCAAGACAATAATTTTACAAGAAAATCAGTCATTGGATTCAAAATAAAACAAGTAAAGAGAAGAATGGGATAAGTGGCCAAATCTTAGGCCTCCATTAGTTGAGAAAGGAATAAAACAAGTGAAAAGAAGAACAATAAAATGTCCACAATAAAAAATGAACAAATGATCAAGAAAAAAATGAAGATATTTTATCAAATAAAATAATTATGATATAGGGTATTTTGTCTTTTAGACAAAAATATTTTAGTGCATTTCACTTGTACTTTAACTTTATCGGTTGTATTAGATGAAAATGTTGAAGTTAACAGAAATGTATTAAGGTGTTGTGCTTTTAATTTATGATTTTAATGGTTATGCAGTATCAACTTAAAAAGTTTTACACTATCAAATAATTAAAAATTATTGTTGATTGACTTTTAAATAATTATTGTAAAAGTCAACAAATTTATCATACATTGTAGTTTGTGATTAGATAATAGTATAAAATTGTTTTACACTGTCTGTACATCTCCCATTTTTTTTTAATTTATTATATTTATCATATGAGGGTGAAAAGTACAATTAGAGAGATACTTTAAGGGAATAAAATGTTTTTATCCTTAATAATAAGATTTATTCACTTAATCAATAACAATTTATATAACATGACCTATGACTCATATCAAAGTACTATATAATTTTAACTAAATTTAAATTAATAGTAAATATTTTTTATTTATTTTAGAGAAGACAAATGTAACATGATTATATTTACAAGAGGAAAAAGAGCTACTTTGTGCCTCTCTTTATTTTTTAAATAATAAAAATAAAAATTAAAGAGGAAAAAAAAGGTGTAGTGAGTATTTTAAAAAACAATTAAAGGGTAAAGTAATAAATAATTTTTTGAGTAATTAAAAGGTACCAAAAGAAATCCAATAACAAGTGGAGACCAAAAAAGGATATCCGATATCCTCTTTATTATAACTAACGAAAACACAAGCGCTGCCTTGCCTATTTGTCTGCATTTCTACTACGCTAAATTTGATATATATATATATATATATTACTAAAAAGAAGTATCATACTACCACGTCTGTGTGTCCGCATTTTTATTACACTAAATTTTATACATATATTACTGAAAAGGACTATTGTACTATCGTGCCTGTGTGTCCGTATATATGTAAGCTAAATTTGATATACATATCAAGGCAAGCTCAGGGGTAAAGCTACTAAAGCTCAAGTTTTAGGTCCACTAACAAAAAATTATTTGCTACTAATTTTTATTAAGCAAAAAAGTCATATATGTTGACAAAAAAGCCATATATGTTGATAAAAAGACTCAACATATAACTCTTTTATTTAAAGTAAAAAAATTCTCTTTCAAAGTTTGCTTTAAGCCTCACTTAACGTTAGGTCGCCCCATATATATGTATACACACACACACACACACACACACACACACACACACACACACACACATATATATATATTGTACTCTACTTTGTACATATATATATGTATACATATATATACATATGTATACATATATATACATATATATATTGTACTCTACTTTGTACATTCTTGCTATAAGTGGTGCAATCATTGACTATTGTTGCCAATTTTTTTTGGTTAATATTTTGTCCTATTTAGAGTGCCTACTTTCTTCTTTTCTAATTCTATAAGAGTTTTTATTGAAAGAAAATATGATATTACAATTTGAGAAATATAACACACGATATATATGTGTCCTCTATAGTTGCCATGTTAGAACCATACCAAGAAGAAGCAAACAAGCTCATTAATGTTCAATTTTCAAATATCTTCTTTACACACACATAGACGTTACGTCAAATGACATTTGTTTAAACATTAATCTAAAGTGCCATGTCTTTACATAATTTTCTTTTATTTCCACCAAATAATTCTTCGCCCACTTCGACAATTAAAGCAACATTAAAATGTCAATTTAATTAGAAACAAAAGAAACAATTTAATTGTAGCAAGAATGCGATAACATCCTCTAATCCTTGTACAAAGTTTACTAACATTAAAAGTCAAGACTTTCAAAGTTAAATGATGTTTAGTTTTGAATGGAATGTCATTTTAGCACATGAATATACAGGGAGAAAATCAGGGCAACCAAGGAACAATGGATCAACACAAGACAACAATATTCAAGGTGGGTTATCCACTTGCAATAAGCTTAATGTCTTATACCTCCAAATTAACAACTTCTCCTTTAATATACTTTTTTTCTCAGGTATAGCTCATCATAAATGTCCCTAGTTCAAGCTAAAGTGACAATTGATAAATGAAAAAGAAAAATAATAGGAGTTGAAAATATTGAAATTTGATAAACTTATGGGAATTGATAGATAAATATACCTTCTCAAACTACATTTACAATGATATAAAGAAGTATGATAACTTGTAAAAGTAAAAGAGCAAACAGTTGAGTGGCGAAAGTTTTTAACCTTCCAGCTGTTTAACCGATAAATTTTATGTTTTTAATTTAGAGAGTGTAATATCTAAAGTTTAAAATGTCACCTGCAGGGTCATGCTAGTAAGTTTAATGATCTATGTTTCTTAATCTCACATTTTAATTTAATATTTATAACAAACTGTGGGAGAGTGTGTTGTTATACCAAGAATCCAGAATGTAAAATACAAATGGTGAATGGTTCAGAGTCTCCTTCATACTCGAGGAATGGAAAGACGTGAATCACGATTTCAAATAAGGTGTGCAGTTATTTTGTATCAGCTTAACTTCTTGTATAGACATTCTTCTTATGTTTATTGAAGTTTAATATTTTATGTAAAAAAATTATTAATGGTCAAGATTGTACATATTTTTATAAGCATGCGGAAACTTAGGAGAGAATATAATAGTAAAGCACAAAAAATATTATAACAAAGCAAGAGGAATAATAACATAATAAATTAAAAGACAAATATGAAGCTAGAAATAGGTCTGGTAATATATCCCATGATTAAGCTAGTTATAAAATCTCATTCAACAACTTCAATCATTCCTAGCAATTGAATTGTCCAAACCAATCAAGTAAAACACATTCCAATTTCCAATTGAAAATAATGTCTAAAAGTATTTGATATAGATAAATTATATAAAGGGATGCTTATAAACCAATTGGCTAAATAAATTATACATTCTTAAATTACCATTCTAAAATTAAAGGATTCAACAGATAAAATACAATTATGTAAAATATATTCTAAATTATACTTATAAACCAATAAGCTAAATATTCTCTTAAAACCAGAATGCAAGTGGATTAGTCTACCTCGAAACAAATAGAAATAAACAAAAAATTTATGAAATTAATTCCATGAGAAATCTCGTAAAAGCAAAATGTGACAGCACTTGAGTGGCATCTATACTTTCTACAAGAAGATACATAGAAATTCATTAAAGCCTATTATACACCCTATAATTACTAATAAATATACCCTCTCAAACTACATATTTGAGAACATCTTATGCCTATGATTTACAGTTAGGAAAAGACGGGAAAGGTAAATGTTAAAGTGAATCATGAATCAAAACAAGCATTTAACATACAAGTCATTTAACATTGTTTTTAAAATCAATTCAAGTCACTAATTTTGAATTTACATGATGGACCATAAAACCAATCACTTTGAATAGCTATGCTTTTCCTTTTAAAATAAAAAGGGAAAGGTAATATGAAGCAGAGGAGTATATCCCATGATAAACTGAAATACACATGTAACCATAACTAATTTTAGAAATAGTTCTCTTCTTATATACATAAAGAAATACGATAGTACTTTGATTTTGTGGTCAATCACATGTAATAATATGGAGTCAATCTTTGTGTAGAGTAAAGCAAATAACTAATTTGAAATTGATACCTTCATTGATTTTGAGTCAGCGATAGTTGCTATAAGATCAGGTGTCCTTCACCAATTTGCAAATGCTTTCCTTCACTACTTGGAGTCGTAGGTGCAAATTAAGTGAGTCAAATACTATCGTATCGCCTTTATATATTAGTATAGATATATTAGATTAGTATAGATTTACATAGCATAATTACCTTTTAATTTTTCCAACAAAACAATATAGATAGCATAATTGTTTGCCACATAATTCTCACACCTAAATTCAACTGGTACAATTCACAATGAAGGCCTTCATAATGAGCGTACAGGGGATCTCCCTACAGCAAATCCAGAATTAACTCAAATATGTATAGAAGACTAAACGTATATGGGTGCCAATGAATTTTGAAGTTAATATAAATACTTAGTGTAAACAAAATAAGAATGCATTGGACTTAACAGAGAAGTGGATATCATTTGCATAAGAAAGTTGTTTACCATATACATTCAATTTTCTATACATACCTCAAGTGCTTCTTTTGTAAGTGTTCCACTCTAAAAGTTCAAGGGGGGAATATGAGAGAGAGAAAAATCTTAAAAAGCAAATCAAAAAACAATTTTAATTCTCCCTCATAGTCGTAATATAAAAGGCAAAAGATATGGTAAAGAATTGTCATAACACATAAGTTGTTGTGAAGATGATAAATTCATGATGGCATGGTCATATTAGAATATATGTATACTTTAAATTAAAAGCAAATAACAATTAACTATTGATATCGTTGGATTTAGGCCTAGTATAGCCCTAAGCACTATGCCCCTAGGGTGCCACATATTTGTTGTTCCTAATTAGCATTTGATTTTTGGACTTTCCTTATTTTGTTCTCTTCCTTTAGCTCTTTTGCCAACATTGAATTGATACCAATTGGCCATTGCTAATCTTCTTCTGTTTCTACAATTCATACAGAGTAGTGGTTAATAATGGTGTTGTTGTTAGGAGCAAACTCCTCCATAAAATAAAGAACATGATTTGTGTGAATAAAGATGAACTAATCAACGTTAGAACACCGAAATGAAAATAAAATGAAGGAGAAGGAACAATCAAAGATGAAAATAAAAGAGAAGGAGATACTAATGTGGGAGAGGAGAAGGAGAAGGAGAAAAGGGTTTGAGAGTGTGTGAGATAGAGAGGGAGAGAAATAGGATATTGAATCCAAGGGAAACAATACAAATTGTGGAGAGTGTGTGGTTACACCAAGAATCCAAAATGTAAAATACAAATGGTGAATGGTTTAGAGTCTCCTTTATACTTGAGGAAGGAAAAGACGTGAATCACGATTTCAAACACGCTGTGCAGTTATTTTGTATCAGTTTAACATCTTGACATTCTTTTTCCCATTTTCTCCTTTAATTGTTATAAATTAACTAATAGGTGTATGGCAGTTGTAGTTGAAAGAAAGTTGGGGGTTGCAATATATTTGAGGGGCAAAAAGGTCTAACAAAATGTATACATTAAAGGAAGATATCCCTTTATCTATCGTTATAGATTATAGATATTGCTATTATTTATATTTATTTTGAAAGTGTACAATTACGACAAAAATGATTGAACCTAGGATCTTATTGCAAATTACCTAAACCTCTCATCACTATACCGGCCTTGGTGGGTTAAAATATATTATAGCTTTAGTTTCTTACTTCTCTAATATTATAATTTAAATACACAAAATGTTAAAATTTATATCATGTCAATAAATTATGTTATCCATCAAACTAAACCTGTCCTATACACCCTTTTATCATGAGTGTTAGTGAAAAATTATTTTTATTTACAAAAATGATAACAAAAGTGCGTATTGTGTTAAAAATATTAAAAAATGGTTTATTCTTTTTAGTAAAGCTTATATTTAACATAATAAAGAAACAATTTGTGTTAACATTTTGTTTTTGAGAATAAAACAAGATTATCTAAATTAGCATTAATTAATATTTGAAAAATTTTTATGGATGCTATATTTATGTGTTTACTTTGAAGGCAAAATCTATGGGAATTTAATCAACTTAAAAAAATAAATCAACATATACCATGGTTCTCTTCTTGTGTTGATAGAAATTCTTCTTGATGTTTTTTTTGAAGAAGAAAGAAAATAAAGAGAAAATAAATAATAGAGAGAATAATAAAAAGAAATAAAATAAAAGAGATATATTATTTAAAGAGTTTAATGGCTATGCACTGTCAGTGTAAATTTTTACATTATCAACAAATTAGAAACTATTGTTGGTATGATTTTTCAGGTAGTTATGGTAAAAGTCAAAAAAATTACCATAAATGGTGATTTGTGACTGAATAATAGTGTAAAACTGCTTTACATTGTCAGTACATAATCTATTTTCTCTTATTTAAATGAATAAAATGAATTTTTTTAATCTTATTTAGATTAATGAAGAAGTGACTAAGAAGAAATAGAAATAGCTTAAGTACGCATTTTGCCCCAACTTTCACATTGCACATTTTGTCCGTGTACTTTCTTAACTTAGCTCTTATTACCTTGCTATTAAATGTTTGTTTAAAATTTAACAACGTGCTAATGTGTCGTGTTACATGGCAATGACGTGTCAATTAATGAATGACATACCATTTAATAATTTTTTTTATTAAAACATGTCCCATTATGTGTAGCTTTTAAAATAAATAAAAATGATTTAAAATGGGGAAAACGACATTGTGTTAGGGTTCCCTATTAGTGTTTTGCGAAGAATGTTAAAAATTGTAACTTTTTGAAGAATCAAACAAAAGTTCTCCCTGTTCTCTCTTATTGAAGAAAAGTAAAAATGGAAGTTTCCAACAAAGAGTCAAATGACATTTCAAAAAAGACAAGAGGGAAAGTTGAAACGACGATGGAAGTGACATTGATTAACAAAGCTTGACCCTCCATGAGTTACTCGAATTGCTCAAGATTCCTTAAAAGCTACATGGCTAGATAACATTGCACTCCATTATTTTAAGGTTCAACATGTTAGTGGTCTTATGTGTCTCGTTTAGTGTATGGTGGTCCCTGTATTTTGTTGATGTCTTGTTAGTCTAACATGAATTGGGGTTTTTTAATTTTGTCAAACCTTGATATGATTTCTAAAATCAATTTGGGTTTTGAAAACATTGTGGGCCATTACTCCATTTTTGGAAATGAAATTAAGGTTTATAAATCTCGTGCACTCTTAATCCCTATTAAAATATAATTAGGGTTTTTAATTTCTTGGCCCCTAAATTGTTGTCCTAAATTTAATTTAGGGTTTTTGTTATTGGTGCCCCCTTAATCCATTTCCTAAAATTAATTTAGGGTTTTGTTATGTTAGGACAAAGGGAGAATTATAGGTCCCAAATGGTTTTTTGATTTAACGAACAAAGTAATTAAGAGTTTTCATTCAAAAGACATAAGTACTTTCAACATAAGATTAAGCGTATCATCTTAAGTAAGACGAAATCGTTAAATGCAAAGTTTTATACATTAGTCTTTTGTATGCATAGTCTTTTACTTATTTCAAGGACAAAGGTGCATACTAAGTCTTATAAAGACTGAAACGTAAGTACTTCCAACATTCATATTTTAAAGAAAAAAGACTCAACGGTCTTACAATGGATGCCCAAGAGGAAGTCTATAAATACCAGAGACTTGAAGAAAAGATTAGAACTTATGCTTCAACCTACTCTTAAACTCTCTTCGTGCTAAGAAATTTCTAAGTGTAAAAGTCTCTAAGTAAAAAAATAAAGACTAGAACTTTGACTTGTATACATCCAAACAAAAATAAGTGCTTCCAACCTAGATACATGACGAAAACATATTTTTGTTGTGTATCAAAGAATTTTATTTATTTTTTAAATTCTTATTTTTTAATTAATATTTTATTGTACTTTTATTAATTGTTATCGAACTTTTAAGTACAATATGCTGCCATGTATGCTATTAGGTGAATGTAGATGGTCTGGGAGTTCTTGGGAAGACTCTCGTAGGAGAAACACTAATGCACTAGCTACATCTAGGCGAGCATCACCCATTGCTTCAACTTGCAAAGCTAGAGAAGAAAAAGAAAGAGCAACAAGATTGGCAGAAGTGCAATAAGAGCTACAGGCAGAGGCAACAGTACTTTCTAATACACCAGAGGAACCGTGTGTTACTCTTAAGCATGTTGAGCCCTAATTACTTAAGCCATGGGCTATTGGTCCCCCTATCAAGGAGGTCCTGCAAGGTTGTTTATGTTAAAGTCCTATGCAAACTATATTGCCCCATGCTTATGGCAAGGACTGATCCTCAAAGAGTCGAAGGTGGCCAATCGTGGGATAAGATTTTATGCCTGTCTCAACATCTATAGGTGAGGATATTGGTGGATGATTCAAGGCTAGCCTCACTTATAGAGGCACACTATTGCACAACAAACAAAGTCGTGTTGTGTGCTTTTATTGAGCAGTGACACAAGGACATTAACTCCTCCACTTTCTAGTAGAAGAAATGACCATCATTTTAGATGATGTATCATCTTTCCTACACCTATCTATTACTAAGACCATATGTCACCACCAGAAGCCGTCTCGTGAAGAGGTGATTAGTATCCTGATGCGCGAACTCAGGGTCACACATAAGGGGGTATTTATTCAGACCAGTAAAAGAGTACGCGTGACATTTGAGTGGCTGAAGGACATGTATTGTTCATTTGTGGAGGCTGACAAGGTCGTCTTTGTAGCAAGAGCTTATCTCCTACATTTGGTTGGTTGCATGATCTTTGCTGACAACAATTCTACATATGTGCTCATTGGTAACTTAGAGCTTTTTTATGATCTTCATTCATGCAACGCATTTGCTATGGTGCCTCTACATTGGCTTATTGTACCATCAATTTAGTGTGGCCAGCTTGCATCATACAAAGCAGATTGAAGGCTACATGACTCTACTACAGGTACTAAATTTATTTTTTATTTGCTTTGGTTTTTGGGTATTTTGTTTTACGAAAGCCAATTTTGTTAATGGTTTTACAAGCATGGATTTCCTACCATTGGCCCTTACAAGCCGATTGATGAATATGTTGAGAGCAGTCCTTGTCCCTATAGATGGATGGTTATGAGGGGCATCGGGCTAACATTGGCAACCATGTCAACACTAGACCAGTTGGGGCTAGAAGATGCCATTTGGCTGCCGCATAAGGAGCACAAATAGGAGTGGGGCCTTCCACGACATCTTTTATTTCTCTAGATTCTTAGTTGTGGACCCTTGTTATGCACTTATCTACTTAAGAGGATGCTATGATAGTTTGGGCACGTGTAGGGATCTCTTGCTTGCCATTTGACCATTATCCCACCGTCAAGGTATGTCATTGGCGGTTTACTAAGTAGGCAATCTACATTATTGACATCGATGGTAAAGGAGAGCTTATGCTTCATGGTTATCTGTGGGCCTACATGGATGGCTACTTTGAGTAGTTTTACCACGTTTCACATCCATACATCATTCGCTCAGTAGAGGGAGATCCTCAAAAAGGCCCTTTGTGTAACACCTCTACTTTTGTATATTAAATTATTCTGTATGTTTAAATTTTTTTTTTAAGTCATCAATGTATTTAGAACAATTAATAATAATTTTAGAAATTTTTCTAGAATTTATTGAGATAATTTTTGTCAAATGACAAAAATACCCCTGTTGACTGTGGGAACCAATCGGAGACTTTTTGATCTCAAAATATTTTGAAAATTTTATATTAAGTATCTCTCATTATAAAAACTTTATTTTGAGAGAAAAGTAGTGAAAAATATAATAATCCTATTTCAATTCTTCTACTGTTTTTTTTTATATATTTGGCAATACAATTCTGAAAAATCAGAAAGGAATTTTGAAATTCTGACTTCCACCATTTTGCTCAAAATTTCAAGAGCTAATTAATTTTGATTTTTAATAATTTTTCCGAGCCGGAGCCCGGAGAAATTAGAAAATGATAATTTTGTCCCTATTCCTCAACATTAAGAACTGACATGAGGAAAAGATTCAATTGACATTAAAATATCAATTTGAGCTTGGAATTATGTCATATATATTAAAATATAATTTTGGAAATTTTTTGGAATTTTTTGGAATTTTTGTGTAAAATGACCAAAATGCCCCTACGTATCTGATGAGCAAACCAGTACTGGTTTGACATTCAAAAAGGGTGAAAATGGTAATTTTAGTTTAATTATGGGTAAAATATTTAATTTTATAATTTTGATAAAAATTTTGGTATTTATTGAATTAAAATGGATTTTCTATGAATTTTATAGCTTAAAAATACAAAATAAATACATATAATTTGAAATAAATTAATAAAAATTAAAATTTATTATTAGAAATTTATTTTTGATTAAAATTAATGTATTTGTCCAGTTTTTCATTAAAATAAATTATTTTGATATTAAAAGTTAATTTTTCAAGTTTAGGCGTTTTTGTCGGTACCGGTTAATTCACCCACAGATAAAATTTGACACATGGAGGCTTGGGAAAGCTGGTGGAGCACGTCCCCAACCCTAAAATAGGTGATTCACCGCCTATTTGAGATATGTGTCCCTAAATTGGATTAAAAATAAATAAAAATTGTATTTATGACATAATAGTGATATAATGGATGATGTAAATCTTTGGACACCTAACCCCCCTCCTTCTTCTATAAATAGGCCTCAAAGTTTTCAGATTTTCACTCATCCTTTCCTCTCCCAAGCTAGAGAGCTTCTCTTTCTAAAGTTTTCTCTCTCTAAAATATTTTTTTATCTAGTTTTTATGTTAAAATTTTGCTAGTTTTCAACTAGTAGAATTTCTCCTCCTAGAAGCTTTGCACCAACAATTCCATCCTCTTCATCAACTATCTTAGAGGTAATGGGGGGAGTGGGGTTGGTTCTAAATTACTGTCACTTTGCATGTTGGTAGGAAGGGTTTTTCCCTAAACCCGTTTAGGCTTAAATTTTAGTATTGTTATTATTGTTTAAAGTTAAACTTTAATTTTTACTAAGTTGTTACTCTGCCCAAATTTAAATTATTAAATCATGATTATTAAATTGTTACTCTGCTCAAATTTAAATTATTAAATTTTACTTGCTAAGCTGTTACTCTGTTCAATTTTAGAAAATAAAAATACATTTACTAAGCTGTTACTCTGCTCAAATTTAAAAAATCAAAATGCATTTATTTAGTTGTTATTCTTCCAAAATTTTAGTAATTATACTATAATTGTTATATCGTTATTCTGTTAAAATTTTGGTATAGTGCAATTTCTACAAAATAAGGTAGAAATGTTGATTATACTGGTGCTCAAATTAAATGTGACCAGGGAAACCTCTATTTGAGAAATTAGGAAGTGATAAATTAGTGAGTAATATAAAGCAAGTGACATGCAGTGGCATGGCACCCTGCTAGGGAAGCCACAGTTTGATACGTTGAGGAATGAAAGGTAAGGACCTACTTGCGAAGGTCTTGGGGATAGGCATCGAGTGGTGAAAGTCCCAATGGCCAGGGTAGCGCCCTTGAGCTGGGATATTCACCTAACCAAACTCGATAACCCCGACAACTGCTCAGCATTCCAGGATTGGTTTGAGAGTATACCTCTATAAATGGATATTCTAAATTGTTATTTTGTTCCTCAATGATGACGACGATTGTACCATGTGATGGTATTGAGAGAGGTATGTGTACTCCCAGTCACTTCCCAGGTTTTGTTGAGAACTATTACTCACTAATGGGAAGTATGGATCCATACCTAGTCAAGGGTAGTCGGATACAGCTTAGAATGAACCTTAAGATCTTTTATGCTATCAGTTGTGTTTTATCTTTGTTTTATGGTAGATTTCCTACCACACATGTAAAAGTGATTTTAGAACAAAACACCTCACTCCATTATTTTCTTTTGTGTATGATTGGTCATGATTATTGAAGACGACATTAATGCTCCGTGATGCTGAGTACGAGATAGAGAACATCTCAACAGGGGAGGACCTGAAGACCTATAGTATTTTCTTTTTGTATAAGGGATAAGGTAGATAAATACTGCTCTGTATAGGATCTCTTTTGATGTATATAGTGGGCTAGGTAGTATATGTATTTCGATGTACTTTTGTTTTCTGACTGTTATGTATTACTCAAACCATGATGTACAATTTTATGAAATATATGTATATATCTTTCATATTTTATTACCATTTCCAAATTCTGTTAAGTTTGGAATTTCTTTTAAAACTGGAAAAGTTTTACACACATTTTTATTTACTTAAACTTAATAACTAAATTAATATGAGTTATATTTAAAATTAAATGGGTGTTACACTCTGCTAACACTTGTGTAGCACCTTGGAGGTAGTTAGGTAGAGTCTTCTTTGAGCGATTCTTATGATTGTTAGCTAATTATCTATATCTCCCTCCTATGTGTATTGAACGATAATCAAACCTTCATAGTAATTATTTATATTCCTTTTTTGTAGATGTTGTTTGGCAAGATAGCTCAAAATCTTCTGCACATGCTTAATTTGATGATGGTTACTGAGGGCACTGATGCTTATACCTACAGATAGGACACATTGAGACTCGCACAGTTAGGCATTGTAGCGTGATTTATATATCAGAGGAGGATGAAAAAGACCTGTTAGTGATCTCTTGGATTTTATTTTGTATCTTATGTTCATTATTGACTACTTTATATATTGTATTGATTCATGTTATGTTGACTTATTTTGTACAAGTATCTTCACTTATTTTGTAATATTTCATCTTTAGTATTTTGTATTTTGTATTATTTTATGTTATGTTCACTTATTTCATATGACTATGTTCACTTTTGTTGACTTATTTTGACTTATTTAAGACAAATGAAAATTAAGCGTCAAAATTAATTAAATTAAATTATATTTTTATTTAAAATTAATCAAATAATTAAAAGGTTATTAAAACTTTTAATCAAAAATAAAAAAAACTTAAATACATCATGAAAATGTGCTTCCATTGTATAGTTGTGTCCATATACACAACATAAATACATTTTCGTTATGTATTTCAAAGTCAAACTCCTATTACCTATTATTAACAACAAAAACTAGTTTACGTTGTTTAATGTTCACAAGGGAAATGTATTACCATATAAGTGAGAATAACAGCGCCAAAAAATTATAATATAAACCCATGGAATTCGTAATTGGGCTGAAACCCAATATTTGTCTTATACATGGGGTCTTTCAAAAGAGAGAAACAGGCCCTAGGTAAACAAAGTCATATTAAGGGGCTGTTATTCCTATCCAATTTTTCGCCATTTACACCCAAAGTTTTTTTTTTGAAAATACCCTTGACGAAAACATGTTTTCATTGTACAAAATACATAATGAAAATGTATTTTGTTGTATTAAGGGGAGCGCCCTCCATACACAATGAAAACACGATTTTGCTGTGTTAATTTAAAAAATTAACTACGATATAATTTATCCTTTTTAATATTAACCGTATTAATTATGATATAGATTACCATTTTTAATTGAGATCAAATTAATTACCATACAATTACCCTTTTTAATAATAATCGAATTAATTATGATACAAATTTTCTTTTTTAATTGATACTTACGATAAGTTATCATTTTTAATAGTAATCAAAATAATTATGATGTAAATTTTTCTTTTTAATAATAATTAAATTAATCATGATACAATTTTAAAAAAATATATGATACAAGTTATCATTTTTAATAATAATTGAATTAATTTTGATGTAAATGATCTTTTTTAATAGTATCATAAATTGCATCATAATTAATTTAAGGGTCTTGCTAACTAGTATCATAAGGGTATAGGTTAAGGAATCAATAAATAAAAAGTTTTTATTGGAAGTGTTACATTGAAAATCATGGAGAAGTGCACTCCTACACTTTCCAATAAAAACTTTCTATTTTTATTCCTTAACTAGTGTCCTAAGGACACTTATTAACATTTTTCTTAATTTAATTACTATTAAAAAGGGTAATTTACATAATAATTAATTCAATTATTATCAAAAATGATAACTTGTATTGTATATTTTTAAAATTTTTTAAATTTGTATCATAATTAATTTGATTAATATTAAAAAGAAAATTTTGCATCATAATTATTTCAATTTTTATTGAAAATGGTAATTTATCCTAATTAATTCAATTTCAATTAAAAAAATTATATCATAATTAATTTGATTACTATTTAAAAGGTTAAATTCTATTGTAATTAATTTATTTTTACTTACAAAGGTAATTTATATCTTAATTAATTTAATTAATATTAAAAATTAAAAATTATATCATAATTAATATTTTAATTAATTTTTTTAAAAAATTAACACAAGGAAAACACATTTCAATTATGTATACATCAAAGTTACACAATAAAAACGTATTTTCGTTGTGTATTGAAGTTTAGGGCACAAAGAAGAGAAATAGAGAGAGTAAAAAGAGAGTGAGAATAACATGAATATTTTTAATTTTTTGTAAAAATTGAAAGTTCAAAAAGGACAAAAAGGGGGGGGGGGGGGGGGGGGGGAATAACAGACGAGTCATATTATCAGGGAAGTGTGCATTGGAATTTGGACATCGCAGATTCAACGGTTTAGTGTTGATTCCTTGTAGTTTTACTAGCAGAAGCAATTTGTTTCGTTAGCACTTGCAGTTGCAGCTGCGGTTTCTTCACTCTTCTTCCCTAGGGTTTTTGAAGTTGATGATGGCTTCCCCTACTCATTTCGACGATGTAAGTCCCAACATTTTCATCCCTCGCCACTTGCTTTCTCACGCGCACTTTTTTAACATTTTGCTTCTTCTCAAACGCAGGAATTTGATTTTGGAGGCGGTTTTGGCGGAACGCATTCAGGTTTTGCTTTTGTTTTCAAACGCACACGCTATTATTGCGCATATTGCGATTGTTACATCGTTCTAAGTAGATACTACAGGAAATAAGAGGTCATCTCCCGACTATGACGAGGATGATTATGACAATGATCCTTTTGGACAGAAGAAGGTAATCGTTAACCAATCCTTGACTACTTTCGCGTCTTCATTTTCTGAAAGTCTAAAACTGCAATTTGTGCTGTTCCTCGTTCAGGCCAAATCAAAAGCTGAAGAAGCTGCTTCTGGTGTGACAACAGGAATGATTTTGTCTCTTCGTGAGAGGTATTTCTCAGTACACCTGGTGTGGAATGTAAATATCATTATTATATTCTCTTAAAGTTGCATTAAACTGTTTGTGCCTGAATTTTTTTCTGACTTTGTTTTTTGCAGTCTTCAGAACTGTCAGGACACGCTTGCTACATGCCAAGTATGTTTTCCCTTTAAGTATTAATGTTGTTTGCTTTTGCTCAAAAATTTTGAACTACTGTTATTGAGGGAGGTGTAGTTTAGTGATAATTTTTTTGCTAACTCTGTGAGTGATATGGGATAGATAGAAGAACGTCCATATACACCCTTCTATTTATTAGTTAGAGAGAATTCACATAGCTGAGCCTAAGCTGTTGGAGTTGAGTATCTTACCAGCCTGGCCCAAAGTTCCGTATATAGGTTGAGTTACCTTTTTGTTACCTAAAGACGTTTACTGGATCATTGTATATTCCAGAATGAACTTGATGCCACAAAATCTGAGATTCAGAAGTGGCATTCTTCATTTCAAAATGAACCTTTTATACCTTTTGGGACCACTCCAGGTTAGTTTATGCTTGTCATTTTGCAAGTGAAATATGTATTTATTTTTCATGATATGGTTTTGTTAATAGTTGTTTTCTGTGTTTTAAATATATATCTAAGCAATTGTTTCTTCTTTCCACTTTCTAGCACCAAAATTGGTGATTAATTATCTTCAAGCTCTGAAATCATCTGATGAATCTTTAAGAGAGCAGGTTCGGAATCTAGTTTTCCATTTTTCTGCTTCAAAATGATTCAATATATGTTGATCATGTTTCATTGACCCATTTCACTTATCTACTGGTTATCAGCTTGAAAAAGCAAAGAAAAAGGAGGCTGCATTCATTGTCACATTTGCAAAACGGGAACAAGAGATAGCAGAGTTGAAGGTTGGTAATAATATTCTGAAAATAAGGTTCTTAACTTCTTATTCTTTATAGTATGTGTATGTGTTATTTTATTTATTTATTTTGTGTGTACCTATAACACCAGAGTAGATTCTTTTTTTCCTTAAAAAATATATATTTTGCTTGAGATCTCCAATGCTTCTTTGGCTGAAGTTGCTGCAAACTTGAATCATGAAGGGTTTTATCACTTATTGACCTGGTCGGAATTAGAAAGTATTTGCACCACTCAAAATTGAATTTTTCTTTAGAAATTTGAGCTTTGGTTTCATTCTTAGTAGTAAAATGTTTGGTTACCATGGTTGTCAAAACATCAATGCTACTGTGAGATTGGAAGGGTGGAGTGATCTTGATTCCTATAGACTTATTTATGCTTGGATCATGTTCAAATATCTTGTTTAGTAATAGAATTGTTATGATCTTACAATCCTACTAAACCCACCTTAATGGTAGGATCTTGTTGTGTATTACGATTTCATGATTTACTGGTCAACTCCTCCCATACAGTCCTAGGAGGGTGTTAGACCCCCAATTAAAAGGACATATGTAAGGAAAACTCATGGGAAATATAGGCCCAATTGAGATGGGCCAGGTACAGCCTAAATAATTGTAATGAGAAATGTATAAGTAGAAGAGAAAGAGTAGATAAGTGGTTAGTTGAGAGGTAGTTAGGGAGAGGGTAGGCTCTCGAACATCCCTCCTAGTTGTAAATCTTTCATTCTTCTGTAATAACTCTCTGGTGGAACACATTGTTCCTGGAGCTACACTAATAAACTGAGCCTTTTTCATTCTGCAATTCTTTCGGTCCTAACATTGGTATTCAGAGCATTCGAATCCAGGGAGAGATTCATGGTTTCGATGAGAGGGATGGACGCACGAATTGAATTTCTGGAACGAGGGTATGAGGGCTTCATCACCACGCGAGAGGAATTGCAAGAATTGAGGAAAATGTTGGAGGAGGAGAAACTTGAACGAATCGAAATGAGGAAACAATTGAGAGAGCTGATTGAGATGGTGAAAGGAATGTCAACCGAGGGAAGCCACCATAGTAACGGGAGCCATAACAGGGATCACGAGGGTTTTCAAAACCGTGACAAATGGTGGAGGAAACTCGAGATTCCGATCTTTAATGGTGAGGATGTGTATTGGTGGACGAATAAGGTGGAGTAGTACTTTGATTTGAAAGGAGTAACTGAATTAGAAAAGGTCGAAGTCGTCATGGTAGCAATGGAGGGAAGAGCGCTTACATGGTACCAGTGGTGGGAGTTTTGCGCACCAAACCCTAATTGGGAGGATTTTAATGTGGCATTGATAAGAAGATTCCAACCTTTAATGATTTAGAGTCCATATGAGCTACTATTGAGCCTCAAGCAGTTGGGCACAGTGGAAGAGTACTGCGAGCAGTTTGAAGGATGTGGTGAAGGCCGAATTAAAATTGTATCAAGTAAGTTCCCTACCTGAACTGATGGACTATGCACAATGAATTGATGAGAAAAACACGCTGTTAAATAATATTAGTGGGGGGGTGAGTAAAGTAGGAGGACATTCAAGGAATCATACATCCTCAAGAATTGTGACGTGGGATTCAAGGAATAACGGGAATCAATTAAAGTTTCAAAAAGAAAATTCAGTAGGGGACTCAAATAGTGTGAAAACCACAGGCTCATTTAGGGGAAGGGCCTTTAAAAGATTGACTGATGCAGAATTACAAGAGAAGGCTAGCAAAGGACTATGCTTTAGATGTGATGAAAAGTTTGGGCCAAGACATGTATGCACCAATAAACAATTTTAGGTGTTACTCTTAGAGGAAGAGGAAGAAGAGAATGAGGACCCAAAAGATGTAACCGAGGAGATGAGATGGAAAAGTATACAATTATCTCTGTGTAGCATCACTGGATTGATTTCCAAAAATCCATTAAGCTGTGGGGAGAAATTAAAGGAGCTAGAGTGGTGGTGCTCGTGGGTTGTGGGGCTTCCCACAATTGCATATCTTTGACTCTGGTGAAAGAAAGAGAGATTTCAGACTGCTACACCCCCATATACTGTGGAGGTGGGTGATGGGAGGAAAATAAAGTGTAAAGGAGTCTGTAAGTAGTTAATCTTATAGGTTCAAGGGTTAGAAATTTAGCAAGACTTTTTCATGTTTGAGTTAGGAGGAGTGGATATAGTGCTAGGAATGGACTGGCTGGCTGGACTGGGAGAGGTTAAAGCCAATTTCAAAGACCTCTCGTTGAGGATTCCCACGCAGGAGGGTATGAAAACATTGAGAGGCGAACCAGCTATGTCAAGATCAATTGCCTCTTTCAAGACAATGATTAAGGCATTAAAAGATGAAGGCGAAGGGTTCATCTTGAATTATCACAATCTACAAGATGAAGGGAGTGATCATAGCGTTCCACAGTGGTTGGAAGATGTGTTGTAGGAGTATCATGGAGTATTCTAGGATCCTACGGAATTACCTCCACCTAGGCGACATGACCATGCTATTATGCTGAAGGAAAGGGCAGCCATTCCCAATCTCAGACCTTATCACTATCCCCACCACCAGAAAAATGAAATAGAAAGGTTAGTAGATGATATGCTGAATTTGGGAATAATTAGGCCCATTATCAGCCCATATGCTAGTCCTATTATTCTAGTCAAGAAAAAGGATGGACGGTGGCAGTTTTGTGTAGATTATAGGGCCTTGAACAAGATTACTGTTCCAGACAAATTTCCCATTCCCATGATTGATGAGTTGCTGGATAAATTAGGAGGGGCGACCATTTTTACCAAACTGGATCTGAAATCTGGATATCACCAGATTAGGATGAGAGAGGAAGACATCCATAAAACTGCTTTCAGGACCCATGAAGGGCATTATGAGTTTGTAGTGATGCCATTCGGGCTTACAAATTTACCCTTCACTTTCTAGGAGTTTGTAGTGATGCCGTTCGGGCTTATGAATGCACCCTCCACTTTTAGGCTTTGATGAACGACATGTTGAGACCCTATTTGAGAAAATTTGTTTTAGTTTTCTTTGACGACATCTTAATCTATAGCAAATCAGAGGAGGATCATCATAGGCATTTAAAAGCAGTGCTATCCTTATTACAGGAGCATCAGCTGTTTGCCAACAAGAAGAAATGTAGCTTTGGTCAGAAACAACTGGAATATTTGGGCCCACATAATTTCAGGCCAAGGGGTGGCTGCTGATCCTAGGAAGTTGGAAGTGATGTACAGCTGGCCTACCCCAAAAGATGTCAAATCATTGAGGGGATTTTTGGGTTTTACTGGATATTACAGGCGATTTGTGAAAGATTATGGGAAGATTGCAAAGCCCCTCGCCCAATTGCTAAAAAAGGATGGGTTTCCTTGGAATGATGAGGTGCAAGCAGCTATAGACACCTTGAAGAAAGCAATGGCTGAGCTGCCTATACTCACTGTGCCAGATTTCAATCAAACATTTTATATAGAAATGGATGCATCTAATAAAGGATTGGGAGCTGTTCTCATGCAGCAAGGCAGATTGGTGGTTTTCTTAAGCCAATCACTATTAGAGAGAGCTCAAAAGAAGTCAGTATACGAAAGGGAACTTATGGCCATAGCTATGGTAGTTCAGAAATGGCGCCATTACTTATTGGGAAGGAAATTTATCATACATACTGATCAAACGAGTCTGAAATTCCTTATAGAACAGCGAGTATTGGGAGAGGAACAGTTTAAGTGGACTTCCAAACTCATGGGTTTGGATTTTGAAATTTGTTATAAACCAGGGAGTGACAACAGAGTAGCAGATGTGCTGTCTAGACGTATGACATATGCAGCTATTTCCTTAATCCACTTTTCAAATTTAGAAGAGTGGGAAACAAAAGTGCAGGCTGATGACAAGTTGAGACGTATCATGCAAGATTTATTAAGAAACCCCACATCACATCTGGGCTACACTTTTCAAAATAGGAAGCTATGGTTTAAGGGAAAACTGGTTTTGCCGAAAGGGTCTTCCAAAATTCAAACATTACTAGCTGAATATCATAGTTCAGCTGTGGGAGGCCACTTGGGGTTCTTTAGAACTTACAAAAGGTTGGCCGCTTTGGTATATTGGAAGGGTATATGACAAGATATTCAGCGGTTTGTGGCTTCATGTGAGGTTTGCCAGTAGAATAAATACTAGGCCCTCTCACTTGCAGGCCTTCTGCAGCCATTACCTATTCCTACACAGGTCTGGTCGAATATTTCTATGGATTTTGTGGAGGGACTCCCTAAAGCACAAGGTAAGAATGCTATTTTGGTGGTTGTTGATAGACTCACCAAATACACTCATTTCATTCCACTTGGTCATCCATTCACAGCTAAGGATGTAGCTGAATTGTTCCTTAAGGAAGTTGTGAGGTTGCATGGCTTTCCCTCCACCATCGTCTCAGACAGAGATAAAATATTCTTGAGCCACTTTTGGACTGAATTGTTCAGACTAGCAGGAACTAAACTAAAACTTAGTTCTGCTTATCATTCGCAAACGGATGGGCAAACTGAAGTAGTTAATAGGTGCCTTGAGACATATCTGCGATGTTTGATAGGGAGTCGGCCAAGGCAATGACCCAAATGGCTGAGTTGGGCTGAATTTTGGTTTAACTCCAATTATAACAGCTCCACGAAGCTAACGCCATTTAGAGCTCTCTATGGCCGCGATCCTCCTTAGCTTCTGAAGGGAACTACAATCCCTTCTGCAGTGGAGGAAGTCAACCGTCTAACTCAAGACAGGGACATATTCCTAAATGATCTCAAGTCTAATTTAACCAAAGCCCAAGATCAAATGAGAGCATATGCCAGCAAACATAGAAGAGATGATACTTTTGCAGTGGGAGATTGGGTGTATCTCAAACTGCAACCCTATAGACTGAAGTCCTTAGCTCAAAAACTGAATGAGAAACTCAGCCCCAGGTTCTATGGCCCGTATCAAATTAACAAGGTCATTGCCAAGCGGCTTACCAACTTGATCTCCCACCAGACGGCAAGATTCACCCTGTATTCCTTGTATCACTTTTAAAAAAGGCCATAGCTCCAATTGTACAGCTCCAACCTTTACCACCAGTATTAGCAGAGGATCTTGAATTGTTGGTAGAGCCGCTGGCTGTTAAGGATGTCTGTAATCACCCTTCTGGCACTGCAGAAGTCTTAATCCAATGGAAGGACCTGCCAGACTTTGAAGCCTCATGGGAATCAGCTGACTCCATTCAGCAGCAATTTCCAGCATTTCAACTTGAGGACAAGGTGGCTCTTTTGGCGGGGAGTATTGTTAGACCCCCAATTAAAAGGACATATGTAAGGAAAACTCATGGAAAATACAGGCCCAATAGAGATGGGCCAGGTACAGCCTAAATAATTGTAATGAGAAAGGTATAAATAGAAGAGAAAGAGTAGATAGGAGGTTAGTTGAGAGGTAGTTAGGGAGAGGGTAGGCTCTCGAACATCCCTACCAATTGTAAATCTTTCATTCTTCTGTAATAACTCTCTGGTGGAACACATTGTTCCCTGGAGCTACACTAATAAACGAGCCTTTTTCATTCTGCGATTCTTTCGGTCCTAATAGAGGGATGCACAAGTTTGACAACCTTGATGGTCTATATGTTAGAGTGTTCACTTAATTTTCAAGAGAGTGGGACTGTGGGAGAGTCGAATGTTAGAGGGATGAAGCTGTCATAACTGTCATTTGATAGCATTGATATTTTGTATATTATTAAAAAGAAATATTTAATTATCAATGGTTCACCCATGGTCCAATCACAATAATACCAATGAACCATGAATCAATGCCTTTTTTGGTTCAATGATTGGTCCAATCACAATAAAACCTTAGTATGAAAAGCTTGAAACTGATCCATGCTGTGACCATTTTAACCTTGCCATATGATTATGAGTCTTATCCTGATCAGAAAATTCGAAACCACTTGCATTTTACAGATTTTAATAGTTTGTAAAGTTATATTTTAAAATTTTATTTAGTATTATTATTTTTAGTTTTAATTTTATCTTGTTTATGCGGCTGTCTAAACTTTTTCAGTCTGCTGTACGGGACCTGAAAGCTCAACTTAAGCCAGCTTCTATGCAGGTATTGTTTACAGTTGAGTGTTTTAAGTGTATCTCTAAAAATAGATTTTTTCACTGGTCATTTTCGTTCTTCTTTATCAATTAATTTCAGAAGGCACTATAGTTTTTCCAACTTCTTTGAACCATTTAAATATTGTTTTACTGATTCCAGATTCCTTGATTATATTTCTCAGATTTTTTTATTGGATTTTATGTTGTATGTGTCTCATCTTTTAGCAGAAACGAATGTTTCTGCTATGTTATCAAGTGCTGAATGGAGATTTCAAGTTTGCATCATGGATTATGACCTGTTTCGTTTGTTTATTTGCAAAATTCTTTACAACCCAATTGATTTAGCTAAATTTCTGTTTAAATCAGGAAAGAGTTGTATTTTTCCTCCCTGAAAATGGGCACATCATTCCTCAAGAAATTTTCCTTGAGTTGAGCTTTTTTATGTTCTGTAGTAAATAAAGCCTGCAAAATTGGCTTGGTTGTAATTCTGCAAACTCCTTTGTTTTGTATCTTCCCTTTTCTTTTGGACCATTTGGCTTTTGCTACTGTATGCTATAATGCTACAACAACTGGGTTGTTTAAAATCTTTTGTATCACATGGAAAAGGCTATAAGGTTGAAATGCTACATTATCCAGGCCCCTTTGTACCTGCTACTTACTTTTTTTGTTTTTTTTGATCATTCATCATTCTCTGTTGAACAATCCTATGCAGTCCCATGAGGCCATTATTAGCTGTAAATTGTTCGGTTTTGTTGGGATCTTAACTGCCCACTTATTTAGGTATTGTAAATCAACTGAAAAGGGGTTGGGTTGTAGAAAAACCACAACTTGCCAGTGTGCTTCTTTTTAATTAAATTTGTTTAATAGACTTGTAACAGCCCTGGTACCAACCGTTGGGATAGATCATTCTGGGATATTACTTCTTTGCTAACATGCTGAATTTAGTAGTTATCACAAATAAATAATATACCGACATTGAATTTGATAAGGGTTGCTCTGCTGTACTTTTACAACTTAATATATTGTCAATGTCATTTTTGTGTTTGTGGCATCTTTGTTAAAATCTTCATAGCCAATTAGCGACATGCGTATTAGTTGAAACTTTAACATTAATGCTGCTCTGCAACTTCCAAATCAATTTAGCTGTATGTTGTTGCATTTCTTTTTTATTTTTTCTTTGGCTCTCCCTGAAATGGTAGTACTGTATATCCTTTTGCTATTTGATTTGCAGGCGAGGAGGTTGTTACTAGATCCAGCGGTTCATGAAGAGTTCACACGATTAAAGGTTTGTTATTAAACTTTGTTTTGATTTTTATTGACTCAAGTTTGGTCTTCTGACGCTTAAGGAAGTGAGGATTATGTGTCATAACTCAGGTTCTTAGGAAAATGTTAGTCCAGGTTGCTGTCTTAGTTTTATCTCCTCAGAATATAGTGAAGAATTGACATCTTGTCTTCCTCTATGATGAACAGTGCTGTGTTTATTTCATAATTGTAGTTCCATCCTTTGTTCACCAGAGAATTTGTGAAGACATTTTACTACCTTGGATGTAACAAAATGAAATGGAACAATTTTTTTTTTAAGTGGAAGTGGGTAAACAAGCTTCCTAGTTTTAGAATGTGGTTCAAATACAAACCATAGAGACAGAAATACAGAGAGGATAACTTATAGGGTGGTGTTAAATGTATAAAATGGGGTTTTCAGCTGCAATTTTTAGTGGACGCTTTCAAATTTCAGTGATGAATCCAGAGGGAGCTTAAGAAAGCTTCTGAAACGTGTGTACCTTTTAGACATGTCTACTGTTGATGGGTTGTGGCTCAGATTTAATATGTTAATTTCTTTTTGTTGTGGCTTAAGATAGTTTATTATTTTACATGTTATATTTATTTCATTTATATGCCACATGTTCCCATTTCCTGCTTATGTTTGTAATTTATTTTATTAGTTTATTGACATATTATTTACATTTGTGATGATTCCTTTAAGTGTTTCTTACAAGAGTTCTATTCTGAATATAGAATTTAGTTGAGGAAAAGGATAAAAAAGTAAAGGAGTTGCAAGATAACATTGCTGCTGTAAATTTTACCCCCCAAAGCAAGATGGGGAAGATGCTGATGGCTAAATGTAGAACCCTACAGGAGGAAAATGAGGAGATTGGGAATCAGGCTTCTGAGGGCAAGGTGATGCTATATTATTTGCTTTATGCTTCTAACTTAATTTTTTCCCTTTTAACCTCATTCTTTTGGGAGCTGGTTTTCTCCTACCCTAATTCCACCCCAGGTTATAAGATACAAAGTGTGTGTGTGTGTCGGTGTAGATTTGTATTTGTAAATGCTTTATGATATTTTTTAATACATATAACATATGTTGAGCTGATGGAATTTTTTTTATGGTATTTGATGACTGGAAGTAATGTTGCATGAGTTAACTATTAACCCAACTGCAAAGTTTAATCTACCTAATTTATTTCTCATTATTGGTTGTTTCTGAATTGATGCTGATATTTTCTTCGTTCTGCCTTTTTTTTGTTTTTGGGTGTGCAGATGCATGAATTAGCAATGAAACTTTCAGTGCAGAAATACCAAAATGCAGAACTCAGAAGTCAATTTGAAGGTTGGTTGTTGAGTGATTTCATTTGATTATGTTTTGGCATTTTAATGCTTTGATCTTTTAAACAACTTCTCAATGGTTGCTAGTTTCCGAAGTCACTTTATCAGATTCATTAAAGAAGTTCATTTATAATCGCGGATTAATATTCATTCCAAAATATAAACATAGATAATCAATAATATTATTGTGCGGACTTTAAAACTAAACATTTGAAGTACTAGAGATATTGTTATGGGTGAATGTGCTGAACTTGGGACATTTTAACATGTTAAATGCTTTTTAAGGAGGAATATTTGATCTGTTGGTCCATAAAATTGGAGACTAGGGGGATTAAGAGTTGTGCAATTGAACTGCTGATATGTAATTTTTCTGTATGCGTGTGCAATTTGTGTAATCTTAATCCTTAAATTTGACTACAGGGTTGCAAAAGCATATGGATGGATTGACAAATGATGTGGATAGATCAAATGAAATGGTTTTCCCTTATCCTTACCTTCACCTTTTAATGATATTTTTTTGTTCTGCCTGTTTGCTTCGCCATATGCTTTGTTTGGTTCTTACTAAACAATGTGAGAAATGGAGATTGGTGTTGTAGGGAAAAACCATTTACGGACCTGAACAAAACTTTCGACTTATGGCATTCATTAATCACGAATGCTGATATGGAATAGATAAATCAAATGCTTATGTAGATTAAAAAATTTATATAATATAGATTAAAAATTTATATAATATATACTAGTATGGTTGAACAATTTAACAAACTAAAGAGGAAATAAATTTTATTTTGTTTCTAATGAGTGAAAATGTAAATGAAACACTAGTTAAGTGAGCATATTACTCTTTTTTTTTTTTTTCGTTTACATGTATGCAGAGCTCTAATTTTTAAAATTTTAAAATTAATGAAAAATTTAGTCATTCTAAAATTTATGGCTTAGATGTGAAACACATGACTTTATAAGTTCTGCATGTATAATTTTTTACTGCAGGTGTGAAAAATTTTAATAGCTTAGATTTTTTTTTTAATGGTCAAAAGTAATATAACTAACATTTTCTCAGAATGAATATAAAAATTTTGAATCCTTCAAGGGTGATAGTTTTATGCAATTAATATATGAAAAAAAATAATGGCACATGACTATTTACCTGCCCTGCCCTGCCCTCTGTCCTGTCCTGTAATTTTTTATGTGCCACAATGAATAATAATAATAACAAGCAGATTTTGAATTTCGATAATTTTACATCGAAGTAATTTTGTCCAACACTATAACCAAAACAATCATATAAAATTAATTGGCTTAAATGTTTTCTAGTTTTAGAAAATATAATGTTCTGTGGTTAGTCTCTAGAAATTTTATTTTAGTCCTTACATTTGTCAAAAAGTTTATTCATGACTTTTATAAGTTTTAGGGACTACAATCAAATAAAATTTAAATAGGGACTATTTTTAAAAAAATGATATATTTTCAGAATTAAAAATATATTTAAATCAAATTACTTTTTAATAAATATATGTACACATGATATCAATTCTTTTAAAATCTTCCGCCATTATTTCAAAATTATTTTTTCTTATGAAAGTTGTTTCTCATTAGTTATCCAAGTACACATTTATGTTTTTAGGAAATTTTATAATGTTGAATTTCTTGTTCACGTGTTTAAGGTATTAACGTGAGTATACAACTTCAATGGGTTTTACTGCAGGTATTAATGTTGCAAGATAAATTAGAAGAGAAGGATCAGGAGATCCAAAGACTGAAAGATGAGTTGCAACAAAAAAGCCTTGTGGAGGATGGGAGAACAGATCCAGCATCTCATAGGAAAGATGTTGATGAAACGATACCTACGGATGACGCTGACTAATATCACTAGACTGAAAAAGTTTGAGTATATGCTCAAATCTGTCCCTGAAAAGAATCACTGGGGATGTTTTGATCCCCAAAAGAAAAATTATCATTTCGTTCCTCAAGCTGTAAACATAGAACACTTGAGTCCTTTTATCCAATAGATGAAAGGATTAAATTGATGAGTTTTGGGGGATTAAATTAGGTAAAGTGAATTTTTTAGGATTGAATTGAGTGTTTATTTTATGTTATTTTATTTCAATTTATAATTCGATTTTTTTTTCTTGGCAAATGTGCAATTGTGAATATGCGAGGGGAATGATTTTGCTACTGCTCGGTAATCCGTATGGAATTACAATGCTTGTTGCTTGTGTGGTACTTGTGATAATTAGAGCTTTTTAGAATTTTTTGTTAGAGCTCTATATAAATTGGAAAATTATGTTGGAAACGTTGGTCGTGTAGTCCTCCCAGGAAATCGTTGATCATTCAAATTGTTGAGAAATTAATCCATTTTCAACCAGAGTTTTCATGCGTGAGCGCTGAAATAACTCTAGGCGTGAATATTCTCTACAGTGATGACGCTATAATGGTGCATTTGCATGAATTCCCAGAGTTTGACTGCGTGATTGGTATTCAGTTAATTTAAACGTTTTGTTAACCGCGACCATTCCAAACCAACATTGCTTATGTTTCGAAGTTTCAACTGGTTAAATAGGTTCCACCAAACACTAGGTAAACACTGCCAACTCTTCTGCAATGATCGGAAGTAGCCATTACAACGGTAATTGCAAAATTTTATGAATTTATGGCTCACTGTGGGCGTGATTCTGTTGTTACCATCTAATGTGACCGATACCATCTGCGCTGGGTGATTCTGTTACCTATGACCGATACCATCTGCGATTAGCCGATTATAATCTGTCCCATTGTGAAGGTGTGGTGACAATATCGTGTGGTGGGATCCTTATCCATAAGATAAAAAATGAAAAAAATGATATATATACTGACAATTTTTACACTTTTATATTATAATTCAATCATAAAATAATATATATAGCAAATTTGTTAACCTCTATAATAACTGTTAAAAGTCACACTACAAATAATTTGTGGTTAATTGACACAGAGACAATAAATAACAACTGGTTTCTCATTTTCGGTTTTACATCTATTTTCCACAATTTTGAACTGTTTCCATAGCGTCAATTTGGAAATTAAACGGACCAAACACCTATTGGTTTGCCTACCTTTTCAGAAAACCAGTTAGCCCAGTTTGGCACTGGTCAAAGCTCAGTTTGGTTTTTAAAACTAGGCTTATACCTTTTTAAACTTGGTTGTTTTGGTCAAAAGTCTAGTTTGGTTTTTAAACTAAGTTATGTAAATAAATATTTTGAAGATATTGAACCAGGATGAAAATAAATTAGGTAAAATTAGACTTTGCAAGATTTAAAGTTGATTCATTTCTTAAATTTAAGATATAAATCTAATCCATTTGTTTGATATAAGCTTTACAAAAATTCGACCAAGCCAAAAAATCTATTTAAAAATATATTTTGAAGCAAAAAAATTATTTCTATAGTAAAATGTTTTATATATGATTTTAATTAGAATGTATGAAGATTTTCTTTTATATTATTATCTAATTATGTAGTATCCTCAGTTAGTGAGAGAAGCATTTTTTCGTTGTTGTATCTAATTATGAACAATCATGTATAACAAGAATATTGATTTTAGCAATAATTATTTTAAAAGTCGTATTTATAATGATTTTTATTTTAACATGTATATCAAAATTAAAATCTTTAAACAAACTTATAAATTACATTTAAGTTAATGAATCTAAACTTATATGTTGATATAAGATAAGTTTAAGTCTTTAAATTAGACTATCAAATATATAGTCTTAAACTATCATAATAATAATAATAACAACAATTGATATTGTTGTTATTATTTTTTTAAATAAGATGACTTGTATGACCTAAATATTTTTTTTGAAATCACTTGAAGTCAAGTCTTGTGAATTAAATGGATTTAACCGGACTTAAGTTTATTGTGGATTACGTTATAGCTTTCTAACGATCAGTTTAACCTTTTCCCCCATCTTTAATACTAATAAAGAAATATTTTTTTAATTATTTAAATGTTTTTATTTTTATTTTTCGAATTAAAAACTTACAAGGACCTCGGATCCTAACTCGCAAGCTATTCTTGCACTTTCTCGGTCGTATAGCATAAGTTTCATGTATTTAATGATACTGATTTTTCTGCTTAAAATAAAGGTGCAGACGTGCAGTTATCGAGTGCTTTAAAGATATTAATTAAAAATAATTACATATTCAAAAAAAAAAAAAAACTAGTATTACATAACTTTTATAACTTTAATATAATAAATATTTTTACTGAATATTTTTTAATTAACACTAAAAAGTACGTTATCCTCGAGTGAGAATCTCCTCAAGTCCACCATAATAATGGTCCAATTTTAGGTTACATATTTTCAAGGAAAAATATTTCTTGAATATTGAAGTAAAATAATAATTTTTTTAATTTTAAAAAATATTCTAAGATACATACATATAAGATTAAAAATAAATAAAATATAAATAATTATATATAATATTGTATACAATATGAGTTTTTTAATGTTGAAATAATAAAACTCTTAAAAGAGAGATTTAACCGTGTAAAAAAATAGTACTAAGCTCGGAACTTGCTCATCTAGAACTGTCCCGTACTATTCGTTTGTGACGTGACAGGCTCGCAAGCTCTGTCCAGTTTTATTCTCTTTACGAAAAATACTTATATTTGGACATTTATAAATTTCAAATATTTCATCAATATTTTTTATTTTTTTTTATTTTATCACATTACATTATTAATCATATCAATTTTTTTTTTTTTTCAAAGTATAAACATCCACAAGACGTGTAAAAATCATTTTTCCTTTGTGAAACACGTAACACTTCATCCACCGCAGAAGTGTACTACGTGTATCACTTATCTGCCGCTGTTGTCTTGTGCTTATCCTTTACTCTTGCATTATCGGTTAACATTTACCCCTTACCTCTGTTTCTTCGGTTAAGAAATTTGTTCAATGTTTCATCATCATTCACTGTGTTATTCAACTTTCCTCACGTCGTAGTCCTTGAATTTCATCTATTTTTCAAAGATAGTTTTGATTGATTGACTCGGTTCAACTCGTCAAACTGATGGGCTACGTTTGGACAATGAAAAATTTATGTATAATTTTTAAATGTTTTAAATGATGTTTTTTAATTAAAATTAAATTTATTTTAAATAATTAGTGCTGATTTTTAATTTCTATTTTTATTACATAAGATATCAAATTGAAATTTTAATTTTAATTAAAGATAATACTAAAAATATTTAAAAAATTGCACCTAAATTTTATTTATCTAAAAAATAAACCCCAATTGAAAGAAAGACAATGTTTGTTACATAGGGTGGGCAGTCCGTCGAAACCTATGGCCTAGGTCTAAGTAAAAAGATTTTTCTATTTTACGCAAATAGGTTAGTTATGTAGCAAAAAAATAAAAAATAAAAATTCTAATACAACAACATTTCTATTATTCATCTAATGATTTTTTAATAATTTTTTTAACTTATGCTGATACATAAAATAAAAAAATTCAGATTAAGATTTTATGAAAATATTTTTTTAAAACGTAATTATAAAAATATTTTAAAAATTTGTAATAAAAATAATATTTTTAAATTATAGAAACAAGAAAAAAGAACTAAACAGATAAGTCTTTGAAGGTTATTTCAAGTGAAAAGTACTGGTTACTGAGCAATCTCATTTTTTAAGAGTGACAATGTGAAAAAAAAAATGCTAGCGAAAATACTGTAATGATTGGAATCCCATGAAGCACGAGATGAATCTAGTAAGGAGACTTTGGAAGAGTTTATTAGTAATTTATTTAGATTTATTAAAAAATTAATATATTTCAATAAATTTTTATTAGTGAAGCTTATTAAAATTAGGTTTTTTAGTTTATTCTAATTAATTTTATTATTAAGTTTGTGATATAAATTTTCATATTAAATAAACCTTTAATGAAATTATTTATCAACATACCCTAAATTCTAGTTCCGCTTTGTTTTACGTAGCATAATTAAACTTTAGGTTTTACTATATGAGTGTCTAATAAAATTAATCATAGTATTCAGTTATTTGAATAAGAAAATAATAAATTTAAGTCTTATTTAATATATTTTTAATGAATTTAATGGTCATGCATTGACAGTGTAAAGTAGTTTTACATTGTTATCCAATCACAAACTACAAAGTTTGTTGACTTTTATAATAAATACTTTAAAAGTCATATTAATGCTGATTTCTGATTTAACAGTGTAAAATTTTTTACACTGATAAATATGACCATTAAACTCTTTTTTAATTACTTGACCAGTTTTATGATTTAAATTAAATTCTTAACCAATTTCTTGAAGGCTCTTTTTTTTTTTTTTTTCCTGGACTGCTAATTATCATATATTTGAAAAACAAACTTCCAAAATAGCACAAGAAATGAAACTGCATTCAGTGGAACTACTCCCCACTTTAGACTTTCGCACATGGAGCTTGTGGAGGAGTTGTGAGAGATCGTAAACATTTTTTTTTTTTTCCAGATGTTTAATATAAAACATCATATGTGTCATGGTCCATGCATGTGAAATGAAACAACTCACGTTGAGACAAATTATTAATTAAGCATATTTCAATAAAAGTACTCAAATTATTATTTCACATATATGAAATTATATGAATTGTGGAAAATATATGTATCATAGAACATATCTGTACCCTGGCTAGCGTATATGGTTCATTAACTCGAGATTAATTGCGACTTAGGGCTGTGTATCTCTTGCACGAGTTTTATATTAGAGAGTCCAATTTGAACCCACCTCGGCCCAAGATAATCCTAATCCTAATTCTGACCCTGATCGGAAAGAAAACAAAAATCCATGTGACATTGTGACCTTGTGAGTAGTGACCAATAAGATATAATTACATGTTTAAATAACTAAAAATATGACCATTGATGCGGTTATAAATCGATCTCTCATTATTTATAAAAACCTATAAATATTTCTAATCGTTTACCTCGTCGTTAATGTCCTTCTACATTTAGACTGTTGAAGACTCTATATCTTCATTTTTTTTTCTTTTAAAATTTCTTTGACTGGTTTAGATTATGAATCTTATCTGGCTTAGCTTGTTGTCAGAAAAACTACTGCGAATAACATCCTTTTACGTATCATATAGTAATAACTTCTTTTGAAAAACGGGATAAACCGCGGACAAGGGCGCATATTCATTAATCTGGATAAGGGATTGCGGATTCAAACCTGAATTTTGTAAAGTTTCTAGGAGACTCTTGCCGGAAGTGTGGAGAAAGCAAATAACGAACGATCCAGCATATCACAAAACGGATTAAATGGGATTTCATTTGTTAGGATGAAGCAGCAACTGAAAAGACATTTGATTAATATCAACTCCGTACTTTTATCTATTAATTTAAAAATAAAAATATTTTTATTTATCTGTTCATTTAAAATTTAAATAGTATGAATTATATTTTAAAAATTTTAAATAATATTAATTATAATTTTTAAATAATAATAAATTAATCTATTATATTACATAATCTAAAAACTAAAATAGACTTGTTAAGGGCCATTTGCAGTGGTTTTTAGCCGTGAGTTTCAAAAATTGGTTTAATTACTTTTTTGGTTCTTATAGTTGTACAAATTTTACCTTTTGGTTTCTATAGTTAAAAATAATTCGCTTTAGTCCCTATACATACACTTTCGATACCGGTTTGGACTCTACTGTCAAGTGTGTCTTAATTCCGTGAAAGAAAACCGTCACAAAATAAAAATTGGCAGTGAAAAATCGCTACAAATTGACATTTTCTGGCGGTTTTTATTTAATTTGTGGCGGTCTAAAATAGCAAGGATCACATTGATATCGAAAGTGCATGTATAGGGACTAAAATGAATTATTTTTAACTATAGGAACTAAGAGGTAAAATTTGCGCAACTATAGAGATCAAAAAGGTAATTAAACCTCAAAAATTTTAAAAATTGCAACAATTTTTTTTGTTTTTAAAAATTAGTTTTTAGTTTTTTTTTCTTCTAATTTTTAGTTTCAAAATAAACTCACTTTGAAATTTTCTATCCTATTAAAATTAGTTTAAAGGTATGTTTGTGTGGTGGCAATGGTGGTGGTGACGGTAATAGTGATGGTGACGGTGACAGTGGTTATGGTGGTGATCATGATGGTGGCGGTGGTGGTGTCGGTGATGGTGGTTGTGGTGGTGGCGACGATGGCAGGAAGTCACTGTCAAATGTAATGAGAATATATTTTTTTAAAACTGAAAACCAAATTTACAAATTATTTTTTCTTGATTTTGAAAATGAATGTAAAACATTTTAAAATTAAGTTAAAAATCATCTCAGCTTCATTTTAACCAAACGTGTTTTGTTTTGAAAATTACATGTGAAAACAAAAAATTTAACACTCACAATCACCCCAAACGAACCCTAATAAATCAATTTATCACCTATTTTCAATTGACTATTAAAAATAGTTTTAGAAAAAAAAATATAAATTATATTTCTTAAGTTATAGTATCTCACAACTTTATTCCAAAGAATAAATAAAATAACAAATTATATTTCTCCCTCTTAGGAGATGAAACTCATGAAAGTAATATACTCATCTCCTTTTTTATGTCAAAGACTCAAAGAGTAATGATTGGTGAACACCTCAACACTTCAAACACCTCATTAATGAGTGATTATTTTAGGTAGTTCAAGACGAAATATCTATGGTCTCGATTAATCTTCACGTATTGTGTACTTAAGTTTTTCAATTTGTGAGAGATAATTAATAGCACCCAACTATGGGTCATATAAAAATTAGAGGGGACCATAATAATCTTGGACCACCTAACAATTTTTCCTTATTAACTCTTATTATTTTCCTTCATTTTTGCTTTTCCTATCATATCACATTACTTATTATACTTACACTTCTTTCTTTTTCTCATTAAGTTTCAAATAGATTTTAAATGTCCAAAAATCAATTTTGTATGTCAAAATATACATATTTGCATTTCAACACTAAGAGTGCGTTTATTTCATGGATTAAAAACTCATTCTTAGGAATGTGAATCTAAAAATGTAGTATTACTACGCTTGTTATGAGTTTTAAAAAAATATTCCTAAGTATTGTTTATTCGGGAAGAGTAGTTATACCATGATTTAAGTCACTTCTATTCCCATAGTAAAGGGTAGGAAAGTTATATTTCCATTAAAAACTCGAAGCCTCAACTTTCCTGGCAAACGACCACCCAATCCTCACGCATGTGCCACCGAACATAACAACCCACGACTCTTCCACCGTCGGCTGCTTCGTCGGTTTCGACGCCGACGAGTCGCGCAGCCGGCACGTGGCTTCCATCGGCAAACTGAGGGGCATCAGGTTCACGAGCATATTCAGATTCAAGCTGTGGTGGAGCACCCACTGGTCCGGAGCCAACGGCGGCGACGTGGAGCACGAAACCCAAATGATGATCTTGGAAAACGACGCCGACAAGGGGCGCCCCTACGTGGACGTGTGCACGGAGAGCGGGTCCGCGCGTGTCACGGAGTCTCGCTTCAGAAGCGCACTGTACGCGCACGTGCACGACGACCCTTTCAGTTTACTCGACGAGGCGGCGAAGGCGATTCGGGTCCATCTCGGGACGTTTAGGCTGATGGAGGAGAAAGCCCCGCCGGGGATCGTGGACAAGTTCGGGTGGTGCACGTGGGACGCGTTTTACCTTAAGGTGCATCCCGAGGGGGTGCGGGGCCTCGCGGAGGGTGGGTGCCCTCCGGAGCTTGAATTGCGCTGTGCCGGGGGAGCAGATGCTGAATAGACTAATAAAGTTTGAGGAGAATTGTAAGTTTAAGTAGTACCGGTCTCGTGGGGTGGGTTGTGATGGGGGCATGGGGGGCTTTTGTGAGGGACTTGAAGGACGAGTTTAGTGCGTTGGAGTATGTGTATGTGTGGCATGCTTTTTGTGGGTACTGGGGTGGGGTTAGGCCCGACGTGCCGGGGATGCCGGACTCTACGGTGGTTGCCACGAAGTTGTCGCCGGGGGCGGAGATGACTATGACGGATCTGGCGGTGGTGAAGATAATGGAGGTGGGGTGGGGCTGGTGGCGCCGCAAGAGGCGCACGAGTTGTACGAGGGTCTTCACTCGCACCTTGAATCCGCGGGAATTGACGGTGTCAAGATTGATGTCACGCAGGTAATTAGTATTTATTTCTTCAAAGAAAAAAATTAAGATCAGTAGACACCTTAGTGCTTTTTAACACTTGGATTGTGTTTTTAGTTTTTACTATGAAGGTATATTTATTACATGTTAGTTTCTTCTTTCATTTGAGGTTTAAATTTTTTTTAGGCAGATTAAGAAAAGCACTAAATGATTTAGTTAGTGAAATAATTTTATTAAAATATCTTCATTCTCTTTCACAATTTTTATAAATACATTATTAAATACTCCAAAATAATACTAGTAGTATTTATTTTGAGACACAATTAAAATAAAAAGAAAAGAAAAAATAGGCTATACACTACATTCATCTAATTATAAACTATTATGTATAGGTAAGTTTGTTAATTTTTACATTAATTACCTTGAAAATTATATTAATAATAATTTTTGATTAGTTAACAATATAAAATTTATATTTTATACTAACAGTGCATAACTATTAAATTTATTATGAGAATTATTATGAGAAAATAGTCTATAAACTGTATCATCCAATTATAAATTACCATATAAGATAAGTTTGTTGAATTTTATAATAACTATATTAAAAGTCATATACATTATGATTTATAACTGTATAATCATTAAACTCAAATATTATGTTAATAAATCGTTTCTTACTATTTATCATAATTGTCACACTTATTTAACGTTTGAATTCTAGAATTCAAGACAACTGGTAACAGGGACTTAATTATTTATAACTGCTGTTGTAATGTAATATCTGAAGGGTGCAACTGACTCCTGACTTACAACGTAGTCTACACAAAATTAACGGACAAATTAAGATAGGAGTCCATCATGGTAAGAATCAGAAATAGCCATAAATTCATAGCAGTAACTAGCGCTTTTGCATACATGGCAGGTTCTAGAGATGCTATCGGAGGAATATGGTGGTCGTGTTGAACTCGCCAAAGCATATTACAAAGCACTCACTGCTTCCGTGAGGAAGCATTTCAAAGGCAATGGTGTCATTTCAAGCATGCAGCAGTGCAATGATTTCATGTTCCTTGGTACGGAAACCATATCACTTGGACGAGTCAGTAAGTCTTTAATTAAAACAAAGTTTAATTACTTTCTTTATCTTTATAATTACTTAAACTTTATCTCTTTATAGTTAAAAATAATTTGTTTTAGTTTTTATATATATACTTTCAATATCAATTTAGTCACTGCCATCAAGTGTATCTTAACTTCGTGAAAAAAAACTGTCACAAAATAAAAATTGGCGGCTTTAAATTGACATTTTCTAGCATTTTTTATTTAATTTATGGTGGTTTAAAATAGCAATGATCAAACCATTATCAAAAACACTTGTATAGGAATTAAAACAAATTATTTTTAATTATAGAGACCAAAAAATAAAATTTACACAATTATAAAGACTAAAAAGATAATTAAACCTTAAAATAATTAGTCACATAAATTAGTGGAAAACTTTCATCACACACACACTATTGTCACTAACTCACTACAACCAATGTTTATAGATATTCATTCCTTAACTGTGAGTTGTGATACATTCATGCAGGTGATGATTTTTGGTGCACGGACCCCGCTGGAGATCCAAATGGTACCTATTGGCTGCAAGGATGTCACATGGTGCACTGTGCTTACAACAGCTTGTGGATACGAAATTTCATACACAGATTGGGACATGTTCCAATCTGATCATGCTTGTGCCGAATTCCACGCTGCTTCTAGGGCCATCTCTGGTGGACCAATTTATGTAAGCGATTCTGTTGGAAACCACAACTTCCAGTTGCTTAAGAAGCTGGTTCTGCCTGATGGTTCCATTTTGCGGTGTCAACAGTATGCACTTCCTACCCGAGACTGCTTATTTGTAGACACTTTACATGACGGGAAAACAATGCTCAAAATTTGGAACCTCAATAAAGTAAGATATCATAATAACGTGTGTGCCTTTTCATATTATTGGCATCAAACTATCAATTTTCACAGCAATGTGTATACCATTACTCTCATTTTTGTGTTTCTTTTTCTGCCGACACTGACAGTGTTCCGGGGATTTGGGTCTGTTCAATTGCCAAGGAGGAGGGTGGTGTCCTGTTACTAGGCGAAACAAGAATGCCTCTGATTTTTCACACTCTGTGACTTGCTTTGCAAGTCCTCAAGACATTGAATGGAGCAAAGGGAAGCACCCAATTTGCATCAAAGGGGTAGATGTATTTGCTGTGTACATGTTTAAGGATGACAAGTTGAAGCTCCTGAAGTACACAGAGAGTGTAGAAGTTTCACTTGAGCCCTTTAGTATTGAGCTGTTGACAGTTTCTCCAGTGGTGGTCTTACCCAGAAAATCAATCCAATTTGCTCCAATTGGATTCGTGAACATGCTCAACTCTGGGGGATCAATTCTGTCAATAGAATTTGATAAACAGGAAAATTTGGGGTGAGAGGACATGGGGAAATGAGGGCATTTGCATCAGAGAAGCCGGAGAGTTGTAAGATTGATGGAGAACCTGTAGAATTTGATTATGTGGATAGCACAGTGAGGCTCCAAGTGTCGTGGCCTAGTTCTTCAATGTTGTCCGTGGTCGAGTATTTGTTCTGAACCATGATTTGTTGTCCGAGAGATTCATGTATGATCACATAAATTGAGTGCATTAAGTAAATCCACATTAAATAATAGTGCAAAACTTTACTACTCTGGCTGATGGTATATGTGAATCCTCATAATAACTGAAAATAAGAGTTTGCTATAAATAATGATTACCTTTTTTCCCCCTGCACATATGAATTTAATTAGCTAATTAATGCGAGTTGGAATCCTTTGGATTGATGGTCAAAAAAATGAAACCTTGTAGATTGGAATTCCTCTCCGGTCTAGGATGTATACCTGATGACATTTTAAAAGGATGTTGTTAGAACACTGATTAAAGAGTTAACAGAAGTTTTTATGGAAACTTATGTTAGGAATATATTAAAAATCGTGATGGGGTATATTCTTAGTATCTTTTAATAATTTTTTTTTAATTTTTGATTCCTTAATCAATATTTTAAGGGTACTGTTCCTAACTTGACCTAGGTTGAACTTAGCACGACTAGTGATCAAGGTAAAAATCTTAACAGACTAATTACAAATAACTAGTCTAGCTTAAAAGGCCCAAGTCCAACAGATAGAACATGGTTAGAAGCCCTTCACAACTGGAGGATAATTCAAAGATCTTGATTCTTTTGCTAGAAGATAATTATTTTATCCTAAAAAAGACAATTGCATTATCTCAATGATTTTATCGCTTATATACCAAAAAATGCTTATAAAGACAATAAAACTCCACACGCTATGTACGACTTGTTCCCTAGTCACCTTTACTTCTAACCTAAATTGACTTAAGTGCCAGGTGGCCTTCTCCCACTTTTTGACTAGGAACAATTTGGCTGAAGCAATCTATTCGAGTTCAATTTGAAGACCTATATAAACATGTGTTGCCTAACTTAGGTTGAACAAAACAAATACCAATTAACAATTACCTATAAATAATAAGAATTAGTATCATCTTTCTCCATTCCATCATTTCTTATAAATCCAAACATAAACTGGGTTGATTATTTATGCTTAAAAACCACATAAAAATGTAGTATGTGAGACCATGCTAGACCAATGAAAATTAGATGGCTTGAAAGTTCTCTTTCATAAAGAACAATTGGAATTAAAGAATAGTGATGAGTGCTAAGTGCTTAGAGATGTTTTTAGAATGACAAAAACCAACTTAGGGCATCTCTAATGCCATTGTTTACAGGGGTTCTTAACATGTTAAGAACAATACTTATTATTTGTAACCGTTGGAGGAGATGCTTGTTAAGCACCATGTGCTTATATAAGCATGGGTGCTTAACATGTGTGTGGGGTTTAGTAAATAACTTTTAATAATAAATAATATTTATATAATAAAAAAATTAAAATAAGATGTATTAATGAGATAAAAAAAAATTAATGTGTAATGGTGATATCCATTTAAGATATGTAAAAAGTAAAAAAAAAGATTTTCGATTGCTTAAATTATAAAAAGTAAAAATAGGCGATGAGTAATGGTAGAACCCATTTAAGATGCGTAAAAAGTAAAAAAGAGAAATGTTGGGATGCAACAGAAAAAAATTAACTATTAAGGGCTCTTTTATTTGGCAGATAGGATGGGATATAAGAGTTGAATAAAAGTAGAATAAGATAAGAGTGCATAATTAGCTCTTATATTATACAATGTTGAGAAATACTAGCAACATATTTTCTAACACTCTTTATTATTGTTGAAATTTATTAAAAATCACAAAAATTTATTAGTTCCATTTTTATTTAATGATTTTCTATTTATGATTTTGTAATTCTCTATAAATTTTAACCTATACTAAAAAGTGTGTTAGAATGAGTGTGTCAACGCGTTGCTAGATCAATAAAGTCCAACACAGTTGGTAGATAGTTGAGTTCTTTAAGCATGTTGTTAGGGGTTCGATTCCTGATTATGTGAATGGAAAAGACTTTATTGGGAGAGACAAAAACCAATTTCAATGATCTCTATGTGTCAAAAAGAATTAGACTCCGACTATCAATTCCTCATCCAATATTTAAAGCATATTATAGATAATATTTAAGATATTATATATGTTATCAAATCTTATGTTTGAAGTGGATCAAATAATATCATGATATGATCATATATATGTGTGTGTGACAATATTACACTTTTATTACAATTGCATAATATTTTTTAAAATTAATTTCTAATATATATTTTTAAATTTTTATACATTATTCTTTTTTAATTTATAGCAATATATGAAAATATTTTTAATATTAATTTTTGAATTTTATACATTATTTTATTTTCTAAATATTAAAAATTATATAAATAACTAAAAAAATCAGTAATACAATTAACATCATAGATTTTATAATAAATCATAAAGAAGAAGATGACAAAGAAACATATGATGTTATAAGATATAAAAAATAATTGATATAATTTTTATTACAATATAATATTATAAATTTTATTATCTTTAATATTATTCTTACTAATTCTAATAAAATATTTAAATAGTATTCATTTACTTTTTAAAATTTCAATTAATAATATATTTTAATTTTATATGTTAAATTATTTTATAAATATATAAAAGATAATATGTCAAATAATAAATATTATACAAAAATTATTATATATATATATATATATATTCTAGTCAGAGGAGTGTTGTATAAGAATGTGGGAAAAGTAAATTTAGACCACATAATTACATATGATTGTTAAGATTAAATATTATTTAATAATTATATGAGCACTTAAAAAAATTACTTAATTTTATCTTTTAATTTTAACCTTTTACGATTTTTTGTGATTCATTAACCTTTTATGATTTGATTTAATAGTTATAATTCACTTTTTTAAATTATATATATATATATGGATTTGCTAACGTATACACACTTGTTTACCGTAGGTGTATTTTAAGATATATTGTAATTATAGCTTGCTAATGTACTCCAACTAAAAAATAGATACCTAATTTTATTAAAAATGATACGTTTTATTACATTAAGTAAATAACATAGTTTTAACAAATCTTAGAAAGATATATCACATTTTTTATTCAATTTACTACTATATTATCGTCTATCATTCAATTTATGTCTCTTTCAAAAAAATTACATACACACAAATATCTATATATAAGGTCACATCCTAAAAGAAAAAAAAATACATGCTACATGTATATATAGTTTTTTAATAATGATTTTATATAATTTTATTTCTTATAGCTCCTCCATTTTCCTTTTCTTTTTATTTCTCTCTTCCTTTCTCATTACATCTTTTATTACATGACACATTTTCTCTCTCTCTCTCTCTCTTTCTTCTTCCTATCTCTCTTACCACTCAAGATGGATACACCTTCCAAAAATTTATAACCATTATTTCCAATAATTTTCTAGGTCCCTTTTTTTTTTTCCTAAATGTTTCTTAATAAAGAAGAAATTAAAATATTATTTCATTGTTTGAAATAGAGAATGTATTATTCTTATTATTATCAGGTTAAAAATTAAATTATGCTTTAACAAAATTAGACGGTCAATTATGCTTTTAAAACTTCAAACATGATATCTAAATATATAAAGATTTCCTATCATTAGAATTATTTCCATGAATTTTAAAAACTAAATATCTTTTCTCCCACTACAACTAATCTTGTAAGTTTTGTTTATTTTATATAATTTTGATTTTCGTGATATGTGGTCAAGTATTGTAAATTTTTTAGTTGTTGGTTAAATTTCATATATTAATTTTAAAATTATAATCAAATTCATTTTTATATTTAGCTTCTTCAAAGAAAATGCTCTAGCTTCATTGCTAACGTCTATCATTGATAAATATCATGATTTCTCATCAAAGATTACATATATTTTGGTTCTTTATTAATATACTAACTTTTCATTTTAATTCTTTTATAATTTGAGTTTTGGTTTGTGTTTATCTTGTTAAAAAAGCAATCACTTTAATCCTATTATCATAGATCTATTACATGTTTGATATGTCATTTTGAATTGAAAATTCATTTAACATGGATTTATAAATATAACACATAAAAAAAAACTAACAAACAACAGTAATATTTTCTAATCACATGTCATATTTTAATTTGGATATGAAAAGAGATATGAAACAATACAATATTTTCATTTTATTTATAAAAAAATATAATTTTTTAAAAAAATACTATATAATTATGTATACTTATTTTTAAATTTTTTAGGCCTCTTCTAGCATTCAACCCTAGGCTATCGTCCCTCTAGACTAGGCCTAAGGCTGACCCTATATGCAAATGAACGGCTAGAGATTAAAACTCAATTAAACACATCTTATGAAACCACCATTGTTGCCGCCGCCACTACCACCACCATTGCTGCCACCATTGTCGTAGCCACCACTACCGCCATTGTCACTGCCACTAGTGTCACCACCATAACCACCATTGATGTCGTTGTGGCCCTCACAACTGCCACCACCACCACTGTTGTCATTGTTGCTACCATCATTGTTGTTATTACCACCACCACCATTGCCACAATGTTGTTGCCACCGCCATTTCGGTGGTGATAGTGACAGTAGTGATCTCATAAGAGGTGATTATTTGGGTTTTAATCTCAGCCGCAAATTTATTTTAATTATGATTTAAGGTCTATTATTGAAAATTCTCATTTTCTCATTGTAAAAGTTTCTCATTTAAAACATTCCCCATATATATATATGTATGTATGTATGTATGTGTATATACATGTATATTTGTGTATATGTATATATGTGTGTATATACATATATATATATATGTGTGTGTGTGTGTGTGTGTACATATATGTATATATACATATGTATATATATGTGTGTGTATATGTATATATATGTGTATATATGGGAATGACTCCTGTGAGAACATGAGAACAACTATAACAACCTTTCGATCAAGATTAAAAATAATAAACTCTTGAGATTAAAACCCTATTAAAAACATTTTTTATAAGATAACCAATGTTGTTGTTGCCATTGTCACCACTGCTACCACTATCTTCCCCACCCCACCACCACCACCATTGTTGCCGCGATCGCCACTGCTACCACCGCCACAACCATAGTGGTGGGGGTGCAACGACAATAATGGTGGTGGGGGTGGTGACATGGCAGCAATAATGGGGGGTGGTTGTAGCGATGGTGGGGGTGGGAGTAGGGGTGGGGCGATGATGGTGACGGGACAGTAGTGACGACAATGATGATGGTGGTAGGGGTGGCGACGATGACAGTGCAAGGCGGTGGTAGGGGTGTGGCAGTGGTAATGGTGGTAGTGGGGTGGGGGTGATGGTATTAAGGGTGATGACGATAGTGGCAATGACATTAGTGGTCTCATAAGATGTGTTTTAATTAATATTCTCACAAGAGTCACTCTCAAATATATATATATATATATATATATATATATTCAAATAAAGGAGTGTTTATATGAAAAGATGAGAAAAATAAATCTAAACCATATAATTATATATTAATTGTTAAAATTAAAAATTATTTAATAATTATATGACTATTTAAAAAAATAACTTAATTTTATCTTTTAATTTTAACCTTATTGATTAAATGGCTTAATTTACTCCTTTTCTTTTTCCACTACTATAGAAAATGTTTTTCATAATAGGATTTTAACTTGGTTGTTACTGAACTGAGTTAAAACAAAGACACAGTGACATTTTTGAAATTTTAATGAACTTTTTTAACTTAGATGTAGAAAAACTGATTTAAAAACATGCAATCGGTGGCATTTTTGAAAATTTGTTCAACTTTTTAAACTCGATTTACAATGAATCGAGTTAAAAACTTTACATGGGTTTTATTTTGAAATATTTTATTCAAGTTTTTAAATCGATTCTTTTGAATCGATTTAAAAGCTAACTTTTTAAGCGATTCCTTCTTGAATCGATTTAAAAACATAGTTTTTAAATCGGTTCAAATAGAATTGATTCAAAATATATTCCCACTTTGTCTTAAACAACATACGAACCCCTGCATTAAAATCGTATACTTTGAAGCTCTCATTGAACACTTGCTTTAAAAACTCACTACATAGCCTTTTACCTATCTTTCTCTCTCCCCCTTTCCCAATGCCCTCTCTCCACCTTCTTGTCAGCGCCACCACCACCCCTAACCTCACATTCTCCCTCCACCCCCACTTCTCCCCTTCCAAAACCACCTAACCCCCAAACCTAAACCCAAGCCCAAGCCCAAGCCCCCTCCCCCCTGCGCCCTCCTCTAATGGAACCGCAATTGATGCCATCACTTGGGCAAGGGCAGCATGGGCAAGGTCACCACCTGGGCTTTTACATTGTTGTCATCGACGTTGACGTGGGCCTCCACAACCTAGACCATGGGGAAGACCACCACCTAGCACGTCACTGTCATCACCTCGAGGCAAGGGTGGCGTGGGTAAGACCACCACCTGGGCTTCTCCATCGTCGCCATCGACGTTGATGTGGGCCTCTGCAACCTGGACCGTGGGGAAGATCCCCACCTCACGCGTCGCCATCATCACCTCAGGCAAGGGTAGCATGGGCAAGACCACCACTCAGGCTTGATGTTGACGAGGGCCTTTGTAACCTGGACCGTGGGCAAGACCACCACCTTGTGCATTGCCATCATCACCTCCAAGTCTAGCTTCAAGCTCCCCCTCGGCTTTAGCGGGAAAGCCTTCACCTAGCTTTGTTGATCTAAATCATTTGTTGTTAGTGATTTTATTGTCAATGGCGTTGTTAAAAGTGTTTTTAGTGCATATTGGATTGAAATTTGAATGTTGTTCCTCAATTTGGTGTGGTTAAATTGGGTGTTTGTTTTAGGAAGCGGAGCTTGAGAAATTGGTGTGGTATATCTAACTTGGTTAAAATTTGATTTAAAATGACTCTATTTTTTTATACCATCTGTATTTAAATTGATTTAAAAACTAATTTTTAAATTTTTTTAACCAATTTAAAAAATATTTTCTACAGTAGTGTTCTCACGTAAAATCCTCTCATTTGGAAAGATCATTAGACTCATTACTATTAAAGAAACAGGTGTCCAAGTGAATGAGACGTGATTGTACCGTACAATTGTGAGCTGATCACATGGACATGTTAATTTATCAGTTTTTGGTTGCTATCAGCGGGGTTTTGGACCAGTTAAATGTTCTTGGCGATACAGGGTAACAGGTGTCAGGTGTGGCCATCGTTAACATTGGGGTTGCCCATAGAGAGATGATTGAGTTTGTAACGCTCTCAAGGTTATGGTTATTTACTTATTTTCAGTTCAGTGATATGTAAGCAACAATTTCAAAAATTACAGATATTTTTACTGTTAAGCATTTGGATTATTATCAGTTTGTTAGTGATCAATGTGGGAGATTGCTATTAAACTCAATCAGCACTTGTATTAGTGGATGCATAATCGACAAGTGCTCGCAGATTGCAATGCTGTGCTCGACACATAAAACGCAACCAGTGGACCGACCTTGATGCCCACACCGTGTAAGTGGACACAAACACAAGCTTTGGTTCCCCTTATCCATGGAAAGGTTGGCATGCTGCAGATGGCTTTCATCAAAATTTGGAAGTGGCAAAAAAAAAAACAATGACCGAACAGAACTTTGTTATTTCCAAGTATCCTTTGTGCCTGTTCTGGAAATCTACGGTCTATTCTTGCCACTTTGACCATAGAAAGTGCTAGGATCGTGATCACTGAATTACACTTGGATGAAAGTGAATGTAACACGTCATTTTGATGCATTGATGTCACGGACCCCATAAATTAGGCACTTGTAAGTTTTAAGTCGTGTCGTCTTTACTCTATTTCCACTTACCTAATTACCTGTTAGCCAGAGGGGCTGACCGACTGTAATGATTCTGCCTAAATATACCTCTACATTTCTAATAAAATTGCCACTCAAATATTGATTAATCATCAGATATTCAATATGCTTGTGTTGTAGTTGTCAATAGCGGCTCAAAGTCAAAGTGGGGTTGAGTTTTAGATTCAATAAAATTACTTATTTTATGAATAAATAGGAGTGGAAACTTTCAGATTATTACATCACCGAAACACAAGGGGGGCAATTAAATTACTTTATTAATTTATTTGTTAACTATTTTTTTTCTTTTAAAGAATAACATGAATCTTTTACGAGACTAATTCTATTCAAGTCGGATAGAATCACTATAAGTAACAAAACCTCTTTCAAAATATTTTACACTGTTGCATATCAAAACTTGAATTCCAAATCACCAATTGTATCTAGACCCTATAAGTATTGCAAAAAATATTCACAATAGGTAGGATAAATACCCGCCTAATGAGAATGGATTCGGAAGCGGGTATTTACCTACAAAATTTAATGGGATGGGTGCGGGTACAGTACTATAGTACCCACCCCGTCCCATACCCGCATCTTTCTCTCTCTCTCTCTCTCTCTCTCTCTCTCTCTCTATATATATATATATATATATATATAAAGTTAAATATTTAATTATATATAATTGAATATATATTATTTAATTATATATATAATTATTTAATTAAAAAATTCTCACATATATATTTATTAATTATTAACGAGTGAAATGATTAGCACATTTTTTTTTGTTTTGTCCCTATGTAATTTCAAGTTTGTGACTAGACACTAGTATTTTGTCTTTTTTTTAAGCAAAATCGCGCATTAGATACACAACCTATTAATGCTCATTGTTGTGTATAGAGTTATAGAATGATTTCATTATCATTTACGTGTCATTTTAAATTGCCTCAAACTCTTAAATACATTAGCACTTCCTATTGAAAGTTTGTAATATTAAAATTTGTACATATTTATTCACATACGTGATACAAGTTACACCAATAGCTATAGGATTTTTTTTTTATATTTTTAATTTTCGAGAATTTCTTTTATCTTACATTAGTAGTCATAGGATTTATTAAAAGTGTGGATGATTTAAGGTTATGGTTTAGAAGTTTATTGTTAGATTTATATTAGATTGATTTAAGATTATCTTTGAATGATTTAAAGTTAGGTTATGTTTCTAATGTTGTATGATTATGACTTATGTTTGCACGATTTAAGGTTATGTTTGGATGAATTAAGAATGAATTTTCAATTCAGTTGTAGAATTTTTTTTAATTATTTTTTTATTGATTTATTGACTTCATACTTAAGTAAAGTAGGGGTAGTGGGTGCAAGTATGAGTACGAGTACATAAGTATGTAGTAGGTATTGGGACGGTGATTAAATTTGCTACCTACGCGGGTATGAGGGTAGGTACGAGTATTTTTTTTTAAATGTGGGTATGGAAATGGGTACTATAGTATCATACCCAACCTACCCATTGTCATCCCTAAATAATCCTACACCAATTGATTTACAAGTTTACTGATTGTTAACTATTTAATTTCTTCACATATAAATTTAACTAATCTATTTATTTATAAATATAAAAATTAATAAATTGAGTAAATTAGATAATTATTTATTATTAAATGAATAATAAACCATCTAACATAATTTATAATTCATTGAATTAAGTAGTTCAACATTCATTTGTTGGACACAGATCTTTAATGGTATGTTTGGATTAAACCAAATTAAAATAGAGAAGAAAAAATAAGAGGAAAATAAATAGAAAGAATAGAAATAAAAGAGAAATAACATAAAAAAGATGTTTTTGTTTGGATGGATGAAAACAAGAAGCAAATAATTATAAATAAAAAAATTCTATCTACTTATTTGAATAAGTGAAAAGTGGATGAAAAATAAATAAATAAATTGTATAAAAAAATTATACTACTTTAAAAATAAATTTAACTGAAAAAAATTTAAACCTTTTACTGTATTATTTTTCTAAACAAAAAAACATTTATTATTTTTATTATAAAAAATTATTTAATTTTAAAAAAGTAAAAGAAAAATAATCAAATACGACAAAACATTCCCCCCTTTAGTGGAATTTTTTTATATGAGATCTATTAAAAAAAATTCCTCCCTCCCTTCTCCTCTCAAACAAATATTAAAAATTTAATATTTTCATCCTATTTCACTCTTTCATTTTCTTTCTCTCTAATTATACTCAAACATAGGGTAAGGGATTGGTCCTAAATCCTATGGTGCTTGAATATAAGAACATATATAAATATTAAACTTTATTTTATAAGAACATTTTTTAAAATAAATTATAATATACTTTAAATGAAATGATTGGATATATATATATATATATATATATATATATATATATATATATATATATATTCATCCATATAAAGTGATTAATTAATGAGTTGTATGATTTTTTATTCAACAAGTCATAAATGGATTCTATTTTTAAAATATATTTTTAACGATTTATAAATAAATTAATGGTTTATTTTTTACCTATCCGTTATAATTCAATTGAAAGTTTATCTAATTCATCTATTTGATACCTCTATCTTAAAGTGAGGAAATTTAAAAAATAAGAATTAAATTAAAATATTTTATAAATTTAATTCATTTTAAAATTTTAATATATATATGTTTTTATTTTATATATTACTTCACTTTAAAATAGTTAAATTCAAAAACTTTATCATAACATCACATGAGATTTGTAATATGCAATCTAAACTGTTAATTTTAATCTAATAGTTCTAATTAAATGTTCTCATTTCTCACAATATGTGTATGAATAGGATCCATTGACACTAGAGTCGACAAAATGGGTCAGGTTTGCTGGATTAGATCAGATTCGCCCAATAAAATATAGGGCTTGGACTCTAAATTATGAGCCCGATTAATATGCGAGCCTTTTTAGCCCGATTCGATAAAGCCTGTGCAACATCCAAAATCTAAAACTAGGAATATTCAGACTCTGAAAAATTAAGATAATAATTTACAAGTTTAGGAGTAATTAGATGATCCTAAACTAGCTCAAAATAAGATAAACAATGTGTGATAAACTTAGTTTTGTTTTCTCCTTAAATTGTGAAGATGGTTAATATTATATTATATTATATTTTAGCACAATGATAATATAAGGTTATATATATATATATATATATATATATATATAGTATAAAATATTTATAGTTTATTATTATTTTTACATTTATAATATACATAAAGGATAATTTGTTATTTAAATAATTCTAATTTAGATTTTGTATATAAGACATAATATATATGTACCCACGTAATATAAATATGTTAAAAATATGAGACTTTTGTCGTACGTGTATATATATATATATATATATATATATATATATATATATATATATTGACAAAGGAAATTTTTAATTTTTATATATTTAAGTGGGTGGATATAATCATGTATAATAAAAAATGACTTTAAAAGAAAATTTGGGACAAATTTCTCAGGCATATGATTTTAACGAGAAGCAATCAAGTGAGGGTATATTGCGTTAACAATTATTTTCAAAAAAAGATAAAGTGAATTTACCCTCACAATTAGAAAACTTAGGTCACGCTCAGAGAAGAGAAAGACAAAAAGAGATGTCGCCAAAGAAATTCAAAAGATGCTACAGTATTGAGGAGACCACCACTTAGCATTCATTCGAGATGAGTAGAAATAAACTTTCTTCTAAACTTCCATGGTATTAATTTTTGGGGTGTGATTTCTTTAGGGGTTCTTAATAAGAAAATTGAGAATTTTTGTATACCCTAATTGTTGTGTTAATTTAATGATGGGGATATGATTCCATTGAGGTTTTCATAAGAAATTAGGGATTGTTTTGGAGTAACCTAAGTGTATATTTGAAACAATAATTTCTTAGGAATATGATTCTTGGAAATTCCTTTGACAAGAATTGAGATTTTTAAGGAAACCTAACTGTAAGTTGATGAGGGATATTGCCATTCGGGATGGGATATCTATTTATTGAACATATCTACATTTGGGATGAGATATGAGAATTCAATTTGATAGTCATTAGGATGACTTATTTTTCTTCTAGTGAGAGTCAGTCATTATCTTTTAGGAAGGAATGACGGTATACATCTTATTCCAGGAATGAGATGAGGGATATCACCATCAGGGATGAGATATCTATTTATTAAACATATATATATATGGGATGAGATATAATATACCTCCATCCGGGATGGGGAAGGCAGTGGGACGCCATTGCGTGGAATGAGCTCATATACCTTGGTGAATCTAGGATTCACAATGAGTCTGAGACTTACTGGTTCTAGGAAGCAAAAAGATAAGTGAATCTGGGATTCACATCAGTTCCTGGAATGGAGGGGTTATGTAGGTGATTTTGGGAATCACTGAGTAGTGTATGAAGTCAAATACTTGGAATATAAATGTTTGGTTATGAAGATTATTGATTTCTTTTAATTATATGTGCGAACTAAATATTTTATACTTGATTTTAAAAAGTGACTTTTTATTAACTTATTTTGTGGATACCATGGTTGGTTTTTTCGATTACCGTTCTGGTTGAGAACAAACACTATTTGCTAACTCCTTTTTGAACTTGTTTCTATTCATTGGGATTTTTTTCTCATTAAAGTGTTGTTTTCAAAGAACGAGGACAAAGTTGTTGAGATAAAGGAAGCTTGAAGATTTATTATCTCTTTTGTTTAGTATGTATTTAGATTGGTTAGGAATTATTTGAATAAAGGTCTCTTGTGGCTAAATAAATTTTATTATTATTTTTGTTTAGAATTGTTAGTAGCTGCTCAAGTTTTTGGGTATAATGATACAATTTATGTAAAGATAGATCATATTAGTTATTTTAATATGATTGAGGTATTTTTTTAGACCTTTTTAAGTTTTGAAATTTAATCTTTAGTAATATTTTATTCATGATTTATTTATGTAACGAAAGGGCGTTACAACCCTTGTGGGTTCGAGTTAGGCTAACCTGGTCGAGTTCGGGTCGTGCTACCTGCTTCTTTGTCAATTTGATAGGCTAAGTTAATATAAACAATGTGTCTTAATGTATATGTTACTTATGATATTTTAAAATTCAAGACAATTATGATTATAATTAATTGATACAAGTACAATTAATAGTGTTACACTAAGATTATTCAACATGAAAGACTTTTACAATGCCAATTATCATGAATTTTTTTAAATATTAAATAATAATATTTTACAATCACTTTTACGTAATGTTATACTTATGGTTCAAATTCAAATTCAAATTAATATGATATATTTTATAATAATATATTACATATAATAATATATTTTACAATCACGTTTATGTAATTTTATATATATATATATATATATATATATATATATATATATATATATATATATATATTCTTAACACTAAATTAAAGCAAGCTAAAAATTGATGTGGGTCTTGAATTTTGAGAAAAAAATAAAAAAATCAACAACAAAAAGATAAAAAAATGTCAAGCAAGCCCATAGCTTGCATAGGGCTAGGATTGGGCATCAATTTAGAAGACTGAATTAAATCCAGGCTTTTTTGGCCTAGCTCGTTGTAGCCCATGGCCTGTATCGGGCTAGCCCGAATTGGCTGGGTAACCCGTTTTGTCACCTCTAGTTGACACTAGGGGTGCGTTTAGTAGAAGAATTTTTTTTTCATGTCCAGGAATCATGATTATTGAGAATCATAAATTTCTGGAATCATGATTCTTAGGAATCAGTAAAATCTATTTGATTGGTCACAAATATTCTTGAAAATATTTATATTTGTTTCTTGGGAATTAAATATTTTTACGTTTAGTTTTAACAAAACTTTTCCATAAACTTTAATTATTTATCACACTAAATGAGTTAATAAAGGTAACGTAACTTTTCTTCCAATTTGGAAAAGTTAGATTTTCTCCTCTCTCATGGGAACAATTTCGTGGAAAACAAAGGTAAAAAAGATTCTTGGGTAACAATGTTTCCTGAGAATGTTATTTTTTAAATAATAAACCAAACATGAAGAAAAAAAATTTCCACCTTCAAATTCTTGGAAAACTAAAAACTTTTCTTGTATCAAATGCCCCCTAGGTGTAAGTCCAAAGACTTACACCAAATATAAACTGTTAATACAAACTAATCCTATGATTTATAATATCTTAATATATATAGTAACTTTAACATATTTTGTGACAATCAATTAAATCATTTGATTTGATTTAATTGATTGTTTGATTGAATTAATTTTCTGCATTAGTGTATGAAATTATTAATAGATTAATTTTTTACAATTTTTTTCGTAAAACTGGTAAAAAATATATAATTACATTAATTTTAACATGTTTTATTGTAATTATTTAATAATATTTAGCTTTAATTAATTAATTTGATTTAATTGATTTTTTATTGTAATTGATTAATGACTTTGGAATTCATATTCTAATTGCAGACAAAGTGGATTGTGTAGTTTGTTTGTATAATTGATTATCCGTGTAAAGATTAGAACACTTCCTGTTGTTGGAATAAAAAAACCCATGATCAACATACATAATGCTCAATGAAACATTAGCAATTTTGAATTTTCGTTCAACGTCTTTCCAATAAGTGGCTACAGAATCTCATGATGCAAAGTCTAACTAATGCACATTCCACTGATAAGAAAAAAAGAGAACTGTATATCATATTCAAAAGAGAGATAGTTGTGGAGAAAGGAATATTCTTGTGATATTTTTAAGTTTCTAAAATGCAAGTTTCGTAAATTAAATTATACTGATACTCTTTGAGTTTTTTTTTTTGTTTTTGAATTGCACATAATCTTCTTATTTTTTTAACATTTAAAACATCTCTTATAGGGATAAACAATATAATATTTTTCAAACAATTAAAAGATGTTAGTATAATGTATAAAGAGTGTCATTATAATACTTTTCAAATAATTAAGAGGGTTTTGTATGAGAATAGAAAAAAGAGAAATATCATATACAATCTAAAAAAATTACAAGAAGTATTAGTATAATTTACTCATCATAAAATGCATCTTATGACTCGAGTTCATGAATTCAACTTCACTTTTTATGCATTCTCATTTCCATTATTCGAAGAGAACGGTTATGCTCATGCCATCTATATATGGCACGTGAGATTTTTACCCATTAAACTAACAAAGCACCTTTAGTAGCTAGTTGACAGGACAATGAGGACATGCCCAACTCAATGGAGCCATGATTGCGTAGTGTCGTTTGTGACCAATTTCACCTGCTCACCTCAAACTTTCTTCCTTCCTTTTTCTCTTTGCATCTCCACATTCTTTCCGGTTTTATATGTTTGTTGGCCGTCGTTAGTTTGCCTTATGTAGAAGATTTTTAGTAGACTTGTCAACTTATATAATAAATAAACTGACAAGTCATCACATTTACTTTACTTGAGAAATTTAACACGAATTTCGCACATAAAACAAATTACATAATTTAATTAACTTATATAGACTCGCTTATATTGAAGAATTATTCAAATGCCTTTTCAGCCCCAAATAAAGTTGAGGCGCACAGTTGAATAATTAACATTTTGCCACGTTGGATCTCAACGTGTGATTATGGGATCTGAAACGTATACTCATAATGAAGTCATGGGCAACTTGACAAGGACCATGATCATGGTTAAAAGCAACACCAAATTATAGGGCTTGTTATACATATTTAAGTTTTTTTTTGTCTAACATAGTGGACCATTGGTTGGACTTGAGAGGCGAAATAGTGACCCGTCTTGATTGCAGCAAAGATGAGCCTCAAAAAAATTAAGGGGGTTTGGTTCAAAATTCTCACCATGACTGAAGTTGCAGTACTCATCCGTGGCCATAATCAAATTGGTCCCGGGTCCTGTGCTCCTCCATTCTGCTGCTTTCAGAGGGCTGATTTCGTGGACCCTAAATCTGCCAGAGGTCCAGGCCCTTTGTTCTCTAGGAATGCAGCTGTCTTATCTCTTTCACCATAATTCCTGAGTGAAATAATGGAAGGAGAAAGATGGGTGGATTAAAGAGACAGCAAAAGCATGAGCTCTCATTTGATGTCTAAAGCTGGACCTCACTTGACCAACTTCCACAACTTCCGTAAAAAATCTGAATTTGTTGGGTGAATAACTCATATACACTTCAAATGTTAGTTTTATTATCTTATATATTAATGAATCATGACAATGGGATTGACTCAAATTTTATGTCACATAGATTACACCTTCAGGTTCATTTTGACATATGCCCTGTCAAAGTAATTTTTTTTTTTTTTTGTGTTAACATATAAGAAAAAATAGTATATGTACTGATAATATAAAGTTTTTTTTTATACTATTATCTAATCACAATTGAGTATGTATAATAAGTTTGTTAGCTTCGATAATAACTACTTTAAAAATCATACTAAAAATTATTTTTAGTTGGTTGACAATGTAAATTTTTTTACACTAACAATACATATTTATTAAACTCAACATATAATACATATTATAATTTATAATTGATAATTGATTAAACATTTGGGAAAGGTTTTACACAACTTATTTAAATTTATGAAATTGTCTTATAATTTTTATAATTACTTTAAATTTATTTTTATAAATTCTATAATCAAATTTATGATATAAGCCCTCAGAATCTAGCTAATAATTATATAAGATGTTAAGCATATGGTCAACATATTATTAAATAATAGGATATCACTTACTTCAAAGATTTACATACAATCTCCTCCCATTAGTTTCATTTTTATCTAATGTTTCAATATTGTTCTATTGATGAAAAGAGAAAACAATAATTTTTACATTATTAAGGGGAGATATTGAAAAATATAATATTAATGATGAGATATATTTTTATTATCACTCTAATAATCATTTTACAAGTATAATTAAAAATATAATTTTTAATATTCAATTTGTTGTGTTCGAAGTGTAGAAGGTTAACCTTTACCAAATGTTAGAATATCTTTGATTAAAGTATGTTTTTCGTTGATTGAAGTTCGCGATGTATGATAAATGTGTGCTTGATGATGTAAGATGGGTTGAATTATTTGACAAGAGACCCAAGGCCTTTAAAGGACACTGGTAGCCTATTCCAAAGTAAGACACTGCCACTTTACTTCAGGTCAAGGTGCACTCTCTTTTGCCTCAGTGTACTATAACAATCTTGTTTCTAGTGATGACGTTGACTTTAGTCAACACCTCACATAATGGGTTAGTTTTTCCCTTTGGGTTGAGGTTCCCTTTTAAGCGGATTAAGCCTCGAGCTTAGTCCAAAACAATTAGCCCTAGCTCGACATGTTCTTTATGTGAGTATGTTGAGTTTTTGCTTTGATTTTGCGTTTTTTCTTACTTAAGGTGAAGGGGCATCTCGATTTGAAAATGTCTTCACTTTTGATTAAGTTGCAGTATGCTTGTTAGCATGGCATGTGGTATTTTTTGATAGGATGCTAGTCCTCGAACCTCACAAGATTTATGACGACTATCATAAGAAAATGCAATAATCACGACAATTTAAATTTTTAGCTGAAGTGTTGTTTTATCCATGGTTTTGGGGTACAAAAATTGGTTTACCCTTGTAAAATTTGACTACACATAAGGTCTTTCCTTCACTGTTCCTTTTTTCCCTTTTCTTTTTCTTCTTCTTCTTTACATTTTTGATTTCCATTCTCTTTTTCTACAAATTCTAGTTGCCATCCTCTGTTGTGGACCCTTTGCTTCTTTTGACATTTTCTTCTATATTTTAAACTTTTATGAGTTTTGTGCATGTTTTCCTCCACATTTTCCGCACCTTCTTTTTTTGAGTTTTGTCCCTAATTTGACTCTAAGTTCTCTAATTTGTTTCCCTAATTAGTTCTAGCTTCTTGGGTAACTACTGGTTGCTGCTTTGATAATGGTTTTAGTGGGTGGGTGTAGCAGTTTCTGGCCAAATGGCCGTAACAACCACACGATGCGCATATGATATGCAACCCCTCGTACTCCACCTTATACCATTACTCATTCAAACATACCTTGCTAATGATTGGTTGATAAGGTCAATTTTAGCACATACCCTTGCAAATATCGCTTGTTCCACCTTAAGTGCATTCTTGTTCACTTTGACTAGCCTCCCAATTGCTGAATTCATGGCTAGAAGGAAGCTTTCACTGTAATAGACCAAATTAGGTCTAGATAAATGAATCTAGACTAGCATTTGTTCCATTTTTGCTTACAAGGAAACAAAATCTAGGCTCTAATTTTTAACCGTCAAATAATGGTCAAACATCATTCATGGCCCGTTTGAGGTCACCTTCTCTTTGTCTTTTGGCAAATCAATTTTCACCATGAAAAAACCATTATCCACGTCCAAGATTTCAAAGCCACCATGAGTCGCCATATTTTTTGCAACCTTTCCGTCATAATGTTATAACCAATGGTTTTACCTACATCTTGATAACCAACGCATCCTGCCATAAGCTACATAGTTCTTTGAAAACATTCTTGGAAAGAAGTTTGTTGCCATTCTCATGTTCCACTCGCATGAGCTTTTGTGTAATCAAATCCATTCTTTCTTTCACAGGAGGTGTCTGCTTGTTGCCTAGTACCTTATCAAGAAAAGATATGTCCTCCTTCCTTATTGTGTGAACTAATGTGTTGCCTATGTTTGATAGTTTGTGTAGAGGTTGAAGCATTAGTAATGCCCTAGCAAAGAAAGCGAAACCCTCCATCTTACTAATACTAGCTTTTTGTTAGAATTAAAATGTTAGTATATGTCATGAAATTAAAAATATAAATATGGATAACAATAAAATTTTATAAATAAAGTAATATATATGTTTATTAATTAATATGACATTAACTAAAATAAGCTTATGTGTATGTGTATATATTACAAAGGTAATTTTATAATTTTATGAGGATAGGAACTTAAATACGTTTCACAAAATTTTTTATCCTTATTTTCACACACAAAAATAAAATAAAATCTTGAAGTGGGAAAACTCCTTTGGAAATTCCAAAAATGTTTTTATTGTATTTTTAGTCTCTTTAGTTCAAATTATATATAATTTTGAAGTTTAATGGTTATGTACTGTCAATGTAAAAACATTTACACCGTCAACCAATTAGAATTCACCATTGATATGACTTTTAAGTAGTTATTATAAAAGTCAATAAACTTACCATGCGTAGTATTTTGTGATTGGATAATAGTGTAAACTATTTTACACAGTCAATCCTATTTTCTCATAATTTTGGGTTCCTTAAGTTTTTGTGAGCTAATTTAGTTGAGCTAATTTAGTACTTTTAGTTTTATAATAAAGTAAACTTGGTTTCTCTATCAAATTTTTTACTTAAAATTGTCAAATTCTTACTTTTTACTTAAAATATTTTCAAATTGAATCAATTAAATTATTTTAAATATTCTTCTACTCAAAACTCACCAATCAAAACATCAAAATTTACTCAAAATAAAGCATCTTAAATTTTTTCTCTTCAAATCTTAATTCATGTTATTAGAGATGAGATTAGTTAGAAAGTTATTAGTAGAGAGTTACTTTCGTTGCCTATATAAAGGCCTTGTGTAAACCCATTGTATTCAACTTTTCTCATTATCAATACAATCATATTTTCAATTTTATACACTTTCTCTCAACTCTCTTCCAACATGGTATCAGAGCGATATCATCCACCTTGAAAATTTTTTCGCTGCTTTCTTCATTTTCTTCTTTTCTCTTCTCCATTTTCTTCTCCATTTTATTTTCCCAAGAAATTCTATTGTGCAAATTTCGTTTCATCTTTCGTTCTCTTTCGTTCCACTGCATCTTTCTCTCTGTATTCAAATCGTTCACTTTCCTTTTCATTTTCCCATCAAAATCAATTCTTTTTCATTCTTCTCTCAAAAATTAATCCTTTGTTCCTACAATTTGTTACTCTATTCTCGCAGTTTGGGAATTCGTTCCATTAATTCGCAAATTGCAAATCATGTTTCTTCTTGCTTGTGATTGCTTCAGGGAGAGAACGAGATTTGTTTCACCATGTGAATCCATCGGATGCTATGGATTTCAACGATTCTTAGTTTGTGGTTAGTGCCTCTTCATAAGGAGGAGTTGGATCTGGCGGATAACAACGTTGGTGTGTAATGGATTTTGAGTTCTATCGTGGCTTCTGAATACATTGTTTCTAGTTGTTGCTTCTGATGCTCACCAATTGTTTGATGATTTGCTTCATTGTTGATTTTGGAAGAATCTTGTATTTTTGGAGTGTGAAATTGTTGGTGCACTTTTCTGGTTTGTGTGAGGCATCCTTTTATGCCAGGTTTCGTTCATTTAGAATGTGTTCAAGCATTGGGCCGTGGACATGTCTAGTTCAACTAGTGATAATGAATTTCAACATGATTCAATACACATTCTTTTGGGTCATTGCTTGCTATTGGAATGACTTTGTTGACCTGTTCTTGCTTTTGTTTACTACAGCAATAGTTTCAATTTCTTTCCTTTTACTAATGATGTTTTGTTTCAATCTATTATGGCTATTCTTGTAGCTTTTGGTTTATTAGAGGTTCCTTTTGATGTAGGCTTCTGTCCATAGTGATTAAGTATTTTCTTGAGCTTCTACCATGGATGGTTAAGCATTGATATGTTTTGCTTCTGTTTTAAGTGGTTAAGCATTATGTTTTGGCTTTTGCTCTTGATGGTTAAGCTTTATTGCTTTTGCCTTATGGTAGTTAAGCATTCTCATTGATTTGAGCTTCTGCCAAGTGTTTAAACATTGAGGTATAGTTTTTGCTTGGTGGTTGAGCTTTTGCCTTATGGCTTTAACGATTTCTACTTCTACCTTGTATGGTGGTTAAGTTTTGTTCATGATTTTTTTTAGCCGAAGTATTGTCGACATATTTCATTATATTTCATTTTGTTTTGCTTCCTGTACGACTCATCCCAAGCTGGAAGTGTTATGAATACATTCCAGCTTGCGGGGGGCTATTAGAGATGAGATTGGTTAGAAAGTTGTTAGTAGAGAGTTACTTTTGTTGCCTATATAAAGGCCTTGTGTAAACCCATTGTATTCAACTTTTCTCATTATCAATACAATCATATTTTCAGTTTTATACATTTTCTCTCAACTCTCTTCTTTGAACCATGAATTCCAACACATATTTTATAAAATCTTTCAAATTTTATTAATTTTTACTAAATTTCTTACTTCTAAACTTTTAAAATTGTTTATATCACGAATCCATCATAAATCCCGAAATATTTAGTAAAAACATGAGAATTTGAAGCTTTTATATGGAAAAAAAATTTGACAAAAGGACTAAATTCATTTAATTTTAAAAATAGAGAAACTTTATTAACTTAAAAAACTTTAAGAATTGAACTTGTATATAGTTTAAATTAAATGAACTAAAATTATAATTCAGGCAAAATAAAAATAAAAATATTTTATATGTTTATTAATTAACTTGACATTGACTAAAATAAACTTTCACGCATGTGTGTGTGTATATGTATATATATATATATATATATATATATATATATATTACAAAATGTAATTTCATAATTTTGTGTTAAAAGGGACACAAATACCTTACTCAACAATTTTTGTCTTTATTTTCACAAAAGCAATCTTGAACTTAAAATTCTAAATGGGAAAATTCCTCCGAAAATCCCAATATAAAGTTTTAAAAAATCAGCGTACTTTTATATACTCTTTATTCAATATTTTTAGAATAAATATTATATGCACTCACAATATAATTGTCATCCACTTATAAAAGGTCATATATGATAAATTTATGGGTTAATTATATTTTTGGTCCTTCATTTTTTGTTGATTTCTGTTTTTATTCCCTCAAAAATATTTTAACCGGTCATAGTCCCTTATAAATTTTTCGTCCATGTTTTTAGTCCTTACCGTTAACTTAAATCGTTAAGTGATGACGTGGCTCCACATTGGCAGCCACGTGGCAAATTTTTTTAAATTGATATAATTTTTCTGGCAGTTTCACGGTTTTGAAACTGCCAAAAAATGTACATTATGAAAATGGTCTCTCATTTTATTACGATTTACGTTTTTAGTCCCTCAAAAAAAAAGTTTGACCAGTTTTAGTTCCTCAAAATTTTTTTATTCATATTTTTAGTCCCTCTTATTAACTTAGACCGTTAAACTTTAATAATTAATTAATTATTATTTTCACATAATTTATATTATTATTTTACACATTATTTCACAACAAAAATACAAAAAAAGAAAAAAAAAGATTACTTGTAAAGGATAATCAAAGAGGTTAGATTGCTAGTCTTTTCGTAAGAGATTACGAATACCTTGAATTATCGAAGTATAGCGATGAAGAGGTAAGAGAAGTGTTGTGATAAGCTTTTGAGTTATAATTAATTAATAAATTATTGGTTAACATAAATTTTGAGGGAAAAACTTGTATGAGTGTAAATAATAATTAATTGATTAATTATTAAAGTTTAACTGTGTACGTTAATGGGAGAGACTAAAAACATGAATGAAAAAATTGAGGGACTAAAACTGGTCAAACTTTTTTTTGGAAGGACTAAAAATGTAAATCGTGATAAAATAAGGGACCATTTTTATAATTTACAGCCAGAAATATTATATCAATTTTTTTTGCCATGTGGCTGCCACGTCAGCCTAGTAGTCCACGTGGCAAGTCACGTGGTTGCCAATGTGGAGCCACATCATCATTTAACGGTTCAAGTTAACAGTAAGGACTAAAAACACAGACGGAAAATTTATGTAGAAATATGACTGGTCAAAATATTTTTGAGGGACTAAAAAAGGAAGTTGACAAAAAATGAGAGACCAAAAACATAATTAATCCTAAATTTATTAATTTTTATAATAAATACATTAAAAAGTCATGAAATTTTTTTCTAATTGATTAACAATATAAAAGTTTTTACATTGATACTTAATAATGAATGTCTATTAATTAAACTCAGACCCATTAGGATAGTGGTGGAGTTTTAAGTAATTTGGATAGAATTTTAACTTCAAATCTAATTGCCATAGTTATAAAAAAATGTTCATTAAACTCATTCTTATTTATTGATTGGAAAGTTTGTAGATCCTTCTCAATAAGGTGGGTTCACTTCTTATACAGTGGTTCATAATCCATTTTTAATGCATTCCTCATGATCTCAATGAATAACAAAAAATATATAAAAAAGTCAAATGTAAAACGTAAGGAGAACACCTCAACTCAATGGCCAAACCTTTGACTATAACTTGAACAACCATATAAATCTACCCTTTTTTTCCCGGCATTATATATAGCTTCGCACTACTAGACAGTCAATTCATGACAAGTATAAGTATAGCTTTACTGTTTTCAAGACTTCAAAATGTCTGAGAAACTATCTTCTTCCATTCATTCTCACTTCGCAACCATTCTCCCCCACAGACCACAACCTCATTTAATTAATTTTTAGGAAATGTATTATGAAGTGGCTTATATTTGTTACTTTGCTTCGGCTTTGCTTTCTATAATATTTTCTCCTTTGTCCATTGCCACTTATGTCCATCAAAACCCGCAGAGCGTTTCTGAAAATTTTGAAGAGTGGACTCAAATTCTAAGTACCCCTCTTTGATACCTATTACGAGTCCCACATCGGGTGGTTAACGAGCCTGACGCTTGTTTATATAGTTGGGTAGACCACCCCCTTAGTAACTGGTTTTAAAAGGACCTTTCGGATGCCTGGCCGAATTCTAATATGGTATCAAAGCCACGTTCTGCTCAGTGGTGTGGATAGTGCCGCCAGCCCTCGCTTGTGGTGACGAGCCCAAGCTCGAGGAGGCGTATTACGAGTCCCACATCAGGTGGTTAACGAGCCTGACGCTTGTTTATATAGCTGGGCATGCCCCTCCCTTAGTAACCGGTTTTAAAGAAACCTTTTGGATGCCCGCCGAATTCTAATAGTACCTATTCTGAATTTCAGGCTTTCAAAACTTGAAACCCTGGTTGATTATTCAAAGCTTTCCGTTTCACCCCCGATACTTTCAAATACTGGTCAGAGCAATAACGGTTTTGGTTCGGGATTTCAGCACCACTGACCCGAACAGCTATCTTTAACTTGTCTACCAAACACTTGTCGCAAGAGCTCTTTTATTGCTGCCATAGTTTATTAGAGGGTAAGTTATTTCAAAAGCAATATAAAATATAGGCCAGACCCTTTTCACATCAAGTGTTATCTCACAAGGTGTTCTGTTCTGTTTTGATTTCAGTTTTCTGGTTTTGTTGGAAGATGGCAAAGCTTCCACCTATGTTTTCCCTGAGGCACTTCCTGGTGGTGTCGCTGGCTCTGAATGTGAGCTTGATCCTGAGAACGGTGTATTATGAGAGTGAAGAAAGAAGCAAGGGGTTTTGTATGAAGAAAAAACTGATGACAGATGCGGATTCAAATGGAGAGGGGCATCTTATCCACAAATCACGTTTGGCCATATCCTCTACTTCGTCTCTCGTTAATTCTACTTGTGCGGATCATCCAGCAGGAAGGGAAAGATTGATCAACTTGGACCAGTAAGTGCAAGCTAAGCTAAGACTGTTTCTTTTTTAGTTTCCTTGATCATGTCAAAATGTCTGCATTAAGGTTGCCAAGGTAGCTAATTTTAGTGTTGTTTGGGTGAGCGAGCAACTTTTCAATATTCTTGCTACATCATTCACAACCCTTTTGAGAATTCCTTTTGATCTTCACATCCACAGTAAACATCTTTTCGTTCTTAACTTAATTGCCCTTTTTTGGAGGGAGGGGGCCGTTAATTGCCCGGTGACAAAAGCATAGAAAATTAAGGTTAGGGTGATGTCACTGGTCTTTTCCTTCTCTCTCTCTCTTTTTTTTTTTCCAGCGAAATCTCCGGTTATACCTTGGCTAAAAAATATTAAGTTTGGTATGGGAAATATAAAAATATTACTTATTTTTTTAAAATCTAGATATTTCTTAATAATACTTGGTTAAACCAGCCTTCCCTTTTATTTCATGATTAAAAGTCTTCGTCTTCTCGTGTTTGTGTGAGAGAGAGATTTGCCGTTTCCGATACTCTTTCTCCCAGGGCAGATTGCTTACGTCGTGCTTCTGTGCTTTGCTTCCTGCTCTGGTTCCTGGGAAAGACAGGAACAAGACATTAACTCGGATCCTCTGCTCCCTTTACAGTAGGGATTTTTCTGTAGCAAAAATCTCAACCGTTCATTATATATTTTTTCCTTTAATTATATTATAATAATTAATTAATGGTTCAGATTTTGCAGTATAGTTACTGCAGAGAAGTTTGCTGCAGAGGATCCAAGTTGGACAAGACATAGTCTTTACTCAAAATGATTTTTTTTTTTTTAAAATGACAGCGACATATAAATAAAGAAAGTATTTTATTAAGGAAAGCCGCTACATTTGAGTTGCATTTGCCTATGTTAAAGATATAGAAAGGAGGTCAGATATAAATACAAGATTTTAATTGTTTGTTTTAGAGGTTAAATAAGAGAGAGAAGTTGTTTTTGTGTCACCTACTAGAAAATATTTTTTTCTCAAATTAATATGAAATGAGAGAAAATAATATCTTTATTCTTTTTAATTTTTTGTTTTAATTTCTTAAAAAATTAAATAAATTTTTATACCATAACTTTTTAAAAAAAGTATGAAATAATTTTATGTTAAAAAATAATGTAGTAAAAAATTATTTTTTAATTAATATAAAAATATTTTCTCTATTTTTTTATTTTTATTCATTTAAATAACACATTTATTTTATTTTATTTCTATCATTCTTATTTTTTCTTTTCTTATTTTTTTTCTCTCTTTCATTTTTAATCCAAACAAAATATTAAAAAAATGCTTCAGTAAAGTTTAATTTAAATTAAAATATATCATGAAATCTGCGTCATTAAATTTAAGTATCAATATACTGTTATTTAATTAAAAATAATTTATTTTAAAGATATTTTATATTTAATACATTTTTTATTTTAATTATATTTTTTTTAACATAAGCTGAAACATAAATTAAATTAACCCAATTTTAATCAGATTGATTTGTTTTGAATCAATGAAAAAAAAAATTTCAAAACTCAAATTAAATTAACCCAATTAAATATCATTTGCTCAAATTTGATTTTATCCTAAATCTATATCAATCCAACTCATAGACAACCGAATTTGCCCTTCATGTTGGGACTTGGTCAGTTATGAAAATAGAACACGTCATCCATCGTGTTTAATGATCGTATTTTGTCATCTCTCTGTTCCCGAGTTGGAGGGTCGGAAGTTTGTTGGGAGAAAAGAAGAGAGGTCGATCGGTGTTTAGCGGGGATAGGATATTTGGATTGTTTACTGTTAAAAAAAGAAATAAAATAAAAATAACGCAAAATTTTTTATAATATTGATGAATATATTAATTAGAATAAAATACAAACTAACTACGTTTCCATTTATTTTATTTTTTATCTTAGTAAGTTAATTTGTTATAAAATATTTATTTATTAATTATATTTAACTAGGATAAATTGAAACTGATATTAATCAGTTTTTCACAATTGGAGCCAATTAAATATCTTGGAACAGCCTCGTGCAGATAATGTTTCTGCAGCACTAGACACAACACTAGTGCTATGCTATACGGAGTCTAACGTAGCACCATGGGCGGTTCTTATTTTTATTTGACCAACATTATTATTGTTATTATGTTCGTTAAGGTAGTCTTGGACCTCAAACTACTAAAAACCTACACATCGTAACTGGGGCTTTAAGAGCACAAGGTATAGCCATATGGACTGGCATAATAGTTCTTGGAAGAAGAATTCCTATTACCAAAGAAGTTGGTCGGGGCCATGTGCCTGATGCGCAAACAGCAATATGAAGACACCCTTTTGGTGGCCTTTGCTATGAGCAGAAGACTTAAATGAATGAAAGTGCGTCTTGGGTTGTGAATTGTGATGAGAGAGATCTTTACAACTTTTGGCCGCTCCAATTGTGTAAAACTCAAATGTAGCTGTTTATTTTATATGTCTTCTTTTTTGTATTTCTTTTTCTTTTCCCTGTTTCCATATGGGTCGTCTGGATCACCTACTTCGTGGCCCTGCGTAAATGGAAGTCCATGTCTAACGTGTTTTAGCTTAGCAAGTTAGCATGGCACAGCCCATGGATCTAATGTAAAATGCAAATGCAATCATTTACCTATCTATCTATAATCTATCCTTCTATCTAACCCTATAGATCGATGGACCCAACATTTTTTTTTGAGTAATGATTCATCAACATTCTTCTACTCCAAATACCCTCATTAATACTCATCATTTCTTTCTATTGTCACTTATCTTATTTATTCTTCTCTCTGTTTTATCTCTTTCTCTTACTATGTGTTAAATAGATTTGTGGTGTCCACAAATCATTTTTCTTTTTCTTTTCCATGACCTTACCTCACCCATGCTCCATGCAGTCATTAACTCGACGCTGTTTCTTCATCGAGTTCATCGCCCCTCCTTTCTTTTCTTACCTGCCCCACTGTGCTTTCACTGTTTCACTGTTTTTGCAATCTACCCTGCTTATTTCATATATACTTTTCTAGGGCAAAGTAAAGATTGTTCTAGGCCATTCATAGCACCACGTTGTTTCAGATTTCAGATATCAGATCATGCCCTACATCTACATGGATCGATTATATTATATTAGTCACTTTACAAGAAGGAATGACACAGATACAGCATGGTACATGCTGGATTGAATAAAACAAAACACGGTGCAATCATATGTCAACTTTATTTTGTAATAATAGAAAATGATGAGCAGAATATAATAATGAAAAATGTTGGTAATTCTTTCAATACATCTGTTTTATATTTCCCCTTCACAGCCATTCATTTTAAATATAATTAATGATGATCCGGTTTCCAATTTGGACATTTTGTTTGGCTAGATTCAAGATATTAATTAAATTTAAATGTTGATGGTATGCAGTGGAGATCCAACAATGTATGAAAGATTTTGGCGACAACTGGGTGACAAGACCACAATCATAATTCCAGGATGGCAATCTATGAGTTATTTTTCTGATGCCTCAAACATTTGCTGGTTTTTGGAGCCTGAGTTTGCGAAGGAGGTAGTGAGGTTGCACAAAGTGGTGGGCAATGCTGTGACAGAAGGTCGCCATATTGTTGTTGGGACAGGTTCCTCTCAGCTAATTCTGGCTGCCCTTTATGCTCTGTCCTCGCCTGATGCTGCTGAACCAATCAACGTGGTATCTGCCGCACCCTATTATTCGGTGAGTCATGCATGATCCTAAAGTATGCTATTAGCATGATTGTTTAAGAGAATTTAATATTTCTATACTTTGAATTTGAACTTTTTTTATTTTAAAGGAATTCTCTAATATGCTCACTAACCAAAGAATAATATGTAATAAAAAAAGGACATCAGCATTTAATATTTTGAAAGGTTAAAAAGAATTTCTTTTGTTTAAATAAGGATTAATTATGTTTTTGGTATTCTAAAAATATGACAGAATTGGTTTTAATCTTTAGAAAATTTTTTCTTTAAATAAAGTCTTTCAAATATTAAAAATACCTTAACTAGATCTTGTGTTAAACTTTGTTTAACTTTTCTGTTAAATGATGATTACATCAGCTTTTAAATAAAGTATTTTATTATTTAAAATGCCTAGTGATAATTTTTAATAAAAAATCATGTAATTACTTTTGTTTTAAAGTTAAAAAAATCTGTGATTTAGGGTTTAAACATGTAATAATTTTATTTAAAATGTATGTTACTAATTTGACCTAGACATAACACTTGATATGGACGGTCACATCAATAGATTAATAGTGACTGTTATGCTGATGTGACTATCATTTAACAAAAAAGTTAAATAGAGTTTAACATAAAAATCTAATTAAGGTATTTTTAATATTTGAAGGATTTTATTTAAGAAAAAAAAATTAGAGACTAAAACCAATTCTATTATATTTTTAGAGGACCAAAAACATATTTAACTGTTTAAATAATTAGTATGAAGTGTTTGAGAGAATCTAGTATTTTATTATTTCGAATTTGTTTGATTTTAAAGGAGTTCTTTCATGTGCTCGTTACCGAATCTGCCTCCTCTTTTAGTCCTTCTCGTTGTTTGTCTTCATCGGTGTCTTCCTCTCTCTCCCTCTCTCTCGCATAGGCCTGAACCTGATCACATGAAACTTGTGGTGAACAGTCGCATGTGCTGAGCTGAAAAAGAGTAAAATTTGGCTTCCAGACTGTCAATGATTCTGAATCCAAACTAGACGGTCATTCTTGCAATTTATAAAGTAAAGGAAAAAAGGGTCTGGCTAATTAATTATTTAGAAGGAATCAAGCTATGCACCCCCTGAATTTAATAATAAGGTTTATGAGTCGCAAATTTAGATGCATTTAATATTTGGGGAGAACATAAAGAGCGTTCAATATTTCTTTTATTTATATTTAGGAGAATGATTATGATATTGATTATCACCATTGAAACTGTTGGAAGGAGGATAAAAGGTATGGGGATTTTGTAAAAGTACTTGGCGGGAAATGAAGATAGAGGGGAGGAATTGTTTGATTCTGAAAGAAAAGCTGAAGGGTATTAAAAACAAACTGAAAGAGTGGAATAGAGAGCATTTTGGGGACCTGGATAATAAGATTAAAGAGGTAAGAGATAGTTTGCAACAATTAGACATCAAAGGTGAAGAGGTGGGCTTGGCAGAGGAAGAAGTGGTAAAAAAGAAGGGAGGTCATATAGAAGATTAAAAAACTTATGGGGATGAGGTATAGCATACTATGGCAAAAATCTAGAGTCAAATGGTTGAGAGAAGGTGACACTAACTCAAGGTATTTTCATCAAAGCTTGATGCAAAGTGTTAAGATCACGGCAAATGTACCGGCCGTACAAGTAATAAAGTGAAAGTAAAGTATCGTTTTCATATGGATTGGTTTTAATCTCAATTCAACCAAAAATTTCTTGTGTGTTTGTGAATTAAAAGAAGATTTAGAATTTTTGTGATTTTAGAAATTAAAGAGCAAAATTAAAATGAGAATGCAATTAAGTGATGTTTAGAAAATTAATAAATAAAATGGTTAGGTTTCGAAATTCCCGATGATATTCTTCCAATGTAATTTCTTTCTCTTCTAAATCCATTCTTATTAGGTAATTTACCTTCAATTTTTCTAAATTAGTTCAACCTTAATTCTTTAGGTGGTAAATCTTTTGTTCCTAATTTCACACCCTAATTTCTTAGGTGAACAAATTTAGTCATAAGCATTAAAAGTAGGAAATTAACGTGAAGGCGAACAATCTCTCTTCCTATCTCTAGGTTCAAGAATTATATGGTTGCTAAAATGGAACGGTTCAAATCCTAATTTTTCAATTGCAAGGTTTGAATTATAAATTAATTTCTAATGGGTGTCACGCATAGAAAAAGCGTTAAACATAAAATTAACAATTGAATTGCATTAATAATCAAAAAGTTCAGAAGGAGAAACAAATTACAAAGGATTTCAATCACAATTCATCCTAATCTAACCCCAAAAGGGGTTTAGAAACTCATAGAGAAATTAAACACAAAGGAAATATAAAGAAGATAGAAAGAAAGCCATGAATCTTAAGAATCAAACCCCAATTTTTCAATCTCTAAAGACAGAGATGAATTTTCAAACTTTTCCTCGCTCTCAGTCCTTAGATGAGTCAAAGAATGATCCCAAACGTGTACTTCTAGCTTTTTTATAATGAGTTTGGGCTTTTCGGACCATAAAACCATGCTAGACCCAACAATAAAAAAATAGTTCGCAAAAGCTAAAAACATGTTAATGTTGGGCGTTAATGCTGACTTGCTTTTTCCTTGCACTCAGAGGTTGAAAATTGACTCTCTGAACATCCTGATTTTGTCCATTTTCTTTGCACAAGTTTCCTACATTGATAAACCAAAATAGCCAAGTATAATCATGTCATTTTTGTTAAAAAATCTCAATAACACATATTACATGGCATTTCATATAATTGGGTTATTTTTTCATAAATTTTCTCTAAACTAGAGCAAAAAATTATGTGAATTAGCTCTCTAGATCTACATAATCTGTAGATTTATCACAATTCCAGACTTAGAATTTTGCTTGTCTCCAAGTAACAAATAGTTGATATTAGGAGACGAAGCCAATACTCCTGCATCAACTCAATCAATCTCAAGTCAATCACAAGTCAATGTTGCTTTTGAAATGGTTGCACAAAATAAATTTATTTAACTCAATCCTAAACGTTATGATTCTCCTCTAAAGCAAAACAAGCCAACACAAGATAATAGTTTCACTGCCTACCTCACTCTCCTCATGGGATTAAGTGTTTCACTCAACAAACCAAAGATGGGTTTTGTTTACACTCAATATCATCACATGCCATCCTTATCATATGCTTGACAAGATTCTAAAATAATCATCACAAAGCAAGTGCACACACTTAAGAGGTCTTTTACAGGTTGTAGTGAGGTCAGGGACATAGGTGGGAAAATATTTGGATTTGGGTTAAGCAATTGGAATTAAGGGATTTTCACAAAAATCATATATTCACGTCACATAGTCATCCCTTAGCATTAATGTTCATGCCTGCGAAATTTTTCGCAACCACTTATTCATAGCATTATTTGAAACACAGTAAAACAAAAAGTAGTACATTTTTTTTTATCTCTTTTGTTTTTTGCCTTGTTTTCAATTTTTTTTCAACATATTCATAACAAAATAAAACAAAGCAAACAAAACAAAAATTTCCGTATACCTACTCCAAACTTAAAATCTTTGCTTGTCCTCAAGCAAATATGCAACCCCAAATTTAAGATCAAGCCACAAGTATCTTATAAGAAAGCAGTTCCTTAATTCCAATCAAGAAGAACAATATTATTTTTCACTTTTTGGCTTATAATGAGCTAATATAAAGAACAAAGGGGTTAAGGCTCAAATGGGCTAGCAAAGTATAAGTGTATAGGATAGCTAATTTTAGCCCTAGCTTAAAGAAAATTATGCCTCTATTCGATATGTGTGAAAGGTCAAGCAACAACAACAAGAAGCAAGTCAAGTTCTGAAGTTTACATGCAATGAAGAAATACACTGAATAAAAACATACTATTTTGACTCAAAGTTTTACAAAGGCTGAGGGTAAAGAAACCATAAAGTATAGACAATTTCAAAAACTAACAAGTGTTATCATGCATTACTCAAAGGGTTCACAATCATCAAAGTATAAGTGACATATAAAGAAAAGTGAGAACCAAGTAATTTCACAAAACAATTTTTTTTTAACAGGCAGCACCAAAATGTGACATTCAAGAAATAAGAAGAGCATAAGAGGATAAATTACATATTGTCACAATAGCATATAGGATTTAATTTAAAGCACATTATACAAAATAGGTAGTAAAGAAGTAAAGAGAGTAAAAAGGACTTCCCTGAGTCAATAAACACAGAGCATTCGGAAGGACCCCAAGGAAGCTGCTATGTGAAGTATCACCACACCCCCATTCTCTGAATTCCTAAGAAGAAAAGAAAATAAAAAAGAGAGAAAAAAATCTACAATTAAAAATAACTAAAAGAAAAAAGAAAAAAGTGCTTGGGTTGCCTTCTAAATAATGCTTGTTTAATGTCCTAAGCCTGACGGTCCATTGCTGCTCAAGGTTTCTTTAGAATAAAAAGAGCAGTTGTCTTCTCTATCTCCCCTTCATGATAAAGCTTTAATTTGCCTCTTTTGACTTTGAGACACCTCCTTAAAATTGGATCTTCTATCTTCACCTTTCTTTTAGTTGTAATTCTTTTAACTACAAAGCGTCCCGACTATTTGAACTTTCGTTTTCTTGCAAAAAAATGAAATTTAAATTTAAAACGATATACCTGTTGGCTTGAGTAGAAAACTTTCTCATGGAAGATCATCTCATGCTCCTTAAGTACCTTCATTGGCTTCTCCTTCTCTTTCTCCACTTTTTTCTCCTGGCTCATCTCAACATGTGCATGTAACCATGTCTCTAAATTCAATAGGCACTCCTCTATGATGCTTTTAAGCTCATCATCACAACGCTCAATAAAATTCACTTTCACCCTTTCAAGGGGACATGGGTCTGCCTTGCCTAAAGGAGTCTTAAGTCATCTCATCCATTACATCTATCATAAAGCACCCTCTTGTGTCATTAGGATGCTTCATAGCCTCAAAGTTGTTGAAGGTGATGGAGTTTTCATTCAATCGGAGGATTAATTCCCCCTTTTGAACATCAATGAGAGTTCTTCCTGTGGCTACGAATGGCTGTCCAAGAATCAAGGGTACTGTAGAATCTTCTTCCATGTCAAGAATAACAAAATCAACAGGGAAGACAAATTTATCAACCTTGACAAGGACATCTTCCATGATATCATAAGGATATTTGACAGATCTATTAGTTAGCTGTATAACCATATTTGCAGGCTTAATGTCATCATCCACCAAGCTTCTTCATCATAAGTAATGACATTGGATTGATGCTAGCCCCTAAATCACAAAAAGCCTTATCAATAGCCACATTTCCTATAGTGCAGGGAATAGTACAACTCCTAGGATCTTTGAGCTTGTGAGTTAACTTCTTTTGTAATATAGTACTGCATGATTTTGTTAAAGCTACTACCTTCCCATCTTTCCACCGTCTTTTATTCGTAAAGATATCCTTCATGAAACGAGCATAGGTGGACATTTGCTTAAGAGCTTCTGCAAAAGAAAGTTGATTTAGAGCCTGCTAAAAATATCAAGAAACCTGACAAATGCTTCATTCTTGACCTTCTTTTTCTTGGGCGAATATGACATTTTAACATAAGAAGGAATCTCTTGTGACTTGTCTCCATTTTCCAAAAGTTGTTTTTTACTTTTTCTGAGGATGGAGTTTTCATCCACTAATTTTAGCCTCTTTTTTTTCAAAGTCTCCTGCTTCTTTCTTTGCCTTTTCCTCTTTTGAGACTTTTTCATTAAAGACATCAGTATCTCTAACTTCAAAGCTTGCACCTGCAGAATAAATAGTTCTACCACTCCTAAGAGCGATAGCATTACAATGCTCCTTAAGATTGTTAATGATGTTGTCGAAAAAATCATCACTAAACTTTTTTGCCATCTACTTAACCAGCTGTCCCACTTGAGTTTCCAATTTTTTTATGGAAGCATTAGTAGTTTGTATAAATTGCTTCATCATCTCCTCCAGTAAAGGGCTTTTCCCATTTTGCTGTTACTGTTAAGGCCTTCTGTCTGGTTGACCGTCATCTTGCTTCCATGAAAAATTGGGGTGCTCCTTCCATCCTGGGTTATATTTGTTGGAGTAAAGGTTGTATTGCTGCCTCCTAGAATTTTGAATATAATTCACATCTTCAGGGGCACAGTCCCCATCAGCATGAAGGCCTCCACAAGAAACACAATGTAAGTTCTGGACTGCTTGAACTAGAGTAGCTTAGGATCTTTGGTATCTAGTTTGCATGAGCTTTAACTGCTTGGTGAGGGACTTCAATTAGTTTGACATGAGCTTCTGTTGTGCCAGCAGGGCACTTTCTATATCCAGCTCTAATAGTCCTCTCCTTGAGCTCGGGTCTTTGTCATATTGGATGCTATACTCATTAGAAGCCATAGACTCAATGATCTCTATGGCCTCTGCAGCAGCCTTGGTATTTATGGTGCCTTCAGCTGAGGCATCAAGGATCATCCAAGTTTGGCCCCTCAGACCAACAAGAAAGTAGTGGACCTGCTCAAGATCGTCAAAACCATGATTAAGATATTTTATAAGAAGAGATTTATACCTTTCCCAAACATCAAACAAGTCCTCGCCCTCCCTTTGCTAAAAATTGATAATATGATTTCTCCTTTGGAAGTACAAAGAGTGAGAGAAGAAGCAGTTAATGAACCGAGAGATCATCCCATCCCAGGAAGCAAGAACTCTCTGTGGCTAAGTCTAGAGCCACTCCTTGGCATCATCCTTCAAGGTCAAAGGGAACAATTTGAGTCTGATGGCCTCCTTTGGAACGACCTGAAATTTCACTATCTCACAAATCTTTAATAAATTAGAGACATGAGTGTTAAGATCCTTCATCCTTCTTCCAACAAATTGATTTTATCGCAACAAACTCAGGAGTGCTAGATTAACTTGGAAGTTAGCATTGATAGGAGGATTAATGAGTCCATGAAGACCCTTATTGTTGCAGAAATCACAGAGAGTGCGCCTCAGCTGTGGCTGTGGTTGCTCTTGTGGTTGCTCCTCTTCCATTGTTTTGTCAGTCTCTGCGTCAAGAATCTCCTCAAAGGTATGAGAAGAATTGGCTTCACACTCCTGAGCTAGAAGCCTTTCTTGTTGTTTTCTCTCTTTCGTTTCTTTTGTGAGACCCCTTGCAGTCTTCTCAATCTTTGAGTCAAAGATTAGCCCTTTTGGACCCTGATTGCGTCTGTGCATATAATAAACAATAAAAACCATAAGAAGCAAAGGTGGAGAATAAAAAAAAAATAAAGAATTAAAAACAAAAATATAAATAAATAAAATAAAATAAAACAAAAATTAAAATAAATAAATAAAAGAAAATCAATAAACAATTGCTCGGTTGGATTGGTATTAGATACACAATCCTTGGCAACAGTATCAAAAACTTGTTAAGATCACGGCAAATGTATTGACCGTACAAGTAATAAAGTGAAAGTAAAGTATTGTTTCCACAGGGATTGGTTTTAATCTCAATTCAACCAAAAATTGCTTGTGTTTATCAATTAAAGGAAGATTTAGAATTTTTTTAATTTAAGAAATTAGAGAGCAAAATTAAAATGAGAATGCAATTAAGTGATATTTAGAAAATTAATGAATAAAACGGTTAGGTTTTGGAATCTCTGGTGATATTCCCCCAATGTAATTTCCTTTCCTTCTAAATCCATTCTTATTAGGCAATTTACCTTCAATTTTTCTAAATTAGTTCAACTCTAATTCCTTAGGCGGTAAACCCTTTGTTCCTAATTTCACACCTTAATTTCTTAGGTGAGCAAACTTAGTCACAAGCATTCAGAGTAAGAAATTAACATGAAGGCATACAATCTCTCTTCCTATCCCTAGGTTCAAGAATTAAATGGTTGCTAAAATAGAACAGTTCAAACCCCAATTTTTCAATTGCAAGGTTTGAATTACAAATCAATTTTTAATGGGTGTCACGCATAGAAAAAGCATTAAGCATAAAATTAACAACTGAATGACATTAATAATCAAAAGGTTTAGAAGGAAAAACAAATTACAAAGGATTCCAATCATGGTTCATCCTAACCTAACGCCAAAGGGATTTAGAAACTCATAGAGAAACTAAACACAACGAAAATAAAAAGAAGATAGAAAGAAAATCATGAATCTTGAGAATCAAATCCCAATTCTTCAAGATTCAAAGATGGAGATGAATCTTCAAGCTCTTCCTCGCTCCTATCCTTAGATGGGTCAAAGAATGATCCCCAAATGTGTAGTTCTAGTTTTTTTATAATGAGTTTGGACTTTTTGGACCATAAAACTATGCTAGGCCCAAAAGTAACAAAATAGTTTGCAAAAGCTGAAAACATACTGGTGCTGGGCGCCCACTTCTCAAATTTGTAACAACGTGCTAGCATTGGTAGCCACCTCCTCGGGGCAGCGACGCTGGGCGCCAATGCTGACATGTTTTTTCCTTGTACTCAAAAGTTGAAAATTGACTCTTTGAGCATCCTGACTTGGTCCATTTTCTTTGTTCAAGTTCCCTACATTGATAAACCCAAATAACCAAGTAAATTCATGTCATTTTTAATAAAAAATCTCAATAACACATATTACATGGCATTTCATATAATTGGGTTATTTTTTTATAAATTTTCTCTAAACTAGAGAAAAAAATTATGTGAATTAGCTCTCTAAATCTACATAATTTGTAGATTTATCACAAAGGAGAAGGAGAAATGAGATTTTATGCTTAATGTTGAAAGAGCAAGAATCGCACAAGAAGAGAGGGTTGAATTGTGCGTTAAAAAACTTTTTCAACTTCAAAGCAAGTTCATAAGCGTTTTAAGCAAAGGATAGGGAAGAACAAGAACACAAAGAATTTATATTGATTCACTCAACCTTAAGTTACGTTTAATCCCTTTACCCAGAAGGTATTTATTAATCAACCTTAGGTTACAAGTATTTTTCATGGCCTTTTCAGGCTTTATAACGCAATCACCCCAAATTGCTTTAACAACCTAAGTATTCTTTTTTACTAAGCCTCTCTAGGCGTTTACAACAAATACAATTGATTACAGAGAAAAACAACTCATAAAGTGAGAATGTAAAAGATTAAGCTCACTACAGAATTGTTTTTGAGAGTTTTCACTATCGTCCAATGAATGCAAGAAAGCAATGTGTTTCTTTCAAAAGATTTACAAACAGTGTCTATTCTTTTGACTTTATCCGTTCTCGTTGTCTTTGCTTTTCGTTTTTCTTTCTTGGTAAATATATAGTCTTCAGCGAAAAAGAGCCGTTGAAGATGACTCAGCTTCAGTCTTCAAGAAAGAGGTGCACGTATCGAGCTTTTAGACAAGTCAGAAAAGGCAACTTCTAAACTTGCACCAAAATGGAAGGTGCAGGACTGTGTTGACGGTCTGCTTTTCTGAACAATCTCTTCATTTGGTTTGGCAGCTTAAAACGTTGACTTCCTTTTTCTAAATAGCTGCGCTTTTGCATTAGAATGTTTTTGTCTACCATTTAATGCTTGAAATATTTAAAACGTTAGATCTTAAAATGGTAAGGCATTAGTCTCGAAAATAATATATATAAAACGTATAGACTGGATGACTATTTTTGAACTTAGTCGTTAAAGAACTTACGTCTGGATGCGTCTAATATGAGTGTCTAATGTTTAAGATACATGGTACAAGAATGAGACTTGCTCTTGGATGGTCATCATATATGAGTTTATTGGACGCTCGTTTAAGATTGGCGCGTTGGACGCCATGAGGTTGGACGTTGTAAATTCGTTAATTCACACGAAGACTTAAACTTTAATTTGTTATCTTCAAAACTTAGAAGGGTTGGATGCTTCAATCGTCTTTGGTTTCAACAAATGTTTGATGGCGAGAATGAGGAAGGGGTAAAGCCACTGAGAGCAAAGATAAAGGAGCACTTTCAAAAACACTTTGAGTGTAAGGGAGGGACTAGGTTGAAGATGGGAAACATTCATATGCCACAAATAGGTGTAGGGGAGAATCAGATGTTGTGTGCACCATTCACAAAGGAGGAGATAAAAGAAGCAGTATGGGGTTATGAGAGTGACAAGAGTCTTGGGTCAGATGATATCAACTTCAACTTCAACTTCCTCAAAGAATATTGGGAAACGGTAAAGAAAGATTTTGTGGGGTTTTTGGAGGAGTTTCACACTAATGGGAGATTGGTGAAGGGGTCAAACAATTCTTTTATAGTTCTCATACCAAAAAAGGATAATCCAGAAAAGATAGGAGAGTATAAGCCCATATCACTTGGCTGCATGTATAAGGTGCTATTAATAATGTTGGCCAATAGGTTAAGGAAGGTGATACTCGCAGTAATCTTAGAAAATCAAATTGCATTCATAAAAGGTAGACAAATATTGGATGGGGTTCTCTTAGCAAATGAGATGATGGAGGATGCAGTAAGGTGTGAGAGAGTTGATATGCTTTAAGGTGGACTTCGAGAAGGCATATGATTAGGTGAGTTGGCAATATTTATTATACATGATGGGAAAAATGGGTTTTGAGGCAAAGTGGAGGGAATGGATCTGGGAACGTGTGGAAACTACTAGAGTTTTTGTTTTAGTAAGTGGAAGCCCAACAGAAGAATTTAACATAGGAAGAGGCCTTCGACAAGGAGACCCTTTGTCCCATTTTCTGTTCCTTATGGCGGCAGAAGGCGTCAGTGCTTTGATGAAAGAGGCAAGTGTGCTTTGTCTTTTAAGCGGATACTAGTTAGGTGAGGAAGGAATGTGTATCTCACATCTTCAATTTGCTGATGACACCTTTACAATTGGGGACAAAAGTTGGAAAGCAGTGTGTCTAGCCAAAGCTATCTTGCAATTTTTGAGCTAATATCTGGCTTGAAGGTGAATTTCCATAAGAGCCAATTAATGGGGGTTAATGTAGAACAATCATGGTTGGATGAAGCATCTGATGTATTGAATTGTAAGGTTGGTTCCCTTCCGTTCAAATACCTAGGACTGCCAATAGGAGCATACCCAAGAAAGAAGTCTACATGGAAACCTGTGGTAGAGGTGGTGAAAAATAGATTGGCATAGTGGGGTTGTAAGCACATTTTGTTTGGAGGCAAAATTGTGTTGATTAAATTAGTCCTGACGTCCTTACCGATCTATTTTCTTTCCTTCTTCGTGGCTTCAAAAGGTGTTATTTCTATCCTTGAATCTATTTTCAAGAAATTTTTATGAGGAGGAGAGAAATAAAGTACATTGGGTGACATAGGAAAAAGTATGCAAGGGGAGGGAGGCTGGTGGTCCAAGGATAAAAAATTTGAGGGCCTTTAGGCATTATTGGGGAAGCGGTGGTGGCGTATGAAAAGGGAACAACAATCTTTTTGGTATAAGGTAATCAAGTCAAGTACTGTAAAGAAGGGGTTGGATGGGATAAAATGGTTAGGTGGTGCTTTCGGTGGTGGGTAGACATTAACTCCTTGGAGGAGGACCCAAATCTAAAGAGGAATTGGTTCTCAAGCACAATTCATAAGAAGGTGGGTGAGAGAAAAGATACATTATTTTGGCAAGATGGGTGGGAGAAGAAAAGTTGTGTGAGAAATTGAAGAGACTATTGTATAGCAGAAGAGAAGGAGGCAAGAGTGGTAGATCAAGAGGAAAGGTGGGTCTGAATGTGGAATTGGAGAAAACCTTTGTTTTAGTGGGAAGAGGAGCTACTGGCAGAGTTAGAAGAGGTGGTAAGAGGGAAGGAAGTGGTTAAAGGGGAGGAGGACAGGTGGGTGTGGAAAGCAGATAAATTAGGTGAGTATACTGTTAAGTCAACATATCAGGTGCTTATGACAAAGCAAAAGGAAAATTTGGGTGAATTCTTCAAAAGATGTGGGTGAAGGACATACCCCTAAAGGTGCAATGTTTTGTATGGAAGCTAGCCTTGGATCGAGTTCCTACCCTTCAGAATTTAGTTCATAGAAATATTATTAACCAAAATGAGAAGAATTGCAAGGGCTGTTTTGAATGTGAAGTTTCTTCAACAGTTTGGCAGGTAGTGTTGGGATGGTGGGGAGTTACTTCAGTGTTGCAGAATGACGTGAAGGCATATTTTCTACAGTTTAGGGGGCTGTTTGATCCTAATGTGCAAAACAAAAGGTGCTTGGAATTCGTTAATATTCTCAGACAAGAGAAATATGGAACAAATAGTGGAACGAATGAAGATTCATTCTTGGCAGTGGATTAATGCTTCTGGCAGCTTTAATTATCAGCTATCAGGATGGATGATGAATCCCAAAGCTTGCCTTGGCGTTGGATGACAACAAAGTATGTATAGATGCACGGAGGGGAGGAGACGAAGGTACTGGGTGGACAAGGGGGCAGTAGCATGTTAATTGTGAAGGCGCGCTTCTTGGTGTGCTTGCGCCCTGCATAATATTTTTGGAGGCCGGATTCTTGATATTACCAAGAACGGACAAAGAGGTACTAGGGTGCGCAATCTTGGAGATTTCTGTGAACGCATCTCTGGGACGTTTTTAGGCATGGGCAGGTTTTGGTTGCTGAATAATACAGCGTCAGATGGATTAAGGCATGCCACGTAGTAGGCAAGGGAATGCGCGGGATCGCTTGGTAATACGGAGTGGGGCACGATGCGAGGTTACGAGCTTATTATTACACAGACTGCAAATCCTTCATGATGCAGACTGGTGGATTACATATAGGGAATTATATCACGCGAAAGATGTAAGCAGCAGAGGGGCGAATGGGCTTTTTCTTGGGTGCTACTCTTGAAATGTGTCACTTCGGTTTTGGGGGTAGGCACCTTACAACATTTTGCATGTTTTGACTTGGGGTATAATGTCTCATACGCAAATGGCTTTACATGGGTTTTGTGGGGATATAAGGGATTTGTATGTTTTGGCTTTGGTTGGGGGGGTATGAGGGCTGTGTGCGCATTTGGAGAAAGATAGCCGTACTTTGTAATGTAGCACTGCAGCATTTCTTGTGCTAAAGTGTCTTTCAAACCTTAATAATATTAGTTCTGCTTCTCTAAAAAAATATATCTATATATATATATATATTCTTTCTAGTTGCACAAGAATAATTCTAAATGTTCCTAACCAATCTTTCTAAACATTCAATAAAGGTAGTATTACATATTTTCATGTTTTTAACATCTCAATTAAATACTTCCATTTCTTATTTATACTTATTTTATTAAATATTAGGATAATTATTAGCTGGGAAGATATGGCAAAACTCCTTGGAGAATCCTAGTGTTCGATATTCAAAATAAATTTGTTACCTTGTTTTTAGTTTGATCAGTTCATGATTAAATGTTGAATTGACGAATTACTTGCAGTCCTACCCATCAATGGCAAATTACCAGAAATCAGGCCTTTACAAATGGGCTGGTGATGCAGAGAATTTTGACAAGGAGGGTCCTTACATCGAGCTGGTTACTTCTCCCAATAACCCTGATGGATATACAAGGCGATCAATGGTCAACCGAAGCCAGGGACTATTGATTCATGACCTTGCCTATTATTGGCCGCAATACACTCCAATATCATCCCCTTCAGATCATGATCTCACGCTTTTCACTGTCTCAAAAAGCACTGGTCATGCAGGAATGCGCATAGGGTAAGCTGATAACATTGCTTTGTCCGCCTCAATTGTTCTTGTGGAGTAGTCCTTTTATAAATTAGTTCAAACTTAATAGCATAAAAGAAGATAAGGATAGCCATCTGGTGGAAATTAGGTTGACAATGATAAGTGCCACCACCTTATTACAATGTAAAGATCAAACATAGTTTTACACAATTATTCAATCATGTGTATTATCACATCATTAAAATATTTATCATTTAAAACCTTTTGACTATGATAATATCAATACTCCTCTTGGGAGTTAAACTATGCAACACATGATACATGCTTGAATAAGATTTTGCCAAAATTAAACTGAAACGTAATAGATTATATAAATAAATTTATTAAACTATTAAAGTTTACACATATACTTTGTAGGTGGGCTATTGTCAAAGATAAAGAGTTAGCAAAGAAAATGACGAAATTCATAGAGCTAAATACAATTGGTGTCTCGAAGGATTCTCAACTCAGAGCTGCCAAGGTTTTAAAGGTAGTGTCTGACAGCTGCGAACAAGAAAACTCCCAAGATGGGGAATCATTTTTCAAGTACAGCTACAAGCTCATGGCGCAAAGGTGGAAGCAACTGAGAGCAGCAGTCGAGGCCGGTGATTTGTTCACTTTGCCCCAATTTTCTCCTGCATTCTGCACCTTCTTTGGCCAGGAGATGGGGCCTCAACCAGGTAAATAACCGAATTGGGGAACTTGTCTCACCATGTATGCCCACAATTAGATTTTTTATACCTTTTGTTATATCGTATCTACCTTGCAGCTTTCATGTGGTTGAAGTGTGAGGGAGATATAGAGGACTGCGAAAGCTTCCTTCGAGGACACAAAATTTTAACAAGAAGTGGGAGACACTTTGGGGCTAGCCCAAAATACGTTAGAATTAGCATGCTGGATACAGATGAAACTTTTATACAGTTAATAGGTAGACTATCAGCCTTACAAGAGCAAGAATGAAAATTTATCTCTGATGTATATGTACTACTTACTGGCCCAGCAATGCACGAGTTATCTTTTCTTAATGAATATATAAGAATGAATTTATATGAATATAAATATTAAATAAGTATGGATTTAAAAAATTTATAGAAATTTTTTACTTAAGAGAAACTTAAAATTTGATTTGATAAAAAAAATATTCATTAAATTAATTTAGTTGGAAGATAGTAAGCAAAGGAAAAATAAATTTATATATTAAAATTATTATAAAAATAATTAAAAAGTTCTAAAATTATAATAGAGCATAATTTCTTTCAATTAATTCAAATTTTAAGGTGATTTAAGGAAAATTGTTCATCCTATGAGTTAGGTTTAAATTTATCTTTATACTTTCATGAAAAATATGTATATCTGCTTGTTATATTTTATTCATACTTTCTATAGTAAATAAAATAAAACATTCAATAAATTAATTAAGTCAGAAAAGAGAAAGCAAGAAAAAAATACATCTATATTAAAATTATTATAACAACTTTTTTATCCTCACTCTTCATGATCAACATATGATTTTCTTCTTAGTAATTTTTTCATGAATTAACTCTTTATATTTTAATTATTATAACCTAAAATTTCTTTTGTAATTTTCTTCTTTAATAATGCTTTAGGTATTTTACACTATTAATGTATAAAAATTAGAGTTTAATGGCTATGTACAGTCAGTATAAAATTTTTTATATTGTCAATCAATCAAAAATCACTGTTAGTATGACTTTTAAGGTAATTAATGTAAAAATCAACAAACTTACCATATATGGTGATATGTGATTAGATGATAGTATAAAATTACTTTACACTGTCAATATATATTCTATTTTTCTAAAAGTTAAACTCATAAAAAGTCTACTTTTAATGACTTAAAATCAACTAATATTAACAAAATCATGAAAATAGTTTATTAAGATTTGAAACTCCTATTCTGAAATGACATAAAGGCCATTCGAAGGAGGTCATTACGCTTTCGTTTTGAGAGAAATTTAAATAATTAAAAATGGACCTTTATCAATTTTTAACAATAGTGTCACGTATCTTTATACATATCATATAGGAAATTATGGACAAATGACACGTGACTTGATAAATCAATGAACATAATTAATTTTAAATAAAAATTAATGTTCATACCAAAAATAATAAAAATTACTTGTATTGATTGTTCTCAAATTTAGAATTAATTTTAACTGTAAAGAAAGGCTGAGTGCACTCTAAATTAAAGACGCATGCACTCTAAAGAAAAGCTGAACAAAGCTTAGTTGACATTTTTTTTTTTAAAACTCACCGAGAAAAATCTATGTAGATGTTGATTTTAATGCTTGAATAAATATGCTTTCAAGCGATTCCTTCTTGCTTAACCAAATTACTTTTTTTAAAACAAAATTGTAAAGTATCATGAATAATGGAAATTGTTCTTTTTCATATTAAGTTTCCAATTAAATTTGAATGTCTAATTAAAATTTAGTTTAAATTCATTTTTGTTGCCATAATTAAATTCATTTTGTCTTATGTATACCGGTAAGAGTAAATTTTAGGCTATCAGTAAATATCTTCTAAGAATTTTCCATGAATTTCCAATGATTGTTAGTTTTGCTTTTAAAACAAGGAGCAAGACATGCAGCATAGTTTCTGTTATTTAATTAAATGTAAACTATTTACTTAAGAGAAAATTAAAATTTAATTAAATAAAAGAATATATTCATCAAATTAGTTAACTCAAAAGACAGTAAGAGAAAAATAAATTTATATTGAAAATATTTTAACAATAATTAAAAAGTTCTAAAATTATAATGTCATAATAGATCATAATTTCTTCAAAGAAATTCAAATTTTAAGATAAATTGTTCATCCTATGATTTAAGTCTAAATTTCTCTTCATATTTTTAAGGAAAATATTCATCTCCATTTGCTATATTTTATTCATATTTTCTATGTTAGATAAAATAAAACATTTAATATTGGTATGTTTACATAAATTATTTATTTTCCATGTAACTATATATAAAACAATTAGTTATCAATCCTATGCGATGGACAACACTATTGTAATTTGGTGTTTTTTTCTACAAAGATAATTAAAAAATCTTCTTTTTGATTATCTAAAATTCATGTTATTTGATAAAAAAAAAAATACATGTTGTTATTAATGTTTAGCTAAAATCCTCCCTTAATCATAGCTCAATTATTATTATCATCGTGGTCAATTAAAATTCAGGTTAATTTTTATGCGGTAAATTGTTTATTTTAATTTTTTATTTGAATCGATAGCGTTTTAAATTATTTATTCTTATGTTACATATTATGCTTTTATAATGTACCTATTATAAAATCTCCCCTTAATCATAACTCTACTACTACTACTATTACTATTACTATTATTATTATTATTATTATTATTATTATCATCATCATTATTATTAGCATCATCATCATTATTATTATTATTATTGCTATTATTATTATTATTATTATTATTATTATTATTATTATTATTAGCATCATCATTATTATTATCATCATCATTATTATTATTATTATTATCATCATCATTATTATTATTATTATTATGCGTTAAAGTGTCTACTTTATTTTTTATTGGAATTGATAGAGTTTTAAACTTATTCTTATGTTACACATTATGCTTCTATAATTTTACCTATTATAAAATCTCTCCTTAATCATAGCTCAATTATTGTTATCATCATTGTCATTTAAAATTTTGGTTAATTTTTGTATGGTAATGTGTTTTTTTTTTATTTGGATCGATAAAGTTTTAAATTTATTACGTTACACATTATGCTTTTATAATGTTAATATTATGTTTTTAAATATTTACAAAAAAATAATCTTACATGAAGATGAGAAAAAAGTATATGTACCAATAGTGTAAAGTTATTTTATATTGTCATCCAATCACAACCTATTATGTATGCTATGTTTGTTGACTTTGATAATAATTATCCTAAAAGTCACACCAAAATTGATTTCTAATTAATTGACAGTGTAAATTTTTTTACATATACACTCACAGTGCATATCTATTAAACTATATAAAGATTACTAATTTTCTGTTAAAGGTCAACATTATATATTATATAAATATTTTTGTCTTAATTATACCTTAATCTATTTAATTTAGATTCTCTTTGGTCTATAATTTTTTTACCCAAATTAATCTCTTTTTTATTTAAATCAAGCAAACTAATTAGGCCTGTATTAATTGTTTAAAGGTCCAATTTGATTAAATAAATTCAAAATATAATCATTACATTTTCACTAATTTTTTTTAATACATGTCAACTTGAGTTTCATTAAAAAAATTAATCATTAATTTTTTAACAAATGTTTTAAAGATACTACATAAAATCCATGCAATGCACGTGTTTGGTATCACTATTTTAAATTTTTGTACAATTTATATCAAATAAATATTTTTTATTGATTTCAATTATTAATGACATTCTTTTTTTTCTTATAAGCAAACGACTTTCGTCAGAAACAACCAACACAAGACATGCAAGCTTTACACGAATATAAAAGTATGTTCATGACCTCCTCAATATCAATCCCTACACCACCCAAAATTTATATGACACTCTCAACCCCTCCTATACATTCAGTGCCCCAATGTTCTATTCTATTATCATTCTCGTGGCTTCGCCCACCAATTCGGGTTTGAGCACGAAGAGACATGGCTTGAAAACACACCAGCACTTGGCTTCATTTATAACCTCTCTGTCCATTTCCACGAGCCAATTCATTCTTTTAATTTTGTTGCAGGCGTGACAATGAACTTGATTTTCCGCTCCCACCAATCATATAACATACTGGACTTTTCTATGCGCCCCAACCCACTCTATAAAAGGCTTTCTAACATTTGTAATGGTAATATGCACTTAGTGTGGTTTTTCTCTCGTAGGCGGCACTCCGCATAGCATATCAATGACATACTTTTTTCTTTAAAGGCAAAATAATATTATAAAATTGTCAAACCCAGCACAAGGCTACCTACATGACAAAATATAATTCCCTAATAGTTTGTAGAAAATCCAAACAAAAGCCGAGAACTCTATTGTACACATCCTATATAGGATTAGATGTGTGTTAGGACTTGTGCTTTTCAAGGAATCATAACATCTGTTACATTTGGGATAGAGAGAGACATTGGACATGCTTTAATTTGAGTTCATTTATGATGAAGGACACCTTCCTTTGTTAAAATGTATTGTTGAGGATGAATAGTGACAAATCCAAAATAAAAGTAGCATTCCATGAGCTACTATTTTTTCCTTGAACCTTTTTCTCCATACAAATCATTTCACTGCTCCAGCTCATTCATTACTGATCTTGCTGCAAATTTTGCAGCCATGTGCATTTAAACAAATATTTAGAAGTTAATGTACATGAAAAAAAGATATTATACTAAAAATAGCACACTGTACTTCTACTTGTGTGACATTGTTAGTATGAAATCCTTAATTACATGTATAAGTTAACCTTTTAAGTAGAAATAAAAATGGATCACTTGACCAATCATATACAATAGCAATTATAAAAATGATAGTAGATTTTTCAATCATAGTTATTTAATAATTACCATCCCCTTCATTCTCTCCTGCTGCATTAGCTCCTTGACAGGTTGATAAGTCAAATTAATGCATAAATTCTATTAACAAAAATTAACTTCAATAGATTTTCACTGAAAAACCTAGTAAATCACTACCAAAATCCATCTTAAGATCACTTCCAGTCTTCCACTATATCATTTTGTCATGGTTGCCAATTCTTTGAAGCATAAGTTTCCATGTTTTTCTTTAGCCAGAGGAGTCTTCAAGATCATTTCTCTGTTCTTAATAAATGGAAGACTATGCAACCATTTAGATTTTAGTGTTCTGCTAAAAAAAAAAAAAAAACACAAGTTGCTAAAAAATAGAATCATATAAACATAAACAATCAGAAAATATTAGATGCAAAGTTGACTTACACTGAAAATAGATTCACAATTTGATATTAAAAATAATGATTGGGAGAATATCAGGTTAAACGACTGCATATTGAGCAAAAATCATCTTAATATAGATGTCTAATACCAATCTAAGGGCAACCAAAAAATCAAATCTATTTAGAACTATTGCCATCTAGATTGATTTAAAAAGTACTAAAAAGGTATACCAGTTAGTTGGTACTATATATATTAGATGAACTATCAATAATAAAATGGACATTTCCCAAATCCGAATCACCTTCACTTTAGCCTCCAGGATTGTTTTCAAAGATAAACATTCTGACAATTAAATACAATGCCAATTGTATATCTAGTAGCCAACAGGAAATTAGAATGGCACTAACTTCAGCCTTTATATTGACAATCACAGATACCCAACTTCCTAAACTCTGGAATCCTATCATACAACATTTATTAAACAATCTTAGCATTTACTACTTGCAATTAAACAAACAAAGCAGGAAAATGCATAGGCAATCATAGACTATCAGTACACATGCTTCCAGTCAAATTCTTAGTCAGTCAAATGTTCTCAAGTAAGTAAATGCGCTTACAGTACTAATATTAAATATTTAAACACCGAAACATGTTTAATTAAATTAAATACAAAATACAATGCAACCTCAATTTTTCAATCTTCCAAGTTGTAAATTGTTTACAAAGATAAAAACTTTGACAGCTGAATACAATTTCAATTGTATATTTAGCAGGCAACAGGAAATTAGAATTGCACCAACTTCAGCCTTTATACCAACAATCACAGATACCTAAGTTCCTAAACTTTGGAACCCTGTCATACAACACATTAATTAAAAAATCTTATTGTTTACTATCAATGCACATGTTTCCAAGAAAATACTTAGTCACTCAAATTTCTCAGGCAAACAAATGCACTTACAGTACCAATATTAAATATTTAAACGCAAAGACATGTTTAAATTTTCAATAGCATTATTGATTCCTTCTTGGTCCAATTAAATACAAAATACAATGCAACCTTAGTTTTTCAATCATTCCAAGTTGTAAATTTTATTCATCTAAAGGTTCAACCAAGCAAATATGTATTGATACAACAAATTCATATAATGTCAGATTGGAAAACAAAAGCTTTGCTGAACTTATGATGTCATATAGCCAAAAATTCACAGAAGTGAACAATGTTTGATTTCTATGATAAACACAATTTAACACATTCAAATTACTTCTTTTCAAATGACGTTGGATGAACAATGCCCACTGAGTCATATCTTCATTTTAAGCGCACAACATCACCTAAGATAAAAGCCACAATAAAATTGAACAATTAAGAGAATTGAAATTGTCTTCCATAGGCCTCTAAAATTAAAAAATTATTGAGAATTCAAGTGGCCTTCACTTTCAAATCTAAGCAACTAAAGCTCAATAGAAATCATAAAAATAACGACTTTATGATTATTGTAACACCCTGTTTTCCCTAATGCATGATTAAGTGTTAATAACTAAAAAGTGGAAATTTGATATGTAATCTAGGTGATTAAAAGAAATAAATGAATTGTTTCTATGTATGGTATGTTGTATGTGATGATGGTTGTGAGTTGTTGGTTTGAAATTAGGAAATTTGAGATATGTGCTTGAGCTAATTTGGATATGTTGTGAGAATGATTTTGGGTTTTTGAGAGAAAACAGTTAAGTTAGACCAGTTTTGAGATAAGGAAAGTGGCTTGGTGAGGTTTGAGCCTCAGTTGACCAAAACTCCATCTGAGCTCCGGGGAGGTCGGATATATAAAGGAAGGGGAGGGAGGAATTCCCTCATTCTCCCATTCTCTTTCTCTCCCTTCATTTTTCTCTCAATCTCTCTCTTAAAATTTGAAGTTGATAAGTGTGTTAGAGGATTTCCAAGCTCGACTTAGTGATTGTGGTGAGAGAAGGAACAAATCTGCGGAAGGTTTTGGCTTAAGACACAAGTTTCTCAAAGAACCAAAATTCAAATCTATAGACTTTTAGAGGTAAGGGAAGCTTACAAATCGGTTATTTTGTGTTAATAACTGTTGGTATGTTAATTTCTTACTTTATAATCGATTGAATCTCTGTGGATGTTGCCATTTTTGTTGGTTTTGGTTGAAAATGGGTTTTGGGAAAAAAAATTGAGATTTGGATGAGAAATTGATGATTTTGTAATGAAATGTTGAATTTGTTATGTAATCTGATGTGTATGAACTTGGTTGAGGTGGATTGATGTTATTGGAACCCCATTAATTCGAAATTTTGGGTTATTTGGTTGAAAAGTTTGAGTTTCTCGGTAGAAAATTGCATTTTTTTTGAAAATCAGTCGCAAATAATCGATTATGGGAGTCATATAATCGATTATCTAGAGTTTCAAAACTTGTTTTCATGATTTGGGTTTGGAAATAATCGATTATGCAGTTGGATAATCGATTATCTACTGTTTAGAAAAAAAATTCTGGATTTGGTTCGGAAATAATCAATGATGGCAACTTATAATCGATTATCTCTGTTAAAAAAATGAAATTTGATGCATTTTGCTATAGTACATAATCTGTTACTACAAGTACATAATCTGTTATTTCAGAACTGAATATATTATTTCAAATTTTAAAGTTTTCATTCCAAAATGTGAAGTATTATGTATATACACATATAAAAAGAGTATTATACATTTTCAAAGGTTCTATTTAAGAATAATGGAGAGTTGTCCAGTTGGGATATGATTTTCTTTAAATTAAAGAAGTGAATTGTTTCAAAGATTTTTGTAAATTTCAAGATTTTCCAATCATCCAAATGGTTTTTAAAGAAGGTCTTGGTTTTCAAATTGTAGTTGATTGTTGGATTGGTTGTGAAGTGGAAGGTTGCTTAGATAGGACCTCCCACTTGATGTGTATGATATTATTATATGAGGTTTCTCATGAGGTGGGCTGCTTGGATAGAGCCTTACTATTGACCATGCAAAAGGGCGAATTGGGCGTGCATGGGGTTGATGGTGACTGTTAGACCATAGGTGGTGTTGAGTAGGCCACGTAGTGTTAGGTTGATACATATATATGATATGATGATTGTTGTGGTTGAGTTGATGGTTGTGTTGATATGTTGATATATATATATATATATATATATATATATATATATATAATGATTGTTTGGTAGAGTTAGTTTTTGTGGTGATACATGCATTGATATGCATATGTTGTTGGCTGAGGTTGTGTGAGCCTCAAGCCGTGTGCGGGCAGGCATGTAAGGTGGATGGTGACTAGAGTTGGTACTCAGATAGGCCTCTAACCTAGTGCCTGGATAAGAAGTGGGGTTTTAAAGCTGGACCTAGGGGATAAGTGGATGGGTAGACCCCGCAGAGGGTCAAGGCAGTGCAAGCCTTATGTCGCGGTATACCACCCCCCACATACACTTATCCTAACAACCATAAGCTTATCAACTGATCAAAGTTTTGGTAATCACTGAATGGTGCTAGATGGCCATGGTAGGGGATAAGACCTGGCTGATCACCCGAAATGTAGAAATTTCTCGAGAGTTGTGTCATTCATGCATTGACATGTGGTAGTGAAAGAATGGGTGTTGAATTGGGGTGTATTTAACCCATTCTTGGTGAATTTGATTTCAATTTGACAAATGATGGTTTAATGATATAAATTATATATACGCTATGGTTGTTGTTATTTCGTAAGCTTACCCTTGCCTTGTTGTTTTATTTTGGTATGGTTGTTGTGGTTGCTGTTGTTGTTGTATGTTGCTATACCTATGATGATCACGTCTTATGACGTGGGAGTAGATGGCAATGCTTTAGTGGACTTGGCTGCTCATAAATGATAGTGGAGTTGCTTGCGAGTTAGCTCTTTTTGGATGTGTTGTTTTGTATGTATTCTTTTGATAGGATTATATAGAGTGACCGGTTATAGGGAGTGAGTTTTTGTATCCTTCTTCCTCGGTGATGTATATTTTGATATTGTTAATATGGGCTGGTGTTATCCCATTTGTTGTGTATGTATGATGATTTGAGTTGAACAGATATGCATGTATGGTACTAAGAGAGATAGGTGGACTCTCAGTTGATGTACATGACTTATATACAGATATTTTTATGATTTTATTCACCTGATAAGTGGATAAGGTGTGTATTTAGCAAGGTTGTTTAGTAGCGACAGTTAGGTCGTTACAATTTTTCTCCTCATCCTTACATAGCTATTCTAAAGTTCTCTCATTGTTTGTAATAAAACCCTGTGTTAACAGAGCCACCATCATATGCTTCTATCATCTCCCACTATCCAACCAAAGAATAAAATTAAGAACTTCAATAACTAAATAAATTAATCAATTATGGAATCAAATTAGTTATGGTATCACTTCTTTCTCTCCATTTATGGAGTCCGTTCTGTAGAATGTGATCCTTCTTTTGTCCCCACTCCTTATCTCTAACGAAAACAAAAAAAATCTACAATAAGTATAAAGAATAACATTAGACAACATAAAATCTTATTACTATATGTTACCATTAATCCCAGCCTCCCACCCTTTGTTGACTTGTCCTACACCCGCAAATACAAAATGAAATAGGTGAAACATATATAGAAAGGAAAATCCTAGCAAATTCAACTCACTAGCACCAGCATAGTACATACCTAGGAGAAATCTTCCCACATTTGGTCAAATATTTTCTTAACTTTTTGCAGTTTGCTAACATATTTAACACTGACTTGAAACGAAACAATAAGTTTCTGTTAAAATAAATTATATTAAAAATATAGGTTAAAGAGAAATATTCTTCATAAACTATGTTAATTCAATCATCAACAAACTCATAGATTATGTGTTACCTTCTATCCAGGAGCAACTCTTTTGCCATTAGGTTTATCCATATAAATAGCTCCTTTATAACCAATCCATTTGAAAAAGTTCACACCTGAAATGGCTTAGTTTCAGTTTGTTTCTTCTCTTTTTTCTCTAAGGTGGACAAATTCTACTTTTCAACAACTGTAATAATTTGGTTTGCAGCAACTGCCCTTTTAGACTCTTTGGTATTTTTATTCTTTTGCTTCACAGCAAGGACCCTGCCAACAAATATCACAAAAACAAATAGTTGGCACAATAGTGCATAGTAATATAAGAGTACAAAGAGGATAGGAAACGTAGCCTTTTAAATTTCCAAGCTTCAATATCTCAAGCAATGAAGAAAAAAAAAGTTAATTAGAAATGACTCTGCAAGTCTAAAATTCCCTATCAAAATTCTCATAGAAACAAAATTCACACAAACAGGGTAAACATAAAACCTTCACTATCAAGACTCGTAAATAAAGGATAACCTAAGGATTAGTGGGAGGGGAGCAAGATGAGTCAAAGAGAGGGAGAGACTACCACAGACAATGTAGAGATCATCTTTGGAGATCCAATTCTTGTTGTTGAAGTCAAGCTGGTTGCTATAAAGGATTTTCCATGGCCTCTCTAAGTCCCACCTTCTTGTGTATCAATTTTACAGAGAGAAAAATGCATCTGGGAGAGGAGAGAAGAAGAAGAAATAAAAATGGGAAATGAGAATGAAAGTTAGAAGAAAGAATGAATGGAAATGAAAAGATATAAAGAGGAGAAAAAAAATTCAAATTTCAAATCCTGACCAATTTCAAAATATGGTGCAGTTGGAGCTTATTCCAGGCCAATTTAAAAAGCAAGCATTCTGCTTTCTTACATTCTTCGTAAGATGGAGAGGAAGCAGTCCATTGCTCTTCACGATAGAAGCTTTTCACACTTTGGGCCAAAAAGAATGCTTACCCATCACACAACAAAAGAACCCTAGTAGGTCAATAGCTTCCTTTGGTTGTCCGCATGCTTTCTCCATACCATCCGTATGATATTCTTTGTAAGATGGAGCAGCAACACATTTGTCCACATCCTCTGCCACTGTGCAAGCTGCCGGCATCTTCCTCTCTTCACCATAGGAGCTTTTCACACTTTGGGCAAAAAAGAACGCTTACCATTCCCAACAAAAAAAATCCTTACTTCTTTCCTATTTTTAGTATTTAGAAATTCAAATTTGGATTTTAAATTTGAATGGATTGGTCTCGATACGGTGCTTTTTTTTTTTCCAGCCCAATACAAACCGGTAGCCCAATAGTAAGCGTTGCACAACCCAACCTTTATTTCTCAAAGTGGATTTTTTTTTTAAAAGCATTTTTTTTAGAATTGCTGAGGTTGTGACACCTGGACAAAGTTTCCCCAACAGTGGCTTCCAAATGTATATAGTATAGATAACAAATAAAAAGTGATAGTTCGGATATAATATTCGGCCGTGCAATTTTGCTAATCCATGCATAAGAATATGTTCTACTTTAACATACATGGGTCTTGGGGTTCAAACATGATCAAATTTATATAGGGATGCTTCTGATGGCTGACTCTCTCGAGCACTCACCTTTGAAAAACAATTTAAATTTAAATTTTAAATTTCTAGGATTTTGTTTAAATTTAAAATTATTTGTATTTTAAGAATTTGTTTCTTTTTTTAATATTAAGATGCAAGTTGTATAAATAAGATTTCTTAGAATGAGAAAAACTATCTGGTCTAGAGAGGAGGTCACCATTCTAAATGTGGGAGGATTATGTGAAGGGAGAGTTTTGTTAAGTTTGTCTAAAAAACTTGTAATGAGATATAATGTGATTTAAGATGATAATAATATTGAAAAGTTTTCGTAGACATAAGTAAAGAGTGCCGAACTATGTTAAATAAAGGTGTGTCTACCGTACACTCTCAACTCAGTGCTTTAGGACATGTTTGGTTTGCTGTTTGCAATCCTACAAACGAACATTTCTACTTTTCAAAGCACAAAACATAGAAGGAAGTAGGAGGTTAAATTCACATTGCATTTAAGGTGACGTTTACACAAACACCCACTTAATCGACTATCTATCGCTTCTCCCCTCTCGGCTTAGCGCATGTGGAGTATTTAACCCACCGTCTTCCGCAAGCTCTCACCTCTCGGCGGACCCATCTGATCTGTTTAAGTTGATCCTTAACGCATAGTCTGTGTCGCGCTATGTCGCTGTGGCTTTTTTTTTTGATAAATTATGTCGCTATGGCTTTAAAATCAATGATGGGTTAGACAGCTGATTGGACCATTTAAAACTTATTTTGATGATTAAGATATATAATTAGTATACTATAGTCTGGTTATTCGATCAATTTTTTTAAGTGAACAATGATGAGTTGGTAATATTATACATTCTTTAACCGTAATAAATTGGTCTATGTTATAAAGTTATCCTATAAAATATCTGCAAGCTCTATTATTTTTTGAACTCTATTTGGGTCTAATCGACCATGTGCTGGGAAATTTATTTGCAGAAGCATACGACAAACTGGTTTTCCTACATACCAACACTACACACACTCCACAACGAAAACAGGCTTTAGAATAGTTACACTACGGAAACCCTCTTACAAACACGAACGAGCAGTGAGCGAGTTCCCTACCGACTCATGATGATGCTTTTTTGTTTTCTTCGCGGGCTTTTCTTGTTTCACCAGTTTCTTTCTGGGCCTCCTGGGCCTTCGGTGCGGTCTCTTTTTGGGCCTCCTGGCCCGTTTCCTGTGCCTCACGTACTCCCTTGTCGCCAGCTTCCTCGGTTTTCTGGGCCACGTGGTCCGCGATATCACGCGCGGGCGATTTTTCACGTTGCGGCTGTTCCGGCGACCGTGAGCGGCGGAGATAGGTGGCTAACCAACCAAAGGAAGAGAGGGAGGTAATGCCGAAGGCTCCAGATGTGAGGAACCCGGCGATGGCGAGACCAATGACTAGGGCCGCGGGGAGCAACACGGGGCTGAAGATGACAAACAGTGGGGTTACGACGGCGAGGCCGATCACCGTGGCCGTGAGGGTGAGGCCGGCGAGGACGAGAAGGGAGGCTCCGAAAGGCACGAGGGCGGCGAGAACTAGAACATTAGAAGTGGAAGGGTTTCCCTTCGCGGTTTGGGATTGGGTGTAATCACGTTGCTGGGTCTGGGGCTCCGCCATGGGAGGAAAGGGAATTGAATTGAAGGGATGTGTGATTGTGGGGTTTGGAAAGAGAGAGAGGGGTGTTGATGAGAATTTTAAGAATGAATGAATTTAAGGAAGAGGAAGGTGGTGACACGTGGTGAGGGGGATGAACACTTGGGAGGAGGGTTGCATGGAAGAGGTAGATGTCGTTTGATAGTGGGGAAAGGTGTTAGCGTTGCAGTGTATGAATAGCTAGCTAGTTTCCTCAATCGGTGCAAATTCAGAGCGTTATATCGTCTTTTGGTGAAGGTATATGTATATATGCATGCCTTTAGCTTGTTTAGCTCTGTGAATTCAACCCTATCCTCATCCATTCGAAATCAGAGGTGAAAATATATATAGTCAGTAAATTGCCATTTACATTCTTTCATCTCCTCTTTGTAGTGACTCTTGTAATAATAAGATATAAAGTTTAATAGCTATTATAATTTTTACATCGTTAATAAATTAAAAATTATTTTTGATATGACTTTTAAAATAATTATTGTAAAAGCTAATAAACTTATTATACATGATAATTTGTGATTAAATAATAATGTAAAATTGTTTTACATGCATAGCTTATTTTCTCTAACATATATTGGTTTTGCTCGTAGAATTAATTAAAGAAGGAATCATTTTCATAATTGATGTGACTAATGTTAAAATTAAGTCTGCTTACTTAGAATTTGATCATGGTAGTAGTTTAGTTATGACACAACTTTATATTGTGTTATTCATAAAGTAGGGACAAATGCAAGGTGGGCAAGCAAAGCCTTGACCTTCTACTCCCTCCTCACTTCTTAAGAACTCTATATTGTTATGTTTTAGGATTAATTCTTCATGTTTCAGTTGTTATAATTAAGAGATTATTTTTAACTATAAAGATAAAAAGAATAATATTAACAACTTAGATAAATAATATGACATATTTAATTATTATAATTTAATATTTATTTAATATTTATTATTAGTTTTTTTTTCTAGTCACTTCTTTAATAGGATTTTGGATCCTTCTTTGTCATCAATGTACATCAAACACATTATTAATAATTATGTTTTCAAGTCTATCAATTGAATAATGATAATTTTAAAAAGGATAATTAAATGTAAAAAAAAATGTTATTTAAAGCGGAAGTAATTTTTTTGACTTTCAAAGACAATAAATGGACAATAGGTTTGAATAATACTAATGTTGAGTAATTTCGATAAAAGGGTTGCATTAAAATCCTTCTCTTTGCTTTTTTGGTATATAACATATATATTTACTCGAGTTGATTATGGCTATTATGGATGACAATTTTTTTTTATATTTTAGTTGCATATTCAAGACTTGACCATTGGTTAAATTAAAAAAAAAAATTGTTATTTAAAACAGAAGTAAATTTTTTGACTTTCAAATAGGTGTGGAAATAGACCAAGTCCGCCTGTTAGGGGCCTTGCCTGGCTTACATAGGCCTGGCTTGGCCTAACTCGTTTATTAAAAAGGTCAAGGTTAGGCTTTGTAAAAAGCTTATTTAGATAAAAAGGTCAGGCCTTAGGCCTTAAAAAAAGCCTAACAAGTCAGCCTATTTATATACATATATAATAAAATATTATTATATTATATATTATATTATATTATATATACATAATTATATATAATACATATATTGCATATAATAATATAAAAAGAATATGTTATTTCTAGCAGGTTTTTTTAGTTTAATAAGCTTTTTTAGATTAATAGACCTACTTAGGCCAATAAGCTTATCAACCTTTTTATAGCCTTATAAGTAAATGGGCTTTTAAGTAGGCTTATAGGTCAGACTAGACTTTTATGCAAGCCAAGTCCAAACCTTCAAAAAAGACCTATAATAGGTAAATAGACCAGACTCAGGCTTACCAAAGCTTAGCCTGGCCTGACCTATTTTCACCCCTACTTTCAAAGACAATAAATGGACAACAGGTTTGCATAATGCCAAGGTTGAGTCATTTTGATGAAAGGGTTGCATTAAAATCCTTCTTTTTGCTTTTTTTGGTATAGACCACATATATTTACTCGAGCTAGTTATAACTACTATGAACAACAAAATTTTTTATATATTAGTTGCATATTCAAGACTTGACCATTGGTTAAACCAAAATAATCTCATGCCAATTTATCAATATGCTCGGTGGTACTGATACCCTTCCGTTTTTTTTTTTTTTTTTTGTAGCTGCCCTTCGTTTGAGCGTGGATCGGTAATTTGATTTAAATTAATTTTTTAACATTATTGAATATAAAAAATTGAATAGCTTTTGATTTGTTTTATTCTTTAATTATCATAAATGACTTGCTGTTACCATAAATTAAGTCTCATCAATTCATTTATAAAACGCGTTTGGTCCATAAACGGTCATCTAGCTACTGTTACCCTTAAGTTTTGAATGTTAAGAGCACTTTCATGATTTGGATAGTTCATTTATAAAACGCGTTTGGTCCATAAACGGTCATCTAGGTATTGTTACCCTTAAGTTTTGAATGTTAAGAACACTTTCATGATTTGGATAGATATTATTTTATCAAGACGTACACTCTCTTAAAATTATTAATTGTTTTAAATAAACTAATTCAAATTAAATAAGCACTAACTCTAAATATTTGGCACTGTTAATATTTAACTTTGCTTTTCTTTTTCGGGTATGTTTGATTTGAAAATTTGTTTTCTGCTTTTAATACTTTATTTTTAATAGTTTTATTCGTTATTTTGAAATTTTTGTACCGGAAAAGATAAAAATATAATTGCCTTTTTTCTGAATATTTCTTATATATTCTGTTAATAAAAAAAATACAATATAAATACAGTATTTTTAATCAGATAAATACTGTGATATTTTTATAATTATATCTTTTTCACAGAAGATATTTTTATAATTAATTATAATAAAATATAAAATAAAAATATTTTTAAATTAAACATGACCTTTGTTTATGAAAGTTCCCGACCTGCTGAGCTGAATTTAAATCTCTTTTCTAACAAAGAAATCATTAGGAGTTGATTAATGATAAAAGATTTAAACAATATATAATTAATATTATATATATTATTTAATATATGACAGAAACGCACGTTGACTATATTTTTCTTGATTTTATGTATTTGTGTTGACAATTGACAATGCTATTAGAATAATTTTTGAAGAGGAGATGATGGAATTACCAAGAAAGAAGCAAAAGATATAATCAATGGATAGCTCTATATGTTATTAGAGTAATTAGGAATATATACCTCGTTCTTTTATAGTTTATTTCTATCTTATTTTTTCTTATCTCTTTCTACTTTTCCTATCAAAAAATATATCATGTTTATCACTTTTTTTCTATTTCTTTCCTCTCTTCACTCCAATCTACTCCAAAGAGTGAATCAGGATGCACGCTTGAATATCAAACTTTCACATGTGATTTAATTATTAAAATTAACAACCAACTGAAAATGAGTTTAAATTAAATTGATTTCACCTGTACAGTGGGTTCCGGGGGGAATAGGATTTCCACAAAAATGAGCAACATAAAACACCTTGTTCAAATCCAGCAAATGCACAACTCTCTTAGTTAATTGTTGACACACACAAAAAATGTCCATGTTCTTGACGACGTTACAACACCCTTGCGATGGATCTGCCTTTGGCTTAGACTTCTCGATATAAGCACCACATTGAGTTATCAGACGCTGCAAGTCATCGTGGCAACCAACAACATTATTGTTGCCAGAAAGCATTAACATTCCGATGATGGCCAAAAACACGAGCCTGCTTTTGGTCACCCTTGCCATTCTTTTAAAATATTATATAGATTTCTCTAACTCTTCTGAATTGGGTTTGGGGGATGGGTATCGATGGATTTATATAACATGGTTTGGCCATTTTTAATTAGGATAATGATCTGGACATGATTTGCTCTGTGCATGCGTTATATCTATTTATAATATATAAGTTATGAGATGTAAAACAATATGTTTATGCATTAATATTATATTTTTCATCACATCACATGTTTTGCTAATGTGTCATCTTATATCTCCTCTAATTCCTCACCTCTTCTCTTACCATTGATGTTTATTATGTCTCCTTCAATCCCCAACTCTCATTTGACATTAAAACTTTCATAACTCACATATTTGCAATTAGTGCATTATTACCATTACACCCTATATTAATAGAAACTACCACTAAGAAAGCAAATGAATTGTTGGAGAATCTGCTTAAATGTAGTAACTCCCATTTTCGCAATTTGTGTTAATTCATAAATGACATTAAAACTTTTGCAACTCTCATCTCCATAATTAGTGAGTTATTGCCATTACACCCTATGAATTGAGCTTGATAATGGATAGAAAAGAATAAAAAATTATAGTTTCTATACTTATTCTCTCCTACATGAAGTTCACTAGCTTCATGACCCCATCACACTATTCCTTTCAAATGGTAATGCCTCCTTGATACATATGACATATCAACAAATTCATAAATTGCATAACAAGAGATGTAGATTCAAATTACTAGGAGCTCATTACAATAACTTCTCAATTGCATTCATCTAGCCTTTTTTTATCACTCCAAATAAAAATAATATTCACAATATTCATTGAAATTGAAATTTATTTTCAAAAAATCATGTGAAAAAATGAGATAACATTTAGACAAATTTTAAGCTACTATTTTCCTTTCTCATATGACACTAATATGAGAACCATTATGTTCATAAACCTTATATTTATGCGAGTTTCATGTGTATTTTCCTTCCTTGCATATCTTATGTTCAAATATATGCAATATTAATGGTATTTATTTAACTCAACTAATTATATAGTTTACAAAAATGTTAGCAATGCTTTGTGAACGAAAATGGAAGTGCTATTGAGGCCAGCTTATGGTATGAATTGGAATTAAGGGTGTACACTATACACCTTATAAGAAGTTGTGAACCAATTGAGAAGGTCAAAGTTGAAAATTTGAAAGCTCTAGTGTATTTCACAAACAACAGAAAGATAATTAATTGTGAACAAACTTTTACACTGACATATGCATGATTTTTAGATGTCATAGAAGCAAAAAAGAATTGTCTCCAGGCCCTTAATTTGCTTCTCCTTTGTGTGCACGGCACTGAAAGTCATCTATTGTTAATTTGTTATTGTGGAGAGCTAAATAATTCGGAGTGCTCTAATAAAAGCTTAATTTTTTTATATTATTAATTAGATATATTTCTTAATTTTCATAATATAAAACAATTTTACATATTCATATAAGGAAATAATTTTACATATTTATTATTTTTGGATTTTTAAAATTTTAAATTTTCATTATTCTTTTAATTGTATGCAAAAAATAAAACTCATATATAGCAATTCTCTTACATTAAAGTGCTCACGCAAGAATTAGAACTAAATAATTTCAAAAATATTAAAATATAAATGTATTTGATTAAATATTTTGAGTAGAATACTCAAAAATACTAGTCAGATCACTCCGAAACTTACCTTAGTTCTGTTTAATGAAAATGCCAAAATACTTTATATTATATTTTAAAAAAGATAGATAAATTGAAATAAGAAAAATTTCTGTTTTTTTCTTTTTCACTCCAAGAATTTTTTTTCTAAATTCCATGTATATATATAAAAAAATTACAAAGAGAGGAAACCCAATTTGTTTTAAAATAATATAAGAAATAAAAAGTCTCTTGGGCCAACATTTGAAGAAGAATGTTGAATGTTTCGATCCACCTAATTCTTTAGTTATTACTATCGGTCCAGCTGCTAAATTCAAGCCCATAATTTTGAACCCTTTTGTCCAAACCACGTTTTCTTGAACAAGTTCAAACTCCAAACAGCGTTGAAAGGGCTCTTTTCTCATGACAGAATTATACCAGACAATTATTTTTTTAGATACGATCAAACATTAAATGCAGATGTCTTTTTTGACAAGTATTTCAACTGTAGTTCGTTATTTGTAATAAATTAGTTTCTTCTATTAGATTATTTATTTGTAAATTAATATTAATAAATTATTTAGAATAATTTCTTTAAATTATTAAATATATCAATTATAAAAATTATATTAATTTAATCATTACACTTGACTAATTATAAAATTGTAAGTGGAGTTTTGTTTTTGAATGGCTTATGATGGGTTGAACTGTACTCATGTAATGTATGTGAGTTAAATGGTCCCTACTCTCATTTGATGCAATTATAGAAGCTATTTCCTTCGATCAATTGATATTAGAGTCTAAGTAAATACATATTATGTTGGTGAGTGATAAATCTATAGCTTATGTAAATTTATAAAGCTAATTCACATGATTTTTGACTTTGGTTCAAAGAAAATTTATGAGAAAATAATCCAATAATATGAAATGCCATGTAATTTGTGTTCTTGAGATTTTTTATTAAAAATTGCATGATTTTACTTGGTTATTTAGGTTTATCAATGTAGAAAACTTGAGTAAAGAAAATGGATAAAGTTAAGATGCTTAGAGAGTCAATTTTCAACTTAAAAGCGCAAGAAAAAAGCAAGTTAGCATTGATGCCTAGCAAAGTGGTGCCTAGTGCTAGCACAGTGACAGAAATCTAAAAAGTGGGCACCTAGTGTCGGCGCCCAACAGAGGGGGCGCCTAACATTAGTGCACTATTGCAAATCCAAAGAAGTGGGTGCCTAGTGCCATCCTATTTTCAGCTTTTGTGAACTATTGTCTATTGCTTAGCCTGACGTGTTTTTATGGTCCTGAAAACCCAAACTCATTATAAAAAGTCTAAAACTACATGTTTGGGAGTATTCTTTGACTATTCTAAGGACTACAAGTGAGGAAGAACTTGAAGACTCAACCTTTGGCTTTGAATCTTAAGAACTTGAGCTCTATTTCTTAAGGTTTCATGGCTTTTCTATCTTTTCCCTTCTATCTTTGTTTTGTTTTGGGCAACTCTATGAGTTTCTAAGCCTTTTTTGGTTAGGTTAGAATGAACCGTGATAGGAAGCTAATGTAATTGGGTTTCCTTCCGAATTCTTTATTTGTTAATGCAATTTAATTGTTAAATTTATGCTTAATGCTTTTTCTGTGATTGACACTCATCTGAATTTGTCCTGTAATTTAAACCTTGCAATTGGAAAATTGAGATTTAAACCATTCCAATTTAATAACCATATAATTCTCAAGCCTAGGGATAGGAAGAGGTTGTATGCCTTGCGTTAATTTCCTTTTCTTAAAGCTTGTGACTAAATTTTGCTCGCCAAAGGGATTACGGTGCGGGATTAGGAACAAAGTATTTATCATATAAGGAATTAAAGTTAAAATAACTTAGAGAAATTGAAGGTAAATTGTCTAACAAGGACAGGTTTGGAAGGGAAAGAAATTGCATTAGGGGAAAATCACTAGGGATTCCAACACCTAACCATTTTTATTCATAAATTTTCTAAACAAATTTAAATTGTGTTCTTTGTTCTTTATTTTAATTCAAAAACTCCAAAAATTCCTAATCTTTCTTTAATTCTTAAACACGTAAGTAACTACTTAGTTGAATTGGTGATCAACCATAATCCCTGTGGAAATGATAACTCATACTTTCACTCTATTACTTGTACAACCGGTACACTTGCCACAATCTTAACAAGTTTTTGGCGCTGTTATTGAAAATTGTATATCTAATACCAATCCAACCGATTGATTACTTGTTTGGTTCTTTTATTCATTTTAATTTTCCTTCTTTTTTAATTTTCGTTTTCTTTTGTTATTTCTTTTTTGTTCTACACCTTTGATTCTTATGGTTTCTATTGTTTAGTATATGCACAGGGACTAATCTTTGATCCAGAAATTGAGAAGACTGTAAGGGGTCTCACAAAAGAAACCAAAGAAAGGAAGCAACAGGAAGAAGAACTTCTGACCATGAAGTGCGAAGTCGGCTCTTCTCACACCTTCGAGGAGATCATTAAGGCAAAAACCTATAGACTAATGGCTTAAGAACTACCACAACCACAACCTCAACCTTAACCACATCCTAGGCCTCAAGTACAACCTAGGCCTAATCCACCACCACCTAGGCACACTTTTGGTGACTTCTGCAACAACAACGATATTCATGGACTCGTTGTTGTGAATCCTTCCATTAATGCCAACTTCCAAGTCAACCTAACACTCCTAAGTTTGCTGTAACAAAACCAATTTGCTAAAGGAAGGATGGACGACCCTAATACTTACATCATTAGCTTCTTAGAGATTTGTGAGACGGTCTAGTTTTAGGATGTCCTGGAGGAAGCCATCAGAATAAAGCTATTTCCTTTAGCTCTAAAGGATGATACAAAGGAGTGGCTACAGACTCAACCACAAAAGGCCTTGCTTATTGCGATGGGACGATTTTTTATTTCATTGATCGCTTCTTCCCTCGCTTGCTCTACCTCAATAGGAGAAACCATCATCAATTTCCAATAGAAAGAGGGCGATGATTTATTTGATGCTTGGGATGTATACATCTCTTCTTAAAAAATGTTCTAACCAGGGTTTTAATGATATTGAGCAGGTGCACTACTTTCTTATTGGTCTGAGAGCCCAAAATCAAATGATCCTTGATGCCTTAGCTGGAGGCACCATGAATACATAGATTGTTGTGAAGGCTATAGAAATCATTGAGTCTATGGGTTATAACGAGTACAACATCCAATATGATAGAGGTTAGAGCTCAAAGAGAGAAATCTTTGAACCTGACACAGAAAATGCTTTGTTAGCACAACAGAAGCTCATGTCAAATTAGTTGGAGTCCCTTACTAAATTGTTAAAGATCATGCAAATTGAATACCAAAGGTCCCAGATCACTCTAGTACAAGTAGCACAAGGCTTGCACTGTATCTTTTGTGGAGGACCTCATGCTGTTGGCGATTGTGCTAATGATGGAAGTGCTCATGAAGATGTGAATTATATTTAGAATTCTAGGAAATAGCAGTACAACCCTTACTCCAACACGTATAACCTAGGATGGAGGGAGCACCCCAATTTTTCATGGAAGCAAGATGGTGGTCAACCAAACAAAAGGCCCTACTAGCAGTAATAGTAGAATGAGAAAAGCCTTTCACTAAAGGAGATGATAAAGCAATTTATGCAAACTATTAATGTCTCCATAAAAAATTTGGAGACACAAGTGGGGTAGTCGGCTAAACAGATAGCTGAGAAACATAGTAGTGGTTTTTCTGGCAACACCATTGACAATCTCAAGGAGCATTATAACACTATCACTCTAAGGAGTGGTAAAAATTATATGATTTTGCAAGTGCAAGCTTTGAAATTAGAGATACTGATATTTCTAAAGAAAAAGTCTTAAAAGAAGAAGAGGTCAAGAAGGAAGAAACTGGGGATTCTAAAAAGAAAATGGTAAAATTGGTGGATGAAAACTCTATGCTCAAGAAAACTAAGAAGAAGCTATTAAAGGATGGAGACAAGCCACAGGAGGTTCCTTCTTATGCTAAAATTCCATATCTTCCTAAGGAAAAGAAGGATAAGGATGAAGCCTTTGTCAGGTTCCTTGATATTTTTAACAGTCTCCAAATCAACCTTCATTTTGCAGAAGCTCTTAAGCAAATGCCCACCTATGCTTGCTTCATGAAGGACATCCTTAGAAATAAAAGAAGGTGGAAAGATGGAGAGGTGGTAGCTTTGACAAAATCATGCAGTGCTGTATTACAAAAGAAGCTATCTCCTAAGCTCAAAGATTTTGAGAGCTTCATTATTCCTATACTATAAGGAATATGACTATTGATACGACCTTTTGTGATTTGAGGGCTAGCATCAATCTCATCTATGATGAAAAAGCTTCTTGAAGGTAACATTAAGCCTACAAATATAGCCATACAATTAGTTGATAGATCCATCAAACATCTTTATGGTATCATGGAAGATGTCCTTGTCAAGGTTGATAAATTTGTCTTCCATGCTAATTTTGTTGTTCTTGACATAGAGGAAGATTTTGAAGTACATTTGATTCTTGGAGAGCTCTCATTGATGTTCAGATAGGGAATTAATTCTCTGGTTGAATGAAGACTCCATCACCTTTAATGTCTTTAAGGCTACAAAGTACCCTAGTGACACAGCGAGGTGTTATTGTGCATGGCCCATATTCTATGGGTGGGCAGATGCTGGAGTGGAGAGGAGCGATAGCATTTGGCCTTTGGGCTTAGGCCGCTTGCTTGTTGGGTTACGAAATAAGTGGGTTTGGGGGGTGCGAGGGGCAAAGTTCCCGCTGTACGATACAGGGATGTTATTATAAATCTGTACTATTTTTCTTTATATTTCTGATGTAACCCTATTTTCTATCAATAATAGAAACACTCGCTCTACTCTAGAGGACGTAAGCGTACTTGCCTAACTTCGTTAAATCATGTTGTTCTTGTGTTTTTTTTTTATCTTTATTCTTTTTAGAATCCGGTTGCTATTACTAACAACTAGTATTGGATGGCACTTAACCTTGGTGTGAAATTCAAAGTAAGAAAGTTCGATGAAACTGGGTGTTTGGATTATGGTAGAGGAGGGTTAAGGATTTGTTGGCACAACAAGGTTTTCTAAAGGTGTTGTGTGAAAAGAAACCTGATGGTATTATTGGATTGGGAGGAGTTACAGGAAAGGGCTGCGGGAACTATACACCTCTATTTGGCAGACAATGTGCTATATCATGCTATGGACCTAACTTTTCCAGGAGCAGTATGGAAGAAATTGGATAGTCAATATATGTCCAAGTCCCTGACAAACAAGATGAATATGAAGTAAAGGCTATACGGGCTGAAAATGTAGAAGGGTTCTAATTTGTAACAACATGTCAATGTCTTCAATCAAATCATCAATGACTTATTGCGGCTTGATATGAAGATCAATGATAAGGATAAGGCTATAATTCTATTGTGCTCTTTGCCTAATTCCTATAAGCATCTAGTGACCACCCTTACGTACGAGAAAGACACTATTAGTCTGAAAGAGATCGTTGCTGCACTTATGTCCGACTGTCAGCAAAAACAGAATACAAGGGAGTATTTTCAAGGCGAGGGTCTATATATGAAAGGGAGTCAAGAACGTGGGAGGAAGCAAGCTAAGACAAGTTTTGCGAAGAAGAAACCAAAAGCAAAGGCTATAAAACAGTGCAGTGTTATAAGTGGAAACAAGAGGGGCATTACAGGAAGGACTATCCAAACAAGAACCAATTTGGCGAAGGCTCATCCTACTCTGTGAATATGGTAGAGACTGATGATTCTAACTACTACAGTGAAGGATATGTTCTCTCTGTTTCATGTAGTCAACTTACAGATGCTTGGATTCTTGATTTCAGATTTTCTTATCACATGACACCAAACATGGAATGGTTCACCACATACAAGGCATGCAATTTTGGCAATGTCTATTTGGCAAACGATAAAGCTTGTGCTATTGTTGGAATGGGATAGGTGCAGATTCTATAGATAATGGTGGCGTGAGAATGTTGTGTGATGTAAGGCACATATTTGACTTTAGGAAGAATATGATCTCGCTTGACACTCTATAGGCCAATGGTTTTAGTTACAAAATTGATGAAGATCGAGATACCCGTAAAGTGTGTAATGGTGCTTTGATTGTGATGAAAGGACAACGAAATGTAGGCAATATTTACACACTGTTGGGGAGTATGGTTGTAGGTGAGTTGCCTCTGTTGAGTCTGATGATGATGCCACAATTTTGTGGCACATGCTCCTAGGCCATCTCAGTGAGCATGGGATGGCAAAACTCCATAAGCGAGGTCTCTTGAAGGGAGTTCGAAGCTATAAGCTAGATTTGTACAAATATTATGTGCTTGGAAAATAGTGTAGAGTTCATTTCAAGGCTGCGAAGCACACAAGCTAGATTTTAAGGCTGCAAATATTGTGAGAGACAAGCAACGCTGCATTATTAACCCACCTACCCAATATGGGTTTAAAGACTTAGCTTCTTTTGCACTTTTCACCAGTTCAAGAGATCCGTCTAACTTTCAATAGTCTATACATAGTTAGAAGAAAGATGGATGGGTGCCATGATGAAGGAGATGGAGTCTTTGCATAAGAACAAAACATGGGAGTTAGTTGAACTTCTTGCGGGCAAAAGGACTATTGAGTGTAAGTAGATATACCAGAAGGGGATTCACAGCAGAAGGGGATTGATTATGATTAGATTTTCTCCCCGATCATGACACATACTTCTATTAAGGCAATGTTAACCTTGGTAGCTAGTCGAGATATGCATTTGGAATAGATGGATGTGAACAACTTTTCTTCAGGGTGATTTAGAGGAGCAGATTTACATGGAGCAGCCACAAGGGTTCACTAAAGGTGGACTGGGTTAGCTAGTTTGTAAATTGAAGCAGTCTCTTTATGGGTTAAAGCAGTCTCCAAGGCAATGGTACAAGCGCTTTGACTCTTTCATGCATCAGATTGGCGACAGGCACTGTGAGTATGATTGTTGTGTGTATGTGAAGATCCTTGATAATGGTTATTTTATTTTTTTTGCTACTTTATGTGGATGATATGTTGATTGCTACTAATCATTTGTGTGATATGAATGAGTTGAAAATCATGCCAGGCAAGGAGTTTGACATAAAGGACTTAGGTCCTGCCAAGAATAATGTTGGGATGGAGATTCATAAGGACAGAAGCTCTAAGAGATTATGGCTCTCACAGTAGGGCTATGTTGAGAAGGTGTTAGATAGGTTTGGCATGAGCAATGCTAAGTCAATGATTACTCCATTGGCAAAACACTTTAAACTTTCTGTGGAATAGTGCCCTAAGATAGATGCAGAAGTGGACTACATGTTAAAGGTCCCCTATACTAGTGTAGTTAGTTTCTCGATGTATGCTATGGTTTGTACTAAACCAAATTTGGCACATGTTGTAAGTCAAGTCTGTAAGTTTATGTCGATGCTAGGGAAGCGACATTGAGAAGTAGTGAAGTGGATCCTCAAGTACCTAAAAGGCACAACAAGTCATGGTATTATGTTTAGCAGTCAGCAAGGTGATCCTTTAGTTGTGGGATATGTGGATTCTGACTATGATGGCAGTTTAGGTGATAAAGGTCTACAATAGGGTATGTTTTTACTCTTACAGATGGGCCTATTTATTGGAAATCCATTGTTCAGTCAATTATGATAATGTCAACAACTAAACTAGATTTCATGGCAATAGTAAAGGCTAGTAAAGAAGCCTTATGGCTTGAAGGGTTAGTAAAGAAGCTGGACATTGAGCAAGGTAGAGCTCAGTTGCATTGTGATAATCAAAATGTTATCTACCTAACAAAGAATCAAGTGTACCATGCTAGAACTAAGCATATTGATGTAAGGTTCCACAAGATCGGGGAGCTAATGGCATCTAGTCAGATATTACTGAGGAAGGTTCACACTTCTAAGAATACAGTTGATATGTTAACCAAGGTAGTTACTATTGACAAGTTCAAGCATTGCTTGGACTTGTTAAATGTTGCTCGATTACTGCTAAATATGACTGCCACCCTTAACCCAGGAGACATACGAGGGATACTTGCTGTTATCTTCCATGAGGCTAAATATTCGCCATGGATGGTTTTTTTGCATGACTTATACTCTGTAGGTCGGCAGATGCTGAAGTGGAGTGAAGTGATAATATCTAGCTTTTAGGCTTGGGCAAGCCTGCCTGTTGGGTTACAAAATAAGTGGGTTTAGGGGGGTGCGTGGGGCAAAGTCTTTACGGTACGTTACAAAAGAGTTATTATAAACTTGTATTGTTTTTCTTTATATATCTGATGTAACCCTATTTTCAATAATAGAAATAATTGCTCTGCTCCCAAGGACATAAGCATACTTGTTAGACCTTGTTGAATCGTGTTATTCATGTGTGTGTGTGTGTGTGTATGTTTTATCTATATTCTCTTTAGAATCTAGTTGCTATTGGTAACATGTGCTTTATGATAGAGGTGGTGAATGAAATGATCGAGGACACCTTTAGGCAAGGCATACGTCATGTACCCCTTGAAAGGGTGAATGTAAATTTTATTGAGCACTATGATGAAGAGCTTGAAAACAACATAGAGGAATGCCTATTGAATTTAGAAACATGGTTACATGCACATATTGAGAAGAGCTAGAAGGAAAAAAATGGAGAAAAAGAAACAAAAGCCAACTGAAGTTTAAAGCTTTTCAAGTGACTCCACCCTATCCAGAGGTCACAAGAGCAACATGAAGTTTAAAGCTCTAGCAAACTTGTTGCACAACACATTAAGACCATTGGGTTGGTGCTGAATAACGTCGTTTATTTGAGCTCGAACCCAATGCTATTAAGACATGATGGCATATAGTATAAGATCAAGTTATCGCAATTTGTTGACATCATATATCAATCTTAAAATTAAGTATAATTAAATTGTAGAATGAAAGACGTATAAAACTACAATTAAGGTATATTTCATAAATAATATATATATATATATATATATATATATATATATATATATATATATATATATGTCAAGATCTGTTAATACCAGGTGTCAAAGTTAGTCAAATTACACCTTTAATAATTTTTTGTAGAATGCAAATTTAATCGATCTAACTATTGAATTTGATGTTCTTATTAATTAGATTAAGTATACAAAATTTCATACAATTCTAAAATTATTTAGTAGTTTATCACATCACTTTATTTTAACGTACAATATGATATTAAAATATATGTAAATACTTAATGTTAGATAACATATCTAGAAAAGTCTAAATGATGTGAAATTTGATATACATGATCATGAAGATAATATTACACAATTCAACGGTTGGATTGATTGAACTTGCATTCTACAAAAAATTATTGAAAGTGTAATTTGACTAACTTTGACACCTAGTGTCAACAGATCCTAACCCTATATATATATATATATATATATATATTTCAAGATAAATAATTCAATAATATATCATACAAAATATTATCTATTAAGTTGAGAAATTTTATTATTAATCTACAATTAGTTAAAAAAATATTTTTTAAAGGAATATATGACATTAAATTAAGTTGAAATGGTCTAAAATATTACTCAAACTCATCTTTAAAATACATTGAACTTACTTTTTAAATTCAAACCCATTAAAATTAACTATAAACTAGAACTAATTAGTAAGACGAGATGAATCGTAAACCTATATATAATCATATTTTGTTAAAATGTTGTAGTAACAATCATCATGGCCATGATGATCATTGGAAATCTTTATGAACAAACTTTTAGCATTAAATGTTGCACTATGTGGGTGATATATAAAGAACTGCATTTAATAAACACATATCTTTTACTGAACATAGTTTTTCGAATATTTAATTACTTTTTTGGTCCTTATAATTTCGCAAACTTTACTTTTTAGTCTTTATAGTTGAAAACAATTCATTTTAGTTCCTATACATACACTTTCGATACTAGTTTGGTCCTTGTGTGTTAATTTTGTGAGAGAAAATGCCACAAATTGAAAATTGGCAGTGAAAAACCGCCACAAATTGACATTTTTTGATATTTTTTATTCAATTTGTGACGGTTTAAAACAACAGGGACCAAACCGGTATCAAAAATATATGTATAAGGACTAAAAAGGCTTATTTTCAACTATAAAGACCAAAAAATAAAATTTACACAATTATAAGAACTAAAAAATAATTAAACCTTTTTCGAATTGGGTTAGTTATCATAGTGATATATATATATATATATATATATATATATATATATATATATATATATAGTTGGACTGCATTATTAATTTATGACAAAAAAATCATTATCTCATGTATTTTAAGGACAGTATAGTAATTAAAATTTAATTTAACAAAAATAATTAAATTTTCTCTCTTCTCCCCGTCATGTTCACTACGTAACCCCTGTCACCAACATCTCGCTCACATCCGGCAGGTACCATTGCCACAAAACTGTCATCCTGTTCCTATATTCTCCCTCGCAGCCACCCCACTTTCAACAAACTCCTACCATCGAACCAGATCAGGGCCTTGCTGCCCTTCGATGACCAGAACTATTCATCAATATATCAAGAAAAAAAAAAGGGAAAAGAAGGAGAACAGACCATAAAGGGCCCCAAAATCCCTTCCTTCGTCGTTGTTCGCACTATCCTCCACCGATAACAATGGTGTCGCCCTCCTTTTCTTTCTTGATTTCTCCTTCTCTCTCTCTCTCTCTTTTTCCCCCTCGAAGTTCTTTGCATTAGCTCCATGTCGGCGGACAACGTCGTTGTCCTACGTGGTAGCCATTGGCCGCGGCCGCCCGCGACCTCCATGGCTGTTCACTATAGCACCCTCACGTCGAGAGGGTACCACAAACAAAAGATTGTTAAGGGTAACATCTTGACGAAGGATGCGAATTTGAAGAGGCCAAAATAAAGAATTAGAAAAAGATTTAAGAGGAGGAAGAATTCAGGAGGTGTTGTGTGAAAGGAGTGTCGAGAAGGTGTCAATAACAATTTTGGTGCGATAGGAGACAGAGAAATGAGTTTTACATTTTTTTAAAATAAATATTAAATTACTATAATATTTTTAAAATAAATTAAATAAAACAAGAGAAATGATTGGGTTTTCTGTCCTAGATTTTTTTGTATAAATTGTTAATGTACTTTAAATAAATAAAAAATAAGAGTATATTAGCAATCCTCGTGTGTGTGTGTGTGTGTATATATATATATATATAATTTGTCCATTATTTTATAATTGCAAAAGTGGCTTTATCGTAATTTTTAAATAAATATTATCAATTTTTTAAAACATCAATATGATTTAGTAATGATAATCAAGAATCTCAAATTTACAAAAAAAATATGAAGCTTCTTTATACTAGCTATATAAGTAAGATATGTAAATATATTACATAAATCTGATATTATAAAAAAACTTGTTCATATTTCACCAGCGAAGTAACTTGAATACCTTTCTATTTTGATTATTGTTAAAAAATAAAAACAATAGTTTAATAGCTATGCACTGTCAGTATAAAATATTTTACATTGTCAACCAATTAAAAATCACCGTTGGTATGACTTTTAAGGTAATTATTGTAAAAGTCAACAAACTTACTATACATGGTAATTTGTAATTAGATGACAATATAAAACTACTTTAAACTGTTAGTGCATAGCCTATTTTCTCTTAAAACAACATGCATTAGTTAATCCATACAAAATTAATTAATACATTAAAATCAAGCATAACATTTTTTATACTTTTGATTTTAAATAATTTTCTAATAACACACCACACACATAGGCACACATAATTGTTTAATTAAAATATCACATATACATATAAATATATATACATTATTAATCAACTTTAAGACATAAAATATTACATTTAAAAATGATTATACTAAATAATTATGTTACTAATGTTATATGGTTATGTTTGAATGATTTAAAAATGTTTTTTTAATTTCGTTACTTAAATAAAATGCGAGTAGTGAGTGTGAGTATGAGTATACAAGTACTCATAGAGATAGGGGTTAAAGTTGCTACTCGCACAAATATAAGAGTAGGTTTGAGCATATTTTTCAAATGTGTGTATAGGAACAAATAATATAATATCCTACTTAAATCTTATTCATTGTCATCTCTACATATGAAAGCTTTCAGGCTCCTGGGCTTCCTCCTCTCCTCCTTTATATTCCCTTTTCATTTATAGTAAAACCAGAAATTAAATGTATAATTATTCTATGATTGCCCTTAAATCAAGTTCAGTCATTTTAAAAGAAAAATAATCACAAAACTTAGATGCGTTTGTGTCAAATTATAAATTCATAATTTTCATTAACAATCATATACAATATAGAAAGCTTTATAAATTGCACTGACCTAAGGGGAAAATAGTTTCATAATTGCAACATAGCAGGTCGCAACTATCAAGTCATTTAAATGTGTATATATAGATCTATTTCGTTATATAGATCTCCTTTATTTTTTTTGTCTAGATTTATTCCCGGTTGGGGAGAATTTCATTTTGAATGACCTGATACAATATATAATCACTACAAAAATTTTCTAAAAAGAATTAATCGGTATACTTGTTAGTTTTAGTATAGATTTTGTTTAATAAAAATTAAATTGTATGTGTGTGTGTACACATTTCCTTTACGGACATAATTATATGTTAGTAGTATGTATTATATTAATGTACAAACAGCATAATTTTAAATAAAATCTGCATATATCATTGGATATTTTCTCTATTAGTATATGGATTTTTTATTTTTTTTTGTAGTGTGTATTAATTGAAATTGGCCAAGGCAGAACAATTAATGAAATATCCATTGCTTTTGAGGACAAAAATTATCCAATTCAATTCTATCAATTCGATCCGTAAAATTATATATTTACATATGTAATTCAAAAATTGGATTGAAAATTTGATCCAATTTAATAAAAAATAAATAAAATTCACTCTTCTGTTTGTTCAGTTTTAATTTTTTGGTTCAATATTTTCAATTTTGATTAGATTATATCAATTTATAAACACCTCTTTCGTTGGACTTTGTCCGTCTTGGACATTATTGAGGTAAGTAAAACTTGAATGATGAACGGCCTTCTTTTTTTTTTTAACAAGCCAAAAATTATTTTATTGCTAAACCCAGCATAAGGAATGCCATGTTGGAGATATTACAAAGTTCACACTATCCTATGACATATACAAAAAGACAGAACATTAAATCTACCTCTTTCCCCTTAACATACCCACCTCAACCAATAAGATAATATACAAACCATTAAAGCCTACTTAAAAAGTAAAGCTGATGTCTGAAATCTGTTAAACACAAAGGTAGCTCCGCCTTTTTGCCTTCGGTACTGATTATCAACATCCTGCCAACATATTACCAGATTACAAGGCCTATACAGAGAAATGTTGCATGCCTTTCGCAGACCCCAACCTGACATCCATTTCAATATAATTATGGCTGAATTATATTTTTAGTCCTTTTATTGTTTTTAATCTGTAATTTTGGTTTTTTTATTTTTTTAGAGACATTTAGTCTTTCTATTTCTAAAAACTCGCAATTTTAGTCTTTTTATTTTTTTAGAGACATTTAGTCTATCTATTTTTAAAAATTCACAATTTTAATTAGCTTCACCATCAAATCTCTTGTATAACATTGATCTGACATGTTATTTAAGTACTGACATATTAGAGTCAATATTAAATAATTAATAGTCAATGCACGAGATTTGACAGTAAGATCAAAATTATAGATTTTTAAAAATATGGAAACTAAATGTCTCTGAAAAAAATAAGAGAACCAAAAATATAATTTAGCCTATAATTAATGTAGACTACACCTACATTCCTTTCAAACACATCATAGGATTCATTGTCTATTTAAAAAGGGAATAAAATAATCCTTTCATTTTGTTTCTCAACCATGTCCAAGTTCTAAATTTAATTAGCTCCAAAACATACTCAATGTTTGGCTCCTCATCTTTAAAAATAATGTTATTTTTAAATAACGTTTTGAATTCATATACATCCTATTGTATTTTTTGATCAGATTTTCATCCCCAATGTCATACCAAAACTTTGCTTTCATTCCATTCCCAATCTTCTATGAAATATTATCTTGAAACCAACTACCTTGATTCCTTCTTTCACTTGTTTTCCTTAAGTCCCTCCATCACACGGAGCCTTTTTTAAATATTCTCACCTCTCCCAAGTCATTTAACTCCCTATACTTGGACTTCAGCACCTTACACCAAAAGCTATTTTTTTGATACAGCAGTCTCCATCTCCATTTTCCTAATAATGCCATATTAAACAATTGTACATCTTTAATCCTAAGTCTCCCTGCTTCTTTCGAACAGCAAACCTTATCCCACTTTACCCATGCTAGCTTCCTCTCACCCTCCTCCCCACCCCATAAGAACTTCCTTTGAGTATTTTTTATTTTCATTTCTTAGCCACACATACAGGAATCTTAAAAAATGACATGAAAAAAAGTGGAAGAGAGGATAGGATTGAATTTATTAGACACACCCAACCTCCAAATGAAAGATTTTTCTATTTCCATAGAGACAATTTCTTATGCATCTTTTGCAAAATTGGACTCTAAGTTGTTTCCTTCCTTAGATTTGCTCCTACCGGGATACCCAAATACACAAATGATATGGATGCCACTTTGTAATTTAGTAATGAGGCATACCTGTCTGTGTTGTTGTCCCTAACTTGCATCCCTGCCAAACCGCTCTTATAAAAGTTAACTTTTAGGCTCGAGACTAACTCAAAACACCTAATTATACATTTCATGGTAATCACATTTTTGGTCGAATCCTCTGCAAAGAATAAAGTGTTATATGCAAATTGCAGCAAAGACACTTCTAAGTCTTCGTTTCCCACATTGAACCCTGCGAAATTTTTTGCCTAACGGCTTGTTTCATTAAGCCTACCAATCCTTCTACTACAATTACAAAGAGGAAAGGTGCCAATGGATCACTCTGCCTAAGTCCTCTTCCACCCTTGAATTCCTTCTTTGGACTTCCACTAACCAAAATCGACATAGTTACGGATTTAATGTACACTTTTACCCATTTAATCCACTTTTAGCAAAAACCCAGTCAAAATAACATATAATATAGAAATTCCCAGCAAACTGAAAGCACACTGTTTGACATCAATTACACTCTCTAACACTTGCCTTAATCTTTTTGATAACACTTTTGCAATTATTTTGTACTATGCTACCAATGAAGGATATTGGTCTAAACTCCCCAAGATCTTGCCGATTCTCAATTTTAGGAATTAAGGCAATGAAGGATGAATTAGTCCATATATGCATATAGAGCGGTTTTCTTTCCATAATTTTTATGAGTCATGCTATTTAATTAGTTCAAAAACAATGATTACAAATTGCACGAAACTAAACGTGTCATGCAGAGATGTTTTTAAACAAAAATTGATTAATAAAAATTAAAAGAATTATAGTATCTTTTGACAGAAATCACCGTTCTTCTGTTTTTGACAAAAAAAGGTTTTCTGTAACATTTATCTTTTCCCTTTGTATATATTGAGCAGATGAGAGAATTGAAGTGAGAGGTTAAAATATATTAGTGGGGTGGTTTGCAGTATTAGTTGAGGTGCAAAAAGGTTCAAATGAATACGGAGACAGAAAAGAATATCACCATTAAAATTGCACGTTATAGATATAGTAAGATGATTTGCAATATGGACTAAAAAGGCCAAAAGAAATAGAGATCAAGAGAGGATATCTCCGTTATAATTGTTATAAATTATAGATAGTCGCCCTTTCACGCATGAACTTAAACTCTGATCAGTCACGTGAAATCCATTTATTAAATTTTTTTATTTCTGATGAACTAGGTAATATGTTTCGTGTTCATCAAAAACAGTAATTAATTAAAGTCAGCGGCACACAAGATGAACCCAGGACTACTGCCATAGTAAAGAATACACACACACAATATGTATCCAAGTTATATATTAATGCATGATGAGCTCTATACAGTTCCATGTTGAGTTTTACTTCAATGATTTAGACAATATGTTTTACGCATGTTGGACTCGACGATTTATACAGAGCGGGCAAAAATGAAAGAAGGTCTTCTCAATCGGATGGAGATTTGCTTTGAAGGTAGAGATTAATCAACACATACTTGAAATTGCAAGGGTATGTGAAGAACTTGGCAATGGCGAATGATAGTCAAATGAACATGGCAAGTAAAATAAAGTTCAGTCGTGATAAGTTATTATCAAGACTCAGAGTCACCCCATGAATCATGACCAATTTCATTAGCAGTTTGAGTTATGCTTTTCAGACTTGGAATATTTTTGGTACACACAATTGAAATCGACATATCATATGTGCACGTATACTTGTCTCAACGACTGTCTGTAAATACTATTAGGGTGGGTGACAATAGACTTGTTTGTCTCTCTTGACCATAATGTGACGAATGACGCAAGTACATTAGTACATGTTTGGGTCTGTGAGTCTATGTATAGAGAGAGAGAGAGAGAGTGGAAATTAAATCACATAACGCGAAAGATACAAGTCCCTGGACCCATTGTGAGCTTTTCTTGGGTGCACGAGGACATAAAGAATTTGTTGTGGGGGCTTAAATAGGGATAGGACCCCCCACATGCTTGTCCTTTCTAATAACTTCACCCTGCCAATTTTCACCTGCTCTTTGCTTCTTTTCCACGTCTTAGTGCAGAGTGAAGAAGATTGATGGGTTTGATGGATTCTGAAATTATAACTATTGCATTCATTCAGAGAAACAACAAGTTCAGAAAGCCATACTCACTTTTTCTCTGAGCCACAACAGTGTATATATCACACCCCTAAGTTCCTTTGGTTATTTATTCGCAACAAATTATTAAATTTTGTTAGTTCCAATGCCAAAATGTCCAATGCGTGCTATGATCTAATCTTATTTATATACCCATTAAAAGGGACTTGACGGTGTATGGGAGATATTCTGAGGGAAAGTTGATCAGGGATTAGATTTGGTTCACCAAAAATTCCAAGAAAGAAAAGGTTGAGGCCTTTGGTGATCTCGAGGAGGAAAGCGGGGTCAGGGTGACTCTCACAGTCAGAGTGAGAAAGAGAAGGTGATGAATTGGAGGTCTTAATATGGACGTGACTCGCTAGCTACGAAGGCCCCTCGTGTCCCTCATACGCATACATATTCTTTGATAGAGGGTGGGGGGAGGAGGCTTCTGACTTTTCTTGATTTTAATGAGTGTAACAGTGTCTGTGTGCTGTGTGCTGTGTGCTGAGAGAGGGAGTAAATAAAGTGACTGACAAAACTGAAGGAAGAAACAGAAGATGTTTTCAGCATTTAGCCCTGTACTTACTGAGACTGCAAAGACACATGAATATGAATATTATTCATAATTTAGAGAGAGAGAGAGCAATAAATGATCGAAGGATTGTTTCAATTTCATGATTTGAAGTTCTATTCTTTCTTTTTTCTTATCTTTAGAAAAAATTATACAATTAGGCTTACTTTTTAACTTGATGATTTATAAATTACACGTATATGGAATAAAATGAATGACCGCTTGCTTTCTTCTGGTAAGATGAAAGGTTTTCCTTTCACCGTTGCTTTTCTTCAGGGAACTGAATTGATAGTGAAAAAAAAAAAAAAACAAAACCCTAACCCTATTTTTTACTCGGATTAAGATTTTTTTTTTCAATGCTGCAACTTCTGGGCTTCTGATCTCACCAGGATCGGATCAGAATTTTTCCTGCCAAATTGCAAACAAACATTTGCCTAGATAAAAACAATCCAATGAAAAGATGTATAAAGGCTATTAATGTTTTCCAATTATATTCAATGAAGCTACACACACAACATTTTTATATCTATATAGTTTTCATCCAAATATAATACATACACAAACATATTTATATCCATATAGTTTTCATCTAAATATAATGGATATTAATTCGAATGCATGCAAGTTGTTGTCAATGTAGCTGCAGTCTATGAGAGAGAGGGAGAGGGGGTCATTCATACTGTTTCTCAGTATTGTCTGGAGGTGAGTGTTGGTGGTTGATAGCAACAGTTTCGAAGGGCAAGCCTGCAGTGTACATCTTCGAAGGATATAGATGAAAGAGAGAGAGAGAAAGAAAAGCTGAAAACCCTAAGGGTGAATGAACTACTACTATTACTTTATGTATTGGATCCAACAAGGACAGCGACTGTGGCTCACTATTTCAGATATTTTATGATTAAAGAAAAGTGAAGATGGAGCTAAGCCTCAGTCTCACGGGAAGACAATGTTTTAGACCAAGATTCATCATCTCACCTTTTTCTCAGTACATGGTGAAAACTACAATTCAAACTAGTTTAGATTACAGCACAGACACAAGTTCAGAAAAACACTGCTCGTTTTTCCTGTTGAGTTCATCGAACACCATACCCAATGCCCAAAGTATCTCTCCATTATTCTAAAAGATATGGCTGGCTAGCAACAATTATGATCAGGGAAGACATACTTTTACATGAAAACTACATACTACACTACATGATGGCTGAACTGAAGCTTAATATCTTGTCTTCGTATCTTTGACTGGGACATTTATTATATATTGCCAGTAATTAACTCGATTCCCTCAAAGTTATTGACTTTATTTTTGGTACCTTAATACTTAGGGAAATCACTATCTGTTAAGGCAAGGAAAATTAAATTTATTACGAGAACTATTTAACGTCTAGAGGTTGGTGAAATAAACTCACAACGGATAGTTTAAGAAAGGAAAAACAATATTCGAATCAGTAGGCTAGAATCACCTATATAAACCGGGGTAATAACTAATTAGAGTAAAAACATAAAACTAATTAAAAGGGTGGTCCATAAATAAGACTAAGAGCAAATTAAATTAGGGAAAACAGGCAGGAATATATAGCCTGAGTAGGACTAAGCGTCTAAACCATAGAGTTAGGCTTTACAACCAACTAACGTTAGCGCTCACTTATTCTTAATCATGAATAATGACCGAGAAACATGTCAATTCCGCTTCACATTGCACATGCCTAGAGTTGCATTAATACACAATAAGAGGTCTAGTAGCCACATACATTACTATGCACGTTCTACCAACTTATTTAGGCTCTAAGGAAAAGACTACCTAAGTTCCTGGCTATAAGTTTTAAACAATACACGGTCATCATCTAGAAAAGAAAAGGCAACAAATAAAATTAAGAGACACGGTAGAGGTTCAGTCACCTAGCTAGAAGAGTCCAACTAAGGCTACACAGCCAAGAGTCCATAATAGACATATATAATATCACCACGCCATCAGAATATTGCAGGCCACGCCTCAAAAAGTATAAACCCTAGAAGGGTTAATACTGCAAACTTAATTCACAAATTACCTCCTCCTCCTCCTCCCTCACTGATGTCCTCCGAAGAGGTATCAGTCCAAGGAAGAGCATAAGGAAAGGAATAAGCAGTAGTAGTAGATTGCCGATAAAACCCACTTCCTTCGTTACCAAATCTTGCACTAAACTGCCTTTGGGGCATTTGTTGAAATGAAGTAAGTCCAGGTGGCACAGAAAGAGATGCTGGAGGGATGTCAGTGTAAGAATAGCGTAGCAGATCAGTGTTTGCAGCATCAAGCTCCTTTTGGAGCCTTTGAACTTGTCTCTGCAGGAAAGAGATGGCTCCTACGCAGCCATAAACTGGGTCCCTCACGCGTGCCTCTGCTTCATAGGCCAGGGAGTTCACTGCATCCTCCCTCTGGTGAGGGAGGAGCTCGTTGAGGAGTTTGGTCACATTGCTAGCACCAAATATTTTGTGGACGTTGGCGAATTTTTGAGGCTCTTCGGGTGGGAAGTAAGGTGCAAAGATGCATCCTGGCATGCATTTCCTCCTCAAGAATTTGCAGGCAGCACAGGGAGAATTGTAGGAGCTGGATGATGCCATTTTCCCTGCATTAGAAAGATTGGCATGAAACCAATGAACAAATTTCATACCTATGTCAAGTTCTTCAGTAAGCAGTTTTAGATTCGAACTTCTTATCAAAGGTGAAACTGATGAATGGTCCGAAAACTGGATCTGATGCTAGTTCAGTTGCACCTCTTAATATATTCCACTATTCTTTGTTCTGGGATTTTTATTATTATGGTTGCAGAATACATATATCAGTGATACTATTAATCAGAAAAAGCCTTTCTAATTAAGGACTTACAATTGGAATAGTATTAGTCCTATCTTTAGACCCTTAAGGCTTTTATCCATCTCTCCTAAATCTTCCCACACAAACAACCCTTAACCCCAACTCTTCCTTTATATACACACATACATGCAACGAGATTATATATGCTGGCTGGCATAAATTTAAAGATTCGTTGTCGCTTTCAAGTATAATATTATATATTATTATATTTATCCTTGCTTATTTCCTTTTCTGAAAAAGATGTGTTTTCCTTCTTTCCTCTTTTTCTTTTCTTTTTCTGTTCATGAGAAAAAAAAAAACAAAGAAATCAGCAAAGAATTCTTAGTTAATTTTAAGCATGTTATCTGCAAAGTGTCGATCTGAATTTCTCCTTAAGTTTATGGGTTTGTTTTCTTCTTCTGCTTCATTTTTTCCTTATCTCTGGAAACATTATTTTTATGTTGATACACTGGCGGAGACAAGAACACTTTATCTGTATAAATCTTTCTTCGGCTGAAGAGTTAATTCAGCTGCATATGACCAAGTAGCAAGTCATAATGTTCTTCTGAAAATATTAAATCAGTTGAGCCAGCTAGGGATCTGGCTGCTGCAACAAGCCATGATTATATATTTCATGACAGCATATCAAAAAAACATAAAAATGGAAAAGCCCTAAAAAAGCATCGTTTTGGTCTATCAACCGTTATTTTACTTGAAAGAAACAACAACAGAGAAAAGAACTATATATGCATAAAGAAAAGGAGCAGAGAAGAAAGCTACACACGAACATGATTTTACCTGTTTTGAGTAGGTTTCTTTGGTATAAGATTAACTAAAAGGGAAGTACCTTTTTTCCCTTGTTGGAGGTCCTTCAGCAGCTGTTCTCTTTTTCCCTCCCGAGACAAAGTAGCTTAAGCCAACGAGAGGTATAAGCCTCAGATTTGTTACAGGATGGAGCACTCCTAAAGAGGAAACCCTAATTGAAAGCGAGGCACAAGTGGAGAGCGACAAACAGATATAGTGAGAGAAAAGAGAGAGAGAGAGAGAGAGGAGGGGTGATGAAAAGCTGATAATTAAGTGGTAAAAGGTGAGAGTAGAGGGGGGGAAGGCAAACAGCATTGAGTGGATGGAGAAGGAATGGATGCAAAAGACAAAGGTAATAAATGGAGGTAGACTAGAAAGAATAACTATGACCTTGCATCCAATAATAATATCTATCAGGAATGTGGGTGGGGATGTCTTACATTCTCCATCCTACTCCAACTCATGCACTGAAGCAGATTTGTATTTTTGGGAAAACATCAAACCTCATTTTTGAACACATGTAAAGGGTATCCAGAAAAAAGGCCGTAAATGGTATTTGTAAATCAAATGAATAGGAGGGGTTAATAGATTATTATAGATAGAAATTAATTAACACCATAAAAAAGAGTAAAATAAAAGGGAGTGGTGTCACATAAATTATTGAGGAGGATCAAATTGATAATTATTAGCACCGTGACCAAGAAATTTTCATGCCTGTCGAAATGCTTAGTGGTTTGCTTTACTATCTGGTTGTACAAGGACACAAAGAGTAACAACGATGCGTGTGTGTACGTACGATCATTTTCGCACCAGGAGCAGAGAGATGATTGGACTTTTATATATCAATAGATCATAATCCTCCCTAGACTCTAAACAATGATGATGCGGTTGTTATTATATTTGTAAAATCAGCATGGTATATATAGATGGTGAGATTTTAAGTACACTGCACCCAACTGCCCTCAGTATTTAATTACACAATGACAGGAAGTAACTTATTTTCACAGATTACTACAGTAGCTGGAAAGATTGACCGAGGATAAAGTTTCAGAATATATATATAGTAGATGGTTTTGTTCACTTCTACTTTTATTTATGTATGTAAGCTTTGACTATATCTACGTCATATTAAGTTTGATAACAAAATATTGGATAGAGTAGAAAAACAGAAACAATCAGGGATTGATTTATTTTTCAAACCTTAAACAAGCTAACTAAAATTGGATCTTTTTCTCAAGAATTTATAATCATGTTAAACTATCCATATAATTGGTTTCTATAAAGCAATTTATGATAACTCAATTAATAAAGCGTTTAAATTAATTAATATCTATATACTTCGAGCCAGCGAACATCTCTTTCATTAATACTTCGGAATGAGTTTCGAAGAAAAATGGAATTAAATTTCATATTGAAGTACGTAGTTATGGAACCTCATTTACGTTGATGGTCGAATATTGAGAAAACATGACACTAAAGAAGCTGCTCCTGTCAATTTAAGGCACTGTTGTCCGTGGGCAGTCAAGTGAAGCCAGAAAATCTCTTTCCATATCAGAGTGATGAATCATTTCGTATATATGTTAATAAATGCTGCCGGAGTTGAAGCTCTAGGTCAAATTTCATTGACGGCGGCTACTCGTTTCAGCTTCGTGTCCTAGGTACACACACACAAACCTATAATTCAGTATAATTTACACCAATTATTACATTATTAATAATTTATATAAAATTTGAATTTTATTAATCTAACTGTTGAATTGATTATTTGTGTTAAATTTTATCAAAATTAAATAATAATAATAATAAGATAATTAAATTGTTCAGATTTTTTGTATATTTTAAAAGTATATATTACATCAATTTTCATATACTTGAATGAAATATTAAATAATTTTAGATTAATATAAAATTTTGTACTTATAATTTATATAAGAAACTTTTAATCTAACATTGAGTTTGGAGATAAAATTATCTAATTAAAAGTTATTCAATGATGTAATATTTTGGTGTAACTTGTACTAGTACACATACACATGTATGTATATATGTATGTATGAATGTATGTATTTATGTATGTATGTATATGACATATCAAAGTGAGACCTTTCTTATTATGAGAATTATAAATCTAAATCCTCTAACCATACAAAGATAATTAAGATTAAAAGTTAGTTAGGGATCACATAGTCGCTTAAAAAAACCATGTTCATCTGTCTTTTAATCTTGACCATTTAAATATAATCTAATTTTCTATATTATTTTATAGGCACTAATTGTCTACATTTGTAATTCTCATTTTTCACGAAAAGAAGTAAGGATGTTCACGGATTGAATTGGATTGGATCAATTTTGAAAAGAAAAATCATCAAATCCAATCACTTTGGTTTTCTTAATTCATTATCCAATTGGTTTGGTTAAAAATTTAAATCCGATCCAATCTAAAGTCTTACATTTATTTTTCTTCAGAGGAAGTATTAAATAAATGGTAAGATATATAATTAACATAATAAAAAATAATTTAAAATATTAGATATCTCATGTATAAGTCATTATATAACTAATAATAGTATAACTCTTCAAATATATACTATTAAAAATAAAGTTACTCAACTTAATAATTATATTTATGTACCTTTATTCAAATAGTTATTAAAATATTATGTTTAATTAAATATATTTTTCATAAATAATTATAAGTTATGTGATAATTTTACAAATATATGTAAGAAATAAAATGCAAATATGAGTAGTATCATAAATTTATAAATAAAAAATATACATATGTACAAGTTTTGGTTTGGTTTGAATTGGATCGATTTTCAAAATCAAATCAAGAATCCAATCCAATCCAATAAAATTTTTGATTTTTTTATTTTCGGTTTATTTGGTTTTTTAGATCAATTTTTCAATTTTTATTGAATTTGATTAGTTTATAAACACTCCTAATAAGATGCATTCTCATTTAATGCGTTCTTTCTCTCTTTTTATATTTGTGTGTGTGTGTGTGTGTTGAATTTCAGCAATCCAACAGTTAAATATTTTGATATTATGTCAATGATCATACATACCAAATTTTAGGTAAAGCAAACATTAATTAGTAGCTAGTTAATCTCATAGGCGACATTTACTTATAATTTAGAAAAGTATATTATACGTTAAATTGAATTTATTTAATGATGTATCAAATGGTTTTTAAACTTCATAAAAATTTGTAGACTTGATCTATTTAATAAAAACTTTTAATTCAATGATTGGATCATTGAAATTTAATATATATCAAGAGTTATTGAATGGAGTAACTCAAGCTAAAGTTATTCTTGGAGTAACTTGATTCTCACCCATATATATATATATATATACATACATACATATATAGATACATACATACATATATATATATACATGTATATACATACATATATATATAATGTATATATCTATATATGTATGTATATATCTATATATGTATATGTATATATGTATATATGTATATGTATATATGTATATATATATATATATATATATATATATATGTATGTATATATGTATGTATGTATGTATATGTATATATGTATATATGTATGTATATATGTATATATATATGTATGTATATATGTATGTATATATGTATATATGTATATATGTATATGTATATATACATATGTGTGTGTGTGTGTGTGTGTGTGGTGGGGGAGAGGAGACGAGCACAGGTAGTAGCTACCCACCACTTGTCCCGTTGAATAAAAATTTGCTCCGTTACGGTATTACGCGTGCGGGTACCAGTTAGGCAGATACCCACAATTTTTTTTAATATTTGTGGGTATTCATGGATACTTTCTAAAAAATAACAAAATAAAAAAAATTAACAAAATTATTTTGTGTGTTGTGGACAACCATAAGGTGCTGCAAATATCATTTTTAATTTATAAATTTTAATTTATAAATTAAAGAGTTATTATTTAAAATAATCAATTTGACCATCAATTTAATTATTCTAACAATTTTTCTACAAAAAATAGTTTAAAGGCCCACAATTTTTTTTTTCTCTTGTAATACAATTATATAAAATTTCTCCCATAATGAACAGTCTTTTGGAAAATATAGGGCAAATTTTGTGTAATTTTATCTATATTAATATATAAGAGTATTTAAGTAAATATACAATAGCAAATAGCGAGTATTCATGGGCACAAGTACCATGATACCCAAGCCCGCCCCATTAATAAACAAGTAGTGGATATATCCATTTAAACTATTCACAAGTACCCATTTAAACTGTTCATTTTATACCTGTGACGAATTTTATATACAGACATGGATCATTTTGTCATCCCTATATGTGTGTGAACACACACACATATATGTATGAGGAGGATCAAGTTATTTCAAGAGTAACTCTTTTTAGAATTATTCTTTATCTTTACATTTCCTTTTCTTTTAATCTAACGATTAAAGGTGAGTTACTAGTTAGAACCATTAGATTAAAAGAAGATGAAGGATGAAGATAGAGTAACTCTTTTAAAGTTACTCTTAGAGTCATTTTGTCATCCCTATATGTGTGTGAACACACACACATATATGTATGAGGAGGATCAAGTTATTTCAAGAGTAACTCTTTTTAGAATTATTCTTTATCCGTACATTTCCTTTTCTTTTAATCTAACAATTAAAGGTGAGTTACTAGTTAGAACCATTAGATTAAAAGAAGATGAAGGATGAAGATAGAGTAACTCTGTGTGTGTGTGTGTGTGTGTGATGATTCAAATATGAGCACTTAAAAAAGTCATGTGCTTTTTTTTAAAAAATCTTGACCATTCAAATATAATCAAATGGTCTATATTTACAGTTCTCATTTCTCGCATTAACCAGGTGTTCACACAGGAGTTGCTCCTATATAAGAGACGACTCCTATATAAGGAATGTATTAAATGAGAAATTTTTTCATTATGAGAAATAAAAACTATAAAATTGGACAATACAAGGTTAGATGAGAACTTTTTTTAGCTGAGACCATCTATGATGAACGTGATGAATTGAATAAGTTGAATGCTAATGATTCTTGCCAAGATGATGAATCTTTAGGAACACACACACTCACACACACACATATTAGATTAAATACTTATGTGATACCTACAAAGATCATTCTATAATCTTATGTGTTGATATTAATTTTGGTGTTTTAGAAATATATGGAGAGAATAAAGAGAAAGGAAAATTTGAATAATATTTACTTGCATATTATGATTGTTTATAATTAGATGTAGTGTGTTAATAAAACCTAAAACACTCATCCTTATTTTACTAATAATTCTTACTAAATAAGGAAACAAATCACAAAATATTAGAAAACATATAATTCTAAAAAATAATTTCTATGATACTCTGAACTATTTTAAGATTTATATTGATATTATGAGATATTTCAACACTTCACTTCTAGTTTTTGGGAAAGTCTAAAGGAGGTGCTTGCCTTTTCTTAGACTGCTTTAACAATCCAAGGCTGTGTTCTATTTTATGAGGTCTTGTGTCTGATTTTTTACAATCAGATCCTCATATTGTTCTACTTATAGGTGTTTGGAATGCATTTTGAGGGTTTGAAATTTAGCTATTGCTATAATACTTAAGTGGATTATGGCCTCGCTTCTTTGTGGTTTTCTAAAATTGAAGATCAACGTCAGTACTCGTACAAATTACAAAGTGGTTTTCTTAGCATGGAGTATTTTTCCCTATCCCTCATATTGTGGTGTTCCTTCCTTTTCATTTTTGTTTTTGGGCTGGGGGTGGGGGTAGTGTTTGGATGGCTTCCTTGTTTGTAAATTTGCTAATTACTTGGAATTTTTTGGTTAGGGGTGTTGTCAATTGTTTCCTTGGGTGGCAGTAAAATTGTCTTGTTTGAAAGGTGTTGTAAGTTGTTTTCTTTGGGAAAACTATATGCTTGTTCACAGTATAACTTTGTATATACTAATTTTGAGTATTCCTTGTGCCTATTATTAGCTATTTCAGTATATATATGCCTTTTTGTTGATAAAAAAAAAAAAAAAACTTCTAGTTAAAGCTACGCTTTAAGCTTGCTATAAATATATAAACTCTTCTAAAATATAATATAGGCTATACCAAACATATATGAGATGAATGATATATAGTTACACTTTGATGAGATATTGACTAAGTAGATTGGGTCTCACACACTTGACTAATCATGTGTCCACAATAAAGCTTGAACAGCTAATATAAATGTTAGGCTCTCATATGTTAGTAATGAAGGTTGATCATGTTAACAAATAGGCTAGTAAGGTTGGACCTTCAAATGTTAGTAATGAATTAATGTTGATAATGTCAACAAATAACTCTACAATGAAGGTTGGTCACTCATAGGTCAGTAATGAAGATTGACATTGTTAACAAATAGACCTGCAACAATAAAGGATGTTGTTAGTAATGAAGGATAACAACATCTACTATACTTTATGGTTTGATTCAAAAATGACTCTGAATCTTCTAGTGGTGGTTTTGGTTGTTTAGAAGCGCAACAACAATGAAGATTGCTTTTAAGTGGCTATAATGAAGGTAACCTATGAAGATGCCAAATACTGGCAGCAAAAAAAGGCACAATGAAGGTGCCAAATGCTATAATAAAGACAATTAAGAGAACTATAGTGAAGATCATAAGTGTTGCAACGAAGGCAACTATAAAGGACATAATGAAAGTGGTATTTTTTTATATATGAGATTCATAAAAAAATTCCACCCTTCTTATTTTTTGTTCTCAAATAAAGAGTAAAAGTTAGATATTTTCATTCTATCTCATATCTTTACATTTTCTTTCTCTCTATTTATACTCAAACAAAACATAGGGTAAAAGTGAAATTTTTGTTTCTTGCATGATCATTTAACATGTACTCTCAACATTTAAATTTAGCGGCATAAGTATACGTAGGCCATGTTAGGTTGAGTTTGACCTAATTTAAGACTCAACCCAATTAAGTAAAGGCAAGTTGAGTCGGGTCAAGTTTGCATTTTTTTTTTTGTGAAGCGACCCAACTAAAACCAACCCGACCTTAATCAAGTTGGGTCAAGTTAGGTAATCGGGTTAAGTGATTAAAATATTAATATATTTTTGAAGATTCAATAAAATTCAAAAAAAATCAAAAAATCAAAAAAAAAGAAAAGAAAGATGAAGCACCTAATTAGTTCAACTCATCCAATGCATGTCCTATTTAAAATACAAGTCTAACCATCTAAATTCAACATTTAAAAGAAAAATACAGTACATGTCCCAAATAGCATAATACATTACATGTCGTAAACAACATTAACAATTACTTGATTACATAATAAAAATGACCAAACTAAAACTCAAGGAGTGACTATCAAATAATTGATGATAAGTTTTAACTTTTAAGCAATATTAGGAATTAAAAAATTAGAATAAGTGAATAACTATATTATTTTATTATTAATATTATATTAGATCAAGTTAGGTCGGGTTAATTGGGTTAGTAAGTTATCAACTCAATACTCAATCCAATTATAATTAAATCACTTAAAATAAACTCAATTACCCAATCCAATAACCCAATCCAACCTGCTGAAATATAGTTGAGTTGAGTCGGATTGGTCTAGTTTGCAGGTCGATCACAACCCGCTTACAACCCTAAGTAAATTTAGACAAAAAAAATTCAGCCATATACCAGTAAATTTTATCTTTTAGTAGTTAGTGTAGTACATGCCTATTCTTGTTTCTTATTCCCTGTGCCAAAAAAATATGAAAATTGTTCAACTCGAACCCTTCAATTTTATATGACCCCGCACTCATCCCTTTTATAGCAAAAAAGAGGGAAAGTTAATAAAACTTCTTTCTCATTCTTTTTACCATAAAATATGGGTATAAGAGTAGTCTAAAAATTTTTAAGTGTGAAAATATCATCTCTCAAAAAGCATGCCCTCCTATTCCTAAGGGGGGAATTCAAAATTTCCATGACTCTGCCAATCAACAGCATGAAAACCAGAGAACCACTTGGATATGTTTGGATCACAAATTAGGCACTAAACAACCTACGCTAATTTAAGCATCGTTCAAGGAGGCTTTTCCTTTTCCATATGCCCCACCAGGCCTCTTTCATATGCCTCCCCACTGGCCACTTAAAGCCCCATAAATAAAAACTTTCATTATTATATGGAAAAGCTCAATATAATACTTGTGTTGTAATTAATCAATTAGCTAGGATGGTAGGTATATTGCCGCGAAATGAGAAGCTACAAGACTCGTTTTGTGGGCTATACTTTATGTTGAAAATTAATCAAGATAATTCCTTCTGTTTTGATATTATACCTACCTTGGTATTTGGTATGACCGTATGACTGGTAGAGTGTCGAAATTTTTTAAGCAGTTGAAGTAAAATAGCAAACAACTGTTTTTTATTCAAGTATATTGCTTTCAGTTTTAAATTAACTTGACTATTTCGGTATTTCCCGACAAAAAAAAAAAGGCCCAACAAATAAATTTATTATGAGTCAGTGAATTATGACTCCTTCAATATACAACTCATCACTACTATTCATTGCTCCTATCAGTCCTCTGAGCATTACTCTTGCGTGAAGTTTTTGTTTCCGTTAAGAGTGGCAAATAGATGGATTGGATAAATTTTTAATCGAATTATAATGGATTAGATAAAAACAATTCATTAATTTATTTTGATTCATTAAAAATTCATTTAAAAAATTCAATCCATCCATGATCCATCTAATAGAATCCAATCCAATCCATCCAATAACAATTTTTTGATAGATGGATATCCAATCCATCTGCAAAAATAATATATTTTAAAAAATAAATAATTTTTATTTTTAAAATATTCTCTCCCCTTTCTCTCTCTTCTCTTTCTCTAACCTCTCTCTCTCTCTCCCACTCTATTTCTCCTCCCTCTCTCTCTAATTCTATCATGTTAAAACAATACTTTTCCAAGTTACCACAGAAATTATGTTCAAGAAAAAATAAAAAACAACTACAAAGAAATCTTCAAAACGTAGAAACTTGAAAAAAAATTTACTATTGTTCGAAACAAAAACATATTTCAATAAGTCTAATTTTGGGTAGGGAGAATCGACAAAATTTAAATGTAATTTCTTAGCAAATCGCATAATAGTTAGGATGCAAATTTAAATCACCAATTAACTATATTATAAATGTTTAGGTTTAAGGAATTTTTTTTAAAACCTGATTAGAAATTTTTTTTTTATGGCTACTCTATTTTTTTAGGAAAATCTAATTATAAGACCCCAAAAAAAAATATTTTGAAAAAAAAAACTGATTAGACATGTCTTTTTATTTTTTTATCAAATGAATTTTATTTTTTTATTTAATGTAATCCAATGGATTTTGAAAAAATAGTGGATGGATCACTAACCATCCATAAAATTAAATGAATGGATTGGATCAAATCCATTATTATTTTTTTGTGTAATGGATGGATTTACTTGTGAATGAATTGGATGGATGATGGATAAATGAATTGTTTTGCCACTCCTAGTTTCCATAATTCTATTTTTTGGTTGTCCTTACCTCATATAGCCGAAAGATCGTTAATTACTAATAATTTATTATAATATAGTCATACGAAGTTAATATTAAAAAATTAATAAAAGAAAAACGTTACATTGTATAAAGGCAAAAGGGCACAATACAACATTGCAAGTTTTCTTTTTAATAATTATTAAAATGAATATTATTAAAAGCATTCCAACCTTAGCGCAAGATGTACAAAGATTAGAATATATGAGGAGTGTAGTAATACATTCCTTTTAACATTTTCTCTCTTACTAGTTAAAATTTATTAAAACTATAAAATCATGAAAGAGTATGTAAGAAAGTGTGTTACTAGCATTTCTTTTATTTGTATATTTGATTTTCTTAACTGTCTATTTTTTTTAATTTAAAAATAATCTTTTATCACAATTTAAATTATTCATTATAAATATAAATATAAAATATAATTTATATATTTAAAATATTTATTTATTATAGATTTTAATTATATAAAAATAAATATTTATCCTATATCATCCACAAACTAAAATACTAGTTAATACTAAATCAATAATTCCATGTTCATTTAGACAATCACACTTGACTCAGAAGAAAGAGATTATAGGAAGTGGTCCATGACTGTTGTAGTTGCATTTAGTCCTTGATTGTATGAATACGATTTTGCACTTCTCCACAAATATAATATGTTTCTTTATTCTAAGTGGTTATCGCTTTCCCAACCCTTTTTTTTTTAATAAGCAAAAGGGGTAGATTAATGTTGATTACAAGGGGTATTCAAATCCATATACATGGTTTTTGAACCCATATATGAATACAAGATAAAGGATTCACACACCATTGTGAAAAAGAGGGAGAATCCTTTCCTACCTTTGAGGTAAACCAAGACCAAGACCTCAATTTAATTAAATCCAAGAGACCAGTCATTTCAAAATAAGTACCCTTAAACAAAATATTATTCCTCATAAGCCACAATGACCAAACTACAGTATGCCACACAAGGAAACAGAAAGGTCTAACTTGTTTTCCGCAAAGAAGGGAACCATGTTGTATGTAGTGTTGTTTAGCCGAGCAAAGGAAGACCATCTGTACACCCATCCATGAATAAACAGAGTACTAAATAGCAATGGACAAAGGACATGAGAAAAATAGTTGATATGAATCTTCAGATTGATTAAAATCTAATGGACACACAATGTCATGAGATCCATTAATCACTCTCCTACGGAAGGGATTAACTTGAGAAGGAAACCTGTCTAGTAGGACTTGCCATGAAAATGCTATAACTTTTGACGGGAATTTAAGAATTTCTTAAAGCACACAGCTGCAATCTCATCAAGATCTCCCAAGTCAAGTGCTTCTTGCAAAAGATAGTAAGCTGATTTCACTGTGAAGCACTTGGAGTTGTCTTCTTTCCATAACCACTTCTCCTTCCCCTCTTTGGATAGATTGAGAGTACTTTCCCAACCCTTTGTTATCAGCGCTTTTAGTTTCCATGCTCCCCTAGCCGCATCTTCCAAGAGTCCTTCCCGATGTTTGGACCCATGTGTTGTAGTTGCATAGGCTAACCATGGGATGGGACTCAATTTTCTTCTGCTACCCCAGCTTGATTTGGAAAGACTGCACTGCACTCAGATTTGCGATGTGCTTGTGTCATAACTTGAATTATTTTTCATCTCAAAAACAATAGAACTTCATCTACTTTTTTATTTATCATTTAAGGTTATAACATAGATTGAAAAAACATAATTAATTTTCTCGTTTATGTTAAATTATTTGTACTTTTCATTTACCAAAAAAAAATGTTTGTACTTTTTTAATATGTCATTTCTCTCTCATTTATTATTTTGACATTGTTTACACTATTGTTTCTCTCTTTTCTGATATGAATATAATAAAAAAAATAATTAATGTTATCTTGAAAATTTAAAGTGACGAATAAATAAAAAAATTCTTCAAAAGAAAAAGATAAAAATAAATGATGCTCCCTCCATTTCTTGTTACTTGTCGGTTTTTTAGAATTTTTTTGTTTCTATTTATCTATCGTTTTCAAAGTTGAAGATATTATTAATTATTTTTTTTTCAATTATTCCTTTACTTCTTACGTAATTTTTAATGAATTTACACATCTACAACTAATATGTATTTATTGTGAAGTAAAAATAAGAAAAGGTATAATAGGAAACTTCAAAACTATTTTATGAAAAACAATAAAATTTATTGTATTCATTGATTTGTGTATAAAAACCTTAACGACAGATAAAAAGAAACGGAAGTAGTAGTAGTAATACTCTCTCCATTCCTTTTTATTTATTATTTAAGATTGTGACCCAAGAATTAAGAAATATAATTAAAGTCTTAGTTTCCATTAAAATCATTAATTAGTTTTTTATTTTACCCCTTATATCTCTTATTAATTACTCTCAGTCTCATTGTTCAAAAGATACACGTTAATTAATTGTTAAGGGTAAAATTGGAAGTATATTTAATCATTCATTAAAATTGTAAAATGATAATCAAATTAAAATAAAATTAGGGAAATGTCAATTAAAAGGGAAAACAGTCATTAAAATCTTGCTATTTGGTATGAACAGTGTTTTTTTTTTTTGGGGGTTCAGCTATTTGCTATGAACAGTTACTCACAAAATTTGAAGAATTTAAACTTATCCAATGAGACTTCTGCACTAAAATACACGGGGCAAGAAGAAATCGAAAGTTGTCAAATTAAAATAAAATTACTAAAATGTCAATTAAAAGGGAAAACAGTCATTAAAATCTTGCTATTTGGTATGAACAGTTTTTTTTTTTTTTTTGGGTTCAGCTATTTGCTATGAACAGTTACTCACAAAATTTGAGGAATTTAAACTTATCCAATGAGACTTCTGCACTAAAATACACGGGGCAAGAAGAAATTGAAAGTTATTTACATTAAAAGTCCATAACTTGTTACTTTTCGCAAGTAAAAATTCATACCAAATATTATTCTTCAAAAAAAAAATCATACCAAATAAGATTTTCCTAATAATAGTAGTATTTTAATGGAATGCTTATTTCCTTCTCCGTTTTTCTCTCTTCTCAAGGATGCGTTACCCGATCTCTTACATGCTAACATGCACATCTTTGTTACCTTTTGCCTATGTGCCCCATTATGATTTTAACCCGTACAAAAGTTGCATGGCTATATTATGTTTATCATTTAGCAACATATGAATATGAGAGAAGTACTATATATTTTTGTATTGGAAACCCTGTACGTGCAGGATAGCAATTTAATTTGATCCTCTTGAATGTGTTGCAATGAAGGCTCAAAGGAATTATGAGATTGCACGACACGACATATCGCCACTGTTAACTTCTTTCCTTTTCATATATTCCTGGGAGTGATTATGACTTTAGATGAACATTTTCGAGTCAATAAAAAAAAAAAAGATGAACATTTTCGATCCAACAAAAACAGGGTTTGTGCGTACACGTAAGAATAGGAACACGTTTTCTTTACATGTTCGGAATAGTATTAATATTCCTCCTTTTTCACCAACACACTGTTAACTCCTCACTATACAAACATGTGAGACTGAGGACCAACATTGAGCCCAGGCAACCATGCATCCCATGGATAATTAATGGGTACGTACGCTGTGACGTGTTCATATCCCATTCCTTGTGGTTTGTATGATTCTTCTTCATTTTGACGCTAACGAACAGGAACAAGAAAAAAAAGGCTCATATTAAATTATTCAATAGGTCGAAATCGCCAGGTGATTTTAAACAACATTGACTTTAAGAATTAATTAGATATATGCTAACATGTAGAAGATCACAAGATTTATAGTAATTTGATGTATCTCTTGAAAACATCATTTAAAGAATGTAATCTCATTGATTTGTAAAATTGCAAAAAATGTATGCACTTGTATATGTCAAGAACTAGATTTCTGTCCTATTCTTTTTTTAATAACTAAGCTCCATTATAGGAAGAATATGCAATTATAATGTTAAAGAGTGAAGAGAAGGTTCTGACCTTATAATAATAACAATAATCCTAATATTTTCCACTCATCATTGGCCCTAATTAGATACTTGATCTTACATAACATTCATCTGGATAGATATATATCATTATCTACATCTAGAAATTAAATCATGTACTTTGGAAGAAGTTTGTACAGTTTAGGAAATGATTTTGATGGATAAAAATGAATATACTTCAATTAGTAGTAATAGAAATAGTCATAATATCATAAAAATCACACTAAAAAAGAATAGACAATTAGTTAGAGCAACACAAGTGGCGTAGTGAAACTAATTACAAGAAAAAATCAGTTACATTAAAATTACCTTATTAAGAGATCTATTTGATACCTAAAAACTGCTCAACATTTGGCATACTTTTCAATTGGACTTTAACCAAATAAACAATTTTACAACAGTATATGTGACGAATGACGATTTCTAAACTCATAATGAATCATATAATTATATATATTTTCAAGCAAAAGGCCATGGTATTATTTATTCAGCCCAGTTTTTATAATATAAAATTCAACAATTAATAGAAGTCCAACTCAATTGACTTCACAAATTAAGAAAAACAATTTCATCTCTTTTTTCCACATATCCTCATAGGAAAAGTACATATATTTCCCCCAGTCCCCATCGTTCAAGCTATCCTATATATTGTAGTTGGACCCAAAAAAAAACTAAAAGATATTCTCTTTTGGAAGGAGTGAGATACTAGTGTGAAGCCTCAGCCTGCTGTTTGAAGTTAGAAAGCTTGCTATGAGTGTGTGTGATCCAATGCAAGTGTGTATGTGATGGCTAAAAATGAGTGTCCGTGCTTTAATGGGTGATTAATTAAAACAGGCCCTAATAATTAGGGACATATGATAATTTGGCAGAATGATTGTTGCTAGCTAGATAGCTTCTATACTTTAACTTAGGCTAGCTAAGCCAACCAGAACGTGTAAGTTTCTCATAGCTAGGCTGCGAAGTTTTCAATTGAACAAGATTTTGATTCCCGTTTTCAGAGAAGAATCCCATGCGTCCCATTCAGTCATTCACTGCCGTGCCAACAACTCCAGCCACCCCAATCAGAATTTAAAATTACCATTTAGCAGCAGCTGAGTTATACAATTGCCCGAGATTCCAGCGCGAACTCTGAAGTTAAAGGTGTATTTAGGTAAACAATTTAGTTAAGCATTTATTTAATAATATCCTATCACGTGAGGAAATGTTATAACTTTGACAAGGAAACTTATTAGAATAAGTTAAAAGAAGTTTATTTTAATAAGTCACACAAAAAAATACTTGTTGAAAGAAGTTAAAAAAATATAAGGAAATCAAGCTATTTTCACGAGGCCAAATAATCTCCCATAAACTCTTCTAAACTCCCTAGATAGTTTATCGTTTTGAAGTTTTAGTGAAATGTGAAACGCCTTTCACCACCATCAATGGTTCTAGTTGAAACATTGAATAATTGAAGATATATAGAAAGAAAATTATGGCACAGAAGTGTTTCTGAGCATTCATCAGATGGTTGGAGCATGCCCTACCCTACATGTGGTGGAATCTAAGCGCGACAAGACCCACCCATGTGCCTCGCTCGAGTAGTTAAAAGCCAGATTATTACCATCTGCTCGGTGTTGATTCGGTGGTATCTCCAACATGCTTCTTGCTTGATCCATTGGCAAATAGAAGTTGGGGGTAGAATATGTTAGGACTTAAACACAATAGGAGAGCCCAATCCAAAAGACTAATCCATTAGGTGAGAAAGCCTCATGACTTAAGTACCACATTGAGCTTCTTATTCTACTTACTGTAGGACTCTTAACATTGTCACGCCCTTTAAGAGCCGTCATCCACGACGGCTTCACTCTATCGACAATGACCCAATGGTAGCCCTTTTCACTTTGACGGTCCCAGTCACCTATCAGTATTCAGTATATTGTACCTTAATCCAACCTATAGGTAGCCTTTTCCGTAACCCAACTCTCAACAAGAATACCAATTGCTAGGACTTAAACATAAAAGGAAAACCTAACCCAAAAGACTAATCCATTAGGTGGGAGAACCTCATAGCTTAAGTACCACATTGAGTTTTTTATTCTACTCAATGTGGGACTCCTAACAGAATATTTCAAAAATTTTGGTAAATTCAAACCCAGGTCAAAGACTACCTTTATATCGTGAAAATAGATCCCCCAGAAAAAAAACATAAAAAAATCATAGCTAGTGAGCCAAAAAAAAAAATTGCAATTCCGGGGTATAAAAGGGATCATATACACAGACTAACAATGTCAGAGGTGGACTACTTCACGGCTTAAGTATCACGATAAATTTCCTATTCCATTCAATAGAATGAATATCAGACACAAGAAAGCATAGCATGCTTGCTTTTGACCTTTAGTTAGGACCACTCAATGAACTGAATGAAGCGCTAACAGTCCAATGTACTCAACATATTTCTATTAATGCCAGCAGATGATCTAGTACAAAAGAAAACGCACTGTTGAATCGAAGTAAACAAAAACAATAGGAGAAAAGTATATTGATTCCACTAAGTGGGTCGAATTATTTATATAGGGTTTGTATGGTTGAGCTTATTTTTAGTTTAAAAATTACTTTTAAGTTGAAGTTAAAAATTAGAGCTGAAAACAATAAAAAGAAGTTGTTTGTCAACTTTTATTTATCTATTTTTTTAGTTTAAAAGTTTCTTTAAAATTAAAAGTTATTTGGTAAAAAAAATTAAAAGCTTTAGTTTTTTTTAAAGTAGTTATTTAGTCTAATGAAAAAGTATTTTTTTGTGGAAAATTAATTTTATTTACATAAAATTGTTTTAATGATAATAAAAATATTAAAATACAAATATTTAAAACTTTTAATTTTTATTAATTGTTCAATTTATTTTATGTCCTTAATTTACTAAGAAGTCTATTTACAATATACTCATCAATTTTTCATATAAGTGGATGCATTAGTCTTGTTTTTTTAGCAATTTTTGTGAGAAATCATTATCTCTAGCAATTTTGCCACTTGATTTAAATTAAATTTTGTAGCAGTTTTTGAGTTACAAGCAATTACATTAAATATAGCCAACACTTAAATCATTTTATTTCAAGGGTATTTTGAAAAAAATTAAATTTATATAATTATTAATTAAAATTAATTAACCTAACTACTTTTATTGGTTTTAATGATTTATTTATTTGTTACTTATATGAAGAACCAAAGGTAGTATTACACTATTATTATATTAATAAAATAATCACCAGTAACATTGATTATTGCTTCCGGTATAGAATTTAATATTACAAATAGTGATTCCTCCCATTAAAAACATTGATGCTGATGGAAAAAATCATGAATGACATTACTGTATTATTAATACCTAGTTTGCTTTAAGAAAGAAACTTAAAGGAATGAAAAGGAGAGGAAGAAAAAAAACTAGAAAATGAAATGAATTTTAAATTATTTAATAGAGAAGGAAATGAAAGGAAAGAAAAATAATTTTTTCTCTTATTTAGCTGTGTAGAAAATAAATAAAAAATATGTATATGAAATGATATAAACATTTCTAATAAAAAAATATATAAAAATAAGAATAATTCTGTATTTTTACAGCACCAAATCACTTTTCATATTTCTTTCTGTCCAAAATGAAAAGATTGAAAAAATGTTGGGTTCTACCTATTTTTTATGTTTATTTTCTTTCAAAACTCATGCCAAACGATGGGAAGATTTAATTATGCATTTTTTTCTATCCGCTACTTTCTTTCCACTCAGTTTCTGTTATTCTAAACAGCAGTTAAGGGTTGCGTGTCAGACATTACCAAAGAATTCATAATATTAGTAGCGGGTTTTGTATCCGAGAGAGTTCAAAGAGTGATCTACGAAAAAGCTCCGCATAAGTCATCAAAAAGTTCCTCAAGATAGTTTTTTAAAAAACTCCTAAATTCTTAATTTTCTTTTTATTGAATAAGCACCTTTTTTTTTAAGACTTTTTTTTAAAATTATTCGGCCCAACTTCTCCTTTCAAGTAGAAGAGAAGCCAAAAATAAGTTAGGCCAAAGATGCTAATAGTATATAAGAGGAGTGCTATTCTTTAATACACTTTTTCTAATGTACTCTTTATTATTAGTTATCATGGGGTGAAACTCATTGAATAAAAAGTGAGACCTACAAAATTTTATAATTTTTAATAAGAAAAAAAATGTATTAAAAAAAGTGTGTTAAAAAATATTTTACTACCATTTCTCTATTATGTATATATTTATTTTCGATGATAAAAATAGGAGTTCAATTGTTAGTTTTGTTGTGTGTGTTTCAATAGTGACTTTTTGTTCAGCCATAGTACCAATATTAAATTGCTACCAGAATAAGAACAATGAAAGGGTAAAAGTCCAACCTTGCTCAAGGTTATTGACGTATGACATTTTATTTTTAGTCATTTTTCTTCTACTTTTAACGTGCATGATTAGTTTCTAATAAATGAAATTACATACTAACCTAACAAAATCATAACTATCCCAATTTATTCACTGAAAATGTTAATTTAAATAGATAAAGATTAAAGTGCTCTATATTTATAATCTTGAGTGATTAAATTATTATTTTTCTTTTGTAGAATCGAAGTGTCCTCCAGAGTTTTTTTTTTTTCAAGAATAAATTTGTACATTTATTTACAATAAACTATAACTAAATGTAAGGCATTATCGTAAATTTGTATAGATATTAGTTTTGAGTAAATAGTATATATCATCTAATCACAATTGTCATGTATGATAAATTTGTTATCATTTACAATAAATATTTTAAATGTTTATTTATTATAAATTTTGATTGATTGATAGTGTAAAGATTTTTACATTAACAATACATAAAAATTAAACTCATGAGTTTTATAATAATATAATAATGATTATTTTTTTTTGGTGTACAAAAATGACATTAAAGTTAGAACCTAAAGCTTCATAAATACTACCTATACCTCTAGTGGGTTCAATATAACGATAGATAACTCAGTATAGATGTATGTAGTGAACTACTTCAAAACAAATAGAAAGGGTAAATATTTGGGGACTAGTGAGTTTCAGACTAGGAAAGAGCACTTTATATTGCCGGACACTCACGAATCAAAGAAGAATTTGCCATGTCTTCCTGCAAGTTTTGGTGAGTAAGCAAATAGTGAATAGCCAAATAAAGGAGGTAAGGGAAAAGAACAAATGGACAATATCAGTATGTTTGATAGGTGAGAAATGGTGAGAAAATAGGAAAGAGAGAGAAAAAATAGGTAAAAAATAAAAAGTTAGGATTTTTTTAGTTGTGTGAAAATAGATGGGGAAAGAAATAAAAAGGTGTGGAACTTACACCTTTTATTTCTCACAATTTTGAGCAGAAATGAACGGTGAACGATGCTGTAATTCATATTTTGTGACAGTTATTTTTGTGGCGGTTCAAAACCGTCAAAAATTGCTTGATAGGAATATTTTGTGACAATTTTTGTTGTTTTTTTGGTTGTTTTAAATTGTTAGAAATTGACATAATCAATTGAAATTCAAATTCAATCAATTGAATTTTAAATTTAATCGATTAAACTTTAAATTTAATCGATTGAAATAATTTTTTATTCTTTTTCTTATTTCTTTCTTCTTTATTTCTTCTATTTCTCTTAAATCAGTATTCCTAAACTCACTTTATTTCTTACCTATTTTTATTACTCTATTTATTTCTTTTCTATTTATATATATTCTATTTCTCACCTATTAATTTTTGCCCAAAAGAAAGGGACGGAGAAAAGTTATAAAAAAAAAAAAAATGCGTGCTCCCGAAGGTACTTCTATTGCTTTAATACAGGTCAAATAAATTCCCACGCAAATAAGGGACCAACACCACAGTGAAAACAGGAGCAAATTAACATAACTCCTAGTAGCCCAAGTCTTGAAATTAACTTCCTCAGGGCATTTCAGCAGCTCTGCATTGCAGTGTCTATCCACTGAAATTGAATAAATTTTTAATTGGCAACACAAAGTCTACCATATTTACAAACATACCAATCGTATATCAACTCTTGTTGGGAAATCAGAACGAAGTTGTGTGAGGCTGGGAGGTAACGTCTGGGACATATTTCCCAAATCAATAGGAACCATTGTCTTTTGATAACATGCCACGTGTCTTTTGATATCAATCAAGATTTCATTTTTATGGTTACAGAGCTCAGAAGCAGGAATATTAAATCCGTTACACATACTACAATGGGATAACAGCAGCATTTATTTGTGATAAAAACTCTCATATACTACTAGCTAAGAAAAATATTATTAATATATTCTTTATTATTGACTAAAATTTATTAATAATTACAAATTTTGATAAATTTCTCTCTTCTGATTTTATGATTTTTAATAAATTTTTACTAATAATAAAGTATATATTAGAAAAATATATTAGAAAATGTATTACTTACACCCTTTTTCAAGCTAATGTACTGCCAAGCCCAATTATAAGTTCAAAATGGAAAAAGTCATTCAACTCACTGCCAATAGCCCTTATATAATAAAAGTAAGGGTAAATGGGTAATTCACGTTGATATAAATTACCAAATTGTAACTAAAAATAAGGGTGGTAATATGGGCCCAACCCGACAGATCAACATACATAACCCAATAAAACAGGTTGAGTTGGGTATGTACTTCAACCCTCCAACCCACATAACCCAACCCATTTAACCTCCCAACCTGACGGGTTAAATGACATGTTGGGTTGGCCCGTCGAGGTTTTTTATTTTTTTTAGTTTGAGTCCTTGAGTTGAAATTGTATTATAATTCATGTAATATTTAAAATTATAGCTTCTTTTTATTTAAATATGTCATATGTGAAGTTCTAAAACAAAAAGGTAAATTTTGGTGGTCATTAAAATTTAGGACAAAAAAAAATTGTTAATTAAAGTATATGATAATTGATCATTTCTTAAGTATTAAGTAGGTTTTTTTATTTACTAATTTTATAACATTTTTTCCTTTTTTTAATTTTATATTTGATAATAAAAATTTTAAAAAATAAAGTAAAAAAAATAAATAATTTATAATTATTTTAATAAGTTGTCGAGTCAACCTTGAGTTGGGTTGAGATTACCAACCTAATCAAAAAACATGTTCAACCCAACCCGCCCTCAACTCAACCAATCGAAAAACAGGATAGGTTGAATTAAATTGAGTTGACCGTTTTGACACTTCTAATTAAAAATCATGACTAGTAAAACTGTAAAAGTAAAAACTACACAAGCTAGAGTTAAATATGATTAACTAGTTAACCTTTACAAGTTTACCTGGCCCACAGAATCTGTGTGTAGTTTGCAAATAGAGTGCGACAACCTGATCCAGGGCCTTTAGCGACACACGACACGTGAGGCCAGCAGAAGAATAGCTAGAAGACGCGACATGTTGGAGGGACACCGTAGTAGAACTTAGAAGATCTTATCATGTAAAGGACACTGATTACTCTAGGTGTGATTGGACATGGGAGCTATCTTTCAATTGAGAAAATAGCCAAATATGCAGTAAGCACATGAACAAAAGTCCTAGTAAAGAAATGGGAATTGAACAACTCGCCATATCTTGCACATGACATTACTACATAGCGCATATCAATTAATCAGAGTAGTAAAGAAAACTATTGTACTATTCATATGTGGTTATGTATTGATAATAATAATAATAATAATAATAATAAAAAAAAAAAAAAAAGAACCCTTCCCTTTTGCTTTTATTTTGGGGAAGTTCAACCTGACAATCAGAATAGTTATTAGAAAGAAATCGCATGTTAAAGTTGAGACTTCAGGAGCACAAAATGGCAAGGACACGCAAAAGCATACAAGTTGAAACAAACTCACTCCCCCGCCATCCTCTTTTTTTCTCACAAGATAGGACTCCAGAAAAACAGGGCTATAACAATAGGGCACACCCAATGTATCTAATGGCTCATTATTTGATCTGAATCTTTTATTTCATATAATTCACCATGAACAAAAAAGTATATATAATTTCATCAAAGAAAAAAGAAAAGGACAGAAATGCAGCGGATGTTTGGAGTAGAAGAATGAAAGAACAAGAAGTTGGTATTGACTGTATTGTTGACGGAGAGGGTCCTGCAATCTCCGACATGACGAAGTTGGGCACCCTATCATGCGTAGTCTTCATTCTTCTCTGCAAGTACAATAATTAAACCATTTTTCTTTCATCTTACTTTCACTCCTTCTTATATCATTTTTTATTTCTCATCATATAGCACATTTATCAATTTTCTCTCCTTTATTTTATTTTCTCTATTTTTCTTCTATCCATACATCATAGAATATACGTTCAATATACTTTCCTTTATGAAACTTTCCCACCTTTGGTATTGTCGTTTTCTGTTCCGGGAGTCCCACATGACAATGCATAATATGAATAGGGGTATTGATTAGAATATTCATTTTGATTTTTTCATCTAAAGCAATTAGGGTGTTCGTGTTCTCCATTGGATCAGTTTAGAGGTAAAAAACCATCTAATTTAATGTCTTCAGTTTTATCACTTGATCATTTATTTGATTTGATTTTTTTTTTTAAATCCGATTTAATTCAATCTAATTTAAATCACTTCAGATCGGATTGGTGTTCAATTTTTCAAAAAACCCATAAATATTAAATTAAATAATGAAATTTACAATAATATCACTCATTATAATAGGATACATCCGTTCTCCTCAAATTTTATTAATAAAAAAAAGTTGAAACAAATTTAATATTTTTTAATTTATTGAACAAATTTAAACACGTATGTAGATAATCACAGAGAACAGTCTTTGGTGCAGGTACTGTAGCTACATATAATGACCACAAATGCACACATAAAGCAATTTGTGAAAAGACAAATGGACAATAAAAATTAAAAATAGTAATGATAAAGAAGGAACTAATGGAAGAAAATTCCCCATGTGATTCACTTAACAATTTCTGCACACTATACAAGTTGATCAGAGTTGAGCTATCAATAAGAGATATATCTTACCATTTGTTTGTATCAAAGACAAGGCAAAACAGACAACACACCCTATTAATATGGTTTGCAACGTAATTAATTGTTAATATAGTGTATTAGGTCGGTTTGGTTTAGATTAAATCAGTTTTTATAGGCAGAATCAAAATTCAATCCAATCAAGAATTTCGATGTTTTGTAGTTTGTAGTTTTTTCGATTTACAATATTTTTAGTTACCAATTTTTGGGATTAGTTGTTGTGGTCAACATTGGTTTGGATCGATTAAGGAACATCCCTAAAAGCAAATTTAATCCCATTTTTACAAAACACTTATAGTGGAACATTAATACCACTTTTAGTAGAATTTGCATTGAAAATAAACATTATCTCATCGAAGTGCTGCATAAAAAGACCATTTATAGAAATTTGTAAATAATAAATAGGGATATTTAGTCTAAATTTGTATAAATTAAATATTTCTTAATCTGTGTGCAAAACTTTAAGCAACCAAAGATTAGGAATAGAGGATTACTCTTTCTTTATTTTAAGGACAAAACTTACATATAGTTCTATAGGTGTTGTTTGTATTGTTTTTAAATTAAAATTGGAGCTCCTCCTCAGCAATCTGCGAAATAAAAGTTTACATTAAAGATCATGTAGATTACCGAGGTGAAACTCCAATTTTGATTGGAGAACAGCACAAACAGCACCTATAGAACTATACCTAAGTTTTGTCCTTATTTTAAAGGTCGTGTGGTTGATATTAGGAGAATCAAAGAGTCATTAGAAATAAAATTTGAATTAAATAAAAGGTATTATGGGATGATAGCATTGAATATGGTGAAATTAGTTTAGATTTGCTTATATTTTGGGCAATCATACATGAGGTTTTTTTTTTTTTTTTTTTTGCTTATATATAAGACAAGAAGGAGTAAATATTTAAATTCATTGATCATACTTTAATTAAAAAGTTATATTATTTATATACTACCTCTGTTCCTTTTTAAGTGTCGTTTATGGTTTTTATATACAAACCAAGAAATGCAATAAATTTTCTTGTTTTTTATAAAATAGTTTTGAAGTTTCTTACTATACCCTTTTTCATTTATTCTCTACAATAAATGCATATTATAAATGTGTAAATTAATTAAAAATTAGGTGGAAAGTAAGGGTATGATTGACAAAAAATAATAATTAATGTTATATTGAACTTTAAAAACGATAGATAATTAAAAACTAAAATTTAAAAAAAAACCGACAATCAAAAAGGAACAAGGGGATTAATATTTTTATAATAATAAATTTTAGTTCTCTTTATTACATTAATTACCTTTTCTTTCTTTTTTCTTAATTCTATTTTTGTTGTATAAAAATGTATAAACTTATTTTACAAAAATACATTTTTCTTTAATTATATTATAAAAAATGTATAAATATAACCCACTAGGTCAACCTAGTGGTGATGAAGGAAGGTATGGATAGTTCACACAAGATATTAGGTTCAAACCTTATTGTCATTATTATACACCAAAAAATTATGAATTTAATTAAAATGCTTGTAAAAGACATCGGTTCCTAGCTTTAGATAGTGAAAGGCCAATTATAGCGCGCATGAGTCGGACATATCTTCCATGGTGGGAGATGTTTTTGAGCTGTTAGATAATCTCAAATTTAAATGAACGGATAAGATTATTATATGCTGAACAGTATCCCGCATGCTTTTTAAAAAAAAAAACTAAATACGATGTATTCCACCTAGATTTTCCACCTGGATAAATGACCTTTATTTTATTTTAAACCTAAAATCCTAAGTGGATCTAAAGGTACTTATTAGGGCACATAATGTGGTTGTCCCCTGATGTATTGCATTCGTGAGGGAGTGGTTGACTGGATTTGAAAGTTTCTAATCACAATACACACATTACTACGAGAAAATTTTACAAAAAAAAGAAGTTAAATCCAACAACGCATCAATATCACATGGCAAATCAGGAAATTATAGAAAAACACATCCAAAGAAGTGAAACGAAACTCCAATTGAATGGCATTTTCAAATTTTCATTTTACAAAGGCATACAACAACCATGATCTGACGAGGGTTAGGAACCAAATTAAATGAGAATTTTAGAAATGCTTGAGCATTAAAAAGTCAAAGTAAAAGAAGCTAGATCTGCAAATCTTCATTTTGCTCATTCTCAGTGTAATTTTTTGAGAGCCTGATCAATCATGTTCGCGAAGCTATCCTTGTTGGGTCTTGCAAGCAAGGCATTAATAACAGCGGTTGCATTGGTTCTAGCGAGGAGAAGCTTCGACTCCACGTTCACGGAGAGGAGAGAGAAAGAGAACGAGGGAAGACAGAGAAGTAGATCGTAGAGAACAAGGAGGAAACCACCCTATGTGCCCTATTTAGTACCTTCAGATCCACCTGGGATTTTAGGTTTAAAATAAAATAAAGGTCATTTGTCCAGGTGGAATACATTGTATTTAGATTTTTTTTAAAAGTATACGAGATATTCTTCAATGTATAACAATTGCACCCATTCATTTAAATTTGAGATTATCCAACAAGTCAAAAACATCTCCCACCGAGGGAGATATGTTTGGCTCACACACACAGGAATTGGCTGACAATGAAATAACTAATCAAACCTTTAGACTTATTTTAAATCAAGACTTCGTACCAAATAACTCGTTTAAAACTTAAAGCAAGATACCTTATCAATAGCTAATCAAAATTTTGAGCCTTATATTAAAGCAAGACTTTGTACCTTTAATTGATCAAAACTTAGGGACCATTTACCTTTGAGAGGCCTTTCAAATAAACTTAACTATTGGTGTTTTAAGTGACCCTTTAAGTGATATTATATTATTGGCTTGTCATCCTTTCTCTTGAAGAATTGATTGTTGTGACATTTGTCATGAACCTAAAACCTTGTATATATTATCCAAACTCCCTACCACTAGGCTAACCCTAGTAGGTATCAAGGAATTAAACTAGTACGCTGATGGTGTGATATATGCTAAGTCGATGCTTCGCTCTTGTGGTTTAGTCTTTGCGGGTTAGTGTTCTAGAAAAGCCAACCATACATTTTGTTGTTCATAGATTGGTTTTTACAAAGATCCACTTGTCAATGTTTTAGAGAAGTCAGCCTTGTATTTTGTGCTTTATGGTTTGGCCTTTGTAGGAATTTACTCAACAGTGTTCTAGTGAAAGCAACCTTGTATTTTGTTTTTGTATTTAGATCTTCATAAGGATATACTCATTAGTATTTAGGGAAGTCGAATTAGGTATCAATGCCTAGTCTTTTTCAACTCGTTTTCTAAATGAAGTGAACTTCATTAAACATTAATGAGAACTTCATTTATCATTAATGAAAAAGTCAAGCTTGCAAAGTTCCACGTTTGAGGAATAATTCCTTTTAAGTTGTTTCAATAATTTGTTGTCAACATAGGTCTTGGCTGATTTATTGTACTTAAAGAACTAAATTAAAAAGAGAATTATCATATTTTAAGAGAATTTTGACATATACTTTAATCTTATGAATGAACATTTATATTGACAACAATTTTTAAATCATTCAAAATTACTAGAATTTTCTATATGAATGACTAACTTTTATTGAGCTTTACCATCGAGCGCGTAGATCAACTGACACAGGGTTATTTTAGCTTAACCAGTGGTCTCAAATTCAAGCCCTAGGTATGCAATTACGTTAAATACTAGGAGGGAAAGTTTGTTGCCTATAATGGTCTTAACAACTCAATTAGGATTGCCTCCTATGGAGGATACTTGTAGTCTTTACCAAAACTTTTATTGAGCTTTAACAATTAATTAATGTAAATAATTACATGAATATTGCAAATGATTAAATTATTTGAGACTAATAGGGGTAAGTTACCAATCAATATTAACAAATATATAAAAAAAATTAATGTACAAAAAAGAATAAATTGAATAAATGATAAATAGAAAAAAAAAATATATATATATATATATATATATATAAAATAAAATGACATAAGATATTAATATATGGGATAATATCATATATTAAATTTCAAATCAAATATTTAATTATATAAGATCACTTTTTTTTATATGTGTGTGTACGATGGCAATGTTGTATATAAAACTAGTTAGTAGGGATAGAAATAGGTCAGGCTGCTTGACAGGAGCTTATGGCCTAACTTACATCAAGCCCAGGTTAGGCTAGGCTTTTTTAGAAAATAGATAAGGCCAATGTTTTTATTAAAGCCTATTTAGTTAAAAAGATTAGGCTTAGGTCATTCAAAAAGCCTTTTAGGTTTAACAGGCTGGCCTATTTAAATAAACAAAAATAAATATTTACTGCTAATATTATTATTATTATTGTATTAAATTTGTTATAATGTATTAATATTGTATATTTATTTATCTTTTTAAATAATAAACATGTTGACCTACATAAAGACTCAAGCTTAAAAGTTTATTAAAAGATAAATTATATCATATTTAGAAGTTTTATTGTAAAATGTTTTTAAATAAATTGTCATACCTCTATCATAGTGTTATTATCACAAAATAGGCCCTTAAATAAGCTTGTAGGCTAGGTTAGGCTTTTATGTAGGCCAGGTCAAGCATCTAAGAAAAGCCTATGACAAGTAAACAGGTCAGGCTTAGGCCATTAATTTTTAACCAAGGCCAAGCTCAAGCCCAGCAAAGCCTAGCCTAGCCTAGCCTATTTTCACCTCTACCAATTAGGGCTCAGATCCCTTAAATAAGGTCTCGAATTCAAATTTTGTGAAAAAAAAAATGTAGTTGGAAAAGAAGAGCCCACTAAAGGTGACCAATCATATTCTTTGACAAATATTAGTCATTGACAAAATTAGTAAATACTTCATACCAATAATATGGTGACAAAAATAAAATATAAAACCAGTTAGGTATCTTTTATGTAAAATCTAGTTATATATTATTTTATTCTATGATTCAATTATTCTTTTTAATAAGGAAATATATATATCCTACTAAATGATAATTTTTTATTTTGTGGATTAATTTAGATTTACATTGCTCATTAATTTTTTTTATAATGATGTTAAAGAGAATAATTAGTCATGCGCGCAAAATTTCGATTTTGCTTACAAAATGTATGACAATAAATATATGACTAACTAATCGCGTTTTCAAGTATAATTTGATTTTATTGCAAATTATTTTTAATTTTATTATGAATGTAAATATTTTTACTGCAAACATATATTTTTATTTCCAACTCTAATTATGTATCTGAGTTGACTTTTTAATTAACACAATGAATCATATTTATGTGATTTGTTAGTTACATTTTTTATTTTTTTTTGTTGAACGGTATGGAGCCTAATTATTACTAAAAAAATTAATTTAACGACAAATTTTAGAGACGAAACTTTTTTTGTCTCTGATAGAGACAGAAATAGAGACAAATTTTAGTAGCTAGAGACAAAACAACAAAATTGTATTTTAGATACGTCTTTAATGTATCATGGGGATTTTAGAATCATCTAAACGGTAAAAAAAAATGGACGGTGATATGAATGCAATATTTCTTCTTAAGCACTTTTCATGATGGAGTCAAGGTCAAAGGGGTATGTGTGTGATTGGAAGAGTTTTACCACAATCCAACGGTGAGTTCCAAAATGCTCCATGTCAACACTGAGCTCCAAACTACGGGTATGGAGTCAAATGCAAGCCTTGTCTACCACTAAGGTGGAAATAGGCTCAATCAGGCTTTGGTAAGCTTGAGTCTAACTTTCATTAAAAAAAAAGCCTGAGCTTAGCTTATTTATCTATCGTGAGCTTTTTTTGAAGGCTTGATTTAACCTGCATAAAAGTCCAGCCTAACCTGAAAACTTGTTTAAAAGCCTACTTTGTTATAAGTCTTATGAAAAGGTCAATAAGCCTATTAGCATAAGTAGGCTTATCGGCCTAAATAAGCCTATCAACCCAAATAGGCCTATTAGTAATTATACAATTTTTATATTATTATGTGTAATATATGAATATATATTATATATATAATTATGTGTGTGTGTGTGTGTATATATATATATATATATATATATATATATATATATATATATATATATATGTCGACCTATTAAGTTTAATAAGCTTTTTTTAAGACTTCAAGCCTAGCCTTTTTACTTAAACAGACTTTTTAAAAAGTCTAACATTAGCCTTTTTAATAAATAAGTCAAGTGAGGCCAAGCCTTACGCAGACTAGGGCGCGAGCCCCTGATGGTCCACCTGGCCTATTTTCACCCTTATCTAACACTTGTATTCTTTTTTTTTTTATATAGTGAATTCACCTCTATTTATAGAAGGTTAGCCTTAGTCATGGATTCCATATTCATTGTAAAGTGTACATAGAGAGAGCAAGAATCATACCACCTTTGTTATTGTTCATCTTCCTCCTTAATAGTTGGTGTCAGCCATTAAGCCTATTTAGGGTGATTTTTATAGGTGGAATAAGATAATCAATGATAATCTACCTTAATTCAATTTGATCTATACTTGAATTTGACCCTATTCTGAACATGTTTGTAGGCCAACTCTAGGAGGGTTTAGTGTTTTTTTATGTAGGTTAAATTAATCAGTATGTCCTTAAATTATTTGAGAATTTTTAATTAAGTCCCGAAACAAAAAAAAAAATTGTAATTTAGTCTTTGATCTTATAAAATTTTTGTAATTAGATCTCTAATTTTAGTTTATGGAGGTTTGAAACTGTCAAAGAATAACAATTTGTGACAATTTTAAAAACCTTAAGGACTCAATTACAAAAAATTTATAAGATCAAAGATTCAATTACAAATTTTTTTAGTTTTGGGACCTAATTAAAAAATTTTAAATAGTTTAGGGACCTACTATTTAATTTAACCTTTTATGTATAAAAATAAAGGACTAATGCTATTTTTAGATCTTTAAATAATTTCAAAATTTAATTTTAATTCCAAGTTTTAAAATCAGTAGTTTTCGTCCTGTATTTTTTGAAACACAGAATTTTTAGTCATTAAAGCTAACATTTTTTCCCCTTATATAGAGAACAAAGTTTAGGTATTTCACCTTAAAAAAAAAAGTTTAAGTATTTCAAAAAATATTAAAACTAAAACCAATGTTTTAAAACCGGTAATTAAAACTAAAATTTGAAAAATTTGCAAGTACTAAAAGGGTTATCTAACTTATCCTAATTAAAAATATGATTAAACAGTTTCATCAAAGATGATTGGTATAATTTTTATGTTGTACCAACCATATTTAAATACATATAAATTTTCATCAATTATTTTTGATGAAGTTGTTTAACTTTATTTTTATTTAGGATAAGTTAGACAACCTTGTACTAGAAAAACTATTAACCCAAAAATAAAATTAATAATAGTAGTAATGCTCTTTATTACACTTTTCACCGCTCATTCACATGTAGATTCTATATATAATTGTGTACAGTGAAGATTTTATACGAGCAACTTTCTCGGATCCGTTTTATGATTGACATATATATATATAGGAGTATAATCCATTGATACCATGTATAAGAGTTAGTTAAATTATACTTTTAATAATTTTTTGTATAATACAAATTTAACTAATTCAACCGTTGAATTTGATGTTCTTATTAATTAGATTAAATATACAAAATTTCATATAATTCTAAAATTATTTAATAGTTCATTAAATCACTTTATTTTAACGTATAATATGATATTAAAATAAATGTAAATATTCAATATTAGATAATATATTTAAAAAAGTCTAAATAATGAAAAATTTAATATACATAATCATAAAGATAATATTATCAAATTTAATAGTTGGATTGGTTAAATTTGCATTATACAAAAATTTATTAAAAATGTAATTTAACTAACTCTTATACTTGGTGTCAACGAATTGTATCTCCTATATATATATATATATATATATAATTTGAACATTATATTCAAGGAATTACATATGGAGGACCAAAAGTTAAAAAGATCAATGAAAGGAAAATCAGTGACGACGGTGAATCCTGTGAGGAGTAGATGTTTTGACTGTTATTTTCTGTCGATTTCGCATGGGGGCAGGTGGTGGTGATTGAACTCTTCTTTTTGACGCTAAGCTTCTGGCCCTGTCTCTGAGGCTGATGCTGATGCCTACTAGATTTTCTCCCTTATCACTATCTAGGCCTGCACGTTGAAAAGGACTTTCTCTCCCAGCATTGATCTTTCTGGACCCTGCTGATCTGCTGTCAAATGCTATTGCTAATGCTTTTCCAGGGCCTAGCCAAGCAGGGCAAAGCAAAGCAACATCACTCAAAATCATCATCAATTGATAATATAGCATAAACGGAAACCCGAATTATATCAAACTAACTCATACCATAGGAACGAAGTATGACAGGGGCTTGTAGTGCCACGAGAAGGAATGTTATTAGTACTCCAGCCATCAACTTCGTCTGAAAATGAACTGCACCCATTGTATTATCAAACTTGTGCTTCTATGTTGAGCCCGCAAAATGCAAATCCTTGACTTTTGAAACCAATGGGGAACTGGCTTTTATGATTCTATACTGGTGACACATTGATGATTGATCATTTATTTATTTGTTAGTGTCGCATGGTCAATGGATGCTTTTACAAAAAGACAAAATTGAATCCTACGTGTTCCATATAGAGGAGGGGTTTTTAGTGTTTTACTAATTGAAAGTTGGCTTTCGGTTGCGGATCAATAGCTATTTCATTATTTCAATAAGGACGCCAGAAGGACACGAGTTGACTTCCCAATTAATTTATAATTGAGTAGTATGAAGATGTATTTAACTTTAGCTTCTTCCTTTTATCTGTCACTCGCTCAAACTAATATTTATTATTTACTTTGCATGTCGCTGATAAACAAATATACCAGAGATATCCTTTTTCGTAACTTAAAAGTTATTACATATGTTATATAACTTTAGGTTTAATTACTTTTTAATCTCTTTTAGTTCCTATACATGCATTTTCGATACCGGTTTGGTCTCTACCATTTTCAACCGCTACAAATTGAATAAAAAATGCTAAAAAATGTCAGTTTGTGATGGTTTCTCACCACCAATTTTTATTTTGTGACAGTTTTCTTTCACAGAATTAAGACACACTTGACGACAAGAACTAAACCAGTATTAAAAGTACATGTATAGAGACTAAAGAATTATTTTCAACTATAAAGACCAAAAGGTAAAGTTTACACAACTATAAGAATCAAAAAACTAATTAAACCTATAACTTTATAACTCTTGTCCTTGCAAACGTGGTTGAATAGACAAACATTTAAGCAAAAGTTAGAATAACCACCCAAATTGTTCTAAAAAAGAATTTGCTCAATCCAATTTATCTTTTGAAGAAAAAATAATCATTAAATAATATCTCAAGATTAAAATTGGCTCTTTCAGTATTTTTCTTTCTTTTCTAGCACATAATCCTTAGAAAAGTGAAATTATATTAATTTAGTTCCTCAAAATCACTTAATAACCTAAATTAGTATTTGAAAATGTTAATTCAAATAAAAAAAGAATTAAAATGTCTCACATTTATTATCTTGAATGACTATTAGGCGACTTCTTTTTTAAAAAATTGAATTGAATTGAGTGATTTTTTTAAGAACCAAATTGAATTAATATTCAACTTGACAAAAAGGCTTAGTCTTAACCAAAATTACGAAGTCTTTTGACTTGATTTTTTTTTTTTCCAATAACATGACTTGATTTTGTTTGTTTCATGAAATCACTTGCTTTTTAATTTATTAAATTTTCTCTCTATACCTTCCTTGCACGTGGTGGCTGAGTTTATAACTCCCCGTTTATTCTAATAGAAGACTGGGATTCATTTATCCTATTGAGAACCTAATTTCAAACCTATCCACTAAGGCTATATTTGGATTGGTAGTAGAAAATGAAATGAATCAAAACATAATAGAGCAGAATGAATTGGAATGAAATAGATTAAAAATGTTATTTTATTGTTTGAGCAATTTATAATAAAATGGAACAAATATTTCATTCCATCATTTGGAAAAAGAATAAAGCGGAATAAATTATAACTTTTCAATTCTCATATTACCCTTATTTTATTCCATTCCATCATTTGAAAAAAGAATGGAGCGGAATAAAGAAAAAGTATTTTTAACATAAAAACATTGATGTTCTTAATGAATATAAATTTAAACATTATTTTATAAGAAAATATTATATTCATAATTTTATATTTTTATTTATATAAATTTATAAGAATAAAAATAAGATAATTGTTCTTAATGAAATCAATTCGGCATGCTATAAAGGGTGATTTTGTTTTCCCTATATGAGCTTATAATATGTTGGCAATGACACAAAAATGTTGTTTCCTCTATTTGGTTTATTAATTTATTTTTCTCTCAATATTTGATGGCGAACTACATTCATAATTACACTGTTACTTTCACATCCAAATAAAGCATACTAGAAAGTTAAAGATATTGAAAGATCCGTTGTCTTGATAGACAATTAAATCATAGCCCCTTAAATCCTTTAAATCACATTTTAGCAATATCCAATCCGCTTACAACTAGCTGATGCTACTTGCCATAGCAATATCAAGAGGGCCAACAGCACTACCAATTAAGAAGATTAAATCAGGCCACTTGCTAAATTGAAACTATCACTACCAATTAAGAAGATTAAACCAGCAAAATGATCTCCAGTAACAGCAACAATTATTAAGGTAGTCATAAAGAAGTTAACAAATACCCCTAAATAAATCTTTCAAACAAGTCGAATAAAACTAAACAATAACAATAGTTCACCGAAACTCCTAAAATAGATTAAATTTGCGAAATCATGTAATATAGCACTCCTAACATGTGAAAATATTCTTCTTTCAAAGCCTTTATAGTATCTGCAAAACGACATTATTTAAAATATTAAAATCCAATCAAACATGATATACAAGACAAATTCTAAATGACAAGGACAACGAAATAAATTGATAGGTGTACATTACCTTAAGATTCAAGATCCTCATAAATGGGTGAGTAGTCTGGCACAATAATAGATAACATTTACTTGCCCTTATGAGTTGGTGCCCCAATAAAAGCTTTTAAAGCATTAGGATTGATAACAAGGTACCAATCTACATGGGGCAAGGAATCCTTCTCAACACCTATTTACTTCAATTGAGTCCATATATCCTCAATACCAACAAGGTACCAATATACATGAGGCAAGGTGCCAACGGTTATATTTGAGTCAAATTTTATAAAGCCAAAAAAGTAATTTTAGAACATATGAAGCTTGATTCCATCGTATACATCCCAAATTGGAGGGGAAGAAAAACAGGAATAAACAGTGGAATGAAACAGATTTGGTTCCATCCTTTTTTATATAAAACCAAACAATGAAATATTTATCCCATCCATTCCATCCCAGCCTCTATCACCAATCCAACCATAGCCTAAATGACTGATTCCACAATGGAACTCGGACACTCCATAAAATTTGTGTATGCTTGTGCACCAATTCAATTTTCAATCCTTGATATAGCTGTAAAAAATCCTGATATTAGACATTAATGACAACAAGTGACTCCAATAATTTTAAAAGCAAGAAACCAAATGATTGCGCATTTTACGTTTAAGGAATGTTATCCACACATATTTTAACTCATGGTGTGTTATATTTATATTGTTTCTACACATCTTTACTCTAATTCTGCCAACTCACTTGTGTGAGAGTTTGTGATACTGCTAATTTTGCAACCAGTTGGTCCTGCTCTACATTTTTAATGGAAACCTTATGCTGGAGAATGAGATCGGGAAACCTGTCCTGCATTTTCTGTCTAGCTATGTTGACTTTGGAGCTTGGGGCGCGACGCACAGCACATTTTACCGATGAATACAATAGCCACAGATGGCAAATTGGCAATGCAGTTAGTTAATGACACTCTAATAATCCATGTTTATGCCCCCAGATAGAAATAGCTTTCCATTCTCAAATCTTCATATAATGTAGCTGGGGCTCAAACTGATTCTACTTTAGAAAACCATACCCGAAACTTTTCATCAATAAACCATTGTGCAAGCAATGCTATTATCCCCACTTAGTGCCCCTTGATTTTAGATTCCACCAACCACAAACTAGAAAAGCACATTGAGAAGACACCCCTAACTCTTTTCTCAAAGCAAATAATTCTTGGTTTGACCAAATGGAAGTTTGACCAATTCCTAACTATGAAACAAATAAAGCTTTGAAAAACCATTTTCACTCACACAACTCGGAATATACATTTTACGTTATAAAATTCTAAAAAAATAAATAAAAAATCTTAAATTAATTCCTAAGAATATAATTTTTAATCACTTTAATCCCCAATTTTTATAAATCCTTGCTTAGGACCATGACTTTACAAAAAGTCATTTACTTTTAATGTCAACAAAAAATAAATGAATAAGAACGTGAAAGACATTTTATAAAGTTGGAAAATAAATTAAATTTTTTTAAAAAAAGAGGAACTAAAATAACCTGTGCTCACAATTTGAAGAGGTATTTTAGATATTTTACTATAAAAAAAAGGAGCCAACCCAACCCAACCCAACACACACTTAGTCCATGGCAAAAATGGGATTTACTCACTTGAAAAAGGAGCAGAAGGGAAGATTTCATAGAGGAATAAATACAAACAGTTAACGGGCAAAAGAAGTTCTAAGCAGAGTAGGGCTCCCACAAGTGCGCGTAACATTTCAAGGGACCGGGAAGCCGTTTCTTCCAGTCCTCAAGTTGAGGCAAGTCCCCAGTAAGAGCAAGCGAGCTATCATCCTTACGATTCCCAAGACTCAGAACAAAAAGCTTCTCTCCAAAAACCTCCCTCATCGCCCTCAGAGTCTCTTCCATAACAACCTTCCCATCCCTGAGCCTATTCTCCGCCTCCACGCAGCTCCCTCCAACGTTCACCATAATCCTCCCTCCCTTCCTCAACCGCCCCCTCAGCTTCTCCCACGTGGCGGGCTCCTGCAGCTCGGGAATCAGGCTCCCCTTGGAGAACAGGTCCACCACGATCCCGGAGAACCCGTTGGGCACGGTCGCGTTCAGCGCGTTCCCGACGTAGATGAAGAGGCGCTGCCGGTGCTCCCTCTCGAGCCTGCCGAGGCTAAAGTACTCCCGCCCGACCTGGACGACGGCGGGGTCGAGCTCCCACCCGTGGAGGACGGCGTCGGGGTAGTGGTCGAGGAGGACGCGGGCGGCGGTGCCGGCGCCGAAGCCGAGGAGGGCGAGGGGCCGGGGGGCACGACGGGCGGGAGCGTGGCGAACACGTCGAAGTAGGTGTTGGTGAGGGATTTGAAGAGGAAGGATATGCTGTGGATGTTTCCCGGGGCGTCCAGGAGAAGGAGCCTGGACCCGCGGAAGGGGTGGTCCGCTTTTCTGGAAACTTCTAGAACGCGGATGTAGTTGTGGCGGGATTTGAACTTCACCAGGATTTTCACCTCGTCCGCGGGAATGCCGTCGTCTTGGGTTCTGGGGGCTTGGACAGAGGAGGAGGGAGGGGTTTGCTGTTGCTGCTGGCATTTTGCTGCCAGTGAAGAATAAAGGGTTTTGAGAGAGAGGGAGACCCTGGTTGGGGTGGGTTGGACTTGGAGGGGTTGGCTTGATGGTGGAATTGAATTGCGGAGGAACCTTTGTGCTTGGGTTTGCGGGGATGAAAGCACGTTCCACATCCTAGTCTTCTCGCCAACTGACTCTGCACAAGGGATTGTAATTGTAAAGCTAAAATCTGGGAACTCGTTCGCCAATCATCACAACCTTTTATATCTTCCCGTTGCACTCGCCAATTGAGTGGGTTTTTTTATTTTTATTTTTATTTTTGAGAAAATATAATAAAGAGAAATTGTTTCTTATAACAAAATGGAAATTGCTGATTGCTGAAAATCAGAATGTCTGAAATCTGAATTGTATATTTGAGCACAGGCTTTCAGTGTCATGCGCGAAATAATGGTCTATTTGGTTTAATTTACACAAAATCATTTAAAAGTTAATATCAAGAATTAATTTATATTTAAGATAATGTTTTACAAGCAAAAGTCAAAAGAATTAATTTTGTTTTAATAATAGAATAAATACTTCTCAATATATACATATTAGTTATTGTACCCGTGCAATGCACCGGTCATCTTTTATTCATTTATATATAATATATAATTAAAAGGAAATGATATATAATATTTAAGAGTTTAATGACTATATACTATTAGTGTAAAGTAGTTTTATACTGTCAATTAATCAAAAATCACAGTTCATATGACTTTTAAAGTAATTATTATAAAAGTCAACAAACTTACCATACATGATGAGTTGTGATTGAATGACAATATAAAACTATTTTACACAGACAATGCATAGCCTATTTTCTCAATATTTAATTCATTCATACCAATATTACTGTGAAATTAATGCATGAAGCTTTTCACTTTTAAATTAATCCATGAAGCTATTCACTTTTTACATCCAACCATGTATAGTCAAAATATGTTGCTATACATTGTGCTTGTTTACAAATGTTGATGTTATAGTTTGAAACATAACAGTTAGTGAACAGCCAAACTAATGTATGGATCACTTTTTTCTACGTGAAGATATGCTAATGCAAAACACCAACACATGCTTAGCTAGCTTCCCATTTCATCTTCTGCATTAGATAAAACTAAGTTGATGTGTTAAGGACTTGTACACTATCAGTTAGAAGCAGCACTTAGGCCATGTTGTAAACATTCTGTCAAGTGGCCTGGTATTACTGCAGCCAACAACAACATCATCCTAAGTTTTATAAACAAATCAACACGTGAATAATTAAAGCCACATACCAGAAAACACAATATAGACAACACATAGTTCACCTCTTTGCAATTTTTAAGACCCTCAGTGGTCTTTTTCAATGTTACTTGAAGAAAATCATCGGACATACTCACTTTAGGACCATCAGTCAACTGACTCAATCCTTGAGATGGTGATTCCATACTTGCAAGCATCCTTCACAGAAATGTACAGTGTACATGGTTAAATCACAATATTTAGCATTCCACATTTAGATTTAAGACCCTTACATGTGAGAAAACTTTATGTACTATGGAAGAAAAAAACAATTACATTACCTCTTGGTAAATTTGACAGCTTCTTCACACTTTGGATTGAAAACCAACTTTGTACAGTTGATAAAATTCTGAATATGTATTTTCTCTATAGCAAAAAGAACAACATGACATTAACTAAATGCATTCCACAAGGTTTTAGAACAAAACAAATACATAAGAATAATGAGAGGCAAACCTTGGAAGCATTTGACTTTGGCTAAGTGAACCATTACAGCAATATTTTCCACTTCTCTAGACACAAGAAATGCATTTAATTCATCTACATATGACCCGAATAGAGTACACCCTATCCTACAACTATTACAAACAATATATGAAATCAAAAGTCAAGTATCAAACCAAATATAAAAAATCAGAGCACATATGGGAGATAAAATAGAAATTTACCCATCATCCTCTAGTTGAATGACATTCATCTTTGTCTTACTCCCATTCCTATCATACTCTCTCTCAATCCCCACACCAATAAGCAGCCCCATCACATCTATTGTAATAATTTAATCAGTACACAAATTAGCAAATAAAAACAACAACACATGTATGTCAAATGTACACTTACCAACTAAATAATCAGTATCATAGCTACCCTTAACAATCACAGAAATAGGGACAAATTGGTAAATTGTTGCAGGAATAGAACCATTATCCACCAATGCAAACTTTGTTGAAAATTGAGAATTTATCTTGTACTTGCGATGGCAAGTTTTGTAACTACCACCATTTGTAGCAACCCCAAAGAACTGAATAGAATATACACAACCTTCTTGTAAATCCTTCTAGAACTTGTAAATTAGGGTTCTCCTGATAGAACCGTGAATTCTATCTCCTTATAACAAAGAAAAAGTTCATAAGAAAAACAAATCCTCTTTTAAGATTAAGTTTTGAGAATAAACCAAAAAAAAAAAAAAAACCTTAAAATCCACCAACACCAACTCCATGGAGAATGGTATTTTTTGGCCTAAAAAATCATAAACCACCCATAGTCGAATCAACCTCACCATGATTTTCCAATTCTCCTTCTCAGGGAAATCTTAGAAACAACATTGAATTTAATGGCCATATCCCAACTCACTTTTGATATCAGATAAAGACACACAAGGTTATCTCTACTAGAACATAGTATATATAAGGGTTCCAATTGTGTTTTAGACATAACAAAAAAAATTAAAAATTAAAAATCAAACACAATTCTAGTTCAAATTCAAAATTCAAATCCAAAAAGGAACTTTCACTTATCTATAATATGTAATATTTGCAAAGCTCCTCTTTAGCCGCGTATGCTGTTTTAGTGAGGGGAAGAGAGTCTTGCCAAGTCTGACTTGCATATTCGTTTTCCTCCATTAGTAAAATTTTCAAGTCCCTAAAACCAATTAATGACATTACACACTACAAATTTTCCCTAATTTGTGCAACCTACATAACCCTCTCTCTTCTAACCCTACACACTTTTCACAACTATCCCTCTTTTACATGAAAATGTCTCTGCTTTAAGGGTTTGACAATTTCAGTAGCCTTAAAGAGGCTTAATTTTGTCTCATTCGAAAGCTTCATATCAGGCCTGACTCCCCACAAGCCCATATAGTGTATGCCTTTTCTTTCTTTATTGTTTTTTAAATGTAAATGGGCCACACAAACATGGGCCTTTCCACACCAGTTCACATTACCTAATCCAATTCAAAAAAAAAAATCCCCAATTAATAAATTTTGTGTAAAGTACAATTTTGTGAAGTTTTGTGAGAGGTTGACACCTGACAAAAGTTTCCATGTGCTACCTCCAATTGTATATACTTATGGGTTTCACAGCTAGTCAATTTCATTAATTATAAAATTTACTATTCTTAAAAAAAATTCTACGCACTACATCAAGAATTTAAAATATTACCAACACTGTCCCTAATTAAGTCATCGAATAATTTGAATTTTTTTTAAAATATTCTCCTACTAATTTTCTTACTTTTTTTTTAGTAACCATGACATAGGTGTAAAATATCTACCAATTTTGTTGATGACTAATTTTCGTTGGGAAACCTAGTTGACCACCTTTATTAAGGTCTCCCCTCCCAACTACATTTTTTCATCCAAGGTTCGAACTCGAGACCTTACTTAAGAGATTCAAACCCAGCACCACTCAAATCAATGACATGTTGGTTTACTTTCTTTATATATAAGAAATATTAAATATATTTTACATTTCTAAAACATTAAACATATTTTAAGATCATTTTGAGAAATTTGTTTGTCTCCTTTCAAAAGATCTTCTTCAAACGGTCTCTTACATTAATTATTTTTGACCAAAATACTTTTAATTACATTGCAATATTTGTAGTCAATAAGCAATAAATGTTACTCCCTTTGGTCTAAAACTATTGATGTTTTAACATTTTATTTTTGTTCTAAAACTATTGATGTTTTACAAATTCTAAATCTCATTAATTATTTTTTTCTACATATACCCTTATTTAATAATTATGTCTTTCTCTACAACTATTCCTATAATAAGTATTAAATGAGGGTATTTTAGACTAAATATACTAGTTTATGGATAGTGTTAAATATTTTTAAAGGTGTGTGCATTAATCTTAAACATTAACAGTTTTGGACCGAAGAGAGTATAAATTAATAAAAGGGTTAAATATGTTTTAAGTCCTCCAAAAATATGATAGAATTGGTTTTAGTCCCTAAATTTTTTTCCTTTAATAAATTCCCTCAAATATTAAAAATACTCTAATTAGATCTCTATACTAAACTCTGTTTAACTTTTCGGTTAAATGATGACCACATCAGCATCACAATCACCATTAATTTGCTGATGTGACCGTCTATGTCAATTGTTATGTCCAGTCAAATTAGTAACATACTTTTTAAATAAAATGATTACATGTTTAACCCTAAATCACAGATTTTTTAAATCCTAAAGCAAAAGTAATTACACGATTTTTTATTAAAAATTATCACTAGGCACTTCAGGTAATAAAATACTTTATTTAGAAGCTGATGTGACCATTATTTTATAGAAAAGTTAAACAGAGTTTAGCACAAAAATCTAATTCGAGTATTTTTAATATTTGAGGGACTTTTTTCTAGGAAATTTTTTTTCAGGAAACTAAAACCAATTATGTCATACATTTGGAGGACCAAAACATATTTAGCCATTAATAAAATAAACTCAATCTCCCTCTTGTGAGGATGGGAGAATATGATTAGCACACATTAATTAATTAGGTGAAAAGAGTAAGATGACTTTAAATAATCTTAAGGATAATTTAAAAAAATAATATAAATTTTTAACAAATTTAATACTACTAATTTTACTAACCAACTTTATTAATTCTCGTAAATTAATTAGAAGGGTTTTATATATAGGTACAGAGATAGTAATTAATTGGGTCTTATAAGACTAGAGGGAGAAATTGGGTATTTTTTTTTTTTCAATTTTAAGCAACAGAGTTATGAAACAATACAGTGTGTATTACATGTTACAAAATGAGATCAAGCCACACCAATCATTCAAAATATTTCCTTTTACATTAGTAAAAAATAAAATAAAAATACATATTTTAATTATCATTAATTGTAACTGTTAAGAGTTCGAAAGTGAATGTCATGTCCTTGCAACAAATTTGTATTCTTTTACGACTTTCACATTTCACATTACAAAATGCTACATATGGACCAATGCAATCCCTCTTCCTCAGCAGCGGGCTGTGTAAGTGTAACATCCTTTCTTTTTCTCAGTTTTCTAATACGAAAATTATAAGATTATTTTAATAACTATAAGTATTATTGGTTTTTACAATTGTTTCTGAAAATACATTTTTATAAAATAATAATTTGAAAGGACTATTATTTAGTTTAATTTAGAGAAAATCTTATAAACTTAAATGAATTGAAATTCGTGCGCAAGATTAAGAATTTTGGTAAAGTTAAATATTAGTATGACATCTTTTATTTCCTATTTTCTTTATTTGTAAAAATAAATGAAATTTGTATTTTATTTTGCTTATTATTATCTTAGTTAATTATTTTAATAATGATGTTTGCAAGTAATTATGAAAGTATATTTCAACTAAGCTCAAATAATTAAAAGAACTTATAATAAATTAGTTTTGAACAATATCATGGATTGAGATAAATTAAAAATAGGTGTCAAAATTAAAATTAAAATTAGAAACTCAAACAATTAAAATGTTGGTTATTAAAAACTTAAGAATTTTTATGTGCGTGTGAGAGTATATAGTTGACAACTAAATTAAATAAAAGTTTAATAACTATGCATTGTCAGTATAAAAATATTACACTGTCAGCCAATCAGAAACTAACATTAATATTTGATTTTAAAGTAGTTATTATTAATGTCAACAAACTTACTATACATGGTGATTTGTGATTAGATGACATTGTAAAATTGTTTTATACTGTTGGTACAAATTCTATTTTCTCATTAAATAAATGTCTTTTTAAACAAATTAAATTTCTAATTATGGTACAAAAAAAAACATTTTTAAAGTGTCAATATTTGTTAGAAATATTGACATGACCCTGCAATCTTTCTTATTAGAATCTTTGTAATATATTTTTTTTTCTATTATAGTAGAAACACGTGCAATTTGTTATCATATATATATATATATATATATATATATATATATATATATATATATATATATATATATATATATATATATATATATATATATATATATAAACTATGAAATTAATAAAGCGTAGGTACAAATTACTTTATGATGCTATAGGTTGGATTAAGGAATACAGGTTATTTATTTAAGATATTACACGTACTGTTTTCAATAGTTATAAAGTTATATTGTAAATTGGGTAGATTGAATTTTTATTTTGGAAAGAACGGTTAAATATATTTTTGGTCCTCTAAAAATATGACAAAATTGATTTTAATCCTCAAAAAAAAATTCTTTGAATACAGTCCCTTAAATATTAAAAATACCCTAATTAGATCTATATGCTAAACTTTGTTTAACTTTTCTATTAAATGATGACTACATCAATATCACAATCACTATTAATTTATTGATGTGACCATTCATGTCAATTGTTATATTCAGGTCAAATTGATAACATACTTTTTGAATAAAATTATTACATGTTTAACCATAAGCCACAGATTTTTTAATTCTAAAGCAAAAGTTCACGACCTTTTATTAAAAAATTATTACTAGACACTTTAGGTAATGAAATACTTTATTTGAAAGCTGATATGATCATCATTTAATTGAAAAGTCAAACATAATTTAGCACAAGAATCTAATTAAGGTATTTTTAATATTTTAGGGACTTTATTCAGAAAAAAAAATTGAGAACTAAAATCAGTTTTGTCCTATTTTTGAGGAACAAAAACATTTAACCCTTAGAAAGAATAAGTCTTGTTAAGATTCTACGTTTTATTAAAAGTTCAACAATTATTGCCTTGTAAACATAATTTGTGAATAAGGTACTAATTCCAACTTTCAAATTGATCAGATTCTACCCATATTTTAGACCCAAGGTGTTGCATATTTGTTGCTGTACGTTGATACATGTTTTGTTGGGCTATGTACAATTATTATTTCCCCTTATTGGATTGTAATTAATTTACACTTTGCCTTAGGTTCTACTCATACTAGGGTCCAAAGCTGATATGTAGCATCCCAACAAATTTCTTAACTATTCTCCCTTCCACACACGCAACCGTTAGAGTTGCCACGTGCATATTAGCGGAGAATACTTACCCAGTTTTCTTTTCGACAAGAGAAATGATAGTCATATATTTTCTCACACACCTTTTTTAATACACCTTATATTACTGATTAAAATTTATTAAAAATTATAATTTTTTATGAGTCGTATATCTTATTTAAGAGTATAAATCCTCTAAAGTAAAATAGTGTAGTATTTTGTAAATTAATCAAGTTATTGGTCACTATAACACTTAAATCATATACCTGACCACACCAGATCTACTTTTTTACATACCAATATTTATCCCCATTTAATTGACCTTATTATTTTTTTCTCCTTTTGTATTCCTTTCAACATCTTTTCATATAACTAGATCAATTTTTTTAATAAATCACTTACTATTGTTGAATATGAAAATTACAGTATTATACTCGAACATACTTATTTATTCTTGTAGTCCAATTATCAAATATTCATTTGCTATTTTTTTTACGGCAAAACTAGCTCAAAAAAAAAATAAGAAGTAGGAAATAATAGATATATCACGATTAATAACAGATACATCAAATAGCAAATATTCAGTTTGCTATTGTTAAATATGAAAAGACACTGAAAGGAATAGGAAAAGAGAAAAAATAATAAAGTAAATTAAATGAGAGATAAATATGGGTATGTAAAAAAATGGATTTGGTGTGGTCAGGTGTATAATTTAAGTGTTATAGTGATCAATAACTTGATTACTTTATTAAATACTGCACCATTTTACTTTAGAAGATCTGCACTCTCTCACTTTTATAATTTTCAATAAATTTTAATCGATAATAAAATATGTATTAGAAAAAATATGTTAAAAATATATTACTAATACTTCTCCTTAAGAGAGTGTGTGTTTACATAGTGTCATAGTTTATATACCTCTTTTGTCTTATTTTAGTTAGTTCAAGCTCTCAAATGTTATTGGGCTTTGAGTGTGTACTGACCAGTCCAAACCGAATTCACAAGGGCAGGGCCACGTTAGCTTAACTGGAATCCTTCTAGTCAAATTTTTATATAAACAATAAATAACTAATTCATCAAAATTAATAAAAATAGTTAATTATTCAATTTTAATTAATAATATCATAAATTTAAATGTTATTTCAAAAATACTCATAAAATTAAATATTTTAAGTGGTAATTATATTTAATGATACTACTTATAATTTAAAAAATAATTTTCTCCACAAATAAGAGTGTAATTTATATTATTAATATACCAATAAATACATTAACTTATATGAAAAATAAGTAAACATCTTATTAATAAATTTTATAATAAATTAAAATCATAAAAAAAAATTAATATATCTTATATTACTTATAATTAAAAAATATATATTCTTATTTATCGCTTATATAAAAGAGGAAGGCACTAACTAATAGCGACAAGTGTACCCTCTAAGCTTTCCTCTGCAACCGTGTCACTACTTAGTGCTTGCTCAAATTGTTTGACACCTATTCCCTGTAATCCGACAGCTAAAGACCATTATCTCTTCCCAGCCATTGACCTCGACGAGTAGTGGGTATTCAGCACTAATATTTCAGGGGAACACTACCTCTGCTGATAGAGGAAAAACACACATGTAGCTTCAACTTTGGATAAGAAACTTAACTTCTCTCTCGGTGCATGCAAAGCCGATTCTCTTCCACCACCAATCAACAACTTGATCAAAGTTTCCCAACCCCCTTTTTCATGCTTTTTGTGCGACTAGGAGCAGGGAGCTGAGCGTGGTTGAGGAGGAGCATTGTGCAGCGGATTCAAATTTCTGGGCGTTGAAAGGGAGGAGCAAATTCGGTCTTCTGGAAATTTAAGGTTTGGAGGAAGTTTAAGCGTCACGGTGGTAACCCCTAAATTTTCAATTGATGTGTAGATGTGTATTTTTTTTTTTTTTGTTTCCTCTGTGATTGAATCACCGTGTTGGTTGGAAACTGTTTAACTGATGCTTGGAAATTTTATGTTGAAATTTTTACTCTGCCCTGTGTTTGAGAAACCACGACTTAAGAAATTATAGTTACGGTGATGAAATTTTAATTTACAATTGGAATGGATGTTGGTGAGGACAACTCGTGTGGCTGAAAGGGAGGTGTTACCGCGTCAACAATGCTTGGGTGAAAAGCATGGAACTCGGTTTCATCGTTTGGAGATGGGTGGACTTGCGTGGAATGAAGGAGTGTATGTACGGTGGTGGTATGCATTCCGATTGTTTCTTTTTTTTCGGGAGTGTTCGAAAGTTTTTGGACCGAGAGATTCGGCCGAGGGAAGTGGTCTGCCACATTTTCTTTTTCTTTTTCATCAGATTAGGAACCCAACTGGGCTGGACTGGAGGTCTAAACCATTAGAAACCCAATCAGAGCATAACCGAAGGAAGATTTTTATTTTATTTATAATCTGAAGAAAAGAGTGAAGTAATGAGGATAACATATCAACAACAACAATAATAATAATAAAAATACAATAAACTCCTTTTAGTGTAGAATTCAAAATTTAGCTAGAGGCCCAATTCGTTGGGCTAATAAGCAACCCAATATGATTTAATTAGTGTAACGACTAAAGGAGAACCAAGAGTGATGAAATTCTAACAATTGTGACCTTCAATAATTCTTGTACTTAGATAAATGAAAGAATAACTAAAAACTATAAAAATAATAATTATTAAAATAATGATAATGCTACTATTACTACTACTACTAATAATAATAATAATGAATTTTAACAATTAATAATGATAAATATAATTTAATTATTTTAATAAAACAAAGTGGAATTAAGTGTAAGGTAAGGTTAAAGAGAATAAGATTAGAACTATTTAGTTAGAATAAAGCTTTATTATAAAATCTAATTATGTTGAGAATAAACGATAAATTCTAACTCTTAAGGGTGAGTGAAAGTAAGGAGGACTAAAGAGGATATGCATAGGATTTTCCTATAAATGGGTCTAATTCCTTATTGTCACCATGATTGAGTTCTTTGCACAAGCTTTCATACTGACATATGTACAACAATTAATCTTTTATGTTGGAGTTGATATCAAGAAAACCAATTGAATTATTACCTCTGGTTAAGAGGATTTATAGTGAAGTCTTACTGTTAACAAATTGGAAAGTTGTTATTGAGAGAAATGGAAATTTCCTTGTGAAATTATTGATGAATATCAACTCTAATAAGATTAATTGTACTCATATCATTGTTGTTAGACCTAAGGTCCTAGAGTAGCTACACTCTGTGATGGGATGCAAATCTTGTAGTAGAGACTAAGGAGACCTCAAGGATGTTTGGTGCACACCATCCCACAAGGGGCTAGAATGTCGCGACTCTGAGTCGTGATTAAGGCGATTTGCATACTAACATTCTTAACGAATCACTACAATTTATCCATGATTAATGTAGTGTAATGTACTGCCACGTACCTATGAACACCTACTATAGGTGAATATCAACTCACATGCCAAACCCATTACTAGTTAATATTGACTCACATGTCGAAGGTCAATGGAGTATGAGCTCCTAATATTATTACTCAGTTGTTGGAAAGTTCTCCATGAAGATGAGTCAACATTTATGCACTCATTCATTGCGTTTGATTGTTATCTGTAATTTGATAGAATTGTCTAAATTGATTATTTTGTTATGATTATTTGCTAGATTAGGCTTCATTGTGTGTTTTATCACTGCATGATGCGTTAGGTAGACACTTACCTTCCTTTTTCTTGTGTTTGTGTGTTATTTTTCTTTTGCTTGGTATTTGTTATGTGTTTCCCCCACCCCGTTAGATGGCGGTAGTCAACATCAACATGCATAACAAAAGATTGGCAAGATCTTTCTTTGTTTTCCTATGGCAACTCTCTACCACTTTGTTTCTTTACAAGAGAATTTATTTCTTAGTAGATATGGCCAATTTTAGGAAATTGAAATATTGTATTTTTAATAATTATGTGTATACTATTTGTGATGTTAAAAAAAATCACTTCTAATTTTTAAGCATAGGATAGATGTCACAACAACATAATGTTATTATTAATACTATATTTACATATTTTCAAGGTGTTACAAGCTGACCATGACAAAAACATGATTTTCTCCAAAATTCGTGTATTTATAATGAGTGATGATATATAAACACTTGTATATATTAAATACTTTAATAATAGTTATTATTTATTTTTATCCTTTTTTTTATCACATTATATCATTTATCATACTCTCACTTTTCTCTCTTTCTATCTCTAAGTGACATTTTAGTATTAAGTGTCCATGAATTATTATTCATTTCTAACTCCCAAGGCTTGGAATCAAAATGGAACAAAATTATTCCATTTGCTGTTAATGAATAACTGTAGTACTCTATCCTGGTCACATACACTTGTATTTTGATCACTCAAAGCTCTTTTATTTTTCATGTTTGAGTTCTTCATATACGAGCAAAATATACATGTTGATCCCTCACATGTAAATATTACTTTGGTACCAAGTTAATTGTTTTGATCATTGAGGTACTCAATTTCATCTTCATCCTTTCATTCAAATATTTACATGTTGATCCCTCACATGTATATATTAGTTGCACGGAGAACATAATTGGTAACTCGGAATTTAATTCAAATATTTGGATTGGATTATACATGAGAATTTTTCAAAAATGAAATAAGAGTTACAATGAAACATTCTGCACCCTTCTCATTTCATCATACAGGTACAAGATACAAGAACCAAAATTAAAGTCGTAACATTACATCTACCAAAATCCAAAATGATGTCTCCAAGTAACCAAATGAAAGTGTGCAAAAATGAGAATGATCAAAATAAACTAAATCGACTCTGAGAGACTCAAACGAAACTAAGTGTAGGCCAGGGACCAAAATAAAAGAAAATGACTTGAATGAACAAAAATAGTGCTTATGAGGGAGACCAAAACAATGTTTTACACTACATTACATTTGCACAAAGTGTTCATTATATTTGCATGCTCAAGAGTTGTTTGTGTACTATTTAGTAATGACCTCCCCCATAAACGGAAATAATAAACGTCAAAGATTACAATACAAACATACTGTGCAAGAACTTGCTCTGTTCTATCAACAACAAGATGATGGATGCACTGCTGGCTTCTCCTCTTCCATGTCATCTGCAATGTCCCTGCAGCAAAGAGAGTATAATCTGCTTTCAAAAAAGGAGCCAAATAATTATCACATTCACTTCAAACAGCTAAGAAGAAACTTGTGTAATAGCATAATGAGTATAGTGAGCTCCATTATCTAGACAAAACTTCCATTCAAACTCACTCAAGAATATTTATCAAGCTAGATGGAGTCACAAAGGTAGCAGTCTCAAGGACAAACCCACAATTTATCAACTGAAGAGGGAATTGTAAACTAAATGGATTTATATTATGCTTTGAAACAAAATATCTACCTCATATGGGCAGTCAAGTTTGAGCACTTGGAATTAGCCTTTCCAGCTTCATCGGGATCAGAATCATAATCTTCACCATCCCATTTGCGACGTTTTGGTCTTGTATCCCGGTCCTCTTCCTCCTGAATACACAATAAAATAAAACAAAAAGGAGAATGGCAGAGGGACAATAACTGCAACTGCAATTAATTACTGACCTCTTCTGGAACTTCTAAGGTAGGTGGTGTTGTCTGAAAAGGTACACTGGGAGCATGGGGAAGTCGGGAAATCTGTTCTATTAGTGTGTTCCTTGAAATTTAATGGGGGGAAAAAATCAATGTAAGTCATTGCTTAATCCAGCGAAATGTTAGAAATCTCTGAACACTTTATACATGAGACAAGGGAAGTTTAAATTCTGACAAGGTTCAGTCCTAGGACCTCCTGGCGTCTGCCACATAGGGAGGCACAACTTCCATGATAGCCTTACTAGATATTTTATATCTAGACAATACAATATGTCTTCACAACCAATATGAAAATAACAATTCAGGTATAAAATTAAACATGGATGCAGCAAAATGTAACGCATTCAAGTAATTACATTCTTAACGATTTATGGCCGTTATTTTTTTCCTCATAATTAAGAGAAATAAAATTGAAATACGAATCAACAAATGGGACTCAACCAAGATGAAATTAATAGTAGAAACACCTTATTTTTTCCATATCCTTGGGTGTGTTTAGGTTCTCCATGTTGCTTGGATCGACATAGAGAGTATAATCTGGGCCAAAATATTCATAATATTCATTATAAGGCAACTTATTATCAGGCTCCACTCCTACTGCCACTGCTGTCTAAAACAAGGAAAAAGCATGTAACCAAATAAGTAAATTAAACAAGTACCAAGTCACGTTATAATCCATCCCAAGAGGAGAAAGAAACGGACCTCGTAACACCAACATCGAGCAACATTCCGAATTGTATATCCTCCCCCACCCAAGACCATTAAAGGAACATTGAAAGATCTAAGGAAACGAAGGCAATCTGCATGACCTCTCACAGACAAGTTGAAGCAACCCAACCTGTCCCCAGACAATGAATCAGCCCCACATTGAAGAACAACTGCTTCAGGTTGATAAACCTCCATGACTTTTTGAATGACGGTTCGAAACAGACCACGGAAATTCTCATCATCCATTCCGTCATTTAAGGGAACATTGAGAGCGTAATTCTTTCCTGAGCCCAACCCAACGTCTTTGATGTGTCCTGTGCCAGGAAAGAAGTCCCCAAACTTATGAAATGACACTGTCATCACTCTATCAGTGGTGTAAAAGGCCTCCTCAACACCATCACCATGGTGAACGTCAATGTCAACATACAGCACACGCTGCTCAGTAACATAGAACAGATAGTGAGAAAATATATTCAGCAAAGGAAGAACGCATGTGATATAAATAACAAAAACAATAACTCACATTACAAGAATAGAGTTTCTGTATAAGTACAGACATAAATTTGATTTTTACACACAGAAGAACTATGAAAAATTGAAAATACAAAGGTGCACTGTTGAAGAACTTGAAACCAAAAAAGGAGAACTGGCGAGGAACAATCCAATCTTAACTCTAAACATGTCTAACGAGCATAGATTACAGCTTAAGAATAAATTTTGCCATCTGAATATATTTTTATTAAGCACTGCTGGCAACTTGGCATGGTAGCCGTGGAATCAAAATCAGAATGGTAATAGTCATGGAATGACCATTCCTATTCTGCTGTTTGATTGGGTTAGGAATGAAATGAAATTTCATACAATTCCAATTTGTTCTCGTTGGCATATGAAATCAAATACAGAATACTGGCCCCCAACACTGGCCATGAACGGGAAAAAGAAACACACTATAAACATAGAAATCACCATTCCCACATAACAAAGGCATAAAACAAAATGTTATTCTAACATACTATCTGCACTCCACATTGTTTTAGGTAGTCTTTGGTGTATGTATTAGGATAAGACAGGACACAGAGTGATGATCATCAACACCTGTTATTTCTCTTTATTTCTCTCATCCTTTCATATTATATCACCTATCATACTTATACTTCTCTCTCTTTCCCTCACTAGTGTTGAATAGAGTTTGGTGTCCACCAAACTTTTCCCATTTTAAAAAGTAACAAAACAGGAAATGGTGTTTAAAATGGTACACTATGATTCCACTAAAAGAGGTAAAACCAAAAGGAACAAAACACAACTAATCCTTTCGCTCTCCAAACACTCGGTACACATATTAAATTGAATTAATTACCAAGAGATCCCAAGACTACATATATCTTGCAATTTCTAGAACGGTGTTAAGAGAAGCATGTTGGTATTATAGTTCGCACATCCCAGAACACGAATCCAAGTTCGGAGCGTCTTAACCGAGTTTCACCCAAAATACCACGATGGTCGTGTAATAACATGATTTTGGGTAGCTTTGAGTATAAGTAAGAAGGGGAAAGAGAGGGAAACATAATACATTCAGTAGTGAAAATAAGGAAAGAAGACGCGAAGAAAGAGTTAGCAATACCCTGTGAACTTTGAGAAGTTCGAGGATGCCGAGGACAATGTCGTTGACGTAACAGAACCCCGAGGCCTCGGACTTCTTGGCATGGTGGAGGCCGCCGGCCCAATTGATGGCGATGTCGGCGTCAGCGCGGTTGAGTTTGACGGCGGCGCCGATGGAGCCGCCGGCGGAGGCCTGGCAGAAGTTGAAGAGGCCGTCGAAGACGGGGCAGTCCTCGCCGACGTTGAAGCGCTTGAGCTGGCGCGCGAAGGCGGTCTCGGCGAGGGTCTCGGGGGAGACGGCGGAGAGGAAGTCGACGTAGTCGTCGGAGTGGAAGCGGCGGATGTCGTCGGGGGAGGCGGGGAAGGGGCGGTTGATCTCCATGCGGCGGTGGAGGGAGTAGTGGACGACGAGGTTGTGCGCCATGCGGATGCGGTGCGGTTTCATCGGGTGCCCCTGCCCGTAGTAGTAGTCGCCGATCGTGGGTTCGTAGAAGTACGTCACTCTCCGCTTCTTCGCGTCGGGACCCGACGGCAGCGAGGCGCCACCTTCTATGTTGCTGTTGCTGCTCTCCTCTTCCATTCCCATACGATGCGATGCCAATTGCGATAGATGTCTCTCTTTCTTTCGCTGTAGCCTATAATAGAAATTATTGTAGAGTACCAGATCCAATACCCAAACCCCTCTTCGCTTTTTGTCTCTCTTATTTCTGGTGGGCGGGGAGGGTTGTGTTGTGCTCTGTCTGTCTCGAGTTTTTGTGTCTAGGGGCTTGTTTCCTTTTTCGGCTTTGCCACTGCATCCGTGTTTCTGTTTCATATGCAGAATATTAATTTTAGAATAAATCATCAATTTAATCGTTAAAGTATCATCCTTTCTCTTATATAGTTATTGAACTAATGAAATTACACAAATAATTTCTAAAGTATTAAATATCCATTAATTTAGTATTTGATAAGGGACTAATTTGAAAATTTTCCAATACTTAAGGGATTATGTAGCATGATTTCTAATGCATTAGGAATTACTTATATAATTTTATTAGTTTAAGAACTATTTAAGAAAAATGGTAATACTTTAAAGACCAAATTGATGGTTTACTCTTAATTTTATTTAACTAGGATCTAATTTGTTTGGTAATTACTAAAAAAGGATTTTCAAGGATAAGATAAAAAACAAAATCTATGCGTGCTATTTTATACATCATTTTTGCTTTATTAACTTAAGACCAATTTCAGAATGATCCCCTTCTCCCCTTTTAATAGATTTATGGATCTGTCCCAAATTCTCATCATCCTTATTATTTTTCATCAAAGCTAGTGAGATATACTATCTTAACACTAACATAAACTACTTGTACATGTACCTATTTCCACACATTATTACAGGTAAATACTCATATTCAAACTTATAATCATACTCATATCCATTTAGTAGGTAATTTCCTGGCCTGTTGTAAGTATATTTTGTGAGTACCTATGAGTCTACGTCCAATACATTGTCATCCTGATGAATGCCAAAGCTTAGCTTGAGATCAATTTGAGAATATCAAAACAAAGTTTTATTGATAAATAAATTTAGCATATAAGGAAAAATATAAAGTATATGTTGGAAATAATTCTTTAAATACATGCTTTAATCTTTAATTTGAGAGATCTTTAGGCGGAAGCGATATAATAATAAAAGCATGCATATATCAAAAACAACCCCGTTCTTGCTCACATAGGATCTATAACATGCTGGATTACTAAGGATAGGATAAATACATGGATCCATAATCGGTTCCTGATCTAAGCGTTCTTCACAGAATCTTCGAGGCAATTTATCACGAACACGAACAAAGAGAGCCGGTGGCTTTATGGTTCTTCCTTAACCGAATCTCTTGAGTTCCTGATGGGACCTTAGCCTCTCTTTAGATGGGGAGAAGGGAGTATGAGTTTTCTATGATTCGGTGTATTGGGGACCATAGCCTTCTTATAGTGTGTTAACCTAATAGGGTTCCCATTATCCCCTAATGGGCCAACACTGACATCTGCTCATTTAAACCCATATCATCTTATTTAAAAGTCTAATAGGCTCACTTAATTTGACCACATAAAATAAAGCCCACTAATGATAAATAGCTAATATAATTGTCTTATAATATTAGCCCATATTAATTATTGGAATATAAAATTCCAACAATCTCCCACTTGGGCTACATATTGTAACAATTATATCACAATTCTTTAGGCGCGTGTCTGTATGCTATTTATCTTTAAACTTTTACTTTAACAATCTGGTCCATCTTATGCATCAATAATGGAACCACTGCGACTTTCGTCACTATTGTAAAATGCGACTAAACCCCAATGACCACCACATTAACACACTTAATGACATAGATCAATATGGATGAATAGCATGGAAATTACATGTAATGTGATCTTAATCATGCCTATTTCCAACTGGTCCATCTTTAGTCTTTAGTGAGATCAATCCAAAGTCCTTAAGCACAAAATAATTTTGCACACAACAAGATACAAACAAGTTGATTAACAAACTCATAATCTTTATTTCTGCAGAAAAAAATAAAATGAAATAACATAAAGTTTGTATCAAATAAATATAGAACATAAAGAAAGACTCCCACTAAACTAAGGCAACCTTAGTGACAACACCCATATGAGCAACATGCTCGTGAAAGACCTTAGGTGTCAAGCCTTTAGTTAATGGATCAGCTAGCATAGAATTCGTCCCTATATGTTCTATTGAAATCTGTTTTTCCTGAACTCTTTCCTTAACTACAAGATACTTAATGTCGATAAATTTTGACTTCGTAAAACTCCTATTGTTGTTGGAGTAGAGCACTGCTGATTTATTTTTCACAATAGATTTTAAGTGACCTCTCAACGGTGTCAATCACGCGTAGGCCCGTGACAAAATTTTGCAGCCATAACCCATGGTTTGATGCCTCATAACAAGCCACAAACTCTGCTGCCATGGTTGAAGAAGCTACAAGAGTCTGTTTGGTAGACTTCCAAGAAATAGCTCCTCCAGCCAACATTTAGATGTAGCCTGATGTGGAGCGTCTGCTGTCGAGGCATCCTGCAAAATCGAAGTCAGAGTACCCAATGATCTCTAAACTGTCAGACTTCCGATAAGTAAGCATGTAGCTTCTTGTTCTCTTCAAATAGCACATCACGCGCTTCACTGCTTTCCAATGCTGTATACCAGGATTACTCATATATCTCCCCAAGACTCCCACTATAAATGCTATGTCAGGACGAGTGCAAATTTGAGCATACATAAGACTCCCTATAGCGAAAGCATAAGGAATCTTTTGCATCTCTCTCTTTTCAAGATTAGTAACGGGGCACTGTTTGAGACTAAACTTGTCTCCTTTAGCAATGGGTGTATCTCTTGGTTTACTATCTTTCATGCCGAATCTATCCAGAACTGTATCGATATAGCTCTTTTGTGATAACCCAAGAATACCTTGGGAACGATCTCTAAGTATTTGGATTCCTAAGACAAAAGAGGCGTCCCCAAGATCTTTCATCTCAAAATTTTTTGTGAGAAATTTCTTGGTTTCGTATAATAGGCCTATATCATTATTGGCTAGTAGGATGTCATCAACATATAATACCAAAAAGACAAATTTACTCCCACTAAACTTTGGGTATACGCAATCATCAACCAAATTTGCCTCAAAACCATAGAAGGTTATAACTTGATGAAATTTGTAATACCATTGACGGGAAGCCTGTTTAAGGCCATAGATGGATTTCTTTAGTTTGCACACCATGGACTTTGGATCGCTTAAAACAAAGTTTTCTGGTTGTACCATATAGATTATTTCATCGATGTTGCCATTCAGAAACGCAGTTTTTACATCCATCTGATGTAGCTCTAAATCAAAATGAGCTACAAGTGCCATTATAGTCCTAAGAGAGTCTGTCGAAGAAACCGGAGAGAAAGTCTCTTTATAATCAATGCCTTCCTTTTGAGTAAAGCCTTTGGCAACAAGACAAGCTTTATATCTCTCAACATTACCCTTTGAATCCTTTTTGGTTTTAAATATCCATTTACAACCAATGGGTTTCGCACCTTCAGGCAATTTGACAAGATCCCAAACGTCATTGTCAGCCATCGATTTCATCTCGTCATTCATGGCATCAATCCACTTTTGAGAGTTAGAACTTCGCATAGCTTGACTAAAGTTTATTGGATCTTCCTCAGTCAAGCCAATGCCATCCTCATGTTATTGAAGAAATACAATATAATCATCTGAAATTGCACTTCTCCTTTCCCTAGTGGATCTCCTTAACGGATCTCCTTAGCGGCACTTCTTTAGGTTGTTGAGTTTGACTATAGGTGGTGGTGCTTGGGGAGGAATCTCAGTATTGTCTTGTTCTTGAGTGCTGTTAGGAATAACATCATTATTAAGTACTGGATCTGTTTCTTGAACAATGATAGGTGCAAAGACTTGTTCATTGCCAATGACAGGTTCTTCTTCAAAGACAACACTCCTTATGTTTCTTTTCCCTCCAAAATCAACTTCCTCAAGGAATCTTGCATTCCCCATCTCAAAGAAGGATCTTGTAGTGGGATTATAAAACTTATACCTGCGAGAGCGTTCAGCATAACCAACAAAATAGCAACTAACTATTCTTGAGTCTAGCTTACCTTCATGCAGCCTATAAGGCCTTGCTTCAGCTGGACATCCCCAAATTCACATGTGCTTAATGCTGGGTTTTTTCCCAGTCCATAGCTCATAAAGGGTTTTAGCAACTACTTTACTTGGTATCCTGTTAAGGATATAAACTGCGGTCTTTAATGCTTCTCCCCAAAGCGACTCTGGTAGAGAAGAGTGACTAATCATACTCCTTACCATATCCTTAAGAGTCTGGTTTCGTCGTTCTGCAACTCCGTTCATGCTGGGTTTGCCGGGCATAGTGTATTGCGGAACGATTCCACATTCATTGAGGAAAAGTGCGAAGGGCCTTGGACATTGTTCACCTGATCCGTCATATCTGCCACAGTATTCTCCACTACGATCAGATTTGACGGCCTTAATATTCTTTCCTAGTTGAAGTTCAACTTCAGCTTTGAAAAACTTGAAAACGTCTAGAGACTGAGACTTCTCATGTATTAAATAAAGATAACCGTACCTTGAGTAATCGTCTATGAACGTAATAAAGTATCTTTGTCCATTCCATGAATCCGTAGGAAAAGGACCACAGATATCCGTATGTATTAGTTCTAAGACATCCTTTGCTCTTTCCGCACCTAAATTCCTTTTGTTTGTTTGTTTACCCTTAATACACTCAACACAGACTTGGAAGTCTGACAAATTTAAGGGTCCAAGAATTTCCTCCAACACAAGCCTCTGAATTCTTTGTTTAGAGATGTGGCCTAAGCGCTTATGCCATAAGGTGGCAGAATTCTCATTTAATTTACGTTTCGTACCATGCGAATTTGTTTGCAATATCTCATTGTAGGAATGCTTAATATCAAGCATATAAAGATTGTCAATTAAAGATCCGTAACCAACAATATTTGAATCATAAGAGAGACTAACTTTAGTATATCCAAATGAACAAGAATAACCAGATTTGTCCAAAACAGAAATAGAAATAAAATTTCGTCTAATAGATGGTGCAACATATGTCTCAACCAAATCCAAATAAAAACCAGTCTTCAAAAGTAATATAAAAGTTCCTATAGCTTCAACTGCAACTTTATTGTCATCGCCCACATAGATGAAACTTTCAGCATCACTTGGCAGACGGCTCCACAGGCAACCCTGCATAGACATACTTATGTGAGTAGTAGCACCAGAATCTACCCACCAAGTGTCCTTGGGTACATAAACTAAATTTACTTCAGAACAAACAAAAGTGAGAAGTTTACCCTTCTTTACACGCCAAGCGGCGTACTTGGAATAGTCCTTCTTCATGTGTCCTGCCTTCTTGTAAAAGAAACAAGTAAAATCTTCATCTTGCTTCTTCAGCTTCTTCTTTTGAGAAGAACTTTCCACAGTTTCCTTATGTTTCTTCCTCTTTTTATTCTGAGAGGTTGAAGCCAAATGAGCACTTTCAGTCTTATCCCTCTGTAGCCTCTCTTCCTCTTGCACACAGTGAGATATAAGCTCATTGAGGGACCATTTGTCCTTCTGAGTGTTATAACTCACTTTGAATTGCCCAAAGTGTGTAGGAAGTGAGATCAAAACTAAGTGCACGAGCAAATCCTCAGAAAGCTCTAACTTTAGTGCCTTGAGTTTTGATGCGAGATTAGACATCTCCATAATGTACTCCCTTATGTTCCCTTTACCTTTATACCTCATAGAGATGAGTTTAGCCAAATGACTACTCGTCTCAGCTTTTTCATTCTTGGCAAAGAATTGCTCTATTGCCTCCAAGAACTTCTTGGCATTCTCGCTCTCAGCAATCGAGCCCTGAAACGCCTCCGGAATGGAGCGTTTGATGATCATGAGGCACATTTAGTTGGACCAATCCCACCTCTCAATTTTTGCCTCATTAGAGTTCTCCAGAATGGAGGTGGGTCGTTCCGTCCTCAATGCCAAGTCCAAGTCCATATAGCTGAGAACAATTTCTACAGCCTCTTTCCATGACTTGAAGTTCGTCCCATTCAGCATTGGGATTCCATTAATTTGAGTAGTGAAGTTAGGAGTGGTAGTGGCAGCAACTAAAGAGAGAACAATAAACATACAATAACATTAGTGAGCATGTCAAAAGACATGCATAATCAATCTTTATGGCAAATTTAAAGACCCAAACAAGATACCTAGCGCACCATTAATCCCCAATCTTTGGATTGAATGAACTAACTGCAAGTGATACTCTCGACGCAATGATCAAACATTGGTGATAAGTCCTGTCAAACAACGGTTGTCTTTGGACACTCCATTGTTCATATGGAAAATCTGTCTTTATAATCATCACACATTTACCATCGCAGGCATGTAATTATCCAGCCAAACTGTGTCTTCCTTTGGGCCGAGCATAGTTTGCATGAATAATTCCATGCAACATCTATGTAAAATGAATCGAATCAACCTGCGCAACAGAGGTTACTTTGGCAACATGTTGTTTCAATTAATCCAACCAAAATTACCAGACAATAATAAACTATGGGAATGGTCTAAATTTGTCGAAATCATGCATAAGCGTTGACATCAATTTTAATTCCATATTTTCTAAATATAAAATTTGAATCCATACACTGATATCAATTTCAATTCATAAGGAATATCACATATATAAAACCGAATATTTCAATTTCAAAAAAAAATAAAATCATATATATTAATATAAAAAAAAAAGAATATTCGAAACAATAAACACCGAACCATATATATATATATAAAAGGAATAAATATATATATTGATATATTAATATATTCAAAACACCAAATCATTCGGCTTCAATATTACTTTCGAATCATATACTGTATCAGTATGCCTTAAACAATTTGCCTTAGACAACAATTTTGCATTCGAAATCGTATACATAGCATGAAATAGCAAGACCGCAAGACAAATAAGCCAATTCGAAAAGCAAGACATATACGTCATGTGTATATAGCATTGATGCCGTTCCAAAAAAAAAGAAAAGGAAAGATTTCACGGCCATTAATAGTGAATCTGAAAATGAGTGTTGTGGTTTTAATCGGATACAATTTAACTTTCATATCAACACAATTAGGGTTCATACAAAATTGGGGAAAAACTCATTCAAAAAAAACCATAAATTATTCAAATCATCAAAAGATTAATCCTAATAACCCTACATAGAAGACCGCTCTGATACCACTTGTTGGAAATAATTCTTTAAATACATGCTTTAATCTTTAATTTGAGAGATCTTTAGGCGGAAGCGATACAATAATAAAAGCATGCATATATCAAGAACAACCCCGTTCTTGCTCACATAGGATCTACAACATGCTGGATTACTAAGGATAGGATAAATACCTGGATCCATAATCGGTTCCTGATCTAAGCGTTCTTCACAGAATCTTCGAGGCAATTTATCACGAACACGAACAAAGAAAGCCGATGGCTTTATGGTTCTTCCTCAACTGAATCTCTTGAGTTCCTGATGAGACCTTAGCCTCTCTTCAGATGGGAAGAAGGGAGTATGAGTTTTCTGTGATTCGGTATATTGGAGACCATAGCCTTCTTATAATGTGTTAACCTAATAGGGTTCCCATTATCTCCTAATGGGCCAACACTGACATTTGTTCATTTAAGCCCATATCATCTTATTTAAAAGTCTAATAGGCTCACTTAATTTGACAACATAAAATAAAGCCCACTAATGATAAATAGCTAATATAATTGACTTATAATATTAGCCCATATTAATTATTGGAATATAAAATTCCAACAGTATAATTAATTCCTAAATCAATAATCTCAATCAATATTGTAACATGTATAATACAATATAATTATTTGGAATTACTTAGATATGCTGAAGACATTGAATCTATTGAGAGAAGAGAGAAACTATTCCTATTCCACTATTCCTAAATGTTTCTCAATGGGGCAACAACACTACACAATGGAAAGAAATAACGGTTTCTTCCTGGGTTAAGACTAATATATGCTTACTTACCCATCATAGTAAGCCTACACACAAGGCCCACCACATCTATATCTACTAATTAGTGCTTTACAATGTAATAATATTAAACCCAATAAATATTAATATAAATGATCATTTAATTAGGATTAACAATATGCTCTAATATTTGACATCTATATCTAAGTATTAGCCAAAACAAAATTGACTATGTTAGTCCAAATTAAATTAATCCAACAATCTCTCACTTGAACAACATAAGTCAGATAGAAATATGCCCTAGATTAATTCACAATATGTGGCCACAATAAGATGTCAAATTGAGCAAGCACTTCCAATAATTGGTCCAAAATGAGATTATAAGTGCCTTAATGATATAGAAAATCATACCCGATAGGAGTACTAACATCATATATACTAGACACTTACATCTTGGTGACCAACAAATATATATAACATGTGGATAATGGAAAAGCATACAAAATTGTGATCAATCATGCAATTCCAAAACAAAATGGCCTTAGCATCCGCCCAAGATGCTAATATATATATATATATATATGTAACACAATGAGACTAGGTCCAAAATGTCTCTAAACAATATGTCATAATATAAAACAATAAAATTGCACAGAAAATAATAATATTTTATGGCAATAACATCAATAATAATAGCAGCAACAATTTATTTATAAAAGTCTTAAGATAAATAACAAGATATAATGTTGCTACAAATCATAATAAAGTCTCCCACTAACCTAAGGTATTAAAAGATCTCATAATACTCATATGGATTACATGTTCCACAAAAGTTTTAACAAATAAACCCTTGGTTAAGGGATCTGCCACTATAAGTTCTGTAGGCATATACTTAGTGCGAGTCTGTAACTTTTCAACCTTCCCTCTAACAAACATTTACTTGGTATTAAAATGCTTTTAGCGTTTAAAACTCTTATTGATTTGTGATAAGCTTACTATAGCAGAGTTGTAACAATATATACTTAAAGGTATAGAGATACTTTCCACAAGACAAAACTCAGAAATAAAATTTCTCAACCATATAGCTTGACAAGTGGCCTCATAACAAGCCACATGTTCTACCTCCATAGTTGAGGAGCTGTAAGTGTTTGCTTAGCACTTTTCCAAGAAACAACTCCTCCTGCCAATATAAAAATATATCCTAGTATGAATTTATGGTCATTTGGACAGCCACCATAATCAAAATTAGAATAGCCTATCACCTCAAGATGATCAGACCTCCTACAAGCGAGTAAGTGCTCCTTGGTACCCTATAGATACCTCATAACTTGTTTAGTAGGTTGTCAATGACCCATACCATGCTTACTTAGGTATCTACAAAGTACACCAATTACAAAAACAATATCAAGGCATGTACAAACTTGAGCATACATAAGACTACCAATAGTAGAAGCATATGGGACCTCTTTCATATCTACTATTTCTTTATCATTTTGAGGACACTAGTATTAGAGAGTCTCTCACCCTTTTGAATGGGTGTTGCACAAGGATTGCATAATTTCATATTAAATCTGCTTAGAATCCTTTTAATTTAATATTTTTGCAATAAGCCAAGGACACCACTAGATCTATCACGATGAATTGCAATTCCCAAAACAAAGGAAGCATCACCAAGATCTTTCTTATCAAAATGAGCAGTCAACATTTACTTGGTCTCAAGCAAAAAATCTAGATTATTACAAGAAAGAAGGATATCATCAACATATAAAACAATAATGAATTTACTCTCACTATTCTTCAGATAAATGCATTAGTTAACTACATTTTCTTTAAAACCAAGAAAGCATATGATCTCATCAAATTTCAAATACCACTACTTGGTGGCTTACTTTAGTCCACAAATAGATTTTCTTAATTTACACACCAAGTGCTTTTTACCTTTTATTTTGAAACCATCAAGTTGATCCATGTACACATCCTCATATAAATCACCATTCAAGAAGGTTGTTTTAACATCCATTTGGTGAAGCTTTAAGTCAAAATGAGTCACCAAAGCCATCACAACACAAAATGAATCTTTAGTGGAGATTGGGAAAAAGGTCCCCTTATAATCAATGCCTTCTCTCCGGTTATATCCTTTAGCAACAAATCTAGCTTTATATCTCTCTATTTTACCTTTTGTATCTCGCTTGGTCTTAAAGATCCATTTACACCCAACAGTTTTACAACTTGCAAGTAATTCCACCAACTCCCAAATACCATTCTTTTCCATAGAAGCTAGCTCATCCTCAATGGTTGTCAACCATTATTAATTTAATTATGAAAACTTGATTCTCAAAATCAAAATAGGGTTTTGTTAGATTCTAAAAATAGGACCTTTAATTTTCACACCCCCAAAATTATTAGGTTAGGATACATAAATTTTACCTTAAAAAAAATCCTAAAGTATTATTTAAAATTGAATAGGGAAGTCATTTAAAATTTATATTATTTAAAATATTTAAATTTTTATTTTTATTACAGTCAATATTTAAATAATATATGAAATAAAATATCTATATTTATCTTTATATTGTAGAACAAACATGTGACAGGTAAATATTGAATAATTAATTTAAAAAATTTATCATTGAACATGAATCTATTTTTTATTATTAAAAATATTAATTACGATATACACCTTGTGGTTTTAACATTTATATAAAATGAAAATGGTGAAGTCATTTAATATTATATAAATATTTATATCATATATAATTAATATAAAACTCAAGTGCACAATAATCTTAACTATATAATACAAAATATATAATGTTGTTAATAATTGAAACTTAAGTGTATGTCAATATTAATTTTATATTTTAAATTATGATATATTTTTATATTTTTAAAATGATTGAAATTGTATGAGTAATTAATTTATTAAATATATTTCTATTATAAATAAGTTTAAATTATTTATTATCTTCTCATTTAACTAAATTATTGAAGATTATCTTTTACTTAGGGAATTTAATTTTTTTATACATTAATATCTATATATAAATTTGTTAATATAGAAATTGTATGCAAAATATAACACATGGGGATAAACATTTTTTTATGAAAGCAAGTATATACTCTTAACTCACGGAATGAACAATTTATCTGAAAGCACATTAAGGTGAAATTATAGTTTTAAATTTATTATTTTAACTAGTATTTTAACCTATGTATTGTACAAAATAAATTTTTATTTTTTATAACTTAAATTTATAATAAATAAATACTTTTGAATATATAAATTATATTATAATTAAATTTGTAATAAATAAATATTTTTCAACATATAGATTTTATTTTAAATTTATAATAAACAATTATTGTAATATAATGTTAATTTTTAATTATTGATAATTTCTTTTAAAAAAATATTGAAATTCAATATAGAACTAAAAATATTGATAATGATAGATTGAAATAAATAAGCGGTTAAAAAATCCCTAAAAACATTCTTGTTGAAGATTGACAACTAAAAACATTTTCGTTGAAGAATAATAGCTAAAAACACTCTCGTTCAAGATAGTTATTTTAATTTATATATAAAGAGAATAATTTTAATATAAATGTATTTCTTTTCCTGTTTATTCTCTTCTAACTAAATTCATTTATTGAATGCTGTATTTTATCTAACATATATAAAGTATGAATAAAATATAACAAACAGATATGAACATTTTTCATGACAGAACGAAGAAAAATTTACACTTAATTCATAGGATAAATAATCTACCTTAAATTACGTTAACATTTAAATTACTTGGAAGGAATTGTGTTCCATTATAACTTTAGTACCTTTTAATTATTATTATAATAATTTTAACATAAATTGCTTTTCTTTTTTGCTCACTATCTATTGACTTAGCTAACTAATTGAATTTTTTTGTTATCTAATCAAATTTAAATTTTCTTTTAAGTAATTAGTTTAGATTTAATTAAATGATGGAAAATCAAATTCAATTCAAAATTTTGTTTAATTTTTTACATGATATTTAAATTTTAAAATCTTAAAAAAAGGCATAATTAAAATTTGCCTTAAAGGTCAACATATGAAGTTTCACATAAGTAACTTGTGCTGATCTTAAATGTAAACCTTTATTACATGAATTTTTAGAGAGAAATTTTACTCTAATGGGAATTCACTAATTTTCTAAGGAAATTTGGATTTATAAACTTATAGATGGACAATCTTTCTAATTAATACAATTTCTACAATGTTCATCAATAAACTTTTGCAATATCTTTTAACCATTATGTTTTTGGGGCGTTTACTGTAATAAATGATTTCGAGTTGTGATTTCATAATTTGAATTTGATTTCTATTTTAGTTTTTGGTATCTCATTCCATAACTCTTATAACATTATTGCTTTAATCATACTTAGAAATATTTTTCTTTTAAGTTCTTTAATTTGTCCTTTGATTATACTTTTCTTTGCGTGTTGATATGAATCATAGCAAATGTGTAAAAAGGCTTAATATGAATTCTCTAAAATTTTCAATTCTTTACTAGAAAAGAAAAAGATTCATGTGAATAGAAATCAACATGCAAATTAGTTTGTTACTTGCAGGAAAAATGCGAACATTGACTATCCAATGAAAAAGGGTTCAATTAGAGATATAAGGTCATATCTAACGAAAAGCAATTTCATTCCATCAAAATATATTCTAAACAATAATGATATAATAATTGTATATCATTATTTTTTGTTTTGTCTTTATTTGGTTTCTTAACTTGATATTAATTTGAAATTAGACTATAAGTCAAAACTTTTGTCTTCTTAGTTTGCTGGATTTAGCATTCTCCTCAATAAGTTCTTGCATTTTGTGATGTTACAAAAAAATCATGCATTATTTGATGCATACACAATAAAGAGGTCTCTAATGTGTCATCCAAATGCTTTTAGCGGGGATTTCATTTATTTTGTTATTAAGATTAATAAAGATATATCATTAATACAATTTATATAATATTCATCAATAAATTCTTTATGTTCCCGTGTGTTGTACGGGTACTAAAACTAGTATACAAAAAATCATATATATATATATATATATATATATATATAAATTATAATATCACATAATTATCAATTTATACAATCACAATTGGGATTAATCTAGCTTTGATACCAATTGATAAATAAATTTAGCAAATATGGAAAAAAAATATAAAGTATAATCAATTCCTAGATCAATAATCCCAATCAATATTGTAACATGCATAATACAATATAATTATTTAGAATTACCTAGATATGCTAAAGACATTGAATCCATTGAGAAAGGAGAGAAACTATTCCTATTCTATTGTTCCTGAATGTTCTATGATGTCTTAATGGGATAACAACACTCCAGTAGTAGAAAGAAATAAGGATCTCTCCCTGTGTTAAAATTGATATAGGCTCACTTATCCGTCATAGTAAGCCCAAACACAAGGCCCACCACATCTATATCTATTAATTAGTGCTTTACAATATAATAATATTAAACCCAATAAATATTAATATAAATGATCACTTATTTGGGATTAACAACATGCTCTAATATTTGACATCAAATTAATCTAAATATTATCCAAAATAAAATTAACTATGCTAGTGCAAATTAAATTAATCTAGCATTTATAATTGTCGCAAAAACATATAAAAAACCATAACAAAGTTTGCTTAAGGAAAGATAAAACATGTAAATTTGCTCTTACTTGTTTCGTCCACCATTGACCCACCAAAAAAATGATAGATAAGGACGAAGTGGATTTAAAAATTTTAACCAACCATATTTTGTGATAGATTGGCATGTTGACTCCCTAAAAAAAAAACCCTAAGTTGATAAGTCAACACGCCAAAAATAATTAAAAAAGAAAAAATTTAAAAAAATCCAAATATATATTCATACAAAATTTATTTATACCAATATTACGTTAGTTCAAGTGGACTTAGGTTCGAATTCCTTTATTAAGGTTTCATGTTTGAGTTACGTGGATGAGAAAAACACACGTGGTTAAAAGAAAAGACTCTAGCAAAGGTAGTTAGTCAGCCAAATTCTTCAATAAAGATTAGATACTTCATACTTATAACATGGTAACAAAAATTATTTATTATTTAAAATATTTGTAATAAAATTTAGATATGATAAAAAATCGTAAAATATTATTGACATAATAACTATTAACTAATTAATTTAAAAAAAAAAACACAGGTTGATTTATCTAGTTTGTTTTCTTAGCATACTATATAGAATGAATCAAAATGAGTTGATAGATTAACAGTATGTTTGGTTTTGCATTACTTTCAAGAAAATCAATTTTCTTTTCTACATTAATAATGAAACAACTTTATGAAACTTTAACTTTTTCACATTTTTTACACGTGTTACATGACTTTAACGCGAAACCAAGCATTCACTAAAAACCTTTACACGACTTGGTAAAAAATTGGTTAAAAGGATTTGCTAACGAGTTCAATCCATGTTTACCACCGTTAACTTTTCATTTATATCCAAAATGATAATATATCTACAATATACAGTTAGAAAAGCAATAAGGAAAATAAAAAAGGCTATGTTGCATGATGACAGAAATGGACAACCTCCCTCCTTAGAATAAAAAAAGAAAAAGAAAAAAGAAATGGACAATCTCAAATTAAAAAGACAGCCGAAAAAGAAGAAACCAAAACATAATAAAAACGTAAGAGAGAATACCATAAACAGAAAAGAGATCTACGGCTAGGTAACATATAAATCTTTGTATTAATTGCATAAAGAATAACATGATTTTGGCAATAATTACTATCCGATACATGGTTGTTAAATATCACTTTCATGTATTAATTTAAAACTAAAAACGCCTTGGATGTTAAGTAAAATCCAAAATTTATAAAGGCGTCATCATTTACTCCATAAAATTTAAAATTGTTAAATTTCAGTTTATTTTAGATAACTTGATATGTTCAAATGACATTTGATTATTGATCTTTGCAATTTTATAAACGACTTTACCAACTGAATTAACTTTTCTATTGAATCACAATTTTATTTTTAATCGTATAATATAAATGAGCTAATTTTTTTAACTAGTTTAAGACTCCCTTCATCGTCCATTTTTAACTAATGCGAGTTCCGACTCCAGCTTTCAAATGCTATATAAGCATCCTTCTTATTCATGTTCTCATAATCTTAACGAGAAATATAATGAGGTTAATGGAAGACCCGGAAGTCAATTGTTAGCATAGTTATGGAATTTTTCATTTTAATTCTCTGTTGTTAGCATAGTTATATTATTAGTATTTATGAGTTTACTTTTTAGCTTTTACTGTCATCAAATATTATAAATGGAGATCTAAATTACAATAATTATGAAAAATAATATTTAAGTGATTGATTTTGTATTATAGTATTTACAGATACTTAATTGTAAATATATTAATTTGTAATAAAATTTATGAAATTCGTAAAATGCATTTAAGAGACATGTACACAGTTAATGGACTAAACAAATGAAAAACTAGCTAAGACAGTGTATGGGAAAGGGAAAATTTGAGGACTAAAAATCATAACTTTTTATAAATGGAGGATTAAATGAAAAACTCATGATGTTTAAAAATAAGAATAATAAATATATTTAAGTCTTTTAAAATTTAAGTGAAACAACTAAGTTTATTATCTTATTAACTAAGTATCTCAATTTAGATTAATTTAAACTTATCCTAATTACACCTAATTTTAACTAAACAAGTATATAATATTTTCTCTTTGAGTCTAACAATTGGCCCAGTCAAATTTTGAAATCAGACAATTAAATATAACTAATTTCAGAAACATCCCTGATAACAATAATGGAATTGAGTTCACTCCAACATACATTGGTTAACTAGGTTTAACTATTTGAGAATCTATAATTTTAGATCTTTACTTGGAACAACCTAGAGGTTGGTGAGCTTGAGAGTGTCCTTTTTTGTTTTTGGTCTAAGCAGACTTGGGTGTCTCACAAATGTTTTAACGAGGCTTTAATCATGCAAGTGTTGCTATTCCCACCCCACTATTTGCTCTTTTCACCTCCACTTTTGTTTGTATTTTTTTATTTCGAAAATAAGTTTCCATTATGTATTGTCCATAACAAAAACACATTTCTGTTATGATAGAGGAGTGCGCTCAGGATACAAAATGGAAACGTGATTTTGTTATGTATTGTTCATAACGGAAACATGTTTTCGTTATGTATTGTTCATAACAGAAACGTGTTTTCGTTATGTATCCTAGGCGCAGCACTCTAACATAATGGAAACATGTTTTCGTTATGCATTTAGAGATTAATAATTCTTATTTATCAAATTCATCTATGTTTTTTAGGCACAACTTCTAATGGTTCACTAATACATGAGTAGGGCACATGTTTGAATCGGTGCGATCTAGACCCTTGATTTATTGTGTGCAATTTGGACTGTTTCTTTTTTTGACACATATGACATTGCATTTAATGATTCTTTAACGAATGAACAGGGCATGCATTTGAATCGATGTGATCTAAACCCTCGATTCAGTCAGTGCAATTTGGACTGTTTCTTTTTCTGACGCACAGGACATCATTTTGAATGATTCTCTAACACGTGAACAAGGCACACATTTGAATCAATGCGATTTGAACCATTGATTTAGTTGGTGCAATCTGGGCCATTTCTTTTTCCGATACACAAGACAAAGCTTTTAATGATTCTCTAACGCGTGAACAGTGTTTGCACTAGTATAAAAGAGATGTGTGCTTTAAAGCGCTTACCATTGCCTTTCTTGACAACCATCTTCATTCCATACTGTTTCTTCTCCTTAGAAGATAGACGAATTCCTTGCTTTAGTGTGTTACGATGGTCACATGATAACAATATCTAAAGGGGTCTTATTTCAATGTCCTTATGGTCTTATTTTTCTTAGGATCATTAAGGACATAACAGTTACTGCTCTAAAGAAAAAAATTCACAACGTGATCCGAAGTAGTAGAAAATAACTTGATGTTCATTACCATCAACCTATATCTTTAAGGGATGACTGTGTTCATTACGGGTCTATGGACATTAAACATGACAAAGATGTGGTAAGGATGTTGTCTATCTTTGCCCATTTTCCTAGGCTTGCATCGATTGAGTTGTACACTACATTAGGCAGATTTCCCGAAGAGATCTTTGCCCATCTACGTCAATCACAAACTACTTAAGAGATCATCGCTTGCTTGCGTGAACCTGAGCGGTTAACTAGCTCCAACGACCAAACAACCATTAGTTTGAGTGAACCATGATGATGCACATTATTTACTGTTATGTGTATTTGTATCAAATCTATGTAGAAGTGGCTTTATTTTATCGAATAATATTATTTACATTGCATTTGTTTGTTTTTGTTTGTATTACGTGCTATAATTGTAGCAATGTAATACCAATAACGCAATAAGTGTAAGGGTGATGGTTATTTCCCCTACTGATAGGTGGAAGGAGCTAGTGTCCTTATACCACCGCTCAACAAAAGAACATATAAGGCCCTTAGTAGCAGCAGCATATCATGCTTGTATAAGAGGGGAGAGCCCTGAACCCTACACGATTTTTGTGACCTACGGGTGCATGGGCATCAGCAATGTCGTACCCCCATAGTTGATCAACCTTAACTCAGGACAGGACTGTCCCAGCCATATATGTCCAACAACATGATCCTTATAGGACCTAAGTAAAGGACAAGTCTATGAAATGGAGGTCCAATAATGTGCTTGGCCAATTCAATTAAAGGCATCTCTGTCTCTGCCTCTGGTATAACAACATGTACCTCTTCCTGCTAATGTTGATGCTACAACTATTGCCCAAACGCTTCAACCTATCTAGCCTGACGTGCCAATGTAGTTGGCCATGGGCTCCTAGAAGTGCCTGGTGCATTATATGTCGGAGAGTCTCGTCCAAGACAATGGGTATCAAACCTCATGCATGGTATAATAAATCTGAAACAGTAATAATAATTTAACAATTAAGAAATCATTAATAATGAAATATAATTAATATTATTATAGAATTATTCAAAAAATTATTACTTAAAATTAATAAATTATTAAAAGACAAAAAATACATATTACATAAATACTTTAAAAGAAAAATAATTAAAAATAAATAATTTAAATCAAATAAATAATTAAAGGATAAAAAAATTTAAAAGTAAAAAATATATAACGAAATTGTGATTTTGTTATGTAATATCCTACTTGGATACATAACGGAATCGTAACTTCGTTGTGTATCCAACCTTCATATACAACGAAATCGCAATTCCATTGTGTATCAATACACAACAAAATTGTGATTTTGTTAAATCTAAAACTTAAAAAAAAAACACCTAGAAAAGACTCATCAACGAGGAAGGCGAAGGTTGGCAAGGGCGATGCTCCAGCAAGATGAACCTCCAAAAGCTTGCTTGGCGCTCCAGCGAGGACAATGATGAGGTTGGGGGTTGAGGAAGCACAGAGAGAGGGGAGAGGAAAGGAGAAGGGCTGGGAAGTTTTAAAAGGGGGGAGGGGAAAGGGTAGGGATGTTTAAGTAAAATTACTAGTTTTTTAAAAAAGAAGGGGGTGAAAAAGGTGAACATAGGTGTGAGAATAGTAGTCTCCTAATCATGCTTGACCTATATCCAAAAGCTATTCACTTTAGCCCAATTTTTAGATCCAATACATGGTATAAGATGAGCTGGACAAAAAGAAGAGGCCAGAATGGTGTTTTGAGGGTTTTTTTTTTCCCTATATTATTGCTATCTTACCCATTTCCTTTACGTTGAAACTTATTAGTAAACTCACAGTAAGCTAGTTTTAAAAATTGGATATGTACAATTAAATTACTAGGGGAAGGGGTGGTAAAATTAAGGTTCTAGATGCTAGTGAACATATATTTTGTCTTTTACATGAAATTTTTTTTTTTAACAATAATGCACAATACATATCCATTTGGCTCATAAAAACTATTATTTCTTGGAATTAAAGTGCAAATATGTTTATTATGAATCCTTTAGCGCCTCATAGATCACACATACACATTTCAATTAAACTAAAGCAAAATAATTAAACAAAAATACAATAACTAGTCAGGATTGGACATTGCCACAATACTAAAAGCATATTTGCATTATTCTCTTTATTTAAATATTACATATCCTTTCTGTACTTGCTAAATTCTGAGAATTTGATCTCTCGTGCGACAACCTCTCCCATCAAACTCCTTCTTCTTGTTCTCCCTTGCTAACTAGCTTCCTTTAGCGTACGACAATCTCCTTCCTCTAAGGCGGTTGGGGTATCTGCAATGACACTCCAATGCTTAAGTTAGATATGTCTATCTGAGGTATTTACTATGTTATTGAATTAATAACTTACTTGACTATTTCCTTCACCTTACTAGTGTTACTAGGCAAACGATTACTGCTTGGTAACCATCACAAATAACTTCCCACTAGGCCTGTCTTTGGAATTGCCTCGACACCATCTTAGTTGCGTAGATTGAGTAGGTCACATAACTCTACGTGCTTGAATAATCGAGTTACTTAGGTTGAGTAAGCCATATGACTTACTTACTTGGACAGTCGAGCTTCCCCCTTGGATAGTACATTTCTAAATATAATTTTTCTTTTCTTTTGTTTGCCCAAGGTATTCCCTTGTTGAGAGCCACAGACTAATCCCTCAAGGTACAAAGATCCATTTAAGGGGTTGATCTCTCCTAACAGATGCTCTTCCTTATGCACAGATCTAAGATCGAACCATCCACAAGCAATTTCTTTCTTTGTATTAGAGATCCCACATTAATAGTGATATGACAAAAACAACATATACCAATGGAGGACAATTATCATCTCATTAGCTAATTTTTAAGATTAAATAAAGGCAAAACCCAAATTCTAAAACTTTGAACCTTAATATTATTAATTTTTAATTTTATTCATATCTTCTTTAAAAAGAGGATGTTTATGAATGCTTGTTTATATGAGAAATCATTGATTTTTTCTTCAAAAACCCTCTCTCAAAGTTTATTAGAAATAATTACTTTTTAAAAATATCTAAACTAAACATGCATCTAGTCTTTCAAAGTTACATGTGTCATTGCATTAATCTTTCAAAATTTTACTCAACCAATTAGTCCATTAAATATTTAAATTCATTACTAACTAATACTGTAAAGATTTTGTCACCAAATTAATTCTTTAAAGATATTTTGTCACCGCTTTAATCCTCAACAAATGTGTGATATTTTAAATCTTTGAAAAAGATAATTTTGTGATAAATTTTTAAAGGACTAATTCAGTGATATTTTAGATCCATGAGAGACTAAATAAAGATCATTTTTTAAAAATAAATAATATAGTGATACTTGTAACTTGAGATTATCAAATTGAATTTTTTTTTTTAAGAAAAAAGGATTTGTGTTTATCGTAAATTATAAAACAAAAGAAATCTAATTAAAAAAACAAAACAACATTATGATAAATATTTTTACATTTAAAACAGGAGCATAAAAAATATTAATAATATATAATATTTGTTTGGTATAGACCAAGCCGGGGAGGACCGAAAGTGTTTAATGCAACTATATTTTCAGGACTTGAACTTGAGATTACTGGTTAAACTAAAACAATTTCACCCCAGTTGATCTACGCACTCATTGGTTATAACATAATATAATATAAGCTTAATTATGTTTTTGGTTCATGCAAATATATGAGATTCTTGTTTTAGTCCTTACAAGATTTCTCCCCTTATTGGTTCCTAACATTTTTAGAATTATTTTTTGTTAATTGTTAGTCCCTACAATTAGTTTCCATCTATTTTACATTGATGTGGCTAACAAAAAGCCAAGTTACTTATGTCACATCAATTAAGTAAGACCACGTGTGTACAAGCCTTTTATCTATTCTCTTTTCCTCCTTCTTTCTTATAAAAAAAAACCCTTTTATCTTTAAAGTGTTGAACGTGTATATTGCTTGATTTTATTTTATTTTTTCAAATCACGTGAGCAAGAGAATTATTTATCTTTGCCATATTTGTTTTGCGTTGGTTGCTAACGATTTCCCACCTTGAGCCCCTTTTATTTCTTCTACGTGTTACATTTAATATTATAGAAGCTGATGATGCTCAACCCAATTTTGATATAATCCATTGTTGTGGAAAGTGTAGGAGAGGACGTAACTGAAGTTACAAAAGGAGATGTGGTTGTCCCAAATTTCCTTACCTGATTGTGGGCAGTGTATAGATTGCAAATCAAACGAGCAACCTTTGTTTCAAAGTTTCCTTTAAAAGAAGAGATCATACACCATTCAAATTCAGATTTAAAAGAGTCTCTCAACTGATGGAAGTCTCGATTATCGTGTTGCGTAAGAGTGAGGAAGAAAAATCAATTTTTAAATGGAGAATAAGGGTTTTATGGTGGTAAAGGTTTGCTGAAAAGAAGAAGGAAACAAGAATAATAACTTGTACATACGTGGTTTCGCTTAATTTACATGATATAGTTGATTTGGTTTTCCGTTAACTACATTAGCATGAAATAGACATAGACTAGTGACAGAGACTTTAAAAAAAAGTTAAACACATAATTTAGTCTCTATACATGTTGTGAATTCTCAATTTAGTCCCTATACATAAAAACTTATGAAATCAATCCTTATACACATCGCGGATTTTCAATTTGGTCTCTGTCGTCATGACGCCGTTTATACATTCTTACTATAAGGACCAAATTAAAAATGTGTTAAACGTATATAAGGACCAAATTAAGAATACGTTGCACGTATAGGGACCAAATTAAGAATTTGTAAATGGCAGGAATCAAATTGAGAATCTGCGACACATGTATGAACCGATTTAATAAAATTTTTTATATAGGGACTAAATTGAGAATTCATGACATGACACATGTAATGACTAAATTATATGTTTAACCTAAAAAAAGTCATTCTAAAAATGTTAATGACCAATAAGGGAGAAAAAAGTTTGCAAGAACTATATACATATTTAAACCTATATAATATAATATAATAAATGTTTAAATATGTTTTTAGTCCCTATAAAATGAGTTGAGTTTTTATTTTGGTCCTTGTAAAGTTTTTTCTTTATTTATTATCCTTCTAAAATTTGAATTCACTATTTTTTTTGTCCTTGTAAAATGAGTGAATTTTGGTTTTGATTTTTGTAAAACATTTTTCTTGATTTTTATCCCTCTAAAATTTGAAATAATTATTTTTAGTCCTTAACAGTCATTTTAAGGTAAATAAATAACATTTATTTTAGGAATCTAGAAAAATTTTAAAGGTATCACATGCTAACATGATATTATAAATATTATTGAATGTCACCTAGGATGGTCACTTGACCTTTCGTTAAATACATAAGTAGTTAACGAATGTAACATAATAGTAGTGAGCAAAAACAATTATTTTAGTTTTTTAAGGATGAAAAACAAATAAAATTTTTTATGAAGACTAAAATAAAAACTTGTTCATTTTGCAGGGACAAAAAACATATTTAAACATGTAATAAATATTTCTCAAGATATTCACGTGACTTGACTAATTCATTCACTGTTATTAAAATAGCAATTCTTCGAAACATGATTATGAAAATAAAAACTTTGACTTATTATGGTAATAAAAAGTAATTATTTTGTTCATTCATTTAGGGTAATTAAATTTGTACTTAATTATTATACAATAGTTTTCACACACAAAAAAGAAATAAGAGAAGAGAGAGAATTATGTAACTAAATAAGTAACAAACTGAAAAAAAAAAAAAGAATATGGTAAAAAAAGTGAAAGTGACATAATTTAACTCATCCATCTATACTTCTGAATTATAATGAGTCGCGCCACTCCTTTGCCCTAAGGTATTTGATTGTTGTTGATTCTAGCCAGTATACCACCTCTTTAGCCTTTGACTGATTGTTATTTTGTTTGCGTTTTAACTTTTGAAAAAGTTAAATCATAAGAGCTTTTATAAAATTTAAGTACATAAGATGATTTTATCTTATGGGAAAAGCTCAATTTATTTTACCTTCTTATTTTTTTCTCTTATAAGTACTAATAAAAAGTTTATCCAAGCATAGCCTAACTAGAATACTATTTTGATGTGTTTGAGATGAACTTTGATGACAAGTCCAAAGTGGACTGTAGACTAAAACCAAGCTATGGTGAATGTTGATTAGGAGTTCTCCGACAAGGTTGAGATCTTCTTATGACTGTAAGTTCTCAGGCAAGGTTGAGGCACCATAAGAAATGGATAGATAGGTACTTCCAAAAGGCATTTCAACACTTAATTTAATAATGATTCCACTAAAGTGACTATATATATTAAATGTTTATTTACTATAGTGACATTGGTTGCATTTATAAAAGTCTAAGATGGGTTGAATTTCCTAGTATAGGACCCAAGGGCTCTTGTCAACAATAATACTCTCTCTTGGTGTAGCAACAAGATAACTTTATTCTCACAAATGTATTTAGGACAAAAACACTAAAATCCCTAAGGATTTAGAACCTATAAAGGACTCAATTACCATGACTCTACTTGTAGGGCATAATTGTCAACTAGTTTTCACACATGATAAGATAAATAAAAAGTATTTGAAGCAAAAAAGACATAATTGAGAATGCATAAATTGAAGAATTCCTTGCAATGGCAAAAGTTCGTAAACCTATTTAAAACCAATACAAAACCCTAAAACTATTCTCAACCATATCAATCTTCACATAGAACCAAGAAAATTGTCCATATATCCTAATCATACAATAGGGCTGATAAAAAAAAGTACCGATCGAAACCCGAAAAATTTTGAAGCAAAAAACATCTCAGTTTGACGACCGGATCAGATCTCAGATAAGTTAAGTTAAAAAAACTTATAATGCAATCAGTTATTTTCAAACAGTGTGGGGTGGCATAATTTGTTTTCGTCGGTACCTAAACCGACCAAACTGATACTCTTTATTTTCAATATTTGCTCATGTGATGTTACGCGTGTTCACAATTTAGATTGTATCAATTATTTTTCATATATAAATATAAATATACATACATATATATATATATATATATATATATATATATAATCTCAAAAGTAGAGCTAATTACGTATTATCATATCATTTATGTTAGATACTATTATTTTATTAAAAACTCCCATTTTATGAAATGAAAAATTAATATAATAAAGAAGTATGACCGTGGATTTATTGCTTTGAACAAACACAACTGCTGCACTAGTACAATTTTTTATTTTATTTTAATTTACAATTATTTCAAATATATCATGTATCATTTTATCATGGCCGTTGGATTTTATTTTGAATTGGCAGTGGCAAATAGGTTTAAGAGGAAAAGAAAAACACAAAAGGGAGAAGGGTGCTTCAATATCATGTATCTCTTCTTCCATTCCATCATTATCGATATTTACTTTTTACCTTTTCCTTCTTTCATTGTTCTTCCTCATTATAAATGGCAAAAGCAAGACAGAGCAAATAAGCAAGATAGACAAAAAGCTCATTGGAGGAACGAGGTGGGCACAAAATCTTAATAGCGAAGTGAGCATCGTCCAGGCATAATACTTCCTTCTCCATAATAGGGATTTTCAACTAAAACTATCATATATGTCTTCTGCCATCTTCATATACATTCTATTTAGAAAAGTTGTGGCTTTTAACCTACGTATGTAGCAAGCACAAACTCGCTCCAAACCACTTGATACACTCGCCATCCGCCAAACCAAAAACTGACTAACTAAGATGTTTACATGATCAAAAATGGCTCATTAATAACAGTAGTCGATTTTGGTCAGATTGAGCATTTTTAGCCTGAGTCTAACCAAATCCGACCAATGATCAACCCTAAGTATACAAAATAAAGAACAACTAACAAAAATCAAAATAAAATAAAATATCCAAACATTTCTTCTAGTATTTACAAATCCTTCTCTTTTTTGAAATTTCATTGCTTATTTTTCCCCTATTTTGGTTATTTTCTAGTCTATAAACCCCTTTTTAGAATCAAGACATGAGCTTTCTTCCTCCACCTTCCTTTTATAGTCAAGCATATGATTGAGTCTCTCTTTGTGTGCAAGTGGGGATCTCCATCATTTTTTGTGCCTAAGCCTCTACTTTGTCGAGACTTCCATCTTCCATTTGGTAGGGTGTCACAATTAGAGCAAGTAGAGAGAAAAAAGGAGAACAAGGCTAAAGAGAAAGTATAGGGATGAAAATAAGCCAAACCACATATTAGAGGGTTGTAACCTAGCATGCATAATGCCTAACAAGATAGGTTTATTTACTAAAAAGATCAGGCTAAGGTGTTTTTTTTTTAAGTTAGCTTAAATAAAAAAAGTTGAGTCTTAAGATACATAGAAAAGCCTATGAGGCTTAACATGTCAACTTTGTTAATAATAATTGAGAAATAATAGCAACACACTCTCTGACACACTTCTTTATACACACTTTTTCTTATTAGTTGAAATTTTTGAAATCACAAAATTTTGTGGATTCCATATCTTATTTAATGATTTTCTCTCATAATTTTGTGATGACTAATAAATTTTAACCAATAAGAAAAAGTGTGTTCAAAAAGAATGTGTTGTCAGCACTCGTCATAATATTTTATTATTATTGTTGTTATTTTTATTGTCATTCCTAAAAGAATAATGTTTATATTGATAAACTTATTGACTTGGCGAGTCATCTTGTTTTGGCCAATTTATGTCGATAGGTTTTCTTACAGGTGTCAAAGTGATCTAACATGACTCATCCAAGCTGACTCATTATGAGTTGCTTAAAAAGTGAACCAAGCCAAGTCAACCCAACTCAGCCAAGTTGGCTCACCATAGGCTACTCAAAAAACGAGCCAACTCAACTTCACTCACTTTATTGGTAAAGCCAAAAAAAATACACAACACAGCTTAGCCCACCATGGTTGGTGTGGGTTAAGTGAGTTGGCTCACAAGCTGACTCACTTAATTTAAAAAAACTAAAAAATACAAGAAAAATAAAAAAAACAAATACAATAAGTCCAACAACATGCTAATTCATAACGACAAACTCAAAGAATAAGAAAATGAAATGAAAATGAAAATATCACATAAAATTCAAAACCAAAATAAAAAGGAAAAAATAAATTCAAAAAATTTAGAAAAAAACAATTTAACACGGCTAACCTGACTCACCCATATTGGCTTTCCTCAACTCGCAAGTTAAATGGGTTAGGTCAAATCAACCTATGAAAAGTGAGCAACATTTCAATGACCTGTTTAGCCCATGAGCCAAGTTAGAGCTCAATTTGTCACCTATAAGTTTTTTGTCATGTTAATGTTGATGGGTCTATTAACCTATTTGGGTTGATAGGTCAATTGATTTGTTTATAGGCCTTATTATGAAACATTTTCTTTAAAAAAGCTTCTAGGGTATGCTTTTAAATAGACTGAGACAAACCTAAAAAAGCCTAGAATAGGCATACAAATGAAGCTCAAGCCTTATGATTAAGATTTAGGTCAGATTCTGTCTTACAAAATTGACTTGGCTTAGCCCATTTCATCCCCTAGAGACATGGTAAGGTGGCAATGACAAAAAATAAGAGGAAGAGAGAAACACACACACACAAAGGAAGATAAAGAAGAAAGCAAAAGAAAAAAAAAAGGAAAAACATAAAGAAAAAGTAGAATGGCAACATTACAACAAAGATGACTAGAGGCCTTGCCGTGAAGCTTCAACCTTGTCCACATATGTGGGTTTGATCCCCACATACCATTACAACATTTTCAGCTTTCTTTTATTTTTTTAAATGAATATATATATATATATTTGGAGGAGTGAGGACTCGCACTTTCTCTATTCTTTTTATTAGACATTCTTAGTGATCTCTCTTTTTCCTCTTTTAGAAGAATATTTCACACACTATATCTGCAACTAGCCAAAAAAAATTCTTTTTCAACTATATCAAACTATCATCGTTTTATTTTTATTTGTAAATTTGATCTTCTTAACCTCTTATTCCTTTAAATATATCATCTTTATTCTCTATCTAAATTGAATTTCAGATTTTTTTAAAAATAAATTCTTAATAGTTAAGAATAACCTTAAATCACAAATTAACTTGTTTATTGTAAATTTAAAATATAATTTATATATTCGAAGATAGTTATTTATCATGAATTTTTATTATAATATAACTTTTATGTTTAAAAATACTTATTTATTATAAAATTTATTTAAATAAACATCTATCCTTTGCAATATGGATGCTAAAATACTAGTGTCTATAATTTTTGCTTTTCTTCTCCTTTTTAGTTGTTATTTTTCTTTTCTTTTTATAATCGGATCTTTATTATATTTACTTTAAAAACTATTTTCTATTTAAAAAAAAAACTCAAAAAGAACTTTCTCATTTTCCTTTTTTTCCATTTTTTTGTAAATTTCTCTTCATTATTGTTATTTTATGTACTTTTTGAAATTTTAATTTTAATTAATTTTTTATTTTTTGAAAAAATATTTTTCTTCTGCTTTTTTTTTTTGAAAAAAAATTCCCCTTCATTTCTTTTATTTTTTTTTTTCTTTTCCTTTCCGATTTTTGATTTGCATTTTCTAGGAAATTTCTTCTTTTAAATGGATTTTTTCTCTCCTTTTTCTTATTTGATGTTGAAACAAAATTTATCAACTATGTAATTCGGACAACATCAAATGTTCACATATATACTACCATTGGACTTCTTCAAGTTTAGAGACGAGTTTGGATTAAAAAATTGGGTAGATTAAAATTTAGGATGGGTGAAACTGTGAAAGAAGAATAACTTATTTCATGAGCATCCCTACAAAAAATTTCTCATTGAAGAATTTTGGTAACTTCAAGTTGCTACCATGCCATTTTCTCAAGTACCCTCAAGAAGAACTGATTTTTTTGAGATATTTTATAATTAAGTTATTTTAATGATGTGAAAATGCATAATTAAGTCATAGTCAAAGAATTCTATTCATAATATATTAAAATTAAATAAAAATATGATAAAACACTTTATATTGTATATTTAACTGTTTGAGTAGGATTGACAACCTATATTTTGTGTCCAAAATTCATTGCTAAACATCACTACTGGAATTCAATTTGAGAGAACTAATGTGTCCTTGAAGGTCATTTTAGGAATTGTGTTGGAGACAAGAAATATTCTATTCAAGTCCAGCTTTTTCTTTGTTACTTCGTTGTATTTTAATGAAGACGGGCACAAGTTTAAAGATCAGGCAAAGGGCCTAATCATTTGGGGGAAGGATGAAGGGAAAGAAATGGTTTTCCAACCCTTTACTTTCTCTATCATTTTGTGATCATCATCACTTGAAAAGGAAGCTTTATAGTTGGTCTTGGTTGGGACTGTTTGAAAATGACAACGCTTTTATAGGAAAGACCAGTAGCTTCCAATCCTCATGGACCACTCGTACTTCTAGTTTTAGACGGTATATACTTTTTTTAATTGATATTAAATATCAAACTTGATAAAATGACGTTTTAATAATTTTTACAAATATTTAATTTTATTAATTAAATTATTGTATTGAAAAAATTATGAAGTAAATTGAATTTATAAAATTTCATATAATTTTTTTAAAAAAAAAGTCTAATAAATGTCATTTTATACCCAGGGGACATGTGTGAATCTACCTGGACACATAAACGCAATTTTATCAGAATTTATGAGTTAAAGTATTTGATAATATGCAAGGAGAACATGAAAGGCACGTTTTGTTCCTACAGGAATTTAATTTTTTACATATTTGAGCAAAGTAATTAATAAACATAAAAGTTCATCATATGTCCTACATAGTGTCGCATCGTTCCAGTAGGATAAACGAGATGGTGTTAAATCACATGCAGGTCTCTGGATTTGATTGTCAAAAATGCAGGCTGGAAATTGTTGATAGATGCCTTGAAATGTACTGCCATGGCAGCGTTGTCATTTTCTCATTTATAAATTATAAACACTAAACCAACTAAATAGTACAGCTAGAAGTAAACGAAATTAATTTGGAATAGTCAACTTCTCGAGAGAAAGAATACCCCCATTGTTATTGTACTTGGCCAGCTTGTTTCTTTTGCTTATTTTTGAAAAATAAAGGAAATTGGTGTCTAACGGGAGTTAAGGAAAATTTGCCTCGTCTCCTTATGAACTCATGAGAGTCCATGCCAAGGTACATCGTGCTGATGTTGCCAAACGAGGACTTATTGACACCACTTGCAAAATTAGCACTTACAAAAGAATAGGTTAGCAGCGAAGAAAGGGAAGAAATATATTTTTTTTTTTGTTACAAAAAATTTAGGGAGAGGAGGTGTCCCAGTCCAAGTAGAAAATGTCTCCAGGCTCAAAGAACACTTACAAAAGTACTTGCGACCTGTCAAATACAAGACCCTCTCTTACTCTACTTGATCACCCATATTTGGGTAATTAAATTGGTTTATTTGATCGAAAATAAAGGACATAAGAGAGGTTGGGGGTTGATATTAAAATAACCAATAACTCCTAATTATTATCAATTATATATGACGAAGTACTTTACCTAAACCACCTAGAGAGGAAGTATGTTTAAATCACTAATCAATATCTTAATTTGGATTTAATACACAAGTTGATTTATTTGTTCCCTAGTTTGGCGCATTGGACACGCATTTCATATGCCCTAAAAATCTCGTGTTTCAATCCCCTTGGAATGTGATGGATAGCATTCGTATTTGGATTGAAAGTGAACTTACTCCGATTTTGCGTTACCGAAATTACCATCAATTTAAAGAATCATGAGTATTGGAGAAAGATGGGGATGAAAAGGCAATGTTCTTACATACGTTGATGCCTCTTCCATTATTCCCCTATTCAATTGTCTTACCTAACTCTTTTCTGAGTTTTAATGCCAGAAAATTAACTAATTGTAAAATTGCTGCACAATTAGAAATACAATAAACTCCTCTTTTTTTTTTGCTACATATAAACTCCTATTTATACCATCATAAAATTGGAAATGAAAATATATTCTTATTACTTTGTCAGATTTCAACCTGGTGTAGAATCAACAAGCATATGATGTACCCACTAGGGTTAGCCTAGTTGTGGAGGAGTTTAGGTAATTAGTACAAAATTTTAAGTTCAAATTTTGTTGCTGCTATTGTACACACACACAAAAGAAAAAAACAAGCATATAATATTTTGTTTCACGTTCAAACAAGTTAATTTTCACGTGAAATTCAACGAGAATAAATTTTTTTAATGTTAAAAGTTTATATAATCTTAGTATGGAAAAATTGTATATTTATCTCTTTTATAATATTCATAAAATTTGATATTATTTAATATTTATGAAGGTAAAAATAATTTTTTTTATTGTAATAAAGTCATGTAAAATCTCAATACTCATGTTATCTAATATACAAGCTCCAATGTTAATACATAATTGATACATATATATTAAAAGAAATGTGCCATTGGATCAAATAACAAAGGAAAAAAAACTTATAAATTCATATTTACATTTATATATACATATATTCCTGTCTAAATTATTGAACAACATTCCATATCATATTTAATTTTTATAAATAATTTAAATTACACATGTATTTTACAAGTTACGAATATAATTTTAATTCTTCTACATCTTTTTTATTTCTATATTTTTAATTACATCATTCATTATTTTTATTTTATTTTATTTTATTTTCATGTCTATCTCATGTCCGTGGAAAAGTTTGAGAAAATTTTTGAGTGAATGACTAAAATGGTCCTAATATTGCATATGGTGAATTAATCTTCAACAATTTATTAATTTCAAAAGAGTTTTTTTATTATGCATTCCGATATAGTGAAAATGATTCAAAAGTTAATTTATATTATATGACGATAATTAAGATACTTATTTGGCACTTAATATTCTATGCTATTCTTCATGGTATAAGGTGTCATATGTTAACTTCCAGCATGGAACATGTACCCTCAATATATAAATTAGAAGAGGAATGCTAATAACACTCTCTCAAACACTTTCTTTCTAACATTCTATTATTATTGGCAAAAATTTATTAAAAATTACAAATTTTGGTGGGTTTCACTTCTCATTTAATAGGTCTCTTTACTGATTTAGAAGTAAGACCCATTAAAATTTGTGATTTTCAATAAATTTCAGTCAATAGTTGAAAGAATGTTAAAAAAAGAGTGTTGGAGATAATGTTGCTAGCATTCCCCAACTTAGAATACATAATTGAGAGTGAGACTTTCAGTTTTTTAATTCTCTTAATCAGTACTCCCTTTGGTCCCTAGTATAAGGCACTTGTAACAAAATTATACATACTAATAAAAATAGTTAAATTAGTTGGTTTTATTGGTTTTTTTTTTTAAAAATCATAATGTACTAATTTTACCTTATTAATCATCATTAATTTGTTATAGGTAACATGAAGATATTAAAATCTAAAAACATTATGCACCACTATCAAATAGGTGTACATATACTCAAAGTCTTTAATAAGGGCAAATAATAAAAAAAAATTAAATGTTTCATAGGAATTGTAAAATGTCTTATAAAAAAAATTATCAATACCTTTTAAATAGTGTCTTATATTAAGGATAAGAGAGAGTATACTATTTATATTTTATTTCTTTTTTCCTTTGAATGCAATTTTCACTCTTTTTATTAGTACTCTTTTAAATTATAAAAATTCTAAATTTGAAAATTGTAAGAAAAAAATTAATAAATTTAAAAGTTTGTTATCAATACAAAAACTTAAATTTATCCTTATCTAATGTTGTTCAAGTTATTTTTTATTTATTTAAAATATATTAAAGTAATAGAAAAGGTTTTTTAACACTACAAACTATTGAATTTCTTCTTATTTAATATTATTCACACGATTTTTTATTTTACTTTAAATTAGTATTTAACATGTGCGATGCACAAGATAAATTTATTTTTATATACTTAAAATTTATAATAATTAAATATTTTAAATGTATAAAATATATTTAAATTTATAATAAATGATTTAAATTATAATATAAGGTTATTTTTAACTATTGACAATTAAGAAAAAAGTATTAAAATTTAATTTAAAGATAGACATGAAAGGGATAAATTAAAAAGGATAAGCAATTAAGAAAATTAAGTATACAAATAAAAATAAAAAAGAGAGTAATTTAAAATATTTTTGTAGGTAGTTGCGAGAATAGTATGTGAAATGTACCTTCAAATAAGAGAGGACATTGGAAACCTCTAAATGAGAAAACATTTCCAAGTATTCTAATATATAATCTATATCTATAATTTATAATCTATAACTATAATAAAAAGAATACTCTATAACTATAATAAAAAGGATACTCTTTTTTGGTATCCACTTTTTATTGGATCACTATATCATTTGATTATTTTCTAAATTATTCATTACTTTATCCTTTAACTACTCTTTAAATTATCCACTACACTTTCTCTCTCTTCTATTTTATTTTTATTTTTTGAAAATTGAAGAGAAGCATGGAGTGCTTCTTTTTTTTCCTAGTCAATATAAACATCTATCTTTTTATAATATACAAACTAAAATATTAGTAATCTATAACTATAATCTATGATCTATAACTATAATAAAGAGTTTTGGTCTCCACTCTTTATTGGACTACTATATCTTTTAACTACTTTCTAAATCATCTAGTACTTTACCCTTAAACTACTCTTTAAATTATCCACTATACTTTCTCTCTCTTCTATTTTACTTTTATTTTTTAGTGCCTCTCTTTTCTTTAATTTATAATAAAGGAGTATATTATAATAATTAATTAATTAATAAATTAAAAACTCTATTTATCCTTCAAATGTTTTTATTTAAATTTTAAAGTATATTATCTTTTATAATTGATTTTTTTTATTTTTGTTTCAAATTATTAATAAAATATGAAAATTACTCAAAATAGTAGTTAACTGTCAGATAAATATTCTAGTTATTATTTTTAAACATAAATTAAACAATTTTAACTAAACTACTACAAAATGAGGAACTTTTAAAATAAATGTAATATACTTTTATATTGTAAATATGAATCTTCATTTTAAATGAAAGTGTTTTTAAGAGTTATTCTTTAACGAAAGTATTTTTAGGAGTTTTTATTAAATAAAAGTGTTTCTAAAAGCTATTATCACTGTTGAGACACATCTTTTATCCTAATATTATATTTTAAACATTTAATTTTATTTTTTAATTGTTTATTCCTTTCAAATATACTTATTAAATTTAAATTTAATTTGATTTAACAACTAAAATAAAAAAAAGTATTCTTGATCATTTCAAATTATTCTTCTTTTATTTCTTAATTTTCTTAATCGTTTATTTCTTTTAACTTATCTTTTACATCTTTATTTTTAAATTAAATTTCGATATTTCTTTAAAAAATTATCAATATTTTATCACAATATGAATTATTTATCATAAATTCAATACATAATTTATATATTCAAAATTATTTATTTATTATGAAATTTAATTATTATATAATTTATACATTCAGAAATACATATTTATTATAGATTTTAATTATATAAAAATAAATATTTATTTTATAAATTACAATAACTAAAAGGATAATGCTAACCAGTATCCTAAGGGTACTAGTTAAGGAGTAAAAAATGGAAAGTTTTCATTAAAAATGTCATTAATACACATTTAGTATGATTTCTAATGCACTTTTAACGTGAATTTCAATAAAACCTTTCCATTTTAAATTTGTTAACCTAGTTAGCAAGACGCTAACTAAAATACTACTCGAATTTTTTTGTTACACAATTAGAGTAAGATCTTCTAGTACTGAGGAGAATGCTAGTAATACACTCTCAGACATATTTTTTCTCATACTTTTTCATGAGTGAAGTGCATTAAATAAAAAATGAGACTTACATAATTTTATAATTTTTAAAAAATTTCAGCTAATAATAAAAAATGTGTTAGTAAAAATTTATTAAAGAATGTACCGCTATCATTCTCTAGGATGAATCACTCATGGTAATGCATTATGCAATGATAGAGATAAACAAAACAACGGAGGCCATTCGGCCAATAACTGTCACGCTTGGTGCTAGTCGGATGTGATTGGATAAATTGCGTTTGCCCGGCGGCCTGCCTATTCGGACGTGATCGGACCATAAATTTTTTTTAATTGATTTATATGGTCCTAACAAGAGAATTCCTATCAATAATAAAAATGAAATAAAAATAAATAAGACAGAAGTACAATCACATTACACACAAATAAAAATGAAGTGAATAATAGAATATTCAAGAGGTCTGAAAAGATCAAGATAAAGACGAGTGAGAGTATTTTCCAATACTTTCAGTTTATGCGATTTAAATGAAGAATTTGATTTTAATATATTTTTAGTGTAAAAATGTTTATATTATTAATCAATTAAAAATTATTATACATATGTTTGCTAATAATTATTATAAAATAAATTTTTTTATCATATATAATAATTTATAATCAAAATTATAGTGTAAAAAAATTTATACTGTTTATACATTTTAATTAAATTTTTTAAATAAATTAATACTATCAGTTTCACATTATTTTTATTGGTTTTAATAAAAAATTAAAATAAATGAACAAAAAAGAAAAAAAATTATGTTTGTCAAATTGTGTGAAAATAATCAAAACAAATTATAACAATTTATCTTTATATTTTTTATTAAAGATATAAAGAAAGAAAAAAGCAATCCATCGTAAAATCTAAATATAAAAGTCTTTGTGAGGATTTAGATTTTATAATTATACTTACAAATCATTTATAAATAAAAGTTGGTTTAAATACTTATTCGGTCCCTATAAGTACAATTTTTTTTTAATTCCTATACTTAAAACATTTCTTTAGTCTTTACATATATTATTTTTAATTCTTTTTAGTCTTTGTCGTAGGAATCAAAAGGGAATGTTTTTAAATATAGGGACTAAAAGAAAATATTTTTATAACTGTAGGGACTAAATAAGTAATTAAACCATAAAAGTTTGATTTTTATGAACTACCAGTGTAAATTTTTTTACAATATCAACTAATTAAAAATTATTTTAAATATATCTTTTAAAATAATTGTTAAAACAGTTAATAATTTTACCATTTATAATAATTAGTAATAATTTAAAAAACTTTTATATTATCAATATATTTTATTTAAATTCTATAAATAAATCATTAATGATATTGAAGGTTTATAACAATTCATGCACACTCAACCAATTGAGCTACACCTCTTGGTACTAAATATATTCTATTTATAACATATCATCAACGATATGTTAAATCATGAATTGAGTTCATGTAGATTACTTAAAAAGTAACTTTATTAGTACTTATCTAATTTAATAATAACAATGATGAGAGAGAGAAAAACAAATTTATCTTACTGTTACTTGCAAAAAACATTCTTAAGTAAAAATATGAGATTAATTTCATTCAAAAAAATATGAGATTAGTAAGACAGAAATATAAGCAATTGTGTCACTACTAAAGTTGCTCTAGATATTCTGCAAACCTTAAATTCAAAATATAGTAAGCATTTTATTATCTAACTTTTACGTGTATCTATAATATGTTTTAATTGTTTTAGAACCAAAAATACATAAATTCAATAATAATTAATCGATGAAAAAGCATATTATGTTCTAAGCAAATTTTATTTATAATATTAAAGATCCAAATTTTAAAGCTATTATTTTTGCTAGCATTTCTCATTTGTGAAAGAGTTTAATTTTGATATAATATCAGTATAAAATTTTTTACACTATCAATCAATTAAAAATTATTAAAAATATAACTTTTAAAATAATTATTATAAAATTTAATAATCTTATCCTACATAATAATCCAAAATTAAATCATAGTATAAAAAACTTAAAGTATCAATGCATTTTAATTAAATTATTAATTACTTTAAGAAGAGTTTATTTTTTAAGTTTAATTTTCATATAATGTCTGTCTAAATATCGTCAACCAATTAGAAACTACTTTAGATATGACTTTTAAAGTAATCATTGCAAAAATTAACAATCTTATTCTTATCATACAAAGCTATCTACGATTGAACGACTGTATAAAAAACATTTATACTGTCAATATTTTTCTACCATCAACTAATGAAAAGTCATTCTAGATATAACTTTTAAAGTAATCTACTCCTATATTATAAACATGAATCCTCATCTTTGATTGAAAGTGTTTTTAAGAATTATTCTTGAATGAAAATATTTTTAGGAATTATTCTTGAATGAAAGTGTTTTTAAGAGTTATTTCACTTTCATTGAGTCACATGTCTTATCCTAATCCTATATATTAAACATTTAGTTTTTTTAATGTTTTTATTCCTTTCAAATATATTTCTTAATTTTAATTTCAAATTTAATTTGATTTGACAATGAACCCAAAAATTTCTTTCCCAATCATTTCAAACCATTTTCCTTTTATCTTTACTATAAAACATTGTGTTTTAAAGAATTTTCATAATTTTTTTCATAAAACTTATATCGTCTTATAGAATAGATGATGTATGAAAGACTTTGTGAAAAATGTAGTTGAGATTATCTAGATAAACATGTAAGGCAAGGAAAACAATTTTACTTTTTAAGCAATGTTTTTATAAAAATACAATCACAATTAAAACAATAAAGGTTAAGGGAAGAGATAAAAATACAATGTTTTTATATTGGTTTATCTTAATCTAAGACTACGTCTAGTCCTTGGTACACCACCAAGTTTTTTACTAACAGAAACACTATGACAACTATTTTTTAACTTAAGCTTCTTCAAGCTCAACCATGCGTATTCTTTGACTTGCTTCTCAAAACAACTAACCAAGTATTATTTGAACACAAAGTCTTTTCATGCTTCCACCACTTTCACTAAGAAAAGGTTGAGGGTAAAACTCATTGACTACTTCATCTTAGTAAAACGGATGTACAAGATAAAGTTCAAGTCTTTTGTTTATTGTCACTTAGAGACTTTTTACACTTAGATTGTTTCATAAAGAAATCATGCAAGACAATTCGTAAGCAAAAAGTTCTTGTTTGTTCTTCATGTCTCTAATATTTATAGATAGTCTTGAGATATTCATTGTAAGACTATTGTGTGTTCTTTCATCCTTTAGCTTCAGCAAGGAAAGGTGAACGTTGGGGCATTAAATGCAACATTAAATGTCTTTCACCAATTAATCACACTGATAAGATAAAGCTTTCTTCTTCCTTCTTTTCGTACTGCCACCGTGTGCTACAGAGAACAAAACTACTTTTGTTCATAAAGGTACATTGTTGTACTTTATATGATAGTTAGATGCGTTTTTGATGAAGTAGATGAATTAAGCCTTATTTGACTTTCGTCTAATAAGTTTCCTTGATATGCTTCCATCCTTGTTAAGACTTTAGGTGCTTTTTATTCCTTGAACAAAATAAGACCATGCAAGCATATATTTGCAAGACTATACATTTAATGAAACATTGCGTTTTCATTTATCATCTTAGTAAGACGAATGCCTTCGTCTTTTATACTTAAAAATGTTTTTATCTTTTTAACTAGAAAACTTAGGACCCGTTTACTTTTGTTTTCATTTCTGGTTTTCACTTTTTAATTACAAGATTGCCATTTTGTTTTCAATTTTTTTTTGTTTCAAATATTTGTATAGAAAATAGAAAAAAAAAAAACAAGAAAAAGAAGCCATTTTTACTATTTTTTGTACAAATATTTGAAAACAGGAAATAGATTGAAAACAAAGTGATAGTTTTGTAATTAAAAAATAAAAACAGAAAATAAAAACAAACGTAAACGAGTCCTTATTTTCTTTACTTGTTAAATCAACACTAAGAAGGGCTATAATTCGTCCTTTATCCTAACATTTATCTGTATACTTGATTTTCTTAATTGTTTATCTCTTTTAATCTATTGTTTTCATCCTTATTTTTAAATTGAATTTTAAATTATCAATAATTAAAAATAAGCTTGTATCATAATATAAATTAGGCTTAAATATGTTTTAAATCCTTACAAATATAACTCTGTCTTATTTTAGTCTTTACAAATTTTTTTGTTAGTTTTAGATCCCTCACATTTTCTTAGTATTATTTTTTAATCCATACCATTAACTATAGTCAATTTAGTATTGACATTACTAATAAAATAAAAAATATTAATTAAGATAATTAAAGTAATAAAGAATATTTCAAATTAAGATAATTAGATTATTTTTATGTGCCTAATTCAATTAAGTAATGTACTTATCACTTTATATAAATAAGATAATTACATATAATTTATTTTTACTATTTATTTTTAATTTTCAATATATTATTAATAGTATTTTTATTGCTTTTAACATTGTTCTTACTTTTCAATTTACTAATTTACTTTTAACATTGTAATTTTTTTTAAAAATTACAATTTATATAGACACTTATAATTTATTTTTAATATATTACTTTTGTCTTTGGAGACAAAATTACTGCTTCTGATATATTAAAAAAAAAGTTTTATTACAATCAATCAAAATTAATGAATTGAAATATAAAAATAACACCAAAGTAATATATTAAAAATAAATTATAAGCATAAATGAAATATAATTTAAAAAAAAATAAAAAAAATTAGTAATTAAAAAGTAAGAACAATATTAAAAGAAATAAAAATTATTGTTCATAATATAATAAAAATTAAAAATAAATTATTAAAGTAAATTATAAGTAATTACCTTATTTATATAAAATAATAAATACATTACTTAATTAAATTATGCACATAAAAATAATCTAATTATTTTAATTTAAAATATTATTCGTTATCTTAATTATCTTAATTAATATTCGTTATTTTGTTAGCCATGTCACCACTAAATTAACTATAGTTAATGGTAAGAACTAAAAAAGAACACTAAAAAAATATCAAGAGTCTAAAAATAATAAAAGAATTTGCAAGGACTAAAATAAGATAGAGCCATATTTTTAGGGACTAAAAACATATTTAAGCCAGTAAATTATTTATCATAAATCTACAACATAATTTATATTTTAAAAATATTTATTTATTATAATTTTTATATAAAAATATACATTTACACATATTAAAATACTAATTATTACAAAAAATAACAATTTTACTATACATGATAATCTTTTATGTATATAAATTACAATAGCTATCTTGAATGGGATTGTTTTTAGGAGTTATTTTTCAATGAGAGCATTTTAAAAGATTTTTCTTAACCTCTTGTCTCTTCCAATCTATACTTTTCATCTTTATTCTTAAATTGAATATTATTTTTTTAAAATAAATTATCAATAGTTAAAAATAATCTTGTATCGCAATATAAATTATATATAGTCTTAATGTTTAACTTTTTTTTTACACAAACATCTAATAAGAATTCACTCTATCGCCATATCATTCTATTTATTAATATGCAAGAGGAATTCATATTAAATATTTATGTAGAAAGTTTTATATTGACAACGTAAACAAATTAAGCTCATAATTTAATTATTTGAGTGAAAAATAAATAGTAAAGAAAAGTTAATTTATTATTTTTTTATAAAAAAATAAAAATACAAGATGATATGAACCAGAATATCATCTTGTTATGACCAAGCCGAAGTAAAAAATGACCCAACTCTAAGTGACAACCCATAACAAGAGGAAAGCTCCGAAAGATACAAGAGGCAATAGAAAACTCGTGTAAGTGCAAGTTTGACCCAAGAGAATAAAAGAGAGGCAAATATGAATGTAATTTCACCTGTTTTGGCCTAAAGAAATTGAGATCCAAAATAAAGAAGCCCACAAATAAGCCTAGCAAACAAATATGAAGATATTTGGAAATATTTGGCATTTATTATTAGGATTTGGAGTTAATATTAGCAAATATGATTAGGATATGTTTTAATTTATTTTTTTTGTTGGGATTTGTTTCCTTTACTAGATGAGAATTTGTTTAGGCTTTGTTCTTTATTAATAGGATTTGTTCCAAATAATATTATTGGTATTTGTTTAAGATTTGTTTAGGATTTCCTTTTGAGTAAACCATCAATTTGGTCCTTGAAGTATCACCCTCTCTCCTAAATAGTCCTTAAACTAATGAAATTATATAACTAGTTCCTAAAGTATTAGAAATCATGTGATATAGTCCCTCACGTATTAAAAAATTCTTTAAATTAGTTCCTCACCAAGGACTAAATTGATGAATATGCAATACTTTAAGGACTATTTATATAATTTTATTAGTTCAAGGACTATTTAGGAGAGAGGGTAATACTTTAGGGACTGAATTGATGATTTATTCATTTGTTCTCTGTTACTTGTTTTTCCTACTATTATCTGTAAATAGGAAGTCATATAATTGAGAGCTATCAAGTTAAATTTGAATGAGAATTTGAGTTTCTTTCCATAGTGAAAGATAATTTCTTTTGCTCTTGTAAAATCTTGGCTTATCAATTTTCTTCTATAGAATTGGTGATTCAATTTCAAAAAAGCCCCCAACTTTTGCTTCAACCCAAGTGCGTTGTTGTGTGGATTGGTTAACTCATCTGTGGTTGGACTAGTGATTTGAGTAGCAGGTCACATTCCAGATAATGTTGGTTGGTTATTTGCGTTATCCAGGTCATTGAACCAACTCCTATCTTTCTTTTATGTTTCTTTTAATTTTCTTTGTTTAACTACGCCATGAAGATCGAGCCACCCCTTGAGTTCTTATCATTTGGAATCAAGAGCTACTAGTTGACAAGTAGGTATTTCATTTATTTTCTTTAGTTTCAAAAAAAAGAGGAATTTCATACTAAAAAAAGAAGAAAAGCAAAAAAATCAACAAAAAATGAAAAAAAAAGAGAGAAAGAAAAACAACAAAAAATGTGGAAAAAAAGAAAAAAAAATACTTTTAAATTTATTTCTTATTCATTTTTTATTCATTTGTTTGCGTTCCATTGAATCTCTAGCTAACAACCCTTTTCCATTATTTGTGACTTCTAGTTAGTCACTTTTACAAGTTAGCCACCTACCTTCATGTGCTTGGTTGAAGTTGATAAATTGGCATCGTTGAATCACTCAATAAGAATTTAGGTTTCTTAAGAGCTTAAGAAAATATTGAGTGATTTAAGATTAATGAGAATATCAAGAGTGGAATGCAAACACAAGTGGAAAGTAATAAATTTTGAGTGTAAACACTTGTTGTGAGGATTGCTGAGGTTTTATTATTATCTATATATATATATGTAAAGGAGACTTGAATAAATCTAAACCGTAGATCGAAGCTTGAATATGATAATAACCGTTAGATCTAATCAAATTTAATATACATAAATATGTTTAATGAAGAATTTAATTGCTCCCATTAATACTATTTATTATTTTGTTATACAATTTTGATATTTTATGTTAACAATATATATTTCAAAACTAAAAGATGATAAAAAAAGTTAGATATATAAATACTATAATAATGATATTTTTTCTTAAAATATAATAATAACATTATAAAAAGTTAGATATATTTTAAAACTAATGATTTTATAAATATGTAGTTAAATTTAAAATGATTCATAATATTTTATTTTAATTAATAATTAAGGATATAAATTAAAAAATAAATTATTATGTATAAAGATTAGCCTATTTTATTTTTTAATTTAGTTACTTTAAAATATATGTTTGAAACAATAATAATTAAAAATAAAGATTTTATGGATAAAAGTTAAATATATAAATATTATAATAATAACATTAAATATTATATTATTAGAAAAAGGTTATATATTTTTCAAACCTAATGATTTTATAAAATTGTAGTTAAATTTAAAACAAACCAAAAGATGATAAAAAAAAAAAAAGTTAGATATATAAATAGTATATTAATAACATTAAATTAAATATTGTAATATTATAAAGTTAGATATATTTCAAAACTAATAATTTTATAATAGTTGTTAAATTTTATAAATATGTTAATATATATTAAAATTATATTTATATATATATATATATACACCTATTTAATAATAACAACAACAACAACAACATAATAATAATAATAATAATAATTTCTCTCTTAGATTCTATCTTTAACTATTATTTTAAACAAATTATTATGAATCATTTCAAAAATTTCTAAATATTTAAAAAATCATTTTTAATTATTATTGTTCACAAATCTATCTATCTATTTGTTAATATATATAAATTATTATAAATATGTTAATATATATTTAAATTATATATAATAATAATAATCATAATAATAATTTATCTCTTAGAATCTATCTTTAACTATTATTTTAAATAAATTATTATGAATCATTTCAAATTTAACTAAATATTAAAAATCCTTTTTAATTATTATTGTTCATAAGATATATTATAAAGTAACCAATCTATATAGTAAAATAGACTTGAACCTGAGCATTAATATGATATTTAATGCTTTACTTTTATATTTAAAAAGTAATTATTAAATTTAAAGTACTTACTCCTAAATTTAATATAGATATATACTTTAAAATTTCTTATATATATTATTATTTAAAAAATTAGTTTATAAAGTATTATTTAAAAGAGAATAATGTAAATATATATATATATATATATATATATATATATATATATTAATAAATATATAAAATAATTTGTCTCTTAATTTCTATCCTTAATTATTATTTGAAACAAATTATTATGAATTGTTTTTAATTAAATTAAATATCTAAAAAAAATATTTTTAATTATTATGGTTCGTAAAACATTATTAAGTAACCAGTTAAAGATAAAATAGACTTATATGTGATAATTTATTTCTTAATTTTTATCCATAATTATTATTTAAAATAAATTATTTTAAATTTAACTATGTGTGTATTAAATCTTTAACTTTAATTATTATTATTATTATTATTATTATTATTATTATTCATAAAACATGTTTTAAAACAATCAATTAAGAAAATAAAATAAATTTGAGCATAAGTATTAATATAATCTTTCTCTTTATATATATAAAAGATAGGTTGTTAAAGCAATTTTTCTTGCCTAAATTAGAGGCATATAAGTCATTTCAATTTTTTTCATTTAATATAGTTATATTAGTCTTCCAAACTTTGTATTAAATTAATATTATATAAAACTATTTTTAGTGAGTGAGTTTTAAAAATTAAAGTTAAAAATAAACTAAAAGGTCATCGTTTCTCCTTTAATGGATAATTAATTTTTTGTAAAATCCAATATACCATCTCAAGTCTAATTGATCCTTTGATTCAGTTTCGTAAAACTGAAAAAACGCTTGAATCATGATCATGCTTTTCTTTCTTATATATTCTTCCACTGAAGTTTACAGTCGACTAGCAGATGTATTCTTTCGTTCTTTGTCTTTTCATTTGTTTATCTTTCTTTTTTTGGCTTTGCACTTTCTTTCTCTCATATTGCTCTTGCGATTTAATAGAAAGATAATTTTGCTTAATATGTCTTAATTAACTTGCAGCAATGAAACTTTTTGTGTAGATAAGAAAAAAAAGTTCTTACAGTGCACCATTCAATGAAATTGGCAAAGGATGAGAAGTTGGAATTGAGAACCAACATTAGGTACATCATCTTACTCTTATTTTTATTATTTCTTTTGTTCTTTTTACGGGTATCATCTTTGTGTATTTCTTTTCTTTTCTTTTTCTTTTCTCATTTTACTGTTATGTTATTTATGTTTTGATTATTATTGTTCATGCTTTTCATATATGTTCTTATAGTTTTGCATTTACTATTATATTATAAATAATATATATATTTTAGTCTTTCTCATTTTGAGCAACAAAAAATTAATAATCTTATTTTTTCTTTATATCTTCTACTTACAATATTTTTTTGGTTTAACAAGGCATAAAATGAGCATATTATTGTTACAACTTTACTGCTTGTTCATTAATTTCTTTTTCCTTATATTTTTTATATAATTCACTTAACACAATTTAATGAATTTTATATAATTAAATTATTTAATTATTTATTTTAGTTTTTTCTACTTAATTCAATTGCCTAATTATATGTTATACATGTTATTTACATAGTTTATTATATACTTTGATGTTTATTAATTGTTCCAAATAAATTATGATATCAAATATAATAATTTTTTTTCATAAAATAAATTAATTATAGAATAATATTTTTCTATCTCCACAAGGTTTACTTTCAATAAAGAATTAAATTGATTATATTAATAATAAAAATTACACAATTTTGATAATTAAAAGTTAATAATAATAACAAAAATCATCAATAGGTTCCTTTCAAATTTGTAAGGGTCAATTTTAACATTATAGTTTTTTATACTTATCAATTTAAACCTTAATAATAATAACAACAACAACAACAACAACAACAAATAATAATAGTAGTAGTAGTAGGTTTACTTAATTGTATTTCATGATTTTTCCCTCACCTATATATAATATTTTGAAAATGACTATTAAATTGATGCAAAAGCATTACATTTATTTTTTAGGTAAATTATGTTAAATAATACATTAAATTGATTAATTAAATAGTACCTAATTTACAACATTGATTAAATTTAATGTATAATTAATATACAAATAATAATAATAATAATAATTAAATATAATAATGGAGTTTTTTTATAACGGTCAATTATAAGATATTATGATTTTTAATTCTTATAAATTCAAACCTTAATTAATAATAAATAGCCATTATATATCATAAATATAAACAGTCGTAAAGTATACAATAATAGATTAATTATTATTATGAATAGCATTGTCTTTTTGAATTTACTTAGAATGAGGAAAAAAAATAATTTTATTGATAAATAATCCTTATTATAGTTAAATAGTAAGATATAAAGTCTGAAACATATAATAATTCTTATAGATAAATAACTTTAACAAGTAGTAAGTAATGAAATTAAAATTAAATAACAACAACAATAATAATAATAACAACAACAATAATAATAATATCAATAACAATAACAACAACAACAACAATAATCATAATCATAATAATAATAATAATAACAACAACATCAACAATAATAGCAACAACAGCAACAACAACAATAATAATAAACGAATCTCATTACACTAATCAAAAGTGTTCAGTTTATGTTGTGTTTAGGGTAACCAACTCAAAATTTTAACAATATCACATAATTAAAATTAATAACTTAAATAATTAAAAACTATATATATTTAATAAAAATCATACTATTTCAACAAATTTAAAATAAATTTTATTTTTTTACAATAAATACATTTAAAATTATTAATTATAAATATACAAAAATCAAGTACATGTTAACATAATATCCATAATAACAAAAATGAACACTCAAATTTAAATACTTATATATTCATATTTTGTTATGCTTACATACATTTTGAATTTATGCATTTCATATAAGTATTTTCATTACTTGAAGAAAGAACAAATGATAATAAATTTCAATAGGCTTAATATTTTTGAACACAACATCTGTTCAATTAAAAATATAATTAATCATCTTCCTCAATTTTAATGTAATTATATTTAATTTACTATTAAACATTTTAATTAAAAATTAATAATTTTATTTATGTATGTATATTTTAAAATAATAACAAATACAAATATAAAAAATATATAATTTAAACAAATCCCGTGCAATGCACGGGTTTAAAATCTAGTTTTTTTCTATTCTAACATGGCAAGAAATTTAGAAAATGAACAACAAAGATGAAACACTTTCCAAATGCAAGTATTGATGGGCCATTTTGAAAAGTTACTAGATAGAAAAATGGAAGAATTTCATGAACGATTGGATCATGTGGAGAACCAATTGGTGTAGCAAAGTCCCCAAAATAATCGAAGGCGGGATAATTAATCTTATGTTGAAAAAAAGAGTCAGGATAAAGAAGATGAAAATATTGATGATCAACAAGGGAGAAGGAGAAATCACACTAATCAAGGGAGGCAAAGAAATAAAGAAAATGATCTTGAAGGAATTAAAATCAAAGTGCTTTTATTTCAAGGCAAAAATGACCTCGAAACCTACTTGGAGTGGGAGATACGTGTAGATCAAAATTTTGCTTTCTAAAGCTAGTCTAAAAGTACAAAGGTAAAACTTGCAGCTTTAGAATTTACTGATTATGCTCTTGTTTGGTGGGATCAAATGTAGAAAGAAAGAGCTCGATTTGGAGAATGCCCTCTAAGGAGTTGGGAGCAGATGAAGGGAATTATGAGAAGGCAGTTTGTGCCTTCCTACTTTCATAGAGATATTCACAACAAGCTGTAGCATCTCACTCAGCGATCAAAGAATATAGTTGAATACCACAAGGAAATGAAGATTTTCATGATTAGAGCAAACATAGTGGAGGACCAAGGAGCCACCATGGCTTGATTCTTGAACGAGCTCAATAGTGACATAGCTAATGTTGTGGAGACGTATCATTATGTAAAGCTTCGAAAAATGGTACATCAAGCCATCAAGGTAGAACAACAACTCAAGAGGTGAAATGGTGCAAGGAAGAATTTTAACTTATGAAGGAACCATCCAAAGAAAGATACCCCTTCAACTTTATACTCTAAAAAGGTTAATTCGAAGGTCTTTCAAATGCTAAGGGAGAGGACATGTTTCTAGTGAGTGTTCTAACAAGCGCATTATGATTATCAATAATAATGGAGAGTAGGAGATAAAAGAAGTAGAGGAGGAAGAGTTATCTAGTGTTGATGGAGAAAGTGTTGAAGAAGGAGAACTCTTAGTGGCTAGAAGAGCATTTAGCATTCAAACGGAAGAGGAGAACAACCAAAGAAAACTTGTTCCACACACGCTGCCTAATTCAAAATAAGGTATGTAGTGTGATTATTGATGGTGGAAGTTGTAGCAATGTGGCAAGTGTTGAGTTAGTAGCAAAATTGAGCTTGCCAATACTCAAACACAATTATCCATATAGGTTGTAATGGCTCAATGATTGTGGGGAGTTGAAGGTGACAAAATAGGTGAAATATTCTTTCTATTGAAAAATACAGAGATGAAGTACTATGTGATGTGTTTCCTATGAAAGCATGCCATCTTTTGTTAGGAAGATCATGGCTATTTACGCTATTCAGGTCATAAAACCAACTTCTATCTTCCTTTTACATTTATTTTAATTTTCTTTGTTAACCTACGCTATGAAGATCGGACCTACCCTTGAGTTTTTATCACAAGAAGCTTTTCAAAATCTATAACGTGCTTCTATTTTTAAAACCAGCGTAAAAAAATCTTTGTTTTCTAATATATTAGTAGTATAATATTTTAAAGAGAAAGTGTAATATGTTTTATTCTTTATGTTATGTATGGGACTCGGTTGGCCCAACATTACATCAAGCTACTTTGAGCTTTCTTGCTCGAGGCTTCTAGGATTGTGTTATGTACTGGGCCTTGGTCGGCCTAATCCTCAATGTCAGTCAATCAAATCCATTAGCCACACACCAAGGAAGAAACCACGGATCATAAGCTCACACCAGTGAGGGAAAACCCTGAGTCCCCTCACTCATAGGAAAAAAATTAAGAGAACTAAAACAAAAATAACATTATATTATAGATATTAAAATGTTATTTAAGAGTTTTGGAATTTATAGAAATTAAACCCACAAACACTATAATTTTTGTTGACTAACATGTATGACTCTTTCAATGGTTTTTGGTGAGGAACATTTTTCTTTCTTGTGTTTTGGTTACTTGTTTTCATCCTTTGTATGAAGTCTCTTCAAGTAACCAAATTGTATATTGGCTCATTCTAATGAGGAGCATTCACTTTTCTCTTATTTTGGTTATCTACTTTCATCTTTTTGTATGAAGTCTTTTCAAGTAACCAAATTATGTATCAACTTGGTTCGACTTATGTCATTTAGAAGTTGAAATATGCTTGAAGTTTTTGCTAGTTTATTTGTACAAATGTTTGAGCAACATTGTACCCGCCCTTCAGTCTAGGCTATAGCCAACTAGGCCTTTTTTGGTCACTCTAATTATGGGAAAAGGAACCCATATATTTTCCCATCAACCAAAATTGGTTGCTCAACAATTTGGTTACAGTCCGTTGAACCCTACTTCCATGTTCCTTTCTATGGAAGACATAATTTGTGATCATAGTTAATTAGCTAGTCCAATTATAAAAAACTCTAGATTTTTACTCGACCTTATCGTTCAATGAATGGTGGTCTAAGTATTATAATCAATATATACATCTTTTGAAGATTGCTTCCAAAGTAGACATCAAACCCTTTGTTCTTAGCAAAAATTAATTGGATATTTATTTAAACTATTTGTAGTGCTTGAGAGTTTAATTTTTATAAATTCCAATAAGGTTAAATAACATTTAGTCCTTATAATTGATGGTTGTTTTTGTTTTGATTTTCTTAATTTTTTTTTCTATTTTCATGCCTATAAAATTTGTTTTCCTATTTTGGTTCCTATAAAAAAAATTATTTCATTTTAGTCCTTGTCTTGGTTTGTTCACCTAGAAAAAAATTTGTGTCATCAAATGTGACAATACTAAGTTGAACCTCCATTAGCCATGTTAGCATTTAATGCTTACAACTTGACAACAGGTACTAATTACAAATATATATATATATATATATATATATATAGGAAACATATCTAGTGAGCAAGTCTTTTTTATGTGAGAGTGAGAGGAATAAAGCTGAATCATTAGATCTTACCATGAATAGTCAAGATGAAAACACACAAGTCATGTGAGATTTTAAAAAGTCACATGATATTAAATCCTGACCATCCATGTATGGTTATATGACCCAGATTTACCTCTCTCACTCTCATATAAAAATAGTCCTCTCACTAAATATGCCTCATATATATATATATATATATTGTAGGGACAAATTCAACAAAAAAATTAATTAGAACAAAAAACAAAATATCCTTATATTATTATTTTAGAAAATGAGAGAAAAGACTATAAGGTTAGTGATTTTCAAGAGAAAAATTACTCATAAAGATGCTAATTATTAAGAAGAAATCAAGAAACCTTATTAGTTCTATTATTGAATTTTTTTTATCAATTATTAAAATAGACTATCATTTAATTTGCTTAAAGTCAATTATTATCACGTTTGTTTGTTTATTTTATCATTGATTCATTGTCTTTACTCCTTAGTATCCCGAATTTCTAATACCTAATTGTCTAAACCAATCATATTTTTCTCCCACCGTGAACATAGGTGTCGGTCATGGTGACAGATGGAAACGTCTTCGAAATGACCTCCAAATCCAATCATTGAAATTCACCTGAGAGAGTTCATTTATGCATTGATTGCTTTGGTGGAAAATCAGAATGGGAAAAAAAGAGAAAGAAAAAGAGATAAAAAAAAGAGAAGAAATTTATGAAATCGGCTGTTTGGCTCTACATCAAAATTCTTCCTTCTCCTATGATGAAAGCGGACAGAGAGAAGAAAGTTTTTCATTTTTTACCCTTTGTCAAAAAAAGAAAAGCCACCTACTCCCTCACAGACTGCTCACTGTCTTTAATTTTTTTCACTTGATCCATGAATTTTTAATTATTATATTAATATTATATATTATATCTTATATAATGTTATTATGTAACTACGAATTATATATACTTAATATATTATACTTAACATACTTAATAGTTAATATTATATAACCAGTAAAATATATTATATACTTAAACGCTAATATATTACATATACTTAATGTTATTATACATTATACGTAATATACATAGTATTATATAACGAATCAAATATAACGTTAATTGTATGTAACTACGAAGATGTTTGTAACATGTTATACATTATATATTTAATATATTTAGCGTTAATATTGTGCATTTTATGTACCTAGTAATTCTATATAACGTTATAATTTTGTATTATATATTTTATACTTAATATATTTAATGCAAATTTAATATATGTACAAACTTGTGATATTTATAATATGAATATTTTATACAATCCTTAATTTTTTCTTATTTTTTAATTTTTTGGTAGGTCAACCTGCTAGCCCTCTCTTAAACAGGGTGGGTTATAACTTATAACCTAAATATCCAAAATAGGTCAATTTATCTCAGCCTGTTTTTTGATGGGCTAATTAATGGCGGGGTGGGCCAAAATGGGCCGAACTACGTGTTTGCCATCCCTACCAAAATGTTAGCATTCAGTTAAATATATTAGTATTTTAGCTAGTATATTACATAGGATAAATATTTACTTTTATATAATTATAATTACAATTTTAATAAATATATATTTTTAAATTTATAAATTATATTATAATTAAAATTTATAATAAATAACTATTTTTAGATATATAAATTATATTTTAAATTTATAATAAATAATTTAAATTATAATATAATATTATTTTAAATTGAAATGGATAGAAAATTAAAAAAAATAAGTATACAAATAAAGATAAAAAAAGAATAATTTGAAATGATTCAAAAATATATTCTTTGGCTAATTGCAGAGAAGATGTATAAAATACACCTTTGAAAGAGAAAAGAGAAAATATTGGAAATCTCTAATTAACAATGAAAAGAGTGAAAATTTCACTTCCCAAATTAGAGATTTTAATTTATAGTAAAGGAGTAAAGTGTAATTTTCCATGGGTTCACATAATGCGTTTCAAAATCTTTAGAAAATGACTTAATTATTAATATAGTATATTGGTCAATGGGTTCGCGATTCCATATTACCTGTGATGGAAAATACATAATAACTTCCTTATAATTAAATAATAGTGAGCTTTGGATCATATGTATCACATTTATTCACACTAACCATATATGATGTTTACGTCAAACACATTATTGTAAGTATGATTAAATAAGTACAATATATCATTTAATACGATCTTTTATTAGACCTATTGCTATTGCTTGAGTATCGGTGTTGTCTTGCTTCGATTGAATCGGATGGGATAATTGGATTGTAATAACTATACTTCATTGATTATAGCACTGTCTAATTATAATTGAAAAGCATCTTTAAACCGATTAAAATAATTAGGATTCAGTTGAATTAACTAGCCATTCCTATTATTTTTTAAAAATTCCCAAAAAAGTTTACATATCGTATTGTAACTTCATTCATTTGACTAATCAGCTTAAACAGTTAAATTAGGTCAATATGAATAAGAAGCGTCACCAATTAATTGTTTCATCATGTTTTAACTGCATTGTTAAATAATTGATTTTATGGTCAATGCTATGGGGACTTGAGTTTTCTTGACCGCTTTCTTCTTAAGAATGATAATAGATAAGGTTTGGGTATATATTATAGTATTTGTCTTTATACATGTGTTTGAAAAAAATATCCGTACCCGACCCCATACCTGCACGGGTAACAACTTTAATCTCCATCCCGTACCCATTGGGTACTTATATATTCATACTTACACTTGTTACCTGCACTTTATTAAGGGTAAAATCAATAAATTAATTAACAAAATTGGTATAACTAAATTGAAAAATTATTCTTAAATCATCCAAATGTAATCATATAACATTAGGAACATAATCATTTAGTATAATTGTTCTTAAATATAATGTTCTAATTCTTAAAGTTGATTAAATCTAACAATAAACTTCAAGAATAACTATAAAATATAAAATCATATATAAATCACATATAAATTGATTGCACTTAAACTATATTTTGTTTTATGAATTCTTCTCACATTGTACAGTTAAGTTTATGAACTGATATTAGACTTATTATATCTAGAGAATTTTACTTTAATGATGGACCATACTTAAAGTGTAGCACTAATTAATAAGTTATAGAATAAATAGGATAAATGATATATCGTGCATAATAGTTCAAGTTGTTGCATGATGCATCTTAAATATCCAATTTCAAGTGAAAAGAGAGTGAATTTTTTTTTTTTGGTGTATAGGAGAATGAATTTAATTAATCTAATCAAGGTTAATAATAGTCTGTCACAATAAGTTCAATTTGGTGAGTCAAGGATACTTTAATTAGATCAACATAAGTTTATAAATGTCAAGTATGGAGCTAGTCAAGGATACTTTAATTAGATCAACATAAGTTTACGAATGTCAAATATGGAGCTTGCAAATTAAGCAAAAAAAAAGTTTTGTATAATTTGAAAGTAAACACCTTACAATTTGTCCCTAACATGTATAAGAATGAATAACTAAACTAAACTATATTTTAATAATTTAATTAACAATAATAATATATACAATTACACATGTGAGATATTATATATATGTGTGTGTGTGCGGGTATGAGGTAGCGTAAGTGCTAAAGTAACCATACCTATTAACTTTTTGCAGGTAAATATTTGCCTCCAATTTCATTCTCATTGAACAGGTATTTATCCTACCCATTATGAGTGTTTTTTGTGGGTACCCATACGGTATGGGTAGAATTATTATCCCTATCTCGTGGGTTGACTTTGCAAAACTTGCAGATGTAAGGTAAACCATGGAAGGTACGGTGCAAAATTTTGCTATTACATTTTCACTATGAATAAAATTTTCACATTATATTATATAAACTGGGGAATTATATAATTAGTTAGAAACCAATAGCAATAACTGCAAAACAATACAAGTATTAGCACAGAGCTAAATATGTTTATTCAGTAAGCAATATAGTTATGTAGTAAAAAAAGAAAAAAGAAAAAAAAAGTAATATAGAGTTTTCTTTCTTCTTCTTTTTTTGTCTAATAATCCTTTCTCAACTCAGCCATCTACGTATATAAGTTTTTAATATTAGCTTGATCAGTGGGTTTATGATAATTTTTTCAATACATCTTAATAAGTTCAAACGTCAGAAAGTAAGAAGATAAACAAATTAGTATTTTATTAATAATAACCAACGTTGTTCAGACAAAATAAAAACTTAGTGTACATAACTTTAAATGATTATAAATTTTATTGGTTGCATGAACTTTTCCAAACACAGAATGCACTAAAATATTTGTAGGAGCCGCTGGTGCTGATGGTTTAAAGAAAAGGAAAAGAAAGGAAAAGATAAAAGAAAAATAAAAGGTTGCGATTAAGTTTTTGTAAACATGAGAGAAAAAAGTTTGTATGCATATTATTACTCTCTCTCTCTCTCTCTCTCTCCCTACATATATATATATATATATATATATCTTGTATTTAAGTTATTATTCTTCCAATTACCAAGTGCCTGCTAATGTTTTGAAGTCATAGTTATCTACCCTTTTCTAAAGAAAGGACCACAGCTAAAATTAGGAAATGTCAAATCAAATTAAAAAAAATCATATATAGACAAAATATATTTTATTGGTATAGTCTTTATCTAACAAACATTGGATATATTTTTTAGTCCTAATTATAAAAAACATAAATCTATTTTCAGATGTATTAATTACTAAATTTATTTTATATTCTTATTTTATTACATAGTCTATGTTAACGAGACACTCATAAATTCCTAATAGAAGTCGATGTATTTAGCCTTAAATAATTAGTTATTGAAGCAATTTTTTACATGAGAAATAGTTGTTAGTGGGAAAAAAAAATCATGTCTTGGAATTAGGAATGATTAAGTTAGTGTCATTAAATATATAAGCTGTCAGTTAAACCATTTAAGTTTATGGGTATTTTTAGAATAAAATTTAAATTTATGATCTTATTAATTAAAATTAACTGATTTAACTATTTTTCATTAATCTTGAAAAATTAGTTATTTATTCTTTATAAAAGGAATTGGAAGGAGTAGTATATACTATAAATACATCAAATATTAATATAATACATTAAACTATTATTGTATAAACTTATAATATTTATATTAATATTTTAATCTTTGTTTAAAAAAATTATATTACCAAAAAATTATAATACTTAACATTATTTTATCTATTAATAAATGATATTTTTGTAATACTAGTTAAACGTCTAACTTGAGACATTTTGACATTGACAAGAATCTTTTCTTATTATCTATGTCAATTGTCAGGGCTAATTTTCAAATGAAAAAATGTTCAATTCATTGCTTAGGGTTTTTATCACGTATAGCGACAAAAATCTTCTCTGCAAGATAAAGAGCCTTTATTTAAAAAATTGAATGCTCAACAACTTGTATTATAAGCTAACATAATCATTTAAACGCATATTATACAAATACTTTGTGCTAGGCAGCATTGTCATACATGATCTATTATTGCTTCGAGAAGAACTTATCTATAAATATAATTTATTGCCACGAATGGCCAAACTCGCTGAGAAAGAAGTTACCATGGCTATTGCAGAAAATTGTAAAGTGACAAGATACAAAAGATATTGGGACCGAGAATTCGAAAGGAAGGGAAGAAACGGGGGTTGAAATTGCATGGGTTTACTGTTTTTATTGGACTCTCAAGTTAATAAGTACCATTTGAGTCTTTTCCAATTTAGAGTCAAGGTGTCCTTGGAGCCCACACATCCTTCCATGAACCACTGTCGGTTGATTTTATAGTATTCTTAACATTCACAGAATTAAAAGCAGCTATGGTCAACAAATATATAGAAATAAACTATAAACAAAAGAAATTTTGTTTTTATTATTTTTCACATATCCAAAACTCAAATGTATTGCAATTTGCCCTGCGTAGAAGGGGCTGGCAAGCGAAGCACGATTCTCTCATTTTTTTCAGAGTGCTTATTAAAGTACACCGAAAAAATGAGGTGGATTAGGATGAAAAAATGAGAGAGATAAAAAAAGAAAAAAATATATTTTTAGTCTCTATATTTTTAGTCAAATATGATCAAGGTTCTTATACTTTCATATAAATTTGGTCCTTAAGCTTTAAAAAACATGTGAATTTAATTTCTTCTTTCTAATAATTTATCATGTTTTTTAAAGTTAGGAGGAAATAAATCTATTTTTTTAAAATTTAAGGATTAAATTCATCAATATAAAAATATAAGAACCTTGACCACGTTCCCCCCCCCCCCCCAAAAAAAACCACTAGAGAGAGAATTAATATGCAATGAGTGATGTGATAGAAAAGGAAAAAAAAAGATATGAAGAAATGATGAGAAAATAATATGGAAGTGAAAGTGGATGAATATTTACAATTTTTCTTTTTTTATTATTGAATTACTATTTTGAGTTTTTTTTTTAATTTAATTTTGATTTATTGTAAATATAAAGTTTTTAACATGTTATCACACTGGTTAGTAGCTTGATCTCTACGTCCATGTGTATAAAAAAACTGTTGAAAAAGATAAACTCTTTAAATGGGTATCAATACTTCGAGGAATTAGTCCTTGATTTTGGCTAGGTGATATCCTAGGTTCACACAAAAAAAAAAATTTAATAAAAAAGTTTATAATATACTAATAATTTGAAAGGTCAAATCCTTTTTATATATAAATTAAAATAACTATATTGAATGAGAGCATTCTTGAAAACTATTTTTCAATGAGAGCATTTCTAGTAGTTTTTGTTCAACAAGAACGTTTTTAAGAGTTTTTTTAACCTCTTATCCCTTTCAATTTATTATTTTCATCTTTATTTTTGAATTGAATTTTAATATTTTTTAAAAAAATTATCAAAAGTTTAAAATAATCTTATATCACAATATAAATTATTTATCATAAATTTAAAATAAAATTTATATCTTCAAAATATTTATTACGAATTTTAATTATAATATAATTTATATATTTAAAATTATTTATTTATTATAAATTTTATTTATATAAAATAACTATTTATCCTATACATTTCCGCATGATAAAATACTAGTTTTAATAACAAAGTAAAACTAAATAAAAAAAAAATGAACTATCCCTAGTTAAAAGGAAATTACGAGTAACATTTATATACATTTCTGTGCACTTCTCCGACACTAGATATAAGTACCTGAAGCCTCTTCTTTAATTAATTTTAATAAACTAAGACTCAACCTTCCCAAATGACGACATATTGGCATTAGATCATATTGTCAGAGGGTAAAACTAAAGATCAATTATATGCTATGAGGTCATGATTGATCCATATTATTAATTAATCAAATAAAGCGAATTTGCGAAAAATTAATCAAATAAAGCGCCAAAAGGGTCGAAATTTAACATGCAGAATATATACATGATTATCATTTACTATATGAGGTTATATTTCAGACGAAATCGAAAAAGAAACATAATTAGTAGTTAGTGCTTTATTAACAATTATCAATTAAAAAAAACAGGAAGCACTTAACTCTGTTCTCACTCATACAGTACCTCTCTGTTTGATACAACGGAGAGGAGAGAAAAGGAGAGGAAAATAAATTTAAAATTTTTTAAAAATATAGGTGGTTTGCTTTAATGGAAATAGGTAAGAAATTTTTAAATATTTTGTGAGTTTTACTACTTATTTTTATTATATTTCTTATTTACTTTAATTCATCTCTCTATTTCTTTTTATTTTTCATCTATTTTTCTCTTATTAAACAACTTAAAATTTCAAATTCTTTCTTATTTATTTCTTAACTCTTAACCTATTTCTCATTTATTTTTTTTTTATCTATTTCTCTCCTCCCTACCAAATAAATCTTACAAGTTTTTAGAGTCATGCCCCTTTATCATTTATTTTTTAATTTTCTAGAAAAAGGGATATCTTAAAAACCAATCCATTCCAATGCAAAAGCAGCACCGGATTTGCGTAAAACCCACTTGATTGCTGCACCTTCCTCAGGGTTCTCTATCCCTTCTCTCTCTCTCTCTCTTAACTTCAATCCTAAGTATAATTTATGATTTAGCCCTCCTCTCTTTAAATGAACACAATTAGTTTGAGTTACTCCCTCTCCACCCCACAATATAACAATATTTCTACCTCTTGAAACATTTAAATGACACAAGCACTGGGTAACATTTCACGCTATATAGAGGCAGCGACCACTTCAGAGTTTATGCTTTTCCTCCAGTACTAAGTAACGTTGGCATTCCCACTGTCCTCTCACAAATGGGTCGCCATTCCTGTTGTGTAAAGCAAAAATTGAGGAAAGGTTTATGGTCCCCTGAAGAAGATGAGAAGCTATTCAATTACATAACAAGATTTGGAGTTGGATGCTGGAGTTCGGTTCCCAAACTAGCTGGTAAGTGGTAACAACTTACATGCTCATCCACTTCTTCTTCTCTTTCATTACTTCAAAAGAAAAACATGGGGACGAGACTAACTCATTTCGTGAATTGCAGGACTGCAAAGATGTGGAAAGAGTTGCAGATTGAGATGGATAAACTATTTAAGGCCTGATTTAAAGAGAGGAATGTTCTCACAGCAGGAGGAGGATCTTATAATCAGTCTTCATGAAGTTCTTGGAAACAGGTAACATATATTGAAGGATTATCAACATGATATATAAAACAAATTTAATTCTCTTTCCTTTTGTACATAACAAGAAAATGGTTAACCCTTAATTGGTTGTGACTTGTGAAATGGTTTTCTTTTCAATATCAGGTGGGCTCAAATAGCAGCACAGTTACCAGGGAGAACAGATAATGAGATTAAAAACTTCTGGAATTCATGTTTAAAGAAGAAGCTTCTCAAGCAAGGGATTGACCCAACTACACACAAGCCCCTTGTAAAGGAAGATAAGAAAATCACGGAGACATCACCTATGCAAACACCATTGTCTCAAGGGCCTTCAGTTCCATTAACCTTTCCTTCATCACAGGGATCAGCACTTCTAATAAGCGATTCCAATTACTATGATGGAGGGCTAACAGAAGCTTCGAGAGAAATTTTCATGAGCAAGCCAGCATTGGACCCTTTATCATCCTACTATGATTTTCCAATGGGTGTTGCACAGTCTGGTTTTAACTTACCTATGAGTCAGTATCACACAGGCCTTAAAGCACCTGATCAGAGTCCTTTTGGACCCAATTCAAGCTATGGGTTCTCTTCAATGTCAAGTCTAACCAATTCTGATCATGGGAACGTGTCGGTGACTGAGTTTTCAGACAACAATTCAGCTTCCAAAATCAGCTCATTGTTCATGAACGATCAGGTGAAAGAAAGTTCCAGTAATAGCTCAAACATGAGCACCATTTACCCTGGAGGAGGGTGTCATATGAGCAGCGTCATGGAAAATGCAGGGTTCTCGTGGGACGGCGACAACAAATTTGACCCTTTGTTTCAGTTCCAAGTAAATGGCATAAAATCCGAGGATTTTAAGACAAGTTCATGGGAAGAAGGGCAGCTGCACACTCACAATTCAATAGATTTCACTAGCTTTCCGTTAACGTCACTTTCAGAAGATCTAACGGGAGGAAATTTTGATGTATTCCAGCATATATGAACCGTAAATTCTTTCTTTCTTTTGATTTTTTGAACTCTTTTTTATGTTGAAACGAGGTAGAAAAAATAGAATGATGTTGATAGTACAGGAGATTTGTAGCGAAAGATTCGAGATGATCCCCCCCCTCCCCCGCACCTATTATTCCTATTGATGTATCTGTTTTCGTCAGCCAAAGTTTGAATAACGATATATTCTTGATGATTATTGAGTGAAGCTAATTTTGTCTCATGACTGTAATATTTGTCCAACTAGTGAATTATTAATTACATGCAGTTATATTTCCTATATGTATTATCCTTTTTCCTTTTTCCTTTTTCCTTTTTCCTTCTCTTTTATCCTTATCGTGGTTCCTCTAGCTGTCCTCTAGAGCAGCTGGTCAAAGACTCAAAATATGAGAAAAAGGACAAACACCCATACACTGCAGCAAATTACGAATTCCATTTCTTTTTCCGTGATCCTTCCTTTTATAATATATATTTTATTATTATATATCATACATGGGGCCACACGCTCGTGTGTTTCTCAATATGCATCAGGTATATAGTGGGCTTTGGTAGAGATATATTAGCGTTGGCAGTGTTTGAATAAGAAGATTATCCTGTCCTATCGTATAATGAAGTGATGCTGCTTTCGCTGGCACATGACAGCACCATGTATGTGGTGAATCTCTCCAAAAGGCTAAAATTGGCTGCCCAAAACCTGCATTATTGGAGAGAGGTATCATCATATAACTGATTAAAGTCTAAAGCTAGGGTCCTCTAGTTCTGTGTAACATATACGGTACCAAATTTAAACCAGCTTTAAAAATCATCTTTAATTTGCTGTCACTACAGCCTGCTCCAAGACACAATACAGCAGTCACCGGCGCAACCACTCCTTGCTTATGTTATGACCACAACTTGCATGGTCATTTTATATGATTTTATGTATATATTATCTTAGCTCTTCTGGGTTCTGACAGTTTCAAGAAATTATGCTTTCAAACACAGAGGATGTGACTGTACAATTTATGGCAGCTTAACTTAATTTGCCTATCTGTTTCGTTATGTTGCTTATATATACATGTTCTCTAATTATGAAAAAGATAACCAATTAAAGCAAATGAAATGAGAGAAGAGAACCCACACAATGCCGTACACCAACTACTCTAGTACTTGTTACAACCACATATGCATCAGGCATAACATAAGCCATTATTGAGTCATAAATCAGGATAAAGCTGCTCTCAATTCTCACGCAAACCCATCCAAAAAAGTCAATTGGTCCTATAGATTTAGAAAACCATGGCGATGGTGATGATCAGATGAGAGATCATTGATGATGTTAATTGTTTGGACAGAGTGCATGTAATTTAGAGCCATTGTTGACTTGGCTAGCAAACAAAAGTGTGCAGTAACTCTGGCCCGGACCACAAATGGTCCTACCCTAGGTTGCTACTTTGCCATATACCAAATTAAGACGGTGAAAGTCACTACCACTTCAATTAGAACAGCTGCGAACTAAGGCATAACCATACCAAAAAAGCAAGAGAGGGACACGTCATAAATTAATTGAGTGCTTAGGCTAAGCTGACGCTGCTGATTTATCATGTATGGCTGTTTGGGCAATTGATCTAAAGGTTCGAATTATGACAGACATTGACAAAAAGTTAGATAATTAAGCCACAGCTAGCATGTACACATATTATTGCAAATTACGAAAGGTCCTGCCGCCAAGCCTCAGTAATTATCAAAGAGGTTCTGATTGTGGAGGCAGTTATACGTGTCTCTGTGGTCAAAAGTCATTAAGGTTCTGAGCAAAATCAGAGGCAATAACATTGCTGTAAAAAGTAGGTTCAAAGTTATGATTAAATAAACCACTGTGAAACCTTTATTATGGAGCGTGTCAAACCATCTCTCTTTTGTTTTGGTGAAATGAAAATATTAACCTGTCCACGGCTAATAAGTGTTCAAAAAATATTAGTTAAGGATCATTTACTACTCTTGATTAATTATTTTAAAATATGTTAATTTTTTTTGTATTTTTAATATGATAAATATATTTTTAATTAAATACTACTTGATATTTTATTTTCTTAACTAATATCTTAATGACACTTGTTAGCATTTGTCAGAAAGAAAAACATATGCCGACGCAGCTGCTAGCAAGCTACCTGAGGAGTTCGAGCACCATTTGAATTCGTCACAAAAGTAGAAAAATATAATTAACAAAGACAACGTAAGAAAAAGGGTAGAGAAATATTAAAGATGGTCGAAGTGAAATACTTAAGTTGTAGTCTTTTCGGGTCAACTAACGGTGCATCCGACAAGTGATATTAAAATGCTTTTGCTAAATAATGGCTTTTGAACTTAGCAAATTCTTAACTATATGATATAGGGACACCGACAAGATGCTATCTCATGCATCAAAAGGGAAAAAAAAATGCCAATTAGTTATGATGTTAGTCAAATATATATATATATATATATCCATCATAAAGTTTTAAACCTCAATTTGAATCGTAAATTAAATTTTCACGTGCTCTAACCATATAAATAATAGAAACTGTAACACTTTAAACTATGAAGATGAATAAATAAATATTACACAATCTCAGACGTGAAAAGTGTGTATAATCTTGAATTATAGTCATTGACCCCGTGAAATATTTATCTTGTGCAAGCTAAGCACAATTTACACGTTGAGGTTGAAATGATAGCTAACAATTGATTTCTATTGCGATTGGCAATGGCACAAAAGTAAAGAAGTCGAGAAATCGAATAAAAATGAAGTTAGGTAGAACCCAATGATGCATGGTGTTTGGGCTTTAAATCGAATGCATAAGTGAAGCGTTGAACTTAACCTGAGAGCTTACGCTTCTAGAGGAAATAGATGGACCATGGCCATGAGAATGAAAAACAATGCCAAAGGCACACTTTAACTGCCATTGCGAATGATGAATTTGAGCCCGAAAGACCTTGCGAATATAATTACAAGCACCAGTAAGAAGAATCGATGATAAATATTATAATAAAGTTATGATAAAAGAAACGTACTTCCTAGAATGATTGCAAAATATCTAATAACGATTATGTTTGACATTTCGGGATTCTTTAACTCGGTAAAAATTACTTACCGAATGAATTCGGCTTTATGGCTTAAAAGTGATTATGACCTCAAGACCGCAAAGGAAACAGGCTGCTTTTTCTATTTCTTTTATATTTCGGGGCAAACGAGAAAGCGAACAAACTTAAAATTACATAAAGCATTCCTTAAATTGAACGTCTTAATAATAGCTACTCATCAAAAGATAAGCTGCCAGTTGACATCCGTGGAAATGTGTTTCACTGATTGCGCTTTCCTCACTCAAACAGCGAAACTTCTAATTACGTATTCAGCGAGTGTCTTCTATTGCATATACGAGTACTGAATGCGACTTTCTAGTTTCATCATACTTCCTAATGAATTACTTGATTTAACAAAGTAAATTGGAAGTTGAATTCCCTTCTTACTCAAGTTAGTCTCAATACAAGTCACCAGGAATACGCCAGAAAAAATAAGGTTCATAATAGTTTGCAAGAAATTACGGGTACAAATCTCCTCCTATTCATTGAAAAAAAAAAAGAAAAGTTATTACCGACACTCAATGACATGATTTCCCAAGGATTTTAATTAAGGATGCAGGTGATAATTTGTGCAAAGTGCAATGGACAAAACATACAACATGGCAGATAACAAGGTAACTTGATCGTCTGGGCCATCTTACTTGACCCTACACCATCATCTTTAGTAAATAAGTGACAGCAGATCCATTTACCATAGGCAAAAGGCAGCTCGATTATCCATCGGATGGTTTGGGGGAAATGGGAATTGAATTTGGGTGATCTATCTTTGTGGACGATCATTGAACCAAGTGTACACTCTGTTTGCATTCAAATATAATGATGTGTAATCAGAATTGGATCGTATTAGATACATAATCGAGCAACTACAAATTTGTGGTCACGCGCTTAAATGGTCTTTGCAATCAGTTAAAATCAAGGAACGTCGTCGCATATAGTTTTCTGAAAACCAGTGACAGTGTCTCTACAACAACAAACTAATATTTAGCATACTGAAGCAAATGGGAATTCAGGGTGGTCTACCCTGCTGTCATAAACTCATCCGTCGTCTCAATCTGATTACTATGTTACAACCAACAACAAAATCCAGTTCCAGGGATGACATTTAATAACAATAACAGATTAGGTCTAACGAAGTTATCACACTAATTCCACGAAGGATAGTATCATCCATCTTTATCACAAGTCTCAAGTATCTTCGGAAAAAAAAAACGCAACTTACAGCAGAAAACAGAAATGCATGCGGCCTTGTTGAAGACTAAGCCCACCTATGAGTCCATTGCCTGTTTACAACTTTGTCAAGGGTTATTTGCTTAATTTTATTCAGTATATACAATGCAAAAGCAAAATGAAAAAGATTCAGAATAATTTAGCAAAAATGTACCTCTAATGAAATAAATACACAACAAAATTACATATTCATGCATGGCTTTAAGCGACATGCTTGTACAAATATTCACCTTGTCTATCCAGAAAGGCAGCTGCAAGCTTTGGAGACACTTTAAATGCATGACCATTTTGTTAGGCTTCAGACAGTCCTTTAGATTTATGCAGTTCATAATACCAAGGAGTTATTTAGAATTTTTAGAGGATAATTTCTGAATCAATATTGCTAGTAAGCTCATGTCTTGAACTCCTCACCAGCCGCCACACTCTTTACTTCTGAAACATGGGATTGCCTCTCAGAACGTCACAAGATATCCTCAGGTCAACTTTTCTCGTCATTGATGTTGTACAAGCTGGTACTATGCTTCCACAAAACAATGCAAGATGTTCATGCTCACTTTTTAAAACAACATGTTTGTCCACTTAACTAGCCTATCCAGAATGCAAGCTGCAAACTTCAAAGACACTCCAATCCATGACATGACAACTGAGTACAAACTTTACCCATTGCATTATATGTAGGTTTATATAGTAAACAATACAAGGAACTCTACAGATATGGCAACCAGGTTAAATTTTGAATCAAAATTATGACTGCCACTATTCTTCTCAAACATTAGATTGCTTCTTGAAGTACATCCCAAGATATCCTCAGGCCAACTTACGTCATCAGTAGAATTGTACAAGCTCCTCTTATGCTTCCACCAAACAATGCAAAATATGCATACCCCTCCTCCCTTCACTTAATAACAGAACAAATTTGAAATCTAGTCTTCTTTTCTTTTTTCTTCCAAATTTGATTACAGAGGTAGTTAAATCTGAGGAATACACGGCTTCAGCTTATTCATATCATCTCTGCAGGAATTTAGATCTCTAGAAGTAAACCCTGAGCAAGTGGGACATTTAAGTGATAAAAATTGTCAATACAAATGAATTGCAACCGAAAAATATTAAGTACATTGACATCCACAAATAAAGCATTAATCTAACCTTTTTTTTTTTTTTTTGATTTTAGACAAAATGTTTCACCAAATATACCAGTATAATAAATTTAACGTAGATGTAGGCATGCAGCATCAAATAATGAGTGTGTTTTCTTCAACTTTGGGAAAAAACAAAAGCTTTTGTGATATAACTTTTTAAGAACTCTTTCATAAGCTGCTATTTTTAGCTTCCGGAAAAGGTACTAAAACAGTTTTTTTTTTTTTAAAAAAAAACTAATCTAATTATTATAATTTTTATACATATTTTTTAATTATAAAACCACTTTTTCCTTAAGAAAAGCAAAAACAAACGGGACCTGCATCAACATTAGGGAAGAGAATAAATTCAGAGGGAGAAATACATAGTAAAATGTTGTCATGCATATATACATAATTCAAGCCTTTGCTTCATTTATTTTCTTTTAAACTATGTCATGCTTTAATCTGCATAAGTAACAACTATGGTCTTGTACATGTATATATTGTATACACCAAGTCAAACACAGAACATAAGTCTATAAAATAGAAATCAAATATATGCAGTGTTACTTATCGGGAGAAAAAAAGGAAGGGCAAGAAGTCACAGGAAATAGAAAAGTTGGAAATGCCATCAAACATACTGAAGTGTGGGTTATATTCATAAATTTACTCGTCTTGTTGAGCCAACCAGCCTTATGTATAATTTGGGTGACCAAGTCAGTCAATACCACAAAGAACAGTGGCTATTAAATTGAAATTTTGACATTTTCACAATGTAATAAATCATTTTCAAAGTACAATACACTCCTACTTTTCCGTTCAAAAGACTTACAAGGATCATTATTTTGATTAACGAAATCAGTGGCGCTTACAGCCCCAAGGGCTGTCTGTGCAATTGAGCTCCTGGCTGATAAAGAGTGAGGTGGTGTATGGCCTTTGCAAAAAGGTCCTTCAAATCAGGATGTTGGGCTTGAACAGGACGAGCAAGCCTCTCAAGGGTACTCAAGGCGTGTTCTTGCTCAAGGATCTTACTGTTACCTACATTTAAGGCAAGGTAACAAAGTAATTTCAGGCCATGCACTTGTTGCCGATGATTTATCTGCAGCAACCTCATTAGCTTAGGAATCCCATCAAGTTCAAGTATTGCCTTAGAATGGTCCACACAGTTGTAGTTGTCCAGGCACACAAACTTCCCCAAAGCAATGGCAGCCTCACTGGCTACATCAACATCTCTGTTACCAAGCTGAGCAACCAAAGGACCAAGAACTTCCGGAACCTTTCCAGAGAAGTTTCTGGCCAAGGAACCAATTGCCTTAATGGCAGGAATCCGCAATGCCGGACTGCTCTCTTCCTGAACCACCCTCAAAAGCTGATCCAAAACAGCTCTCGCCGCCGGCGCAGTTCGCTTAAAAGCAGCTCTTCTAAGATCAGCATTAGACTCCGCCACCGCAGCAATCTCCATGACAGCCATAAGACAATTGAGCTGCAACTCCCCACTCTCGGCCTCAATAATCTTAGCAAGACAAAGCAAACCTTTAGTCTCAGTAATCTTCCTGCTAGTTGAAAGACACCCTTTGGAGAGTTTCCAAAGAGCCTTAGCACAACTGACTTTAACATCATTCCTCAACTCCGGGCTCTCAACCTCTCTGTCCTTCTCCTTTCTCTGGTGGCTGCTCCCGCGGCTACTCCCGTCGGAATTGGCCTCGCCGACGTTGGACAAATTGAGAACAAGCGAATGAATGCTGGCGCGACCGGCCGTGGGGTCGGCGAGGACAGTATCCATATCCATGGACAACAATGACACAAGGGGCCTAGTCACATTGGCTCTCACGAACTCCTCGCGAGCAAGTACATTTTGGTCCGCCATGGCCGAGACCAAATTGGTAACAGAGACACGCACCCTCATGGGGGAGTCACCAAGGACCTGAACAATGGTGGGGACAGCATGGGACTCCACGATGAAACCCACGACTCTGTCTTGATTGGTTGTAATGTTGACGAGAGCATTGGCAGCTGCGACCTGAGCATCAGGGGAAGAAGCTTCCTTAAGAAGCTTGAGGAGGGGCGTCACACCACCTTCCTCCAAGATGATGAACTTGTTGCGGTCGTTGTCTGTGGCGAGGGAGCCGAGCTCCGTGGCGGCGTCGGCCCGGTCCTTGGGCTGGCCCAATTGGAGGGTGTAGGTGTAGGTCCAGACCCAAGCGAGGATGGGGTCGTTGCTGGCGATGGGGGGAAGGGAGAGGTTCGTGCCCTTGGAGTCGAAGATGCTGAGGAGCCACACCAGGTCGCCGTTCGAAGATTCCAGAAGGTTCCGGACCTTCCGGAAGTCCGCGGTGGTGGTCATGGAGAACACCTGGCGGAGGACCCCGCCGTGCTTCTTGCACTTGCGCACGAGCGCTAACGTGCGCTCTAGGTTTTTGGAGACCTCGCCGACGATGCGCCGGATGGGGCGCTCGTTCAAGCACTGGCTCCCCGACACCACGCGCACCACGGACCGCAGGTTGTCGCACACCACCTGCACCTTCCTCGCCAGCTCCGTGCAGTCCACCTTCGACGACTCCGCCTCCTGAGCCAGTTTTATCACGCGCTCTCCCAGCAAGATGGGGCCCAGCAGCTCCTCCTGGAGGTTCTTTTCCTCTTCCGGGTTAGGGTTAGGGCTAGGGTTACCCATCATCGGAGACAACACTCACCCCCCCTCACTCTTTGGCAACTCCGCCTGTTATCTTATCTATATGCACTGGAGCAGAGAGATAGAATGGAACCAACCAATGATCCTTCTTTTTTCCTTCTTTTTAATTTAATTGAACAATGAAGAAAGGGGGAAATTGAAGAAGAAACAAAGCAAGAAGCTGGTAATCTAGTGCTCCTCGTACTGCTGTAAGTTGTAACCAGCGTACGAGTTGAAGGGTGACTGTAGAAGGTTGTTGGTTGCTCCTTCTTACACGACTCTACCCTCCCTGGATTGACTCTGAGATTGGTAAGTCACTAATACTAATAGTATTAATAATAAAAGAGTATTAATATATAGAAAAATTAATTAAAATATCGACAAACATACATTCGTTCTTCGTACTACGTCAAGGGAAAGTGTGAACCTTTTTTTATTGAATTATTTTTGTTTAATGCAATTTTTTATTTATTTTTAGTTGAGAATTAACAGAAACGGGGGTTATTACAATGCAGATGCAGAGCAGGTAAAGAGAGGAATAACAGAATAGACTATATTTAAACAGAAGGATAGACATGTAAGTGAGGATGGATCACAGACCCCCGTTAGAGACTTGGAGTCAAGTCAACACACGATTGTTGTTGACTGAAACCTGCGAATACAAAGCGAAACAAAATATTCATATTCTGTAACATGATTCTATAGTGGTGCGTTATAAGATCTCTTCAATCAAATTTAAAAATGTTATCTTCTTTATAATTTCTTAATGCTTTATAAAATAAATATTAAACGAAAAATAAGTATATTTACTATTTAAAAAACATAAAATATATTTAATTCTTTAATAAATTATTAATTTGGTCTCTTAATTTATTTATTTTGTTTAATTGAGTCTTTTTATTATAAAAAGGTTCAATTTAGTCTCATAATTTTCAAAGACGTTCTAATGTCACCCTTTTCATTTAAAGGACATTGTTTTCTATCTAATATTACACTAAACGACATAAAAAATGTAATGAAAAACAACGTCATTTTGGACTAAAAGGATAACATTGGAGTGCATTTTTGAAAATTATGAAACTTGATTGAACCTTTTAATAATAAAGGGACCCAATTGAACAAAATAAATAAACTAAGGGACCAAATTAGTAATTTAGCCTTAATTCTTTTTTATTTTGTAAGTAAGAAAATTTATAAGAATACATTATGATAAAAAAATAAATTATTAATTAAATTACTTCTAAAATAAACAAGAGGTAAGGAGATTTTTTTGTTTTAAATTTTAAGAAATTGAAAATAAAATAAATACATTTTCAATTAGTTTTTAAAAAAATATTTAGTTAAAAAGATTCTTCATTAAAGGATAAAGCTGTCAAAATAGGCTAGCCTAGCTCACTTAGTCTTGGCCCACCTGGGCTAGCCCAAAAAAAACCTATAGGGCCAAAAAAATCCCACAAGGACCTACGGGTTAGGACCAATCCATGAGCCTTGAAATTCAAAATCTGATCAGAGGCCAAGTTGAAGATGTTTTAACTTAGGCTAAGCTAAAGATGTTTTGACTGAGGCTATGCTAAAAAATCTTTGGTTGAGGCCAACCTAAAGATGCTTTGATCGAGGCTAAGTTGGAAATGCTCCAAGGCCGAGGTGAAGGTGCTTTAGCTGAGGTCGAGGTGAAGGTGCTCTAGCTGAGGCCGAGGTGAAGATGCTCTGGCCAAGGCTAAGGAAAAATTGCTCTAGCCAAGGTCGAGTTGAAGATGCTTTGGTGGAGGCTAGGATGAAGATGCCTTGGTTGAAGCTGACTAAAGATACCCTAGCCATGGTCGAGCTGAAGATGCCCTGGCTGAGGTTGAGTTGAAGATGCCTTAGGCGAGGCCAAGCTGAATATGCCCTAACCGAGACTGAACTAAGGATGCCCTAACCGAAGCCAATGCTGAGTTGAAGATGCTCTAGGTGAGGTCGAGCTAAAAATGCCTTGGCCGAGGCTGAAGTGAAGATACTATAACGAGGTCAAGGGGAAGATACTTTAGTTAAGGCTGAAGTAAAGATACTCTGGCAAAGGCCAAGGTAAAGATACTCTGGCCAGTGCCTTGGCTAAAGTCAAACTGAAGATACTTTGACCGAGGTTGAGGTAAAGATACTCTAGACAAGGCTGAAGTAAAGGTATTTTGGCAAAGGCCGAGGTGAAGATACTCTGTCTGAGGCTGAGTTGAAGATTATTTGGGCGAGGCTAAGGTTGAGTTGAAAATATTTTTGTGGACCATTGAGAAAAATCATTTATTTTTGAAATAGTCATAACTTGTGGGTTGATCCCCCTTAAGCCCAAGCTTAACCTCCTTACTAAGTGGGTTATGCGGGTTGAATGCTTTTAAAACCCATTTATTATGTTCGTTAAAAAAAATTAGGGGCATTATAGTCGGTCAAATGAGTTGGCCCTACAGTTAGGACTAAAATGACACCTCTATTAAAGAATTTTAATTTAAAATATTTACTTTCATTTCTTCTTGAAAGTTTTGAGGTAAATAAAATTTTAAAAGAATATTTTTTAAAATAATTTTTTAATAAAGTTAAATTCTTTTGTATTTTGTATTTTGTATTTTTAATTTCAAATTAAAAATACACTATTAAAAATATTTAACTTAAAAAATAATTTTAAAAACATAAAAAACAATTTGAAACCTTTATTTTTATTTTTAAAATAGCTTTTAAATTTAGAAAAGAAAAGTCTGGCACGGTTGTTGTCGGTTATATTTCAAGTTGCTTTATTTTATCAGAATTGGAATCTGACGTTGGTGGAAATCGTCGTTTACTAGAGATGCGAATCACAGGGTGCCACCCACGTCTCAAATAACCTGCTTGTTACGTTTTCAATGGGTGGCTGCCGTGGCAAGCCCGTAATAATTCACTGCAAAGCAATGAATTTGATGAAAACGGGCCCCAATTCACTTGACTACTTTATACGAAGAAGCACATCCAAGTCTGATGCTTAATTTCAAAATTAATTATATCACAATGACTAATTTAGTAAATTTATCTTAAATTTATATATAGTTTTTAAAATTATCTCTAGCATTGGATTTTTTATCTTCCAATGAGTTTAAATTTAATATCTCTACTAACTATTTATTGAATTTAGATAAATGACTTTAATTAAGGATATTTTTGTAAACAAAAAATTAATGCAAGAGACATTATAGATTGGTTCTTATAAAAAAGACCAAACAACATTTTTAATTTGATGCTTATAAATAGGATTGAAAAAAGTATTATCATAGTTTTAAAAATCAGACCGGACTGATCAATTCGACCAAAAATTGGTATGGTGATCAATCCGTTAACTCTAAAAAATCGAATCATTTTAGAATCAGTGAAAACCAATCAAGAACCGGTTAAACCAGTCTAAAACCGATAAAAACTAATCAAAAACTGGTGTAGAAAACCAGTTTGAATTGATGGTTTCCAATTTTTTTTTATTTTTTAAATTTAATCTAAAATATTTTAAAATAAATAAAAACACATATTTAATAAAGATTATAAATAGATATAAAATGATGATTTATTTTAATTTTTAGTGTTATAAAGTTATGATATTATATTTATTTAATATTATTTTATATATTATTTAATTATTATTACTATTTTATTAATAGTTATTCGACCAGAGTTCAATTCCGATTGAATCATTGAACCTTAAACTAGTATCTTGATCGATTTAATGAACGGTCCGATTTTAAAAACATTGAGCATTACTACTGTGTCAACATTATTGAAGTTTAATGTTAATCGGCACATTTCTTTTTTTAACCGTGACACTAAGATTAGAATCATCTCATGCAAGATAGTCCCCAACCCTTTGTAACTAGGTCGACTTTAATGGATATTGGCACATGTTTTTTTTTTTGTGTATACAATAGTCGCACTAATGTTCGAACCTATGACCTTATACATACTACCCTAACCTCCTACCATTAGACTGTTTCTAGTGGGTTAATTAATCAGTACATATTAGAAAGTATTTAATGAGTATAAAATATTATAATATTTAGTTTAAAATATTTTTATTTAATAAAAATGTAAATGTGATTTTTTTTGTTAAAGTATTTCTTTTAAATAAGTTGTAAGTGTATAATTATTTTAAATAATTCTAATAATAATTGTTAAATAGAGATATATGTGAAAAAAAATTAACGAGATTTAAAATTTATAAAATATTAAAAAATTTGAAAGAAAAAATTAAAACAACACTAATTTAAGAATAGAAAGAATATTAAACTTCTTGATAATTAGTATATTAAATATATTTAGTTAAAAAATTAATGAATGGAAACATTTCGGCAAAAATATATTAATAATATTTTATATAATTTTATTTTTAATAATAATTATCATATTATTCTTATATACGTTTTTTTTATAATTTTTGAACTTATTTTTTTTATTACATTAAATATGGTAAGAAAACTTTTTATACATTTTGCTAGCCATCCTATTACAATTGTACTTTGTGCAGTTCAAATTTCAATAGCAAGGCATTCACTTCTTTTCTTGTATTATTATTATTTTTTTTTGTGGACTTCTTGTATCAATTACTTTATTCACATTTCTTTATTTTTTATTTCTCTTATTTTTTCACCAAAAAATCTAACTTATTTATAGAAAAAGTTGTATAAAAAAATATTATAAAATTAAGATTTTCTAATAATTAATAATAACCACAAGTCTGACATAATTATTGTTACATCAAGTCTGACGAACATTTCAGGAGCAATTTTTGTGTGCTTATAGTATTTACAGGCATGATTAATAAAAAAGAAGTTTGAGAAAATGAAAAAATATTTTTACAGTATGACAAAAAAATCATATATTTTGTTGTTTATAATTTTGTTTTATTAAAAACTAACTATTTATCAAAGCAATAATTTTTTATATTTTTAGTTAATTTTTTTTTTCAAGAATAATGTTATAAATTCTTACAAATCTTCCTATTACTTTATAAAAAGGGTATTAAATAAAAAACACATTTAATATTTTGAAAATATGAAATACACTCAATATTTACCCTATAAAAGAAGTGGGAGAATATTGTATATGAGAATTTAGAATCATTTGTTTCATACAAAAAAACTTAATTACAAAGACAAATAAATTGAATACTACGAGACCAGATGATAACACGAAAAACACATGGATTTGGCACAATTAAGATCCTTGATTGGAAAAGATAATACGCACTAGCTAGTAGTAGCTACTTGAAGTTTCAGAGTAGAGGACAGAATATCACACATACTTTTCTTTCTCTGACAGCAGGCAGCACGGGACCATATGACAAGTATCTAAAGTTTTGCCACTAATCCACCCTGAATTTGCTTGGAAGCCCCAGTAACCTTTATGTCATTATCTTTGGAATCCAACCCACATGGACTAGGCGGGGCATCCACTGCAGGGGAACAATTGAAGAATCCATGAGGCTGCACCCGCCAACGCCGGACCAGTCAGACAAATGGAGAAACCCCACACGCAGTTTAAGACAAAAAAACAAACAATTAAACATCACCAAAATGACAACATAAATAAGAGCCTTCAAAGCTGCGCATTACAAGTTAACTGTTCGCATCATCGTAAGAGACAGTAACTATTTGATTAAAAGATGTACCCAACTCAACTAAACTGTGTCATAGACAGTAATGATACCGGATCAACAATTATTAATATTCTAGTGCCTCTCATAGCTCCTTAGTATCAAGAGTTTTATAATGATAATGTTGAAGTGGAAAAGTATGAGCGTCATCATATCAAGCAGCTTAAAGTGGTAGGAAAAAGAACAGACTATAATTCAAAGAATGCTCAGGAAGAAGAACAGACTACAATCAACAAGGCAATTACCATGAGCATAAAACCGATGCGTTCTACTGGCATAACTGGCCAGTCTTCTAAACGAGGGATGTGTGTGATTCCAAATACATACCTGAAATTAACAAAGTTAGTCTCGAGAGGAAATATGCAACATTTTCATTAACATAACAATAAAGTAAATTGGAACAATAAAATAGATAAACTTATGTAACCCGTGCATTTTATATAAATGGACAAAAGGGTATTTTTATATTGTTTTTAATTTAAAATTAGAGCTCCATCCACATAATAAAAGTTGGTATTAAAAGTCGATATAAGTTATCAAAGCAAAAAATTAATTTTAACTGAAAACAGACACTAAAAACACATACAATATTACATTTAAGTTCCATTCTTATATAATAACTTCCAAAATACATATCAAGCACAGGTTATTGCATGGTTACATAGCTTAATGGACTATTTTTTTCTTATACTAGTCTAGTGGTACTTTACTAATTTAGTTTTACAAATTTTATAAATACGAAAAAATTATCCCAGAAAAATTTCATAAAATGTATGTGCGTGAGAGGGAGAGGACCAAAGAACTATATCAGTTTCTTCCAAAGATCGGTTTTGCTTAACCCATGTAGCTAGTCCTTCGCTGACACGTGGATTTTGATTAGGAAATTCTCCTCCAGGAAACATTTCATCGTGTGAATAGGATGTTACCCAAAGATTATGCCTCAAGAAAGCAGCTCTTCTTAAAAATTTGGCCTCAGAACCTGCCAATGGTAAGCAGTTTGAGCCAGGCACTAGCTTATAGCCTGTCAGCTGTCCAGTTCTATTGCCTATTCGCGTGTTCCTTACCTGAAGCATCAACGAAATAGTAACTGGCTTCATTTAAACAAGAGTAACGTCATATCTTTCAACAAATTCTCCTATTATCTTACAAAGAAGAATAATTATAAAGAGGAGTGTTAACAACAACTCTCTAATATATGAAATTATTAGGTAGTTTCAAACTATCACGTGTTTATAATCTTAGTCAATCTATATATGACACATTCAAGTTTTTTAATTTATGAGAAAATATTAATAATACTTGATTATATGTTATACAAAAATTAGTCGAGACTATGATGAGAGTGACTTATTAAATAAAAAATGAGATTTACAAAAAATTTTATTTTTAATAAATTTCATCTCTTCATTTAATAATAGAGAGTATGTTAATAAGAGTATGTTCAAGATAGTATTGGTAGCATTTCTCTTATTGTAAATCCTCCTACAACATCCTCTTCTTAAGCCTCCTAGGTTTTTGTATGGTAAGCATTAAATATGTTTTATATTTTCAAAACATTAAATGCTTTGCTTCTTTATTTAACACCTTTTTTATAAAGTAGTAAGAAGATTTATAAGAGAATTAATAGGAAGATATAACATTACCAAATTGGATTCTTTCTTGCCTATGCAATCCAAAAAATAAAAGCAAAAACACACAAAGAGTGGAGAGAAAAAGTAGAGTAAGATAAAGAGGCCAAAAGGAGTTAGCTCGAGAGAGTGTTGGTTGAAGAGGATTCAAGTCCATAACATTACTCTATAAAGAAAGTAGTAAATGAAAAAGTAATGTATTTAATGTATTAAAAATATGAAATACACTCAATACTTTGCCAAACAAAAAAAGTAAAAAGATTAATAAAAAGACATAGTAGGAGGATTTAGAATTATTCTTTAAAGAATTAAGTCAAAACCTATGTTCTCATACACAGAGTTTTCTCAAGATGTGCAAAATTATTGGTGGATAGTAAGAAAATCATCAATTATTTCACCACAGCAATTATTTAATAAAATTCACTTTTAAAGTAGGAAATTATTAACATGAATAGTAAGAAATTCAGCCCTAGAAAAAGGGAAATCCTTACAATCCAATGTCGAGCGGTCAAAGGATTGCAATCACGCATGGCTTCCAATTCAGATCTGAGCAGAGTCTCTTCAGCATAAAAAGCATTATTGTGAACATTATTCTCCCCTGGTTCCTCAACTTTGACATTGATCTCCACGACCTACCAAGCATCTTGATAATGTAAGAATGAGGACTTGGAAAATAAATAAAGACGTAGTAGCAAAGCTATATAAGTTTACTAGAAGAGGAGAAGTCTGATTACAAGTACAATTTCGAATAAAACATTGAAAGTAGCCACATTCATGTAACTTTAAAACGAAGCAGCTTTATCAAATAAAGTGAGAAAAGAACAGACAAGAAGAAGACACTAGTTTTGATACAATGAATAATCCTGATTTAGTTACACCTAATTCAGATAAAAGAAACCATCAAAATGGTACCAATGACTTAAATTACTTAAGATCACCGCTAAATTAGTGTTCATCCAAGCAGTATAAACTGAAATAGTATGAGTGTAGAACCAAAAAATTTTGTATTTCAACTGAAATGACCTGATTCAAAGCATCACCCGGTTTAGAATCCACAGCCATGTCCATACGAGCTACAAAAAAGTGTTGATGAACTGGAGCATATAGACCTGGCGCAATCATGGTTCCATATTTACGAAACTCTCCAGGTAACAAGGTTCCTAAGCTTAGAATTCCTGTTAGCTTAACCTCAGCTTCAATTTTTCCATCCTGGAACAGCACACCATCATTTTCCAGAGAGTTATTCATCAGTTAACAAGAATATTACCAAAAGAAGAAAAGGTTTAATTACCTTTTTAGTTTCTATAGTTACGGAAACTTTACCTTTTGGTTTCTATAGTTAAAATAATCTGTTTTAGTTCCTATAAATACTCTTTTGATATCAGTTTGGTCTTTGCTTTTTTAAACCATCACAAATTGAATAAAAAAACTAGAAAATGTTAATTTATGACAGTTTTACACCGTCAATTTTCATTTTATGATGGTTTTATTTCATAGAGTTAAGACACACTTGACGACAGGAACCAAACTAATATCGAAAGTGCATGTATAAAAACTAAAACGGATTATTTTTAATTATAGGAATTAAAAGATGAAGTTTGCATAACTATAGGGGCTAGAAACGTAATTAAACCAAAAAAAAAAAAAAACCCTGAAAAAGACACTATGCAGTTAGTTCATGATAAAGAAGCAAGATTAACTAAATAATTCTGAACTCGCTCCAAGGAAAACCAACTATCAGGGCATAATGATGGGATCACATTGTACAAATGGCTGATAATTGCCTCACAATAATTCAAAGGATGATCTAAGAATGGATATTTGTGAAAGTATCCAATAAGAAAAACCAGATCAATGTATGACTTCATTAAGGTTAAGTATATTTATCTCTTATAAAGATGTAATGTTTGACTTGCCTGATAAAAGTACCAAAAAAATCCATACTCATAGTTAGCCACAGTACACATAAAAGAAACTGAAAGCCTTCTAGACCTTCGGACTTCTGCTAAGCCAGTTCTCCAGTCTTGATGCTTCCACAGAATTCCATGATCCTCTTCGTGCAAACATACACAATTTTCAATTGTCTCAACTCCACCCGTGAAATTTGTGAAATGAGCATCAAAGTATTTGATGTAGCCCAAACAATCACACCCCTGTAACAAAAGTTGACTTTAGACCAATTGAAATTCAATCAGAAAGACGTTTCTCAAACCTTCTTGAGAAATGCGCTTTTTTCGAAAGGATAAATATAGGTTTCTCAAACCTTCTTGAGAGAATGTGCATTTTTTCCCAAGCCATTTTCCCCTACATCAAAAGCATTCTTCCTGTAATGTGGTTCATTTGGATCTCCATAGGGCACAACCATCTCCACAAAACTCAGTCTATGAGCTACAGGCCTTCGCCCTTGACTACCATCAACATATGCAACCGAATATATAACCAAACCTTCTCTGGGTGAGAATCCAATACGAAAGTTCCACTATAAACGAGTAAAAAACAAAGTGACAGTTATAGAAATAGTTGGACATTAGGAAAATATATAACTAATTCAACAAAGAAGCAATTCAACATCAACCTTTTGCCATGCAACATAAGACCCATCGACACGAAAGCTTGGACCTTCAAGCTGAATAATTTGCAAGGGTTTTGTATCACTTCTATCAGATCCACCTCTTGTTTCACCATGTGTATAGTTCCTCAAGGGGTCAACCGGAGGTAGAGGAACAAATTTTCGGTCTTCAAATTCAATAACCACCATTTTTTGCATATCAACAAGCACATTGATGCCCTCAAGTGGGCGTGCGTAGCCATTTTCCATGGGGCAGTCACTTTCGGCTCGGCAAAATATAAGTGGCTTCGTAAGTCTACGGCAGGGACTATCAGCTTCACTGTAATAACCAACACACCTGCAGCAGAATTATGAAGAACAAAGTTTAAGTAGAGAAATTGCACTGCAAAAGAATGGCAACTTATCCAGATGGACCCTCAATTAAAATTACCAGGCATCAACCATTACAAGGTCCATATCTTCAATGCCCCTTTTCTTCATAGCCTCTCTAAATGGAGGAAAATCTTTAACAACAGCTTCACATTCTGCATATTCCATAGCATCCTGAAGAAGGATAGAAGATTACGGAATTCGAAATTGCAATTTATTACAACTGCTGTCTGCTGCAGTTTGACACAATTGGACGTGTTGAATGTTCAAACTTCAGATATATTCAATTCAACCCCTTTGAAAACTGCACATGTCTGATTATCTTAATAAACAAAACTTGGGATGGGATGGGATGGAACCATAAACTTCAGATTACCAATCTGCCAAACTAACCAGACTTTTCCTTTTCTCATCTGGGACAGGGAGATATGTTTTCTTCGCTACACTTGTAAAATTTTAAAAGCAAACAAAGTACAATTATGTAAAGATTCTGACTCGCTTGAATTTCAAGATTTTTATCTGATCTTTTATTCAATACTTAGTATGGAATGCTCATTCATAAACAAATGATAAATGTAACAAGGTAAAATCAAGAAATACCACTTAGAATTTGTTCCAGTTGATATAACATATTGCATGTAAGTTTCTCAAACTATACTAAATTTCTTCGGAGCAAAACCCAATTACAAGGACCGTAAGTAATTAAATTGGTTTCAAATACTGAAACTAGTACACAAGAGTAAGAAATGGAGTCAGAAGTCATGAGGACAAAAGAACGTACCATTGGAGGCTGAACATCTGGAACAACGTGTGATGAAATTACTTTTCCACGGTGATGACCTCCTCGAGTTACTGCATGTACATGCGCTAATTCAATGATCCACATACTAGTCTCATTTGTCTTCTTATTGTAAACAACTAGTCTAGCGCGTCTTGGAGGGAGTTTACTGGGAATTACTGGCCCTCCTTTAGTTCTAGGAAGTAACGATGGTTGGAAAGGTGGAAAGAAATAAGCATCTGCCAGTGCAACAACATGTTTATCTGGTTCCAACAAAACTACTTCAATGAAGCGCATACTGTCTCGGAGCTATAAGATATAAAGACAGTTGGGGGAAAAAAGAATCATTAGGGACAACTGCTTCAAAATGCAGGGGCTCAATTTTAATTATATTTATATAAAAAAAAATATACGAATATATCTTTTAATTAAACATGTCATAGCGTAGTTAACCTCAGGAGTGGCTCCAGCTGCCCTCACGGTTGCCACTGCCACAGAGATTTCGGCTGCAGATAAAGGGTCCAAAGGGTGGCTTGATTGGGTCCTAGACATTGTACTAATTCCTGTTCAACGTTGCAACAAATGTAGCATAGAAAACATGCAGACAAAAACAAGTGGAAGTAAGCAGAACAAGATTCAGGAACTTGAAATAAACTCGGAAGGTGGTTGTATTAAACCATTCAGTCTACACTCCAAGAACACAAATTCAAATATTTTCACCGAGCAGGAATTGACTTGAGAATCAAATCAACGGTGCTGTGTCCATTATTTTTATGAAGCAATGCTTACGTCCCTAGATACATGCATGCACACATACATATACAAATACCAAGTACATACAATACAACAAGAATTGAGAACTTAAGACATAAAGTATTAAGGCATCTTCAATGGGAATTGGTACATATACAAATACCAAGTGCATGCACACATACATATGGGTTACGAACTATAGTTCTTTTGCAGCTTCACCGTTGGAGCAATTGACAATTGCTTATATAAGCAAGGATTTTTAATAATTTGAGTAAATGGTCAATTTAGTTCCTAAAATTGTCACTTGCTGTCATTTTAGTCCTTAAATTTAATGAAATTCAAAAATATTCGTGAAACTGTAATTTGTCACTTACTTTAGTCTTTCTATTAAGTGAAGTCTATTATCTTTAACAGAAGTGTCATGTGGCACACCTGTGAATGATACATGGGTGACACGTGTTATATGAGTGTAACTCAATGTTATTTTAGTCTTTGAAATTGTAACATGATGTCAATTTAATTTTTGAAATTGTAACTCAATGTCACTGTAGTTCTTGAAATTATAACTCGATGTTACTTTAGTCTCTAAATGTTATTATAATTTTGTTTTAATTAAGTAATTATGACTTGAATATTTACATGATAAAATAGATAATTGAGTTAACATTGTAAATAGGATGACAAATATATTCAAATCAGTAAATTTGTCACTGCCATTGTCTTTCTAGCAGAAGAGTAACGGAAACAAAGAGCTAAGCAATCAGTAAAATTCAATGAAAGATATTGGAAAAGGATCGGTAGACAAACTAAAAAATAAACGTTGCAATGGAGGAATATCGGAAGGTGGTTGTATTACACCATTCAGTCTACAATCCAAGAACACAAATTTCAAATGTTTTCCCCAAACAGAAATAGACTTGAGAAACAAATCAACAGTGTTGTGTCCATTATTTCTATGAAGCAATGCGTACGTACCTAGATACATCATATCCCCTCCAATATAAGCAAAAAAAAAAAAAAAAAGCTCATGTATGATGGTACAAAATATAAATAAGTCTTAACTAATTTAACCCTATTTAGTAAAATTATATCCATAATATCCTTTATTTAATTCAAATTTTATATTCACTAATTCTGATTATATCAACTACTTGACCTTCAAAATACAAAAAAAAAAGGTATTACTATTTGAAACAAGTTCTCATAAAATTGAAGTTTCCATCAATTAACGTGAAGTGAAGGGTAATTTAGGCAATGAACTTCATTTTTTACATGAGATTAAGAAAATTAATTCAAATTAACAAACATTCTTAATTAATGTGAATTATTTATTATTATTTTTTGCTTATATTTGAGTATGGAGGAATACATATACAAATACCAAGTGCTTATATTTGAGTATGGAGGAATACATATACAAATGCCAAATGACAGTTTTTTAAGAACATATGCTTATATAAACGAGATACAATTGTAGAACCTATTTTAAATTCTTAAAGATTGCACCTTTGAGAGAAAAATTGTTAAAGTTCTTAAATCTGAGATGACATTGTAGGACCCACCAAAAATGAGTTAAGAAACTCCAAGAGGAAAGGCATGATCTAGAGTAATTCATGTTGGAATCTAGCTTATATATAGGAAAGAAAGCGTAGCTGTTAGGATAAGAAGATGGTATACCTTTAGGAGGAAAGGCATCAGTGGAAGGTTCAGAGATGGGCCTGGATAGCTTGTTGTCACGCTGATGGTGGGTCCAGTCTGGTGCTGCGGCATTGGTGGCGGCGGCGGGAACTGAAGGAGGAGCCGTCGCCTTTTGCGGAACCGAGGCCATTGCAAAGGGTTAGCGAGCTCGTCTCAATATGTCTCAATACTGTCTATGACATACAACAAACTAGTCCCTCTCTCTTCTTATTCTTCTCTTCCACCACTTCTCTCTCTCTCTCTCAGAGAATGCCTTTTTTATGTGTGGAAAATGTGTTAGTGCGAAGTAGCAGAAATTTGCAACACAAGAATTGTGTGGTAAGATGGGTGTGGGCGTCGAAGAGAAAGAAAGAGGGATACGTTATATATAATAATGGCAACATGAACTGAAACTGAAGCTGAAAACCACGTGCTTACTCTCTACGCTCGGTAATGTGTCTCTGTTTTTTTATTCCTTTTGCAACTTTTTGTTTTTGTGTAGAGGATAAGGGCAAAGAGGGAGGAGGGATGCATGGTTGGTACTAGACACTACTAGTAGTGGTGCATCATAATCATTCATGGTGTTACTTTGATCGTAAAAGGTTGATGGAAAGGGGCTTATCAGCGGGGTCCAATACGATAAGTAAGTGGGAGTTGATAGGAGGGTCTGCTTTTGATAATGGACATTTTCAAACAATTAAGTGAGGAAGTGACAATAAATAATAATAGAGAAGGCTTATATAGGATGGTAAATAGTTTATCAATTGAAAGAGACAACGGATTGGTAAATTTTGTCTAATTTAGTTTCATTTTGGTGTGAAGATTTGTTTCAGGATTAGTTTCTTTTGATACTTGTGTTTAAAATAATTTATAATTATTTAAAAATAATTATATCTTAATATACACTGAATTTTAATGGAAAAAATTAATGAAGGTAACAAAGATTTAAATATATGTGTTACCGTATATTTAGCTGTGGTTATTGACATTTTTTTAATTACAGAGCCATCATACATGCACTAAATACAATTTTACAATTATTTACTTTATAAAGTTATAGATTATTAATCTTATAGGTATAATTCTTTTATGGGTTACTCAATAGTAAGTTGTAGTAAAAAAGAAATGTAGACTTTGACGTAGCTTCTAACTTTTCTTCTCCTTGAAAAGAGAAGTTTGGCTAAACCATTTAGAAAAAACTTTAAAAACAATAAAGAAGTTATTTTTTTATAAAAGAAAGGGGGGAATAGCCTTTTAAAAACTAAAGTGAAGTTGATTTTAAAAATAAGTTGCACACTTTAGTCACTCTTTTTCTCCCATCAGGAACTAGTCGATATGGAACAAAAAAACAACAGTTTTAGTTTTAAGGTTTTGACTTCTCTAAAATAAGAATGTGCACTCTAGAAAACAAAGCGTAATCACAATCATTGATTAGAAAATTAACAGTAGAGAATTGTGATTACATATATAACAAACTCTATAGTTAATTACAATCTTAACTTATTACAATTTATCCTTTAAAGTGCATTCTTTTCTGTTTAGAGGAGCTAAGTCCTAGTTTTAAAAAAACTTTTAAAATAAAATTGTTTGAAAACTTCTACTTTATTTTTAATAAAACTCTTATTTTAAATTTTAACTTTAAAGTAACTTGTCATAAAAAATTGGGCCAAACATTTTTGAATCACAAAATCATGACTATGAGGAAGATTTTATCTAATTACTACCCTTGATTTGTGAATTTGCTTATCAATTTAGACCTTAAACCTAAATTGTGAGAAGGGAAATAAAGGAAGGATTAGGATAACCAGACCCTAACTACTCTTAGATAGTGATTTCTCACTTTACTATTGAATTTGTTCTATTTTGTGTGAAATTAATCTCTATCAATCAATAGCTTCAGTTTGCTAAATGTTCTAATACTTGTTCATAATCATTCAAACTTGAAACTCAAATATATAATAGCAATATAACTTGTAAAATTGATACTTGAGTTACTATTTTTATAGAAATGGTACTCACTCAATTTTATATTACTTATTGCAATTCAATGCACTTGTCAAATTCACACATGATGCACTAAATTAGCTCAAAGCTTCTTACACTCACAAAATCCTTCATTTGCTAAAACTCGTCCTTTTTATTGCCAGAGTAACCTCATCATCAACAACCCTTTAGCTATTGGGAATTGTTGATCCACTTTGTGACCCAATGAATTCTCCCTCTTTTGTTCTCTCTCGATGTCTCCTACTATCACCTTAATTAAAGGCCTAAAATCCTTATAGTAATTAGGTTCTGGAGGCACTATTTATATCTTCCCTCATATTGTGCATCAACCATTGAACAAAAAATAGTACAAAAAGATTATATTGTGACTCATCTATTTATGTCGTGTTGTTGTATGTGTATTGCCCCTCAATGTACATCAAATTCACCCTTATACTTTTATTTTTTTAAATGATTACTATATTTTCATTTAATTCCTAGCTATTAATTTTGGCTTAAATTAGAAATCTTTTTTTCAGTTAAATTTTAACGTTAATTATTATTTATGGTACATATTATGTTTTTTTTATGATTTTTTTTTGTACAGACCATAAATATCTTCTATGAGATAATTCTGCTTGGGTTGGGTAAGACCACTATGGGTGACAAAGCTTTCATCTCCAAGTATTTAAAGCAGTTAAATATTCAAGATTCGAACTCGAAACTATAAATTAAATTGAAACAATCCCACGCCAGGTGATTTACTGCACTCAGTAGGTTATGATTTAATATTTTTACAACCTATCTCTTTAAGGGCCTGTTTAATGGTTAAGATATGATAGGATATGAAAACAGGATAAGAGCAAAATAAGCTTTAATCCTATCTAATGTTTGATGTACACCAAATAACATTATAAAAAGTATATAAAATCTCAAATTCACTACCACCACCACTCCTGTCTATTCGTCCACCACCCTTACAATCACCTAACCAACCACTATCCCCACCACTGTCATTGTCACAATCATAACATCGTCGTCGATGACCCCAATGCACAAAAACCACCATGTGCGGGTTCTCGGTGCTGATGGTATAGTAATGATAGTGGTGGTTTGGTTATGGTGGCGGGCTTGGTTTGATGGTAATGGTGGCGGATAGTAGCGTGGTGGTGGTCGGTGGCGAGTCTGATGGCTTTGGATGCCGGCACTCACTGATGGTGGTGCGGAATGGCGGGGCTTCATGGTGGCAGGGATAGTGCCGAATAGCGGGGCGGGGGTTGTGGTCCGTGAGGGCCCCGGCGCAGGGAGAAGAACCAGTAAACTATCCTTATTGTGTTTTGTGTTCTAACCTAGCCCTCCTGTGGACTTTATAAACAAAAAACATACAATGTCCCCCAAACAGGACCTATGATAGACAATTTGGATGAGTGAAAGCATAGTTTATTAGCATAAGCAAACAATTTATTACAACATGGAATAGGATAATTATCTTATCCTATCTTCTCATGTTCTGTCCACCAAACGGATCCTAAAGATATTTTTTTACCACGTCACTCTATCAAAAAAAATATAAAGCTTGATAAATAAGTTGATAAAATATTAAACTGCTGTTGAAGTTTTAAAAAGTTAATATTTTTAACGTACATTAAAATTAAGAAGAGCTAATTGATGTAAAAATGGTCAAGAAGAGATATTTATAAAATAATTGAATTATAAGGAAATGGAGTGTATAATTTATTCTTATTTTTTCTTTTAAAATGCCAAAAATGTATTAATCCAACCAACATGGCGTGATCGTGATAGAAATGTCACCTTTTGTCGACGGAACAATCCAACAGAAAGGAAAAGAACTACACTTGATCACCATTCATTTCACTAACAGCATAACGAGTCATTTGATAATTCTGAATATTTTTTATATCCTCAGTTTGACTAGAATCTTCTATTACTTTAAAATTTAATTAGAATGGTTTGTCAGTGTTATAAACGTAATTAGGAAGGAAGATCCCATTAAAAATAATTAAATTTTTTGACAAAGATTAATCACCAATAAAACTAAATAAATACTTCACATTTATAACATAATAAAAAAAATCACCTAATCAACGAGAGTTGGGGATGAATGACATATAACTATAGCTCATAAATCAAAGGACGGAATATCCTACTCAAAGAAAGTTTTTATATTGACTCAAAGGAAGAAGCCCTTTGCATTAGTTGTGTTTCCATCCACTAAGGGCATTTTAGTATACAACTGGACAGGATGTTTCTGCAATATAATAACTTTAAATTGCCTTTTTGTTTATCCTAAATCCCAAGGAAATACGTATCTTCCAAACCATGGCCTCCTGTTATCGACTTTATAGATTATATATGCGCACGGCCTCTTTTTTGTTTCTTTATTGAACACCTTAATATCAAATACGTTTCCGTTTAGCATTTACAAAGGACCTTCTCACTAAATTGGGCAGTGTCAATTAATTCTTGGAATAGTAAACAAGCAGAAGGATGATGTATACTTCCTTAATTTTATTGATACGAGGAAATATAAAACAAACATAAGAACAAAAAATTAAAATAACTCAGAAAAAATACCGAATTTAAAGAAAAGGGAAGTGCTGGGTACTTAGAGGGAAAACAAAGCTAGTGCAACGCAAGACTGTAGCCATGACAACGGTGATAAAGCAATCTAATATTGTGCTGTGTCACCTACCAATCTGGCAGCGTTAGAAAGTAGAAACATGTACGAGGACCAATCGTAAAGACAATGGTTTGGCATTCTTATCCAACAAGAGGAATCGAATCTATAAAAATATCACCTCTATAGTACAGTTTTGTAAGCTTCAATAAGTACAAGACAAGCATTATTAGCGCATGAGTTGTACTCAACCTACTTTGCATTTAAAATTCTTATGGTTCCACAAATCGATTATGCAATTTGTTTTATTTTTTTAGTCATTAATTTCACGGTAAACCTCGATCAATCTAAATCAAGTCATGAATTCATTTAAAAAAATAAAAGTTCTCTCAACATTAATTTTTTATTGATAATATTCAAATTTACCCTTTACCTAAAAAATCAAATTCATTGAAAATATGGTTCTATGTAAAAAAACAAAAAAAAAAGTAAATTTATCTTTAAAATAAAAAATATTAATTTATAATTTAGTATATTAAATTAAGATACACTTAAAATTAAATTAGTAATAAATACACTTCTACATATTTATTTTAAAATAAATTTATTTTTGAGGAGTCTTGCAAAAAAACAAAAGAAGAAAAACACATTTGTACCCAAAAACAGAAGAAAAACACAAGATTATTATTTTAACTTTCAAATCCCTACATAATAGCAATCATCCAACTACAACATTTATTTATTTGGTCGGAATAAGGGTAGGTTTTGCCTGTCTCCATCCCAACCCGCTAAGGATTGAAGTGGGTTTGGGTCAAATTTTAGGAAGTGGAGATAAAAAATTAATCCTAATTCTATTTTTGTCGAGGTTTGGGAAACTTTCGGAGAACCCACACTTAACTCAATTCACACACACGTTACTAAATAAAATATATATCAAGTACATTTTAATTCAAATCATACATAAAAATATATATCTATAGTCCTAAAAAATAAGAAACTTAATATGATTTTAACTTTGTTAACTATTATTATAATCTAATTATTTGTTAGTATAATAATTTAGCAAAGAGCTAAGGTATAAAAAAAAATAAATTTGATTGAAACAGAACTTGAAGGATTTCAAGATTTTGAGATCAGAGGCAAAAAGGTGGAACTAAGTAGGATGAATATTGTCTTTTTGAGTTGGAGTTGGCACGAAGGAGCTCAAGTTAGCATGGAATTCAAGAGATATTTAATTGAGAAATAAACGGAAGAAAGGTTTATCAAGAAAAAGGTAGTATTGAGGTAGTTTCCTCGAAAAGAAATGCAACTCTACGACCAGTTATGTACATTTGAACTTTTGAATTTAACTACAATTACTATATTATTATTCTTTTAACCCAAAGGATGATTATTTTCCTTCCTAGATTGTTGATATGAAAATTTAACTATAATTCATTTTCAAAGATAAACAAATTGGTACACCTTATGAGACCTAGTTTGTAAGCATTATGCCTTTATCAAAGGTAAATTTTAGTATGGCATTTCCCTAGACTCTAAGAATGGCAGGAAATAATTAAACTATTGGAGGAACTAATTCTAATCAAACTAGAATAAATGAGTGTTGTAATGGTTGAGCCCATTGTCAGTTAGATAATGGTTTCTACTGACAATACATAAAACACTAGGGACAGTTTTATTCAAAGAACTTCCAAAACTACCTTGAAAATTGCCTCCTAGATTTTGTACAAATGGCTTCTTGGCCGACAAGTGGCAATCAAAACACTTATTTGAGCCTTTTAACTATGGTTACTTCAAGGGCTCAGACTCTTGGTAATATTTTTGAAGGAATAAGTTATGTGCCATTAAATATTTTAATTTCAAATTTGCTAGTTTTGTAATCTTTGACAAACTTAAATTTTATTAGCTCTCCTCTGGATACATCTGGACTTTTATTTTTATTTTTTTCCTTGACATTTCTAGTGTCTTGCTGAAGGATGAGAACAACTAGGGTACACAATCTTATTTAAAATTCAACAGAAGAACGAATCACATGTCTGGGACTAGGTGAACATGCTTATTGGGTTTCTTTTTATGGGCTGAGAATTGGGGCTAAAAGCCCAAAAAGGCAGAACCGTCGGGACAAGCTATGAAAAACATAGCGGACAAAAACACACTGAAAACAGTAACAGTAGTACTAGAGAAGGAATCGAAGCAAAAGACAGAGAACTTCACTTGACACCAAAAGGGCGCAGTAGCCATGTTTAGCAAGGCTACCCGTAACTGAGTTTGCCTTCCCTATAAAATATGCAGCCAACAAACGTCTCCTTCAAGGGATATGAACATCCTAATCTCTTGGACTGTATACATCACTTTGAGAATTGTTTCCAACGCTCTACCACAAAAGGAACACTGAGGATCAAATTCTTTTTGTTTTAGGCGAAGAGGATCAATTGTTATACCTCTAAATGCATCCCGAGGTTATGGTTATCATGCACAATGACCGTATACGCTGCCGCCCGACCAAGTCCATATGAGTTACGAAGTTGAAAGTGGGGTGCGGATCGCTAGAGTATTAAGTTCCCGCTATAGCACGATAGGTTAATTTTGTCAAAAAATCTAGCCATCAATTCCCCCTTTCTAAGCCACGGAATCAATGTAGTAAGACTGGGATATGGGATGTTTTCCCGAGATCCTATTACAGATATCATCAGGGAATCAATGTTTAAGAGTTTCACTACATCCCATTCGCCAATCCAACTAAAAAGCTGCACTCGTGAGTTTCACATGACACCCAAGGGTGCTCCCAAAGAAAGCTGCTAAATTTCTTGTCTAACTCCTCATAGCTCCATCAAGAGGAAAGTAAGTATTGCACAATATAATTTGCAACAATTGATTTCGTGCCCACTATTACAACGTCCAAGTAACTAGTTTTAACAACCACAAACAGATCGAAATTAGCATGACATCGAACCTCATGAGTGTCTTAAAAGAGTTCACATGAAATTAGACCGGGAGGGGGGTATGTTCAGATTGAGTGAAAGGGCTAGAATGAAATAAAATGAAACACTAAGTTTCATTGTTTAGATTGTTTAAGCTAAAGATAGAATCAAATTAAACTTGATTGAATACATTTCATTGAATTCCATCCAATACCCATGTTTTTCTTTCCCTCTAGCAAGAGATGGTGCCAGTCTTATTTCCATTCCATAGTAAAGAAATCCCAAAACACTGAATCGGTAAATTTATTCCATTTCATTTCGCTCCATTTTGTTTTATCCCATTCCACTCAGTATTAAACATCTAAATATGGTCGAAAGCAACCACAGAAAAACTCATTCTTAGGTTAATAATAATTTAAAAATAAAGCCCTAGAAATGAAAATAAAATCCAATCAGTTTTCAATTTGTCCACAAGCATTGCTCCCAACAGCACTGTTTCTAACTTCAATCCAACGTTTAGCTTAGTCGCCAAATACACAGAATGAAGAAAGGAAGCCTAGCGTGAGATGCCTCATTCCAAATCACTATTATGACTTGTAACAGTACCGTCTAACGGGGATGCATATAAAAAACTGGTGAAAAAAAGTACCGTCGCAACAAGATAATAGGTTCAATTTATGCATGTAAAACTTCCATCACATAAAGTAACACGAAACAGAAACGATAATCCAGACATTGGGAATGTAAAAACCATTTCATCTAATCCAGTCGAGAGAGATTAAAATAAAAACGCACGAAATATCAGATCTCAAGAACCCTTAAAACAAAAAATAAAAATACCCTAAAAATCAAGCGGTGAGAAGAACGGCTCCACCGGCCTCCTTGATCTTCTTCTCGGCGATCTTGGAAACGAGCTTGGCCTTAACGACGAGGGGCTGGTTCTGAGGCAAAACCCCTTTTCCCAAAACCTTAAAGTATCCAAACTGGGTGACGTCGAGCAAGGGTGCCTTGTCGGGGGAGGCCTTGTCCTTGGCCTCTTGGGGAAGGAGGGACCAGAGCTTGTCGATGTTGACGATGGGGCAATAGAACTTGTTGCGGAGCTTGTGGAAGTAGCGCATACCGACCTTGCCGAAGTAACCGGGGTGGTACTTGTCGAAGAGGATGCGGTGGTGGTGCATGCCACCGGCGTTACCGCGACCTCCGGGGTGCTTCCGGTGCTTCCCGATGCGGCCGTGACCCGCGCTCACGTGACCCCTCTTCTTCCTGTTCTTCTTGAACCGAGTCGTCATTTTCGCTTTCTCCCCCCCCTCTCTCTCTCTCTCTCTCTCTCTGCTCCTTCTCTCCCCAACTCGATCTGTCTCACGGAGCGGCCGCAGCAGCGAATTAGGGTTTTGGGACTTATAAGCAAAGGCATTGCTGGTGATTTTACTAATTTGCCCCCTGCCCTCTCACCTTGTTTGTTTGGGCTTTTCTTGTAAATGCCTCACGACGACATTTTATGTTTTTAAAGAACTAATTTAAAAGATATTAAATTTTGAGAAACCACTTTGCTCATAAAATCTTTAAAAGACTAATGAGCTTTTGGATTTTAAACAAAATTAGTTTAGAATTGAAGTTTTTGAAAGATTAATGTAAATGACTCGTGTAATTTTAAAAAATTAACTTGAAAGTTTGCTACAAAAATTATGTAATATTTATTTTTTTAAATAATTGAAAGTTTCTAATAAAATATTGGACCTACTTGAATAAATTTCTTTATAAACACTTTTAGGAGAAAATAATGAGAAGAAAAAAATAAAATATGCTTCTCCGAAAATCTAATATTAGTTTATACATAAGTTAAAATCAACCTTTTAAAAAGCTAATATGATAGAATTTTTATAAATTAGCTTATATATAAGTTAATTTTAGCTTTTGAATAAGTTTATTTTATTTTTTTCTTTCTATTTTCTTCTCTTATAAGTATTTTTAGAGCAATTTACCCAAACAAGTCATAAATATTTCTTAACAAGAGTGTGAAAATACTTCTTAACATGACATTATGTAACATTAAAATTTTCAAGATGATAATAAAATCAATATTGTTTGACATTAAGATATGGGTAAATTACTCTTTCCTTGCTTATGGAATGTAACCTCTTCCAATTTTAAAAATTAGACTTCTCTTATTTAAGAGATGAATTGTACTGCATTTTAGCATAATGAATCTTTTACTAGGAAGTAGGAATAAACAACTATGAATGAACTTTTTATCAACATCTTTTCTTCCTTTACAACTTTCAATGTCACTGAAAACTAATTTTAATCACCTTATTATTGATTTTACGATTTTAAAAGATAAAATGTAATTTTAAACGCCCTCGCTATCAATTTTGAATATTCACTCAAAACCAATATTTCATCTTCTACAGTTCCAAATTAATAGTAAAAAGTTCAAAATTAACTACCAATAATATCAAGAGTCACAGAGAGAAAAATGTCCTTAAAAAGCTTGTTAACATTAAAATGAATTAATACATATGTTCATCTCTCATAAATGTGGTTTAATTCTTAAAAGTTAAAGGAAATGACAATATAATTTAAATGTCTCTGAGAAGAATAAAGAATAATTCAGTCTTAAAGCATTTAAAGAAAAAAAACAAAAAGCTATGATAATTTAGTTTCAATTTTATTTTTTAAAATAAAAAATTGCTACATAAATGGTGGTTCCACCTATCACTTTACTGTGAAAGACTAGATTGACCCATTCTGTCATAGGTACCTCCATATTCCACTCAGTAAGATTCGGTTTAATAATGGGTTTGAGTCAATGATTGGAAAACTTCCTTTTCTTTTTTAATTTACGTAAAAATTAAAAAACTATGATCTTTGTTAAACCACGAAGACCTGAATTTACACCAGTATCATAAATTTACTTGTATTAGATATCAACTATCTATATGATTAGATATCAAATGAGTAAGCCCAACAAAAGCCTTGTACCGTTTCTTCTAATTCTGGATAAAATAATAATAATAATAATCAATGCAAACTAGCCAACTTATATATTATAGTCTAGTTTGGATTTAGTTGTAACATCAAATGAAACACAAGTCAATGATCAATCCTATAACCTTGATCATTTGAATTTAAAACTTGGTTAATAATTAAAAAATTATATTATGTAAGTGTAGACGGTAGGATTGGGCAAATAAGATCTAGTTCCTTTGACACTCGCATTGTCTGGTTACTTAGAAAATTGAGAGAAGAGAATATTACGCAAGTCTTGGTCTAAATTTTTTTTTCTCCTCTTAAGAGAAGAAAAGTAAAGACATTAAAAAAGAAAAAGAGCCCATCTATTTCCGTTTTTAATTTTTAATTACAAAACTGTCATCTTATTTTCATTCTGTTTTTTATTTTCAAAAATTTGTATAAGAAACAAAAAAAAAAATATTTTTACTGTTTCTTATATAAATCTTTGAAAACAAAAAACAAATTAAAAAGTAAAAATAACAAATAAAAACAAACATAAACGACCCTAAGATCTCAAAAGCTACCACTACAGACAAACAAAAGTTGACAAGTGTCCTTTTACTTTAGAATGTTTTATTTCCTCTAATTTTTCTGTGTAATCAAACAAGAGAACGAAAAGTTAGTATATTTTTCTTTTTTCTCTCAAACCAAATGGCATTAAAGATATTGAGCTTTCCTCTTTATTTTTTCTTCTTTCCATCTTTTATTTTCTTCCATTTTCTTTCTTCCTCCCTTACCAAATGAACGAGAAAGACATGGTGTAAGATAATATTTGATATTTGATCATCTATTATCAAGCTAACTGTTCTTATCAAGTCTATAAAAAAAATTACATGTATCAATCATTCATAACACATGCTTTCCTGACTTCAGTCGTTGTAAGATTAAATTTTGTCCTAAAATCTAACAATGTGTTGTTTCAAATGTTATTGTGGTCAAATGCATGCATGCATGCTCAAATATCAATTCCCCAACACTGGTAAAACTCAGAATTGGCCCAAAGCAAGACCAAAACTATAGACCCTGCCAAGGCCTCTTCGAACCTAGAGGAATGGCATTGGAACCTGATGTTAAACCTCGATTTCCATAGCCTCCTCGTCCTCTTGAGCGAAAACTTCCCCCTGATCCTACAAAATGATAAGTTAAGAACTCTTTACAGACCATCTTAATGAAAACATCAGACTTCAATGTCAAAAAGAAAATTTAATTACCAAATTGACCAGAACCAGCTGACCGAACCAATGCAGACAATGCAGGACTCACAACCTGACCAGCATCTTGTAAAATCTTAATCAGATCCCTAGCAAACTTGGCATTGGCATGTGTAAAAAACGTGTATGCAGTTCCTTTAGCACCTGCACGACCAGTTCGACCAATTCTGTGGACATAATCTTCCAGGCTTGATGGAAAATCATAATTGATCACACATTTTATGTCTTTCACATCTACAAGCAAAAAAGCAAAACATCATAAGGAATTTAGTGCAAGGCTTAAAAATGGAGAAAACTGCAAAAATCCTTATCCCTGCGCTGTAAGATTCTAGAGATCAAATAGATCAAACTCAACACATTCATCACATCAATGTGCCCACCTTAACCTTCCAGGGATAAGGAGCAGCTTCACCATCATGCCATCTACCACATCCAATTATTGACTAAGCATGTATGAGTCAACCGGGCTGCAAAGACAACCAGCTCCATAACTGTGGATGGGGATCAATCAATTTGACTATGTTCTTAAGAAACGGATGACAGTCATATGACTTATATCTCTTCAGGCAACACTAGCAAATTATTGATAACTAACCTTGTTTAGCCAATCATGCAAATCGCCATGCATTAACCCATCCTATGAAATTTACAGGATCACACATGATATGCTACCTCAGAAGTTATAGATCAACATCCAAGCCACATATCAAAGGAACTCTGGCCCAGTCATCCATATAACTTGACACCTCTAAAAAAGATAGTTCCTAAATTAACAGCAGCAGGCAGTCTACTGACTGCAGCAAAACAATTTCATCTCAGTATGCAAGTCATTAATCCCTTGGTCAAGTTACAGGCAGTTCCAACACACGTCATATGGCCCCACACACACCCAAACCACAAATTATATCAAGGGGAACTGGACAGCAGCCGGCGGACTCGCACTATGGTTAGAGTTTTAGACCTAGATCAAAAATCCTAAGCTTCTAAACACACAGTGATCCTACCAAGACCCCGTGCAGCAACATCAGTGGCAGTCATTATTGGACTTCTGCCACTCTTAAATTCAGCCAAGACCCAATCCCTTTCAGCCTGATTTTTATCACCATGGATGGATAGTGCTGGCCATCCATCCATTCTCATTTGTCTCGTAACTTGATCACATCCCTTTTTTGTCTCCATAAATATTAGAATTCGGCTCCCATCAATCACTTCTTTCAGCAGTCTGATTAATCTGCATTTTTGAGCTGAAGTGTTAATTTGGCAAGCAAAAACATTGGTTACTGTCAATTATCAGTGAGGACACAAACCTATTGTATTTCTCCATGTCTGTTACAACTTCAACAACTTGATTTATAGATTGATTTGCCTTCAGGTATGGCGACCCAATAATTACCTATAAGATCAGATGATATCCCCGCAGGAAAACACACTCATCAATAATCACCCAAATGACATTAGTTAAGTCAATTCATATCACAAAATATTTTTTTCTTTGAAAAAATTAGCAAAACATACAAATATAGATATCCCTAAGTGATTAATGACAGCAAACATAAGAACAGAAAAGTGGAAACACTATTGCAGTAACCTTGTATGGGTTGCGCAGAAACTGCCTTGCCAGAGTCTCAACTTCCCTTGGCCATGTAGCACTCCATAATAATGTTTGCCTATCTGGTCGAACCTGGTATTTCAAATCACAAATGTAACTAACTGTGCCTCTTAAGTTATCGCATAAATAAGATACAACTGTATATATCAGAAGTTCTTGAATTTTTTTAAAGCTAAATATGATTAAAAATGAAGAAAATAGTAATAAATACAAAAACATTCCACTTGCTTACCGGTGTGACCTAGCAATTTAGGGCTGTGCAAAATATCCGATTTAGTAAAACCAATCCATATTTACACCACTCCACTCCATTATAAATCCATTTTAATGGATCAGTTATTATCCAAAACCAATTATAATGGACTAATTATATATCCATATCCATTTTTGCAACCAGTTATAATATACATATCCACTTTTGCACAAATTGAAAATCGTTATACTATCTCAAAACATAATTCTCCTTCCGTTTATCTTAAAAAAATAATTTTAAGACTCTCCCTTGCTTTATCTCAAAACATAATTCTTTCTCGCTAAACAAACCGGTTATTTTTATATGTTTCTCTCTCTGCAAAACTCTTTGTAATTTGTGTATTGTCAATGAAACAATGAGTGAGTGAGCGATTAGGGCTTTTCTAATTTTTATATTTTTATTAATATTTATTTATGTGCTAAGATTAATTAATAACATCTTCACCTACTACAAAAATTGCTATTAGCTATGCCTATACAACAAAGCAACGTGAACATGTTTTTCTATTCTTAAAAGTTTTAAAATTAATAATATAATATTCAAAATTAATTATAAGTATTAAAGGAAGTTGTAAAAAAAATATATATATATATATATCTTTAAAATATATTCATAATTAAAAAAAAAATAAGTACAATTTTTAAAAGAATTTAATTAAAATACATTGACAATATAAAGAATTTTATAATGTAATTTAATCATAGATTGTCATGTATAGCGAGATTATTAACTTTTTATAATAATTCTTTTAAAAGTCATATTTAAAGTGTTTTCAGATTTATTATTATTGTAAAAAAAATACATTAATAAGTATTAAACTAATTTACAACGTTCTCTTTGTTTTATTACTTTTACATGTTATAGAAAAGGTGTACCAATATTGTTAAAGAATAATGCTAAATATCAAGTTACTTTTGTGATATAAAAAGAACGAGTCAATATTATTAAGAAATAATACTAAATAGTAGTATAATAGTATTTTTTTCAACTAATTTATTTTAAAGAGAATTTAAAGAAAAAGGATTTTTTTACAAATAATATAGCATAACAATTTTGTACATTTAGTTATTAGATTTTAAATGTATTAATAAATTAAAAATTTTAAAATACCGTCAAACCGTAACCAAACCAAACTGTAATTTATGTTTAAAAAATTTAAACAATTGTCTAAAAAACTAGTTTATGGTTATGGTTCAAAACCAGTTTTAAAACTAGAGTATGGTTCAAAATTGGTTTTAAAACCAAACCAATTTTTAAACCGATTTTGAAATTGGTTTTAAAACCGGTTTGAAAATTGGTTTTGAATCATGAATCGGTTTCAAAACAATTTATGGTTTAAAATCGAGCTGATTTTAAAACCATATTTGAATCATAAACCGGTTTCAAAAAATCCAAACCAGATTTTAAAAAAAGTATGGATATGGATTTTCAATCCAATCCATTTAATTGGATATGGATTGGATTTTTTTAATTTTTAAAAATCCAATCCATGCCCACCCCTAGCATAAGCAGACCCCTGAGGGCAGGGGGCCTATCACATTCACATGTGGTAAAATGTTGAGTCCCACATTAGAAGTATGAGATACTGGTGTAGGGTTTATAAGGCCTTGGGCTCTCCAATAACAATGGCTTGCTTTTGAAGTATGGTTTTCCCAAGGTTCGTATCAATTACTATCAAAGCCTTTCATCATGCTTCTAAGCTACAAAGAACAGCGTGGATGGTAACGCCAACATTGCAGTGTTTGCCTTGAACTAGTCAAAGGGCTAGTGCACAGACAGCATGTGTGGGGTACTAGGTTCTTATCAAGTTTCTTTTGCCATGCTGGGGAACCATAATGATTTCAGCCTCCCAATGTGAAGTGATTTAAAATAAGGGTTGATGCATGCAACACTTCCAGTAGTATCCTAACAAGATCGTTTTTACTATGGTCACTTTAACTAAAATATTTATACATAATCAGTATAAAAATAACACACACATACGGGACATAACCAGTAAGAACATTTCTCATCTTAAGAATATGAGGACTATAAATCTAGATCATACAATGATACAACCATATATAGTTGACCAAGATTAAAAGTTAGTGATCATATGGCCACTTAAAAAAGTTATGCGTATTTGTCTTTTAATCTTAACCATATATGATTCAATGGTTCATATTTGTTGTTCTTATTTCCAACAATAACCAAGAATTCTCACCTGATATGAGAGAGAGACAGAGACAGCATGAGAGGAGCTAATTTTGAACGCTCTCTAGCTCTGTGTGTGTGTAATTGACCTCTATTGCTTCATGACTAACACTAGGCCAAATAAGCATTAAGGCCTAATGGTATACTTCATAGAATGGGATAAAAGACTGTGTCACAAAAAGCTCTGATTATGGAAAATGGGTGGAAAACCATTCTGAGTTTACTTTCATTCAATGGGAAGCAGGGCCAAAAATTACAGCCTGCAGAGGAACAGATAAAGAATAATAAAAGGACTAAAGAACTACAGAACTGTTTAACTTGCAGAACTTTGAGGGTCTGCACCTCCCAATGGCCTCAATCCTTTTACAAAATGACAAGATATCCCTCCCTCTCAACACCCCTTCTTATTTATAGGCCACATGCCTTAACCAAACTATTTCACATAACTAACTAACTCACTAATATAACTAACAGATAGGTAACTACTTACCTATTGTAACTAACTACTAATGAGGGTCACCTAACACATAGGATATGTATTTTTTTATTCCAAATTTCCACCTGCCTAATTTTTTCTTGATCCAGCCCCTCTACATCTCAAATATTGATGTAGAGTCCTAGACAGTCAAAATATAAGTTACTTAAGGATAACATTTATGATTAATTAGGGTTATCCAAGGTGTTCCATTATGTGTAATATATGTAACTACATCATTTTAACATGACAACAATTCATTTAGTCAAGCACAAGACAAAGTGTTAGTCTCCTAATTTCACAAGACACAGATGCAGTTAGAGAATTTGAATTCTCTCAGAGATATCCAACATGTCCAAGGGATCCTTAACATTTCTGCTTCCACTGATGATCAAGGTGATAAGTGTCTATGTACTAGATATGCTCATCTTGTGAGAGCAATATTTTCCTGACCTTCCATTTGGATTTGAGCTGAGGAATGTTCAGATTGTTGAGCAGTTGAGGAAGGTGGAGTGTCTGCTTCAGATTTCTGAATTGAAATTGTTGAAAGGACAGATGGAAGGTCAGGAAAATGCTGAGGAACAGGGGAATCCTTCAGACCCTTAACTATAACTTTTGAAATAATGTTGCTTTTGATTACTGCACGTATTAATTTTTTATTATTTTCTCTCCTAGAACCATGATCCAAGACACATAATCCAGACCACAGTTCCCCCACAGGGGCACTTGAGGCTTTGGGGGGGGGGGGGGGGGGGGGGAGGGTGTTGAATTTGGTTGGTAAACTATAGGTAGCACACAAATGGAAATAGATTTGAGGCTTTTTTCCCCACTACTTAGTGTGTGCTTGGTTTATTGTTTACACACACTCCAAGTCAGTTGAATGGAAAAACATGTGAGAGCATGGATTGAAATTGACATCGTTTGAGTTCTCTCAACAGATATCCAAACACAGCAATAGTACTTACTAGTTACAGGTTAGTTGAAAACAGTACCTGGCCTACAATTTTCCGTATCTGAGGTTCAAAACCCATGTCCAGCATTCGATCAGCTTCATCCAAGACAAGGTAAGTCACTCTCCGCAGGTTAGTGTGCTGAGCTTCCAACATATCTATTAGACGACCAGGTGTAGCAATAACAATCTCAACACCTTCCATGCACCAAAGGTTAGTCATCACATTCACGTTATTCCAAAAGTTTGATCAAAATACAACAGGTTATTCATACAAGTAAAGGTAAACCAAGTACCTCTTTTAAGCTCACGAATTTGGGGGCCCTTTGGTGCCCCACCATAGATGCACGTACTTCTAATATTTGCCCAAGACCCAAATTTCAGAGCCTCTTCTTGAATTTGAACAGCTAGCTCTCTAGTTGGTGCTAAAACTAAGACAATGGGACCATCCCCTTGTGCTGAAAAAGCAGCAAACACATCCATCATACCATAATAAAATGGAAACTTGGCATCTGACAGATTAGGCAAGGAACCCAATACATACCCAATCGAGGCTGTGCATTGACGTGCACTAAAGCAGGAAGCAAATACGCCAAAGTTTTACCCGAGCCGGTCTCGGCAATGCCAATTAAATCTCTACCCTTCAGAGCCATGGGCCATCCCTGAGCCTGAATTGGAGTGGGTTCAGCAAAACCCAGTTTGGCAATGACCTCAAGGCAGTGATCTGACATGACAACATAACATTCAATCAGACAAAGGACGCAATAAGAGACATCATTACATCAACAAGCAAAAAAAGGCAAGAGCATAAACAAGTAAAATACCAGGAAAATTCGCCTCATGAAACATCCGTACAGGTTTCGGCACATCCTGCCCTTGCACGGTGATCTCTCTACTGGCACGGTAATGCACAACTTCTTGATCAGACATGGCCCTCACCGCATGGCACTCAACGTAGAAGTTCTTCTCAAAAGGGACCAAATTCTTAAAATCTTGCTTCGGAAGTGCAACGTTGTTCAAATCGTCTCTAGAAGATCCACCACCATGTCTACCTCCTCTCCCGGAGCCCCTAAAACCGTGAGTTCCGGCTCTACCACCACCACCACCACCACGACCTCTTCCCCCGCCACCACGACCTAGGTCATGTTTTCTATCACTCACGTGACCATTGCCCACTCTAGCACCTCCTCGTCCTACGCTAAAGCCCCCAGGAGGGGGCACAAATGGTGGAATCGGAGCAACGGGTGCGGATCTGAACCCGTTTGGTCCAGGGACGCCGTGCGGAGCACCGTAGGGAATCGAGCCGCCGCGGCCGACGAAAGACGGCGGCGGAATAGATCCAACGAAATCACTATCACAAGACAATGATAAAAACGTGTTTGTTTTTGTTCAACGGATTACAAACAGAAAAATAATGGAATGAACGAACGTACCTGCGACGGCCGCGAAAAGAAGCGGCGTCGGATAATCGATTGTCGTAGGGGTTCATCTCGTGAGACGCTAGGGTTTCGGAAAAAGCCCAATCTGGGAGCGCGATGAATCGTGAGGAATTGGGTTGGAGCAATGAAAACAATATGAGGAGGTTGGGAACACCCGCGCCCACCTTATTAACTATTTGCGATTTGACAGTGACGGAAGGAGACTCGGTTCTTTTGCTTATTGACACGTCGTAGTACGCTCGTTTCCTAGATAGTATTAGTAGTCCATGGAATCTCACCACCGCCACGGTTCAATGCTTGTGCATTTGTGCACCAATATTTTATGGTGACATATTTATTTATTTATTTATTTTACAATGAGAACCAATAATATTCTCCTCTACTTAACAATTTTTACAAAAATATCTTACAAATATTTTTAATATTTATAAAATTATAAATAAAAATAAATTCATTTAATATTTTTCGTGTTCCAACATTTTTTGTTGTTAAGTGGTTAGACATTCACTAAGACGCTCTTATAGCAGGTTGTGGTAGAGAATCTCCAAAAAAATGTTTTGTGAAGGTGATTACTACTTGCAAACGTTTTAACGGCCAAATGAATAGAAGATTCAACAAAATAACAATATCGGTTGAGAGATGTGCACATGGGTAACTACCTACTACTAATATATAAGCAAGGGTAGAAATAGTGTGTTTGGATTGTCATTCCAAGCTTGCTAAATAGACATTCCCATTGTTCAATGTAGGAAACACAAAAACAACTCTTTTGTCTCATTGAGATTAGCATAAATTACATTCAACATAACTATTTTACAAATGCAACTATAGTTAGGTAAGAGAGGTGATGAGACATTTATTAGTCTTAATTGTTGCTCCCATGCTTATTCCTATGCTGCTAAAGGGACCCATTGCATGTCGAGAAATAGTTCTTGATTAGGTGATTCCTAAGGGAGAGAAGGGGCCAAATGTCATCATGTAAGTCAATCGGGTTAACTTAGATTTCTTGAGGCATACCTTGGTTAGCCAAGGTACGAGAATCATGGTAGCAAGTGTTAAGGTGTAAGTGTCACTGAGCTTCTATTAGGCTAAATTAGATAATTATGTTGAGTCTCTATTAGGTCAAATGATGGTCCAAAAAAATTTTTAAAACATAAAAAAATATTTACATTTTCTATATTTATCAAGAGAATAAATAAAAACATATTACAAGAAAATTTAAAATTATTCATACTTAACTCCCAAAATTATCTCACTAGTCACTCATTATTTTTTCACAATTATTTTTAATTTAATACACCATCAAAGGTTTATCAATCTTTTTGTTTTTGCTCCATTCTAATCCTATATTTGATTTCATGCACCATTACAATCTATGACATGGTTAGCTAGCATTGTATAAGTGTTTAAAATGAAAAGCTTTCCACTTAAGTTGAAATTCCATTTTAATGTATCCAAAACCATTTTCAAGAGAAGGTAAAGGCAAAGTAAGGCTTCACTTGATATCAAAAGTAGGAAAATAAGGATGCATCTTGGTTACACCTAGGATAGTAGCCTGATAAGTATTTAATGTTATGGTATTAGTTTTCATACTTGTATTCTAAAACAATATTCGCATCTATGCTTACTGTTACATCTAAAACGATCCAACCCTAACTTTTAATAGTAACAAACAAGACATACGAATATTTTTGTTGCATTAAAGCCGATATCTTCTAAGTGCACAAATGTTGTTTGCATGACTGCATCGTTTGAGTAGAACATCACTTGATGCATCTTATTAAAACATTGTCTATCACAAGACTTATAGTTTCATCTTTGGCATGGTTTGTCAAATAAAAAGACTCTTAGTGAATTCAAGACTTTTGATTTCGATAAGTTATATGGCATGTCCAACAAGCTTGAAGAACCTTGGTTTTATTTAGAAGAGACAACATGAGGTTTACCAACTCCTAAGTCTCAAAGAACGCAATTGACACAAAAGTATAAGTAGACAAGACACGTGTTTAAAGAAGTCAACACACATTTGTACAAGTATAGAAACTTCTAAGAATGCCTATTCCATGTTGATCCCAAGTAGCTCCACCAAGTACAAGCATGTATCCTCTGTTTGTAAAGATGGGTACGAACATAACTCCCCAAAAGTTAATGAATGTAAAAGAGATGAGATCATAACACATCATCTAAAGTGATGGTTATTCCCTAATTGGGAAGTGGAAGGAGTTAGTGTCCTTCTGCCACTACTTAGCAAAAGTAAACAAAAGACCCTTACCCACCATGTGGTAGCATACATTTAGAAGGGATGTAAACCCAATTGTCTACATTATCGTCATCGCATGCTCGTTCTCCAATTTGCAACCCTTCACTTTTCGTCCATGACTGATTACCTTCAGTTTGTGACGGTTCTCCCCCATCCACAAGTGTGTGGTGACATGGTTCGTAAAGGACCTAGAGCATAGATAAGTCCATAAGACCTTTAGGGAATGCTTCACCAGTAGGCTATACTGGTTTTGAATGTTATGGATGAATGTCGTCAGCCTGTAGCGCATTTGATAGTAAAATAAACAGTTGTTGTGTAGTTCCATGTCTCCAAACTGAAGGAGTGGCTTGTGTGCGCTCAACACCAATACCTCTCATGCTTGTGCGCTCAACACCAACACCTTTCGTGCATGCCATATGTAGGAATTTGTAACTTTATCACAAGAGGAAAAGGTTAATGATATCCAAAAAATAACATTATGGAAATTAGTTTCCAAAATGTATACCAACATTTAGGAAACTAATTTCTAGAAGATCTGCGAACTGCAAAAAAAAATAAAAATGCACCATACAAAAAATGAGGAGGAAGATTGGGGGTTGCTAGAGAAAGGAAAGGGAAAGAGGTTAAGGAAGGCATGGGGTTCATTGGAGAGAGAAAGGTTAAGAATGGGAAGGTGCATGAATGGGAGGAAGGAGAAAGGGAAAGGGTTTTAAAATTTAAAAAGAGGGATGGTAAAATGGATATTTTGAAATTTACCAAAAAAAAAAGGTGTATTGAGAAAAAAAAAAGGAAATGCAAATAGAAGGGATTGTTTTCCTAACTCATTTTTAATAACGGGTCAACCTACTCCACCTTGCTTAAGGTGGGTTGAAAGCGAGTCAGGACAAATTGACTCGCTTTATCACCCTTAAAAAAAATAAATACATATTTGAGATGAAATTTGGCACTTAAAAAACAATAAATCAATTTATGACACGTACACATAAATACATTTTGTACAAAAAAAAACATAATTAAATACATTTATTTTGAGGAATAAGTTTTTAACGCTTATAATGTAATAGATGCACATTTGATGTATGCTATTGGACCGACGATTGAATCGTTGAATATACTGGTTCAAAGTTCGGTGGTCTAATTGTAGTTAAATTGTGATTGAACCAGTAGTAATTAAAATTGTTTTTTCTAACATTATATAATATTTAAAGTAATAAAATAATATAAAATTATAAGAAATTAGGATCTAAAAAATTGTAAATTAATATAAATAACTAAATTTTATGTTTTATAAGATAAATAAAGAATAATAATTGCCAAAATAATTTATACTTACGTGAAATCTTTAAATATGTATTTTTATTTATGTTAAAAATATTTTAGATTAAATTAAAAAAATAAAAATTGAGAAATACCGATTCAAATCGATTTCCTACACCTGTTTCTCACCAATGTTTACTAGTTTTGGACCGATTCTTACTGCCTTTGAGATGCTCTTTTTTAAAAAAAATTAATAGACCGGTGACCAAACCAGTTCTTGGTCCAATCTGGACCAATTTTAAAATAATGCTTAAAGCTTACTTTTATAAAATCATAAGGGTGGTGTTTTCAATACTCTTATTTATTTATCCTCACTTTTTTTAGTTGTAACTTTAATTACTTAAAATATTTTTTATTAACTTATTTTTATATTAAATCTAACTTTTCGTCAATTATATATAACTATTTACACATTTGATGTTTCTATATTTTTACTAATATAAATAAAAGTCATAAAAGTCATGTTATTATTATGTAAATTAAAAAAAGAGAGTAAATGAATCATCTTTCCTTTTTTGTCTTCTCTTTGCTGTGTTTTATTTTATTTCTATTTATTAGACAAGTTATTAAAATTTTTCATCAATCAAATATGTTATCATAATTATAGATACTTTTATTTTATATAAATAAGAATAACATTTATCCATGTTCATTTTATTTTAATTTTAGTTATCTTTTAATTTTATATATGATATATAAAAGAAGTTAATTTAAATGGTTTTAAATTTATTTAAAAGAAAAACATAAATGAGGCTAGGTTTAAATAGTAGAATAAAAGTAAAAAAGTAAAGAGTGCAAATAAACATATTAGAATACTTATAATTGTACCCTTCTCTTAGGGACAAATTTAGGGGGTAAATGTGGGCCCTGCCCCCTTTCCTCACGACTTCGTATATACATGCATGTTACTGTTAATTAGAACTTATGCTTTGTTTAGTTTAGGAAGGAGATGGTGGCTAGGATGGGAGAGTCAATCATGTCTTCCACTGTCGGAAAGTAATTTTGCACCCTTGGGTAAATCAATTTTTAAATCAATGGTTGAGATTGTTTTTTTTTTTTTTTCTCTCCCTTGGTTTCTTGTTTTCTCATGATTTCTCTCCCTTTCTTTCCCTCGCAGCTCTAAATCCCAATTCTTTCCCCCAATGAGTTGACCTTCTCTTTGTTCTCCGACTCATGATTTGAAATCTAAAAACCATCTATTGCTTCACTCAAGTTTTGGGGTGTGTTGTAAGGTGTCATCATTAAAGGCCGATTTACATTTTTCTTCTTCTATTTTTGTGGGAAGTTGCAAGTTTTATCTCGGTTTTTGATGAATTTGTGAATCTATATGTGTTGAATCACCAAAAGCAAATAACTTGTAGCTGTTAATTCTCATTTTTATTCACATTTTGGCATGAATTGAACGTGGGATCTTTTTATTTTTTATTTTTTTAGTTCCACTTAAAAATGTTGCTTTATTATTGTGAATGATTAGCATCATGGTCGCACTTGTAGCGGAGAGCGGAGTCACGTGGTGGGGGCTCTTGTTGGTGGGATTTGGTCTCAATGATGGGTTCGCGGGTCTGGTTGACGATTGCGAGGTGAAGCAGAGATGAAGGTGGGGCTTATGGTAAAGAAGGGATACACGGTCTCTCCAGTGCAGTGGTGATGGTGGTTTGACAAGAACACCCATATGGCGTCCAAGGAGGCCTTCAAGCTCATCGGCGAGGCCTTCCACTTCCTCTCTGACAGGGCTCATCAGTGAGAGTATGACATCGAGCTCCAACAAAGGATTGAGGCAGAGAGTGACACTTTTTGGACCACTTGCTCTGCTTATAGGCTCTTGCACCAGTTTGCGAGAAATCAGGAAAAAAAAAAGGAAGAGAAAAAAATGACAAGAAAAGAAAATCTCAACCATTAATTTAAAAATTAATATATCCAAGGATGCAAAATCACTTCCCATGGTTGGAAACATGATTGACTCTCCCACCCTAGCCAACATCTAGGAAGGAAAGTTAAAGTAAAAAAAAAAGTGAAAGGAAAGAAGGAGAAAGAAAAGAAAAGGAGTAGAAAGTGAGATGATTTTTTAGATATTTTGTTTGTGTAAAAGGTGGAAGGAAAGAAAAGAGATATATATATAGAATGACACAAATATCCCAAATAAAAAAAAAAGATGTATAATAAATAAGGGTATTTTTGTCTTTATACCCATTTAAGCCTTGACTTATTTTCTTTCTTTCCAAATTAGGTAGGGGTGTTCATAAGTTGGATTGGTTCAGGTTTAGAGTAAAATAAAATCTGAATCAATTATATTTGATTGGTTTGGTTTGAATTTTGATTTTTTTTTTTTACCAATCTGAATATAACCAAATCCATTAAAATTGGGTTGATTTCGTTCTGGTCATTGGATTATGATAAAAATAAATAAATAATTATATTTTTTCAAGTTTTATTTCTACTCATTGTTTATTTATATAAATATTTAATTTTTATATTAATGAAAGGTAAAAATATTCCTTATTTTTTAATAACTAATTATTTATTTGATTTAAAATATTTAATTTTTCTATAATTATCACTTTACATATATCATTAATTTCTTTACCTAAAACATAATAAAAAATTTACATAATAAACATGACCAAATTAAGATATTTGATAACATTATATAAGATCATAAGAAAACTAAAATAAATAAAAAAAGAAAGAAAATACAAAAGTTGAAGCAAAATTTAAGCTTTAAATTTAAAATATATTAATCTAAAAGTTAAAAAATAATTGATGGGATTGGCTTGGGTTGAAAAAAGATAAATTTGATAACCGAATCAATTATAATTAATTTGGTTTAAATTTGAAGTGAAAAAAATCGATAACTAAATTAATTTAAATGGTTTGGTTTAAATTATTAAGTTCATCGGATAAATCTAATCTGATGAAACCTCCGCCCCCGCCCCCCCAAAATGAGAAGAAAAAATATTTGAGTAGGTCCCACAATTATAATTTATTTCCTTCTTGTTAAATGCTCTTCCAAGGAGAGAAAGAATTGGAATTTTTCATCTTTTCCTTCCTTCACCAATCTTTCCTGTCCTCTTCTCTTATACCAAATGATACCTTAAAGAACAAAATATTTCATATATGAAATTTGCAAGAATATATATGTGTGTGTGTGTGAAATATTGTCTACATGTGAATGTGCAGCAGAGGTGTACTTATTGTATCCGTTGAAATTAATTTGCATTTTTTTTGAATTTTATGTTTTGTTACATTTTAAAAAATTCGAATATACATATATTTTTCAATTCATTTTAGAGTATGTATGTAATACAAAGTGAGTCACATGGGAGAAGACTATAAACTATATTAATATTATTATATTATAAATATGTGTGTATGTGCATGTATTATCATTGTTATAGGATTTGAAGACTTTGAATTTTATTACATTTGACGTTTCTCTTTTAGATTATGAGATCATTATTGTGTTCGATTGTTGTTGTGCCTGTGAGTTATAAAAATGTTGTGTAGCTCTTTCATTTCGTTTATTATCTCAAGGGATTAGAAAATGATAAACAAAATTGACAAGCAGATTTTTTTTGATAAATAATTGACAAGTAGATAAAATATCCATATAGACAACACAAAATCTAGTAGCTTTATACTAGGCGGTTATTACACTACTTAACAATTTTTTTAAGAAATAATTATTACAGTTTCTTAATTTTTTTGAAATAATCAATATCCTATGAATTATAAAAAAAATTATCGTTTGAAATTTTTTTTTTCGGTGATAGAAATTTTTATTATGTTTTCTTATTTTTATCATTTGAAATAAAAATCAATTTTAGTTTTATATGTAAAATGAATAAATATTTTCGTTGAAGACATTATTTATTAAATAATTATTTATTAGAAATTAGATATTTAAATAATTGCAAAGAAAAAAAAAATTGACCTCCCCTTAAATAGATTTATGTATTCGTTCCTGCCTACTCTTTTATTAATTACTTTTTTAAATTTAATCAAATATGGAGCTCATATAAGTAACTTTATTTTTATTCCAATTAAATAAAGCTGTCTATACAGTTTACATAATAATAGAATATAAAATTGTGTAACTAAAATCTTTTAAACAGAAATTCCCTCGTATCCATTTCACAGTGAAATTCAAAATAGTTTTATTCCCAAAAATTAATAATATGATGGGCATGAACTTTCTATGACACTAAGATCCCACTATTACTTTAGGTCTATCAGTCTATGGTTCGCGAGCCCATTTACTTCCTCATGATCGAAAGTTGAAAGTTGTAACATGATATTCAGCAAGTCAGCACGCTGGACAGTTCAAATTCAAACTACTTGAGTAGTTGACCCTCCTCTCGCTTTTGCTAGCTTGAGAAATGCATTTATTAGGTACCATTGCCTTCTCTCACGCACCCTGTAAGCAAGGGAAAGGAGAGTGCCAGAGTGAGAGATTATAAAATTAACCAAAACACCCAACAAAATAAAAGTAAAAAAGTACAAACATAATTGCGTAATAATTAAATTAGTTCTCAAAACATATAACGTTGGTCATGTAAATCTCTAACTGATATAAATTATACTCAAGGTTACTGAATGTGCACTTTTGCAGTCAAATTAATCCCCACATCACTAACGTCAGGGGACTAACTGGCTAGTATGTGTTGATGCAGTTTCTTTCATACCTTGCTGAAATCTATACCTTCCCCATATAACAGAAGTACCTATTTAGCTTCTCAATCTAATTTATTGTACATCTTTATTACAAGAGTAAAGAGAGAAGATCAATAGTTGAATGGACTTGCCTGAAAAGCACATGCACTGAAAGAAGTTGCTTTTGGAGTGACTTTTACTTTGTGATGTTGGGCCGTAGGATATCAAGCCAATCATGTAAGGGTCAGACACAAACACCTCGCCATTATAAACTAAGGTAACTTCACAGGAAATCGGTGCATGTTTCTTTACAAACTCTCCTTTGCTCAATTTGTTATTGCGCCTATTCAAAATAACAAATTAGAGAAAGAAGATAATCTTTAACCTTTAGCAAATCCTTGAGACGTTGTCTTATCAAGGACACTTTCTTCTAATACAAAATACGTCATTTTGTTGTTTTCTGAGAAATTATAGTTGCATTACTTGTTAGTGTCAAGCAGAACAATCCCTTCTCAGGATAAAATTTTAACTCATTTGCGAATGAAACCAAAATAGTGATAGCATACCGTGTGTAGGGTAGCTTTTTGATTCCGATGACAAGGCTGGTTATGTTAAGAATAGAGATGAGATCCAGAATTGCTTTTCCTGTGTCATTGCTTTCCAGAAGCAACGTTTCTGCAGCTACCTGGGAGAGGAAAGAACACGGAGACAAATAGGAAGGGGTGAAAAAAAAAAAAGAATTTGATTAATTTTAGCCTATGGTTTGTGGTCTAACTCTAGAGATATCATAAAGAGTCATAAAGTAATCAAGCCAGTACCTTGGCTTCAATACTCATCTGAATGTACTTCTGCAGAAGATCCTTCCTCTTGTTGTTCACTTCATTCACGTACAGTCTCACTTGGTGCGGGGCCAGTTGGCTTCTTTCGAACTTTCCAACTATCAGATATGTCAACACCACCAAGCACATATCATTTGAGGTTTGAAATTCAGCGGTTGAGATGTATTCTTGATAAACAATGCACAATTTATATGCCAGAATTGATATTCAATAGAATGAATGGTAATGCCAGAATTGATCCCCCATCAAGACACAAAACAAACTAATTTGAGTTTGCTTCACAAACTTACCAGTAGTAACATCATACAAGCCAAAATAATGTAAATTTTTGAGTTATAATAATATAGCAATGGCATATTGGCATTGTCATATTCTCTGTCAAGATGTAGGTGTCACTAGAACAAATTCCAAAGGAAAAGTTCCCATCAAAACCTGTTTTCTATGACACAGTACTAATCTACTGAACTCAAATGGAAAACTCTTCCTATAGAAACGAGTGAAGAGATGAGTGGTTACCTGGCGTAGGAATCAATGTGATTGGAGAAGAGACATGGATAAGAAAAATCCGGGCACCGGGAGAAACAGCATGATCAAGAGCCCATTTTACTACATCCAAGTCATCTTTGCCAACAGCCACATAAAGATCATCAACTCTTCTATCTTTGTTGCTTGTTATGCTCATGCCATCCTCAACTATCTCAACAATTTCTGTTGACAACATTTGTCTAGAATAGTGTCCAAAGTCACCGTTTTCTTCGCCAACAGCCTCAGGGATGTCATTAACTTCGTTTTTGGTACTAGTTAAACCTTTGATTTCTTCAAATGTTTCAGAAATTTCGGGAGTCGCCATTTCTTGGAAGCTATAGCCGTACGAATCTCTGCCAGCAGTAAAATAGGTGCCATTAACTCCATTTCTGTCACTTCTCTTGAGATCCCCAAATGCCTGTGCAGTTTCTGACAACCATGTTGATCTAGAATAGTAATCCTTTGCTTCTCTTGGGGTGCGATTCACATCTTCCATATCTCTGCCTCTTTGCCTCAACTTCCCTCACATTACAAATGAGGGTAGGACTAGAAAGAGAATGAACTGCTTGATTCTAAATTGTAATTATGGAGGCTTCGTTCCCATCGAAGCCTCAAACTAAGTGAAGAAAGGAGTTTCTCTTTTGTCAATTTACATATATATATTTTTTGGTTAACTCTTTTGTCAATATTAGCAGCTCATTGGATACATCATTCTATGCTGGCCCTTTTTTGCCTTCATTTTTTTGGTGGCAATTGTGTCTTTTGGCTATTTAGTAGTAACAACTTACGCATCTTGCTATAGTTGCTTTAGCATTGGCCATTTAGTAGTTAGGACCATATCATCTTCGGTTATGGACGTCAAATTCTGAAAGGAAAGTTTTGGTGTCCCTGTATTTAAGAAATCAAGCATAGTTTCTAAGACCATAGTGGTATGAAAGGAATGAAAGCCTTCCATTCTTTAAAGTATCACGACCGTATTGGTGCTTGGTTAATGCCAGCTTTCTAGAAGTTTGGCATGCTTTACGTACCCTTCATGATCAGACTGCAGAAAAAAGACGGCAGAAAAATCAACCAGCTAGCCGAAATTTCCGAAATGTTATTTGAAATGAAGAAACTAGACAGGGAATTGTTTGTCTTGCTAGCAGTGTAATAACCTTTCGTTGATGTCAATGCTAAAATGCCTGAATGCCTGAATGCCTTAAGCTGTCGTGTATGACATTTTGAGGATATATAATAATGACATTGTTTTCTTTAGGAATTAACATTCCTACAACGACTCTTGGCACATCATATGAAACAATCACTTGGATGTACTTGAAAAGACCTTTATCTTACTCCGATGAGATGCAATAAATTTTAAAGAGTTTAATGGTTATGTATTGTCAGTGTAAAAAATTTTACACTGTCATCCAATTAAAAATTACTATTAATATGATTTTTAAAGTATTTATTATAAAAATCAACAAATTTATAATAAATGGTAGTTTGTGATTAGATGATAGTGTAAACTTAATTTGAAATATTATAAATATATTAGGCCTAAGTTTAACAGTCCGTTTTGTTCAAAGAAAAGTAAAAAAAGGAGAATGATTTAGTTGGAGAGGAGCAAAAGAGAATTAGAGAGGCAAAGAGAAGATCTCTTGTTTGGTTCAAGATAAAGAGGAAAGGAGTCCTTTATTTGGTTCTCAATAAAAGGGGAAGGAAGCCTATAAAAAAAATAATAATAAGAGGGGAGAGAAAATACAAATAATTTACTTTTTTTTTTGTTTTTATACATATATTAATTAAATGAATGTGAATTAAAATAAAATTTTAAAACAAATTCCTTAGCCAATTCGAAATTTTTAAACCAAACTGACAAAATTAAAAAAATTTCTCCCCTTTCCTCTCTTCCAACCAAACACATTGTATGTACAGTGAAATAAAATACAAATTAATTCTTTAGGGTTGACTTAGTAGTGAAAGTTTGGATAATTTGGATAAAGCCTTAGGTTCTAACCTTATTGCTGTCATTATATAAAAAAAAAAACACAAACTTACAACTTAAAATCAACATTATTAATCAATTTAGGTCCGCTTGTTTTAAAAGTAGAGTTAATTTTGATAGAATTATGTCTGAATCATTAAAACATTTTAAACCAAATTTAAGACTATAGATCTTTTGATGATAAATCGATGGGGCATGCCTAATTGCCCAAAATGGTCCGTCATCTACTTTATTTTGGGTATTACAAATTTGTGATAAATCCTAAATAGAAGATGAAAAGATTTTGATGATTGGACATACTATACCATACACCAAAATGATATGCTAATAACATAAAAATATAATAAGTTATAAAAGTTACATGACACGATATGATTATAATATAATAATAATATGTATGAAGTCGTAAATTATAATCTTAGTATCATCTTTTTACAATTTAGTAGTAATGTATAAAATTAATATTAATATAAGTCACAAATTTTAAATAAAAAGAGAATTAATATTTTTAAAAATAAGTATGAGTGATTGTAACTTGTAAGTATATAAAATATATTTTATTTAATTATTATAATATTTTGATTTATATTAATATAAAATATTTAAAAAATGAAAATTAATTAAGAGTATTAAAAAACACCCAAAAAGCACTTGACATAGATACACCTCCATACAAATACCACATAAAGTATATATGTGATTCCTTGGGTTAACATGCCTATGGGGTTTGAACAAATATGTATAATATGGTTGCCAGATAATGATGTCTTTTAAGCATGGGGGGAATCTGTGTGAATAGAACAACATTTATTAAGAAAGGTTAACTCTTTAAATAGATTTTAATAATTTAAAAAATTAGTCTTTAACTCCCAAGTTAACAGATACCCAGATTCACCCAAAAAATGCATCTCGGATTTTATTTACTTGATAGATTGCTACATGACTAGGATAGAGGCAAAGCGGATTGTCACAAAAAAAGAAAAAGCATGGAGGCAAAGCGTTCGTGGCAGGGACCAGAATCGCACTATCTGATTCAGATGGAGAGACTATTCAAAGAAGAAAAAAAATGGATGATTATAACCCAGAGCTGCCACATTACCACTTTGTTAAAGTGAATAACACAATCAGATAAAATAGTATGATGTAATAATGATGGTCTGTGATAGTGTCACCATGTACTGATTGCTTAATCACACCATAGCCCAAATGTCAACTGCTAATTGTGAATTCAGATAATCCGAAAATGATGAAAACGGAGAATCAACTTGTGGACATAACCCGTTCAATTCTTGCATTAGTTTGGTCATTTACTGTACAAAATGCTTCATAAGTGACAGGCAGGCACTAAAAGAAAGTGGCGGGGCCAAATCATTACCTCCTAAACGGCAACTAATCTTTCTATGTAGATTCTTTTATATATCGACTTTTATCATATTTAATGAAGTGAAAATAAAGAAAAGTTTGTGGCGGAGGGAGACCAGTCAGACATGGCAAGCAGCACCACTTTATTTGCTGCTATTCTAAAATTTCTGATCATTTTCTTATTCGCAGGTTGGGTTTCTCTTTGGCTTCTGAAGCCAACCCAAATATGGACAAGAAAATGGAAGCATGCAGAAGATCGTGCCAATGATACAATTCTTGGGTACTATGGTAGGAACGTGGAATCTCAACTTCAATGAATCATACCATAAATAACCCCTTCTTGTTTCACTTGAATGAATCTGTTACTAAAAAACAGCGCCTGAAATTCCAAGAATTTCAGGTCAAATGCTAATTAGAAGTAAAAAGATGCATGATACTGTACTGCAGGTCTTAGCTTTGCTGTTTACACGTTTCCTATAATAGCTATTGCTATAATTGGACTTCTTTTATTGGATTTAAAAGCTGGATATCAAAGAAGCAGGTAATCATATATTAATATCTATCAAGTGCCGTTCAATTATTCTAATGGACGTTTCACTTCAAAATTTGCTTCCTTGGTACTACAGAAGCGCAAGGAGTTCATCAAAATCAAATTTCTTCTCAAATCCACTGGTGGTGAACAGTACACTGGGAATCTTATCCAGTATTGAAATACTGGTGGCTTCCCTTTGTATTGTCTTCTTAGCATGGACCTATTACTCTCGTATTTCTGTAGACTTCAAAAAGTTGATGCCAGACAAATCACTGAACTTGAATATGTAAGTGTTGTTGATAATACTCTTATGTTGGTTTTGTAGAAAAGCTGTTATTTCACCAAATGAGTAACTTGATTTCAGGTGGCAACTCAAGTATCTCAGAATAGCAACCCGGTTTGGCTTACTAGCAGAAGCCAGCCTGGCTTTGCTGCTGCTTCCTATTTTAAGGGGGTTGGCTGTGTTTCGCATACTTGGTATTCAGTTTGAAGCTTCAGTTAGATATCACACCTGGGTCGGAACTGCAATGATACTTTTTGCTACTATACATGGCTCAAGCACTTTGTTGGTCTGGGGGGTCAGCCACCATATACAGCACGAGGTGAAGTCTAAATCATGTTCCCTCTGTTATTTTAATTTAGAAGGACTTTCTTTATCAAACAAATTTTTCAATATTCATTGTATATACACTCGGTACTTGTGGACTAGCAAGTGATTAGTTCTCTCCTCCTCTCATCATATTTTTCAAACAGATTTGGAATTGGCAAAAGACAGGACGCATATACCTCGCTGGGGAGATTGCACTTGTTATCGGGCTAGTTATATGGGTCACTTCACTTCCCCAAATTAGAAGGAGAAAGTTTGAAATCTTCTACTACACACATCATTTGTATGCAGTCTTTCTAGTATTTTTCTTGTTTCATGGTGGGGATAGGCACTTTTATACGGTCTTCCCAGGAATATTCCTTTTTAGCCTTGATAAACTGATCCGAGTCATACAATCAAGGCCAAATACTTGCATTGTTTCAGCTAGAATTTTTCCCTGTAAAGCTGTGGAGCTAATTCTGCCCAAAGATCCAGGTATTTAGTTTTTTTACGTCAATCTTAAATTGACCATTAGAATTGAAAAGATCAGGAAATTTTTTTCCATTTAAACGGTTTGTTTTTAATGATTTGCAGGGCTGAAATATAACCCTACAAGTGTTATATTTTTGAAGATACCGACCATATCTCATCTTCAATGGCACTCTTTCAGTATAATATCAAGTTCCAGGGCTGATGACCACATTTTGTCTGTGATAATTAAATGTGAAGGGTGGTGGACTAATTCTCTTTATGACCTGATACATGCTGAACTAGACAAAACTGCAGATAAAAGGAAGGGGATACCTGTTGCAATCGAAGGACCTTATGGACCTGCTTCATTAGACTTTTTGAGGTGAGCAAAAACATTATACCTAACACTTCTAATAGAGCTGTTTATCATAATTCCTCATTGTCACTTGTCATCATTTTTTTAAGGTCAAATCATCCTTTCTTTTTTTTAATGTGAAAAACAGTGAAAAAGAATAAGATTATCCGGAATAATGAATAAAATTGTCCGCAGATATGACACCCTTCTTCTGGTTGCCGGAGGAAGTGGAATAACCCCATTTCTGAGCATTTTGGCAGAAGCTGATTCAGCTACCAGCAAAAGTAGATATCCCTCGAGAATACAACTTGTGTATGTCATTAAGAAGGCACAAGACTTCTGCCTGTTACATTCAATCTCACATCTGTTACTCAACCAATCAACTGAAAAAATTTGTTTGAATCTAAAATTGTTTGTAACCCAAGAAACGCAAGCAGGGGTGGGAATTAGGGAGCTACTAAATGAGTTCTTTGAAGTAAGAACCCTGCAAGTGAACAGCATGTTTTCAAATTATGCAGCATACGGGCCTGAAAGTCCATCTTGGATGGCTGCCATTGCAGGGTTATGCTCCATCATGTTCCTTATTTTCCTTATCTGTTTCAACCATATTATAATTCCATCTGGAAAGCGTTCAAAAATGTCCAGAGAAAAGACTCCCTCTTGGGTTGTGGATCTTCTTCTGATAGTTGCTTTTGTCCTAGCTTTAGCTTGCAGCGCCTCGATGGCAGCTATTTTGAGATGGAGAAGGCTTAGGAAAGGGATTCCACAAGTATCGCATGGAGAAATTAAACCCCTTGATCTAAGTTCAGCTGAAGCTAGGAATGCACTTGAAGAACATGAAGTGCATTTTGGGGGAAGGCCTAACTTTAAAGGTAGTGATCTCATCGTTTCTTTCCTCATGTTTCTAATACATATTGACAAAACAGTTGACAGCTTAGTAGCTTCGAATTGAACAGATATACTTGGCAAGCTCCGGAATGAAAGCGGTGGATCTAATATTGGAGTTTTGGTTTGTGGACCTGAGAGCATGAAGGAATCGGTGGCGTTCGCATGCCAGCAGGAATCCGAGTGTTTTAAGGTTAGCGCAAAGAGAACAGTATCCTGCTTCACTTTCCACACTCTCAACTTCACGCTGTAGTAGTCCAAGTATGACTGCCCAAATTTCTGCGGTCTATCAAGCCGTGGATCTCAATAAGCTTTCTGTGTGCCCCCGTGCATCTATCATTAGATATTAATTTGAATGTAATTGTCAAAAGGCGAAGGATTGAGGAACTGTTCCATATGTATTCTCACTATATATTTGAATGTAATAGTCAAAAGGTGAAAGATTTAGGTACTGCTCCATAGATATGGTTGTTGTTTTCCAATAAAAACACATGAGTGTTACAGTGGATCGACGAAAATATAACACATGTAATAACTGTTACACATGTTGTATTTTCGTTAGAAAACAGCATCTGTAGAATAGTAGTATTATAGTTTTATCCTAATCAAAACGTCCTTTCCTTTTTTCCCCCCAAAGAATGTAGTTGCGATGTTCTCCTACCAATATTCACATCTGAATGTAATAAAAAAATATCGTATACAAAATTGCATTAAAAATGTCCTCCTCTTTTTATCTTTGGATATGATTTTCAAGTTTATCGTCTACAAATATTCTCGTTTTAGACAATTACCTATATACAAAAGACTTTTAGCAAATGGAAATTTCCAAGCATGCGTGCAGATCGCGGCACCTGTTTAATGGACGTATATGTGTCGTCATTTTCATATGCTATGTTAAACTGCTTCCATTCAGAATACAAATCTATTAATCTAGACAAAGGTAATAAGCCACGAAGGAAAGCAAGCTAATCCCGCTTTCAGAAGCAAGTGGCAAATTTGCGAATATAGTCAGTGTATCTAATGGTTAAAACTTACTTGTTGACTGAAACTACAAACCAAATTTGCCCTGATTGAAAGTGTAACCAATCCAATGATCGAAAACAAAACAAGTTAACACACATCAAACTCTCCACAATCAAACCAGAATCTAGCAGAATCCAATCATTAAAGGTTCAACGAGAGAAAAAAAAAAAAAGAGTCCAAATATGTACAGTCAAAACTCAAACCCGAGTGGAGGGTTGCAAAGGCTCGGCCTCATCCAATTCCTGGCCGCCGCGAACCAAATCGGACAAGACTTTTCCGGGCGCCTCCGGCGGGTCCTGTCCGAGGAGAAGCGCAACGACTTCCTTCATGGTGGGTCTCCTCTGGGGGTCAGGGTGGCAACAAGCCAACCCAAGCTTCAACACCATCTCCATGTCCCCCTCATCGTACTCCCCTCTAATCCTGGCATCCGCGGCCTCACGCGCGCACCCTTTCGCGTACAACTCCCTCACCCAATCAATGAGCACCACCTCCTCCTCCGCCACCGACGTCTCTATCGGCCGCCTCCCGCACGCCACCTCCAACAGCACGACCCCAAAGCTGTACACGTCACTCGCCGAAGTCGGCGCCGCCACCGTGGCCAACTCCGGCGCCAAGTACCCCAGCGTCCCCACCACACGCGTGGTGTTGGGAACCTCCCCGTGCGTGTAAAGCTTCGCCAAACCGAAGTCCCCTAGTCTCCCTCGCATGTCGGCGTCCAACAAAATGTTGCTGGATTTTATGTCCCTGTGAATAACAACCTGGTCCCAACCGTGGTGAAGGTAGTTGAGCCCCTCTGCCACGTCGACAAGGATACGACGCCGTCGCTCCCACCCGAGAAGCTTCTCGGGGCGGTCGAACACCCACTTGTTGAGACTCCCATTGGGCATGAAATCATAAACCAACAGAAGCTCGTTCCCCTTTCTACACCACCCTCGCATTTGGACCAAGTGCTTGTGCTGCAGCCTCCCCATGCTGGATATCTCCGCCATGAACTCCCGCAACCCTGCTTGGAATCGTGGTTCACGCACTTCACCGCAATTTGCGTGTTGTTCGGTAACGTCCCTCTGTACACTCTCCCGAACCCTCCCGAACCCAACAACTGCTCCTTCCGAAACTCCCTTGTCGCTGAACTTAACTCCTCGTAGGAAAATCTATGCGGCCAGTACTCTAACTCCCAATCTTCGATCTCCTCATCTTCGTCCTCTTTCCCTTTGTTGTTTCGCCACCACAGGTAAAAACCAGAGGCACATACGAGCACGAAAACAAAACAACCAATAACAATTCCTGCTATTGCTCCGCCAGAAAGCGAGGAAGACGACGATTCTGGCTCGAACACCGGTAAGTTCGTTGTGTTAAGTTCCCTTGCGGGTCCTGAGTCGCTGAAGCTCCACGCGAGGACTCTCTGCGCCTCGATCCAGTTCGTTTTCGAAGCGGAAAACCCAACGTACATGTCAGCGGACACGTAGTTGGCTATGGCGGGATGACGATAAGTAAGCGTGGGAGTCGAGGGGCGCGAAACGCCGACTGGCGCGACCGTTACGTTGAACTGGAGACTCTCGCCGTCGAACTCGATCCAGGCCCGGATGTTTTGGCCGGTGCGCATTCGCACCGGGACGAAGCCGCCGGAGGAGTTGTAGTACCCGGCGGTGGTTGCGAACGTGGATTCGATGTTGTTGAGGTCGATGCCGATGTGGTTGTCGTCGATGTCGTTGAACTCGGGGTTCTGGCCGGTGTCGAATTCGACGGCGATGAGGGGGAAGACGGAGGGGGAGGTTGCGTTGGTGAAGAGGCCGAAGTACTGGCTGGCGAGGGCGCCGGGGGGATCGGTGGTGTTGCAGAGGAGGAAGGCGAGGCCGAAGCCGGGGCTGGTGGGGATCTGCGGCAAGATGGAGAAGACGAAGGAGGTGGAGAAGGAAGAGATGGAGGGGGCCTTCATGGGCACCTTGGTGGGGTAGAAGGCGCGGCCGTAAGAGTACTGGTTGGAGTCGTTGGTCATGCGGATCACGGACACGTCCACGCGGGCGTCTTTGATGAGAGTGAGGTTCGTCACGCCGGCGAAGGAGTTGAATAGGAAGTCCAGGGAAAGTGCGGGAGCCGCCAACAGAGAGAGGTGGAGGAGAATCACTAACCCCATGCCGGCGACGGAAGGAGACATCCGGTGTGGGTGGGATGGGAAGGGGAAGAGTTGTCCTTCTCCCCTCAAGGTTTTGGGTATGGAAAGAACATAAATGTTTTGGTTGGGTTGGGTTCAACGTTGAACTGAATTGAATAATTGAATGCATTCATTTCAAATACTCCGTATCCTGTAACAACTTCTTATAAATGCTCTTATTGATTAAGTAAAAAGATTAAACAATTTCATTAAAAATGATTGGTGTAAATTTTTATTTACTTAAAAATAATTGATACAATATAAAATATTACATTAATTATTTTTAATAGAATTGTTTAATTCTATTTTTACTTAGAATAGGATTAGACAATTTCATATTTTTTATAGTTTTTTTCAAGTTTCTTGTCTTTTTAAAATGAGATAAATGTAAGTTAATTTATAAGGTTTTTTTTTTAGTTTAGAAGGTTTTTTTTTTGGCTTTAAACTGGTATATTATTCCCTCTTTCTAAATTTTATGTATACAAAAATTTATTTTATATTTTTAAAATGTTAAATGTAGTGTTGTTTAGATTTAAGGCTTACTTTTAAGAATGTTAAAAAGGATTAATAAAAACATATAATAAAACTCAATTCATTGAGCAACCATCACCGAAGGTTCCTAAAAGAAAAAGGAAAAGTAATCACTGAATACCGTCAGCAGTTGGAGATATAAAACTTCAAACTATCCACTGTTTCTTATTTTCGTGGTGCCTTTTTAAAAGTCCACTTGCAATTTAACATATTTACATTTTGAGAATTTTTATACGGGTTTCTTTTTAAAAAGGTTAAATACATTTTTAGGCTGTCGAAATATGTTTCACAATGGCCAATCTACTTTTAGAAATGTGTTATGTGTGATTTTTTCTTTTAACTGACACTATTAATTTCAGTAAACGAAAGTAACATGTCATTTACGATTATATGTGATAGTGTTGTTATCTAAACTCTGAAGTGCCCTAATAATTTTACTTCATATATTTGAGAAGGCAGAGATAAAATCACAAATATATTAAAAAATCAACGTGAAACAGTTGTTAAAAAAATCAATGCTCAATACGAGAATATGAAGATTTAGGAGCAGTACAAGAACTTTTCTACACAAAGAATTTGATGATTTTTCAGAGTCATCCAGGCAATAAAAAGTTCGTCTTAGTTCTTCTTATTCTTCTCTTCTAAACTGATATATATAGCCTTTTAGAAGATAGCCGTTGAGATTTTAAGCTTCAATCTTCAAGAGAGAATTCCAACGTTTCTTCTGCATGTATGTGCGTATATCTAGTTTGCAGCAGAGATACAAAAGTAACTTTTGTTTCACACTAAAATAGAAGGTGCAGTTCTACATTTTGGAGCTGTTTTTCTAAACATTCCTTATTTGGTTTAACAAGTTAACTTTTTTTTTCTGCAAAGTTCTGCTTATACGTAAAAACATCCTGTCTCTTAAACATTTGAATGTTAGATCATTTTAAGAAAGTAAAGCACTAGTCTCACTGTATACGTGAATACACAGAGTTAAAAGCATTTTAATACTTAGTCGTTAAGAGAACTTATAATATGGACGAGTATCATACAAAGACTCACCGGACGCTTGCTATATACTAGGTGCGTTGGACGCCAGATATCTTAAATGCGTTGGACGCTTGAAAAACCTTTTTCAACAAAATTTTAAGAAAACTTAAAATTTAATAAATTATTATTATTATCTTCAAAACTTGAGGGACTAAACGATTCATATGTCTTTGGTTCCAACAATCTACCCTTTTTTTATGATGACAAACTTTATTAAATTTTTAAGCTTTAAGAGCAGATATATGTCAAGAACGCATAAGATGAGATCAAGTAGACTTACAGTCATACTTCCCATAATGGTACACGGATAGGGAATAAAGCATTTATTTCAAATCATTGTCAGTAAAAACATAATGGTACACGGATGAAGATATTTATGCTTTTAAATATGAACCGTTACACTATATAGACACAACAATAGTGGACGCATGCACAATGGACGATGATATGACTATGGATGCTTTATGACATTGGATGGTCAAGGCATATGAACGAAATCTATTCCTTTATAAATTCTATACCAAGACGATCTCAAATATGAACAAGTTTATCTTCAAGAAGTGGTTTTGTAAATATGTCTGCTAGTTGATTTTCAGTGCTAATAAACTGAATATTAATAACCCTTTTCTGAACATAATCTCTTATAAAGCGATGTTTAATTTCAATATGCTTTGCTTTAGAATGTAATATGGGATTTTTAGAGAGATTTATGGTAGCAGTGTTATCACAAAGAATGGGAACTTTACTTTCATAGATACTGTAGTCTTTTAGTTGGTGCTTGATCCACAGAAGCTGTGAGCAACAGGACGCTGTTGATATGTATTCTGCTTTTGTTGTGGATTAGGCAATTGTTCCTTGCCTTTTGCTCATCCAGGAGACAAGACTGCTACCAATGAAATGACATCCTCTATGGGTGCTCTTTCGTTCTATTCTGTCTCCAGCATAGTCAGCATCATAAAATCCAACTAGCCTATATTCTTTATTCGACTTAAAGCACAGACTAAGGTTAGTGGTTCCTTTCAAATATCTAAATATTCTTTTAACAGCAGTGAGATGAATTTTTCTAGGATCTGATTGAAAGCGAGCACAAAGACATACACTAAACATAATATCTGGTTTATAAGCTACAAGATATAGTAAAGATCCAACCATACCTTTATATGTGGTTTCGTCTACGTTTTTGGACGTGTTGTCCAGTCCAAGCACTGAAAATGGATGCATGGGTGTGTTCATTTCTTTAGCATCATTCATCTTGTACTTCTTGAGTAGTTCTTTTGCATATTTGGTTTGATGTATGCATATGCCACTACTTGTGTTGTTTCACTTGTATTCCCAAAAAGAATTTTAATTCACCCATCATGCTCATTTCAAACTCTGTCATCATAAGGTTAGAAAAATCTTTACAAAGAACTTCATTAGTAGTGCCAAATATGATATCGTCTACATATATTTGTGCAATGATAAAATTTGAATTTGTGTTTTTGTGAAATAGAATTGTGTCTACTTTTTCTCTTGTAAAACCATTTTCCAAAAGAAAAGAACTTAGTTTCTCATACCAAGATCTTGGAGCTTGCTTGAGTCCATAAAAAGCCTTTTTGAGTTTAAAAACATGATCAGGAAGAGTATCACTCTCAAAACTAAGAGGTTGTTTCACATAAACTTCTTCATTCATTATATCATTAAGAAATGCACTTTTTACATCAATTTGATAAAGCTTCATATTACTATGAGCAACAAATGAAAGTAGAATGCAAATGATTTCTATTCTAGCTACAAGTGCAAAAGTTTTAGTAAAATCTATACCTTATTGTTGTGAGTAACCTTGAGCTATAAGTCTAGCTTTGTTCTCACTACTTGCCTCATCTAACTTATTTCTAAAAACCCATTTTGTTCCTGTTACTGATCTGTCTTTAGGTATAGGAGCTAGCTTCCACACATCATTTCTTTCGAATTGATTTAACCCTTCTTTCATGGCTTTAATCCATCATTCATCCAAAAGAGCTTCATCTACCGTCTTTGGTTCCATCTAGGAAATTAGGGCAGTTTGTGATTGCTCTTTGAAGGTAGATCTTGTTTTGACATGATCGTGTACATTTCCTAGGATTTGATCTTCTGGATGATAGTTTTTCAGTTGCCAATTCTGTCCATTTAGTTCTTTTTATTCTTCTTTTGACTCGTCCAAAGGAGTCTTAGATGCTGGTTCTTTGGTATCATTCAACTTCATATCTGCAAAGGATTTGTTTAGCTCTGATAGTTCTCTATCAAGTTTACTGTCATTAAATTGAACATGAATGACTTCTTCAACTGTCAAGGTTCTAGAGTTGTAGACTCTATATGCATTAAACGTTTCAGAATAGCCTAATAATATTCCATCGTCGCACTTAGAGTCAAACTTTCCAAGATTTTCCTTAGTGTTCAGAATAAAATATTGACATTCAAAGGGATGGAAATATGATATATTGGGTTTTCATCCTTTCCACAATTCATAGAGAGTCTTTTTCAAAATGGATCTAATATATATTCTATTTTGCAAATAACATGCGGTGTTTATAACTTTAGCCTAGAAGTGTTTAGGAGTTGAGTTATCATTAGGCATGGTTCTGGCCATTTCTTGTAATGACCTGTTCTTTCTCTCTACCACACCATTTTGTAAAGGTGTACAAGGTACAGAGAAGTTGTGGAGAATTTCATTCTCCTCACATAACCTTTGAAAACTTTTGTTTTCGAATTCTCCCGATGATCACTTCTGATTGAAGCTATGCAAACACCTTTTTCATTTTGAACTCTTTTAAAGAATATAGAAAAAACTTTGAAAGATTCATCCTTGTGTCTTAGAAACATAACCTATGTCCATATAGTATAGTCATCCACTACAACTAGTCCATATCATTTTCCACCAAGCGAGACCGTTCTAGTTGGTCCAAACAAATCAATATGTAAGAGTTCAAGTGTAGCGACCCTCTGCCGCTACAGTACTACTCACATTCCTCATCATTTAATCATAAGTTTAGACAGTAACAGAATCTGATTATATCCCAATTCATAACTATAAAATTTATACAAATCCAAAGGTATCATGTACGATCAAGATTACATACAATAACATAACTTCCTATAGCTGGTCAACTATATAACAATTTTACATCAAAATCAAAACAAAAGGAAGAAGCTTCCAGAAGAGCTCCGCCCAAAAAAGTCTCCAAAAGTCTTTATCTGAGACCTCCTCCATTAGCTTCGAGAAGCTAGATTGGCAGACACCTCCCTTTCTGCTCCCATGCCAAACGACGTGATCATCACAGGAACGAACCACACGTGCAAACAATGTAAGGGTAAGCTTACTTGAAATAATAAAACAAATATTTTAAAAGTAAAGTAATAGAAAAATCTCCTCATTCCATATCAATAATCAAACAAAAAAATAACAATAATATCAACAACAAAACATTATCCACACCTCTACTACCACTCCAACCATAATAACAACCACTACAATAAACAACCAAAACAACAATGCTACTTTCGCTACCAACACCCATTACAACCACAGCCACAATTACCGAGTAATCATAACAACAACGACAACACAACCATTCCCACTAAAGACATCATTAATTATAGACAAAAACCTCATTTATATATATATAAGAATTCAAATAAAATTTCATGATATATAGTCACATTCTTACTTAGTGATATCAATCACAATACACCGCAACAATATCAAAGTTCATACTTTCATTTCACATCAACACAAATCTCTTAAATCAAGCACACATGACAAATAGGTCTTTCTTTTAAAGCTAAACATTTTTCCAATATTTCAAAGGATCACACCTAAACATTAAATCCAAGGTAATCAACTACCTTTCACATTCTTACTTAGAGTCAAGTCTCACTCAACTAAAATAACAAAAAGAGAACAATTTCATTTTTTTTCTTCAGCATCTTGCCCAGTGGCACATCACTGCCGCCCAGCGACATACTACCCGAGATCCATTTTTTTTGCCTTGGGTTAACCGTCGTCCAGCGAGACAAAGACGTTGCCCGACAACGTTCTTCCAAGAGCCACCTTCTGGGCTTGGGAAGAACCTTGCCCGGCGGGAAGGGGCCGTCGCTCGGCGTGGCCTACGCTGCAAAGAGTATTTAGGCTTTGATTCTTCAATTCCTTGAGTTCTAATTGCTATACAATCATTCCAAATCAATTCTAAACACTTTCAATGCACTTTTAACCGATTATATGACAATTTTTTAGCCATAAACAACCTCAAATCTCAAAATCCCTTTTTGAAACCCATTTTTTTTCCAAAACTTATATACGCAAGATGTTCACCAAAATCAATCGATTCTAAAGCGTTAAATCAACATATCAACGACCACAAACATGAAATCAAACAATAGTAAGCTTCCCTTACCTCAAAAGCTTCCAAACTCAAATTTTGGTTATTTGAGAAAACTTATGTCTTGAGCCAAAATCTTCCATAGATTTGTGCTTTCTCTCCCTACAATCACTAAGTTAGGCTTAAAAAGCTTCCAACACACTTTATCAACCTCAAATCTATAAAGAGAGATTGAGAGAGAAATGAGGAGAGAGAAACTGAATAGAGAGAGAGAAAATGAGAGAATGAGGGGTTTTACCCCCCTCCTCCTTTTATATCCGAGTTCCCCAGAGCTCTCACACGAACTTTTAGCCTATTGAGGCCCAAATCTCACCTAACCACTCGCCTTGTCCTAAAACTGATTTAACTCAACTGTTTCTCTCTCAAAACCCAAAATCACTCTTGCAACATATCCAAATTGGCTCAAGCACATATCTCAAACTTCTTAAATTCAAACCAAAATTCAAACAAATAATTCACCACTTTTACTACATATAACAAACCATACACAATAACAATTCATTTCTCCCTTTTAATCACCCAGATTACATATCTAAGTTTCACTTTTAGTTATTAAAACACTTAATCACGCATTAAGAAAACAAGATGTTACATCAAGAGGTCTAGCAGTGTAAACAACATTTTTTGAATCAAAAGAATTTTTCACTTGTTTCCTTTTCTGACAAGCATCACAGAGAACGTCAAATTTGTATATAAGATTTGAAATACCTTTTACGAAGTGATGCTTATTTAGCTTTGAGATTAATCTCAAGCTTGCATGTCCAAGTTTCTTATGCCAAGTCCATTGATTCTCTTTGATGGATACTAAACATGATACATTTTGATTTGTTAGATCACTTAAGTCAATCTTATACAGATTGCTTTGCCTTTTTGCGAAAAACAAAATGGATCCATCTCCATTTTTTACTATACATTCATCTTTATTAAAGAAGACAAAGTGTCCACTATCACATAGTTGACTTATGCTCAGTAGATTGTGTCTGAATCCTTCAACATATAAAACGTTATCAATGGAACGTAAAGGGTGCTTACCAATTTTATCTATTCTCTTTATTTTCCCCTTCTGATTTCCTCTAAAAGTGACCTATACACCACTCTTTTGTTGGATGCTTTAGAACATAGACTTTTCTCCTGTCATTAGCAGCCACTGTCTAGGTACCATGATTAGAGTTTCTTTTCTATTATCAAGCAAGTCTGTAATAGGAATAATCATGGATTTAGATACCCAAATGGACTTGGGTCCTTTCTTGTTAGTTCTGAAGGCATTGGACGCCTTCATAATTGGACGATGAATGCATCGAGATGATTCATGTCCATTTTTTTCACAATATTTACAAAAAGCAATAGCTTTAGCTGATCCAGGGACTTCTTCCATTTTAACAAAGCCAAATCCAGATTTGTCATATAGACTTCATTTATAAGATAGAATTGTTTAAGTTTTCAGTTCCACTGACAAATTTGGATAGACATTTTTTTAAGTGATTTGTTGGAACCAAAGACATAGAAGCGTTTAAACCCTCAAAGTTTTGAAGATAACAAACTTATTAATGTTCAAGTTTCTGCCTAAAGACTAACCTTGTCACAGCAAACAAGTTACTCTTATATGGACCGTCTAGTAGACGTGCTAAAGAAGACCGTCTAATAGACGTGCTAAAGAAGATCGTCTAGTAGATGTACTAAAAAAAAACCGTCTAGTAGATGTACTAAAGAAGATCGTCCAAGTGAACAAGCTGAAGATGACTGTCTGAAGCTAAATCTTGCCTCTTAGAACAAAATCAAATATCAAATGCATTTAGACAAAAGCTTCCAATGACAAATCTTTAAACGGCTAAGTCTTATTTAAACATCCAATTTACTTATGTTTGTTTTTCCTTGAAACTAACATATTACCATTCTAGTGATCTAACGTTTAAATTGTTTTAAAGCATTAAATGTAATAAGATTCATTCTAGTGCAAAGGCACAGCAAAACAGATAAAGCAAGTCAACTTATCAAGCTGCCATGCCGAATGAAGAACGTTCAGAAAAGTAGACCGCCAGCACAGTCCTACGCTTTCCGTTTTAGTGCAAGTCTAAAAGCTGCCATGCCTTATCTTTCTGAAAGCATGGTTTGCACGCCCCTCCTTGTATAATGAAATCAAGTCTTCCACAACGAATCTTTTTCCCTGAAGACTATATGTATACACCAAGGAAGACACAAATAGAGAACGATGATACGTACTAATCTATGATAATCTTAGAGAGACATCAAAAAACTCTCTGTACATTAACTAGAAGCATCCATTGGACGATAGTGAAAAAGTCTTGTAAAAATATTTCGAGTGTTTGAGCTTAATCTTTCAAATCCTCACTACGTGAGTTGATACCTCTGTACAAACACTTGTTTGTGTTGTGAAATCCTGGAGAGGCTTAGTGAAAAAGAATACTTGGGTTGAGTAATCTAGGGTGATTGCCTTGTAAAGCCTGAAGAGGCCGCAAACAATACTTGTGTAATCTAAGGTTGGTTAGTGGATACCTTCTGGGTGAAGCAACTAGACGTAGCTCAGGTTGAGTGAATCAGTATAAAAACTCTTTGTGTTATCTTTCTTTCTATCCTTTAGCTTGAAAACGCTTTCAAACTTATTTATACTTTATTAAAAAGAAAAAGGTTTCAAACGCACAATTCAACCACCCTTCTTGTGCACTTTATCTATTTCATGATTTACCTCCTTCTGAAATTCTACTGCTTCATTAAGAGGTTTCACTTCAAAGAAATTCTCTGATCTATCTGCCTTTAATTTTTCATTCTCTCTCATAAGATCTTCATAATTCTTTTCAAGCAAATTAAATTCTTTTGACATTTTTGCAAACTATCTTTTCAATTCTTTATAACCAATAGAAAAAGTTGAAGAATTAGAGAGTAGTTCATTATATGCCTCTTGAAGAGAAGATAAGTCACTAAAGTTTACCTTTTTTTCTTGCTCATTTTCTGAGCTTTCTAGACTTGTTTCAGCCATAAGACATAGGTTTGCTTCTTCCTTTCCTTCTTCTTCCAAGGAAGATAGATCCATATCTTCTCAAGTTGTCATGAGTCCTTTCTTTTTCTTTTTGAAAAAGGTTTTCTTTTTTTCCTTTTGTAGGCTTGGACAGTCAGCTTTGAAATGTCTAGGCTTTTTACATTCGAAGCAGACAGGTGGATTATTCTCTTTGGGTTCCTTACTAAGCTTTCTAGTAAAGTTTTTGGCTCTAGATTCTCTTTTTTTCCTCTACATTTCTTGTATTTTTCTAGATATGAAAGATATCTCATCCTCATCAGAGTCATCTTCTTCAGATGCTTCCTTAGAGGATTCTTCCACGTTTAGAGCTTTGGATGATGATCCTTTCACTGGACGTTGAGCGCTTAGAGCAATGGATTTTCCTCTTCTCAGTCCTTTGTCCTGCTTCAGTTCCAACTCATGAACCTTGAGTGTTCCAAGTAGTTCTTCCATAGAAAGAGTTGTTAAATCCTTGGACGCTCTCTGGGTTGTAACCTGTGATCTCCATTGTCTAGGCAAACTTCTCAAAATTTTGTCAATGTAATTATAATTTTCATAAGTTTTTCCTAGAGATCTCAAGTTATTTATAATAGTTTGAAATCTACCAAACATAAGTTCAATAGTTTCATTGTCTTCTATGGTAAATAACTCATATTGTCTTACAAGCAAACTTAACTTAGATCTTTTCACTTGTGAAGTACCCTCATAAGCAAGAGCTAGAGTATCCCACATCTTCTTTGTACTTTTTAAGCTATGCACTTTCTCATACTCGGATTTAGATAAAGCACACATAATAGCATTTCTAGCTTTAGAGTTTAGCAGATACCTTTGTTTATGTGCTTTTGTCCACCAACTTCTCAGCAGTTCTATTCCGTTTTGATCAACAGGCAGATAGTCATTTGTCTCCACAACATCCCACATATTGATGTAACATTTATCGAAGAAGGCTATCATCCTTTGTTTCCAATAATCATAATTTTGACCTTTGAAAAAAGGTGGTTTGTTGACTACTTATCCTTCGTTATCTATGTATACGTAGGATCTTTTTACCCTTGCACTATTAGATGCTCAATCCCAAGAGGCTGAGTTCTGATACCAATTGAAAGAACAGAGAACACATAAGAAGGGGAGTTGAATTATGCGTTCAAAAACTTTTTAACCAAATAAAAAATAAGTTAATAAAACGATTAATATAGGCATATATATGGATAAGGGAAAGAAAGCACTCAAAAGATTTTATACTGGTTCACCCAATTTGAGCTATGTCTAGTCCCTTTGTCCTAAAGGTTTTCTACTAACCTATCTATTGGTTACAAGTAAGTATTTTTCTCTACCTCTTCAGGCCTTACAAAGTGACCAACCCAAATCACTAAACCACCCAAGTATTCTTTAATCACTAAGCCTCTCCAGGCTTTTACAATGTGAAACAATTGTCCAAAAAAATCAACTCATGATGTGAGGGTATGAAGGTTTAAGAGTAGTACAAGAACTTTTCTACAGAAAGAATTTGATGATTTTTTAGAGTCATGCAGGCAACACAAAGTTCGTCTTAGTTCTCCTTATTATTCTCTTCTGAACTGATATATATATATAGCCTTGTAGAAGATAATCGTTGAGATTTTAGGCTTCAGTCTTCAAGGGAAGATTCTAACGTTTCTTTTGCAGGTATGTGTGTATATCGAGTTTGTAGCAGAGATACAAAAGTAGCTTTTGTTTTGCATTGAAATAAAAGGTGCAATTTTGCATTTCGGAGTTGTTTTTCTGAACATTCCTTATTTGGTTTGACAGCTTGACAAGTTGACTTCCTTTTTCTGCAAAGTTCTACTTATACGTAAAAACATCCTGTCTGTCATTAAATGCTCAGACATTTGAATATTAGATCATTTTAAGAAAGTGAAGCACTAGTCTCACTGTATACGTGAATACACAGAGTTAAAAGCATTTTAATACTTAGTCGTTAAGAGAACTTATCATATGGACGAGTATCATACAAAGACTCACTGGACACTTGCTATATACTGGTGCGTTGGACGCTTGAAAAACCTTTTTCAACAGAATTTTAAGAAAACTTAAAATTTAATAAGTTGTTGTTATCTTCAAAACTTGAAGGACTAGACACTTCATATGTGTTTGGTTTCAACAAAGTATAAGTTTTAACTATACACATCAACATTTATTGATAAAAACAAGTTTATATTTAAAATAAAAAGAAAATGATAAATATTTTAGGTTGGTTTTTTTTTTAAGAAAAAAAATCAAAATAATGTTGTATTAAGCATTTTTCATTGACTCGCTGTGAACTGGTTTTTGGCCAATTTTTGATCAGTTTTTCGATTCTTTGACCGGTTTTTCTTCAGATCGGTTTTGTGGTTTATTTGAATCAATCAAGTGACCGGTTCACCAGTTTTTCGATCCAGCTGGCTGACCCAATCCGATTTTTAGAACATAGGTAAATTGTGAATAATTAAACTAAAATGTTTAGCTAACAATTGTGTGCATTTAAAGATGAAGAAGAGGAATTTTGGAACATATTTCACTAAAACTTATTTGCACATCACATAGAAGGCTTATATTAATTACAAGACCTTTGGATAACAAAGGTATATGATATAATGGGTTTCAAACTTAAGCCATAATTAGTGTGGACAAAAAACTTGACTAGATGTATCTTTCATTATAGAGATAAATTTTCAATATATTTATCCACAACTTTAAAAAGAGGAGAAATTTAAAAATTTTCACTAGCCAATTATATTAGAGCCAATTTCTCAATGACATCTCTTCATCATAGTTTGGTCCCTAGTCTTTGCTTATGCCATTCTTTGTTGTAAAATAGGTTTAATTAAATTTTTAGTTGATATAAATATAATTTGGATTGCATGTGATTTTAGTTTTTAATTTTTTAAATAACTGTTACTTTATTTTTAAAATTAAGTAAGTTTAGTTTCCGTTTATTTTTATTTAAAATTCTTGATTTCTTAATTTTTAATCAATATATTTATAAATTGAATAGATTAAGTTATCTCTTATTTAAATTTATTAACTAAAATATTAAATTTTACCAAAATAAAAAAATATCAAAAATTTTCTTCATCAAATCTTAATCTTATATTTTATAGAATCTTTTACATTTTATTAAGTTTTTACTAAATTTCTTACTTTTAATTTTCTATAATTATTTTATATCACAAATACATCATTCCAGATAACTAAATAGAACATAATAAATTAAGAATTTTTAGTAAAAAAATTAATTAGAAAACATTTTTTGCTTTATTTTAAAGACGAAAAGACTTATTTGATATGAAAATCCTCAAAGACAAAAATCATACACAATTCTCCCTAGAATCACTCGCTCTATCCCTCTTCCTCTCCTTTGTCCGTGGTGTAATTCTTCCATAATTGGGCCTTACCTTAAACTACTGGTAGTTTAATTTTGGGCTTTAGGGAATGTTGATCTTCAACACATGAAACATTTGGGGTTGAGCTCTATTATTCTCACTTTTTTTTTTATTTTTTTTTATATTCTCACCTCTAACTTTTTTTAAAAAGAGAGGAAAGACTATTTTGCCTTCACTCTCTTTTTATTCTCTCTTTTCCTCTCATCTCACCCCCTCTTTATTATCAAAAACATATTTTCGTTATATATCTTGATAAAATCTTGTCAAGATACATAATGGAAACGCTTTTCCGTTATGTATCTGAACAAGATATTTTCAAGATACACAACGAAAATATGATTTCATTGTGTATCTCAACATGATCATGTCAAGATACATAATGAAAATATGTTTTTGTTGCGTATCTTAATAAGATTTTGTCAATATACACAACAGAAACGTATTTTTATTATATATCAATTTCGTTGTGTATCTCAACACATTTTTGTTGTATATCTTGATAGGATTTTGTTTAGATACACAACAAAAATGCGTTTTCATCAAGAGGTATTTTTGGTAAAAAAAAATTAATAAACAAAAGTTGGGGTGAAAATAATAAAAATTGCGGTGGGATTCGTGGGAATAGTAGTGTCCTCTTGGGTTGTAGATGCCTGTTATATGGGCCTATTATACCAACCGAGACAGGCAACAATATTTGTAGATATTGGTGTGTGATTTGTCACCAACCCCGCACTTTTATTCGAGAAATTATTGTGTAAACCTCGTTTACATAAGTTGAATGAAATATTTTTTGGGCTACATGGGAGAAAAAAAAAGTATAAAGTGAAAGAAACCGAAGATATGGATTAAACTAAGCAAACTTGCTTTAGGTAATTCTATTTGTATTTTGATAATTTCTACGGTGAACCCATAAAGCATGTGGTTCACCGGTGAACCAATAAAAAAATATTTTTTTCTTTTTTTTTAATTTTTAAAATAAATTTTTATTTTATTTTTAAAAAAATATTTTTTGTTTTATTTTTTAAATGTTTTTATTATTTTTTGATAATATTTTTTTATTTTTTAAAAATAATTTTTTTTATTTTAAAAAAAATAAATAATATTTATTTAAATAAAAAAATAATTCATCTACACTATTTATTGTTTTAATATTATATACAATGATTCACAATGTTAAATTATCAATGAACCATTTGATATATATTTTTACTATAAAAACTGCCACTTGAGGGGTTTTTTTTTAATAAATAATTTTTATTTAAAGTAAGTTAGACAATTTTGATAAATAATTAAAAAATAATAATTTAACTATAAAATTCCGACAGGATCTTGCTTGCTTTAACCGTTTAACGTACAGAAGTTGGCATATAACGCGACTTTCACCTTTTTCATGAAAAGAAAAAGAGAACTTTTAAATGGATGACGCTGCTGGCTCGCCCGCGTAGGTAATTCCGAGCCAAGTAAAATGAACACGTGGCCATTTGTGGCATGTCCTCAGTTGCCCACGTGTCCTCAATCTTAGCATACATACAAGTGTTTAATTATACTTTTTAATAAATTTTCATGGTTCATAATAATTTTCTTAAATATTTTTTTTTCTAAAAGTTCTTAATTATTTATAACAGAAACATTGCATATAATTTATTTTGAAGATATTGAATCCTGTTATTTAATAATTTATATTTTAATTAATTAAGGGATATAGATAGAATTTGCTATGATGATATATAGATCGTGTTTGACATTACAAGCCTTTTCTTTTTCTTTGAAGAGGAAATTACAAGCTAAAAGGTTAATTAATATCGGAAAAGCTAGTTAATTAAAATTGAAAATTTATTGAAGCTGAAACATAAGAGTTAAAATTTGAATCCTCATAAGCCAGTTACTAAATTAGAAATGTTTAATAAAATTAACTAATTAATTAACTTATATATATAAAATCACCTAAATATTTATATAATAATTAAAAATTAAATAAATTTATTATTATTATTAAATAAAATATATTCATAAGACTTTAAAAAATAAAATGATTAAATATGTACATATAATTTATTAAAAATAAGAATATTAATGAAAAAAAGACAAAAATTATCAATATTAAAACTTAACATAAACAAAATTAAAAAAATATCATATAAGTATATAACTCTTAATTTATAAATTATATGTTATTTTTTTTATCAACTTATCAAATCAAAATTTTTAAATTAATATAAAATCCCTAATCGAACAATTGTAATAATAATTTAATTTTCACCATATACAGTTATTAATTAATTTATAAATTATCTAATTATCTTATCAAGCGCATTACAACGAACATAAACGATATATATAAACTATTTGACAGAAAAATTTTATCCTTTAGCCAATTAACAATAGCCAGCGTCTTCGAATGTGGGGTCTCTTTGACGAGTCAGAACTCAGAAGCATGTGAGGTGCGTACTGAGACAGCAGGATATTGAACCGGGTCGGTTTGTATTGAATCATTAAACAACACGCGTCGCAAATATAGGAAACCAGGACAAAACAAAACAAAAGCTTATACTAGTAAATAGTGATGCGTGCACTCTGTGTTTTGGATGTGGTGACCGGTGATGCACTCGCGGGACACTGAGAAGATGTCTGAGACAGGTCAGGATGTCAGGCCAACTGGGACAAGGGTGCTGTGCTCTGCTGAATGATATTGGTAATGTTGTAAAATTGGTTGATTTGGTCACTTATCGTAACCAACATGGATTAACACAGTGCCCAGTTATTATGGCTCCAAGCTAATTGTTCTAAGTTGGGAATTTAAAAAGAGGTGCAGGAAACATGAAACACGATAAGTCGATAAAGTGTAACACGGCTCTGTGATGTTATTTGAACTGAGATCTGGACAACACAATGGAGGCTCACTGTCTCTTTGCTTCAAAGGTTGTCCCGCCGAGCTCATTCCAGATGTTTCGTGTATCTCTCTCTCTGTCTCCCTCTCCTGTCTATCTATCCACACACACACACACACACACACACACACACACACACATATATATATATGAATGCACCATAAGCATATTAATTTTAGAATTTAATTGAAATATACAGGGCGGAATCAGAATTTTAATATAAAATGAGTTAAGATAAAAAAAATATAAATTAGTAAAAAAATATAAATTTTCGCTTGTACTAAAAAATTTAATATATAATTAATATTTTTTTATGAATAAAAAAAATGTAATTGTATTGAGTACAAAAATAACGTATGATAGAAGGAATAAGGGTATGTTTGGTAGAAAAAAAAAATAGAGAAAAAGGAAAGGAAGAGATGAGAAAAGAAATAAGTGAGAAATAGAGTAGAAGTTAAGGTTATTTAGTTGAAAAGAAATAGAAAAAAAAGTTAACCTTTTGAAATTATTTTTTTATTTTAATTATTATTTTATTTTATTATTAATATTATTTTCATTATTAATAATAATATTTATTTCATTATTATTATTATTTGTTGTGTGGTGATCACAAGAATGTGTCTCTGGTGAGCTCCCACAGTGGTTGCCGGCATCGCCGGTGGTGGTACCTGCAAGGACTCCGATGCTTAAGTCAGTATGGGTCTGAGTATGAGTAAATATGAGAGAGAACGTGTGTACCTGGTAGGTGTGGAGTCCTTTATATAGTGTGTTCTTAGAGGGAAATTCTGTTAGAGCTAGGTGCCACGTGGCAATGTCCGTTTGGGTACCTAACTACCCGCATTCCTTGCCGTTAGGTGTTTCCCATGCTGTGCCAGGATAGAGGTAGATCAAATCCGGGATAGCAGGGAGTTATGAGCCGGGGTACATAGTTTTGAGTTAGCCAGGATAGAAGACGTGGGAGTCAACTTAGATTGTGGGTACAAGTAACCTCCAGAACATTATTATTATTATTATTATTATTATTATTATTATTATTAATAAAAGAAAGCAAATTGTCTGTCAAAAAAAAAAGGAGAGCAAACCGATTAAATAGGGAACATGACCGATTTAGTTGTGTGCAGGATTCGATTGTTTACTGTGGATGAACGATTTCCGCACACTTCCATCCTCATTTGTGCGGAGATTTTTTCCTATGGGTTCCACAATTTTTTTAAATATTTCTTCATACTTTTACTCTACCAAACAACTAACATTATTTTACTTCCATTCTCTTCTTTCCTCTTCCTTTCTCTCCCTCCTTATTTCCACTATACCAAATGGAGTGTAAATTAATTGAACAAAGTAATTTTATTTTTTTTACGTATTTTAGACTAAAATAGAATAAATAACTACAAAAATAACTTTACATAGTAATTTAAATAAATTTAATAAATTTAGAGATGAGAATGATTCTATTAGTAGTGTGTTTGGATTACCATTTTGAACATCCAAATGGATGTTTACATTTTTTAGGGGAGGAAACATAGAAGCAAGTCTTATTTATTTGTCATTAAATTCGATGCCTGTTACATTAGAAAGAGTAGTTCTCCAACACACCTTAAAGCACTCCTTATCTCTGCTCCAAAGAATAATATAAATGTTTCTATATCAAAAGTGTTACTATGCACAAAATACAACCGGCACAAAACACACGAATACATACATGGATGGACATCATTTTAATATATATATATATATTAATTTTTTTTTAAATATATAAAATATGTTTTGACGACATAATAAATACTATATGTTTGGTTACGCTTTTGTCTCCTTAGACACATGTAAAATATGTAAAAATGAGAAGTTACACAGTAAGGGTGTGAAAAAAATCTGAATCAAACTGAACTGTTCCAAAATTAGAACCGATTCAAATTCAAAAAATCAATCTGTTTTTGGAAAAATTTGAACTGAACCATTTTTTTTTTTTAAAAAAGTTCAATTAATCGAACCGTTTTCCATAAAGCGGATCAGTTCGGTTCTTTGAAAAATTGTACCATGCATGATTGTAAAATGGATCGTTGAACCAAACTAGACCAACCCGAATCCAAAAAAACCAAACTATGTTTTTTTTTATAAATTTGAACCGAACCACTTTATAAAAAAAATGATTCGGTTAACCAAACCGTTTTTCATAAAGTGTTTAGGTTTGATTTGAAACGATTTTCTAATATGTCCATTTTTTGCACAACCCTACTACACAGAGTCGCTTCTCCGTTAGATGTGACTTGATAGACATACGTGTGATGTTGAAAAATAACCAAACACATTAATATTTAGTGCAAATTTCTCAAAATGATATTTGTACATATTAGTATTTTTGTTTTTATATTATCATTTAATCATATATTACCATATAATTAAAATTTGTTGATTTTTATAATAATTATTTTAAAGTTTAATTTTCATACATTATCCATGTAAAGATTTTTATACTATTAACTAGTTAGAAATTGCTTTATATAAATTTTTAAAGTAATTGAAGAAGCAAGAAGAAGATTACTCTTGCCCCAAGGAAAATTAATATAGTTTTGATGATTTAGCCTCTTAATGAGTGCAAAGTTGTAATGTGTGTTTATGTATGTGTGTGTGTTTGTGGTCTTGCATGATTTATCTTTATCCTTGATGGTTTGATGGTAATGAGCTCAAGATTTAAGACTTAAAAGGTTAACAAAGTGGAAATATATTTTCTATAAGTCTAAAATTGAATTTGAAGAGAAACAATTTGATAAAACTTGTTTTTAAATTGATAGGAAGAAAGAACTACACACTAAAGCTTTAGAACTACTCAATCTTATATTAAAGAACCACTTAATTGGTTAAGTTAGCTTTGTAATCGATTAAGATCGTTTAATTTCATGTAAACAGTGAAAATATACACTGTTTTAACTAGTTAAATCAATATGTAATCAGTTACATGTTTTCTGTTTTAACTAGTTACAACATTATGTAATCAGTTATTTCAGCAGTAACCAATTACATAATTCTGTAACTAGTTACATAATATAAAGCTGTTTTGTCCTACATGAAAATAACTAGTTACAAATTTATGTAACCAGTTATTCCAGTAAAGGGAAATTCGAATAGGATCTGTTTTAACTAGTTATAAATGGAAATAACTAGTTAAACTCATTCAAACATCATTTTTCAGATTTCTAATAACAAAATAACTGATTATAAGACAATATAACTAGTTATTCCAGTGAGCTCTCTATATAAAGTGAACATTTGTGAGTCTTTCAATCATCACTTCTACAACTTCACTTTTCTAAATTTGAGAGAGAGCTTTTCTAGAGAGAATTCATACTATTCTTCTACTCCACTACAAGTTTTAGATCAAAGATCAAAGAGCTCATCATGGATCAATCTTGAGGATAAAGAAAAGTCGTTTCTTTGGTAAAGTTGATTGGTTCTTCATTGTTTCCCATCTATCACAAACCAAGGTGATATCTAACCTTCTTCTATATTGATTTTCGTTCTTGAGAGGGTGTCTCTCTTATCTTCCTTGTGGTAGGGTTCCACAAGAAAGATTTCAAGTTTTTCTTGATAGGGTTCAAGAAACTTGATTATGTAGTTTGTTTGGTAGTAATTCTTGTGTTTGTGCATAGTGTTTGTAAACATTTGAATTACTTAGTGATAACACCAATCGGTTTGATTGGAAACTGGATGTAGATCACAGTGGTAGTGATTGAACCAGTATAAATCTTGTTTCCTCTCTCTCTTTCCTCTACTCTCTCACTAGCATATTGTATCTTGATCACTTGCATTTAAAATCATAAAGATCTTTGCATAGAAAAGTTCAAGATAAATTGATCCAATTCTATTTCATTTGTATAACCAAATCAATAAGATTCAAAGTTTTTGAAAAATCTAGTTATTCATAATTGAAAAGAAATTGGGATTCTTGAAAATTTTGAAAGATCCAATTCACCCCCCCTCTTGGATCCAGCCCTTTTTGTTTAACAGTAATTATTTAAAAAAATCAATAATATTACCATATACAACAATTTGTGATTGAAAATTGTATAAAAAAAACCATATTTTACACTGTCAATGCATTATAATTAAATTCATTAGTTTAAAAGTTATATCTAAGGTAATTTTTAATTGATTAATAGTGCAAAAATCTTTACACTAATAATGTATTAAAATTAAATTGTTAATATTGATATTGTAATTATTAAAGTGCAGTTGGAAATTATGTAGAAAGCAATATTATTTATTTTTTTGGCTATTTGAAAACAACTAATATTGCTAAAAGTGCAAATTAAAGATCGTCCACCTAAGGTTCTCTATTAGAAAACACTACCTATTAATTCGGATTACTTTTTTTTTAATTTATTTAATAAAGGGAAACAAACGCAGTGCTTCTTCGTTATAGGTCGTATATCATATTTTGACATGTGGAGGGAACACATTTCCAGCCAAAGTGCCAACAGAATATTGCCTAACGTGATATAATTAAAAGAATCTGTTGTGAGTCATAGGTTTCATTGTGTTTGCGGTCATAATTGAACGACGATTGTGTTTTCAGATCCACCAGAGGTAAGAGTGGAAAAGTATGAAATAAACAAACATTATTAAAAAGAGAATATGAGTTGTCACCTCTTGGTTACCTACGTTAGAATATATATCATGTTTAATAACCTAACTAAGAGAAAAAATTAATAAACTTTTAATCTAAGTGATATATCTATCTAAAAATATTTTAATATTTTATACCAACTTATTTATTATTATATAATAATAAAATACACTCCTCACTTTAAGAGCAAATAATTTTTTAACAATATCCTTCAGGCATAGTTTCCCTTTTATGTTTGGATTAACTTTTTTGTTGTTCTTTCTATCTCTTGTTTTGCTTATTATTTATAACATAGATAATTGATGAGGGGAAAATATTTAAGAGGAGTTGGATGATTCTAGAAAAAATATGATCTTCTACCATATTTTGGGTGGATTGGGACGCAGAGAAGAGAGATATAAAAAGAAAACGAAAAGATAGAGAAAAGAAACAATAAATATGATAAGTGATATGATAAAAAAAAAAAATAAAGATGGAAATGAGATGGAAAAGAGAGTAAATATATAAATATAATTACTTATTTTTTGAAAGTCAATTTTATGATTATTTATGATTCTATGATATGCAGCAATTTAGTCAATTTTTTTTATGCGTAATAATATGGTTTTTGGAGTACGGTTTCCAAGATAAAGGCACAGGTTGTATTGCTTTTCGAATACTGTTTTCATGAGACGCTTGCCATTGTGCTTCAAGTTAGTATGGTTTCGGCATTATGGGACAGAATTTGTTGTATGTCCAACATTTCCTCCGATCTTGTGTGTGTGTATATATATATATACATAACATATATTAATTTAAAATATAAGTAAATTTCAACTAATTTTATCCTGTTTAATGATCTCAAGTTTCAATGAAGAATAGTTTAGAAAAAAAATATTTTTTAAATAAGATTAATAAAAATAAATGATATTAACCAACTTTTTAATTAGAGTGAATTAATTTTCTTTTTGCTCATATTTGAGATTGAAGGGAGTAACTATTAGCCATAGTGCATCTTCAATATTTGGGCAATGGAAACAAATAATTCTTTTTTGGGTAAATTGGGCACAGTATGTATGCATATTTGTTACTGTAATGTGGGCAGAACAGGTGATTTAAGAGGATTTTATATTTCGATAGTAGCCAATTATTGTTGCAATGGTGCTTTAGTCTTGATTGTTGGTTGGACCGCCAACGTTATTTTGACCTTGCTAGCGTGTATGACGTTGTTATGCCTTCTATTTACTCAATTGGAATGCAGGGGTCATAGTAGTGAACAGTGTAATTCGGCATATGTTGGGGTGTTTTTGTTTATTTCTTCTTCTTTTAGGGGTGCTTAATTGCTAGAGGCTGAGTTTTGATATTAAATCGTAAGACACAATACAACAGAAAAAAAGTTGAATTGCATTTTAAAACTTTTTTGTAATTTTTTTTTTTGAAAATAAAGTGTTCACGAAAGACAAACGAATCATCTAATCTCTATCAAAAACTTGTTCTCAAATTAAGTTCAAAAACTACGTGCCATGTATTTTATTTTCCTTTTTTTAGTCAATAACAAATAAAAAAATAAGATAGGGAGATAACACATAGAATGTGTTTGGTAAGTCACTTTGGTAGCTTATAACTAATTTGACCAAAATAAGCTTGTTTGGCACATTTTAGTAACTTCTAGCTTATTTTCATAAGTTACTTGAAGTAATTTGTGAAAATAAGTTAACTTATAAGCTATTAGCTGTTTTCTTTTTTCATTTTTATCCACACTAATTTATTTGAAATCCCTTTTAACCTTTTTTAATCAAATAGTTAAATATATCCTTTTATGTCATTTTATAGTCATCAGCTAATTTTACTAAACACTTTCAATTCAATCAGCTAGCTTATAAGTTTTGATCTTTTCAGCTAGCTTATAAGCTAACTTATCAGCTTCAGCTAGCTTATAAGCTAATTTTACCAAACACACCCATATATACTAATTTGTCTCAAACTAAAACTATGTTTAATCTTTGACTACCCACCAAGAATTCCACTAATAGTTCAAGAATGCTTCAAGTATTCTTTTGATTCAAGTATCTTTAGGCTCGCATATACAAGTATTTTACACTTGCCTCTTCAAGTAATCTCACTAGTATTTTATCTTAACAAAGCCTCTCCAAACTTTTAGCAATCTCACTTAAAAATGCTTAAGGGTAACACTCGGCTACACATCTTAAACAAATGAAATAGACTTTTAAATATAGCTTCTTCTTCTTCTTCTTCTTTGCACTCAGAGAGTATAAACAATTATGATTGAAGAATAATACACAAAAATGCGCAATTGGAGATTATTTATATAGGATTTTTCTGTCTTATGTCTTCTATCTTCTAAGCTTTTTATAGAAAGAGAAAGAAATCCATTGGAGACTGTTGAGAACTTTTCTTGAGGTTTCTTGATACGAGTGTTGAAGCATTAAATGCAACATTTAATACTTTCACCAACTGGTCATATAGGACATGATAAAGCATGAAGCTTATTTTTTCCCCCTCATTCTAATGCCTTATAATAGGAAATAATATGTGCTTTTTATAGAAAGTACACTGCTATCTTTTATGCATGTTGTCTTGTCTATTGCTTCCATTTCTCTTTGCATGACTTTTGATAAAGTAGGTAAATCCAAATATTTGACTTTAGAGACTTGAAAGACAAAATACTATAAAACTTTTTTAATACGCTTTAGATCTTATGAGATAAGTTATTCTTTTCACTTGTGGATATGCCTTTTTAGGATGATATAAACAAAGCATTTGAGAGATACAAATAGATAAACTTTAATAAAATGGCTTTTAGGTATTCGTCTATAGGAAAGAGTAGCAATATTTTCATTTACCAATAAACTCTTATAAACTATTTGTTATCACTAAAACTTTAAGGGCTATAGATCATTCTTTGATCTAATAGAATCTATAACCTTTAGATTTTTCAGGATAACCAATGAAGAAACCACTAATGGTTCTTGCATCAAGCTTTTTTTTTATGTGGACTGTACACCTTTACCTTGTATGACAACCCCAAACATAAAGATGCCTTAGACTAGATTTCCTTCCTATTGTTTGAAATACGAAAAAGCGCACAAGAAGGGGGGGTTGAATTGTGCCTTGTAAAACTTTTTTGAAATAAGTAGATCAACAAAAAAACGTTTTCAGGTGTAGGAATAAAGAGAAGAAAAACTCAAAAAGTTTTATATTGGTTCACTCAACCTGAGCTACGTTCAGTCCCTTCACCCAGAAGGTTTCTACTAACCAATCTTAGGTTACAAGTATTGTTCGTGGCCTCTTCAGGCTTTACAACGCAATCTCCCTTTATTGCTTAACCCAAATATTCTTTTACACTAAGTCTCTCCAGGCTTTCACAACACACAAGTGTTTAAAGAGGAAGGGTCAACTCACGTAGGGAGGATTTGGAAGATTTAGCCCAAGATCACTTTAAGGATCTTTACAAAATTTTGCTATCGTCCACTGGACGCTCTTAATAGAGTATTACAAAAGTCTTTACATTCTTGTTCTTTTTCACAAACTTCGCCTTTTTCTATTCGCCTTTTTGTTTCTTGTTGTTGTACTTCTGTTTTCGTTGGTGCACATATATATATGATCTTCAGGAAAAAGATCCGTTGTAGATAATTTGACTCTTTACGTAATGAGAAGCGTACAGACCATCTTTTCAGAAATGTCAGGCGTGGTAGTTGTAGACTTACACTACAAGGGAGGTTGCAAGACTGCGCTGGCAGTCTGTTCTTCTGAACCTTCTTCACTTGTCTTGTCAGCTTGATAGGTTGACTTGCTTTATCTATTCTGCTGTGCTTTTGTACTGAATTGTTGTTGATGCTTCAAACAGATTTGAATGTTAGTTCACTAGAGTAGTAATATGTAATTTATAAGGCAGACTTAGCATAAAGCTAATTGACGTTCAGACTAAAAACTTAACTGTTTGAATATATGATCTTGGAGACTTGGACGGTCGCCTCCAGTTTGTTCAATTGGATGGTCTTTAAAACACGTCTACTGGACGGTTTTTGACACGTCTACTGGACGATTTTAACATGACACTGGACGATCCTTGTTGGCAAGTCTTCTTCTTAGCTGTGACAGGGTTAGTCTATACACGCAAATATGAACATTAATAAGCTTTGTTATCTTCAAAACATTGAGGGTTTAGATGCTTCTACGTCTTTGGTTCCAACATTGTTCATAAGGGATCTTAGGAGTTGTCTTAATGGGAACCTTGTTAAGTGTAACACCCTTACTTTTGTATATTAAATTATTCTGTATGTTTAAAAATTGTTTTTAAGTCATCAATGTATTTAGAACAATTAATAATAATTTTAGAAATTTTTCTAGAATTTATTGAGATAATTTTTGTAAAATGACAAAAATATCCCTGGTTGACTGTTGGAACCAATCGGAGACTTTTTGACCTCAAAATATTTTGAAAATTTTATATTAAGTATCTCTCAGTATAAAAACTTTATTTTGAGAAAAAAGTAGTGAAAAATATAATAATCCTATTTTAATTCTTCCACTGTTTTTTTATATACAATTCTGAAAAATCGAAAATGAATTTTAAAATTATGACTCCTACCATTTAACTCAAAATCTCAAGAGCTATTTAATCATGATTTTTAATAATTTTTCCGAGCCGGAGCCTGGAGAAATTAGAAAATGACAATTTTATCCCTATTTCTCAACATTAAGAACTGACATGAGGAAAAGATTCAATTGATATTAAAATGTCAATTTGAGCTTGGAATTATGTCATATATATTAAAATATAATTTTGGGAATTTTTGGGAATTTTCTAGAATTTCTGTGTAAAATGACCAAAATGTCCTTGCGTGTCTAATAAGCCAGCCAGTACTGGTTTGACACTCAAAAAGGGTGAAAATAGTAATTTTAGTTTAATTATGGGTGAAATATTTAATTTTATAATTTTGACACAAATTTTGGTATTTATTGAATTAAAATGGATTTTCTATGAATTTTCTAGCTTAAAAATATAAAATAAAAACATATAATTTGAAATAAATTAATAAAAATTAAAATTTATTATTAGAAATTTATTTTTGATGAAAATTAATGTATTTATCAAGTTTTGCATTAAAATACATTATTTTGATATTAAAAGCTAATTTTTTCAAGTTTAGGCGTTTTTGTTGGTACCAGTTAATTCACCTACAGATAAAATTTGACACATGGAGGCTTGGGACAACTGGTGGAGCACGTCCCCAACCCTAAAATAGGTGATTCACCACCTATTTGAGATATGTGTCCCTAAATTGGATTAAAAATAAATAAAAATTGGATTTATGACATAATGGTGACATAATGGATGATGTAAATATTTGGACACCTAACCCCCCTCCTTCTTCTATAAATAGGCCTCAAAGTTTTCAGATTTTCACTCATCCTTTCCTCTCCCAAGCTAGAGAGCTTCTCTTTCTAAAGTTTTCTCTCTCTAAAATATTTTTTATCTAGTTTTTATGTTAAAATTTTGCTAGTTTTCAACTAGTAGAATTTCTCCTCTTAGAAGCTTTGCACCAACAATTCCATCCTCTTCATCAACTATCTTAGAGGTAATGGGGGGAGTGGGGTTGGTTCTAAATTACTGTCACTTTGCATGTTGGTAGGAAGGGTTTTCCCCTAAACCCGTTTAGGCTTAAATTTTAGTATTGTTATTATTGTTTAAAGTTAAACTTTAATTTTTACTAAGTTGTTACTCTGCCCAAATTTAGATTATTAAATCATAATTACTAAATTGTTACTCTGCTCAAATTTTAATTATTAAATTATACTTGCTAAGCTGTTACTCTGTTCAATTTTAGAAAATTAAAATGCGCTTGCTAAGCTGTTACTCTGCTCAATTTTAGAAAATTAAAATGTATTTATTTAGTTGTTATTCTGCCAAAATTTTAGTAATTATACTAAAATTGCTATGTCGTTACTCTGTTAAAATTCTGGTATTGTGGAATTTCTGCAAAATAAAGCAGAAATATTGATTGTACTGGTGCTCAAGTTAAATGAGACCAGGGAAACCTCTGCTTGAGAAGTTAGGAATTGATAGTTTAGTGAGTAATGTAAAGCAAGTGACATGTAGTGGCATGGCACCCTGCTAGGGAAGCCACAGTTTGATACGCTGAGGAATGAAAGACAGGGACCCACTTGCGGAGGTCTTGGGGGTAGGCATCGAGTGGTGAAGGTCCCAATGGCCAGGGTAACGCTCTTGAGCCGGGATATTCGCCTGACCAAACTCGATAACCCCGACAACTGCTCAGCATTCCAAGATTGGTTTGAGAGTATACTTCTATAAATGGATATCCTAAATTGTTATTTTGTTCCTCAATGATGACGAGGATTGTACCATGTGATGGTGTTGAGAGAGGTATATGTACTCCCAGTCACTTCCCAGGTTCTGTTGAGAACTATTACCCACTAATGGGAAGTATGGATCCATACCTAGTCAAGGGTAGTCGGATACAACTTAGAATGAATCTTAGGATCTCTTGTGTTGTCAGTTGTGTTTTGTCTTTATTTTATGGTAGATTTCCTACCGCACATGTAAAAGTGATTTTAGAACAAAACACCTCACTCCATTATTTTCTTTTGTGTATGATTGGTCGTGATTATTGAAGACGACATTAACGCTCCGTGATGCTGAGTATGAGATAGAGAACGTCTCAACGAAGGAGGACCTAAAGACCTATAGTATTTTCTTTTTGTATAAAGGATAGGGTAGATAAATACTGCTCTGTATAGGATCTCTTTTGATGTATATAGTGGGCTAGGTAGTATATGTATTTCGATGTACTTTTGTTTCTGACTGTTATGTATTACTCAAACCATGATGTACAGTTTTATGAAATATATGTATATATCTTTCATATTTTATTACCATTTCCACATTCTGTTAAGTTTGGAATTTCTTTTAAAACTGGAAAAATTTTACACACATTTTTATTTACTTAAACTTAATAACTAAATTAATATGAATTATATTTAAAATTAAATGGGTGTTACATTAAGCATATATACAACGGTCTTTAAGCTACTTAGGTTATAATTGCCCTAGATCTATTGTTTCTAAGACTTAGGTTGCAATTTGCTCGAGATCTATTGTACTTGAGTCTTTAAGCTAAATCAGAATCAATGAATGTTGTTTTAGTTATGAATTCAACACGCAAGGCTCAATCTTACTTAAGGATGGTGATTATGGACTATAAACATGATAGAAGATAGGCCAATTATTTAGCTCGTCTTTTAGACATATTTGCTTTAACCAATTCAGATTCCATTTGGATGGAAGATATTACTGATTGTATTATTGTAGCCTTGGGCTCTGATTTTATGCCAAACTATCCTTCAGTTTGTTAAATAAATCATTTTATTAGTAAAAAAAGTATCCACTTTATATTAAATAGTGTAAGATACGTGTAATTTTGTTTTTGTGTAAATATAGACATATTATAAAGAAATTTTGGAAAAAATAGGAAGAGAAGATTGAATAGAAAATAGAGACCACATTTATTAGTTACAACAACCAGTGTTGAGAAATGAATAGTTCAAATAAATAAATAATAAAAAGAGAGAGAATAAAGATTAAATAGAAAATGAAAAAAAAAACAAAATCAATTAAAATATACAATTAAAGGGGTAAAATAGGTAAAAAAAAAAAGTAGAAATAAAAAATGGATATTGCCTTTATTATTGTTATAAACTAGTGTAAGACAAACACTTGGTGCTTGTGATAATTTTTTATTTTTGGGTAATTATAGATACACCATGAAGAAATTTTGGAAAAAAAGAGAGGCAAAGAAGAACATCGAATAGAAAAGAGAAACCACATTTATTAATTATAGCAACTAATTTTGAGAAATGAAATATTAAGAAGAGAGAGAATAAAGATTAAATACAAAATGAAATATTAAGAAAAAGTTATAAAATGAAAAAAAAGTGAAAACCAAAATAGGATATTACCTTTATTATTGTTATAGATAACAATAAGTGTGAATTAAGTTCAATTTATTATGATATATATATATATATATATAGGTTAGGGTCCGTTTACGCCAAGTGTCAAAGTTAGTCAAATTACACTTTCAATAACTTTTGTAAAATGCAAATTTAATCTATTCAACTGTTGAATTAGATGTTCTTATTAATTAGATTAAGTATACAAAATGTTACACAATTTCAAAATTATTTAGTAGCTCATCACATCAGTTTATTTTAACGTACAATAAATAATTAAAATATGTGTAAATATTTAAGTTAGATGACATATCTAGAAAAGTCCAAATTTTGTAAAATTTAATGTACATGATTATGAAGATAATATCACATAATTAAATCTTTCGATTAGATTTAATTGATTGTTTGATTGATTTAACTATGCTTTATGTATTTATTAAAATTATTAACAAATTAATTTTTATAATTTTTTTCCACAAAAATAGTAATATATATATATATATATGTGTGTGTGTGTGTGTGTGTGTTAATTTTAAATTATTGTGCTAATAATTATTACTATTTTATTTAAAAATTAATTATTTAATTTAAATTAAAATTAAATGGAAGAGATTTAATTAGTTGACATAAAGTTAATTATATAAATTAAAAAATTATTACGTTAAAAAATATTTAATTTAAATTGTAAGTGAATAATTTATGTAAGTAAATAATTTTTAACGTAATAATTCAATAATTATTAAATGTTATATAAATTAATTTAATTAATTTAATTAATTTACATAAATTTAATAAATTATTTATTTATTAAATTTTTTTATCATATGAAAATTTATATTATAAATTTAATTATAAACTTTTTTGAAATACATTATATTGTAAATTTAATTATAAAATTTATTTGAATACGCGTTAAAGAAAAATTATTTTAATAATCATGCCAAAAAAGTACTAAAATAAATATAAAAAATTCATAATCATCAGGCGGTATATCAAGTCATATAACATACTTCTTTATAATTTATGTTAACAACTTTTTTTGGTGTGATTTATTAAAATAAATTTTCTTTTACGTATTTCAATAAATTTTATAATTAAATTTATTGTATAACATACTTCAATAAATTTTATATATATAATATAGTTTTTGATTATTACGAGTTTTTTATGTTTATTTTAATAAATTTTGGTGTGATTTATTAAAACGAATTTTCTTTAAGGTATTTCAGTAAATTTTATAATTAAATTTATAATATGAATCTTCATATGATAAAAATTTATTAAATAAATGCATAACTAAATTCATATAAATTAATTTATATAAAATTTAATAATTATTAAATTATTCTATTAATAATTATTCACTGGCATAAATTGTACACTTACAATTTAAAGTAAAAAATTATTAACGTAATAATTTTTTTTAATTTATATAATTAAATCCCTACCATTTAATTTTTAACTTAAATTAATTAATTATTTTTTTAATAACAAATAGTAAATAATGATTAATGGATTAATTAAAAATTAACATAATCATATATATTTTATTATTTATTACAAGAAAATTTTGTAAAAAAATTAATTTCTTAAGAATTTTAATAAATAATTAAAGCAAAAAAGTTAACTAATTAATTGTCACAAAATATATTAAAGTTACTGTATATATTAAGAAATTATAAACAATAAGATTACTCTATATTAACGGTTTAGATTTGATGTAAGTTTTTATACCTACACTTAGTGTCAACATATCATATCCCATTCATATATATATATATATATATATATATATATATATATATATATCCAACAATATTTCTTTAATTTAGTTATTCTCAATTAAATTTAAAGATAAAATTAAAATCTTGACACATCATATTAAATTAAAGATGTCATTTTTTTTTTGGATAGAATAATTTTCAAGATTGTTGTAGTTATGGTTAATCTCAATTTAAATTTAATTTTTAAAATTTAAAATTGATACATCGTACCAAATTAATAAGCATGAAAATGAAGTATTTGGATTTAAATAATTTATTTCATAATTTTTTTTATTTTCAAAATTTTATTTCTTCAGATTATTTATATCTAATAAAATAAAAGATTCATTATTAAGAATGAATACATTTATTTTTATACTTTTTTCTTTAAAATACTTGCACAGTACATGAAAATCTTATTAATATACTAATATAAGTGACATAATAAATTTATAAATAAAATTATATATAATTAAAGTAAAAAAAAAATAATTAGTATAGTTTAGTCTTCAAAAAAAAAAAAGTAAAAAAGTTTAAAGTAAGAAAATCAAAATTTAATATGAGGACTTAATTTAAAGTAAAAAGACTTAATTAATTCTAATCGAAAACAGTTTAAGTAATGAAAAAGCAAGAGTATAATTGAATCAAATATTTAATATCACCATAAAATATTTTTTCCCCTCACTTTCCTCGTAGTAAAAGTGAATACGCGGGGTATACACCTAAAAAAAAGAAAGAGAAGGGAATACGCGGGGTCTTTCCCTCTTTCAGTTTTGATTATTTTATTTGCCGAGGCCCCGGCACTGCCTATAAATGCCCGTGAAACTCACTAACAAGAGTTTTCAAGCACCAGCACTCCCCAACCGCAACAACACACCGAAAACCAAACTCTTTCCTCTTCATTCCTCAACAAACCTTCTCTCTGATTAACCAAGCCGCGAGACCCAGCCATGGGAGCCAAACCCGTAGACAATAATAACGACAACAATAATACTGTTAAGTTCCTTTATAGCTACGGCGGCAAGATCCTTCCCCGCCACACCGACGGCAAGCTCCGATACTATGGCGGCCACACCAGAGTCCTCGCTCTCCATCCTTCCACTTCTTTCGCAGGTTAGTTCCTAATTCGCTTCTTCAAGTTTCGTTGATTTGTTTGTTTATTTATTTATTCGAGGCGCGTGTGTGCTTACGCTTCAGTGTTTTACAGAGTTGATGGTAAAGCTTACCGAGTTGTGTGGTTCGCCGGTCACTCTTCGGTGTCCATTGCCGAACGGAGACTTGGACACCTTGATTTCCGTCACCAGCGACGAAGATTTGGCTAATATAATCGAGGAATACGATCGAGCTTCTTCTTCGTTACCGAATCCGTTGAAGATCAGAGCCATTCTTTCGCTGCCAAAGAAATTGTTGTCTCCTTCTCCGTCTTCTTCGTCCAGCGCCGCTCACTCTCCGTCCGGTTCGCCTCACTCCTCCGCCGGTTCCCTGCGGTGCTCGGCGGCGCATCGGTCAGTCTGCCGGAGTTGCTCGCCGGTGCCGGTTGCGTGTCCGATTGGCTTCCGTAACGGAGCCGCGAAAGGCTGCTGGTACACGAGGCAATTGGACGGAAGCCCAAGATTCCTTTACCGTGGGCCTCATTGGAATAATTATTGCCACTGATGCAATGTTGTTTGTAAAAAGAAATTTCGAATAGTTTGTTTAGATTTCGAAAATAGTTGATAAGATAGAAGAAGGATGAAAAATACCAAAAGGATCGATAGAAACTAAAACCAAACCAGAAATGCTAGCAAGGTATACTTTTGAATACATTTTTATTATTCACTAAAATTTATTAAAAGTTAGTATTTTAGTTTGTTCAATGTACAAGATAAATATTTATTTTATATAACTAAAATTGGTAATAAATAAATTATATTATAACTTAAATTATAATAAATAAATAATTTTGAATATATAAATTTTATTTTAGATTTTTTATAAACAATTTATATTATGATATATTATTATTATTTTTAATTATTGATAATTTTTTAAAAAATATTGAAATTTAATTTAAAACTAAAGATTTTGAAAAATATAAATAAATAAAAATAGGAGGTTAAGAAAAGCTCCAAAAAATTTATCATAACATTTAAATTTAATAACAAACAATAATATATATTAACAATTATGATTAGAAATTAAATAAATATAATTTATATGATTATTTATCATCATAATATTAAGTAATCATCCTAAATATTGGGTTTTTTAATTAAAAAATAATTTTTCCTAAAAATATTAGTTTAAATTGGTTTTGACTGATTTTGATTGCTTTGCCCATTTTTGACCAATTCAATGGGTTTTATGCCAGTTCTTTGTGATATCAATTTTCAAGATTAAATAAACTAGTCAGATAATTGATTTTCGGTTCAACTAGTCTGATCAATCAATTCGGTCCATTTCTAACAATAGTGAAAAAACTTAAAAAATTATGTTAAAAATGTGTTATTAACACTCCTCAAAACAACATTTGTTGGAGATCACAAAAAATACTAATATTTTTAGGAATTTATATGCATTAATTTAAAGTATAACTGTCCTTTTTTAATGATTGATATATAACATATTTAATTTTTTAACAAAAATTAATTTTTTTTTAAAATATTGTTATGTATTTCACAATAATATTGATAGCTAGTATTAGGGTTTTACTAGTTACTATCAATATTAATATAGAAAATAAAATGAAAGTCGAGTAAAACTCTAAATTCCATGACATGAATATTTAAAACTACATTTCATTATAAAATAATAATAGATAAAAATATTTTTGAATTGATGTAAACAGAACTTTTTAACTGCACTACTTTAAATTTTAAATATAATTTCAAAACAAACTAGACTATATGCATATAATTTTATTTATGAAAGTAATATATCAATTATATTTGTATAAACACATATTTATTAAATTATTATACTAATTTATTTTATTCATAGTATTATCCTCTGAATTATCTTTTATTATTTTAATATAATTAGTACTTTTAGTTTGTGTATTGTACAAAATAAATGCTTATTTTATATAATTAAAATTTATAATATATAAATTATATTTTGGATTTATAATAAATAACTTGAATTATAATATAAAATTATTTTTAATTATTAACAATTTTTTAAAAAAATATTAAAATTTAATTTAAAAATAAAGACAAAAGAAGGTAGAATGAAAATCATAAGGTTAAGAAGTATAAAAATAAAGATAAAATGAGGTAGTTTAAAGTAGTTGAGAGAATTATTTTTTTTTGACTAGTTGCAAAAATAGCATATGAAATGCACATATAAATGAGAGAAGAGAGGAAATATTAAGAATATGTAATCAAGAGAATGTGTAGCGTGAAAGTTTTACTTTTCAAGTTGTGTATTTTAATTTATAATTAAGAGTAAACTTACAAGTTTACTAGTTTTAAATTATTTTTTATCTTCTATTATCTTTTACTATATAATTATATAATTTTTGGGATTTACATCAAAAGATAAGTTTTAATAAAAGATAGAATGTGATAAGAATTAAGATATTCTTAATAAAGATACAAAGATAAATTACAATAAAAACAAACGAAAACAAATTAGTTTGTAACTTAGAAATTAGTCATGAATACTTTAAATTACCTTTTATTACATTTTATTTTATACCGTCAGGTTTATTTTTATTTCTTAAAAATTAAAACTAAATATAAAAAATATGCAATTCAAATTATGGTAAATTAGATTGGATCAAATTGAATTTTAAAATTATACTAATTAGATCATTGTTGATGATGGAAATTTCTTTCGAGAATTTTTATAATAGAAGTGCTTATTTTTGAAGAAATAACTTTTCATGGTGACTCTAATCAACAAATATATGTAGTTATTTGTGAGACCTAGAATCAATTATTAGTTGGATTTCTTTTTATTCAAACTAGTAACATTGTGTTTTCAACTTAATAGTATGAGACAAGTTAAAATCTCAATTCAATTATGATCGAAATTCTAATTAGTATATGAGGCACTCAATTTGATTTGTGCAATTTAAACCAAAGATTAATCATAACTTTGTTATTTTGAACAAGTATAAAGACTTGTAAACACATCATTGAAAGAACTTAATCAAATATGAGAATTCAACCTGAAAAGATAGAATAACCAAAGATGATAAATGAATAGTAAAAAATGCAGTATATTGACAAAAAGCTTTACAAAGAAATCAAAAGGGAAAAGTTTGCAAAAAAATGTAAATAACTTGAAATGTAAATGTTGCAAGAAATGTAAATGGAAAGCTTGTAAAATGAGTGAGAAATTTAAATGCTATTGAAATGTAAAGTGCATAAATGTAAATGATTTGAAATTATAAATCAAAAGCTAGTAAATGATAAAAAATGTAAATGAAAGCAAATAAAGAAAATGTAAAAATAGCGCAAGAATGTAAATCAAAGTTTAAAGAGACAATGCAAATTATAAAGATTCAAATTTAAAAGAAATGTGAAATGATAAATGCTCAAAATTAAAGAGGGGAGAAGAGAAGAAGAAATGCAAATGAATTAAAAGGATTGAAAAAAACTAAAATGCTAAAAAATAAATGAAAAACAAGTGAACTACAAGAAATGTAAAGAAAAGTTATTGAATATCGAAATGTAAAGACAAATGGCAAGAATGTAAAGAAATTGTATTAAAACTGGGTGAATAAATACACATCACTCTTCAAACATGTAGCCATATTATAATCAGCATGTTAGGTGTTACATAAGTGATTCAACCAAGGAAAAATGACCACATTGGTCCCTATTTATAGATTTTTTGCCCTAACGGTCAAAGAGTAAGATCTATACACGTGTACATTTACTTAAGACTAACTATCTAAGATCATGGCATTTGCCTTGTCTATGTGTCTTCAATAATCGTTGACAACCATTAAACGACATGTAATTCCCCACGTGCTTTGACTTGAAATCCTTAGTGTTTCCAACACTCCAGCAAATTTTTTCTACTCTATCTTGGACATATGAACTTTGGTTCATACTCAAATCCATTTTGAGATCTTCCATATCCTAATTTTTTCAATACTTAGGCAAATCTAAATCTTGCACTTCTATCATATTCGATTCTTAGCTTAATCGAAAATGAGCATTTTCAATCCTTAAAATAAATTTTAAGTGACACCAACAACTGGTAACTAAGAAAATAAATAGGATTGAATTGGGTATTTTTTTCTTTCTTCAAGATCGATCTAATATAATAAATGAACAATTCTATCAATAAAATATTTAAAATTATTTATTAATAATGCTAAAAGTTGAATAAATAAATAAAATGTCATTCAAATACTCGTAATCTATTACTTTTTTTAATAAAAATATCACATTTTATCTCTCAAAGAGAAATTAAATATAATTTATTATATGATTTTCTATTGTGTGTTTATGGGTATATGATGTAAATATTTAAATATATTTTATTAGATATTTAAAGTTATTTTAAAAAAATAAGTGATAAATAATGTTATATTTTTAATATAATAAACATTTTTAGTTTAATTATTCATTTAGTCTCTATACTTGTATCATCTTTACCTTTTGATTTCTATACTTAGAAACTATCTATTTTAGTCTTTACACATACACTTTTGATATAGTTTTGATCCCTACCCTCAATTGTGTCTTAACTTCGTAAAATAAAATCATCACAAAATGACCACAAATTTTATGGCAGTTATTAAACCGCCACAAATTGGTATCATAAAATAAACAAACACATAAAATTTGTGGCGGTTTTATTTCACAGAATTAAGACACACTTGATGACAAGGACCAAAAAGATATTAAAAGTGCATGTGTAGGAACTAAAATGGATAGTTTTTAAGTATAGGAACCAAAAGATAAAGATGATACAAGTGTAAGGACCAAATAAGTAACTAAACCAACATTTTTTAATAAGAGTTTTTGTTTTTAACTTTTACCTTCTTGCATAGTCGCATACACGATGAATAATCTCATTATTATTGTTGTTGTGTGCTAAATTTTGGATTTCTTTAAATAGAGCATGAGCCTTCACATTGTTGCTCAAGGTAGCTATGGTTAAGAGTTAAGAGTTAAGACTCTGAATGGAGTTCCTCTAGTAGAATTACTCTCCAATCAATATCTTGCACTATCTCCACCCTTGATTGGTTTATACTTTACAGTTCTTTTCTAACTACTACTAATATATAGACATTCACTGAATTCAGCAGTGTTTGTTGTGTGCACTATTTTCTGTGGTTCTAATTCCCCAAATCTAGGAGAAAGTAAAAAAGATTCCATAATATTCCCCTTACATAATAATATGTAGGGATGGAAAAATAGGCTAATCTTGTCAGGTCAGCTCGTTTAGCCTGCCATTTTCGGTGGGTTGGGTTGAGGTACCCAAACCCATCAACCCTTATAACCCACCCTGTTTTAGCCTATTAAAAAAGGGGCTAAAGGTGGAACGGGCTGGGCTAGCTTATCGAGTTGAGCATAAATCTAAATTATTTAATTTATAATTTTTATTTCATGTTTAACACTTTAACATTAGGGTTGTAGAGTGAAAATAGGAGCGCTCAAAGCCTACTATGGTGTTGTGACTGCTTGAGTTCGTGACTTTAGGCTTCAGCATTGTGGGTTTGTGAATCGTGACTCTCGTCTCACTATCGTGACTCGTTGACGCGTGAGTTCATGCCTTCAGGCTTCAGCATTGTGTTAATCTTTTACCACATTAGAACCTTCATGTTTATTGTATTGGTTGATACCAAATGGGTTTTAGACTTTGAATAAAGTGAGTGTTAAGACAAAGGAAGAATTTATGACCCTCATTTATTTTGATAATAATAAATAGTCTCAAAAAGTATTTTTAAATCAAACGTGTGGTGACTCGTTTTGTATTGCCTTTATCGCTATTGTTTGACTGCGCGTTATTCATCGTCTTTCTATATCTTTATAGAATCAATAACTAACTTTATTCAGACAATGTTTTAAACGTTCTGTGCTCTACAAGTTTGTAAAAGCGTAAACAACCTTGAAAGAACGGAAGCCTACGTACTTACTCTTGAGAAAAGACCACTTACACATAAAAGAAGAATTTTGTGTGCAGTCATTAGTACGGAAAGCAAATATGCCCACTGCTGCAAGATTGAGTACGAGGAAGGCTAGATAAGCAGACTGTTTTATCTTATTAGAGTGACTGGTTGGTGAAAGGCATTAAATGCTGCATTTAATGCTCCACCGACTCTTTTCTGCCTTTACAAACGCTAGACGAAGGATGTCTCCTGCAACACTCACAACGGACACTTTTTGGAGAATCTTATAAATAAAAGAAGGGACCTCAGTTTCAATGGCTGATAGATTTTGATAGTGCGTGAAACTATTGAAAAATTCTCTTAATTTGTAATCTTTAAATACATTTCTTTAATAAACGCTTCTTGTGCTCTATTGTATATTTGTCTGATAAGACGCTTGTTTAAGCACAATCAACCATTTCTCTAAGAAATTGGTAGAAGCCTGAAGAGGCTTTGTTTCAAAGAATACTTGGATTTTTGTTTGGAGTGGCAAGTTAAAGACTACTTGGGTTGAGCAGCCTGAAGAGGCTTGGTTAAAAGAATACTTGTAACTTGTTTAAGTTAGTGAGACTTAGTAGTTTACCAATAACTGGACGTAGTCTCTGGGGGAGACGAACTAGTATAAACTCTATGTGTTTCTCTGGCTTGCATTTTTCTTTAGTCTTTATTTAAACATCTTTTAAAAAATCTTTTGTTTAACCCTTCAGACGAAACGTTCTTAAAAGGTTTTTGCGAAAATTTGGTATAACACAATTTAACCCCCCTTCTTATGTTATTTCTGTGTTTTACAGTTTGGTATCAAAGCTCAACCTCTAACGGTTGAGCACCTTAACAAGTAATAAAGGAAAAGATCCTAATGGCAAACCTTGAGGGACAGTTCATTCCTAAAGGAGCCTCATTGTCTATACCTCTAGCCTTCAATGAAGAAGATTATGCATACTGGAGAGACATAATGAGAATGTACATCAAGTCCACTCATTACAGCATCTGGAGAATCATAACTCATGGAGATCTCATTATAGCAAAGCCAGAAAATGAATACAATCAGGAGGACTTCAACATGCTATGACAAAATGCAAAGGCTAGGTATATTATAATTTATGCCTTATCTAAAACTGAATATAACAAATTTTGCAGCTGTAAAATAGCAAAAGATATGTGGGATGCTATATGCATAACACATGAAGGCACTAAAGATGTTTGTTTGAGAAGAGTAATAACTTTTCAGAGACACTATGAGATGTTCACTATGAAGGAGACAGAAACTATTGATGAGATGTTTGGAAGATTTCAAACAATTCTCAATGGACTCCAGAGTCTTGGTGTCTAGTTTTCCAAAGCTCAGAACAATCTCAAAATTTTGGACAGTCTCCCAAAAGTATAGGAACCCAAGGCTACAGTTATAACTGATGCCAGGGACATGAAGACTTTAATTCTAGATGAGTTACTGGGACCTCTAAAAGTCCGTGAAGTTCATCTCTTTAAAAGAGATAAAATTAAAAACAATGACTCTATAGCACTAAAAAGTGGAGAATAGTCGAAGAGCAGACGAAAAGATTGAGACAAAAGCTAGGAACAAAGCCCTGAAAGTACAGTCTAATGAATTAGAGAGCTTAGACGAAAGCTTCAGTTGCTCCACAGACGATGAGATCTCTCTCATAACCAAAAGGTTCAAGAAGATGCTCAAAAAGAAAGGAAGATTCAAGCAATCCTCTAGAAGAAAAGACAATAGATTTAGGAAGCCACCTCAAAAAGAAAACAACGAAATTATATGCTTTCAGTGCAAAAAGCTTGGACATATAAAGGCTGAGTGCCCCAAATTAAAAAGGGGATGGAACTCAAAGAAAAAGAACAAAAAGAAGAATCTTCTAGCTATATGGGAAGATCTGGACAGCAGCAGTAGCAATTCAGACAATGAAAAAGCTAACATCTGTCTCATGGTGAATACTTAAGAAGTAACATCTAAGGTAAAATATATTTCTAAAATAAATTCATATTCGTCTGATAGTTATGAATCTGAGTTTGATGAAGAAATGTCCTATGAAACTCTTCTTGCAAACTCTTACATGATCGCTCTTGAGTATAAGAAATACAAAGAAAAATATCAAGAAGCTATTCTAGAAAATGAAATACTCAAGAAAGATCTGAAAAGCATGCGTAAGAATCAAGCCTCGGATCCTGAAAAGACAATACTCTTATTTGAAGTCGACAGACTAAAAAAAGAGGTTATTTGTCTAAAACAAGATCTAGTTAAATTTGTGGAAGGGTCCTCAAAACTTCGATTAATCTTAAAATATAGAAGGCTTCCATCTAACAAATCTGGCTTAGGTTTTGAAAAAGACAAAGATCCTAAACCATCGTCTTGTAAATCTTGTTTAACTTTTTGCAACTTTTGTGGAAAAATTGGACACACATATCAAAGGTGTCATCACAAAAGAAAACAAAGGTTAAATAAGACCATTGAGACTAACATACAAGAACCCAAGAGTATTTGGGTACCAAAATGTCAAATTACTCCTATTGCAAATATCCTTAATAGGAAAAAAGAGGGATTCATTTTGGTTCCTGGACAGTGGATGCTCACGTCACATGATGGGAGAAAGGTCTATGTTCCTAGATCTCCAACCACATGAAGGAACTGTTTCGTTTGGAGGAAATGAAAAAGGCAAAATCATTTGTATAAGTAAAGTTGACCATCAATGGGCAGATATCTTCACAAAGGCTTTACCTGAAGTACACTATAATTTTATATTAAAAAATTGCACATAAAGGTCTTGCATGATTAGAATGTCTTGCATATATCGTGTTATGATCTATCGTCTTATCTTCGTCTTACTAACACGTATGCTTCAATATGTGAAAAGGTAATTTTTATCTAACTTTACCGTCTGTTGTTTTAATATTAATTCTCATTGATAACCCCTCTAAGAAACACGCATTGCTTTTCCTTGCCACATCATCTCATTAAATGCACGTCCCTTTTGTATTATCAAACCCTTCAAATATTCGAAAACAGTCGTCTATTCTCTTTTGACTCTCAGAAACCCTTCTGGACCATCAATCTCTCACTCTCAAACCCTCTAACCTCTCAAAGACTTGCACTTATGGCCGCACTGAGACAGCTTATCCTCATGGAAAGATTTCCTGAAAGCAACTTCGTGCCTGGCAAATGGGTTGACTTGAAGAAACTAGAAGAGGAAGGATTTCCTTTGCGTCTCTTCATCAAAAATGCAGGATGGGAGTCTTTTGTGCAGAAGCGAACCCACTAGTACCATGCCCCTTATGCCTACTTCTGGGCATTTGTATCTGAAGTTGATAGAACTATCACTGGAACAATGGACAACCAGACGATTACCGTTTCCATTGATTCGATTGCAGCAACGTCTAGCTGCAAGGAAGAAGGCGACGTGTTCACCGAAGACTAGGAAAGGGCCATCATCCCAGAAACCGTCGACCTAGCTTTATATGGGCGTCCTAGACCTCAATCAAACAATAAAGACGTGTTGAAGAAATTTTTATATTCATCAAACATGATGTGGGAGTGCAGACTTATTCACAACATCCTTCTGCACATTATCTTGCCTCGCAAGGGCTCGAAGGATAATGTATCTTCCAGAGATAGATTTTGCCTGTACAAGATGCTCACTTGACAGAAGGTGAATCTTCTTACCCTTATTCTAAACAACTGGAGGTCATGCCTCACCAAATCCAAGGAGAGCTCTAAAAGCAAACAAAGGTACCCGATTCCTTATGCCATGTTATTCACTAAAATTATTAAATTGGTTGGCGTAAATGAATCTGGTTGGGAGAAAAAGAACCAAGGTTTGGACATCGACGTATCCGTTATAAGGAAGATGAGGACAACCCATCTTTTCCCTAGATATGTTGCCACGCACCCTGAGTTGGTAGTGATCAAGAGAGAACCTGCTAATAAAGTAGTCGAATATGCTTTCCAGGTAGGATTGTCTGCTGATCCTTTTGTTGGCCCAATTTTTGTTCAACCTTCTCCACCATAGACAAATCCCCACCAACACAACCTTAACCCAAACAAACCAAACCTCACAAACTGAAACTTTCCATCAAAAGACCATCCGAACAAGACCCATAACAGCCAACACATGACCGACTCTCTTCCCTACTCAAAAAACAAAAGCCCCTCACCATTCGTCTGAGATCTAAACCAACCCAACAGCCCAACTCAGATGATGACCTCCTCATCAAACATCTATTTACAACCAAATACACAGTCATCCCTGAACCATCATCAGGATAACCATCACTACCTCCTGTTACCACTGAAGTATCTGTCCCTCCAAAGCCATCCAAAAAGTCTCCAAAGTTTAAGAAAATCAAAAAACCCAAAACAATAGCATAAGAAGCAAGGCAGCTGAAAAGAGCCAAAGCCGAATCAAAAAAACTTGAAAAGAAGAAGAAGGAAGAAGAAGAAGAGGAGGTCACTGCTCAAGAGGAGGAGCAAATTGAGGAGGCGGTGCTTCAATCAGTCATTGGGCACTCGCTACAAACAGCCCCTAAAAAGCCTGATGAGGAAAAGTTGTTTACTCAAGAAGACATCATCGTTACCTCTAGAGGGAGATTACCAAGATCCTTCCTATGGAAAGTGCCTCAATTTGTATCTATGTCACAAGTTTTCTGGCGTCTTACAATAGATCTCACGGCCAGACCAAGAAATGATTAGTTAGCTAGAGTTGTTACTTTCTGTCTTCCGGAAGCTGAAGACCCTTCGTCTAGGGGATTAGCTGAACCGTTGATAGACGAAGCTTCACCTGAACTCTACAGATCATAGACTTCTTTGTCTGAACGCCTTCATCGAGACTCTACTTCATTTGAACATCATGAAACTCGAAGTGTCGGCAAGACCAAGGAATACCAACTTCTAAAGCCCTTCAACCTAGAGATTCTTCAAGCTTTCATCAACTATGAGTTGGGCGAAGTAAACAACCCAAGGATGTGGACCACCAATGTTCAAGAAGAATGGCCACTATTAGTGCACTATGGGTACGCTGAAAAGATGCCTGACATAGAAGAAGAAGCTACCCTTGCTCTCTCCTATGAGCCTGACATCTAATCATACGTCTGGAAGGATGGGTACAACACCCTGTCAAATGCACCTATTTTCATCTACGCTTTCTCAACCAAAACTAGATTCCCCTCTGGATACGATGTATGGAGACAGAGAGGAATCCACTATCACACCTCCCCATATGCTCAAGTGCAATTACTTTGAGTATTTGATCATGTGTAGAACCTACAACTACTAGCCCAAGATTATCTATCTGTTCTACCATGGGAAGATCAAGACTTATCCTCTCGTCATTCGCCTAGAAGACAGTCTAGATTTTGAAGAATGGCGACTAGGTGATGACAATTGGGAGTTGGGCAAAGTCGTGTACAATTTTCTTAGGGAGAAGATGCAGATTTCCTTGCATCATGTAATTTGTGAGAGAAGGTGTCCTGACCTTGAGCTAGGTTTGCCTAGACTTATGGCAAGACGAATATCGCTTTTGCTGAAGCCATGGACAACCTTCTGCATCTGCTGCCAGAAGAATTTTTATTGTCAAAATTTGTCTATGGGTAAAGGTAAGGAGCCCAAATTCAGATGCAACCCTCAGAGACACTTGATGATCAGAAAGAGAGCACTCCCCCTACCCAGCTGGCTGTTTTAAAAGGCAAAGAAACTCTCTGGAGCTTAGATCGAAAGAGGCTGCAAGAACATGTTGAAGCTCTCAAGAACTTTTCGGGTCTGACTGTTGAAGAGAAGAACATCCTAAGCCACCAAGCTGCTATCCGCCCAACTAGTCACTAGGTGTAGGTCTTTCCATTACCATCATCTTCTACATCCAACCCTTATAACTAGCTCACAATAAATTGCCCCAAAACCTACTTATTCTTCTCCACAGATGGGAACACCTATGAAATCTTTCTTCCCAGAGGCCATTTTTGGTTCTGTGGTCCTCTGGTCCCCTATGTGTTTAACTTCTATTTTTTAGAAAAACCTGTTGAGACGAAGCCACAAGCTTTGCTCCTGCTCCAGACTCTTCAGACGTTAGACAAGAAATCAAAGAACTGAAGTAGACTGTTCAATGTCTTAAAGCTGCACCTATCAAGGAAAACAGGAAGCGAAAGCGTGTAGGAGCACTACTTTCAAAATTGGAAAAACGCTTCAAAGGCGAGCTAAGCTTATCAACCACGCTGTCAAATTCTGAATCCTCTGATTAATGATGCCAAAAAAGGGAGAATAGAAGAAGAATAAAGAGGGGGAACAACAGAAGAAGATTATAAGAGGGAGAACAGAACAAAGATCAATCGTAGGGGGAGTATTTCTTTTTCATTACAATGAATTTTTTTTTTCCTTTTGATCATTCAGACTGCAATTATATTTACAGTTCAATATTTACTCAGCTATGCTTATGCTTTTTGATACTGCGTCTACTTGACTGAAGCTTTTAATAAGCTTTTGCATGAAAAAATACTTTCTAATAAAACTTATGTCGTTAAACCGTTTTTAATATATAAAGATGTTTTGATGTTTGTCATCATTAAAAAGGGGGAGGTTGTTAAGACAAAGGACGAATTTATGACCTTCATTTATTTTGATAATAACAAACAATCTCAAAAAGTCTTATTAAATCAAATGTCTAGTGACTTGTTTTGTATTGCATTTATCACTATCGTCTGACCACGCATTATTCATCATCTTTCTATATCTTTTTAGAATTAATAACTAACTTTATTTAGATGATATTTTAAACATTTTGTGCTCTACAAGTTTGTCAAAGCGTAAACAACCTCGAAAGAATAGAAGCCTACGTACTTACTCTCAAGAAAAGACCCCTTTATGCATAAAAGAAAAATTGTGTACGGTTGTCAGTACAGAAAGCAAATATGCCCACTGCTGCAAGATTGAGTATGAGAAAGGCTAGATAAGCAGACTGCTTTATCTTATCAAAGTGACTGGTTGGTGAAAGGCATTAAATGCTGCATTTAATGCTCCAACGACTCTTTTCTGCCTTTGCAAATGCCAGACGAAGGATGTCTCTTGCAACACTCACAACAGACACTTTTTGGAGAATCCTATAAATAGAAGAACAGACATCAGTTTTAATGGCTGATAGATTTTGATAATGCGTAAAACTGTTAAAAAATTCTCTCAATTTGTAATCTCTAAATACATTTCTTTTATAAACACTTCCTGCGCTCTATTGTATATTCGTCTGATAAGACACTTACTTAAGCACAATCAACCATTTCTCTAAGAAATTAGTAGAAGCCTGAAGAGGCTTTGATTCAAAGAATACTTGAGTTTTTGTTTGGAGAGAACAAGTTAAAAACTACTTGGGTTGAGCCTAAAGAGGTGTGGTTAAAAAAATACTTGTAACTTGTTTAAGTTAGTAGGACTTGGTTGTTTACCAATAATTGGATGTAGTCTCTGGGGGAGACGAACCAGTATAAGCTCTGTATGTTTCTCTAGCTTTCATTTTTCTTTTGTCTTTATTTAAACATCTTTTACAAAATCTTTTGTTTAACCTTTTAGATGAAATGTTCTTAAAAGGTTTTTGCAAAAATTTGGTATAACACAATTCAACCCCCCTTCTTGTGTTATTTCTATGTTTTATAGTGAGATACCAAAGAATTTGTATTGCTAATATATACCGATACTAAAGAACCTTCATGTGCTCCAATATGGACATTTTACTGTCTTAAATTATTGTATTGCTTTAAGTTTTTTTGTAATTTTAATTTTTATTTTTGGCGGGCCAATCCCACCCATAAATGGAACAAGCTATATATTCCAACCCACTTTTCCAAAATAAGCCGAGATGAACTAGCCCGTTTTAGGCAGACTCGATGCGGGACGGGCCACGGTGGGCCAGACTGGCCCGTTTTGCCACACCTAGACGTAATAGAAATAATCATAATCACATATTTGTGTTTAATCGGGGTTCCACATTTCCAAGTTTTATTTATGTGACTAATGACGACGGTTAGGCCGATTGACAGGTATTTTGGTCAAATTATTCTTATCCTCGTTGATTTTTATTCTTGTACCATTCGTCTTTTATGTCTTTCATTCTTCTATTTAGCAGGTCAATAAGTGGGGATGGACGTTATATCATGATGGCGTGAAACTTGGTGAAGAGAATGGAACATTTGGAACTTTTCTACACCGGAGTGGAGGGCAACTTGCATGCCAGAAAGGAGCAATGAAAAATTTATACTCCAAAATGAGGTCGACTGGAGGCGGAAAAAAAATTTAGAGAGAATAAATAATAAATGTAATAATGGTACAATAAAAAAAGGAAATAGAAAAAATTGAGATTTTCATTTTATTACATATGATTTTGTTTTTATTAGACTGTACAAATTTAAAGGATCGAAATAAAATAAAAATAATTAAAAAAAAACAAAAAAAAAATTAAAGCACCAAATTACAATTTTTTTATCAAATATTTACGGCATTAGAGTTGGATAACTAGGTATTCTTAACTTTTTGTTTTTACCGAGTATTGTTGAAGAATTAAAATGTTATTAAATTACAAGTATTTTTATAAATTACAAGAATTACCTAGGCATTAA